>OX421250.1:6441804-7730554 GCA_949125135.1 Alcis repandata | reverse complement strand
TCCATCCATCCATCCATCCATCCATCCATCCATCCATCCATCCATCCATCCATCCATCCATCCATCCATCCATCCATCCATCCATCCATCCATCCATCCATCCATCCATCCATCCATCCATCCATCCATCCATCCATCCATCCATCCATCCATCCATCCATCCATCCATCCATCCATCCATCCATCCATCCATCCATCCATCCATCCATCCATCCATCCATCCATCCATCCATCCATCCATCCATCCATCCATCCATCCATCCATCCATCCATCCATCCATCCATCCATCCATCCATCCATCCATCCATCCATCCATCCATCCATCCATCCATCCATCCATCCATCCATCCATCCATCCATCCATCCATCCATCCATCCATCCATCCATCCATCCATCCATCCATCCATCCATCCATCCATCCATCCATCCATCCATCCATCCATCCATCCATCCATCCATCCATCCATCCATCCATCCATCCATCCATCCATCCATCCATCCATCCATCCATCCATCCATCCATCCATCCATCCATCCATCCATCCATCCATCCATCCATCCATCCATCCATCCATCCATCCATCCATCCATCCATCCATCCATCCATCCATCCATCCATCCATCCATCCATCCATCCATCCATCCATGGTGGACTACTATATACTTGTAGACTTCCCCGCTTCACAGTAATGTTACATAGGTATTTCATTATTACGAGTACTATGATATTTAAAAAAAAAAAAAAAAAAAAAAAAGTAGCCGCTTGTTGATTAACCCGTGGAGCGCTTAGTGTATCTACGCATAGATCTTAAGGATTTTGGTCGGGTAGCGCTTAGCGTATCTACACATAGATACACAAGCGGCGCGCGCCATTTGTTTATGTTTTACTCGGTATCCGCTCGTTATTGGTCGGTTCTCGTGATTTATACCGATAGCCAACATAACAATCCCAATTTCTATCCAATCCTAGCAGTGTAGTAGGAGTAAACAAACCAAAAAAAAAAAGATTACCCAAGCATCACAATTTGGTCGAACTCAATGCGCCTACGTGATTTTGTGACCTATTACTGCTTGAAGTTTGGAGCTTACAGAAAATGGCTGGAAATCGTAAGCGGTGAGTAATGTGTTGTATTCTACTAAATGATATGTGTGGAATGTGTTAAAAGTGTTACATTTAGTGTTCGTAGCCTACTTTTTGAGAATAAACGGATAAACTTCTATCACGCCATCCGAGCCGGTCAATGTCCTTGGCCGTTTCTATTGATAATTCGCGAAGTGTCGATTGAAATATCGAAAATTGCCTGTATACCCGTGGGTAATATATCTAGTAACATGTTCAGGTATACAGTTTCTCATTTTAGTGCGATAAACTCGTTATTTCAACCATTTTTGCAATATTCATTGGACGCCATTTTGTTCATTTCTCGCTCGATGCCGAAATGTACTGTCGGCAGCATAATTTTTCGTTTCGTTTTTGAGTTTTTGTTTTCGTGAAAACTATTAAAATTATACATACTAAGAAAGCCTCAGTTTCATGTTTCGTTTTTATTATTGGATGCTATTTTTTAATTATGTGTCTAATATTGATAATATTGACTATTTAATAATTATATTTTTTTATGTAATTGAGTGACGAGACGAGCAAATCGCTCGCCTGATGTACTTTATGTTACTGAAATTACATTTATTACACTATAATTAAAATGCATTCATAATATAATAGATAAATCGTAAATAACAAATGTTTATTTTGACAGTTTGACTTTTCAGTTTAGATATGTCAAGATTTATAAATAAATTGGTTCATAAGGTCATCATCATGTTCAAAGTTTTTGTTTTGTCGATTTTTTATTAAAAATATTAACTTTTACAGACTAATACAATTTATATTGTTTATTTTGATTTTAGTTTAGCAAGACTGCAGTCAACCAGTTTTGATTTGAGGCGGTCACGATCCGTGACACCCTCCGGGCATTCTCAGCGTCCGTCCGCTTCCCGTCGTGCCCTACATATGGGATTGGCACAGGAGGTGGAGAGGGACGTTGACGTAGGCATGCTCACTCCGACTAACAGGTAAGAATCTAATATGATTATTTAATTTTCTTCTAAATTTTTACACTTGTTTCCTTTACATTTATAATGTTATATACTTTGAATAAAGGTCAATTTGTTTTTATCAGGAACCGAGCATTGGGGGTCCTCAGCACACCGGGGGGTACACTCAAATTG
The DNA here is from genome assembly GCA_949125135.1 of Alcis repandata. Classification (NCBI taxonomy): domain Eukaryota; kingdom Metazoa; phylum Arthropoda; class Insecta; order Lepidoptera; family Geometridae; genus Alcis; species Alcis repandata. The sequence continues at coordinate 7,728,323 of OX421250.1, read as the reverse complement.
ACTGGAGAAGTCGTGCCAATCGAGTGTACACCCGGTGGTCACGTCCGTCGCCACGTCGAGTCTCCACGTCCAATTATAACGTTAAAATATGTTTTTTTACAATTTACAATATTTACATAATGTAGGTAATATTATTTTGAGAACAATGTAATACTGTAATTCTAATTTCATTTTGGTATGATAATGTTGTAAATTGATTGTAGACGCCAAATTCTCAAAAACTGTAATAAAATAATGAATAAATAATATTATGGCGATAAGGTCGCCATTGTACTGCCGAATATTTAAATTATATCTATATCTTAAGTCATTTTTATCATCGGTGTGCAATACTACATACCTTATATTGTATTGTAATTTTTATTTTTCGTGCATTTGGAAAATCATTATATTATTACTTGTAAATAAATTATTTCTAAAAACTATGATGTCTTAATATTATTTCGTGAGTATTTCATGTTAGGTGCCAAATTGCCAAAACCAGTTGAACAAAATACGTTAAAATTTGACTTTTCTTCTAATTCTAATAAAAATGTATCTAAAAAAGTTTTTTCGACATAAGAATACACCTACTAGGCACAGTTTTCCTTCTACGCATTATACAGACCTACTATGTTGACAATAGTCTTGCTATAAAATAATAATATAACTTTTATATCACGTTCAATTATTTCGTAAATTTTGATTTTTTTTTCGACAGTACATTTTGTCGCTTTCTGACAGAGGTCCGCGCGATCCGCGCGCTACGGATGTTTTTTTACGTCCCGCGGTAATTTATATATTATTGAAGTGAATTATGTTTATAGGAGTGAAATTAATACTAAAACTATTTCAATAAGTGTCCTCCCTTGTTGTAAGAGTGCAGTGAGAGTTAAATTCGTATGTGAACATACCATAATCGTGTCAAATCTAACTAAGTGTAACGAAAAATTTCTAAATTAATTTTTCAACACCTGATTACTCATAAATGGTAAGTCACACATAATACAACTATACAAAGAAAGAAAGTATGTTTCAAGCGCTTTCCAGTGATATATATCTTAAAGCATATAATTAACGAATACATCGAGAATTATCCATTTCCGTGTCTCGCTTACGTTACAAATTTTTTTTTGCAAAATGCGCTGGCGCGTCCGCGCATTTGAAAATAAATACCTCCTGCGCTCCACGGGTTAAGTTTTGTTTGTTTTGCAATTCTACTTGATCTGAGGTCCATAAACACAAAAGTTACAAATGTAAAAAATTATGAGATTCAGATTCAGAAATATTTATTGAACTGTCAGTTCTGTTCTGTTCTGTCTGTCAGTTCAACGACGCGGCTGATGAACTGGCACGGAGAGGCTCGGCAATGCGCCCTGTTGGACCAGAGCCAATGATCCCTCTACCTTTCAGCCAGATTCGGAGCTGGATTCGACAAAGAACATATAAACTACACCAAGAACACTGGGCAAGTACACAAGATTGTAGGCAGTCAAAGGAGGCGTTCCCGGAACTGAACCCGAGAACCTCCCGAAAGCTCCTCAATCTCAAACGGGACAAGCTCCGACTTTTCATCGGCATAGTCACCGGTCACTGCCCACTAAACAAACACCTGTTTACCATAGGTGTCACAGACAGCCCCCTATGCAGAGGATGCATGGAGGCAGAAGAAACGGCCAGGCGCGTGCTCCTAGAGTGCGATAGCGTGGCATCTCAAAGAGCGAAGTTCCTGGGAGCACCGGGAACCCTGCGGGAGGCCTGCAGCGGGACGCGCAAGCTGCTGGACTTCCTGGAGGACATCGGGTGGCTGGAGTAGCTGCCGTCACCCGTTCACGCAAAAAGGGCCGATCACCGGCCTAGTTGCGGAAAAGAGCTCGCTCACCAAGTACCAAGTCTGTCAGTTCGGTTATCCGGAATAAAATCGGCTTTCTGAACACGATGCCCGATATTAGTTCGGATAATCGACGCTCCACTCTATCGATAAAAACTATTGTTAAAATATTGAATTACTTACCACACATTTGCGGGTCTGTGGCTCTGTGGACATGTAGCAGGGTTTGCGCGTTCGCAAGATAACAGCTTCGCGAATAGGTACATTTGGAAAATTGGAACTACACTAAGTTATTACGTCTTGAACTGCACATTGCCGCCGACACTAAACTACTAACATAATGTTGAATTGTGAAGTTGGCATGACACGTTGGTTTTAGGATCACTCGAAGTCCTCTAAAAGTGCGGTGCGTTGCTGCGGCGAGCAGCGCAGCACGCGGCGCGAGGCGCGACCGGCGCGCGGGGCGGCCTCGGACGAACTGAGCGAGTACAGCTAGCCAGGGTTGCCGCTCAGGCAAAAAAAAAGTCGCTAAGCTACAACCGAAAAGTCGCCAGATATATTATTAAAAATCTAGTTAAATGTCGCTAGATTTTTTATAAATAAGAATATGAAACGTGACTTTTTTTTTTTTTGAATGTCTATCACGAAAATAGCTAATTGCATTAAAAAATCATATGAAACGTGACGTTTTTTTTTAACTAAATGCTGAAAATTATCGTACAATCTGCATACGATAGTCGTCTACTATCGTACATCGTACGTAGTTATGAAATTATCGTACATGTACGATAATTATCGTACGGTTCCGAACGCTGGTACCAACCACGGTCCACGACAAATAAACTTCACTGCTAGGGGCATCCCCGAATTATCAATAATAGACTAAGTGTTGCAAGTAATTAAAGACCAAGTAACTATTTCGTTATTTTAAAAAGTCGCTAGATATTTTTTTGTCGCTAAATCTGAAAAAAATGTCGCTAAAAGAGTCCAAAATCCCCTAGATCTAGCGACAAAGTCGCTAAAACGGCAACGCTGCAGCGAGTCAGCGAGTACCCGAGTACTCGAGTGCCCCGAGTGCTACTCAGGGATGTTAGGCGGCCACTTAGAAACCTTTGTGCCGAGCTGGCTGAAAGCTGGTATTGCTGATATGAAAGACCAATACAACACACTACAAAATAGATATAGTACCCTATTAGTACAATCTGCTGAAAACCTTATGAAATCGAGTAAAGTAAAAAATAAACACTGCAAAATTAAATTCCGTACACATGGTAAAAATAAGTCAATAAACAGACTAATGAAAGTAATATCAAAGCTTAATAAGAAAATAAAGTATTTAAAAGAAGAACTGTGCAAACTAGAACAAACGAAATTTTCTAACGAAGATTGTACTACTCTTGCCGAAAACCAAAATCTTATAACTAAACTAAATAGCGAACTGCTGTCTCAAGAAAACACGCTACTTATATACGAATTACAAAAAAGAAACGCGACAATTGAGTCCCAACAACAGTTAAATGAAAAATTATTAGAGACTCTAGAACTTTTCAGGACTGACTTACACAAAAAGGATAATTCTTTAAACACACTAAATTTTATTGAAGGGAAATTACATACCATTGGGAAAATTATTGACAACAGAATAGAAGAAGAAAATGACATGGTAGCAGTTACTGAAAATAACGTGGAAAAGGGGAAGAAAATTTCCGGAAATTTGGATGCAGATACAAAATCAATGCAAACATTGAGGGAAGTAGCCAAGCTGGAAGGGAAATATATCCACATTTTTTCCGACAATTGTGGAGTCGGACTAGGCGCACGTCTTCAAAATGGCACATCGAAGAAAATTTACAATCATTGCACACCTGGTTATCATTTGACACATATTGTGAAATCATTATGTATGGTAGCTCAGTCGGCACCAGAAAATACCTATGTTTTAATAGTCGGTGAAAAAACCATTGTTAAGCGCAAGGATTTTTTGCAATGTCTAAGCTCATTAGATGCCTTAAGCAAGACATCGAGACTAATTATTTGCTCTTTGCCATACCACCGGAAATATTCTGATAACTACAATCAATTCCTATACAAATTGAATTGTGATCTGTATAATTTTGCTTCGCTCCGGGAAAATATACATTTAATTGACATAAATAATAATCTTGACATGAATGTTTACAAAAATCAAAGTTTGACACATTCACTTTCTCGAAGATTGTGTAATTTATTGTTATGGAATATTGACTCGCCCAATAATGGGAATAGGACTAAGACTATTACAGAAATAGTATGTAGCCCAAATATGGATTATGATGTCAACAAAGGTCCACCTGCGCAAAGCGAAATGATGGAACAATGCATACCGTTACGTCCAACCAATTTTTTAGACCACAATCAAGTGATCATACTATCTCCATAGCTCACCAAAACATTCAAGGAGGCATGAAGGACAAGGAACTGGAAATTGGCCTATTTCTGGAAAAGTACGATATTGATGTATTGTGTATTACCGAGACATTTCTAAAAGAACATCAGGTGTTAATGAACTTCGAGAATTTCCAGATAGTTAGTAGTTTCTGCAGAAAGCTTGCAACTCATGGCGGCTCTTTGATAGTAGTAAAAAAATCTCTAAAAGTCAAACAAAGAAAGGACATTGAACGTCTGTCGTCCGAACGTCATGCTGAAATATCCTGCGTAGAATTAGATAAATACATAATAGTAAGCTTATATAGACCACCTTCTAGTAATTATAATATTTTTGAGTCTGTAACCGATGAAGTATTAAGTAAAGTTTGCAACAAAACAAAACAAGTTATAGTACTTGGTGACTTTAACATAAATCTGCTGAAGGATTCAAATAGTAGAGATAATTTACTTGCCCTGTTTCAAAGTTACAATTTATTTCCTCAATATAACGAGCCCACGCGTATTACTAATACAACTGCCACTTGTATTGACAATGTTTTCTGTGAACACAAGGTATTATACAAATCTATCTTTAAATGCCTCACTTCGGATCATACTGGTCAATTTATTACTGTCCCGCTAAATAGACGTAACCCTAAAATACAAATTCGTAAAAGGCATATTACCACAGAAAAAATTAATCAGTTTCAAAATAATATAGAACATGACTTTTTATCTGAATTACAAATTAGCAATAATCCAAATGAATCTTACAATAATTTATTCCAAATTCTAATACGAAACTTTAATTCCACATTCCCCATTATTTGCAAAAAACTTGACGTAAAATTAGTCTTCAATCAATGGGCAACTCCAGGTATAAGAATTAGTCGAGATAAAATGTATGAACTTTACAATCAAAAGTCAGGGAGTAATGATAACCGTTTGATAAATTATGTTCGCAAATACAGTAAAACTTTTAAAAAGATATGCAAATATGCAAAAACCTTGTATATACTTAACAAAATAAAGCAGTCAAAAAATACCTCAAAAACTGTTTGGTCTATCATAAAAACGGAAACTGCTAAAACCAAATGTCGAGAATCGGAATTCAAGCTTAAGAAAAATAATGAAATAATTAGTGATAAAAAAGATATTGCAAATCAATTTTTAGGCTTTTTTGGGGATATACCTTATAAAACCACTGAATCACTGGCAACCAATTGTACGGAAGCTGCTCATTTATTGGTTGAAAATGTTGCTGCCAGCCCAAACCAATTTAAATTCCACGAAGTCTCAAGTGACACTATTATCAAAACATTTAAATCGATCAAAGCAAAAAAATCGGAAGATCTCTGGGGATTGTCAGTCTGTTTCGTTGCTGAAATAATATATAACTTAGCTCCTTATTTAGCCCATATATTTAATTGCAGTGTCGACAGTAATAAGTTCCCCGATCTTATGAAGTGTAGCAAGATTATACCTTTGTTCAAAAGTGGTAGTAAGAAAGACCCTAGTAATTTCAGACCAATATCTATCTTACCATGTCTTAGCAAAATATTTGAAAAAATAATGTTAAATCAGTTAGCTTCATTCTTCTGTATTAATAATTTATTATTTAATAAGCAATTTGGTTTTTCTAAGGGCTGTTCAACTGTGGACGCAGCCTCGAATCTCGTAGAGAGCATCTACGAGGCTTGGGAGTCTCAGCATGATTCTTTAGGTATCTTTTGCGATTTGTCGAAAGCGTTTGATTGTGTGAACCATGAAATTCTATTATGTAAACTTTCACACTATGGTGTGACAGGTGATGCGTTAATGTTGATGAAATCATATCTGTGTAGTAGAACCCAAAATGTTGACATAAATGGGGTTCGATCGGAGTCGGCTAACGTTTCAATCGGGGTCCCTCAGGGTTCAATTCTTGGCCCATTCCTCTTTCTAGTCTATATCAATGACCTGCCTTTCTTAGCGCGTAAGCATTGTGAAATTATTTTGTTTGCCGACGATACATCTCTGTTATTTAGAATCAATAGGAAAAACTATGATATATCCAAAATCAATTTGTCGCTTAGTTTAATTAATAGGTGGTTTAGCGTCAATAACTTAATGCTAAATGCCAAGAAAACGAAAGCTATTAAATTCACATTGACTAATAATCCTTCCTTGCCTAGTATAGTTATTGACGGCGATCAACTTACTTTGTCGAAGGATGCTAAGTTTCTTGGCCTTATCGTTGACAGCAAACTTCAATGGGGAGCACATATCAAGGAACTGTCTAACAAATTGAGTTCCGCAGCATTTGCAGTGCGGAAAATAAGAGAACTATCAGACATTAAAACTGCAAGAATTGTTTATTTCAGTTACTTCCACTCTGTTATGTCGTATGGATTATTGCTTTGGGGTAATGCAGCAGACGTAAATAGCATCTTTATTTTACAAAAACGCGCTGTTAGGGCTATTTATAGGCTAGGTTATAGAGAATCTCTTAGACAAGTTTTTGCGCAGGTGAAAATTTTAACGTTACCATGTTTGTATATTTTCTTGAACATTATGTATGTGCGTAAAAATATTCATAAATATCACAAACGAAGTCAATATACTAGCATAACAAGGAACAAGTTTAAACTTGTTCTACCTAAAATTAGATTAGCCAAAACTGGCAACTCTTTTGTAATGAACGGCGTACTATTTTATAACTTGTTGCCTGTTACTCTAGTAAATAAGAAAGACACAGATTTTCAAAGAATTTTAAAAGACTTTTTAATTGAAAAGGCTTACTACAAAATTGAAGACTTCATCTGTGATAAAGTCTCTTTACGTAAATTGTATTTAGACTGTAATAATAATACTTGACTGATTATACCTACTATTGTAGTTATTTTATACATTGATATTTTGACATTGCAATTATTTTATATAATTTTTGACATTCTAATAATATTATTTTCTTTGACATTTAATTTATTGTGTATTAATTTATTCGTAAAAATTGTATTTGACATTCATAAGTGTACATTGATGTACCCATATTTGAATAAATTATTTTGAATTTGAATTTGAATTGAAAACGAAAAACTAGTACGCCTGTACTCCGCTGCGGCGCTGCTAACACTGACATATAAACTGTGTCGGAAATCGCATCCTAGTGAAAAAATTTGATATTTCAATTTCGTATACCGTTAACAGAGGGCAGTATTTATCGAAAGCACCGAAGAAACATTACTTTAAATCTTTATTATTGATATTTTCTTGCATTTCGGATATTAAATGTAAAATCTATTGAGAAAAATGAATAAATAATTCATAACGAAGATTTTTATCAGAAACGAGCGTTCAACAATATTATTTTTATTTTTTATCGAATCGTGTAACAAATTATTTAAATATTATTAAAAAAACACTGAATAAATCTATGACTTCTTTCAAACAATTATCTCCACTCTGCGTTCTTCGTAGTGTCATCTGACTTAGATTTCTTCGAATATCACGGTCCAAATCGTTGATAGTCAGGTGATCCTCTTCTGCATCCGCCGTTTGTTTGTTCGGAGCATCGTACAAAATTGCAGACGTCATTCGGCTATGCATGCTTTTCGTCGGCTCAAACACGGCACAACACTTGGCGTTTACTTTAATGCTTGTGAAGCCAGCATAGCGCCTTCAATGTTTTGTACGGTCAGCCTATGCCTACTTTTCGTTTTCACCAAATTGTATTTGCTAAAAACTCTTTCACAATCTGCATTAGCGTGAGGAGCACAGAGAACTGCCAATGCGAAAGATGGTAGTTCTATATATTTTTTGCAGCCCTCAGAATCGGTGAGTTGAGCAATTTTGTGCCAAAAAATATCGGATTCTTTTTCCTTGACCACGTCTTCGGGAATTTCGTCGAGCGGCAGACGACGCCATTCGTCATCGAACTCCAAGCGCTGGAGAGCTTGCAAGTTCTCGGGCTTCGCTCTTGGAACGATGCTCCAAAGCTCGACGAGCGACTGACGTTTGCTTCGCTCGTTTCTTGACACAGCTTTCGATGGATGCAGCAAGGGAAGCATACTCAATAGAGGATCGTCGAAATCAAATCGCTCTTGAATTCCCTTGCAGAGTTTGATTAGGAAATTGCGACATCTTGCCCGAAAATCTCCTACCAAGTCCGGTCTCACCAATACTTCGGGTTTTTTCAACTCTTCTAAGACTTGCACACCCAGGTATATATTCTCGAGTGGAATAAATTCAGTTTTATTCTCCGTATTGACCTTGCTGAGTGGCGTCGTTGCTACGTACTTTTGGGTCATATACGTCGTGAGAAGTTCTTTAAATGCAAACTCCATTTTCTCAGCGAGAGATGTGATGACCACCGATTCTGATTGAAAGTACGCATTCATCGTGACAACTTTGGGTAAAACCCACGAGAGAAAATGATAAAAGAACTTCACGAACGGGTCTCTCAGCCACATGAAAATAAATTCTGCCGCTAGTGTTCGTTCTTCCATGTGTCGTTCCATGAAATAGAGACGGAGTGGCTCCCATTGCTCCAACATACGATCCACAACCGAGAGTAGCGAAAGCCAGCGCGTTTGTGCTGGATGGAGAATCTTGTGCACAGCTACATTTAAACATTTTTGAAATACAGCGAGACTAGCAATGCGCTTCGCGCTGTGCTGTACATAGTTGTGAACATTCCTGGCGAGGTCTTCACAGCTCCGAGTGATGTTCTGTTCACATGCTTTGCTGGCTGCTAAAAGAGAATGGCATATACACCTCATGATAATTATACCAGGGCATGACTCTTTTAGGCGACTTGCAATCGAGTTTCGTGCACCGATGTTGACACTTGCGCCGTCACAACGAAACCCCAATACATTCGTTAAGCGAATGTCTTTTTCTTCAAACGACTTGATGATCAAATTAAATAGGTGTCGACCACTAGCTCCTTCCTGAGCTGCCCTAGCATCGTCTTCAGGAAAAATACTCGACAATTCCCAAAACATGCTTGTGATTCGTCCAAGGTCTTCATTGTAGAACCGAACGACAATACACGCTGTCTTTACACTGGAACGATCCGTGGAGTCATCGGTCAAAATAGAAAACTTCTGTTTCTTCAGATGGTTGGCGATTTCCTCTTTATGAGAAGCTCCGATGACGTTGGTGACGATTTTTGTTGCCTTCTGTATTTTCATGCATATTCCTTCCAGAATTTTCGAGTCTGAGAGTGCCGATTTCATGCATGGAATAAGATCATTGACCACGGCATAAGGAATGTTGTGAGCAGCCATAAAACCGCAAATTTTGATCTCCGCGTTCGTAATATTTTTATCCCGACTGTTGAACGTAGCTTGAGGTTTAAAAAAATTTGCTCAATACTTTTGAAGAGCTGCACTCGATAGCTGCTGCGTTTTTTTCGTGTTTGGTTTGTTTGTGGGTTTTGATCAAGCTGATATCAGCGATAAGAAGGACGTTGCACCATTTACACCTCGCTTTTTGTATTTGAAGCTGGATCCGGTCCAAGCCAGGGCGAACATTGCGGATCACGTTCCCATTCGACTTGATATTTTTGAATCCGATGCTTCTGTTTTTTGAGCTTCGCGTCTCCACGAGCCAATCGTATTTTTTTCGGGGTTGAGGGCCCATTTCCAGAGTCGTTCTCGTCATTCTCGGTCTCACTTGCAGATGACATGATTACCTGAACCGAAATTCATTAAGTTAACCACCACCTCCACCACCTCCACCATCACCGCGGCTGATGCAAGCGTGAAAACGCAAAAATATGTCACAGTCACAGTACATGCACAAAAACGTGTAGTCGTGTACAAATACGAGTATATAAATATTTAAACGTGCAATGAATTGAAAAGAAAAAAATACGTTATAACCCTCTTAGAAGTATGAAAGTGCAAATGTTTTCTAAAAAATGTTTTTTTAACTTTGTTTTAAAAAAAAGTTTTTTGCGTTTATTTGTTACAAATACTCAAAAATACAAATCTTTCCTCTTCATAATATTAGTGTACATTTGAAGCGACCAGAGGGCCGGCGCTGCCTCGGTTCGGCAGAGACCGAGTACCTCTTGCTATTGAAAGAGGCACCGTCGTCGCGTCGCCGCGTCGCCCGCCGGCGGGCCCTCTACCCGCAGGTACCTACTGACTTCAACTCGGAAAGTTGAATACCTACAATCAAATACAGTTTTACATTATTGTTACCAAGTACCAACCCTTAGTCACCTGTCGTGTTTTTCAGTTACACTACCACCTGACATCGGTTCTGGAGACCGCTTGCGTATTTTCCATGTTTGATAACCATTATTTAAAATATTGCAATAAATATCATTTTATTTTTGTTTCATAATATGGGAGAGTCGGTTATATCGTACCACTTTTTACTTTAACTTAAATATTTCGACTATGACAAGACTTACAATAATTAATGGATATGCAAAATAAAGTTTTATATTTTACCTTGCTAAGCCCGAGAAATCAGTTCCATATGTTTACTCTAACATCCTTAAAAATGTTTTTTTATAAAGGATTGCCATCGGTACGATTTAGCCGACTAGTCGTTTTAATCGTACCACCAAGTTTTTAAATCGTACCATGGGTGTTTAAGTCGTACTACTGAATTAAAGACAGTAAAATTTTTAGCCAAATTATTTATTTTTAACTCTTAAAATCCTAGAAATATTATGAATACCTCTTAGGTGATAAAAGAACAATGTTATCAACACATCTATAAGGTTTCTTTTAAGAATAGCACGATTGTACTATAATATTGAGATCAATCAACACAACTATAATAATAATGAGCTCTTTCTGTACTAATGAGTTCTGTAGAAACAGTTTAGTGCTTTAGCTCTTTCTAGGTCCTCCTTGTTCCAATTATAATATTTAATTTTAGCTTCTGGGTCCGTCATCTATAACAATATAAATACAGTCTGTAAAATATAAGTACTTTTAGACCAGTCGGCTAAATCGTACCAGTACAATTTACCCAACTGCGAGTGGTACAATTTAGCGAACTAAGCCATTTTCAAAAAAAAAAACAACATTCCCGGCATAACATCAAAACTTAGACACGCAACAAAAACCACCAATAATCTAGTATAAAATTGTAATAAACTAATGAAAACTGTGTATCTCTATCTTACCTTGTTTACGAGTCATATCCTTACGAATTTACGACAAAATTTGCAATAACTTCCACAAAAAATGATTTTTTCACTCACGCGCACAGTTGTCAAGTCACATCAATTACAAATGGCGGGTGGCGGAGGTTTGCGCAGGGCCACGATTTGGTGTTGCTAGTGTAGAAAAAAATACCCATTGAGAGGGAAATTTAGAAGTGGTACGATTAAAATGGCAGTAAGATATAACGAACTCTCCCCTATACAGGGTTATTGGTATCTAATGAGAAACCTCGTAAAGGTGACTTAGGTAAATCAAGACCAACAACTTTTGTTCTATGACATTTGCCAAAACGTATTACATCTCAAGATATTGTTTTTTTAAGTTTTAGTGGGGAGTTCTATCGATCATTAGCTCTATGTCTCGTAAATACCTACGTTTCGTTCATTCGATTCTGGCGTAGCGCAAGTGTCGCAGTCAGCCGAGTGCTACGACTGCTACGACAGCTACGCAATCGCCCGGCCGAGATTTAGCGTTTATAATCGCGTAGTAGAGAGCTTATCAACCCTCTCCTAACGAGTACATAATCGCTTACAAAGTTAATATTTCAAAGGTTGTAAGATCTGTAGATTTTTCTACACTGAATCCACAATTCCTTCATACTTATCCAGGCTTAGGACTGGCTACATTAAAAAATAAAAAAGTAAATAAAATAACAAGATCATGATCGTAATCAAGCGATCAATCGCATCAAGAGTGGCGCGCGGTCGCACATGTGATGTCTACCGAGTACCTACTCGTATGCCGGCAAGCGGAACACAAACATTTGCGAACTTAAACAATAACTTGGTTAAATAATTGCGAATTATTTTTCAATGTAGGCGTATTTAAAAAGGGGAATCAGTCTATTTACAATAATTGAACTATTTACAAAATACACAAAACTTTTTACAAATTATTACCTCTCAAACTCAAGTCCCGGGAGTGGCGATGAGTACCTATCACGTACAAAGCGTTCAAAATAATCACCGACACAACCCACACACAATCCACATCTAATCACATCACATCTCCGCGCATTCGGGAATAGTCTCGCGAACTCACGGCAAGCTGCAGACACATTGGCACCACATCTAGCATAAACACGCACCATTTCGGTGTATTCCACGTTGGAGTAGCGATATGCCATTGTGTGTGAATAAACCGCCTCACAGGAGTCATAAATACGACACAACCGTCGCGCGCGCAGTGAAAATCGCTACTGTCGCATAGATCAAGGAATCAAGGTACTGACAGACGTGCTCAAAAATAGCATGCTAATAAGCATGCTTAAAATTAGCATGCTCTGCAAACTGTTCACATTTGCCAGAAATAAGCATGCTAGTTTTAAAGCATGCTTATTTCGTAACTTCTATAATGTGACACAAAAAGCAAAGTTTTTTCTTCTCCCCAACGCAACATACTGCGGGTTTAATTTTCGTTTTTATTTTAATTAATTACATCAATTAATTGCATAAAACAGTCGTCCGCTGCAAATTGAGACAAAATGGATAATAGCATGCTAATAAGCAAACCTGTTCAGACGTGCTCGGATCACCCCCTCCCTACCCGCGCCTCAGGTAGAGCATGCTCGAAAATCAAACGTCGTTTGATTTTTGAGCATGCTCTAAATAAGCATGCTCATTACCGTACACACGTGCTACTAACTAGCACTTGCTCAATAAAAGCATGCTTTCGTGCTAGTAATGAGCACGTCTGTCCGTACCTTAATGAGCACGTCTGTCCGTACCTTCAAAATAAAATAGCCCGCCCCCGCTTGCCTCGCATACCCCTTTCTTTACTAGATACCGACACACGGGTCGCGCGCGGCGGGCGCCGACCCGCGTCGATTACTATGTCGTAATCTGTGCCATGTGGCACAGATTACGACATAGTAATACAGACCGGCTGAGTGCCGTGCGTGTCTACCTACAGAGAGTTATAAAAGAACTGCATTTCTTTTTTTGTATGGGAAAAAAAATCATTGAATTAGATAAAGTCGTAGAACAAAAGTGGTCAGTTTTGATGAATCAAAGTTATCCTTAAAAGGTTTCTCATTAGTTAGCAATAACCCTGTATAGTTCATAGTTCATAGTTTTTATTTATAACAAAAATGTTACATGTCAATAATAATAACAAATAAAATTGTATAAAATTATGATAGTCCAATTACCTTTAGTAATTGTCATATAGAATAAATTATTAAATAAAATTAAATGATCATACAATGATAATAGTAAATTAAATACAAAAACAAAATAAAATAAAGTCATACTTAATTAATTCGATCTCTAAACTACTTTCAGTTTGGTCATGTCATCGAACTTATAGAATGCCTGCTCGATAAGCCATATTTTTGCTCTCTGTTTGAACGATCCCCTAGAGCAAGAGTCTCTAATGTCTATCGGCAATCGGTTGTACACCTCCGTCGCAGTAATATGCACTAATTTAGCCGTTTTGGCAAGGCGGTGAGGTATAGTCCGCACCCGGTCCGCGTGGCGCGGTGCGTCGCACGTGCGTCCGTCACCCAGGCGCGAGTATTCCTCGGGGGGGTCCCTGGCGTACAGCGCCGCTTGGAGACAGACAAGGCTCGGAATGGTAAGTATACCCATGGACCGGAAATACGGTGACGCGGAAGTATCCTGCGGCACTCGAACTATGGCTCGTACGGCTCTTTTCTGCATTATGAAGACGCGCTCCCAATCGGCAGCACGCCCCCAAAGCTCGATACCGTATTGTAGTAACGAGTGCACAGAAGCGAAATAGTATTGCCGGACCATGGGATACGGCAATATTGCGGACACACGCCACAGTGCGAAACATGCGCTGCCCATTTTCTTACATAGCCTGTCTATATGTTCTTCCCAGGTCAATGCACTGTCCAGCTGGAAGCCTAGAAAGGTTGTCGATTTCACTTGATCCACTTCAGCACTGCCAATTCTAACTCTGAGTGATCTGTAGGAGCGGCCGGATAAGCTAAAATGGATGAACTGAGTTTTGCTGGTGTTAAGCAGAAGCCCATTAGCTCTGAACCAGGCATTGAGATCACTTGCCACCTTGTTAATTTTCTGCTCGAGCTGGTCTACAGTTGGCGCTGTTACAACCACAGCTACATCGTCCGCGTACATAAGGACATGTCCGTCATGAATGTACTCCGGCAGGTCGTTGAGTAGGAGGGAGAACATAATATTGGAGACAGAGGATCCCTGCGCGACTCCAATAACTGTCCCTAGTGGCTGTGACCTCGCTCGGCCTCCATCCCCTACTACGACTTGACTTCGGCCGGTCATGAAGTTCGTGAGTAGTTTCAGTGCAGAGTTAATAATTCCATACCGCGCCATCTTCTCTGCTAGGACATCGTGGTCGGCTACGTCGAAGCCTTTAGAGAGGTCACAAAAAATGACCGCAACCTGCCTCTGATCTTCACGAGCTTGGAGTATCCGTCGGACTAATTCCCTGGCCAGCGAAGTCGTGGATCTACCGCTTCGGTACGCGTATTACGGTGTTTACTTAAACCATATTCGAAAATTTTGGCTATACCTGGAATGATCGACACCGGCCGATAGTTATTAATTTCCTCCTGTTTTCCTTTGCCCTTATATAGAGGGGAAACTTTTACTTGTTTTAAAGTACTAGGATATATTCCCTCTTTACAGCATTTATTAAACAGGCACGATAAAATGGGCGATACCTGTTCCGCTGCATCTTGAAGCAGCGAGATCGACATTTCGTATAAATCCTATATTTATATGTGTTCAAACTATGCATTTATATCTCAAAAATCAATATCGAACACATTTGTACTAATTTTAGAAAAAAAAATAAAGGAAAATCTGTGATCTTAATAGAAAATTTAATTACAATATAATAGTTTCCACTTATTCACAACAAGTTCCATGTACATATTCAAACAAAAACTAATTTCTGCCACGATTAAGGCATCATTAGAAGAAAGACGAAGAAGAAATCATTCAGTAGAAAGACGCCTTCCCACTACCCTTACACTGTACTCGTAGATTTCTCTTAGATTCGAACAAAACGTTTTGAATCTACGTTTCTGATTCGTTCAGCCAAGGAATGGAACAGAGTGCCGGCTTCCTTGTTTCTTGAGATAGAATCTTGGGCTTTTCAAGGTCAGAGTGAATAGGTATCTTCTAGGTCTGCGCGTATCATCTTCGATCACATTATCGCTTACCGTCAGGCGAGTTGGTCGTCAAACGCGGACTTAATCGCATTAAAAATATAAGTACAAATATTACAAAATTACAACCCACTAAAATCACCAAATTGTTAATGTTTTAAAACACACGTTTCACATAACAGCTTTCCAGACCAGTAGTTTCTACACCTTCATAATGAAATATCGGCTTCAGAAGATGAATCTTCCGGCAGAGTTAACCCAGGCCTTAAGCTGTCTGTATTCCAAATTTTATCAAACTCGGTTTGGTAGTTACGGCGATAGGTGGCAAAAGCGTGGTTCTCACGACGCGACGACGACGTGTCTACTTCTTCGGTTTTATCACTTCACAATAAGCTGGTTCTACATAATTCTCCTCAGCGCCATTCACGTATTCATTATTTCCATTTCTTTTTTTGAGGTATAATTTCACTGTAAACCGCCATTTCAGATGGTTTGAAATTAACGCTATCATTTTTGTGGTAGATCACCGCATATGTGATGTCATTTGAGTTATTTTCTTTTTTGTTTTTAAGATTTTTTGAATCTTTATCATCGTTTTCAACCTTTAGAGTATCAATATTCTGGTTTTCAATTGAGTTTTGATTTACATAAGTAGGTTCGTTTTGTATGGATGCATAGGTTGGTTCGTCGTATATTTACATAAGTAGGTTCGTTTTGTATGGATGCATAGGTTGGTTCGTCGTATATTTACATAAGTAGGTTCGTTTTGTATGGATGCATAGGTTGGTTCGTCGTATATTTACATAAGTAGGTTCGTTTTGTATGGATGCATAGGTTGGTTCGTCGTATATTTACATAAGTAGGTTCGTTTTGTATGGATGCATAGGTTGGTTCGTCGTATATTTACATAAGTAGGTTCGTTTTGTATGGATGCATAGGTTGGTTCGTCGTATATTTACATAAGTAGGTTCGTTTTGTATGGATGCATAGGTTGGTTCGTCGTATATTTACATAAGTAGGTTCGTTTTGTATGGATGCATAGGTTGGTTCGTCGTATATTTACATAAGTAGGTTCGTTTTGTATGGATGCATAGGTTGGTTCGTCGTATATTTACATAAGTAGGTTCGTTTTGTATGGATGCATAGGTTGGTTCGTCGTATATTTACATAAGTAGGTTCGTTTTGTATGGATGCATAGGTTGGTTCGTCGTATATTTACATAAGTAGGTTCGTTTTGTATGGATGCATAGGTTGGTTCGTCGTATATTTCCTTGATCGGCTTTACTTTTGATATTTTGCTTTTTGGCGTAGGTTCTGCGTATATGTGGTTAGTTGCATCAGGGTCCACGTATGCGTTGTCACCTGATTGTTCCGAACGGGAAGATGCGGCCGTCGGACTCTGGCAGTTCCCAGCTTGGTTTCGACGGTCTTCTATTGATGAGTTCTAAAAAAAGAAAACAGATAATAAATAAAAACCATTTATTGCCAGCACATTTAATGTCAAAATTAATATAAGAGATACAATTGATTCAATCAGGTATATTTTCGTGGAAGTTCATCGATAAAGACCTTCTTCAGAAATAAATCTATAGCATTCAAATCGCGTTAGTATGATTTTATATAATCACTTGTAATTGTCAAAGGGTGAATGGTAAATTTTATAGATGGAAGGACGAAGTCACTAGAGACAGGAGCTTGAAGTTATTGCCTGACGTGAACCTGCTCAGGCTGGGAGGAGGGCGCCTCTTGTTGTCGGAGGCCAAGAAACAGTTCGGGTCTCTGCGTCAACACAGAAAGTAAGTAAGTTAAGTAAATGGTTACAAACATTTTCTAGCCGATGCTTCTTCTTGTACTGGAACGCTGCCCAAAGGGCAACCGTCGTGATAAGTAGTAACAGCGCTCCAACCACAAAGCACCAGATGACTCCTGAAACATGGCAACATCGCACTAACTTCTTCTACCGCAACAAAGAACTGAGAGACGAAAACGTTTGGGTCAGGCTCGTTTGAAACTATATCAAGACCAGCTTAGTACCAGTAGTATGACATTATTGCCCGCGGCAATTTTTTGATACATACATTATCAACCCCATAAAAGTGTAAATAATAATAATTAATAAACTAAATTAAAGTTAATATTAATATATCAATTTATCTATACAAGGTGTCCGAGGTAGGCCCAACAATATTTAGAGGTACTTATCTACATCATGTTTGGAGTCGTTGACGTAAATGTTAGCAATGCAAACGAATTTTTTTTTTTCCATACAAAATTAAAAAATATTTTATTTGTGTTTTTTTTGGCAACCCTAACTACACATGGTACAATAAACGCGGGCCGCTGTCTTTGAGAGTGCCGCGCGCTGCGCGCGCATGAATTCCCCGCGCGCCCGCGTCTCGCTCGCCGCCGCATCGCCACCCCCGCGCGCCGATTACCCCTTCCCCTCACCTGCACGTGCCACTCCTGGCGCTAGCGCAACTAATCTACTTTCGAACGTCACCCTAACCTACTCTGTGGCCTAAATTAGCATCTGCCTAGCCCTAACTGTGTAACCTATTCGTACCTATGAACCTCATTATGATGGGAAAATGATTTATCCAAAATGTAACTTATGTTTCATGTTATGATTCTAACCTGGATAGATTAATGTCAAATTCTAATTTTACTCTCCTATCGTTATCGTATACCCTAATAATATCTAGGTACCTACATTGCTTATCATAGGATAGGTTGTGAGAATAATTAAAAACACCAGTACTTCAATTAATTATGTTTAATATTACATACATGATTGGTTTATTATTCACAACAATTTTAACAAAATAGTTAGAGTACTTACGACAGACGTCATACGTTTCACTTTTTTTAAACCACTAGGTTTCACTGATTAAGTATTTCACTTTTGCTTTAATTTAATTTAAAGGAAAGGCTCAAAGTGCTGGCCTCCCTTCTCGATGCAGAGCCGAGCTCGACGAGAAATCGAGCCCATCACGTTTTTCAACATGTGTGGGGTTACATTGCTGAAAGCCTCTGTGATACGCGGTATCATTTCTTCTCGTGTGCTGCACGGCTTCGAATACACAATATTTTTGATGTAGCCCCACAAAAAGAAATCCAAGGGCGTCAGGTCCGGCGAGCGCGGAGGCCACTGTCTCGGCGCATCTTGGCCGCGGCCGATCCAGCGGCCGGGAAACCGAGCATGTAGGTTTTGGCGAACGCGTCGAGCAAAATGCGCTGGCGCTCCGTCGTGTTGGTACCACATGTCCCGCTCCACAGCCAACGGCAAGTTTTCCATTTGGTCCTCCAGCTCACCTTGTAGCAGCTCCAAGTAGCCTGCGGCATTCAAGGTGACAGGCAAGAAGATAGGGCCGATTAATCGGTCTCCGATTATGCCCGCCCAGACATTAATCCGCCACTTATGTTGGAAACAGCTCTCGGTAGACGCATGCGGATTTACATGTGCCCATACGTGCTCATTATGTATGTTGGAGAGTCCACTTCTGGTGAAAGTCGCTTCGTCAGTCCACAACACTTTCTCGACGAAGGCAGAATCCACAGCTACTTTTTCTTCTATCCACTCGCAAAAATCCACTCTTGCACTGTGGTCTGATTGCAGCAGTTCTTGTGTTCGACGGAAGTGATATGGATGCTGGCCGTCTTCATGCAGAGTCCTCCAAACTATTCTGTGATCGACGCGCAGCCGCGCGCCCGCTCGACGCGTGCTAGTACGCGGGTCTTCGGCAAAATGCTGCAGGATTTGTGTTTCCAGGTTTGCACTGATGTTTGTGCCGGGTCTTTCGGTTGCTGCTCCATGAAAACTTCCGGTACTGTGCAGACGTAAGCAGAGTCCACGGAAGCACGAGTATGAAGGCAGACGTCTTTGTTCCGGAAGCGGCCTGTCGTCGACGAACCGTTGACGGTACAGCTCACGCGCCCCGTTGCAACTCCCGTTCGCAGCTCCGACGCAAAGTATCATGTCGTAATACTCTGCGTTTGAATAAGACATCGTGATTTGGATAAAAAAATCGAAATGATAATTCGTGACAATACACGACCTCGAAGTTCGAATGATGAAAGCCGAGTGGCGATTTTCAAAAACAGAAAGCGACACTGCGGCTTAGTCAAAGCGAATGCATTTAGGGTTCCATTTTTATTCTTAAAACAATTTCACCATGTACACTCAATACGTTTTCAGTTATGGTATAACATCATTATTATTTAGGTACAACATCATTTTTATTGTTTTGCAATTGATTGTGTTGTTGAGTTGCAGTTTACACTAGAGCACGGTTTTTTTTAAGATTACATTTTTATCAAGTTAACTCAAGCATTTGTTTTATTTAAAAATTCATTATGCTCTTGACTCTCAACTCTCAATCTCAACTCACCTGATGTCACGTGTTACAGTGTATCACGCTTTGTTTTTTGAATAGCCTTTGTGAGATAGTAAAAAAATAAAAAAATAAAAACATTTTGTACAGTTTTCATCGAAGGATATTTTGAAAAATAAAAGTTTGTATTTTTGAAATAATGACATCCCGTAGGATATTTTTATTACCATTCATTTAATCTTCGACAGCCAAACTAAGGAAAATAAAAATAAAAACTATCAACAAAAATAATTATGACGGAACCCGAAACAACAAAGTTAACTAATTTAGCTAAAAATGGGCGAACAACGGCCGGCCGTGCACGATTGGCTGCGGCTGTCTTTGAATAACAGCGCGGTGATATTATTGGCTAGCGGCATTGTTCTGAGAATCGGCTTAGCGCGCTATTGGCGATCGGCAAGCGTTAGAGTTTCTTTGTCGGCTAGGACCGAAGCCGACGATTCCGCAAAGACTAACACAAACACAGATGTGTAACTCAATCTTTTTAGTTTATTCAAAGTTTTGCAAAATTGAAAATAAAATAAAATTGTTCGTTTCCAAGTACTACTTCGATCATTTACAATGATTAGAATCTTGTTTGTGAACCGAGCTCAGCTGACTTTATTTGTTATCTTGCCATGTAATGCGCTTTATTTGATAAAAATAGGGCACAATTAGAATTTATTTCTGAATAAAAATTGCCCGAAATTAATCGCATAAAGCAATACGCTAATTGCCATATTTTACAGAGAAATTCAAATAATAGGGTTCGAAATAATGAAGGTAGGTCGATTTTGAAGTATAATTTCTAATTCCTGTAATGAATTGAAAAAAACCTAATTTATGTAGTTGGTTAAATTTTGTTAAGAATTGAAATAGGCATTCTGTAAAAACATAACCTTCTGTACACTAATTAGTCTTTGACAGTCGTGGTCGTAGGTCGGTTATTCACCTTTTTAGGGTTGTACCTGTCCAAATTAATGCCAAAGTTTGATCTTCAATAACTCGTAAAATAAAAGATTAAGGAGTAAAAGACCTCTGGGGAGGGCTTCTAGATATACGTAAGTATGTGCTGTTTGAATATTGTTGGGCCTCCATCGGACACATTGTATAATAATAATATAATAATATATATAAAAGTGAAGGTCGTGACTGACTGACAGATCAACGCACAGCCTAAACCGCTTAAGCTACAAACGTCAAATTTGGACAAAAGTTCTATACCAAAAAGCGGACGCACACTAAGAAAGGAATTTGCCCAATTCAACCCCTAAGGGGGTGAAAAGGGGTGTTTAAGTTTGTATGAAAAAAATATTTTTCTTAATGCTACGATTATCAAACTTTGCGAATATACTAAAGTTAAAAAAATAATTGACACCTATTTCATCATTTTTGAAAAATCAACCCCTAAAGGGGTGAAACGGAGCAATGAAGTTTGTATGAAGATTTTTTTTTAATGCTGTGGTTATGAAACTTTGCGAATATACTAAGCTAAAGAAAATATTAGACACTTATTTTTTTGTTTTTTGGAAATCAACCCCTTTTTTTTTTTTTTTTTTTGTGACCCAGGGAAAATCCTTTATGGATACCACACCCACCCCGGGGGGGGCAGGGTGGTTATGTGGGAGTCACCGCCCTAGTGGCGGCATACCCACTAAAAACCCTGGGGTGTTCCTCCAGGCAATGGGCGGAGCTACGGGTCCATTAAATCACCGCAGCCCCGCCCAGCCTATGTCCGCCGTGAAGGCGGACCCACCTCGGGTAGGGGGGGTGGCCACCCCCTTCCACCTCGTGGCGACGCGTCGGAACATCAAAACGCGTCGACCACTCTGGAGGGCCCTATTACTGCGAAGCAGCGGGTGCCCCCACACCCGCCGCTCTAGGCCCTCCTAGCGGAGACGGAGTGCGAGCCCGTCTGGCTCGCCCCCGTGTCCGCTCCCTGCGGAGCGGGTGCGAGAGAGGGTCTCTCTCTCTTTCCCGCTCCTCGGCCTCCCTCTGCGACATCACTTCCTCGCAGAAGGAGACCATCGCCTCCCAGGACCCCTCGTCGGCGACCATCCTAGCTAGGATGGTCGGCAGTGAGAGGTCTCCGCCAACCGCCGCGGCCAAAGCTAGCCGCGGCTCCGCCGCCCCCGGGCATGCCTCCAGCACGTGCTGCGCCGTCTCTTCCGCGCAGCCGCACTGGTTGCATTCCGGGGTCTCCTCCTTCCGGGCCACGCTGAACAGGTACCTCCCGAAACATCCATGTCCCGAGAGGACCTGCGTCAGTCGGAAGGTAAGACCCCCGTGCCCTCGATGGACCCACTCCTTCAGTACGGGCCGGACCGCCTCCAGAAACCGAACGGCCCCGGCCCCCCTTCTCCGGTCCATCGAGAGTCGTGCACCCCACGACTCGAGAGCGGCGTCCCTGGCCCTCTGTCTCCACTGCTCCAACTCCCGTGGGGCGGGCCGCAAGTCCACCTCGCGCGCCCGCACTCTGCGCCAGTAGACCGAGGACAGAACCTCGGCCTCCAGATCCCACGGGAGGGAGCCTGCGATGACGCAGGCCACTTCGTGTGAGAGTGTGCGGTAACCCCGACACACTCTCACCGCCATGGCCCTCTGGCTCCTATGTAGTCGGGCGGCCTCCCTGGAGTTCAGGGAGCCGGCCCATATAGGAGCCCCGTAGAGGGCCATGGAGCGAACCACCGCCATATAGAGGCGGCGGCAGCTCGGATCTCCTCCCCCGAGGTTCGGTAGGAGGCGGCTCAACGCACCCGCCGCCCCCACTAGCCTCGGGCTCAGCTGCTCGAGGTGAGCCCCGAACCTCCACCTGCTATCGAGTACGACACCGAGGTATTTCAGCGTCGACCCGACAGCAATGGAGGCTCCCCCCACCACGATCGCTGAGCCCGCGGGCGGCGCCCTCCGAGGTCCATGGAAACAAATGGCCTCGGATTTATGGAGCGCCACCTCTAGGCCCAGCCGCCGAATCCGAGCCACCACCGCCGCAACCCCGGCAGTGGCCAGGACAGACGCTTCCCTGAACGTCTGCCCCCGGGCGGTAACCAGTGTGTCGTCGGCGTAACAAACTACGCCGACGCCACGGAGGTTAGCGCCCCGCAACACCCAGTCGTATCCGACGTTCCACAGGGTGGGGCCCAACACGGACCCCTGTGGAACGCCGCGGGTCATGGGGCTCCGACCTTCCCCATCCTTTGTGGGGTAGACTACCTGCCTGTCGGACAGGTAGTCCCCCACGAGGCGTCGGAGGTACTGGGGCACCCTATGGTACCCCAGCGCTGCCAATATTACGCTCCAGGGCAGGGTGTTGAAAGCGTTAGCGATGTCTAAAGACACCGCCAACATCACCCCGCCGCTGGAGCACGCCTCCTCGGAGAGGTCGCGGACGTAGGCTATGGCGTCCACGGTCGAGCGACCTCTCCTGAACCCGAACTGGGTGTCGGCCAAGTCCGGCCCGACCACCTCCAGGTGCTTGACGAGGCGGGCGACTACGACGCGCTCTAAGAGCTTGCCCGCCTCATCAAGCAGCACGATCGGCCGGTATCCCGCCGGCGCGTCCGCAGGGCGTCCCTCTTTTCGCAAAAGGACGAGACGGCCCTGCTTCCACCGTCTGGGGAACCGGCCCTCCTGGAGGCAGCGGCCGAACAGCGCCCTTATGCGCTCCTCCAGCGACTCCTGGACGAGGGCCCACGCGCGACCGGGAATCCCATCAGGGCCCGGCGCCGTGTTTTTGGCCCTCATCCGGAGGACGGCCGCGCCCAGCTCTCCCGGCGAGACTTCAGGCACCTCGTCCTCCGCCTCCTCCGCCGGTGCGCCGCGTGCCACCAGGGTGGGAGGGACAAATTCGGTCCCCGGACTAGCGGGGAACAGTCCCTCGACCACACGCTGCAGGACCGCCGGATCCAAGGTGCTGGTGACCGGGGGAGCCCATGGGCGAAGCTTCTGCCTCGCCCACTTGTACGGCCGTCCCCACGGGTCCCGCTCCAGCGACGCCAAGAGCTCTCGCCAGGCCTCCGCCTTTGCTTCGCCGATGGCGATGCGAAGGGCCTGGCACGCACCTCTATACGTGGCATAGAGGGCGTCGAGCTCCTCAGCGTCCTGGCGCCTCCTCCGGCGGTACCGCTGGTAGCGGCGGCGCTCTGCCAGGCACTGGCGGCGGAGCTCGGCGATCCCCTCGTTCCACCAGTAGACCTGGCGCTTGGATTGTGCAGGCCTAGCGCGAGGCATGGCAGCGTCGCACACATGTGCCATGGCCCTGCACAATCCATCGGCCTCTGCGTCCAGGTCTACTTCCGACGAGGGGGGGGCGTTCCACGCCTGGACGATCGCTGCCTCCTGCAGCAACTCGACGTCCAGGCGGTTTAGCGCCCACCGAGGGCCAACCGCAGCCGGCAACCGCGGGCCCTGACCCGCCGAAGACGAGGAGACGCTGAACCGGATGTACCGGTGATCGGAGAGCGTCTCCTCGTCCACCAGGACCTCCCAGTCCCGGACACGCGCCGCGATCTCGGGGGTCGCGAAGGTCACGTCGACCACTGACCCTCCCGAGCGCCGCACACACGTGTCCGTGGACCCGCGGTTCAGGACGCATAGCCCCGCCGCCACCACCCACTCGCTGAGGGCCTCGCCCCGTGCATCCGTCCTTGAAGACCCCCATGCCCTGGACTTGGCGTTGAGGTCTCCAAGGAGGACGACTGGCCTGGGACGGCTCTGGCCGATCAGGGTCCCCACCTCGCTGAGGAAGTCCTCAAACTCGGCGAGGGCCCTGTTGGGGGAGAAATACGCCCCCACAACCACCGTCCCGGCCATCGTGGCGGCCACAAATCCCCTACCCCTGACCACGCCCTCAAGGGGAGGGGATCGGGCAGGCGACTGGGTGGTGATCGCCACCAAACCGTCAAGGTCCCCGACCCAGTCACCTCTGGGCGGGACCCTATACGGCTCGGCGACCACGGCCACTTGTGTCAACCGCTCGGCCATGCTCTGGAGTAGAACATCCTGAGCTCTGGCCGAGTGGTTGATATTCGCCTGGAGGAAAGTTAGTTTGTCCGACATTAACTTTCCTCCATGTGCGACGGCTGCTCCAATGCGGGGCGAGTCTGCTGCGACTTGGCCTTGGCCTCAGTCGCAGCAGGTTTCCGGCGCGCCTCTCTTTTCGACGGGGGCTTGGCGCAGGCCTTGCCCCCGGAGAGGTGGTCTGCCGGCTTCCCCGCTGTTGCACATAGTGTGCAGTGGGGGGCGGCAGTGCAACCACTGGCCTTGTGGCCTTTTTGTCCGCAGCGATGGCACTCATCGCTGCGGTCCACCTCAGACTTGCACTGGGCCCTGACGTGGCCCAGTGCAAGACACCGGAAACAGCGGCGGGGTCGGGCGTCCAGCAGTTGGACCCGCGCCGACACCCATCCCACCAGGAGTCGGCTGCCGTTGGCAACCAACTTCCTGGCGGCGGTCACAGGGCAACGGACAAATGCCGTCCCCATACCCGCCGCACCCTTCCTGATTTCGCCGACCTTGTAGTCGGGCGCGGCGCCGCCTCCGGCCCCGACGAGGGCCTCCGTCAGTTCGGCCGGACCGACGGAGTCGTCGAGGCCGCTCACCCTCAAATCCGCGGTGGTGACGGGCCTTGAGACCCTGATTGTCTCCTCCGCGCCCCGAAACACCTCCCGCAGCTTGAGGGCGAGGGAGTCCGCTCTCTCCGCTTTCGCCGAGCCGGGCACTTCCAGGATTCGGCCCCCACTAGCCGCCACCCGCATTTTGAGAGGCGGAAAGTCGGATAAGTCAATCCGACCCTTCGCCTCTCCTAGCACCTTCTGATACGTAAGGCCCTTCTCTTCCGCCCCCGGTAGCAGCGTGATCACGACTGCTGCCGTACGCTGGGGGCGGAGCTTGGCCTTTTTGGGCCCCGTTTTGGCCGGTGGGGCGGGTGGTCCGGCCCGAGGCCGCTCCGGCTGTGCTGCCGCAGACCGCTGCTCCCTCTTCTTCGGGCGTGCTTTGCGCTTCACCACCTCCGTCCACGGCTCCGACAGAGTCGGTGGCGGTGGAGGAGGCAGTTCAGCCGGTTGACCACCCTCCTTAGGGGCGCCCTTCTTCCCCTTCGAGGCACCCTTGCGAGCACCCGGAGTGGGCTTTGCCGCTGGTGGCGCTCCCGCTCCCGAAGGTCCAGCCTGATGTTGTGGCTCTGGAACCACGGGAGCCACTCCAGCAACAGCACTTCTGCGGTCAGCCGCTAGTGGAGGTCGCATGCGCCTCTCCGGCAGCAGGCGCTCCTCCAGCGCGTCTAACCGGGCATTTAACATGCCCCCCACCTGACGCAGTATGGCCTGCTCCAGTTCCTCCATCTGCCGAGGTTCTTGACGCCTCAGCGCACTCTCTGGCGAGGACCGCTCGGCAGATGGTGGAACGGATGCTCGCGCAGTTGTCACGTCCCTGCGGAGCTCCGCCAACTCATTGCGGAGGTCCTGCATCTCTTCTCGCAG
Source organism: Alcis repandata (assembly GCA_949125135.1). Classification (NCBI taxonomy): domain Eukaryota; kingdom Metazoa; phylum Arthropoda; class Insecta; order Lepidoptera; family Geometridae; genus Alcis; species Alcis repandata. Next base: position 7,701,969 of record OX421250.1, on the reverse strand, counting down.
GCGCGCGTTTGCTGCCTGCAGCCTCCTGGTTTCCTCTGTGGAAGACCTTTTGTTAAGGTCTTCCAAGAGGTCCTTGATTGTAGCCGAAGCCTCCTTAAGGGCCTTTTTAAAAGTGCCCTTAAGGTTGCTCGACTTTATAGCCACCGTGTTAATGGTGGCCACACAATCAAGGACCCTCTTATTAAGGTCCGAGGCCAGGTCTTCCTCATCACCCAATGAGGAAACTGAGAGCCGGTCAGCGGTCGGCGGTCTCTGTGAGCGCAGACTCAAGGTCAACTGCTCAACCTGCTGTTCGGCTCTCAGCTCCATTTCTTCGCGCTCGGCCGCCAAGAGGGCAGCCTTGGCGCGGGCGAGGCCGACATATTCGCCCGTAGTGGGCGGTCGGCCTCTGCCTCTCCGAGCAGAACCCACCTTTGTGGCCGGGGCGTCTGACTCCCCGTCAGAGCCCAAGCCACTACCGGCGTCGCTCTCTCCCTCGCGAGGTCTGACGCGTTTGCGCCAGAGCCTCCCAGGTGATTTGGGTGGTGACCCCGTCACCGTCACCATGCTGTCGGCTGAGGAGTCAGACTCCTCAGCTTCTACAGGGCTAAGCCCTCTCCTTCCAACTTTCGTTCGGTTTTTATTTTTAATTGTATCCATAGTAGATCCCACGAGTGGAGACGAAATAAAGGTCCACCCCCGGGTGACGCTCATTCCGGGGGTAAGGGTACATACTGCGGAGGTCCCCAGGTATCCGCAGGTTTTAACGTGTTTTCTCACGGGTTTTTGTTTCAAGCTTTTCCTTGCTCTGGGGCCGGCCAATTAAGGCAAGCCCCCTTCGGCCCCCACACTGCCACAACGTACCCCTTACCGCAATACGGGGTCTTTGAAGCGTACAGTGGAGAGCCGGTGCAGGAGAGGGTGCGGAGACCTCCCCCGACGACACTGGGCGATGGTTTTAATACCACCCAGGTCGCCCGACCCGCGTCGCCGCTACTCAGCATAAGGCTGAGACGCCGACCGGGCCCCGCAGCCACTCAAGGCCGCCGAGACTCGACCGCCGCTACCCGGACTATCCAGGACGCCGGCCGAGCCTACCCCTCAGGAAGGCACAATGCGCCCCCCGACGTCGTCCACGGACGACCCATCCCCGGTGTGCCCGAAAGGGTGGCCGAGTTGACCGATCCCTTCCGCGCCGCCAGCCTTGAAGGCCGACCATCCTCCGACCCGAAGATCCGCTGGTCCATTTCTGAACCCCGACCCGCCTCGTCCACGCCCTATGCTGAACATAGGGACTCGTGGAGAGGCCCCGCAGTCAATCAAGACCGCCTAGGCCCAGACCGCCGCTACCCGAAATGTCCGGGGCGCCGGCCCGAGCCTCTACTTGGGGTTCCTCTTAGTTTCACCGGGCAAAGCGGCCCGGCTACTTATCCCCCCCGCCACGGAAAGGCGGGAACCCAATTCGGAGGGGGAAAATCAACCCCTAAAAGGGTTAAACAGAGTGTTGAAGTTTGTAAAAAAAATTTTTTTCCTTATACAACGATTATTTGACTTTGCAATTGTACTAAGCTAAAAAAAATAATAGATACCTGTTTCATTATTTTTTGAAAATCAACCCCTAAAAGGGTTAAACAGATAAAAGTGAATGTCGAGACTGACTGACAGATCAACGCACAGCCTAAACCGCTTAAGCTACGAACGTCAAATTTGGACAAAAGTTTTATACTAAAAAGCGGACGTACACTTAGAAAGGGATTTGCCCAATTCAACCCCTATAGGGGTGAAAAGGGGTGTTTAAGTTTGTATGAAAAAAATATTTTTCTTAATGCTACGATTATCAAACCTTGCAAATACATATTATACTAAAGTTAAAAAAATAATCGACACCTATTTCATCATTTTTTTTAAATCAACCCCGAAAGGGGTGAAACGGAGTATTGAAGTTTGTAGAAAGATTTTTTTTTGATGCTGTGGTTACGAAACTTTGCCAATATGCTAAGCTAGAAGAAAATATAATAGACGCTTATTTTTTTGGTTTTTGAAAATCAACCCCCGAAGGGCTGAAACGGAGAATTGAAGTTTATATGAAAATATTTTTTTTCCAATGCTACGATTATTTAACTTTGCAAATGTACTAAGCTAAAAAAATAATAGATACCTGTTTCATTATTTTTGAAAAATCAACCCAATCAATCAAACATTTGATCGTTTCGAAATCTATCAAAACTCAGACTAAGGGTACAGAATTATCGCAATATCTTAAGTAGGTAGTTTGATTCATATTTTTCTTATTTATAATGAATTTTTTTTCAATACTTTTTAAAATTTTACGACAATGCTTTTATTATTTACGAGTAATAAATATATCGTGTTGAAATACAAACAACAGCTTTTTAAAGAGTAATTTTTATAAATGTTTGGATTAAATCATGACCACCTTTTATTTAGAATTATTATTACACTGGGCGCTTGTGCTTGCATTGATTATTATTTATTATTGAAAACAGCGCCATCTACGAGAGATTTAGTTTGTTACTGAATCGTTTTAGTTCATTATTTTACCGTTCGTTAACGGTGGTGAAGGTTAGTTTCTTTTTCAACCGCAATATTATTGAGGCGCTACTTTAGGGGGCGTGGCTATCAATACAAAATTCAATCAGCTCTTCCCAGTTCCCAGCGTCAAATCTCACCCGACCATGGTATGATTCGGGTGTGTTCAAGTCGAAAGGTTTCTTCTAGGCAAGCGCGCTCCATCGTAGACCGCATCATTGCTTACCATCAGGCGATATGGCAGTGATTCGCAAGCCTCTCAATGAATAATAACCAGATATGACAAACAAAAGTACAATAACGCTTAAATTGTACTAGTAAGTATAACGAGGCAACCGATACCCAATTTCAACTATGAAACTAATCGCCTGGCTGGCTCAGTCGGTAAGAGCATGGGTTATGATTCTAAGGTCGTGGGTTCAAGTCGCATATCATTCGAGTGATCTTGAGGTAGATCTCGCGAATGATATTTTTGGTTTTTATTTTTCTCAAATAAAAATGGCACGTTTTGGAAAGTTTTATGGCTTAAGAAATCTTATACAGGGTTATTCATAAAGGGTATGCTAAGCCGAAAAGGGTTCATAGTACTCATCATTATGAACAACTTTTACTATAGACTAGGGTCGATAATTTTTAAAACCAAAAAAAAAAATAGTAGGATGAAACCCACTAGAAATGGAGGAGAATATTATAAAAATGAAAGGAAAAATATTTTACGGGCGATCTGAGGTCGGGAAGGGGATGGGGGTGAGTTTTTAAGGGTAAAAAACGTTTTTTATCGATTTCCGGCAAAACTAAAAGTCCTATGGAAAAACGTCAAATGGCAAAGTTGTAGGTAATAAGAAGACCCCCTCGAATGGGTTCCCGCCTTTCCGTGGCGGGGGGGATAAGTAGCCGGGCCGCTTTGCCCGGTGAAACTAAGAGGAACCCCAAGTAGAGGCTCGGGCCGGCGCCCTGGACATTCTGGGAAGCGGCGGTCTGGGCCTAGGCGGTCTTGATTGACTGTGGGGCCTCTCCACGAGTCCCTATGTTCAGCATAGGGCGCGGACGAGGCGGGTTGGGGTCCAGAAATGGACCAGCGGATCTTCGGGTCGGAGGATGGCCGGCCTTCAAGGCTGGCGGCGCGGAAGGGATCGGTCTACTCGGCCACCCTTTCGGGCACACCGGGGATGGGTCGTCCGTGGACGACGATGGGGGGCGCATTGTGCCTTCCTGAGGGGTAGGCTCGGCCGGCGTCCTGGATAGTCCGGGTAGCGGCGGTCGAGTCTTGGCGGCCTTGAGTGGCTGCGGGGCCCGGTTGGCGTCTCAGCCTTCTGCTGAGTAGCGGCGACGCGGGTCGGGCGACCTGGGTGGTATTAAAACCATCGCCCAGTGTCGTCGGGGGAGGTTTCCGCACCCTCTCCTGCACCGGCTCTCCACTGTACGCTTCAAAGACCCCGTATTGCGGTAAGGGGTACGTTGTGGCAGTGTGGGGGCCGAAGGGGGCTTGCCTTAATTGGCCGGCCCCAGAGCAAGGAAAAGCTTGAAACAAAAACCCGTGAGAAAACACGTTAAAACCTGCGGATACCTGGGGACCTCCGCAGTATGTACCCTTACCCCCGGAATGAGCGTCACCCGGGGGTGGACCTTTATTTCGTCTCAACTCGTGGGATTTATTATGGACACAACTAAAAACTTTAAATACGACGGAAGGAGAGGGCTTGGCCCTGTTGACGCTGAGGAGTCTGACTCCTCAGCCGATAGTATGGTGACGGTGACGGGGTCACCAGTTAGATCACCAGAGAGGAAGCCAGGGAACAGATTCTGGCGAAAGCGAGTGAGATCTCGCGAGGGAGGGAGCGACACCGGTGGTGGCTTGGGCTCTGACGGTGAGTCAGACGCTCCGGCTACCAAGGTGGTCGCTCCCCGGAGAGGCAGAGGCCGACCGCCCACTACGGGCGAGTATGTCGGTCTCGCCCGCGCCAAAGCTGCTCTTTTGCAGGCGGAGCGCGAGGAAATGGAGCAGCAGGTCGAGCAGTTGACCGTAAGTCTGCGGTCACAGAGACCACCGACCACTGATCGGCTCTCAGTATCTTCAGTGGAAGATGGGGAGGAGTTGGCCTCGGACCTTAACAAGAGGGTCCTTGACTGTGTGGCCACCATCAACACGGTGGCTGCAAAGTCGAACAACCTTAAGGGCACCTTTAAAAAGGCCCTTAAGGAAGCGTCGGCCACAGTCAAGGACCTCTTGGAAGACCTTGGCAGAAGGTCTTCCACAGAGGAAACCAGGAGGTTGCAGGCTGCCAACACGCGCCTGCGAGAGGAGATGGGGGACCTCCGCAAGGAATTGGCGGAGCTCCGCAGAGAGGTGGCGGCGGCCCGTGCACCCGTCCCACTATCTGCCGAGCGGTCTTCGCCCGAGAGGGCGCTGAGACGCCAGGAACCTCGGCAGATGGAGGAGCTGGAGCAGGCCATACTGCGCCAGGTGGGGGGCATGTTGAATGCCCGGCTGGACGCGCTGGAGGAGCGCTTGCTGCCGGAGAGGCGCATGCGACCTCCACTAGCGGCCGACCGTAGCGCTGCTGCTGGAGGGGCTCCCGTGGTTCCAGAGCCACTGCACATGGCTGGACCTTCGGGAATGGAGGCCCCAGTAGCAGCAAACCCCACTGCGCGTGCTCGCAAGGGTGCCTCGAAGGGGAAGAAGGGCGCCCCTAAGGAGGGCGGTAAACCGGCTGAACTGCCTCCTCCACCGCCACCGACTCTGTCGGAGCCGTGGACGGAGGTGGTCAAGCGCAAGGCGCGGCCGAGTAGGAGGGAGCAGCGGCCTGCGGCAGCACAGCCGGAGCGGCCTCGGGCCGGACCACCCGCCCCGCCAACTAAAGCGGGGCCTAAAAAGGCCAAGCTCCGCCCCCAGCGTACGGCAGCAGTCGTGATCACGCTGCTACCGGGGGCGGAAGAGAAGGGCCTCACGTACCAGAAGGTACTTGGAGAGGCGAAAGGTCGGATTGACTTGTCCGACTTTCCGCCTCTCAAAATGCGGGTGGCGGCCACTGGGGGCCGAATCCTGGAGGTGCCTGGCTCGGCAAAGGTGGAAAGAGCGGACTCCCTCGCCCTCAAACTGCGGGAGGTGTTTAGGGGCGCGGAGGAGACCATCAGGGTCTCCAGGCCCGTCACCACCGCGGAGTTGAGGGTGAGCGGCCTCGACGACTCCGTCGGTCCGGCCGAACTGACGGAGGCCCTCGTCGGGGCCGGAGGCGGCGCCGCGCCGGACTACAAAGTCGGCGACATAAGGAAGGGTGCGGCGGGCATGGGGACGGCATTCGTCCGATGCCCTGTGACCGCCGCTAAGAAGTTGGTTGCCAACGGCAGCCGACTCCTGGTGGGATGGGTGTCGGCGCGGGTCCAACTGCTGGACGCCCGACCTCGCCGATGCTTCCGGTGTCTTGCACTGGGCCACGTCAGGGCCCAGTGCAAGTCAGAGGTGGACCGCAGCGATGAGTGTCATCGCTGCGGTCAAAAAGGCCACAAGGCCAGTGGCTGCTCTGCCGCCCCCCACTGCACACTATGTGTAACAGCGGGGAAGCCGGCAGACCACCTCTCTGGGGGCAAGGCCTGCGCCAAGCCCCCGTCGAAAGTAGAGGCGCGACGTAGACCTGCTGCGACTGAGGCCAAGGCCAAGTCGCAGCAGACTCGCCCCGCAGAAGGGCAGGCGTCGCACATGGAGGAAAGTTAATGTCGGACAGCCTAACTTTCCTCCAGGCGAATATCAACCACTCGGCCAGAGCCCAGGATGTCCTCCTCCAGAGCATGGCCGAGCGGTTGACACAAGTGGCTGTGGTCGCCGAACCGTACAGGGTCCCGCCCAGAAGTGACTGGATCGGGGATCTTGACGGTTTGGTGGCGATCACCACCCAGTCGCCTGCCCGATCCCCTCCCCTTGAGGGCGTGGTCAGGGGGAGGGGATTTGTGGCCGCCACGATGGCCGGGACGGTGGTTGTGGGGGCGTATTTCTCCCCCAACAGGGCCCTCGCCGAGTTCGAGGACTTCCTCAACGAGGTGGGGACCCTGATCGGCCAGAGCCGTCCCAGGCCAATCATCTTTCTTGGAGACCTCAACGCCAAGTCTAGGGCGTGGGGGTCTTCAAGGACGGATGCACGAGGCAAGGCCCTCAGCGAGTGCGTGGTGGCGGCGGGGCTATGCGTCCTGAACCGCGGGTCCACGAACACGTGTGTGCGGCGCTTGGGAGGTTCAGTGGTCGACGTGACCTTTGCGACCCCCGAGATCGCGGCGCGTGTCCGGGACTGGGAGGTCCTGGTGGACGAGGAGACGCTCTCCGATCACCGGTACATCCGGTTTAGCGTCTCCTCGTCTTCGGCGGGTCAGGGCCCGCGGTTGCCGACTGCGGTTGGCCCTCGGTGGGCGCTAAACCGCCTGGACGTCGAGTTGCTGCTGGAGGCAGCGATCGTCCAGGCGTGGAACGCCCCCCCCTCGTCGGAAGTAGACCTGGACGCAGAGGCCGATGGATTGTGCAAGGCCATGACGCATGTGTGCGATGCTGCCATGCCTCGCGCGAGGCCTGCACAATCCAAGCGCCAGGTTTACTGGTGGAACGAGGGGATCGCCGAGCTCCGCCGCCAGTGCCTGGCAGAGCGCCGCCGCTACCAGCGGTACCGCCGGAGGAGGCGCCAGGACGCTGAGGAGCTCGACGCCCTCTATGCAGCGTATAGAGGTGCGTGCCAGGCCCTTCGCATCGCCATCGGCGAAGCAAAGGCGGAGGCCTGGCGAGAGCTCTTGGCGTCGCTGGAGCGGGACCCGTGGGGACGGCCATACCAGTGGGTGAGGCAAAAGCTTCGCCCATGGGCTCCCCCGGTCACCAGCACCCTGGAACCGGAGGTCCTTCAGCGTGTGGTCGAGGGACTGTTCCCCGCTAGTCCGGGGACCGAATTCGTCCCTCCCACCCTGGTAGCACGCGGCGCACCGGCGGAGGAGGCGGAAGAAGAAGTGCCTAGGACCTCGCCGGGTGAGCTGGGCGCGGCCGTCCTCCGGATGAGGGCCAAAAACACGGCGCCGGGCCCTGATGGGATTCCCGGTCGCGCGTGGGCCCTCGTCCAGGAGGAGCTGGAGGAGCGAATGCGGGCGCTGTTCGACCGCTGCCTCCAGGAAGGCCGGTTCCCCAGGCGGTGGAAGCAGGGCCGTCTCGTCCTTTTGCGAAAGGAGGGGCGCCCTGCGGATGCGCCGGCGGGATACCGGCCAATCGTGCTGCTTGATGAGGCGGGCAAGCTCTTAGAGCGCGTCGTAGCCGCCCGCCTCGTCAAGCATCTGGAGGTGGTTGGGCCGGACTTGGCCGACACCCAGTTCGGGTTCAGGAGAGGTCGCTCGACTGTGGACGCCATAGCTCATGTCCGCGACCTCTCTGAGGAGGCGTGCTCCAGCGGCGGGGTGATGTTAGCGGTGTCTTTAGACATCGCAAACGCGTTCAACACCCTGCCCTGGAGCGTAATATTGGGGGCGTTGAGGTACCATAGGGTGCCCCAGTACCTCCGACGCCTCGTGGGGGACTACCTGTCCGACAGGCAGGTCGTCTACCCCACAAAGGATGGGGAAGGTCGGAGCCCCATGACCCGCGGTGTTCCACAGGGGTCCGTGTTGGGCCCCACCCTGTGGAACATCGGTTATGACTGGGTGTTGCGGGGCGCTAACCTCCTTGGCGTCGGCGTAGTTTGTTACGCTGACGACACGCTGGTTACCGCCCGGGGGCAGACGTACAGGGAAGCGTCTGTCCTGGCCACTGCCGGGGTTGCGACGGTGGTGGCTCGGATCCGGCGGCTGGGCCTGGAGGTGGCGCTCCATAAATCCGAGGCCATTTGTTTTCATGGACCTCGGAGGGCGCCGCCTGCAGGCTCAGCGATCGTGGTGGGGGGAACCTCCATTGCTGTCGGGTCGACACTAAAATACCTTGGTGTCGTACTCCATAGCAGATGGAGGTTTGGGCCGCACCTCGAGCAGCTGGGCCCGAGGCTGGTGGGGGCGGCGGGTGCGTTGAGCCGCCTCCTACCAAACCTCGGTGGAGGAGGTGAGAGCTGCCGCCGTCTCTATATGGCGGTGGTCCGCTCCATGGCCCTCTACGGGGCTCCTATATGGGCCGGCTCCCTGAATTCCAGGGAGGCCGCCCGACTACATAGGAGTCAGAGGGCCATGGCGGTGAGAATGTGTCGGGGATACCGCACACTCTCACACGAGGTGGCCTGCGTCCTCGCAGGCTCCCTCCCGTGGGATCTGGAGGCCGAGGTTCTGTCCTCGGTCTACTGGCGCAGAGTGCGGGCGCGCGAGGAGGACTTGCGGCCCGCCCCACGGGAGTTGGAGCAGTGGCGACAGAGGGCCAGGAACGCCGCTCTCGAGTCGTGGGGTGGACGACTCTCGATGGACCGGAGAAGGGGAGCCGGGGCCACACGGTTTCTGGAGGCGGTCCGGCCCGTACTGAAGGAATGGGTCCATCGAGGGCACGGGGGTCTTACCTTCCGGCTGACGCAGGTCCTCTCGGGACATGGATGTTTCGGGAGGTACCTGTGCAACGTGGCCCGGAAGGAGGAGACCCCGGAATGCCACCAGTGCGGCTGCGCGGAAGAGACGGCGCAGCACGTGCTGGAGGCATGCCCGGGAGCGGCGGAGCCGCGGCTAGCTTTGGCCGCGGCTATGGGCGGGGACCTCTCACTGCCGACCATCCTAGCTAGGATGGTCGCCGACGAGGGGTCCTGGGAGGCGATGGTCTCCTTCTGCGAGGAAGTGATGTCGCAGAGGGAGGCCGAGGAGCGGGAAAGAGAGAGAGACCCTCTCTCACACCCGCTCCGCAGGGAGCGGACACGGGGGCGAGCCAGACGGGCTCGCACTCCGTCTCCGCTAGGAGGGCCTAGAGCGGCGGGTGCGGGGGCACCCGCTGCTTCGCAGTAATGGGGCCCTCCAGGGTGGTCGACGCGTTTTGATGTTCCGACGCGTCGCCACGAAGTGGGAGGGGGTGGCCACCCCCTACCCGAGGTGGGTCCGCCTTCACGGCGGACATAGGCTGGGCGGGGCCACGGTGATTTAATGGGCCCGTGGCTCCGCCCATTGCCTGGAGGAACACCCCAGGGTTTTTAGTGGGTATGCCGCCACTAGGTAGGAGACTCCCACATAACCACCCTGCCCCCCCCGGGGTGGGTGTGGTATCCATAAAGGATTTTCCCTGGGTCACAAAAAAAAAAAAAAAAAAAAAGGTAATAAGAAGATCTAAAACTTTTGTGTTGACACTTTTTTCACATAACCTCAAAATTTATGTGAAAAATTCAAATAACCAATTCTTTGGTTTTTTATTAATATCTTTTACAAAAATTATTTTTTTTTCACGAAATTTGGTGAAAACTCACCTTTTTATGTCCCAAATACGCTGTAATTTATTTGATTAAAATTATTTATTTTTTCACCTTATTTTGAATTAATATCGAAAAAGCACCCTAATTTTCAATCGAAAATTCACCCGTCAAAATATCAGCCTTTTTCAAAAAGTTGGTATGTTTTCTGTTCGTTGAAATCTCTACTTTCCGATGGTGAAAAAACATATAAATGTTACCATAGTAAATCTTCTCAGAAAATGCAAAAATCGAAAACTCGAATCCGAATATTTTTTTAAATTATTATATACAATTTTGAGCTATTTATTAAAATTTACACTTTAATTACTCGAAAAACGTAAGATTACAATTTTTGTAAAAGATATTAATAAAAAACCAAAAAATTGGTTATTTGAATTTTTCACATAAATTTTGAGGTTTTGTGAAAAAAGTGTCAATACAAAAGTTTTAGATCTTCTTATTACCTACAACTTTGCCATTTGACGTTTTTCCATAGGACTTTTAGTTTTGCCGGAAATCGATAAAAAACGTTTTATACCCTTAAAAACTCACCCCCATCCCCTTCCCGACCTCAGATCGCCCGTAAATTATTTTTCCTTTCATTTTTATAATATTCTCCTCCATTTCTAATGGGTTTCATCCTACTATTATTTTTTTCACTTTTCATTATTTTCAAAGGCTTCTACCCTGGTCTACTAGGGGATCAACCCGAAATTCGCGAAAAAAAAACAGCTGTTCCATACATTTTGTTAAGTGTCATTGACGTTTTTCTATGGAACAGCTGATTTTTTTACCTTTTCGGCTTAGGATACCCTTTATGAATAACCCTATATATAAAAAGGAATCGCTGTTAGTTAGACTCGAGAACGGCTGGACCGATTTCGCTAATTTTGATCTTGAAATATTTGTATAAGTTCAGGGAAAGTTTTATAAGTAAAAAAAAAAAAAAACAGCGCGTGAAACCGCCGGGTTGCAGCTAGTATATCAATATTAATGTTAATATACTTAATATATATGTACATCACAAATTCCTTTTCTTAGTGGGTGCCTATATCATACGGAGAATATACTCTCCCTTTATATCTCTAGGAACAGCCTTGGACGAAAATCATACTGTACAGACTCCCTGGGAACAGCGGTTTAAGTAAAATAGTTTTTTTTCTTCTTTTAAATATTTAGTATGTTTGTATGTACATACGAGTATATGTATATTTTTGCTTTAATAAACATTTGTCTATTATTGTCTATTGTTAAGTAGTCAAAAAATAAAATAAAACAAAACAATACATATAACAACAAGTACAATAAGTAAATGAAATGTTACCTTTAGAGATACCAGGAGGTGCTTTACTGGTAGCTTCAGTTGGGGTTCCAGGAGTAGGTGAAGTCTGATTAGTAGCACCGAGTTCAGGGGAGGTTCCAAGTATTGAGGTAGCCGGTGTGGCAGGAACAGTGTTTACTGCTGTACCGTTGTTTCGAATCAGTACCACATATGTTATTCGATATCCGGCGGACTTGTGGGACTGTTGGCATACTACAGTGAGGATGTGTTGATCAGGACGAAGTTGTAATAAAGGTGGACGGAGATCTGGTGTTACTTTACTCGTAGTACATGAAACAAAACAGATAAAACTAAAATAAAAAACAATTTATTTTAGTCATGTAACATGTTGTATGGGTACATAACACCGGCAAATTATTAGATTAAAAGTCCAAAATTGTTTGCAATAATAAATTAAATAGAAATAAAAAATCAATTAACGTTACAATTGCAATTAAAATTAGGATTGAAATAAATACATTGAATAAAAATAATTGAAAATACATAATACAACGATTAGAACATTAATACGCCAACACGAGCAAGACTATGAGACCTAGAAAAAAAAACCATATGCAATCATGCAGGTATAATCAAAACAAGCTTCCATTATCGGAGTTACACAAATAAATCAAAGAGCTCACTCGGTCATCGAAAACTGGTTCAAATTCAGTTGAACTCATAGCACAGACTACTAACCCATACCTGTGCCCATACGAGTACTAACAAGGAAAGTTAAATAGAGCAACTTGTAAAAACAGGATATTTGTGGATTTGGAATTTCATAATTTACATTTAAATATCGCGCACTATTTAAATATCTACATTTAAATACGTTTTGATTTCACTTATTGTCAAACCACCAGAGTTGAATACTTTGCCTGACTGGATGCACCCTGAAGTCTGAATAGGTATAATAATGGGTGTCTTCAAGCCGAAAGTGAATCGGTTTCTCCTAGACAAGCGTGTTCCATCGCATCACTGCTAATCATTAAGCGAGATGGCGATCAAACACAAATCTATTAATGAATAAAAAACCAACAAACACTAAATGATACTTACCGATTTCAGTTGTATTATAACAATGTTTACATTTTGCGAAACAATTAAAATCAGATGTCTCGGTTCCAACATCATACACGACCGTAGTTGTGACGTGCTGCTGCGACACCGCGGAGTATCGCAGCTGAACATCACACATTGACAGATCATTTATACAATAAGGACCTGAAATGAAACAGAACATGAACATTAAACATGAAGTGAACATTTTATTATCTGTGTAACTAACTGACCAAACTGTGGCCCCAACCTCCCAGTGGCCCTAACAACTGTGGCCCTAACCTAACTGTGGCCCTCAACTCTATACATTCGTCGTTATTAGTACTAGGTACATACATATTCTCATTTTAATAGCTCCGCCCACGCAGCCTACCAGCAAACCATAATTATCATATCATCACCATACAATTTATTTTATATTAATTTGAAATCTATAATTTTAATAATATGTATATAATATAATACTAGCGGCCCGGTACGTGCTTCGCTACGTATAAAGTGAAATAATAAAAAAAATATTGGAACATCAAATTCATTTATTGAAACAAAAAATATTTTATTAATTGCTAGCTATTCACTGCCAATCTGTGGGCCTAGCACAATTTTGACGTAAAAATACGTAGCGAGTATTCGATAGAAAAGTGTACGCCATTTACACCCGTCAGGAGCATACTTGACAGTCGTAAACGGCGTACACTTTTCTATCGAAAACTCGCTACGTATTTTTACGTCAAAGTTGTGCTAGCCCTACTGGTGCCATTACACAGTTTTGGTGGATTAATATTTCGCAATAATATAATCAAAGAACCAACTTTTAGATTCGATTTGTATTTTGCCATCACCAATTTCTAACAATTGTTTTGAAAACTCATGGGCAGCTGGATCATTTTGTAGGTGAAGAATATACGCATATTAATGTTCAGTGTCAATTTACATATCGTCGTGTCGTGTTACATATCTCCAAAGAACTGATGACTTCAAACAGGCATTTATTTCATCAGCAGGAGTTGATCGAGGAATGATGGGCAATGTTTGACAAAAATCCCCTGACAGACAGTAATATCAAAGCACCACCAAAAAGCTGTTGATTACCACGTAAATCTTGCATTGTTCGATTAAATGCTTCTATTGATTTTTCATTCGCAACTGTACACTCATTCCATAAAATATTCGCAGAACTTTTGCCATATCAGAATTTCTCGAAGTATTGCAAGTTGGAGTTTCCATCACCTGTACATTCAATGGCAATTTTAATGCAGTGTGCGGTCCGACAACCTTCTAATAATGTAGCAGCAATTCTCGAAGATGCAAGTGCCGATGCAATTTTCTGTTCCGATCGAATAGTCGCTAAAATCAATGATACAATTTGCTTCGAAGCACGTCCAAAATGAAATGACCGCATGAATGACATAACAACATGCTTCTACTCTCAACACTTAATAAATAATAGTTAAAAAAAAAACTAAAAAAACACGCTTTTTATAAAAAACCGAACTAAAAAAATAGAAAATAAAATTTTATAAATTTAAATTAAGAATAGGGTTGAAAATTTCAATAAATATAAATTAATAATAGTGTAAATAAATAAATATTATATGTATTTTATTTTTAAAAAGCGTGGGGTGCATGGGTCAATAGATATTATATATTTTGTAGATACATTTTGTATTGACAGACATGAGTAGAGTGATTAGCATTTTGATAATATCTTAGAAAGCACCCCACGCTTTTTTAAAAATAAAATACATATATTTATTTATTTACACTATTATTAATTTATATTTATTGAAATTTTCAACCCTATTCTTAATTTAAATTTATAAAATTTTATTTTCTATTTTTTTAGTTCGGTTTTTTATAAAAAGCGTGTTTTTTTAGTTTTTTTTTTAACTATTATTTATTTTTCGCTTTTTAGTTCGATTTGCTAACTATTAACCATCCTTAATATGTACAAATGTGTTGGTGTTATCCGATTTTGGCCGTCTGCTCAAGCAAATTAAAAATAAAATTGATGCGTAACAAAAAATATTGAGCAAAAAGATTTGTAGCCGCGTGGTTTCGATCCTCAGACCTCATAAAATAAAATTGATGCGTAACAAAAAATATTGAGCAAAAAAATTTCTAGCGCGTGGTTTCGATCCAGGGACCTCTGGGTTATGAGCCCAGCACGCTTCCACTGCGCCACTCTGTTCTCTGACACGAAAGACGAAATTACCATTTGTAAATTAAACGGTCTTAAAAGTTAAAGAAACTTTATAGAAAAAGCGTGTTAAAAAAATTAATAGTTAAAAAAACTAAAAAACACGATTTGTTTAGTGTATTGTCATCGGTCCTCGATATATCTACAAAGTTTGAAAGAAATCTGACCGTTTAAAGTGGGTCAAAAACGCGCTCAAAGGAGTCGGTTACATACAAACATACAAACATACAAACATACAGGTGAAGCTAATAAAAGCGTGTTAAAAATCAATGCCACTATTCGTTGTCATTTTATAACTCAAGAACGGGCTCACCTATCCAAACCAAATGTTTAGGCTTTGTTCGGACTATTTAGTTAATAAATATTACGTTAATAAATATACTTACTGTAATCAGGAGTGTAAAGTAAAAATGTGAGCATAAGTTGAAATACTTTAGAGTCGTATGTACGGCGCACGGTGCATGCCAGCTGCATATCATTATTAATTTTATTTAGAGTGAAAGTGACAACACTGTTTTTGCTGAATTCTGAAATAAACAAAAATCAAGGTGACAAAATTATGTGTCTGTATTTTTTTTTGTTTATAATAATAATTGTGCCAATGGATTTAAAGGAAATAGAATAGAATAGAATTTAAGAATAAGGCCGTGTCCCCAGTAGGCAAACTGTTAGCGACCGACTGAGTTTGCGGCGTATCGATTTAGTACGCTCTTCCATTTAATTGAAATGGAGTGTCCACAGTCTGCTAGTTTTGCGCTCACTGTACGCAGTTTGCAGCGTTACGCGCGCTGACTATCTCAGTGAGCGGCTGACTCCCACCAAAACCGGTTCCAGTCGGCGGCGGCGTATGGTTGTTTGCCGGGCGACCGGGCGTAGTGGCTCAGTTTGTCGCAAACTGTTCATGCGGACAGTTGGAAAAAAGCTATCGCCGTGTTTGGATGTATTTTTTTGCATCACACCTAACTAATCTCAACGCACACACACATCACAGAAAATTATTACTTCTAAGATATCCATCGTGACCAACACAACCACTCCCTTCGTACAACAACAGTAAAGTGATAATTCGGTCGGTCGACCTAAATAAGCGGCTAACTCTTAACAGTTTGCTTGCGACGCACGAAAATTGATTTGAGTTTGCAGCTAACTCAAATTTCAGATCGCCACAAATTTGCGGCTCACTCAGTCGGCCGCTAACAGTTTGCCTACTGGGGACACGACCTAAGAAACGTACGACGAGCATCGCACGAGTTCACGACAGGACGCCGCGCCGTGTCGGAGCACTCTCGGCGCACTCCGCCGATGCGAGCCGCATTTGTAACTGCGGCAATAATCTCCTTGCTTTGAGCTCTTCAAGTTACGAACATAAGTTCGAGTCTCGACATTTCTCTCGTCTTGTAATTTGCTGCCGAGTACGGTATATTTAGGTTTTGTGTACTTACTAAGTGTATCTGGCACATTGAGCGGGGAGCTCACGTCACACGACACGACTCCGTACATTTCATCGTCTGTCATCGCTTTGACGGTCAAGTTCTCTCCATCGTAATATTGGTACTTATAATACAAGTTGTCACCGTTCTGGTAGTTGCGACGGAGAATCAAGTCATTCACTGCAAAAGCTAATATTCCTGAAACAAAAATCGTTGTTTTATTCATAAAAGACTTTGGACAATTAGTGGTACCACAGAATACATAATAGTGGTGATCCATGGACCACTCTTCTTTTCGGTGAAGATAAACGTGAGGATGCGTTCGGAGAAGAAATTCAATCGCGTATATGTACGAGTATGCACCCAGCAACCCGCACTCGGCGCGCGGCGGGATACGGCCTGGTCACCCTACGAGGGCCGACCTGCTGCACTGGCAGTGGGATGATTACAACTTTAATACTAGGTACATCATTAAATATACAAAGAAAATTCACTAAAAACAGACACGTCAAACATATAACACCCCTCTTTTGCGTCGGGGGTTAAAAAGTAACTAAAGTTTACACAGCATTTTAGTTAAGGTACATCTAAACGGGCCATATTTTACAACAATTTGTTGTTCCAAAATGTAGGTGATCTGAAGCGAGCAGCTCGAGTGTCAGGCTCGCGGCCGGATCAACTCGTGGAGTGGAGCCGTGAACTTGTAGCGCGGGCCTTAACTGAATCGCGTTAGGTTTTGTCACGCTTTTTTTTTTCACCTAACAGAGCGAGACCAAAGTCAACGCATTCAGTTCAGGCATGTGGTCAATGGTCAGAATTCGCGGCCCCGAAACTGCATGAAGAGCAAATTGTGTTAAAGAACGAAACACCCGGCGATGCTTACCTTGTCTTTTCTTGAGAATATTCAATTTCAGTGATATAGAAGACAAGTAAGACAGGTCGGTGTATGCGCATCGCAGAGTGTCTCCATCGTTGGAGTCTCTTAACTTCATGTAGATGCTCGGTGAGCCGGTCGGATGAGAGCTCTTCACATGTAGTCCGTCTTATCATGAAAAAAAAAACATTACAAATCATGGAATTTTATTGTTTAGTATGATACTGTTGTCAAACTAACGAAGAGAAGTTGTAATATAAGTAAAATTAGTATTACGCCGCCTTGCTCGCTGTGGTTGTATCAAAAACTACAAAAGCTTTTTCTAAAACTACAAAAGCTTTTTCTAAAATATTCATAGAACATTATAACAGTTCAGCGCCATCTACCTCTAGTAAAACACATTTCAACCGTTCAAAACTCTGCGCGGCAATGCACTGCGATTTTCACCCACGTTATACAAGCGCAGCCTGCAAACCTATGCAAACGTTCGGAAATTCAGTAGCGCCGTAAACACGCCTTTATAATTCGCAGCTTCATCTGCGCCAGTATAATTTTTCGTGTGAATCCACTCTCGCTCCCGGTGCGGTGTGGCGTTTGGCGCGAGTAGATATCGAACACACGAGTACAACGCGCTCCGCACGGCGCGCGGTGTTACGCGAGCGGCACCGAGGCGTCCACACTTCTGGATCACTTCGGAAATAAACGCCACAGTTCACAAACACTCAAAACATCAATCTCTACCTTAAAACGTAATTTTAAAAATTGTTCTTTCCACGTCACATATAGCTGGTTGTATTTAAATTGCATCGAAAATAAATTAATGTCATTGTGCTCGATTTACATTTTGGTATAATAATACGAGTATGAGTCTGCTTTTTACGAAAGCGCGTGATGAAATAAAATATATATGTCGAATAGAGAACTAGCTAGTATCTTTTAAAACGAGTAAAACCGCCAGCCTTGACGACCATCGGTTTTACTGTTACAATTGAACTCTCTACACTGCCTAGTTTTCGACTCAAAAACTAATAGAAATGATTCTAAGCACTTGTTGGAATTCTCTTGAAATAAAAGCACATGAAACACTGAATTATTTTTATTTTAGTTTTCTTCAAAGTTTTACTTACAACGTTTCACCTTGAATCTCAAACAAAAAGTGGCACGCCTTGTATGAAAAAGGAATGCGGCTGCCACTTTATCAAGTTTTTAAACAAAAGCAGCAAGTATTCAACCAAATAGATTTTGCTCGAGTATTTAGTTACCAAATAGATTTTACTTCGAGTGTAAGTTTCACAGGATATGCCATCAGCGGCGCTAGTGTCGCTTCGAACGAAAACTCGAAGACGCCCAATGCCCTCGCGGCGACACGGCCATTCTGCAATGCGACGCGTGCTCTGTGTCGTTTTGGCATTTATCCTGGTTGTTACTGAAATAAAGAAAGTAATGTTTTGAGGCTAGGTACTTCCACAGTACACCTAAACCTATGATTGAAATTTAAGTTGGTAGTATGTAGATCAACTGAATCGCTGATTTACCATGCATCAAGTAGGTGCGAGTAAATAGATGATATTTTGAATGCGATATAGATAAGTTACTACCAGTACAAGTTATAACTGCTCATTCCACATGACAACAGGATCTTGTATGTCGGATTATGTGAGTATTCACAAAAGGCAGGATAGCTCGAACAGAGGGTGTGAAGGAGTAATAGGATGAGGAGGGGCTGATGGTGTGCTCTGGGCGGCCATCTTACGCCGCGGTACACACGGGACTGGATAGGACTAGTTACTGTCGGTCTCACCCGACAATGTGCATCTTTTTATCGAATTAATAATTACAGTCATAGTCAGTCATTGGTCAAAGTAATAGTCTTGGCAAATAATAGGCCATTGACGATCGTACCGCCAATGTGCATCTTTTGATTGCGATATGGGCACTCCACGTGCCCATATGCATTAATGATAATAGGCCATTATAACGGTCGTACCGCCAATGTGCATCTTTTGATTGCTATATGGGCACTCCACGCCCCCATATGCATTAATAATTCGATTTTTATTGCTTGACACATTGGTCTACTCCACGCGCCAATGTGCAGATTAAGTTTTGAATGAATACACATATTGGTCTACTCCACGCGCCAATATGTAAATTATTATGTTTTGCGTGAATACACATATTGGTCAACTCCACGTGTCAATATGCAATTTGTGTTTCATACGCATGCTTTGGTGTCGAATAAAGTGAAACGTGCTCACCAATAATATCATCATTGTGACGCGCGATGGGTCTCGTGCTGTGTAGTAGCAGTGACGTCACCATCAGTGACGTTAGCCACGTGCAGCGCCGCCGCGGAGTGTGGCGGCGCCGGCGAGCCGCAGACGACAGCAGACGGGCTGGCTCGGGGCGACACGGCCGCCTGGGGGCCTCCCGCCGGCTGAGGGGCGCGCCGCAGCTGGTCGTGCGCGACCCTTCGGGGCCACCCGTGGTGACCCACCACCTTTTTCACAAGGTAGCGATCGTTGTCCAGAACTCTGTGAACTTCATAAGGCACGCTAAATTTCAAATCGAGAGAAGTCTGATTTCTTGGATTGTTCTTTATCAGAACGAAATCTCCTCGTTGAAAATTGTGAATTTTCGCTCGTCCTTTGTCGAATCTCGCTTTATCTTTCGCAGATAACTCCGTCATTCTGAGCTGTACATGCCGATCCATAGCATCGCCGTCGACGGACGTGTTATCGAAATTTACCAACTGCAGCAGTTCCGGAGGCACGCAATTTTGACGTCGAGTTAGTAGTGTAAGTGGGGCGATACCTGTCACTCTGTGTGCCGTACAGTTCAGAGCGAGTTGCAAGCCATCAAGAGCTGTGTGCCATTCTGGGGTTTCATAGTTCTTAATCATTATGAGACCATTCTTCAGGGTTGACATAACTCGCTCCACTTGTCCGTTGGCTCTGCTCGCTCCTGGGGATATGGCATGAATCTCAATACCATACCTGTCACAATAGCTTTTGTATTCACCTAAAAACTCGCGTCCGCCATCCACGATGATCTGTCTCGGAGTCCCGAAGAGGTGAATGACCTGCCTCAAGGCAGCCGTAGTACTAAACTGACTCTTGTCGTTGGAGTGTCGGAGAAGTACATACTTTGTAAATGCGTCTATTGTAACAATGACGTACTCTTGTTCTTCCGAACTACCGAGTTTGCCAGTGATGTCCATGTGAATGACTTCGAATGGAACCGTTGGTTTAGTAATGGGATGTAACTGTACCTGTATGGCTCCAGATGTCTGTTTTGAAGTTCTGCATATTACACAGTTATCCACGAACTCTCGGACAACGGTTGACATTTTGTCAAAATGGTAGGTGTCTCGTATTTTCTGTAAAGTTTTCTCCCAGCCTGGGTGCTTAAGGGTCGTGTGGAACGTGTTCATGAGACTCCACTGAAAAGACTTTGGGACCACTATCAGTTTTCGTTCTCCTTGAATTGGATCGCTCTTTCTGTACTTCAGTACATTACCTTCGAGGAGGTATCCGGGAACATCATCTCCATTGTGTAGGCTATCTATGATAGGCCGCAGCTCACCATCGCGTCGTTGCTCAATATTAATCCATTCGAGGTTACTGGTCATGGTGTTTACCGTCAATGGATCTGGATTCCTGCTGAGAAAGTCTGCATGCTGCATCCGCTCGCCCTTCCTGTACTCAACTTCAAAGTCGTAATTCTGTAGGTAGGCCCACCATCTATGTATGCGTGGTAGTAAATCTTGCTTGTGCTTGGAGGCCTTTAAGGCGTTGCAATCCGTGATCACCTTGAACTTACGGCCGTAAACAAAATGGCGGAAATGTTTAATTGCTCGCACTACGGCCAATGTTTCCAGTTCATAACTATGGTACCTACTTTCTGTGTCCGTGGTGCGCATGCTGAAGTAGGCGATCACGTGAGTTCGGCTGTTGATGATTTGTACCAAAATTGCCCCAAATCTGATTCCACTGGCATCAGTGTATAATTCTCTAAGTTCGCCTTCTCGGAAAATTGTTAGGACAGGCGCAGAAGTGAGGTGATGGATAATCGCTTGTCGTGCCTCCTCATGAACATGAGTCCATTGCCATTTAGTGCCTTGCTTAGTCAGATTATATAAAGGGACCATTCATAGTACGCGCAAAATCTGGGATGAAGCGGCGAAAGTAACTCGCAAGACGACGACGCAAATTGCAGTGAGGGTACTTGTGGAAACTATAGTAAA
Source organism: Alcis repandata (assembly GCA_949125135.1). Lineage (NCBI taxonomy): Eukaryota > Metazoa > Arthropoda > Insecta > Lepidoptera > Geometridae > Alcis > Alcis repandata. The sequence continues at coordinate 7,680,943 of OX421250.1, read as the reverse complement.
GGGGCCTATTCCACGCAGATAATTAACCGACTGACTTCTACGCCCGGGTAGTCTATTCGCGACCGATTCACGCATCACGGAACATTCCGCGCCACTATCGAAGACTGTATCGACAGTTTGATCACCGACACAAATACGCATTTTATTTAGACCGGACGTCACGACCTATCGCTAGATACGAAGTTCACATTAGAAGCTACTTGTTTTTCGCGACGAAAGCAAGTGTCAAACGTGTGACCGTGCTTTGAGCAAAATGAACAAAATTTGTCATTAGTTTGTTTAGGTAACGTAGTAAATGACGTCACGGAACTTTTCTCGGTCGATGGAACATTCCGATGGTTTCTACTGCGACAAATACTGAAAGTATGGCCGTTCTTTTTGCAAAACGTGCAAAATAGGGAGTCTCTGTTATCTACGGTAACCTGGGGACGTTTCAAAAGCGGTTTGTCGATATTACTTTGACTTGGGCGTTTAACGCGAATAGAAGATGCAACAGATATCAACTCGGGCACTGAAATAGCTCTGGCATTCATTAATTCAATGCGGAGACGTTCGTCACTCACCGTTCCAATCACTGCCTCCACAGCATCGCTACTCTCGAGCTGGTCTTTCGTTAGGCGCCTCCATAGCAGCCATGATTGTGACAGAAACTCTGCAATATCCTTGGAAGAATCATAGGTGTGTTCTCTAAACCTGAGTACGTCCCGCGAGTAACGGTTTTCTGGTTCAAATGTAGTGATTATATTCTCACGTAACTCGTCCCAGCTAGATGTCGTAACAAGCCAATTATCAGCCCATATTTTAGCACGACCTTTTAGCAAGCTGGTTACTTTCATCCGGATATCATAGTCAGTAAGATTATAGGTACTTTTAGCAATAGAGATGTGCGTACACCACTCACGGACTCCAACGTTGCCGTCCGGGTCGTACGAAGGTAGAAATATTTCAGTAATTTTTACCTTGCCAACAGATTTCTGTTGTGATAATAGACGCTCGCTCATATGCTGCATCATCGTCATCATGTGCGAGTAAAATTCTGGAGGCACATTACCAGACTGTAGTGGTAGCGGCGGCGGTGATATGGCGCCCGCTGCAGGCCCACTCGTCGCATCAAGTCCGCTAGCTGCCGCAGGCTGTGTAGACTCGTTTGAACTTGTCGACGCGCCAGGCGCCGGCCGACTCTGCTCGGATGCATCCATCCGGGGGTCCTTATATGTAGTTTTGACCAGGATCACCTGAAATATAGTTAACGGCCAGAGAGGGATCAATAGATTACTATCCCACTTCTGATGTCGAATAGAGAACTAGCTAGTATCTTTTAAAACGAGTAAAACCGCCAGCCTTGACGACCATCGGTTTTACTGTTACAATTGAACTCTCTACACTGCCTAGTTTTCGACTCAAAAACTAATAGAAATGATTCTAAGCACTTGTTGGAATTCTCTTGAAATAAAAGCACATGAAACACTGAATTATTTTTATTTTAGTTTTCTTCAAAGTTTTACTTACAACGTTTCACCTTGAATCTCAAACAAAAAGTGGCACGCCTTGTATGAAAAAGGAATGCGGCTGCCACTTTATCAAGTTTTTAAACAAAAGCAGCAAGTATTCAACCAAATAGATTTTGCTCGAGTATTTAGTTACCAAATAGATTTTACTTCGAGTGTAAGTTTCACAGGATATGCCATCAGCGGCGCTAGTGTCGCTTCGAACGAAAACTCGAAGACGCCCAATGCCCTCGCGGCGACATATATATTTACATATATATATATTTTTATATCCAAAAACATAATGGCGACGCATGTATTTATTTTGAAGCGCGCCGCTGAATTCTGATCTAAAACACAGTAACATTTGCTCACTAGGTACTGCTGGACTGGCGGCGCGCGGCGTGTTGGGAATATGTTTGGGATGTACCTACCTCTTGTAATATGAGTCAGCTGGACAACACCTCCAATCTTCCCTTTGCAAACGAAGTTAGCGCCTTCCCCGTCATAGAAGTTGTAGACATTTGTGTCAAACATGAAATATTCGCTGTTCGCTGATAGATACAAGAAAACTACAAAAAAATAAGTAAATAAAAAAGCTGAATATACAATTTCAATTTACGCAATGTGAACTTCAAATTGATTAATGGAACCATAGTGAAACCAAGAGATTATAGTTAATAGTTAAAAAAACTAAAAAACACGCTTTGTTTAGTGTATTGTCATCGGTTCTCGATATATCTACAAAGTTTGAAAGAAATCTGACCGTTTAAAGTGGGTCAAAAACGCGCTCAAAGGAGTCGGTTACAAACATACAGGTGAAGCTAATAAAAGCGTGTTAAAAATGATATTGTGTGGTTGGTTGACATACCAAAAACTCGCAGGAAATGCCTTGATTTCTTTTTTTTATTGATAGGCAAACGCAAGTTTGACCGCCATCTCGCCTGGTGGTAGGTAAGCAACGATGTAGTCTACGATGGAGCATGCTTGCCTAGAAGAAACCGATTCACTCGCGACTTGAAGACACCCAAATTATACTCGTATCTATCGGGAAACACCCACTCGGGCAGAGCGTTCCACAATCTAGCGGTAAGCACAATAAAAGTGGAATCAAACCGCTTCGTACGAGTTTTTGGTATATCAACCATTAAACAATGTGTTTTTTTGTGCCCATGGTAGTGCGATAGTAGAATGAGCAAGGAAATTAAACACCCTGAAAAATGTGTCCGATAAAAACGGACCGACTACCAATTTTGCGCCGATGCTCGAGAGTTTGGAGCTCAGTCTGGACAAGCGAGTCTTTGCCAATGACCTTGGCACTTCTTTTAATGGACTCCAAATCCTCAAGCTGGTATTTGGCTGACCCAATCACAGGTGCGAACAGAATTTCCATCACAATCAGAATTCGTCGTCAGTCGGCCTGTTTGGCTCAGCGGTAGTGTATCCGCCTTATCAAAAAACGCAGCCATCCTTGCCGCTTCCTTTCGATGACTGACTAGTCCAAACTTGTTTCTATGCAAATAAAGCATAATTTTCCATACTCTAAGATAGACTCACGATCTATCGACGTCGGTGGCGTTCGCAAATATAGTTTTGGGCGCAGTATAGAATTTTTCAAAGACAAAACTCACAATTGTATTATCTCGGGTGTAAAGGGTTATAAGCCAGAGGTCCCGGGTTCGATTCCCGGCCGGGCAGATGTTTGAATGATGAATTTAAATATCTGTTCTGGGTCTGGGTGTTAGTTGTCCTTGTCTTTGTGTGTGTTCCGTGGCATCCCCGACACAGGATTTATTACTAGTGGGGAGCTATGAGTGTGAAAGGTAAAAAAAAAAAAAAAAATCCACTTTTATTGTACGAATCGCTACGCTCTGCCCGAGTAAACTTTTTCCGATAGATATAATCTATGTGTGTTCAAGTCGCGAGTGACTCGGTTCCTTCCCGGCGCGTGCTGCGTCGTAGACCGCGGCATTGCGAGCCAGCAGCCGAGATGGCGGCCAAACGCAAGCCTATGGCAGAAACTCATCAGAATAATTGACCTATTTGGATTCAGCTATAAAAAAATATAATATTTATTGTGGATGTACTCACCGGTATCTTTTGGTTTGTGAACGTGAACATTGGTAATACATTCTACACCCGCATCACGATAATGCAGTTTTGTATCATAATCATAATGAAGACATACATTGCCTTCAAAAGAATTACAATATTCAATGTAGAATATACATTTATAATTCCAAACGCCCAGCCCGGTAGGAGATCTATTTAGCCAATTCTGAAAAAACATGATTACAGTAGTTGCGGGTTGCGGCCCTATCGGCTAACTTCTCCGAGGTTCGATTCTGGCTTCATGAAGTACGAAATGGGTAACTTGGCTTTCCTTAAGCCCAAGAAGACCGCAAATTTCGAAAATTAGCATTCCGAGCCTTGGTTTTAGAAATTTTCATATATTTCGCTATACCTATATCTATTTCACATATTTCGTTTTGTGATGTTTACATTGATTATCGAATTTAATTACATTACAACCTTTGCGCAACTAGAGATATATCTAGCGGCAGACTATGCAACAAAAATATATTGCGGTTAAGTTACCTTACTCAACTTGATTTACTCAGTGAAGTCGTTACATCAACCCTGAAATCGCGAAATTAATTCAGTTGTTCCATAGAAAAATGTCAATGACACTCGACAAAATGCACGGAACATTAGATTTTTTCGCGATTTCATCATGGTTGGTCCCATGGTAAAAATTGTTCATAATGATGATGTACTACGAGCCCCTTGCAGCTTGGCAAACCCCTTCGTTATAACCCAGTACATCGGGTGTGTATCACGAGGTGCTCCGCTCACATTTGTGCCAGCTCTTCTGTATGAGTCTCCGGACATACTACGAGTAGTACAAGCGCAGACATATCGTAACTAACTCACCAAGATGTAGCCATGCTCTTCTTTCTGCATCCTTTGTTCATAGTTATTGGATCGAAAGAAAGTTTCACACCTGCAAAAGTTATCATTAAAATTAAAGTTCATCACCATCATTTATTAGCTGACTGTACTCGTAGGTCACAGTTGTTTGTCGTGTAACAACTCCGAGTCAGGGCAGAGACTTAGGCGACAACTCTGTCGCCAGGGCTAGCCACTCGGCATATAACAACTAACTTTAAATCACTACTCAGAAATACATTAAAAAGGCTTTATTTTATTCAGATATTTTGTAAACTGGCCATGAACAATTGAATATTCATTGTAGTGGTATCAAAGCATTGTCCAATCGTGTACAATTATGCAGAATACCGAAGTATTCTATAGAACAGCTGCCATCCAGCCAACTTGCAATTCAATTTATAACAGAAACGATATAGAAAAGTAGGAAAATGGACGGGATGACATTTCTGTAATAGAATATTGTTGCTTAGTCACATAAAACTGGTAAAACGTATTTAGATGAATTTTGGAATGGGAGTAGCTTGTAGTGTAGCCTAAATTGTCATTTAAGCTGTTATTATCCCGGAAAATGCGGCTGAAACCACGAGGCGCAGCTAGTAACAGTGTAACTACAACCCACCTGGCATGATAGATATTATTTCCTTGGTTCTCGACATATACTCTAAAATACTCCCCGACACTCATATGAATATCGTCACTTGTGCATTGCCATTTTCTCGGATTTATCTCATGTATACTCATTTTCATTTGTTTGACATCTGTGAACAACACACCACATTAAGCCGAGCTGAGAGCCCCGAGTATGCCGTCCGCCTCGTCCCGCTCGTCGAGCCGCGCCGACGCGTCGCTCTGATAGATAGCTCGACTGCAGGAAATCTTCCCTCGTAAGATACCAGCCTCTTAGTCAATTAGTCAAGCAATTCTATAATCAAAACGCTATTAATAGCTATAAAAATGTATGGGAGTGATATTTCTGTCATAGAATTTAAAGTCTATAAATAGATTAGAGAAATGTCATTCTCATACATTTTCCTAGTTTTCTATAGCATTCTTCGCATTGCCCATTCATTATCTGCTACCTTTTTAATACGCTCCCTGTTTATGCATTACTAAATCCCAGTTATAACATAATAAATACGGAAGTCGACTATACTCTTAGTTATAGATACTAAAACGGAAATATTTGGATTAAAAAAAATTAAGGATGGTATTCAACTCCATAAATATTCACGTGAAGACCTTAAAATTCACATAAAGACCAGCTGTTATAAGTTTTGATTGCTGATTGCTGAGGCACTAAGTATAAGTTAAGTGTTCCAAAATTATATCTTGTTGGCTATAATGCGCTCTATTAACATATCTTCATCGGTAGTCGACTGGTTTCACAGTTATCTTTGTGGACGCCGACAGCGTGTACGCCTTGAAGATTATTTTTCTTCTTGGTGTTTTACACTGGCTGGTGTGCCACAAGGCGGCGTTTTGTCTCCTCTTCTTTTTGCAATATTTATTAATTCCATATCTCGATACCTTACTTCTTCCTACCACCTTTATGCCGACGATCTTCAAATTTATACGCAAGCCCGGCTCGATGACCTGGGCACAGCCATATCAACCATAAATGCTGATCTGTGCAAAATTATCAATTGGAGCCATTCTTATGGTTTAAAAGTCAACCCTACGAAATCGCAAGTTATTGTTATAGGCAGTTCTTACATGATCTCGAGAGTTGACTGGGCTACATTACCGAATGTAGTGTTTGATGGAGCTATTTTACCATTTTGCGAATCGGTGAAAAACCTTGGCGTTATATTTGATCGTACGCTAAGCTGGGACTGTCATCTTAAGTCCATTAGCTGCAAATTGTTTGCGTCTGGTGGTTCACTAAGACGGCTTCGAAATTTTTTGCCCACTGCCACCAAAGTTACACTCGCACAGTCTCTTCTTCTTCCCATCTTAGATTACGCTGACGCCTGTTACCTTGATCTCTCTGAGGAACAGCTAGATAAACTTGAGCGCCTTCAAAATTACTGTATTAGGTTTATATTTGGTCTACGCAAATATGACCACGTATCTCATTATCGCGCAAAACTCAAGTGGCTTCCCATTCGCCTTCGGCGGAATGCTCACATCCTCTCCCTTCTCTACAATATTTTGTTTAATCCATCTACCCCACGTTATTTAAAAGATCTCTTCGCCTTCTGGCATGCCTCTCATTCCCATACCCTTCGATCTAAAGATACCCTCTCCCTTAAGACGCCTTCCGCGCGCTGTACAACTTTTTACGGCAAATCCTTTGCTTTCCAGGCGGTTCAGCTGTGGAACGATTTGCCTGTGACAATAAGAAATGCTACATCGCTTGCATGCTTTAAAAGTCAATTAAAAAAACATCACTTGTCGCAATTGCCATTTTCTCAGTGATTATTTATTTATTATTACTCACTAATTGTTGATTTGTTTTTATTTATTATGTATTTTATTCTTCCCTATTAGTATTATTATATATTTATATATATATATATATATTTATTTTATATACGTTTTAGTATATTATATGTATTTTCGGAAATGTAGGTAGTTTTTAGTATGTACTTATTAGAATGTATTTTATTTGAATGTATTTCTAAGTATTTATTATTATTATTTTTTATGTAGGTTTATATGAGTATTCTTCAATATTGCACACCCCGTTTTTATATTTTTTATCTATCCTCTCCATCCTAAGGTTGCCTGGAAGAGATCGCTCTTAGCGATAAGGCCGCCAGTTGTTGCACTAGTTTTAGGTGCTTTAATCCTTCTGTTTGTAATTTATGGTGTGAACAATAAAGAGTTTATCTATCTATCTATCTATAATAAAATGATACAAATTTACCAGTTTCTGATTTTTTCCTTTGTATTCACCTAATTACCTATCTGTATGCCAAATTTGAACATTCTAGGTCATCTGGAACATGGTTAGAGTTTTAGTCTATAGTTAGGTCAGTGATAAAAATTACGATTTTTGGACGTTAATATCTAAATAACCGATTGAGATGTGTTTATGAAATTTGGAGCACATATGTATCTCGCAAGTCATATTATACTCTTAAGAGCCAGAATTGACACGTTTATGTGAAATAGTTTTGAGTTATAAGGAGGTCAAAAGTGGCTCCAAATGGTTCGTGTAATATTACACACGGTGCTGCTCGCCAGTTCTGTCACTTGAACTTGGCTTGACACGCTACCGCGTGTCTAAATCATCAAAATCGATTCACCCAGTCAAAAGTTATGAGATAACAAACATAAAAAAACATGAAGTCGAATTGAGCACCTCCTCCTATTTTGAAATCTGTTAAAAAGTAGGTATTAATTAAAGTAAGTGAGTGAGTGAGTTCATGAATGTAATTAAAAACGAACCTTCACAAACCCCAGCGCAGAAACACAAGCCGAGTATACCAAGAAACGAAGAGTAACACTTTAATTGAAGCCACATTTTGAATTGATATTATGATGATCCAATAACTGTAACTACAAACTGGAAACTAAGTTAAATTAACAAAACGTTCACAAATTATCACAATATTTTATTGAATAATTCTCGCAATTTTCCTCAAGCTGGATGTTAGTAGGTTAGTAGGTACCACATCGGCGGTCGAACCACAAACTGCAATAACAGGGAAACCGCCGCGCGCCGGTCCCCCAGTCTTATCGGGTTCAATTTTAAGTTGAGCCGTAGAAGTACTTGCCGATCTACCCTTGTATGCCAATCTTTTTTTAACACGCTTTTATTAGCTTCACCTGTATGTTTGTAACCGACTCCTTTGAGCGCGTTTTTGACCCACTTTAAACGGTCAGATTTCTTTCAAACTTTGTAGATATATCGAGGACCGATGACAATACACTAAACAAATAGTGTTTTTTAGTTTTTTTAACTATTAATTTTTTTAACACGCTTTTTCTATAAAGGTTCTTTAACTTTTAACACCGTTTAATTTATAAATAGTAATTTCGTCACACGTGTCAGAGAGCAGAGTGGCGCAGTGGAAGCGTGCTGGGCCCATCACCTAGAGGTCCCTGGATCGAAACCACGCGCTCTGCTAGAAATCTTTTTGCTCAATATTTTTTGTTACGCATCAATTTTATTAACACGCTTTTATTAGCAACACATTTTGTACATATTAAGCATGGTTAATAGTTAGCAAATCGAACTAAAAAGCGAAAAATAAATAATAGTTTGAAAATAGTAGTTTATGCAACTGTCATATAATGAAGGGTATTAAAACACGAGTGTGTTTATGAAACGAGCGGAGCGAGTTTCATAATAGTAACGAGTGTTTTAATACCTGTGTTATATGCAGTTGCATACACTACTTTATCTACACTAATGCTGTTACATTCTACTTATGTTTCCAATACTTGATAAAATACGTTTATCTTCACTAATAAAAACGTGTATTGTCACAGTGAACTTGGCGCGCAATCAGGAGCGAGCGCGCATGCGCGCGCAGGGCGGCGGAGCGAGCGCGCGCATGCGCGCAGGGCGGCCAATCAGGAGCGAGAGCGCGATGTTATAATGACTCATTACGACATCGATGTGGATATTATAACATCGTGTGAAATTGCTTAAATGTTGTCTGTGCTATAACAGTAGTCATTATAACACAAGTATTGGAAACATAAGTAGAATGTTATAACATTAGTGTAGATAAAAAACTAAAAAACACGCTCTAAATAGAAAACCGAACTAAAAACATAGAAAATAAAATTTTATAAATTTAAATTAAGAATAGGGTTGAAAATTTCAATAAATATAAATTAATAATAGTGTAAATAAATAAATATAATGTATTTTATTTAAAAAAAAGCGTGGGGTGCTTTTTAAGATATTATCAAAATGCTAATTACTCTACTCATGTCTGTCAATACAAAATGTATATCTATTGACCCATGCACCCCACGCTTTTTTTAAATAAAATACATATATTTATTTATTTACACTATTATTAATTTATATTTATTGAAATTTTCAACCCTATTCTTAATTTAAGTTTATAAAATTTTATTTTCTATTTTTTTAGTTCGGTTTTCTATGGAAAGCGTGTTTTTTAGTTTTTTTTTTTTAAACTATTATTTATTTACCTATAGGTATTTAAAAATCAATCGGTGTATGCTAGTCTCGCTCAAACTTAAAAACAAGCCGTTTTTAAGTTTGAGCGAGACTCAAAAAAAACGGTCAAGCCGACCGTTTTTTTATTCGCTGTATTACAGAGGTGGTTTACAATCAGAATTACGTGCACACGTCTAGATTCATTGTAAAATGAAGTAACGAGTGTTTTTTAAATGGAATTGAGTAACGAAACGAGCAAAGCGCCTGATGTTAAACATCACTTTACGAGTAGCCCATATCAGGCCGGCGCGCGGCGTCACCCAGAATGAAGCCCCTGCGCGGCGCAGCACTGCGCTCTTCACCCTGAGATATAAGATGTTTAATCTTCTATTTGCCCTAAAATTTCACTGGAAACAATGCCCTTCACACATTTGTATGTTTGCACATTACTGCTTGGCGGTGGCGGTGGTCGGTGGTTAAAATATATTTACGATAAATCGTCCAATCAGTCAGCACCAGCAGGCTAAAACACCTTGCGAGTGAGAGCGACAGGTGATAGTTTTCCTAGAAAAAGTCTGCCGACTGAAAATCCGTCGTCTGCGGTGGTATTAGTCGCACCGGTAGCGATGAGGTGAGAAATGAATAAACCAGACATAATCACACTTTAGATTGTGTAATATTCTATGTACATGAAATATGTTTACATAATATACAAGGTTGTGTCACAAGTAAGACACTTCAGAGTGCCTAGTGCGAGTTTTATTCACTACTAGCTGACCCGGCAGACTTCGTACTGGCATACAGTACTTCTATATGGTACTGCCTAATTAAATATAAACACAGCACAAAACACTATTTACAATTTTATACTTATAATATATTATTATTATTACAATTAAAGGTACGAATTTGTTTCGTGTATCAGTTGACAAAAGCAAACTCATCCATGAAAAAAAACCACTGACATTGACAGTTTGTTGTTGTTTCAACTTTTTTTAATTTGATATGACTTGGAGTCAAATCTTTCGAATTTTTAATACCCCATTTACACTCGCGTACGAGTCGCGAGGCGAACGACCAAGCGCGGGGCGAGGTGCGAGTGTGAACAGACGCTCGTGGCTCGCCGCGTCATTCGCCTCGTCATTCGCGGCGCTCGCGTCCGGAGCGGTTTTTGGGGCACGAGTCAAAGGACCTCGCGTCGCACGCGAGTGGATGTTTATACCCCATTTACACTCGCGCTTCGTCCCGCGCCTCGTGGCTCGCCGCGTCATTCGTGCGAGGCTCGTGTTGATCGATGGTAAATGAGTTGCCTGTTTACACTCGCGTCCCGAGTTCAGTCGTCTTTGAGCTAGCAACAATGGAGGACGTCGAAGTCTTAGCAGCAACAAGTTTGTGCACACTGGGCTTATACTGCTACGTCACTAATTTAAATATTAAATATTAATTAATAATAATTAATTAATAATGAATTTAAATATTATTAATTCTTGTGGCATTTATGTTTAGGGTCCCAAATTATTCGTTCTTTAATGATGCATTTCGCATCCTTATGAAGAAGCCCAGATTCTGCAGTGCGTCAGGCATGTTCTCTGATGCACGGGTTCCTGATTTCTTTGCGGTTATTCGATCTCGTATTGCGTCTTTTTGGGACAGAATACGGAGATCGAATAACAGCATACTGCAGTGCCTGTCGAATAATTTGTGCTGTCCGATTTATAGATCATGGATCTCTGTCCACCAGAACAAAAACCGCAAATAGTAAGGTTTAGAATTGACTGACTTACTTAAATTTAAGTAATTCCTTAGATTAGCTTAGATTAGATTTTATTTTATTGTATTTTTATGGGTTATGTTTGCCTGAAATAAACGATTTGATTATTATTCCCTCATTTATTCATTTTTCTTAAATTTAAATTTTTACAATATTTTTATTTAAAAACCTAAAAACATTATAAAAACTTAAACCTAGAGTTCCACCGGCAGCGGGGCAGGGCCCAAGCATACCGGTGGTTAAGACTGTAGAGTGAGGAACCTCACTCTGCAGCCTCAGAGAAGGTGTGCATGCAGTTCTCCGTCATTGTTTGCGTCTAATCACATGCGACGCACTACACCACCGGTAGCGGGGGCCGGGCGCGGAGCAGGTTGCCCCGCAGGCCCCAAGCGTGCCGGCAGCGGTGGACGTCCCCGTCACGCTGGTGTTGGCGGCGGCGGCGGCGTCGGCGGCCCGTCCTCGTCGCTTGACGCGCTCGTGTCGGGGGGAGTGATGAACTTATCCTCCGACGAGGAGCTCGGAGACGACGGGGCGGGCGGAGGTGGTGGGCGTGCGTTAATCGTATCCGCTTGCAGTCGTTTTTGTAAACGTATTTGTATTTTTCATTACTTTTGCCTTGTATTATTTATTTTTTGACGTCTCGTTTATGTCAACTATTGTCAAATCTTGAATTTTTTTGTAAAACTTTGAAAAGGGATTGATATGATTGATATGGTAAAATAAATATAAAATCCGGGCTATTTAAACTTTTGTGCAGTAAATTTTGGTAAAAACATGGATATATAATGGATAAAACAATTAAAATAAAATAACACTACAAAAATCGACTGATAGGTGTCAGCGGTTTTTTTAATTATTATTCCACATATTTATTTATTTTCATATTTTTTAAATTTTTTACAATATACATAGAATATCAAAAACAATATATTATAAAAAACTTAAAAACTAGAGTGCCACCGGCAGCGGGGCAGGGCCCAAGCATACCGGTGGTTAAGGCTGCAGAGTGACGGACCTCACTCTGCAGCCTCATAATAGGTGTGCATGCAGTTGTCCTTTATTGTTTGCGTTTATCGCATGCGGCGCACTACACCACCGGTAGCGAGGGCCGGGCGCGGAGCAGGTTGCCCCGCAGGCCCCAAGCGTGCCGGCGGTGGACGTCCCCGTCGCACAGGTCGTGGCGGCGGCGGCGGCGTCGGCGGCCCGTCCTCGTCGTTCAACGCGCTCCTGTCATGGGGAGTGATGATCTCATCTCCTGACGAGGAGCTCGGAGACGACGGGGCGGGCGGAGGTGGTGGGCGTGCGCTACGTGTGTCCGCTTGTCGTAGTCGTTTTTGCAAACGTGTTTGCATTTTTTAATGGTTTTTCCATAATTTTTGTAATAAAATAAAATAATTTTTCCAGTTTGACGTTGTGTCAAGTAATGTCAAAATTGTTTCTATATTGTAAACTTGTGAAAAAGGCTTCGTGTGGTAAAATAAATATAAAATCCAGGCTATTTAATCTTTTGTGCTGTAAATTTTGTAGGAAAAATGGATATATAATGGATAAAACAATTAAAAAAAAAAAAAAAAATAAAAAAAAAAAATATTATTATTATTATTTGCCGGTCACGTACCGAGTACGTGTCAGGTTGATTGCCTCAGGACGCTGATCACTCAGTACGGCATTGACTTTCCTAGGGTTTATTGAAAACAACGTCCGTGGTGCGTGTTTAGCGTGTATTGGTATAGCAGTATGATGCTTTAGTTACGCACACATGTATGATTTACCCAGACGGGGCGCTAGGTGTGAGTGGAACAAGCGATCGAGTGGCGCGCTCCGCCAGTGCTACCGCACCGCTATCTCGAGAGCTCATGTTCGACTTTTTATTTTTTTTATAAACCCCCTTTTTTGTATTACATTTTTAAATAAAAAAAAACCAATTTACATATGTTTTTTATTTTTATCCTAAAAATAAACAAATCAATAGTGTAAATAAAAAAAGAATTATAGATCCATCATTGATAGTTCTCATTTTATGTTTTTTGTTGCATTTGTTGCAATATCGGCGAAAATCGCCGGCGAACCAGGGAAGGCGCGTTTTAAAACCTTCGGCTGTCAAAGTGTTAAATTTTTGCGTATTTGTTAAAACTAAACACAACCTGCGCGGCACGATGTAGAAGCCAGAATGAAGCGGGAGGGCGAATGTAATACCCCATTTACACTCGCGTACGAGTCGCGAGGCGAACGACGAAGCGCGGGGCGAGGTGCGAGTGTGAACAGACGCTCGTGGCTCGCCGCGTCATTCGCCTCGTCATTCGCGGCGCTCGCGTCCGGAGCGGTTTTTGGGGCACGAGTCAAAGGACCTCGCGTCGCACGCGAGTGGATGTTTACATTCGCCCTCCCGCTTCATTCTGGCTTCTACATCGTGCCGCGCAGGTTGTGTTTAGTTTTAACAAATACGCAAAAATTTAACACTTTGACAGCCGAAGGTTTTAAAACGCGCCTTCCCTGGTTCGCCGGCGATTTTCGCCGATATTGCAACATGTATAAAATGAGAACTATCAATGATGGATCTATAATTCTTTTTTTATTTACACTATTGATTTGTTTATTTTTAGGATAAAAATAAAAAACATATGTAAATTGGTTTTTTTTTATTTAAAAATGTAATACAAAAAAGGGGGTTTATAAAAAAAATAAAAAGTCGAACATGAGCTCTCGAGATAGCGGTGCGGTAGCACTGGCGGAGCGCGCCACTCGATCGCTTGTTCCACTCACACCTAGCGCCCCGTCTGGGTAAATCATACATGTGTGCGTAACTAAAGCATCATACTGCTATACCAATACACGCTAAACACGCACCACGGACGTCGTTTTCAATAAACCCTAGGAAAGTCAATGCCGTACTGAGTGATCAGCGTCCTGAGGCAATCAACCTGACACGTACTCGGTACGTGACCGGCAAATAATAATAATAATAATAAAAAAAACCGCTGACACCTATCAGTCGATTTTTGTAGTGTTATTTTATTTTAATTGTTTTATCCATTATATATCCATGTTTTTACCAAAATTTACTGCACAAAAGTTTAAATAGCCCGGATTTTATATTTATTTTACCATATCAATCATATCAATCCCTTTTCAAAGTTTTACAAAAAAATTCAAGATTTGACAATAGTTGACATAAACGAGACGTCAAAAAATAAATAATACAAGGCAAAAGTAATGAAAAAAAATACAAATACGTTTACAAAAACGACTGCAAGCGGATACGATTAACGCAAGCCCACCACCTCCGCCCGCCCCGTCGTCTCCGAGCTCCTCGTCGGAGGATAAGTTCATCACTCCCCCCGACACGAGCGCGTCAAGCGACGAGGACGGGCCGCCGACGCCGCCGCCGCCGCCAACACCAGCGTGACGGGGACGTCCACCGCTGCTGGCACGCTTGGGGCCTGCGGGGCAACCTGCTCCGCGCCCGGCCCCCGCTACCGGTGGTGTAGTGCGTCGCATGTGATTAGACGCAAACAATGACGGAGAACTGCATGCACACCTTCTCTGAGGCTGCAGAGTGAGGTTCCTCACTCTACAGTCTTAACCACCGGTATGCTTGGGCCCTGCCCCGCTGCCGGTGGAACTCTAGGTTTAAGTTTTTATAATGTTTTTAGGTTTTTATATAAAAATATTGTAAAAATTTAAATTTAAGAAAAATGAATAAATGAGGGGATAATAATAATAATAAAATCGTTTATTTCAGGCAAACATAACCCATAAAAATACAATAAAATAAAATCTAATCTAAGCTAATCTAAGGAATTACTTAAATTTAAGTAAGTCAGTCAATTCTAAACCTTACTATTTGCGGTTTTTGTTCTGGTGGACAGAGATCCATGATCTATAAATCGGACAGCACAAATTATTCGACAGGCACTGCAGTATGCTGTTATTCGATCTCCGTATTCTGTCCCAAAAAGACGCAATACGAGATCGAATAACCGCAAAGAAATCAGGAACCCGTGCATCAGAGAACATGCCCGACGCACTGCAGAATCTGAGCTTCTTCATAAGGATGCGAAATGCATCATTAAAGAACGAATAATTTGGGACCCTAAACATAAATGCCACAAGAATTAATAATATTTAAATTCATTATTAATTAATTATTATTAATTAATATTTAATATTTAAATTAGTGACGTAGCAGTATAAGCCCAGTGTGCACAAACTTGTTGCTGCTAAGACTTCGACGTCCTCCATTGTTGCTAGCTCAAAGACGACTGAACTCGGGACGCGAGTGTAAACAGGCAACTCATTTACCATCGATCAACACGAGCCTCGCACGAATGACGCGGCGAGCCACGAGGCGCGGGACGAAGCGCGAGTGTAAATGGGGTATAAAACAAATGAATGAATTCGATTTCGTTTTCTTTTTTTTGTTTTATCTGTGCTCCAACGCACACTGTTTTGATAGATATGATAAATAATAAAGTGAATAAAGAAGAAGAAGAAGAAAGGAGCAGAAGTAATAAAGTGCAAATTGACTCTTGGACGTTAGGAACATACCTACATTGCTTAAACAACAGTGAGTGCTTGCAATTCAATATGAACTTTATACAATAGCAATGAAGCTCGTTTTAGTTAGAAAACGTTTGTATGGGAAAAAGAAAAGAGCTGTTTTTAGGGTTTTTCAATATTTCTGAGAAATTTTCTTAATATTTTTTTCCGTAAGAACCTTCTCCTAATAATAACAAATACAACAAAAAAAGAATTAGTGAAATCGGTCCAGCCATTCACGCGTGATGCCGTGACCAAGGAAAACGGGTTTCATTTTTATATATATCGATTTAATCACGTTAACGTAAACTACTACGGTTTTTATTCCATACAAATTGTAGTTTACGTTAACGCGATTGAATAGTTATAAAACCTCGCACGAGGCTTTCAGAGCCAGCTATGGAGCTAGCACAACTTTGACGTAAAAATACTCGTACGTAGCGAGTATTCGATAGAAAAGTGAACGCCATTTACACCCGTCAGAGGCGCCCTTGACGGGCGTAAATGGCGTACACTTTTCTATCGAATATTCGATACGTATTTTTAAGTCAAAGTAGTGCTAAGCCCACTGCGCTCGTTTCCCACGTCGACTGCAGTACTACTCGTATCTCCGAGCTAGGCGTGCGCCTCCGCGACGACGCGGCCGCCGACGCTGGAGGCGCTGGCGACGGCGACGCGCTGCCCGGCGCTGACACTCGACGAGGAGGACACGAGCGGCGCCGTGCCCGTGGCAAACGCGCTGGACCCGGCGCGGCCCGACCGCGGCCCGGCGCCGGCGCCGCCCCGGCCCAGGCTCGGGTTGGCCGGGTCCCGGTCCCGGTCCCGGACGGCCCCGCTGGCTCCGTTCCCGCGCATGCCGGGTGCCGCCGCCGCCGCCACCACGCAGCACGCCACGCTCACTATCTGCAACCGATGCAGTTATTAAATTACGAAAAATAGTGTTATTACACTCTTATGATTAAATCAGACTCTGAATAACGTAATAGTTTAAGATTGTTCTGAGTTTAGAGATTGTCCACACAGAAAGCGGTCACACGTTCAAGCGTTCGGCGTTCACGTCAGTACCTACGCCTGTAGAATGTATGTAGCGTTAGCGTATGTACGCAATTTCTGTGTGGCCTGGCCATCTCGTCGTTTTGGATATTAAAAACAGTCTCAAAATTATTCAACGGTTGAATCTCAAATACTGAAATAAATAGACTCACCAAGCAGAAGTTCATGTTATATAAGTGTAGGTACGTAGATAAGCACGAGTACAGTACTCCGAACCGCGCACGCGCCACTTTTATACTCAGCAGGTTAGGAGGTATTTTATGACAACGATAGCGTTTTATTTTCTTTAAATAAGTACCTCTCTGTAATAAATTTTATTTTTACTTCTTTTACGACCCCAATAGTTAGAAACAAGTTCTAACTAGGTGATAGTGTTATAATTACGAGGTAGCTACGTCGCGCCGTGTTACCCGCACCGAACATCTAGAATAAATAGAAAATTATCGAATTGTGTAAGACTACAGAATTCCAGACATCTAAGTACAACGTACTACTCGCATTAAAAAAAAAATCGCCCAAGTGCGAGTCGGACTCGCACACGAAGGGTTCCGTACCATTAATCTATAAAACGGCAAAAAAACACGCTTGTGGTATGGGAGCCCGCTTAAATATTTATTTTAATCTATTTTTTGGTATTTGTTGTTATGGCGGCTATAGAAATACATCATCTGTAAAAATTTCAACTGTCTAACTTTCACGATTCATGAAATACAGCCTGGTGACAGACGGACGGACGGACAGCGGAGTCTTAGTAATAGAGTCCCGTTTTACCCTTCGGGTACGAAACCCTAACAAGGTTTTTGACTATTTTAAAATAATCATAGTCCAATAGTAAAAAAGACTCACATAAACTATACAGGTAGGCAACTTCGAAGAAATCTTTTCAAGGTCAGAGTGAATAAGTATCTTCTAAATCTGCATGCTTCATCTTCGACCACAACGTCGCTTACTAATAGGCGAGTTGGTGGTCAAACGCGGGCTAATTCGCGATAAAAAGAAAAAAATCATATGGATTTCTTAGATTGACTCGGAACCCTAAAAAGAAACATAAAATAACAAAGAATTTGCAACCTACTACTTACAGCTAGCTAATTGTTCCCAACGAGTCACACTCGTGTAACAGTGTTACTCTTTTTGTAATATCTAATACTAACGAGTAACACTGTGACTCGTTGGGAACCCGCCGCTGTTACTCCGTGACTGCTATTGTTACGTCACAGTTGTATTTAGTTATCCGATTCTCATGACTATGACTATGAGGTAAGATTCCTTGCAGCTAGAGACCAGTGTCGGTGAATTGAAGGAGAGGCTTCTCCGGAGGGTTCCACTAATTTTATTTATTGGGTGAATGCAGTAAAATAAATATTCTCACAGTTGGACCACGGATAGTTTTACCTACCCGTCGTACCCGTGGTACAACCAGTTGGATATAGCGGTTGGACGACGGGTCGGGAGCGGAATTGGACTCGAGCCCTGAACAGTTCCTTTCGTGCAAATCCGTAAGTAGTTCTGATGGACCATGGATCAAGTAGGTCTGATGTACTTCGGTGTGATGAACTATTTTGCAGATTTGACCACACTAACGACCACTGTGAATGAGATTGTAACCAAAACCACGATCTACTAAAAATAAAAATACTCTTAACATTTCCAGTGCATTTTATTTAGACCAAGAAAACAATTGCATATTCAGCGTGCTGCTTTTTGCGGAATATGTATAACGAAATTGGACACATTTGATGTGCGATTAAACATCATTCCTTTTTGAGTGAGATTAAATATAATAAGGAGCAACACAGATTGAAAAATCGAGGCGAGGCGCTGCGTGCAAGGGACTGTTGAAAAGTCAACTGTTCCCGGTTCACCGTACTTACAACATAGTCTCCGCAGGGCCTCGTCTCTCCAGCGCCTCGCTTGCACGCAGTGCCTGGGCTCTACTCTTCAGTAGGCGTCGCGTCGTGCTAAAGTTATCTAATAAATCTAAAATTAAATATATACCTAAACTTATAAGTTAACACCTAACATAATTAACATAATATATGTGTTTCGTCATTGCCAGGCCGGCGTCAACCTTAATTAAGTTAATGTTTTTTCTTCGCACCAAATAAGCAGAAACAATTTTTAAATATTCTCGTTAATTAAATACGGTCGAGATATTTACCCAGCTGGTCATATTAAGAACTAGCTTCCGCCCACGGCTTCGCCCGCGTGGACTATACCTCGGGAACCGATAATTAATTTAACCCTCCTTTTTTGAGAACATGTAAAAAGCGTCATACAATGGAAGCAGGGACCCCAAAAACCCCCAGATGCCAAAACAGATGCTAAATCAGCCCCCTCGAATCATGTAGAAAAAATAATGGCGGCCATTTTGAATCATTTGGATTTTTGCCACAACCATCAAGTAGCCCTTGCTAACTCCTATGACATCTAGTCAAACACCCACCCATCTTCAACCGTTTCGGAGATATAGACCCTCAAAGTTTCTATAGCGGCCATGTTTTTGAGGCGACTATGTTATTTTTAATGGCTCCAAAAAGGTCCGAGATTTTGGTGACTTTTTAGTCTCAGCGCTTTGGTAAAAATGTTTTTAATTTTCGAGATAATTAGCAGTTCCACCTCGAGGATATGACTTTTCGAAGGTTTTGGATTTTTTCCTGATGTTGTTTACCCGCCTTAAGTTTAGTACATCTGTAAAGTTTCATTGAGTTAGCATCAAAACAAATTCTTTCACCGTACTATCTTTACCACGCCATTTCACCCCCACAGGGGTTGATTTTCCAAAAATGGTGAAATAGGTGTTCGTTATTTTGTTAAGCTTCGTATATTTGTAAAGTTTCAATACCGTGACGTCAAAAACAATGCTTCTCCATCCTAACTTTAACGCCCTATTTCACCCCTTTAGAGGTAGAATTTCAAAAAATTCTTTATTGGTACACGTTTACTCATCAAGACAAACACACCCTCCATATTTCAAATTTCTACGGCCAGCGGTTTAGGCTGTGCGTTGTCTGTCAGTGAGTCATTACAATTCTCTCTCCGTACTATATTTACTACACCATTTCACCCCTTTAGGGGTTGTTTTTTCAAAAATAATGAAACATGTATCTATTATTTTTATAACTTAGTACATTTGCAAAGTTAAATAATCGTAGCATTGGGAAAAAAATATTTGTATACAAACTTCAATACTCCATTTCAGAGGGGTTGATTTTCAAAAACAAAAATATACTTAGGTGTCTATTATTTTTTTTAGCTTAGTAAATTTGCAAAGTTAAATAATAGTAGCATTAAGAAAAAAATATTTCCATACAAACTTTAATACCTCGTTTCACCCCTTTAAGGGTTGATTGTCCAAAAATAATGAAACAGGAATCTATTATTTTTTTATCTTAGTACATCTGCAAAATTAAATAATCGTAGCATAGGGAAAAAAATAATTTCATACAAACTTCAACACTCCATTTAACCCCTTTGGGGGTTGATTTTCAAAATCCAAAATAATAAATGTCTATTATTTCTTTTAGCTTAGTATATTGGCAAAGTTTCGTAACCACAGCATCAAAAAAAATTCTTCATACAAACTTCAATACTCCGTTTCACCCCTTTAGGGGTTGATTTTTCAAAAATGATGAAATAGGTGTCAATTATTTTTTTAACTTTAGTATTTTCGCAAAGTTTGATAATCGTAGCATTAAGAAAAATATTTTTTTCATACAAACTTAAACACCCCTTTTCACCCCTTTAGGGGTTGAACTGGGCAAATTCCTTTCTTAGTGTGCGTCCGCTTTTTGGTATAAAACTTTTGTCCAAATTTGACGTTTGTAGCTTAAGCGGTTTAGGCTGTGCGTTGATCTGTTAATGTTGATGCGTTGATTCAACACTCTGTTTAACCCTTTCAGGGGTGGATTTTCAAAAAATAATGAAACAGGTATCTAATATTTTTCTTAGCTTATTACAATAGCAAAGTTAAATAATCGAAGTATTAGGAAAAAAATATTTTTATACAAACTTCAACACTCCGTTTAACCCCTTTAGGGGTTGATTTTCAGAAAACAAAAAAATAAGTGTCAATTATTTTTTTTAGCTTAGTATATCTGCAAAGTTTCGTAGCCACAGTATCAAAAAAAAAATCTCCATACAAACTTCAATACTCCGTTTCACCCCTTTAGGGGTTGATTTTCAAAAAACAAAAAAATAAGTGTCAATTATTTTCTTAAGCTTAGTATATTTGCAAAGTTTCATAACCGCAGCATTAAAAAAAAAATCTTCATACAAACTTTATTGCTCCGTTTCACCCCTTTAGGGGTTGATTTTTAAAAAATGTTGAAATAGGTGTCAATTATTTTTTTAACTTTAGTATATTCGCAAAGTTTGATAATCGTAGCATAAAGAAAAAAAAATTTTTCATACAAACTTAAACACCCCTTTTCACCCTCTTAAGGGTTGAATTGGGCAAATTCCTTTCTTAGTGTGCGTCCGCTTTTTGATATTAAACTTTTGTCCAAATTTGAAGTTTGTAGCTTAAGCGGTTTAGGCTGTGCGTTGATCTGTCAGTCAGTCACGACCTTCACTTTTATATATATTGATAACTAGCTTCCGCCCACGGCTTCGCCCGCGTGGACTATACCTAAATTATATAATAATATAATTTTTCCGAGATGAAATTAATTTATCCCTCTTTTTTGAGAGCATGTAAAAAGCGTCATACAATGGAAGCATCCCTGCTTCTTTTTCAATGGCTCCAAAAAGGTCCGAGGTTTTGGTGACTTTTTAGTCGCTTTGGTAAAAATGTTTTTAGTTTTCGAGTTAATTAGCAGTTCCACCTCGAGGATGTGACTTTTCGAAGGTTTTGGATTTTTTCCGGATGTTGTTTACCCGCCTTAAGTTTAGTACATCTGTAAAGTTTCATTGAGTTAGCATCAAAACAAATTCTTTCTCCGTACTATCTTTACCACGCTATCTCACCCCCACTGGGGTTGATTTTCCAAAAATGGTGAAATAGGTGTTCGTTATTTTTTTAAGCTTCGTATATTTGTAAAGTTTCAATACCGTGGCGTCAAAAACAATGCTTCTCCATACTAACTTTAACACTCTATTTCACCCCTTTAGAGGTTGAATTACAAAAAATCCTTTCTTGGTACACGTTTACTCATCAAGACTATACACTCCATATTTCTAATTTCTACGACCAGCGGTCTAGGCTGTGCGTTGTCTGTCAGTGAGTCATTACAATTCTCTCTCCGTACTATATTTACCACGCCATTTCACCCCTTTAGGGGTTGATTTTCCAAAAATAATGAAACCGGTATCTATTATTTTTTTAGCTTAGTTTTGCAAAGTTAAATAATCGTAGCATTAAAAAAATATATTTCCATACAAACTTTAATACCCCGTTTCACCCCTTTTAGGGTTGACTGTCCAAAAATAATGAAACATGTATCTATTATTTTTTTAGCTTAGTACATCTGCAAAATTAAATGATCATAGCATTAGGAAAAAATATTTTCATACAAACTTTAACACTCCATATTTTAACCCCTTCGGGGGTTGATTTTCAAAAACCAAAAAAATAAGTGTTTATTATTTTTTCTAGCTTAGTATATTGGCAAAGTTTCGTAACCACAGCACCAAAAAAAAATTCTTCATACAAACTTCAATACTCCGTTTCACCCCTTTAGGGGTTGGTTTTTCAAAAATGATGAAATAGGTGTCGATTATTTTTTTAAATTTAGTATATTCGCAAAGTTTAATAATCGTAGCATTAAGAAAAATATTTTTTTCATACAAACTAAAACACCCCTTTTACCCCCTTAGGGGTTGAATTGGGTAAATTCCTTTCTTAGTGTGCGTTCGCTTTTTGATATAAAACTTTTGTCCAAATTTGACGTTTGTAGCTTAAGCGGTTTAGGCTGTGCGTTGATCTGTTGATTTTGATGCGTTGATTCAACCATTCAACACTCTGTTTAACCCTTTTAGGGGTTGATTTTCCAAAAATAATGAAACAGGTATCTAAATTTTTTTTATAGTTTAGTACAATTGCAAAGTTAAATTATCGTATTATTAGGAAAAAAATATTTTTAAACAAACTTCGATACTCCATTTCACCCCTTTAGGGGTTGATTTTCAAAAAACAAAAAAATAAGTGTCTAATATTTTCTTAAGCTTAGTAAGTATATTTGCAAAGTTTCATAACCACAGCATTAAAAAAAATCTTCATACAAACTTTATTGCTCCGTTTCACCCCTTTAGGGGTTGATTTTTCAAAAATGATGAAATAGGTGTCGATTATTTTTTTAAATTTAGTATATTCGCAAAGTTTGATAATCGTAGCATTAAGAAAAAAAATTTTTTCATACAAACTTAAACACAATTTTTCACCCTCTTAAGGGTTGAATTGGGCAGATTCCTTTCTTAGTGTGCGTCCGCTTTTTGTTATAAAACTTTTGTCCATATTTGACGTTTGTAGCTTAAGCGGTTTAGGCTGTGCGTTGATCTGTTGATTTTGATGCGTTGATTCAACACTCTGTTTAACCCTTTAGGGGTTGATTTTCCAAAAATAATGAAACAGGTATCTAATATTTTTTTTAGTTTAGTACAATTGCAAAGTTAAATTATCGTATTATTAGGAAAAAAATATTTTTAAACAAACTTCGATACTCCATTTATTATCACCCCTTTAGGGGTTGATTTTCAAAAAACAAAAAAATAAGTGTCTAATATTTTCTTAAGCTTAGTAAGTATATTTGCAAAGTTTCATAACCACAGCATTAAAAAAAATCTTCATACAAACTTTATTGCTCCGTTTCACCCCTTTATGGGTTGATTTTTCAAAAATGATGAAATAGGTGTCGATTATTTTTTTAACTTTAGTATATTCGCAAAGTTTGATAATCGTAGCATTAAGAAAAAAAATTTTTTCATACAAACTTAAACACAATTTTTCACCCTCTTAAGGGTTGAATTGGGCAGATT
This sequence comes from Alcis repandata, assembly GCA_949125135.1. Classification (NCBI taxonomy): domain Eukaryota; kingdom Metazoa; phylum Arthropoda; class Insecta; order Lepidoptera; family Geometridae; genus Alcis; species Alcis repandata. Next base: position 7,657,083 of record OX421250.1, on the reverse strand, counting down.
CCTTTCTTAGTGTGCGTTCGATTTTTGTTATAAAACTTTTGTCCAAATTTGACGTTTGTAGCTTAAGCGGTTTAGGCTGTGCGTTGATCTGTCAGCCAGTCTCGACATTCACTTTTACCTGTTTAACCCTTTTAGGGGTTGATTTTCAAAAAATAATGAAACAGGTATCTAATATTTTTTTTAGCTTATTACAATAGCAAAGTTAAATAATCGAAGTATTAGGAAAAAAATAATTTTATACAAACTTCAACACTCCGTTTAACCCCTTTAGGGGTTGATTTTCAGAAAACAAAAAAATAAGTGTCAATTATTTTTTTTAGCTTAGTATATCTGCAAAGTTTCGTAGCCACAGTATCAAAAAAAAAATCTCCATACAAACTTCAATACTCCGTTTCACCCCTTTAGGGGTTGATTTTCAAAAAACAAAAAAATAAGTGTCAATTATTTTCTTAAGCTTAGTATATTTGCAAAGTTTCATAACCACAGGATTAAAAAAAAAATCTTCATACAAACTTTATTGCTCCGTTTCACCCCTTTAGGGGTTGATTTTAAAAAAATGTTGAAATAGGTGTCAATTATTTTTTTAACTTTAGTATATTCGCAAAGTTTGATAATCGTAGCATAAAGAAAAAAAAATTTTTCATACAAACTTAAACACCCCTTTTCACCCTCTTAAGGGTTGAATTGGGCAAATTCCTTTCTTAGTGTGCGTCCGCTTTTTGTTATAAAACTTTTGTCCAAATTTCACGTTTGTAGCTTAAGCGGTTTAGGCTGTGCGTTGATCTGTCAGTCAGTCACGACCTTCACTTTTATATATAAAGGCACTCGTAGGTTGAGGTGTTGCCAATTATCAGAAGTTAGGTATTGTCAAGCGGTTCTGTTCATAATGTGGGCATGTAGCTAGGTTCTATTAGACAAACAGGCGTGGATAATCGGGCGAGAGGAATAAAACCATTACTTGCAACACACGTAGATTATAATCTTGAATGATGTCAGTACAATGATCCGTTCAACTATGATCTCCAATGGATATTCTAAGTATTCACAATACAACTCAAACAGGCACTCCGCCGAACACGTAATGCGCATAGGTACACGATACAATAAGATTCTATGGCCACCACTGTAATTCCAGATGTAATTGCAACTATTGTAATCAGCTTTCTAAGTATCAACTTTAACTATCAACCCTTGCCCTTGTGGCTCTGCTCGAGATTCCCAAAGTATCGTTTCCCGCCTTACGGATCGTAGTCGTGCCAGAGTGGTAAACGTCAGCAGCTCAGCAGCTGTCACTGTCAGTTACGTTTCTTTACCACTCTAAATAAAGATTGGCTCAGAGCGCCGACACGGCCTCTCCTGACTATCGCACGTCCTCGTGCGCCTTCTTCTCGTGGTCTTCCAGCAATCCCTCTCCATAGCATCTCTGAACCCAGCAAGTCTTCATGTAACTGCTTCTCCATAGCATCTCTGATACTCCACCAAGCTCGTCAACACTTATCCAGTGTTAATCTTCCATTTGATCTGCAAAGACAAAACACACCTGGTAAACTATTCTATGGAAGCTCGTCCATCACTGCCACATCTCTATTTGTCACCCACCGAATAGAAACTTTCCACATACAAGTTACAACCACAAACACTGGACCGGACAACTGTACTCAGGCGTCCCTTCGACCAGTCATCATTTCTCATGATGACATGGACCGGACAACCAATGAGCGTCCTTTCGACCAGTCATCATTTCTCATGATGACATGGACCGGACAACTCGACCCAGGCGTCCTTTCGACCAGTCATCATTTCTCATGATGACATGGACCGGACAACCCATAAGCGTCCCTTCGACCAGCTCTCCAAATGCCACCCAAAACCAGCCTAGTGGTCTGATCCGGAACATTGACCTGCATAAGCCAGCTCCTTAGACCTCCCACTAGCTGCACACATCAATATCGTACATGGGGACATCCGATGCTCCCCAGCCAGTATTGTCGGCCTCTACACAACACAGTCACTATTCCCAAAAAAAGGCCAGCATGCAGTTAATATGAGAATGACCACAGACAGTACACAGGGTTTACACATAAAACAAATATTCAGTAGAACAAATTATCTAATGATTATGCTCGCATATGTGAACCAGCTCCAACAATTCTACTGATCATCATCATCATCTCTTAATATGAACAAACTAGAATGATTCTATTGATCATTACATTCACAATTTCACATATGTGACCAACAATCAAAGACAGTAAATTCAAATTCAAATTCAAATTCAAATATTTTTATTTCGGACAACAACGGATCCATAAATTGTTAGTACACAGTAAAAGACTTATAACTAATGTTAGTAGACAATATTTTACAAAAACAAAATTAAATAAAAACTAATGAGTCATGTACTTACGAGGCATGTCGTGAGGAACCATAGTCCGCACGAGATGCCTCAGTACAGGAGCTTGCGGGTCATCCGCTACAACTTTCAGGATGCTGTTGTCACTCCCTCGAAGCCTCCTCACCAGCGACGCTACTTTCTTCCGCAGCACCGCACGGAAGCCGTCAGTATGGGTTTGAGCAAACATCCATGAGGCACTACAGAATCGAGGGAGTTTCAACATCATCCTGAACACATTATTGTACTGGATGCGCAAGGAGTCCAACGATCTTTGCGAACAGCGGAACCACAGACCACCCGTGTACATTCCCTGACAATACGCTTTAAAAAGCGTAATTTTGACCTGTTCAGTACAACGGGCAAATCTACGGGCCAGCATGTTTCCTCGGACCGCCAGAGCCCTGCGCTCCCTCTCTACATCGTCATCGTCCTTAAGGCTGTCGGTCAGAATATGTCCGAGGTATTTGAATCGACACACCTGATTTATGCTCATGCCATTTAGGGTAATCGAAGGGACGGTGTCTGGGCCCTTACCGGCAGCCTTAAAGACCATGAACTCGCTCTTTTTTACATTATAAATTAGGCCGTGGGATGCCGCATAGCTCTCACAGACCCTCAGCATTTCTCCGATGGACCTCGCAGTCGGGCCCAGCAGCACCATGTCGTCCGCGTAGCTGATGTTGTTCATACAAACACCCCCCACGCGGCAGCCGACACGCAAGCCGCTGAGCTCAACTATGAGGCCGTTTACATAAAGGCTGAACAGCTTTGGAGACGACAACCCCCCCTGCCTCACACCGCACTCCAACCTATATGACTCGGAGAGGCTGCCTGACCACTTTACATTATTGGTCTGATTCGCGTACCAATATTGAAAGATTTTTAATAATTCTGCCGGCATACCCCTCTCTTCCATCTTTCTCCAAAGCTCATCATAACAAACGAGATCGAAGGCTTTGGAGAGATCCAGAAAACAGGCGTACACCGGAGTCTTTCGTTCAGTATAATATTGGACAGTATGCTTGAGAGCCAGGATCGCGCTTTCCGTGGATAGTCCAGGCCGAAACCCAAACTGAGCGTCATGTAGATGTAAGTATTTATCCAGGCACGACTCAAGCATACTATCCAACACCTTGGCGACAATTGTTGCGAGAGAGATGGGGCGATAGTTTCCCTTGTCCGAGATATCTCCTGTCCTGTTCTTCACTATGGGCACCACTGTGGTTTTCATTAGGTCATCAGGTAAATACGAGTGACTAATGCACATATTGAAGAACATGGACAGGACTCTCGGCAAGTGCACGCCCGCATGTTTCAAGTGCTCGATGCTAAGCCCATCGTGACCGGGAGATTTGCCTCTACTCATACCTTTCACTACCTTCTTAATTTGTTTAACGGTAAACTTAAGTAGAGGCTCGTCTCCACGCTCGACGAGCCCACCACCGACCATTCTATCTGAAGGACCCAGTGGAGACCGCACTTTAAACTGATCCATAAACAAATTGGCTATCTCCCCAGGGTCACTCCTGCCACCGACATTCGCTGGGAGGCCAGGTTTAACATCCAACTTACCCGTGGACTTCCAGAACTTACTGAAGTCTTTCTCAGCTCTTTGCTTAGCAATTTTATCCATTTTTAATTGCTCCTTGTGGCTTTGACACCACTTGAGTCGTGCTTTAAAAATTTTGCGGGAAGCGCACATATGATCATAAAAGATGCCCACTCTAGGTCGACCATGGTTTATCCATTCTTGGTACTTAAGCCTGGCCTCCCGATGCGCATCTCGTACATGCTCATTCCAGCCACATACTCTCCCTATTTTATTTTGTTGAACATTAATAAACCTTCTGGTTTGCATTGCCGCATCGCTCAATACATTAACTACTTTATTGTACAGTCTATCTAAAACTAATTTATGTTTAGGCAAGTTACAAGCCCCAAAACTGCAGGTAGTAAACTCCGGGGGAAAATCTAAGTCCCGCAAGCTCTTATTACATAATTCCTGGTATTTACTTATCTGGGACTCGTCGCGTTCCCCCCAAATTACCGCGCTACGAGGCTTATTCTGAGGCACAAACAAAGGACTAACTGCACACAAACCACACTCAACGTACAATGGCAAGTGATCCGACACAAACACATCCTCAATGATACCTACGTTTATAATAGTTTGCCAAGCTGCTTGTGAGACAATACAATGGTCTAGCCAGCTCCCCGTTCTATGAAAGGTGTCAAAAAATGTGAATCTGCCGGAATCTACCCCCAATATTTCCACGTCAGCACAAACCCACGACCTGTCCACACAGAAATTGCATAGTTCACTAAAGAACAGTTTACCGGGATGCGCATTTAGGTCCCCTAATATAAATACGGTTTGAATATTGCTACCCTCTTCGATCGCACTAATTTCACTAAGTATCTCAGTAAAAATAGGCAAATTTTCACTTGATTTTGTCGGCATATAGACGCAAAATACTAAGATAGAACGATTACCAATAGATGCTTTAATAGCTAATAATCTAGTACTACAGCATTCTACAACCGACACACTATCAAAGAAACCTTTCCGCCAGAGGATAGCCACACCCCCATATGGTCTCCCAACCAGCAATTCGTTATCACTGACTGAACTTTTACCCACATATTCAAAATCGGGTGACACAGTACCCAGTAACGACATGTCGTGATTGAGAAGCCATGTCTCCTGAAGACATACTATATTTGATGACTTACATAACTTCCTTACGTCATCAATTGAACTCTTAAAGTTTTTACAATTAAAACTAGTAAATTTACAAATATTGGTTGTGTTGTGTTTATCCATTACTTATGTTATTTTTACTAATTTGCTTTGACTTTACAATTATTGTATTGTTTAGGAGCGTACGAGAAATGCACAAAACGCCTAAACGTAATACCATCTGGCCAGAAATCATCATTTAGAAATAAATTAAGTTTACTTTTAGAAACAAATAGTTTATAAGCATTGTACTTTCTATTTGATTTAATTTTTATCATTTTTAACGATACAATTTCATTAGTTTTATCTTTTACATAGCTTATAACATCCTGCTCACAGGCATCTTTACTTACATTAGATATAAACAAAGGAACTTTTATGTCAGCCGCTTTAAATTTACAATCATTCGCAGTAGACGCCCGACCTTTTTGTCCAATAAGTTTATATCTTCTTGCATTTTTTGACTGAACAACTTGCCACTCAGAGTTATCCTGGAATACCTGTGAGCAATTCCTACCCTCTTTATTTAATAACTCAAGCGCAGAAACATTAGAAACACTTCTATTGTCACTAGAGATAAGAACCGGGTGCTTGACCGAGTCGCGCGCGCAGTTATTTGAATCAACAGGTGGTTTGTTCGTAGCCGCAGTGCTTTCTTGCGGGGTCTCCACGCGCCCGCATGCCGTCCCGCTCACGCCCACGCCTCCGCCGCATCTAGGACTGGTTCTCTTGATGCTCTCTCTCTCGTCGCTGCTTGCATTTCTCGAAACCGCAGTATGCGCCGCCTCAACTTGCCCGATTTTTTCTACTCCGCTTGAATCGCCGCGTTGAAAAGAAATATGCCGATCGCCGACGCACGGTACTGTCTTTGTGGGGGTCGAATGGTTATTCACCGCTCCATCTGACGACGACGACACGTTCGTAGACTTTATAGGCACATATTGTATACCCATGGGACCACTACTTAGCTCGTAGTAGCTTTCTTGCAAACATGCTCCTCGTCGTTTATTTACATAGGTTTGAGACGGTAAATTTTCGATTATAGATGCATGTCTCATATTTTCAACCTCATTTTTGAGCATGTCTTTTGTTACGACATTATCTTGTATCAACTTCACCTGATCCTGTAGTCTCGCTACATCCCTTAATAAACGGGTACAGTCGATGTGATCAAATCTCACACTAGGCAACACATGAAGATCTTTGGCCACAAAAATCGGGAACACTTCAGCATCCATGCCTTTCATGAGACATATAATGTCATCCAGATCTCGAGACATTCTCTTCTTTCCATCTTTGCGTCTTACCGGCATTTTGCGCGCATTCGGAACAGAATCAAATAGCAAAGATTTTGCTTTTGCTATACTCTCCACGTTAAAAGACGACGTCACCAACTGGTGTATACTTTCTTCATCCATATAGTCCAGAACATTGTTCAAAAAAGCCAAAAGTTCGTTTATCACAACGTTACAGTTCAAACACTTAACGGTAGAAGAGGTCATTGCACTCAACGCACGAGTCACCGGTAGCGAAAGTCGCGACCGCCCTCCGTCATAAACGGCGCGAGACTCGCAGTAAAGGAACAAGCTCACCGGATATTGTGTTCAAGCAACATGAGGATGGTCTAAGTTCACGGAGTGAACCTTTACAAGCCGCTGCTCGGTCGATCTCTCCGTGTCCATCTGGACACACTTTTGCAACATGTCATGTCTTTCTGCGCACAAGCTCAGTAATTAGTCTTGCTTTATCTAGACTCATTGACACCAACGTTTTGGTTCGCTGTCTTCTATGCAGCAGTAATATCTTCTCAAATCTTTATACTTCTGCTCCGGCATCTCAGGATCAAATAAGATCAGTTGCATTGCGTTCTTTGTTAGTCTCGCTTTATCTAAACTTATTGACATCAACGCTTGGTTGGATGTCTTCTATTTGGCAGTAATATTTTCTCATCGCTTTATACTTCTGCTCCAGCATCTCAGGATCAAATTAGATCAGTTCTATTGCCTTCTTTGCAATTTTTTTTCTTTTGTTTTGTTGTTTGTTCTGTCTCAGGATCAGAGCGGCTACTGAGTGTTTCAACTGGATTTGATCTAGAAAGAGACCTAGAATCGATCTACATGTCTTAACGCCATCACGGCCTCCTGATAGTTCACTGGACGATTCACTGATAGTTCACGGGTATCACAAGTACCTACCCGTGGAAGGGTTGACACTGACAACATTGTCAAGTTCCTTGACCTCAAATTTACTATCGTTCTTCTTATCAGTTATTGATATTGAAATCTCCGTCACCATGTAAATTTTTCAAACATCGGCTTCTGTACTTTCATATTCTGCTCCTTTCATATTCTGTTGTTTGTAGTTTTGAGGTTAAGTGCTAGCCAAAAATCTCGACGACTTTACATGTAGCAAAAAGTTTAGCATGGCGATGTTTTGTAGCTGCTGGTTTTATCCTCTGATCTTTGCCCTTCGTATCCCACTTCTGATAAAGGCACTCGTAGGTTGAGGTGTTGCCAATTATCAGAAGTTAGGTATTGTCAAGCGGTTCTGTTCATAATGTGGGCATGTAGCTAGGTTCTATTAGACAAACAGGCGTGGATAATCGGGCGAGAGGAATAAAACCATTACTTGCAACACACGTAGATTATAATCTTGAATGATGTCAGTACAATGATCCGTTCAACTATGATCTCCAATGGATATTCTAAGTATTCACAATACAACTCAAACAGGCACTCCGCCGAACACGTAATGCGCATAGGTACACGATACAATAAGATTCTATGGCCACCACTGTAATTCCAGATGTAATTGCAACTATTGTAATCAGCTTTCTAAGTATCAACTTTAACTATCAACCCTTGCCCTTGTGGCTCTGCTCGAGATTCCCAAAGTATCGTTTCCCGCCTTACGGATCGTAGTCGTGCCAGAGTGGTAAACGTCAGCAGCTCAGCAGCTGTCACTGTCAGTTACGTTTCTTTACCACTCTAAATAAAGATTGGCTCAGAGCGCCGACATATATATTGATGTATAAGTAGATGTTTCTGTTTACGACCTCCCGCTGCGCTGATGGTGGTTCGTACTTTGCTAATACGGTTTCCTTTAAAAAATTGCAAGCCGTATTTCATAAGAAATTATGAAATGCGGATCGCTACAGCAGCTCGGTGAGACTGACTCTATAATACTTTAACTAGGTTTCACAGTAGTAGACGTAGTAGACGAGCCCCCCTCGCCGCCCGCCCCCGGCGCGCCGGAGCTGGCGGCGCTGGAGTTGGCTCCTGATGATCTTCCTGAGCCAGGTTTGTCAGCGCCAGCAGAGCCACTGGTACTTCCGCTAACGGGTTTCTCAGAAGTTGACGTCCCTTCGCTGGCTTTGGTATCCTTCCTGCTTCGGTTCAGGTCTACACTAGAACTTCCTTTCTCAGTGTTTTTTGATCTGTCCTTGCTGCTACTGCTCTCAGTGGTGCTTGTGCCATCTTTCCCTCCTTTAGTGATGCTTGTGCCATCTTTCCCTCCACCAGTAGAGCTTGTGCCATCTTTCCCTCCTTTAGTGATGCTTGTGCCATCTTTCCCTCCACCAGTAGAGCTTGTGCCATCTTTCACCCCTTCAGTGGTGCTAGTGCCATCTTTTCCTCCCCCAGTAGAACTTGTGCCATCTTTTCCTCTATCAGTGGTGCTAGTGCCATCTTTTCCTTCACCAGTAGTGCTTGTGCCATCTTTTCCTCTTTCAGTGGTGCTAGTGCCATCTTTTCCTCCACCAGTAGTGCTTGTGCCATCTTTCACTCCTTCAGTGGTGCTTGTGCCATCTTTTCCTCCACCAGTAGAACTTGTGCCATCTTTTCCTCTATCAGTGGTGCTAGTGCCATCTTTTCCTCCACCAGTAGTGCTTGTGCCATCTTTTCCTCTTTCAGTGGCGCTAGTACCATCTTTTCCTCCACCAATAGAACTTGTGCCATCTTTTCCTCTATCAGTGGTACCAGTACCATCTTTTCCTCCACCAGTAGTGCTTGTGCCATCTTCCCCTCCTTGAGTGGTGCTTGTGCCATCTTTCCCTCCTTCAGTGGTGCTTGTGCCATCTTTCCCTCCTTCAGTGGTGCTTGTGCCATCTTTTCCTCCACCAGTAAAGCTTGCGCCATCTTTTCCTCTTGCAGTGGTGCTAGTGCCATCTTTGCCTCCACCAGTAGTACTTGTGCCATCTTTTCCTCCACCAGTAAAGCTTGCGCCATCTTTTCCTCTTGCAGTGGTGCTAGTGCCATCTTTGCCTCCACCAGTAGTGCTTGTGCCATCTTTTCCTCCACCAGTAAAGCTTGCGCCATCTTTTCCTCTTGCAGTGGTGCTAGTGCCATCTTTGCCTCCACCAGTAGTGCTTGTGACATCTTTTCCTCCACCAGTGGTACTTGTGCCACCTTTAGCTTCACTAGTGGAACTAGAGCTAGAACTGGACTCAGTAGTAGTAGTGCTACCACCATCGGTTCCACTGATGTTGGCTGCTCTCCCGGCACCAGATTGGCCAGCGCCAGCAGATGCTTGGTCTTTGTCGTCTCCATGCTTCGTAGCATCAGCAGTGTTTCCACCAATAGAGCTGCCGGGCGCGTCTCCACCTGCACTTTTAGGGGTAGTGCTAGGAGTTTCTGGAGTTGTACCATCTTTTTCTGGGGATTCAGAGGCTGCAGCCCCTTTAGGGCCTCCAGGCCTTCCTTGTGCTCCAGGGGACTCAGGTGCTCCTTGGCCTCCACTCGCCGCCGCCGCCCCTTCCCCCCCGGCCGGCACACCACTCACCGCCGCGAGCAGCGCCAACACCACCACCTGAACAAACATTGTATTAGTCATTCAATCATTATCATTGTAATGCGGATGCTGAGTAATGTTACCGCAACGAATCTACATATTATATATACGAGTATAATACATATTACACAGGCTTGTATTATATTTTTTAAACTGGAGCCAAAAGACAAGATTTGGACAATTGATGTTTGAAGTTGAAAAAATGCGCTAAAAATTCTTTTTGTTTCATTTCTAGGAATACCTACTGAATACTGAGTTGCTGATAGGTATCAGATCATGTTCTGAAGGCTCAGATATTGGCGGGCCCTCCGGTATCGAGGCCCTCATAGTCTCTGTCTCTGTGGCTGAACCGATCTTGATGAGGAAAGAGGACAAACGCAATCACAACAGAACAAACTGAACCGCAAATTAAAGTTTCCATTTCAGTTTTTTTACTAAGCGGGAATGAATGAAATTTTGATACACTTGTCCTATTCTGCCTCTTCATGCTCATTAGATTCATCACAGTCGGTTCAGCCGAGGAGACAGATTCTTAGACCTATTAGTCGGAACTCCAGGTCCGTTTGGTACGAACAAGGAGCACAACAAGCCGTGTAGGTGCAAAGAGTCGACTGATCCTCTAAGCACCTTACAACAAAATGTGAGCTGCTCCGACATTCTTCTCACTTCCAAAGAATTGTACCCGAGCTGGCCGAGTAAGAATTTGGTTGGGTACAAATAGGGATAATAACTGTAAAGTTTTTTATAAAGAGACCTAAGGAAAGCCTTTTGTACTTTTTCCAGCATCCGCATGTAAGTGACGTGATGGGGGTTCCAAACGCACGCACTTGATTCCAGTTTGCTTCTCACTAAAGAGTTGTATAAGGTCTTAACAACTGATGGATTTTAAAAATTTTTAGCATTACGCAGAACAAAGCCTAGACGACGATAGGCATCTTTGGCTATGTCCGATATGTGGTCGTGAAAAGTCAAGATGGCATCTTGGATTACCTAATACTCGTAAGTATGCATTTAAACCTCAAAAAGCAATTTATTTCGTGAAAATAAGGAAAGAAAAAGTAATTTAATGCATTTTCTTTAACACAAGAAAATGACGATGACCATATTGACGTCTCATGTCCGTCATAAAAGAGAGAAAAGGACAAGAGACTCACCAAAGAGAGCTGCATGGCGCCGCGAGTCGAGTGCCCGCGGCGGCGCTGCTGCGCGCTTATATACCGCCGGCGGATCATATTAAATAGGTAGGTATAGGTTTTGTCAAAGTTTGGATATTGGTATGATTGGACGTTTGTATGATTTAATCTTTGGAAGTTTAGAAGTCTGGATGTTATCGATTTTTAGAATTCGTTATTTAACCCACAAAAATTTAACAAATACATGTTTTATTCAACCTTAAATCCTCCCACTGCTGGGATACTACACAGGTCCACCCCTCGAAGGGTGTTTAGGCCGTATTCCATCATTCATCATCTTCTCCAAACGTATGCACGTTTCCTCACGATGTTTTCCTTCACCGAAAAGCCAGTGGTATGTAAACTAGTACATAAGTTCCAAAAAACTCATTGGTACGAGACGGGGCTTGAAACCCGCCACCTCAAGAATGCGAAGCGGCTGTTCTCCCACAGAGCTAAAACAACAGTCAACGTTAAGAATAAATTACGTTGAAATAATTAGTACGCTAAGAGCGCCCTTAAATCTTTAAGCTAGTAAATAGAATCCGACAAGGACATCACGGCTTTTAAGCAATAGCAGTGCAGATCGCTGATCTCGCCGCGCCTCCTTGAATGACGTCATTAGCAGGGCTTCGCAGGTACCGGCCATCCAATTACATTAATTTCGTGAATTGACACCATACTGTGTGCCTTGAAATATAATATTTCGCCTTTTTTTTGCTATTGAGTGATGAGACGAGCAAATCGCTCGCCTGATGTTAAACGTCACGTTTGCCCATAACAGGTCTGTGCCCCAGAATTTTGAAGTCTTCAAGCCCCTGCGCGGCACAGCGCTGCGCGGCACAGCGCTGCGCTCGTCACCCTGAGATATAAGATGTTAAATCTCCTATTTGCCCTAAAATTTCCCTGGAAACGCAGGTAGTTTATAGCACGGATGTTTGAATGTTTGTTACTCAATCACGCGAAAACAGTTGAAATCGATAAGAGTTTAATTATTTTTTTGAAATGTTGTATGGAGATAGCTTATTTTATTAACATAACTTAGGCAACTTTTTGTCCCATAAAATTTAAGCGGTTCTTATAGAGGTAGTACAGCAGGTGAGAGCGCAGGCGCAGCTAGTCTGCAACGAGGAGCAGGCGAGCAGGCCGAGTCCAGAGTGACTGCGGAGTATTGTCGCAGCTGCGGCGGAGCGGTCAATGGGACACCGACGCGACGGCGCGCGGCGCGCGAATACTAAAATACATAAAAAACTAGGTATATGAATTTTCAGAATACCCGACGTGTTTTTTTTAAGATACTAGCTGCACCCCGCGGTTTCATCAGCTTTTTATTAAAACTTGTATTAATAATAATAATAATAAAGCTTTATTTAATTCCGTACAAATAAATTCTACTGCGATGCCGTACATTACCTTAAACTATTACAGTATTTAACAATTTCCTTTATACAGAAATAGTTATTATTGAAAATTAAAATAAATAATAATTAGATTATAGAACAAAAATTATAATCAATAAAATCCAACAAAACTAATACATTAAAATTATAGAAATTTAAAACTTGTATTAGAGCCAAGAAAACAAAAATATGTTTTTAAAATTATTTATTAAAACATTGGAAAATAGCACAAAAATCACTACAATTAAGACTTACCTACAAATTAAAAGGTAAACACTTGAACAATACATCAACGTGACAGTAACTGTCCTTTCAACCTGTTCAAGTCCAGCTCCGAGTTGACCCTGGTTGAGGGCGCTCCGTCACTCTTCCTGAGGTATATCTTCCCGCGGGAGCTCCAGCAGTGTTTGTAGTTCTCTGCCTTTGCGAACTCCCGAGCTAGGTAGAACAGGCTCCGCGCGCGGGTGGTGAGGTCCCCCGCCACCGGCACCGGTCGCGCTGGCCCCGGCAGGCCAAGCGAACTCGTGCTGAGTGCGGTATCTCGGTTTGCCTTCTTGTATGTCTTCACAGCTTTCAAGAACTTATCTTTAAATAGAACTGTGCTAAAGTCTACCATGATCGGTTTGTTCGAATCTATGGAGTTGGTCGTTACTCGGTAAATATTCTTGATGTCGGTCGTTGCTAAAGTAATATTTATAAGCTTGCTGATTCTCGAAACTATTTCAGAAAGATCGTCTTTTGTTTCGGGCTTCGCTTGTGGAATGTTTCCTATCGCTACGCTGGTGGAGCGTTGGTACTTTTCCATGTTCTCGAGCCTGTCTTCCAGTAGTTGTGTCGCTGCGAGGTTGTTTCTTCGCTCGTTCTCTGAACTGTTGATTTGTTTCTGGACCGCCTCGTACTGTTTGGACAGGAAGTCCGTCGCAGATCGCTCCGCATCCATTTGTTGGGAAAGTTCTTCGATGTTGTTTTTCAGCAGTAAATAGCGCGACTGCTGCAGAGTTTCGTAATCATCCATCATCTTTCTCATATCCACCATAAAAGTGTTTATTTCAATGTCATTATCTGAGGTTTTCTCGGCCTTCGTATTTGGCGCTTCGTCAGGCCCAGGGGCAGGTACCTGCGGGGGCTCCGAGTCGGTTACTCGGGCGAATGAATGCAGCAGCGGCGGCGGGACCAGGAGACCAGCTGTGGGGGAGAGGCGGAGCTGAGCGAGGCAATAACATACTCTTATTTAGATAAGGAATACTTAATCCCATCAAAAACATAAATGTAAAATGAGAGCAAAGTTCAATATTATGAAATATGCCTTGGTTGTTGACTTCAACGGCAAAAGAAGTGAGATCAAAATGGGTGCCAAGTTCAATGGTCATTGGTCAGTCCTGAAATTTATCTAAAACATAACATGAAATATTTTAATTTCGTAGCTGGTCAATCCTAGCGCAGTGAGTTTGAGGCCGGTGAAGTATAATATGTTAAAGCGAATTTGTTTGCATGTGCCAGGACTAGTTTCGAGGCGTGCAAACTACCTACACTGAACGCGGACTTAATCGTGAAAAAACTAAACCTTGAAAAAACTACTTACCTACCTAAACTATGACACGAGTTACACTTTGCAATGTTCTTTTTGATTATAGATAGGTATAATCTGAAAACTAACGTAATCTCGTCACTCACTCGAACAAGCCTCCCTGAACACATTATTTTAGGAAATTATGGTCAAAAATAAATAAAAAGAAACTTGCGATTAATATTCAGATGATTATAATAAGTATTGGTATGTAGGATGTAGGACGTAGGTAGATAAAAACTAGATAAGGTGGCTATATTTATTGCCATAAGGTAGGTGTATGTATTGGTAGGTAGTTGGTCGCGGAAGGATTATTATTTCTTGTGAAAATCAACCCTGTTCGCTGCCACCCCCCTTTTCGCCCTTACCTTGGCTTTCTCCTTGTGCTTGGCCCTGGTCTTGTTTCTGGCCCTGGCCTTGGCCTTGTTCTTGGCCCTGGCCCCGGCCGCCCTCGTCCGCCTCAGCGCCCGCCCCGATCACCGCCGCGACCAGCGCCGCCATAACCTTGAATAACTCTGTCAATTAGTTCCATTAACATTATATTGTTACTACCACTTACTACCAGAAGAATGGACTTACCTGTTTGAGTTTTTTCTCTTATCCTTTATTCTATCCATACCATTATAAAATCGAAAGCAACTTTGTTTTTTTTTTACCTCAACCACACCCTCAACTTATGGTATCTGAGCTGACTCGACAGACGTTGTCCTGTCAAAAGCCATTGCGTAACTATAGCAACCGTAGTATGTTGATGCTAAAGTAAAAATTATCAATATATAATATATAATTTGCAATAAATTAAAATTGCGACTATTATTTGAGATTTAAACTATCCTATCTCTCAAGTTGGATCGAACTGCACATGGTGTGCGAATTTTATTATAATCGGTTAAGTGGTTTAGGAGTCCATTGAGGACAAACATTGTGACACGAGATTTATATAAATATTAAGATAAGATAAGATAATGACGCGATGCTCCATATCCGAGAAAGTAGATGCTTAGTAAAAAAATGTTTATAAAGAAGAACTCACCAAACAGAGCTTCATGTTGTCGCCGCGAGGAGTGGCGCCAGCTCGCGGAGGAGGTGCCTTATGTAGCGGACCTCGAGCGCCGGCCCTTTATTCTGGCGAGCGACATGTTACCTCCGTCACTGTCGATCACATGTACCTACTTCACTTTTGATCACTACGCTCGGCGGTCGCGGTAGGGTAGGGCTGCCGGCTTGCCGAGCCGTTCTTATATTAACTGTTATAATGAGGAAGATGAGCGTATTTTTTATCATCCATACGTAAATACAAACATACAAACATAGACTGCTAAAACCATCACCCATTTTGCTTACCTACCTAAGTGTTTTGTGCTACGTTAAAACGAATCATCGAAATACAAGTCAAACACCTAATTTCTCTGAAACAACTGGTAGCCTAAAAAACGATAATTCACCGTTTAATGTTCAATTTAAAACTTTACTAACTTTTTTGTTGCTCCATTTTTGCACAAAAAAGTTGACAGACGCGGGTCTCAAGCGGACAGCACTCGCGCTCGCACTACTCCGAGATAGTCCGAAATATCGTGTCCGAGAGCGGTGACTGTGTGTGTGTGTTGCTCGAGCGCACTTTGTATGTACGTAGATTGACTTCTGTACCTGTTTTGTGGTGTCGCTCTTGGCTGTGTCATATAGACGGACGGACGCACGAGTTTCGCCATAAGAGGAAGAAGAGAGAGAGAGGGAGAAGAGGAGAGGCTCCCGAAGGAGGTTCAAAACTCTAAAAATGTCATGACAGTTGAGTGACCGAGGTAATTTCGAGCGCTCAAGAATTGGGTCACGGAGATGAAGACATTCGACACGCGTCACACGCGGCGCGACGAGACCCTCAGAACAAGTGACACGCGTAACCAATTGTAACTAAAGTACGATCGTATCACATACCTACCAGCTAAGCACATACTCGTACCTACATTGTGGAATGCTGAAATAAATCAATATGCTGAATAATTCAAATTTATTAAAATTCAATAGGAAATCAGCGACGACATCGTCATCATTAATCCTTCTACTACTTATAGCTTAAAATAGGACGTTTCCGGTGGTAGGGCACGTCCGGTGAAGGGTACTTTTACCTTATACAGGGTTAAGCAGAGAGGGTATGCTAAGCCAAAAAGGGCTCATAGTAGGTACTCATCATTATGAACAACTTTTACTATGGGAACAACCCGGAATTCGCGAAAAAAATACTGTTCCATACATTTTGTCGAGTGTCATTGACATTTTTCTATGGAACAGCGGATTTTTTTTCGCGAATTCCGGGTTGTTCGCTTTTCAGCTTAGCATAGCCTTTCTGTATAACCCTGTAGACTACATGATGTGAGATGTGAGCAATGATGCATCTAAACTTTAACATATTTCATAATATTAGTAGAATACCTATACTAAATTCTAAGTATATTATATTGCTTACTGTAGAATATACTACTGAAACGTGTTTTTTTCGCCATTATTTTTGTCAACACTTTGAATATTATCGGCTGACCATTTCACGTACAGTTGGGTGAGGGCGCTACCAGCGTATTTTGTACACAATACTTACAGCCGCTCGTGGATTTATTTCTAGTTCCTCAGTTTGGCCACCTCTAGTTGGTGACACTGTAGACAAATCAGGCGCGACCTCGCCGTTGGCAGCCGGAACGAATTTGGTAAAACAGTTGTAAACCTGTTTGTACGTTAGGTTTGTTTACGGAAGGAAAGAATTGTCTACTATGACACATTGAGTCTAGGTCTGGGTGTTAGTTGTCCTTGTCTTTGTGTTCCATGGCATCCCCGACACAGGGTATCCTAGTGGGGAGCTATGAGTGTGAAATGTTATGTTATTAAATACTAACTACTTTACTCGATGAGCATTGTTAATGGCATACTTTTGTAGTGGCAGTTGGTAGGGCTCTTTTGCAGAGCCCGCCTGAGGAAGTACCTACCTACCACCACCTTTGTCAGTTATTCAACCGCCAAGCAGTAATATGCAAATGTTATTGTGTTCCAGTTTCTAAGGCAATGTTTCCAGCGAAATTTCAGGGTAAATAGGAGATCCATGGAAAAAACAAATTAAAAAGAAAATGTTATATTTTTATCAGGGTGCCGAGTGCAGTGCTGTGCCACTGCCGCGCAGCGTCTTGAATTGTTTAGAGTTCAAAATTGTGGATGGCGGTTTTTTTTAAATTTAATTATAGGCTTGCGTTTGACCACCATCCTGCCTGATAGTAAACAATGATGCGGTCTACGATGGAGTTACTACGTGTCCTGTTAAACGTGACGTTTCACATCAGGCGAGCGACTTGCTCGTAATGCTCGTCTCGTCACGCGCCGCCGAGCTTTTGATTGTCGTTAAGTGAGACATCAATCAACGCTAGACGCTGGCCGTCTTCATTTTAACGTCCACCGCTGTGGTATTCTTGTTTAATTGTTGTTGAATATTATATAACTAGACCAGATTGGTAATTAGATTACTAAAATACAAAAGAAAAAAAGGCTCAAAAGGTAGGTATCTATTTTATCTGAATTACCACGTTTTTGGAGTAATTTGGGTGGAGTAATCGGTTCTTTCTAGGCAAGCGTGCTCCATCGTAGACCGCATCATTGCTTACCATCAGGCAGGATGGTGGTCAAACGCAAGCCTTTAGTTGAATAAAAAAAATCATGGGTGAAATGACGACCGATTTTTTTTTATTGTTTTGGCTACAATTCTTTTATTTACCATAATTACCAGAGGTAGAACACGGGCGGAACTAAGTTTTTACTATTTCGGTAAATAATTATCTAGCTCTATTTATATTTAAAATTTCTGCATCGAAATTGCTTACAGTCATGATAGTGGGTAAATTGGACTTGAAATAAACAGAATAAGTACAACTATTTAATCGATCATCAAAATGTCAAGACAAAGGTACAACTAAAAATCAACATTGAAAGGTAACTAAATGACTCTCGGTGAGATTTATTGCTGTTGTGATTATTTGACAAATATGAGAAAATTGACAAAATGGGTCGAAATCGGTTAGTCATTTTTAATGTTTATTGAAAAAAATTATACTTCAATATCCGTTTCGCACAACAGAGAGCTAAGGCGGACCAAAGTAGCTAGATTTCGAACATCCTTTTCAAAGTTTGGTCGCCATTGCTTAAAATTGGCGGACATAATATGTTATGTTTATGTGCGTTCATTGTTTCTGATGTACAATTAAATATGTATCTATTTCTCAACTAAAATGTGATGTTCTCATGCATTCGTGTAATTACACCGACACACCGTTATCAGCTAGCTCTAGTATCAGTAATATATGTATGAATGCAGAGATAGTGCAGTCTAGCTCCTCTGTCTTCTGCTCCTATAAATAGAGAAGGTTGCACAAGTTTCAGCAGAAGCAACTGTTCCTGTAACAAGCAACGACGCGAGATGAAGACTATTTTCGTAAGTACATTATGTATTACCTCTATTGTTACTGTTTTTCGTTTTTGTATTATTTTCTCGGGCTTTCAGGAGGTTCAACTTTGCAACTGAATTTAGAAAAACTTTGCGATGTCCGATTGAGCTGAAATTCGGTATACCCGTATAACTCCGGTGACAATGCAATGAAAACATGTTTCGCTATTAAGAATGTCTTTCTTCCCGGTTACTTATCCTAATTCCTACGGTAGTGAGCTCAGCTTTTTTAACTTTTCAAGACGAATTTATTGAATCAGGCGCTACTTACTTCGCGGAATTTCATCTTCAAATATATTTATTATTATTATTAAGCCTTTATTGCTGATATGTACATAGTATTGACAATATACCTAACATTCTAATTTTTCTGTGTCGTGATCAGCGTGTCCTGTGACACATAGGCCTCTTCCAGCCCTTTCCACTCCTTTCTGTCGCTAGCCTTCCTTGGCCAGATTGCTCCACCAGTGTTTTTTATGTCGTCTATCCATCTTTTGAGCTGCCTTCCTCTTTTTCTTTTGCCATCCCGCATGAATAAAATAAACGCCTTCGAACGCATGTACCTACAGAAACAGATCTCACTCAACGTCAGATATAAATAAATAATAGCAATCAAAGCACATCGGAAACCGGAAGACCAGAACAAACAGAAGAAAAACTTATAACAACACAAAAGAAACCAACACACCTCCCCCAAGCCGGCTGGTCCCCGTGGGGGATATAGACCAATCCCTTCCAGCTTCAAATATATAATTGTTTTCAAATGTATTTCTAGTGTGTTTCCGCCTTCAAAGAAAGAAGAGAAGTTTTTAAAGGCGGAAATACACACTAGAAATACATTTGAAAACTAGGTACCTACTTATTTTTCAAGACTATTTTTGAAAGTTTATTTTTTGTACTCGTATTTGTTTTTAGCTCATTTGTGTGGCGATGGCCGCGGTAGCGCTGATCGAAGGCGGCTACAGTTCCGGGGGCAACGGGGGCTCCAGTTCTGGGGGCAACGGGGACTCTAGTCCCGGGGGGGGCGTCGCCTCCGCGGGGGCCGCCGCCACCGGCACCGAGATCAGACAGACTCAGACCGAGTACAAGCAGACCGGGGCAGTCGCGGGGGCGGCGGGGCAGGGGGCGGGGGCTGTAGCGGGGGCGGGAGACGCAGTCGCGGGGGCGGCGGGCGGCGCCGGGGGGCGCTGATGGCGGAGGGACGCAGCTGCACTTCAATGATGTTGTAGCTGCTCTTCAATTAAACGCTACATTGATACGTAATAAAAACGAGTAGTGTGGATACAATTAGTTTTACTTTTCGACCGAATCTTAGATGTACGTATGTTAGCACTTTGGCTGCAATGATTCCGAGGTGAAATAATAAACTATAGCTTTCGCTTTGTCCACCTCCAGTCTAGATGATCTCAGCAGTTCCACAGCTATGAGCATTTCCTTTTTTTGTGTTTTTGTATGACTGTCAAACTTTTTTGTATGGCGGCTATTTTTTATTATTTCTTCAAAAAGGTCCGTACTTGATCTACATTTCAAAAGGAAGGTGTACCCCTCTATCTTCGTGGCGATTCCGAGGTGCGAGTTTAAATTTTCCGTCAGCCATCATCATCATTTATCCAATTTGAGCCATTTAAGGTGTTTCTTGAGATTATCGGATTTAGCGATGTTGAAAACTTCGGGAAGACTTATTTACAAACTTGTGATTATTATGATCTACTGCTGACCGAGGCTTTTTAAGAAAAAAATTAAATTTTTTTGGCCTGGTCTGAAATGAATATTTTATCTCGAAAACCATAAGTCCTATCTAAAAGCCATACTGTCGAGAATGCTGTAGGAAACATACTCGTCTTGAACAGTTTCCTCGTAGCTTTAAACATTTTTGAGAAAATCGCAAAAAACCCGTTTTGGTGACCTTCTACCCGGAGTAAATTTTTTTGCACGTATCGGATCGATGAGGACTTTTTAGGTTTCATTTATGATGGTGTTAAAACAATCCCACCAATTTTCAGCTGGGTGGGAATTACTGTACCCTCGAATGTTTAAATTGACTAGATTGTCTAGATTATAAGGCTTATAAGTACAAAGTTATTGGAAGTCTTTTAAAAGGGTCATTATCTACTAGGGCAGGGCAGGTAGGTGTATATAAATGAAAGGCCGGCGAGTCAGTGTACAGTAGTAGTATATGTATATTGCGCTAGTCCCCTCACGCGAGGTAGCTGTAGGTGTCCTTCTCCCCCTCGGTGCGCTCGAGGTACTCCTTCTCTATCAGGATGTCGATGCATTTCTGGAACAACACACGCCGTTACAACCTACTCTATTCAATGGTACATTCGTTATTATTTATATTGATGTTTTAATGTTGTAACTGTATAATGGGAACGGCTGTGGAGATAGGCACTCAAATAACTCGGAACGGGAAACTAGAGATTTTCCGAAAGTACTTTGAAATTACGTATGTTTCACGAATATATAATTTACCCATATTTCAATAAATTATTTTTGAATTTGAATTTGACATGATTACAATGTGTGGTAAGCATATAATCGACGTAATATGTAATTGTGTAATATGACGTCTATAGTAGTCACAAAATAAAAGACCCGTTTTGACACTTGAGAAAGACCCTATAATGTAACTTTTAACGCTTTTCACGCTTACTTTATAGTAGCATGCAATTTCTAATTATTCCGTTACTCTCAAAAACTTACGTTCTCGGTCTTTTTTTTTTCAAATACTAGTGTTGTAACCAATTAATTACTGAATTTCTATCAGCTGGATCAGCCGGGGGAGATTTTGTGAATGACGTCTTACTCGCATTCGAGTCTAAAGTACAAAAAAATATCACGAAATAATGGGCAGGTCGCGACGCGGCCGCCCCCCGCCCCCGCCCCCCGCCCCCCGCCCCCCGCCGGCCCCGCGTGTAGTGGCCCACCTTGATGACGGGCACGCGCGGCTTGAACCGGCTGGAGAGCTGGTTGAGCACCTCCACCACCAGGTGCTGGTGCTTCAGCGTCTTGCGGGTCTTCATGATGCGGACTATGGCGGCCTGCGGGAGAGAAACACGTGAGAACTCGACGATACCATTATTGCAAGAAGTAAGACCGGGGTAAGAGGCGTTGCAAGAAGTAAGATCTAAAGGTAACAATCCTTGCAAGAGGTAAGACTTGATGGTTAGAGTCAGAAGCGTTTCGAGAAGTAAGACCGAAAGAGTTAGAGCGCGGGTTCCAACTTGTTGGAAAAAGTAAAATCTAGAGATGATTCATTGCAAGAAGTGAAACTGAGAGGTAAGAGTCGTTGCAAGAAGCAAATAGGATCTAAAGGTAAAAATCATTGCAAGAAGTAAGATCTCGGCCCGTGATACCCAGGCAGGGGTCTTACCTCTTGCATGGACCAATTCTCAAAGGGTTAGGTTAAAACGAGCACTTCTCAAAAAGCCTACAAACTAAATCAATATATCGATATAAATCAATCGAGCAAAAACGGATTTGGAAGCAGTTTTAAATTAAGGTAGCTTAAACTTAGGATTAACACATAAGATAGGCATTGGCACTCTTACACAGCATATCCAATATCCTAAACTGAATTTATTACGTTTTCACGCTTCAACCACTCAACCGATCATCCCGAAACTCTGCACCCACGTCGTCAAGCCTACACTAAACGCCCCTAACTCTCCATCATCATCATCATCATCAGCCCGCTCGTACCTGTATAAGCATCTTCCGGTCCTCCTCGATGTGTTTGTGTGTGGCTTCCTGTTCTACCTTCAGCTCCGTCTTCAGAGGGATGTTGATGTTGACGCGGAGTTTTTTGCTGGAACGGAGAATAGACAAGTTATTTTTCTCTATTAGGGTTCCGCGACAAAGTGGAGAAGAAAAATAAGGAAGACTGGCCCCACTACCATTTGGGATACATAGCCAGGAAGAGAAAGAGAGGGTTTCATGACAAAATGGTGACAATCAACCAGTCTAGTTTGTCTGTCTGTATGCAGCCAATCATTCTGCAAGAAGCTTGCGTTCGACCGCTATTAGTATGTGTGTGAGTGTGTGTGTGTGTGTGTACTCACTTCTTATACCCGAGGTAGAGCTCCACGAGCGAGGCGTCCCCCAGCTCGGCCTCCTCGTCCGCGCACACCAGCAGCTTGGCCTTCAGCAGGATTTGCAGCACCTGGGGGGTAACAACTATTCTAAATACCAGCTCTACAAATACACAACTAGTCAGATACTTTCAGTCAAAAAAGTATCGGGAATGGATGATTTGTTTTGGGTTCCAAATTCAAATTTTTGTTTTTATTGTTGTTGTTAGATTGGCACAACTGTTATCCATTTTGGCGCGGAGTTTGAGTTGCGTCTGTTATTTAGATTAAATATGGTGCTGTTTTTAGTTAGGTCATGTGTAGTGTGTATTACGAATTTCATCATGGACAAAAACATCGAACAAAGAGTTTGTCTTAAAGGATGATGGGCACTTCGTCCCCGGTGTTGTATCAAGTCATGACATATGTCATTCGAAAGAGCATAACAATAGCATTATTTAATTATATGACACCAACCCCGAGTGACGTGCAGGGAAAAAGATATGACGGTTTTTAGATTCTAAAAAGTGCTGTTTTTTTTTTCGTTTTAAAAACTATTTTATCGAATTTTATTATCGTGTATGCATTTTCTGTGACTATTTTATCACTCCCTTTTAACAATTAGATAATAATACTTTATTTATAAACGTTTATATAGTTGTAATTATTTTAATTTTGTACTGGCACATGCCAAAATCCTTACATTGCTGATTATCGACAGTTTTTGTCTGAATAATGCCATAATATAATATCGATTTATTAATATTATCAATATTT
Source organism: Alcis repandata (assembly GCA_949125135.1). Taxonomy (NCBI): domain Eukaryota; kingdom Metazoa; phylum Arthropoda; class Insecta; order Lepidoptera; family Geometridae; genus Alcis; species Alcis repandata. The sequence continues at coordinate 7,633,700 of OX421250.1, read as the reverse complement.
GAAAAATTAAGCGAACTTACCTGAAAGTGAAGTCTGATTAAGATTATAAGTTGTCTTGTCGAAGGGTTAAAAGCCCGAACCTTTCGTCAAACTAGTTTGTTTTTTTAATTATCTCTCCCTTTACTAAGACACTATAAAAGCGAGCGAGATAAACTTTAAATAATGGTTACAGATAAGAGTAAAGGCTTATAGCAGAGGCAGAGAGCAATCATAGACTAAATGCAGAGATTTTTACTTTTTAAATGCTTTTGACTTTGAAAATAGTGGTCAATTAGGTCTTCTTTGCAGAGCCAGCCATGAATTTGGCTCAAAACGTCACAATACTGCTAACGGTGTGACTACCGATAAAATCGGCTTGTTTCGACATTATTGATGTTCTAGAAAATAATTAAGAAATCTTATTGAGAACTGTATTTATTGAGAAGGGTAGTCGTGCTGAATCTGACTACATGCCTATCCCGATCATATTCATACTCTGCAAGACAACATACTATGGAACAAACTCCTGGCGTACCGAGAAGCTAATGACCTCGTAAGTGACTGGCAGTACGGATTTTGCTGAAACTGGTCTACTACTCGTCGTCTCAGTGCTTGTTTGGTCTATCTACCATTGGCTACTTTCTACAGCAGACGAGTTTCTTTCTCTATTTTAAAAAAGAAGCTATAATTATAAGACTTGAAAATCTGTCATAATACATTGGTTTTACCTTTACCAATGAGACCAAACAAGCACTGAGACGACGTACTGGTGATCTTACCACTCACATCTGAGAGACTATCGAAAACATGAGGAAGCGCTCATATCACCACCGACAGAGGATGGTAACAGAGGTAGTTTTAGTAGGTTACCCCACAAAACCCCCTTGACCCGGTTGCCCCCCAACGCAGCCGGTTATTTTCTTAAGGTTTCCCCCAGTCTCAAAAAAACTATCCATAATAGACTATCCATCAGTAACACTACTTTCGAACGTGTATCTTATACCGATTGCAAAAACTCGTGTTTTTACTGTAGGTATTGCTTTATTATTCGATAAAATGTCATAGTGCGCATCAAACTTAACCAGGTTAGTACCGCCTCAATCGAAAACTGCCAAGAGACAAGCTTATGCGCTTGACCATGGCTTCTCTCGGAGGCTAGATTTTTCATCCGCTGAACCGCGCGTCGGATATACAACGGCAACGCGGGTTTGTCGTCTGCGTACCCAAAAACACCAGGCTTTAGCAGATAATTATAGTGAACAAGGAAAAGCGTTGTGGAGAGCACCGACCCCTGGAGAACACCGGCCTTGATATCTTTTAAATCAGATAAAGAACCACCAATGACCACTGCTCGAATCAAATAATCCCGCTGGAAGTTCGATATCCATGCAACAAACCAAGTGAACAAGCCAAACAAAGGGAGCTTGCTTATAAGGCTTTTATGCCAAACCCTGGTGAAAGCTTTGTAGGTGTTAATGGAAACGACTAGCTTTTTCATTATGTTTTTCAGAGAGGGCATATTCAGCTACTGGATACATAGCGACTGACATAAAATGCCTTTTATCAGACAGCACTCTTAATACTCTTTATTTCTTGCAAACTATTGCCAAAATGACTTCTACATGTTCCATACATTTTGTCGAGTGTCATTGACATTTTTCTATGGAACAGCTGAATTTTTCCCGAATTTCCGGGTTGGTCCCATAGTAAAAGTTGTTCATAATGAAAATAATGCCTACTATGAGCCCTTTTCGGCTTAGCGTACCCTTTATGAATAACCCTGGATTCAATAATAAAAGTAATTTTTGACATACATGTTAATAAAATTCCTTATAATAGCTTTAGAAAGCAAAAAATCAGCAATTTTTTTTAATCTAAAAACGATCATATCTTTTTCCCTGCACGTCATTCAAGGTTGAGTCATACAATTAAATAAAGCTAATAATATCATCTTTCAAACGACATATGTCACGACTTGATACAACACGGGGACGGCGCCCATACAAAAGTGCCCATTCTCCTTTGCATCGCCAATGGAATTTCGTGTTCGGAGTCACTAAAACTGTTACAGAAGGCTTACGGCGAATCGACTTTATCAAAAACACGTGCTTATGAGTGGTACAAAGCGTTCAAAAGCGGTCGAGATGTGATGGAAGATTTGCCTCGCTCTGGTAGGCCATCAACGTCTGCAACTGAAGTTAACATCGCAAAAGTGAAGGAAATAGTGACTGAAAATCCTCACTCAACTTTGAGAGAGATAGCCGCCGAACTTTCTGTATCTCACGAGTCGAACCGTACCATTTTAAGTAATCATTTGGGTATGAAACATGTTACCGCTCGGCTAGTCCCAAAAGACCTGAATTTTCTCCAAAAACTCAATCGCTGAGGACATGCTAGAACGGGTCAATTCCGACCCAACATTTATGAAACGCATTGTTACTGGTGACGAGACGTGGGTTTACGAGTTTGACATGCAAACTAGTTTAGTAGGCACCCGTTTTCAATCGGTAGGAGACATAAAGGAGAATTCGAGGCGAGAACTCAACTCAATTCCGGAAACAGCGTTTAAAAAATGTTTTGATGATTGGATTATTCGTTGGCGTAAGTGTATCGTTTCTGAAGGAGCATACTTTGAAGGTGATAAAATAACAAACATTTTGTGTATTATTGATATTTTCCCGGTACTTTCTTGACAGAGTAGTATATACCAGCTTAACATACACCAAACCATATAAATAATTCGGTCCTCTTTGAACCCTTCGGTGGTTTTCCGCTCCCCCGCTACCTGTGTGAGGAAGTCTCCCTTGATCCCGGTGTGGTCCTCCCGCTAGTCCCCCGCTGCCCCCGCTAGTCCCCCGCCCCCGCTACCTATATGAGGAAGTCTCCCATGGTCCCGGTGTGGTCCTCCCGCTAGTCTCCCGCTAGTCCCCCGCCCCCGCTACCTGTATGAGGAAGTCCCCCTTGATCCCGGTGTGGTCCTCCCGCTGCCCCCGCTAGTCCCCCGCCCCCGCTACCTGTATGAGGAAGTCCCCCTTGATCCCGGTGTGGTCCTCCCGCTGCCCCCGCTAGTCCCCCGCCCCCGCTACCTGTATGAGGAAGTCCCCCTTGATCCCGGTGTGGTCCTCCCGCTGCCCCCGCTAGTCCCCCGCCCCCGCTACCTGTATGAGGAAGTCCCCCTTGATCCCGGTGTGGTCCTCCCGCTGCCCCCGCTAGTCCCCCGCTGCCCCCCCGCCCCCGCTACCTGTATGAGGAAGTCCCCCTTGATCCCGGTGTGGTGCTCCAACTGCCGCACGCTCCAGGCTGTATTCTCGTTGTACTGCAGCAGCACGGCCATTTGAAACGTGCTCGCCTGTAACGTGTATCTGGAACACACACACACACGTGTTACATGTTACAACGGAATCGTCTTACATTGACCAATAATCAAAATGAAATCTAATAATATCTTTTGATTTAATAATTCTGCGAACAGCATAATTGACCTCGCGGGAACTTGTTTGCAACAATCGATCTTTTATATCGACAACTTTTTAACAAACTTTACTCATATCGAAATTCTCGTTTAGAATTAGGAACTAAATTTTTTGCCTTTTTTAAAATTAGCCGGAGGGAAATAGTTTTCAATCAAAAAATTCCCGACGACAAATCAGGCAAGATAGCGGTCAAATGCAAGCCTATTACTGAATACAAAAAAGAGTATATATGGGCAGAGACGACTCGCTCCCTCGGTCCAATATGTGTGGTCAGCCAATGGTGTAGACTGTAGAGTATGTATGCATAGTCACCTGTTCTTGAAGCAGTTGGTGACGAGCTCCCCCTTGCTCATGTTGTAGAGCCAGTTGAGCTTGCGGCCCGAGTGCTGCGACGAGTAGAACGACGAGAACCGCGCCACCGAGCGCTCCAGCTGGGGGGGGGGGAGGGGGGGGACTGTTACTAGTGCTGTCGAGTGACGAGACGAGCAAATCGTTTGCTTGATGGTAAACTTCACGTTTTCTCATAACGGGTCTGGGCAACTCAGAATTTTGAACTTTGACAGTTTCAAACCCTCCGCGGCACAGTACTGCGCTCGTCACCCTGAGATATAAGATGTTTAATCTCCTATTTGCCAGAAAATATCATAATAATCGTTAGTGGAAAGGTAAAACTTCTAACACGCCACTTTTCACGAAATAGAGTTATATATATCAGTGAACTGGATTTTTTTTTCTGCGTCGATCTGTCTAGGTTTCAGATTGATCCGAGCAAATTTTTGGCGTTTTAGAAGTGCAAAATTTACCGACGTTTTTTAAATAGTACATCTAAAGCGCCAATTTTTTAAGAAATTTAATGAAATGTTACTTTAGACTTAATTTTAAGAAAGAATTCGTTATTAGTCATTTTAAATAGTTACAGAATTTTAAATGACCGCCGGTCAGTCTTTTTAACTTTTTGAATATACATTTTGATCATGACCTTTAGTCAATTGAAATTACAGATTTCCATAAGGTAAAACGTTTTAAGAATATTTCGAATAATATGAAAAAATGTCTTTGGTATTGTTAGAAAAAATGCATGCTCGTGTTTTAGCTTAAGTTGGTGTTTAAGAAATTAACCCTTCATATATTTATAGCGGTGTTGGCGGTTTAGACATTTTGAATTATTAGAATTTTAAAGTCTATGGCGCTTTAGAATTTATGCACGCTTATTTCTTATCATTCGCAGCACTTACGGCAATTTACTCCGATAAATTATTAAAGGTATTCTTACTTAAAGAAAGTTTAAATTATGAATATGAATGCTATTATATCCGCTTCAGTATTAATACCAGGATACAAAATCAGGTGCAATGTTTCGTTAGATCTAAATGCTCTTCTGATACAACGGTGATGCGACGGATCAGACAAGTTGAGACCTTGAGACGTGTTTAGCTTGAAATCGCGAGCCGAAGAAGAAGCATTACTGTCGTGAAAATAATAGTTGGTTGTGAATATTAGTGCTTGTTGGACTCGTCAAGGGTAAGTGACATGTTTTTTACATTGTTCAGAATATGAGGAAGAATTTTCACTTGAAATTAGATAAAAACATTCATATTTGGTTACAACATAACATCAAATCTCAATTTTGTTGATTAAGTCTATAGTACCTACTGATGTAGAATTTACATTACACATAAGTACGTTTCAACATCATGAAATCAATATTTGATATGGAGCTTTTAACGTTTTTGTTTTTTGATGCGGTATGTTTGTAAGGGAAAAAATTGAGTGAACACTAGTAGGTAGTTTGTGATAAATTCAATAGAAATGTAGCTGTATTATAGGCACGATAATCTTACGCTTGTAATAGGTGTTTTTATGTAATTTAGTACGTAATTATAGATAAATTATCAATACCTACCCTGCCCCCCTAATCATAAGCAACGTAATCGACATTTTTGGGTGATTTGAGTTATATATATATCCAGAATCTGCGTAATGAGATCTACAAGTATCACCGACTCTTTTTTTTTAAAATTAATTACATCCCATATTTCTATTAAGCATAACCAACGCAATCGACAAAAAATAAGAGGATTTACTAGTGATAACCGTCGTAATGGCTATTACGGCTTATTTTTTCACTCTTCTTCACTCAAAAAATCATATAATATTAAACATAAATATCATAAAATCACTTACGACGATTATGATTTGGTTTAGCTACTTATATATCAAAATAAGAACTAAACATAACCAACGCATTTGCGTACTTGCGACGCTTATGATAAGTGACATGGAAAAATAAATAGCAGATTAACTAGCCATTAGCACCGCAAAATACAAGACATTTAGGAATAACAATCGTATTTGCGTCGTTTGCGTCGCTTATGTCTAGACAAACGTATTGACAACTTCCATGTTTTTTAATTATAAAAGGCGCAATTGCAATGCGTTGGTTATGCCTAGTAATATGCATAAGTTTCTTTTATGTTCACTAGGTAAAAAATGTTTTTCTTATTTTATTACTAAATAACAATACTAAGAACAATAAAAAGTTGTATCCTGTGAAGTTAAACGTTGTGTGCAAAGTAATAAGTAAAAATTATTATGATATTTATAATAGTTTTCTCACTACACATCAAAAACGGAAATAATCTTTTTGGCGCCATATCTCAAAACCGTTCGGGATGCAAGTGCGTTGCTTATGATTATGAGGGCAGTACCTACCTGTTAAGTTAACCTAATCTTGTCATAACACACAGGAACAAATATTCTTCCAGAATTAACTTTGCGTACTTCCATGCGAGACTGACAGTGACAGAAAAATATAGAATGTGCATCTTCTCCCGGGCAGGCTGTAAAAATCAGCTAAGAGATTCGAGGGTTTCAGTATTGTAATTTAGGCGATGGGCTGACAACCTGTCACTGCAGATTTATCTTTGAAAAGTAGTAAAGAGTCGTATGGTTTTTGATACTCTGCTTACCTTAGTGGTTTTTTTTTGTGTACCTGCGTTATGTTTCTTTGTTGGTCAACAATAGACGAAACCAGTTCTGCTGTCAGAGTTTGTAATCATCTTATTAGGTATATAACGTCATATTTAATGACTACTGTAACAGACAAATGATACTCGTTCAGGATAATTATAAAGTAAAACAATTTTAAAGAAACTTTTATATTTTGCCTGGAAACTTATATGGTGTACTATAGGATGAGCAGAACAGTTGTCTTTACAGGCTGGAGTGCATCAGCTAGCAGATCAGAATTATAAGTAGGTCATAACATAATCAACAAACTATTTGTTGTGGTCCATCTGTGGCTTTACTCAGTGACCATTGGTACTACTAAAAACTGTAACTTGATTTTTTAATGATTTCAGGTACCTACAATGGAAAATGAAAGAAAAAAATATTTCATAGAATACACGAAAAATGTAAAGGAAGAAAAGGTAGAACCAGTAACGTCTAATATACTACTCTGTCAAGAAAGTACCGGGAAAATATCAATAATACACAAAATGTTTATTATTCATCCAAATTTATTTTATCACCTTCAAAGTATGCTCCTTCAGAAACGATACACTTACGCCAACGAATAATCCAATCATCAAAACATTTTTTAAACGCTGTTTCCGGAATTGAGTTGAGTTCTCGCTTCGAATTCTCCTTTATGTCTCCTACCGATTGAAAACGGGTGCCACGAAGTGGTAATTTGAGTTTAGGAAAAAGAAAGAAGTCGGCTGGAGCCATATCTGGTGAATATGGTGGTTGCTCGATGGTATTTGTTGTGTGTTTGGTCAAAAATTCGTTCACAATGATGGCCGTGTGCGAAGGCGCATTATCGTGGTGCAAAATCCAAGAATTTTCTTTCCACAAATCTGGCCTTTTTTGTCGAATTTGCTCTCTTAAATGCCGCATAACACTCAAATAATATTCTTTATTTACCGTTTGACCTTCCGGCAAGAATTCCGAGTGCACAACACCGCGATAGTCAAAGAAAACAGTCAACATAACTTTGACTTTTGATCGACTTTGGCGTGGTTTTTTCGGTTTCGGTTCAGTTGGAAGGCGCCACTCCGAAGCTTGTTGACTAGTTTGCATGTCAAACTCGTAAACCCACGTCTCGTCACCAGTAACAATGCGTTTCATAAATGTTGGGTCGGAATTGACTCGTTCTAGCATGTCCTCAGCGACTCTCATGCGATTGAGTTTTTGGAGAAAATTCAGGTCTTTTGGGACTAGCCGAGCGGTAACATGTTTCATACCCAAATGATTACTTATAATGGTACGGATCGACTCGTGAGATACAGAAAGTTCGGCGGCTATCTCTCTCAAAGTTGAGTGAGGATTTTCAGTCACTATTTCCTACACTTTTGCGATGTTAACTTCAGTTGCAGACGTTGATGGCCTACCAGAGCGAGGCAAATCTTCCATCACATCTCGACCGCTTTTGAACGCTTTGTACCACTCATAAGCACGTGTTTTTGATAAAGTCGATTCGCCGTAAGCCTTCTGTAACATTTTTAGTGACTCCGAACACGAAATTCCATTGGCAAAATTTAAGACAAACTCTTTGTTCGATGTTTTTGTCCATGATGAAATTCGTAATACACACTAGACATGACCTAACTAAAAACAGCACCATATTTAATCTAAATAACAGACGCAACTCAAACTCCGCGCCAAAATGGAAAACAGTTGTGCCAATCTAACAACAACAATAAAAACAAAAATTTGAATTTGGAACCCAAAACTAATCATCCATTCCCGATACTTTTTTGACTGAATGTAAAGAAGAAAAGGTAGAACCAGTAACGTCTAATATAAAGAAGAAAAGAAATCTAGAACACAAAATTTGTAAAGGAAGAAAAGGTAGAACCAGTAACGTCTAATATAAAGAAGAAAAGAAATCTAGAACACGAAATTTGTAAAGGAAGAAAAGGTAGAACCAGTAACGTCTAATATAAAGAAGAAAAGAAATCTAGAACACGAAATTTGTAAAGGAAGAAAAGGTAGAATTTCCATTAGAAAACATCTCCTTTAGAAAACAAAAGTATTTATACCAGGTGTAAGGTACATCTTACCAGAAACTGTTAGGGGTTGCTAGTCAACGAAACTGAACCACTTTCACCAGTTTTTTTACAGGAAATGAAAAAAAAAAGAACTTTTCCATATTAAATTCCCATCTCGATCAAACAATTTGTATGGAAAAGCAAAAAACAATTCATTTCCTGAAAAAAATTTCGTGTGAAAATGTTCAGTTTCGTTGACTGAGCAACTCCTATCAGTTTCTGGTACGCTGTCCCTTACACCCGGTAATGTCCGTTTACACAGAGTTGTGTTTAGTTTATTTTTATTGTTTGTTTTTTAGGTTAGTCTTATCTTTTATCTTCAAATTTGTGCATTCAGAAATATTCCATTGTTCACTTTCTCACTGTTTCATTAAAATACGTAACGAAATATGGATAAGTTTAAAACTTTTGTTTGATAATGATTAAAGTTATAATTTTATATTTATTTATGGTATACTCTTACCTGATTCAACCTGATTTTCAATTTTGTTTTTAATAATTAAGGCACGGCTTTTAAGTCATTTTGAGGATGGGGTTCCTGTTTATGTTTATTTTAAAATAAATAGTTAAGTTTAATGCTATTCTGAAAATCACTTCTAATGGAAGGAAAAAATTGTACCATGATTATGTCCGCCTACACAAGGTTGTTGTGAGTAAACCGTCCATAGTTTAGTCATATCTTTAATGTTTAGATTTAGATTGGTTAATTCGGAAATTATTCTGCCGTTTACTTTCTAATTTGTTATAATAATTGAAGTTATAGAAATACGAAAAAGATTTAAGATTTATCAACAATTAATAAAAGTAGGTACTATTTTTGTTACACTTCCAGATTTTATATTTTGTTTATAATTATTAAAAGGATTTGTTTTGTTTTGAGAATAGAGTCCTCTTTATGTTAATTTTGAAATTATTAAAGTTTTCAACTTATTATTGTCTATTATTTGGCGGATTAGAGTTCGAACTCTAAAAAGTACTATCATATTAGACATCTTCTTAGTTAATTCATTGTACATTAGTCATACATTAGTACATTATGTAACACTTGTAGAAAAAAGGCTTAAGGTTAAGTCATTTAACCTATTTAATTTGATAGTTTGTCGTATCCGTTAGTCTTATTTCCTTTTCACGTAACATATTTAAAACATATTTAGGAAAATTTCCTTACTATTCTCAACGTTTATTGTATTCAACAGAACTTTTTGATCACAACCCTTCACCATCAATTTAGATGTTAGTAGATTTTCTTGATTATGTTGGAAATTTTTAGAAGCCATTAGTATTTTAAAGTCACTATTTTTATCTATTGATGAACAGTTTAGAATTTTTTACCTGACTACGTTTAATATTTAGAAGTGCACCTTTTTTCTAAAGCGCCATCTATCTCCGTAACCAAACAGTTTACGTTCTTTTCCATAACACGTAAAATAGGAGAAAAAATAAATAAGCTATATATAAAAATTTTAATTAAATATTCTTATAAACAACAAAGCTATGATTTTTTTTTTTAATTTTTTAACTTTAAAACTTTCTCCTGTAAAGTTTGTATAGTGGCGTGTTAGAAGTTTTACCTTTCCACTAACGAATATATAAATGAGTGTTGCACTCACCTCTGTGGGCAGCTGGAAGGATGACGACTGCTGGAACGGCCACGAACCTGACGACAGGACCTGCGGAACAACATTATGATATGAATACGTAGCCCAATTTACGAGGTAGCTCTTCCTATGGGGACCTCAACATAAATTCTTCAGTCGCTGAAACTTTGGTGATAAGTAATGTGTATAGATTACTGTTGACTTTGATGATTACCTTTAATTAGGTGTAAAAAAAAACAAGGTAAGTAAGAGTAAGACAAGCCCTCGCACCTGTATGCTGAAGTCTATGTGCAGCGGCGGCTCGCTGCTGCTGCTCATGTGTTTGCGGAAGTTTTCGTTGAGGTCCTTCGACACGCCGATATCCTGCACAACAAACAACACTCTTACGAAAACTGCATAAGGTAATAGTTGCTAAAAACAGACAAAAACGAGACAAAATAGAGATTCGAAATAGCGAGATCCAGGTATAGTCTTGCCACTGACCTGGAACATCCTCTGCAGCTTGCTGGTATACTCGAACCCGCAGGCTTGCTTCAGTTTTGAGATCATGGAAGCCTGGAAACAATATCACGGTTAGTAAATATCAAAATCAACATGATTTAGAGAATCTCAATAAGCTTATGGTCACCATTATTTAGAGTGTCGACGTCAGTATTGTCGCTGTCAGTAATAGTATTGGTGTCAGTATTGATGTTTCTCGCGTTCGTTTTGGTATCGAAAACCGTTTGAAAATACTTTTGCTCGCAATCATTCGTATGTGTGATTTACGAACGTGCATAGATAATAATTTTTAACTGTTATGTTTGACACCGATTTTAAAACAAAGGCAAGGGTTAGAGTCACTGTTGGTATCGGTGTTGGTGTTGGAGTCAGTGTTGTTGCCAGTATCAGTATTATTGTCGAAGCCAGTATTAGGATCAGTGTCAGTATTATTGTCGGAGTCAGTATAAGTGTCAGAGTTAGTAATGGTATTGGTGTCGGTTTCAGTATCGGTGTTGAAACCAGCATTGATCTTGGTATCAGGGTTGTTGTTGGCTTGTTGGTGTCAGTATAGTCGTCGCTATCTGTGTTGTTGTCAGTCAGTATTGTCGTTATTGTCGTCAGCGTCAGTATAGTTGTGGGTACCTCCGCGTCGTCGCTGGCCGACATGTGCTGCACGAGTCGCTTGGCCAACATCTTGCTGTAGAACTTCTGGAATACGTCCTTGTCCTCGATGTACTTGAACACAACCATCTGCGGAGGAAGTTATACTGTAGTATACTATAGTGAAAAGGTAAAACAAAGCATAATGTAGGTTGCAGTGCAAAATTAGAAAAAAAAAACATATAAAAAGCTTTTTTAAAGAAAACATTTTTTTTTTCATTTTTTGCTCGTCTTCTGACTCAGCCACAGTAAATAAAATTAGTAAATATTATACTTTCAAGATTCTATAGAGGTTTGTCAATTCTTTGAACTAAGAAGGACACTTCAACTTTAACTTTTTTGACACTTATTTTGGTATACAATAAATCTAAACATTCAAAGTGTGTGTGTGTGTGTGTGTGTGGGAGACTCACGACTTGGTTGAGCGTGTCCTCCAGCTCGGCCTCCTCGGGGTTCTTGCTGGACTTCTTCAGCAGCAGGTCGCAGTACTTGGCCAGCAGCTCCGGGCTGCGGGAGGACGAGTTGGCGGCGCGCGTCACCGCGTTACCTGCGGGGGGGGGGCGGAGGGGGGAGGGCAGGGTTACTTCCTAGTTCCTACTTCCTACTCACGCACGACACACATTCTCGTCGTTTCACGCTCATAGCTCCCCACTAGGATACCCTGTGTCGGGGATGCCATAGAACACACACAAAGACAAGGAAAACTAACATCCAGACCCAGTTAAAATTTGTCTTTCAACCATCTGCCCGGCCCGGACCGGGTACCCGCAACCTCTGGCATTAGGCGGATACACTACCGCTGAGCTAAACAGATCGACTCCTATAATCGAAACGCTATAGAAAACTTGGAAAGCGTATAAGAATGACATTTCATTAATAAAACGTTTCCGAAAATAGAATGCAACTGGGCTAGGAGAGCAGGATCGTCTTTCCTCGTAACCCTATATACTGGGAAACTGGTCCGGAAGTAGACGAGCTGGGGGCGGTACGCGTAACAGGAGCGGGGGCGAGCCTCAGATCAAGTAGAAAGGTAGATAGAGTTCCGCCTTAGATACAAGTGAAGCCAAAGAAACTACCCTACTGCCCGTGTACGTAATTACGTATACTTCAAGCACATATGGACGCATCAAAACTACCCGTATTGTCAATTCTTACGACAGTTGCTCAGAGAACGTGGACAAGAAAAATAAGTAGTAATAAGGGTAGTTTTAATGCGTGAGTATGTGCTTGTAGTATAGTACCCGGGCAGCAGGCCCTCGAGTCAGTGGTCACTCACTGTTGATGAACCGGCCGCACGCCTTGTCGAGCGCGGCCACGAAGCCCGAGTCGTTGCTGAAGGCGCCCAGCACCAGCGCGTTGTACTTCTTGTGCACCTCCAGGATCGTCGACACGTACACCTTGGGGTCCTGCGGACAGGCGAGTGTGTGCTGTACTATACTGCAGTGTAGTGCGGGAGTGGACCGCGGGCGCCTGCAGGCCGCATGTAGTGTAGTGTACGTCCCGCGGGCGCCTGCAGGCCGCATGTAGTGTAGTGTACGTACCGCGGGCGCCTGCAGGCCGCATGTAGTGTAGTGTACGTACCGCGGGCGCCTGCAGGCCGCATGTAGTGTAGTGTACGTCCCGCGGGCGCCTGCAGGCCGCATGTAGTGTAGTGTACGTACCGCGGGCGCCTGCAGGCCGCATGTAGTGTAGTGTACGTCCCGCGGGCGCCTGCAGGCCGCATGTAGTGTAGTGTACGTCCCGCGGGCGCCTGCAGGCCGCATGTAGTGTAGTGTACGTCCCGCGGGCGCCTGCAGGCCGCATGTAGTGTAGTGTACGTCCCGCGGGCGCCTGCAGGCCGCATGTAGTGTAGTGTACGTACCGCGGGCGCCTGCAGGCCGCATGTAGTGTAGTGTACGTCCCGCGGGCGCCTGCAGGCCGCATGTAGTGTAGTGTACGTACCGCGGGCGCCTGCAGGCCGCATGTAGTGTAGTGTACGTACCGCGGGCGCCTGCAGGCCGCATGTAGTGTAGTGTACGTACCGCGGGCGCCTGCAGGCCGCATGTAGTGTAGTGTACGTACCGCGTGCGCCTGCAGGCCGCATGTAGTGTAGTGTACGTACCGCGGGCGCCTGCAGGCCGCATGTAGTGTAGTGTACGTACCGCGGGCGCCTGCAGGCCGCATGTAGTGTAGTGTACGTACCGCGGGCGCCTGCAGGCCGCATGTAGTGTAGTGTACGTACCGCGGGCGCCTGCAGGCCGCATGTAGTGTAGTGTACGTCCCGCGGGCGCCTGCAGGCCGCATGTAGTGTAGTGTACGTACCGCGGGCGCCTGCAGGCCGCATGTAGTATAGTGTACGTACCGCGTGCGCCTGCAGGCCGCATGTAGTGTAGTGTACGTACCGCGGGCGCCTGCAGGCCGCATGTAGTGTAGTGTACGTACCGCGGGCGCCTGCAGGCCGCATGTAGTGTAGTGTACGTACCGCGGGCGCCTGCAGGCCGCATGTAGTGTAGTGTACGTACCGCGTGCGCCTGCAGGCCGCACTTGTCGATGTGCGCGAGCCCCTGCGCGTGTATGTGCGCCTCCAGCAGGCGGCGCAGCTCCCCGAGCCCGTCCGGGATGCGCGCCGCCAGCACGTACATGCGGCCCAGGTCCACGTTCTTGTCGCCGTCCAGCAGTTTCTGGAACTCGTGGTGGAAGATGTCGAGCTGCTTCTCGATGAGCACGCGGTCGCAGGTCTTGGCGAGCCGCTCGGCCGTGGTCTCGTGCAGGTACACGCGCACGCGGCGCTGCTCCTCCTGCAGCCGCTGCTCCGCCTGCCGCGCGGGGGGGGGGGGGGACAAGTATTATAACAAAAATATTCTTCTTTGCAATGTACAGTTATTCATAAAAGGGATGCTAAGCCAAAACTCACCCAGAATTCGCGAAAAAAAATCTGCTGTTCCATACATTTTATCGAGCGTCATGAACATTTTTCTATTGAACAGCTGATTTTTTTTTCACGAATTCTGGGTTGGTCCCATAGTAAAAGTTGTTCATTATGATGAATACTATGAGCCCTTTCCGGCTTAGCATACCCTTTATGAATAATCCTGTATACTGTATAAATCCCTTCTAAGGTTCCATATTCGATTCACAACGACAGTCATTACTGCTCACGATGTCTACGGTTCCGTATCCTCAATGATCATGTTCTAGATCTAAGTGACAGGTCGTTCCCCAATGTACTTCGACCAAGCACTCAGTAACAGATCCCCCCTACATACTTTGAACACGCACTCAGTAACAGATCCCCCCTACATACTTTGATCACGCACTCAGTAACAGGTCCCCCTCTACATACTTTGACCACGCACTCAATAACAGATCCCCCCCTGCATACCTTAACCACACACTCAGTGACGTCCTCCCAAGCCTACCTTAATCAGATACTCAGTGACGACGTCATCCCCCAACATCCTTGACCACGCACTCAGTAACAGGTCATCCTTCAACATACCTTGACCAGGCACTCAGTAACAGGTCATCCCACAACATACCTCGCCCACGCACTCAGTAACAGGTCATCCCCCAACATACCTTGACCACGCACTCGGTAACAGGTCATCCCCCAACGTACCTTGACCACGCACTCAGTAACAGGTCATCCCCCAACATACCTGGACCACGCACTCAGTAACAGGTCATCCCCCAACATACCTGGACCACGCACTCAGTAACAGGTCATCCCCCAACATACCTGGAACACGCACTCAGTAATAGGTTATCCCCAACATACCTTGACTACGCACTCACTGCCCCCCCCCCCTCAACCTACCTTGATCATGTACTCAGTAACAGGGTTGTTCCTCAGGAAGTCGGTGCTCTCCCGCGTGTAGAACCGCTCCGTGTCGTCCAGGAACACGGCCTCGAACGTGTCCTTGTAGACCGCCAGGTTCTGTCCGCGGGCGCTGGGTTCTTCTTCGTTGAGGCCGAGGGCTACGTAGCAGTTGATCACCTGGGGAATATAGGATAAAAGAAGATGAGACACGTTTTCTGAGACAATAAAAAAAAAAAATAACGTTTCACACTCATAATTCCCCACTACGATAGCCTGTGTCGGAGATGCCAACAATGCAAAAGATCTTCATGATAAACTCCATGCCGATATCGGATACGGCAACCATATTTTCTGTTGCTTGCTTACTGATGCTTCAACCCATAAGGTGAGTAAGTATGGTGTACAACTTTGCTTCTGCCGTTTTGCAATAAATGGCTGTAGCGGTAAGTGGTAGTCGAAATAAATAAGATCGTAGAAAAAAAACGGCGGAAGCAAAGTTGGACACCCCTATGTAAGTATAGTATAATATGCTCACCCCCGACACGAGCCTGGTGTTGATGGTCTCCCCGCCGCGCTCGCGCTCGATGAGTTTGAGCACGGCGCTGGTCACCTGCTTGTTGAGGCGCTGGAACAGGTTGTCGCGCCACGTCACCAGGGCCAGCTGGTAGATCTCGTAGATACCCTGCGGGCGGGGGGGAGTAAGAGTGTTAATGAAGTCTTAAAAGGTCGGCGGCGCCTCCAGTGTCACAGGTATCCAGGCGACGGTGATCGCTCGTCTGCCAGCTATGGCATAACAAAAGGGTTCATCTGGTGCCACTCCCCTCCTGGAGGTTGGCCGTCAGCTTAGCGAACTCCTCATCTTTAGCCAAGCGGAAAAGTTGTTCGACGCTGACTATAACTTGTTCACTCTCGGATGTTTCGCAACCATGATTTCTTTTCCTTCTCCCTGGGTATCGTTGTTTGACGTTTTGAGAACACGTTTAATATGTATTTGTGAGGAGTTCTGTATCTTTATTGGAGAAAAGCAAACGTGTATATTTTGTAAAGAGTACTGCATCCTGTCAGCAAACGAGTAGCTTGCAGGAATTTCTGTATGAAGTACTGTACCTGTTGGCATATGTGTAGCCCTTAGCTGTGTGTGTGGGTGAGGTGTGCTGTCAGCACACGTGTATTACACAATTACGAGTGTGTGTGTATTTACCTTCCTCCCCTCCTCGCACTCACGCTTCACCCAGTGCCGGTTGAGATACGAACACACTCCGTTGAGGACGCGCGACGAGAACTGGTACTCCTCCCACTGCACCGTGTAGAAGGCTAGCACATCCTCGCCCATCAGATCTGCGCCGTTCTGCGAACGTGTGCTTACGTTAGTATCTTGGAATATTGAAAATCACTGAGGCTATAATTTGTATGCAGAATCAAGATTGCGACACAAATAGCGCCGTTCTGCCAACGATTAGTGATTTAGAATATTTAAGCATGAAGATCATTTATGTTCAGTCGGTTGGCGAAATAGTTCGTCATAAAACAGAAATGACAGCGAAAAGAGCCTTTACGCATCATCGACGTTCCAGTTTAGGAACGGCGACGGTTAACTGAACATCCAGTAGAGCAGTGGGTGTCTCACCTCGAGCAGCTTGATGAGGTAGACGCGCAGGAACTCCTTGAGCCGCTTGTACAGCTCCAGCCCCACCAGCTGCGCGCCGCCCTGCACCTGCCCGCTCTGGGGACAGCACCCGACGCGTCACTACGAGGGACTGCACTCAGGCAGGGGCAAACAACTGCACCCGCTAGCAAGTGGGAGTCAACGGGTGCAATTGTTTTCACTATTTGAGCTTAGTCTGGGGCAAAAAATTGGCTACCTTGGGTGTGTTGGCTCCCATGCCAGCGTGCTTTTGTTTTTTTGCACGGAAGGAAACTTAAACAAATTAACCTCAAGACTATCGGCGCTTAATCAAGGGCAAAAAATAGCACGCTTTGGCTGCCATAATATATATGTGTGGGATCCAATGGGTGTAATTGTTTTTTGCTTGTAAGGGAACTTGGACAAATTAACCTTTGACTATCAGCGGTTAGACAGGGGCAAAAAAATGCACTCGTTGGCTCCTGTGGGAGTCAACGGGTGCGATTGTTTTTTGCTTGTAAGGGAACTTGGACAAATTAACCTCTGACTATCGACGCTTAGTCAGGGGCAAAAAATGCACGGCATTGGCCTCATGTGGGTGCCAATGCCAACGGGTGCATTTGTTTTTGGTAGAAAGAAGACATGAACGAATGTTCTTAGCTGGAAATCACACAGCATAAGTAAAAAGAGCCCGGTCCCGACCTGTTTCTTGGCCCCGAAGCTGTTCTTGGCGGAGACGCGGCTGGTGGAGGCCGAGCTCTGGTGGTGCACCGACGTGCAGTAGTTGTACACGTGACTGTACCATGCTTAAGGAAAATTATGTAATCAACGCGAAAATATAATATGTTATGCAGTTACTAACAGGTGAGTTGGTGGTCCAACGCGGACAGACAAGTATGTTCCTTCATAATTATTTTTACAAAAAAAAAAAAAAACAAAAACCGACTTCAAGAGACCGACTATTGAGTTATTCATCTATTAGTCATGCACGTACCTGATGCTAATTTAAGACTTATATGGTTTTCTCATGGATACCATTATCAGAACTGGACTAAATTGAAATGGGGCCAAATGGGAAGCGTCAGCTTTCTAATAAAAAAAGAATCATCAAAATCGATTCACTCAGTCAAAAGTTATGAGGTAACAAACATAAAAAAAAAACATACAGTCGAATTGATAACCTCCTCCTTTTTTGAAGTCGGTTAAAAATGAGTCTTAAGTCTAAAGTCTGAGTCGTCGTCCTTAATATTAGTCTGATTTTTTCAGTGGCAATTCAGTACAGCTATATCTAATTGTTGTGATGGTAAAGGATACGTGTAGAGGTCCATGTATCTCTTCTTGGGCATGTGCTGCCGCTTGTACACCTGCTCTATGCCGTCCTGCAGGTCGCCCCATATCTGGAAGCAAATCATACAATGTTATAGTCATATTATGTTGTATGAAGCACTGTTATAGGTTCGCGCACATTAAGGCACGCACCGCAGCGGCATTTCAATACAAATTCTTGCGCTGCGGCCCGCCTGTACTGTGCGATAGTTCATATAAAATGTACGAAAGTGATGCAGAAAGATTTTCGTTTCGTTACGGTGTGCGCGAGCCTTTAATGTTATTAAATAGTAAATAGCAAAACTTTATTGACAGATTCAAAAAGTACTATAGTTAGGTAGAGGTAGTTTTAACAATAATAGTTTTATACCTCTACAATCATGGTTGGTATTGGTACGTGGTACGTAAGCAAAAAGTCTCGTCATGATATGAGCTAAGCTGAGTCATAAAATATATTCATAGATTTACAAGTACTTGGAAGCATATATTTTTAAGGATTTTCTTTCAGATTGGCCGCATAGATATTCAATAAAATCGGTTCAGTAGTTAGGTTTCAAAATCAAAATAGCTGGAAAAAATAACAAAAATGTATCATCCAATAAAGTTTCAAGTCAATTTTTGGAGATTTAAAAAAAGAGACCTCAAAATTTTTTATTGTCCCTTTGTTTTAGCCTTGATTTCGTTTTGCTGCTTATATTTCGTGTATAAAATTCTATTTCATAATTTTGAGTTAATATCTTTTAAAATTTGTTTTTTTTGGTACTTTTTCAAACGTTATATTGTTTTTTTTCTTTCAAAGCTATTTTAGTGTACATAGTATATATTTTTATAGGTAAGTTCATTAGCATAGCTTGCCTCACTCGGCTGACCTCTGCACATGCGATAGGAAGTATCAACACAGTGTTTCATTACCTGATCACCTTACGTTTATGCATCGACTATATGAACCAACTGGTTTATTATTATAACACTTTTTTGAGGATAGATAGTTTTGACATTAATTTGTTTTTTACAATTTTTATTTAGATTGCCCTGTTTGTTTTTTGTTTGTTCGGGTCAAATCTTGCCACTGAACTTTGAACAACTTAGCACAGCCGAATTGTTACGATATTTTACCCAGGAATAAATAATAGTTAAAAAAAAACTAAAAAAACACGCTTTTTAAAACCGAGCTAAAAAAATAGAAAATAAAATTTTATAAATTTAAATTAAGAAAAGGGTTGAAAATTTCAATAAATATAAATTAATAATAGTGTAAATAAATAAATATATGTATTTTATTTTTAAAAAGCGTGGGGTGCATGGGTCAATAGATATTAAATATTTTGTAGACACATTTTGTATTGACAGACATGAGTAGAGTGATTAGCATTTTGATAATATCTTAGAAAGCACCCCACGCTTTTTTAAAAATAAAATACATATATTTATTTATTTACACTATTATTAATTTATATTTATTGAAATTTTCAACCCTTTTCTTAATTTAAATTTATAAAATTTTATTTTCTATTTTTTTAGCTCGGTTTTAAAAAGCGTGTTTTTTTAGTTTTTTTTTAACTATTATTTATTTTTCGCTTTTTAGTTCGATTTGCTAACTATTAACCATCCTTAATATGTACAAATGTGTTGGTGTTATCCGATTTTGGCCGTCTGCTCAAGCAAATTAAAAATAAAATTGATGCGTAACAAAAAATATTGAGCAAAAAGATTTGTAGCCGCGTGGTTTCGATCCTCAGACCTCATAAAATAAAATTGATGCGTAACAAAAAATATTGAGCAAAAAGATTTCGAGCGCGTGGTTTCGATCCAGGGACCTCTGGGTTATGAGCCCAGCACGCTTCCACTGCGCCACTCTGTTCTCTGACACGAATGACGAAATTACCATTTGTAAGTTAAACGGTATTAAAAGTTAAAGAAACTTTATAGAAAAAGCGTGTTAAAAAAATTAATAGTTAAAAAAACTAAAAAACACGATTTGTTTAGTGTATTGTCATCGGTCCTCGATATATCTACAAAGTTTGAAAGAAATCTGACCGTTTAAAGTGGGTCAAAAACGCGCTCAAAAGAGTCGGTTACATACAAACATACAAACATACAAACATACAAACATACAAACATACAAACATACAAACATACAAACATACAAACATACAAACATACAAACATACAAACATACAAACATACAAACATACAGGTGAAGCTAATAAAAGCGTGTTAAAAATTATAAATAAGTAGAATTTTTCCTTCGGAATTCGTTAGAGGGGGTCACTGGGAGTCTACATTTCGTTTTTCGAATTCCCAGTGGTCTTGGATTTTCCACCATCTTGATTTTAAGGGTGGTTTTTTGTTTTTTAAACTTGTTTATTTTCAATTTTACACGAAAAATGGTTTTAACCAAAGTTGTTTGAAATTGAATTTCCTACAATTTCTGTCCTTATCAATTATTTCGTAGGATCGATATTTTTTCATTTAACACCCGGAAAAGAGGTGAGGCATGCATCGAAATGTTTTATTAATATTTATATTATTTTTTTTACAACTTACATTCCAATTTTGAATGCTCTAATGTCCCTACCACGCGACCACTCTGTCGAAACAACAATTTATTTTAAAAAATTGCAAATTTCAATGATAATGTAAGTGATAATGCGCTAATACAATTCCACCCCCTCGATCGAAAAATATCGATCCTACGAAAAAAATGATTAATTAGGACAGGAATTGTAAGAAATACAATTTCAAACAACTTTGGTTATAACCATTTTTCGTGTAAAATTGAAAATAAACGAGTTATTTAGAAAAACACACTTAAAATCAAGATGGCGGAAAATCCAAGACCACTGGGAATTCGAAAAACGAAATGTAGACTCCCAGTGACCCCCTCTAACGAATTCCGAAAGCAAAATTCTACTTATAATTTTTCCTGGGTTTGGTTCGTTTTTCGTCCAATTCCACTGGGTTAACTTCCCGATGTCCGATTGAGCTGAAATTTGATTTACCTGTGTAACTCCGATGACAATGAAATGTTGAACAAGCTTGAATGTTCTTAAATATTATTTTTTGACTATTTTGTCTTATTTTGATTATTGTTAGTTGATACCTACCTGTTTTTTAACTGAAATTTCGCCATTTTTAGTTAATTAGGCATGCGTTTGACCACAATATCACAGACCTGATGGGAAGCGATGATGTGGTTGAAGATGTAGCACGCTTGCCTAGGAAAAACCTATAGTAGAACAGGTCAGAGGGAATATGACCAGCATATCTCAACTACGCCAAACAAGGGCTACGAGTATAAACCAGATGTTCCAGCTTAACTAGGTCGGTAAATGTCTTTTTATAGATATCATACTAATTTTATTTTAAGCAACAATTTTGGACTTCTACCAAAATCCAGATTCTCACA
Source organism: Alcis repandata (assembly GCA_949125135.1). NCBI lineage: Eukaryota > Metazoa > Arthropoda > Insecta > Lepidoptera > Geometridae > Alcis > Alcis repandata. Next base: position 7,612,295 of record OX421250.1, on the reverse strand, counting down.
GGACAAGTACTCCAAGAGTATCTTTTGATAGTTGATAGGCTAGGCGATTGACCAAACCGTCGCATGATGAGAAGGATGCTTCTCGTTAGAGCGCCGAATAAAAAAAATGCGCATTTTTTTACCGACTTCCAAAAAGGAGGAGTATTGGGCTTGGCAGCGACTCCAAAAATTGTTAAAGGATGATGGGCACTTCGTCCCCGGTGCTGTATCAAGTCATGACATATGTCATTCGAAAGAGCATAACAATAGCATTATTTAATTATATGACACCAACCCTGAGTGACGTGCAGGGAAGAAGATATGACGGTTTTTAGATTCCAAAAAGTGCTGTTTTTTTTTGTTTAATAAAAGTATTTTATCGAATTTTATTATAGTGTATCCATTTTCTGTGACTATTTTATCACTCCCGTGTAACAATTGGATAATAATAGTTTGTTAATAAACGTTTATATAGTTGTAATTATTTTAATTTTATACTGGCAAATGCCAAAATCCTTACATTGCTGATTATCGACAGTTTTTGTCTGAATAATGCCATAATATAATATCAATTTATTATTATTATAAATATTTGAAAAATTAAGCGAACTTACCTGTAAGTGAAGTCTGATTAAGATTAAAAGTTGTCTTGTCGAAGGGTTAAAAGCCCGAACCTTTCGTCAAACTAGTTTGTTTTTTTAATTATCTCTCCCTTTGCCAAGACAATGTAAAAGCGAGCGAGATAAACTTTAAATAATGGTTACAGATAAGAGTAAAGGCATAGAGCAGAGAGCAATCATAGACTAGATGCAGAGATTTTCACTTTTTAAATGCTTTTGACTTTGAAAATAGTGGTCAATTAGGCCTTCTTTGCAGAGCCAGCCATGAATATTTATGAATTTGGCTCAAAACGTCACAATACTGCTAAGCTAACGGTGTGAGATACTATCGATAAAATCGGCTGTTTCGACATTATTGATGTTCTAGAAAATAATTGGAGAACACCAACCTTGATATCTTTTAAATCAGATAAAGAACCACCAATGACCACTGCTCGAATCAAATAATCCCGCTGGAAGTTCGATATCCATGCAACAAACCAAGTGAACAAGCCAAACAAAGGGAGCTTGCTTATAAGGCTTTTATGCCAAACCCTGTCGAAAGCTTTATAGGTGTTAATGGAAACGACTAGCTTTTTCATGTTTTTCGGAGAGGACATATTCAGCTACTGGATACATAGCGACCTGACATAAAATGCCTTTTATCAGACAGCACTCTTAATACTCTTTATTTCTTGCAAACCATTGCCAAAATGTTCCTTACATTTTGTCGAGTCTCATTGACATTTTTCTATGGAACAGTTGATTTTTGTCCCGAATTTCGGGTTGGTCCCATAGTAAAAGTTGTTCATAATGAAAATAATGCCTACTATGAGCCCTTTTCGGCTTAGCGTACCCTTTATGAATAACCCTGTATTCAATAATAAAAGTAATTTTCGACATCGTTAATAAAATTCTTTATAATAGCTTTAGAAAGCAAAAATTCAGCAATTTTTTTTATCTAAAGACGATCATATCTTTTTCCCTGCACGTCATTCAAGGTTGAGTCATACAATTAAATAAAGCTAATATTATCATCTTTCAAATGACATATGTCAAAAGTGCCCATTCTCCTTTTGTTATAGGTTAGATTTTCAAGATTAAGTAGATTCGATTTAGTATTATTTTTTACTTCTTAGGGCTAATATGGAGTTTTTGGAAGTAGAAATTATTCATCGCAATTCAATAAAGTAGTTATCGACATGGCTGTTCCATACAATTTATCGAGTGTCATTGAACATTTTCTATGGAACAACTGATATTTTTTTCATTATTTCCAGGTTGGTCCCATAGTCAAAATTGTTCATAATGATGAGTATGAGTCCTTAAAGCCCTGTATACTACAGCTTACAGCCTATTTATTTATCCGCAGTCAAAATCCGTCGACCCAAAAACCGATCAAAACGATACATCCAAAAATAACACTAAAAATGCAAATTTTAATTATACAAACTTTGGCATATGGCCAAGTGAAATATTTTATAAATATACGACAACTTGTGCGTGGGAAAATAAACTTTATCTTGATGCTCTAAAGTTGATATTACTCTGATAAGTGGTTGGAGAAAGTTTCGAGTCGATAGTGTTATGACGATCATTTTCTGACTGATATTAATACAAGCTCCGCCCTGCGGTTTTACGTAACATTTTCTCGTTTTCCGGATTTTTTTAAAGCTTTTATTTAACTTATATTGTAATGTATGTGTGTGGATGTTTTTCGGGTGGAATCTGGCAACTGAATTTTGAACCACTTCCCGATGTCCGATTGAGCTGTTTGGTATACCTACTGTGTAATTTCGACGGCAATGCAATAAAAGCTTGTTTAAAAAAAATTAAATGTTCTTGTTAACATTTAACAAGAACATTATTTTTGCAAAACAAAAAACAAAAACCGACTTCAAAAGACCGACTATTGAGTTATTCATCTATTTGTCGCGCACGTACTTAATGCAAATTTAAGACTTATATGGTTTTCTAATGGATACCATTATCAGAACTGGACTAAATTGAAATGGGACCAAATGGGAAGCGTCAGCTTTCTAATAAAAAAAGAATCATCAAAATCGATTCACCCAGTCAAAAGTTATGAGGTAACAAACATAAAAAAAAAACATACAGACGAATTGATAACCTCCTCCTTTTTTGAAGTCGGTTAAAAAGATCGGTTCAGCCATTTGTTTGTTAGCAAAAAGTTAAGAAACCCGCAAGTTCTAAGTACAGAGTAGATACCATTTTCGGTTTGACAAGCTTGGCGTTTGACCCCAACTTACCCGACGCAGGCATATTCCATGATAGTTAACACACAGCCTGAATTTGAAGCCAGACTTGCACTATCCTAACACACCGTTATGTTGTTGGCAAGAATTTTAATTATTCATTTATTACCATTTATTATTCATTTATTATGGCGACTAATTAGTATTTAATTAATGCCCATATAATTTGTGGTAGGTCAGTTAACCAAAACATATGATAACAGTATAATAACACACCTACCGTTTGGACCGTACCTATATCTATGCAACGCGTGACGTCATCGTTCCGGTGCCACAGTTGAACTAATACCTACTATGACACCTCTACCATACAAGCTAGCACTTATTCTGTGGCATGACGCCTCCACTTCATAGTAGCTAGCAGATAATCTGTGGTCTAACTGTTCGTCACGCCTCCATAGATTGCATAATAGTTTCTACTCCGCCTACCTTACTAACTCTTACTTATTCTGTACAGCAGTTAGCACTGAATCTGTGACCTAACTGTTGTTTTCCGAATCTAGCTTTTAAGGTGAAAACAAAACGGTATGTTGATGACTAGACCTAGTAGAGGAAAATTATAGGCCGTAGGTGGCAAACGAGTCAACGGGTTGCCTGATGGTAATGGGTTGATTACACGTAAAGATTACAGTGGCGAGACAGTTCATGGGCACTCTCGGCCGAGCAAACAAATCATGGTTCTAGTGACTGTCTCGCCTCGACAAACTGTTTATACAAACCGAGTACTCGGCCGAGGGCACTGTCTGCCACTGTACTCAACCCTGTTACGTGTCGTGTAATCAACCCATAAGTGATCACCGTCACCGTCGCCTGGATACCTGTAACACTGGAGGCGTCACGGATACGCTGCTGACCTTTTAAGACTCTTAATCTTAACAGCCCTTTTGAAGAACCTAAATGTTTGTGATTCTGGTCTGAGGTAACACTAGTAGCGCAACTTGGTTTCACACACTATGTTTCGAGAACCATACACAGAGCTATATGATATGCTAAGCTAAAAAGGGCTCATGGTACTCTTCATTATGAACAACTTTTACTATTGGCCCAACCCTGAAATCGCGAAAAAAATTAGCTGGTCCATAGAAAACTGTTAATAGAACAGCTGATGTATTTGTTCGCTATTTCAGGGTTGGTCCCTTAGTAAAAGTTGTTCATAATGGTGAGTACTATGAGCCCTTTTCAAATAACCCTATAGTGAGTTTGCATTATTAGTGTGTTGATAGTAACACTAGGTATACACTATCTAGATAGAGTTAGAAGGTGACACAAACCAATTTGATTTTCTATTTATATGCACATACATTTCTCCTCGTTTGGTTTCTGTTTTGTTTACAAATTTTACCCTTAGGAATGTCTTTTGGACTTTAAGAATAGACTAGTTTAGAATATAGCTTCATTTAGTAGTGTAGCCGCCTTATAAGCCAGAGGTCCCGGGTTCAATTCCCGGCCGAGCAGATGTTTGAATGATGAATTTAAATATCTGTTCTGGGTCTGGGTGTTGATGAGTAGCTGAGAACTCGGATACAAAATTTTCGGACACTGTCCGAAATCTCACCATTTATCCTTGTTATTGTGTGCTAATTTCCATATTTTATTAAGTAAATTTAAGACTGTACTACTTTTTCTCGCCGAAAAAAATTTATTTGATTTGATTGACGACTTGTTTGGCTCCACGGTAGTATATCCGCCTTATAAGCCAGAGGTCCCGGGTTCGATTCCCGGCCAGGCAGAAGTTTGAATGATGAGTTTAAATATCTGCTCTGGGTCTGGGTGTTAGTTGTCCATGTCTTCGTGTTCCATGTGTCCTAGTGGGGAGCTATGAGTGTGAAACATTATTATTGCGATTTTCGGCTTAGCATACCCTTTCCTTATAGCCCTGTATTTTCAAAGCAAAGCCCGGTCGGAGCGGCACTATCCGTCTGGGATGGTGCCGTCGAGATCAGTACCCGAAAACTAAAGCTCATAGAATGCTGCTCTGTTTACCAGGCTGAACTGCTGGCTCTGAATGCGGCCACAGAAATAGTTATTAAAACGGCTAAATCTACATACAATATTTATTGTGATTCCCGATCCGCCTTAGAAACTGTGACGAATTCGTCTTCCCTCCATCCCCTCGCAGTACAAATAAGAATTAATATACGAAGAGCCAAAGAACAACACAAAATAAGAACTTATTTTGGATCAAGGCACACGCGGGGCTGGAGGGAAATGAACGAGCGGACGAACTAGCAAAATTAGCAGCACTACGCCTAAAGACCAAACCTAATTACGATAGCTGCCCGGTGTCATTCGTCAAGCGACAAATCCGAATGGAATCGCTTGACGAGTGGAACCGGCGCTATCGTGAAGGTAAAACGGCGGGAACAACAAAAGCATTCTTCCCAGACGCTCTACAATGCTACAAGATTGTAAAACTCCTAAAACCAGAAGGTGTGCTCACCCAAATGTTAACAGGTCACGGTGGGTTCTCTCAGTATTTACATCGTTTTAAATTAAGGGACAGCCCATCGTGCATCTGCGAACCGAGCAAGGAGGAAACGCCTCTCCACATTTTATTTGATTGTCCGGTGTATGGTAGAGAGCGGTTTGATGTAGAGATAGAAATAGATTATAATATGAAGATAGAAAATTTGCAAGAAATAATTAGTGATAAAAGTAAAAGAAATAAGTTTATAGATTATGGAACAAAAATATGTAAATTAGTAATAAATAGAAATAGAGATAAAAAATAACAGGGCTGAATATTTATATTGACAATATACTTATATCAGTCCTAATACGTACAAATCAACGTTTATTAAATTAGGACTTATAATATGTAATTAGAAGATAAATAGATATAAGTAGAAAAACCCCTAGCTATGTTAGGGATAAGTTCGCGGGACGGGCCAAACAGCGCCCGGACCCAAATAAATAAAAAAAAAAAAAAAAAAAAAAAAAAAAGCAAAGCCCGATGTCGTTATTCTACAAACGACACGATAATCTAGCGCCTTTGTCTGTCTGTAATCTGGGTCAAAGACGCAGGTAGGCGGTTTTAAGTTTTGTATACAATTTGTAATTATAATACAAGCAACAATGTAATGTAGGCTTTAATGCTTACGTAATAGATGCGAGAGTTAAATGTTCGGAACGGTGATTTGGTAAGATAAGTGTTGCTGGGCCAGTTTTTGACCGACAGCCCTGAAAGAGTGTTTATAATTTCTTGTTACATATAAAAAAAAAACCATTTTTAAAATTACTTAGATGGATGTTTATATTTGTAATTTTTGTGATGGATTTAAAAACCCAAACTTCTGAACCGATTTTGATGTAATTTTTAGAGGACCTCTAAAAGCATATCCATTCAAAAAACAACTAAATTCCAAATCGGTCAATATATGATGGAGTTCTGAGGTAACAAACATAAAAAAACACTCAACCAAATTGAGAACTTTCTCCTTTTTTTGAAGTTGGCCTGATACATATGCAAACTTAAAATAAATAGTTAAAAATATATAACTCACTTGGTCAAAATCCTTCTGTCTGAGCGGCATCTGCGGCCGCATTTGATTCGTCGAACTGGCACTCATCTTCCTCTTCAGTATATCAGCACATAAACATCCGTGACAACTTTCCGAACGCAAACAACTTTTCGGACACAAACAACTTTTCGGACACAGACAACTTTTCGGACACAAACAACTTTTTCACTTTTGATTAATCATAAACAACCTTAATGCGTCCAATAAAAAACACTAAACACTCTACAGAGATCACAGTAAGTATCTGCTAGCTGATAGTTATGTACATTATTTATTTATTTTTTAATTTGTTGATTTACTAGGAGGCAAATTGGCTGGACAGCGCTCGTCAAATCTGGAAATGAGAAAACGTTTTATCAAACATTGGTTTAGCAACACATGTATTGTATATCATTATGAACAACTTTTACAATGGGACCAACCCGGACATTGCGAAAAAAAACAGCTGTTCCATAGAAAAATGTCAATGACACTCGACAAAATGTATGGAACAGCTGATTTTTTCATCACAAATCCCTGATAGGTTTCATAGTAAAAGTTGTTCATAATGATGAGTACTATAAGCACTTTTCGGCTTAGCATACCCTTTCCTTATAGCCCTGTATGTAGTTATTAAACCATCATTATTTGATTTTACTTCCTACCTGTACATGCCCACAATATAATAAATTTCATACATATGTACTCGTATGTGTATGGATGTGCAATAAAGATGTATCATCCAATTATTTAGCAATACAATTTTTATCAGTTAATATTACAATATCTCACAGATAAATAATTGCATTAAATAGGAAGTTTAGTGTGGAAATCAGTTAATTAAATAACCTTCATTGTAATTCAATTTCAATGTCATTGTATTGTTTTAAGTAGATAGGTACTGGTGTTGATTCCGATGTACTATTTATATTTCCCAAACTAAATTAACACTTTGACTGCGGCTAATAATCACATGCGCTTGCCTTAGGTGCGGGTACTAGTCAAATGCATTGTTTACGTGCCTGGCGTGTGCAGCCGCACTCGCGTTGAACAAAGGAAAACACAAGGTATGTTTTCCGCAGTCAAAGTGTTAAATTTGGCAGGTCTGAAATAATTGCACTATGCTTTTCTAAAATTTTGAAATGATAAGATGCACAGAGTTTTAGTTCAGTCAGGTTTGTTTGGTTTAGTAAGTGGTACATAATCAATGCCACTGTCTAATTAATGTACAGGGCTATACAGAGAGGGTATGCAAAGCCGAAAAGAGCTCAAAGTACTCATCAATATGAACAACTTTTACTATGGGACCAACTCGGAATTCGCGAGAAAAAAATCAGCTGTTCCATAGAAAAATGTCAATGACATTCAACAAAATATATGATATGATACAGCTGTTTCTGATTTCGGCTTAGCATACCCTTTACGAATAACCCTGCATAACAGTAGTATACTTATTTGTACAAAATTGACTGTCCCAAAAAACACTATAGTAACTATGTTATTGCTTACTATGTAATGAAAATGACCAAAAAATTTGTGTTGCATAATAAATGTGTTTGGGGTATTGTTGCTATGTTTGTCTCTCTTTTACATTAAAGAGAGAAAGAAGACAGCTGTATTTCTCTTTATGTCATTTTCATGACATGCCGTGCTGTGCTGTAGGTACATAGCAACCAGAGAGACAAACAGACCACCTATACTTATGATGTATTGAAGAAATTATTTATTAATACAAAGATAGGCTTGCATTTCATGACAAGAATGTGGAATGCACTGCCCGAGTGGATGTTTCCCAATAGATATAAACTGGGTGTCTTGAAGTCGCCTGTGCCTCGGTATCTTTTAGGCAAGCATGCTTTGTAGACCGCATCATTGCTTACCAGGCAAAATGGTGGTCAAACACAAGCTTATCATAGAATAAAACAAGTTATATATAAATCTTTAAAATAGATTCTTTGTAATGCTGCCTCTTTGATAGATTTGAACTTAGCTTCAGCACAGTACTAGCAGAACTTTAAACTTCATTCAATTTAAAAACTTTTTAGTCTCTTACACTGCGCTTGTCCTTAGAATATTTGTTGTTACTGTACTATCATTGCATAGCCACTCAATTGTTGAACAAAATACAGTATAACATGCCTATAATTACAACATGGCTATTTTATTGAACTCTTTAAAAAACCAAACAAAGAAAAACATGGGCAAACACAAGCACAAACACTATCTTTTATAAGGGTAACCAAACACTTGAGATTCTCTACATGAGATTTCTGGATGTACTTTTAAGTTTCTGAAAACATAGACAATAGAAGGAAGATGTTTGGACAGTACAACATGATAAAAGATTAAAACCTTCATAGAGTTGTAAAGGTAGGAGGAAAGGACCAGAAAGACAACAGACAAAAGATGTGGCTGATGTCATGGTGTACAGGATGGTGAAATGACACCAAGGAACAGGAAGACACTAAGACTTGGAAATTACTACTGGAGTCATACTCTCATGTTGACTAATTGATTGATCCATGTTTAATAACAGAAAGAAGGTAGGTACCTGAAATTATAACATCAGAAAGAATTCCAAGACATTATGAAGATAACAAGCTAGTTTTACTGCTTGTTACAGCAAAATAGTGAAATGATCAGTCAAGTGGAAACTGTGCCGTATTAACATAATCATAACGCCTTTACACCAACCAGAAAAAGTAGGAACTGACAATAAACTACCAAACTTTCTGGTGCTTAAAATACATGCAAAATAGCGGGAAATAGTACAGCATGTGTGACGAACACATAGCTGACGCGAAAAAAGTAAAAGTGCTATGCATCTGACAAAGGAATCGAGATTTTGCAACCCAAACAAGGGCAGACGAAAACATGTTTTTTTTTCCTCACAACATCGCATGAAATCCAAACGTACCTCGACAATTTCCGCGCAACATAACATGGCACTATTTCCGAACACCAAATACTCATAAAATAAACGATTTACTTGAAATAAATTGTTAAATTACGACTGATTTCTTTTCCTTGACAATGCTCAAGTAGGTAGGTAGGAACGTCTATCTACCTGACAATCGACTGAACTAAATTGACAATTTGACAGGCAGGTAATGTAGCACTACCAAATTACATTACACAAAAACGGCCTCTAAAATGCTTAAAAAAGTGATCAATACGCTTTGGTGGGCTTATACTTACGTAGCACTCTTTTTCACGCTGTCATCGACCACATTTCACTAGAAATTAGCACAACACGATTTATATTGATTATCAAAAACACACTGTAGATGTAGCAAAGTCTACAATTTATTTAACACCAGATAAAATAGGCTTTTTTTCTATTCTAGCAATGCAATAAAAGCATGCATTCTATAGAAAAGAAACAACAAGGAAGAAGACAGACAATCAAAAGCTCTTCTGACTCCTCTTTTGCCATTAGATGGCGATTGGTGAGATTTGATTACTTTGACAGCTTTTTGACATTACATATGGACGCGTTCATAAAAATTGAAGCATAATATCTTCAAAATGGTGTGTGTGACGCCACGGTATTACATAATCTATGGAATTAAAACTGGCAGCACTGGTGTATTACCTGTAGGTTGTGGAAAATACTCATTCGTTTCATTCATTCTTGACACATGAGAGAGAAAATACATTGACATTATTGACAAAGACATTTGATTAATTGATTGACTTCTGTCTGATCAGGACTGATGGTAAAGGGAGGCGCAAGACTGATTTTCTAGTTTATTTATTTTTATTTATCACAACAACATTAATCTGAACTGGCTCAGTAACCCGAACAAGCATCATCCAATTACTCAAACCAGTGAAATTAATAAAACAACCATGTGTTACGTGATAATTACCGGTCGTAGTCTAGCGTGGCTGCTATTGAGTCTCATAGCATTTATGTTCATCCTGGTCGGAATTATGACGCCGAAATGGTTACTGGGCCAGCCTAGGATTATAAATGAGAATAATGTAACCAGTTTTTATGTTCCAAGCGTCGGAATTTACAACAGGTAAGTGAATATTTTATTATACCATACAGCTATAATTACTTACTGAGTTAAAGTTAGTTTACCAGTTCTATAGTTAGCACCGCTTTATTTGGCCTTATTGGTTCATATGCTAACCAAGTCACGTACAGGTCATAATTTATTGAAACTTAACATGTTCATTGAAGGACTTGGTACTAGCTTGTTAAAATTAAAAATACAAACCTCCCTAGTGATATATTTTTTTGAATTTATCACATATTTATAAGTAGTAATTAAAACACAAATTATTTTGTAACTTATAATCTTGTAGTCCTACCTCATAGTGTGGTTCAAGTCAGTGAAGTTAGCAAACATTTGATTCAGTAATTTTTTGATGAGTGACTGAAAAAAACATATACATTAAACACATAATTATATGCAACTAAGTGTTCCCAAGTCTTAGATAGCATATTTAACCATATCTTCAAACTCATACGACTATTCTTTATGGACACCACAAACATGGACATAGGAGTTACATTTCTATGCAATACACTATTACAATCACTAGTGTTATTTGTGTCATGCCTTTAATTTTAATAAAATTATTAAATACGCACCGATTTGCATTAAATAACTGAGCACACACTACTTTGGACAGGATGACACACCAGACTGCTTTTCTCGGAACTACCCTCATTTTAGGACATAGCAAAAATAAATAAAAAACCTAAGCAGTAAATCTGGTTTAATGTGGATCTAGTTTATCTCCATGTATCTGTTCCCAGATGTATCCGCATGTCGCAGGACCCATACAACTGCGCCTCGTTCTCCTTCTACGGGCTCGCCACCGACTCCTCCATCTACCCGGGGCCGTGGAAGGCGGCCATGTTCTTCCTCTCGTTTTGTAAGATATGCATCTTTTGATACTAGCTGGTTCCTGCTGTTTCATTCGCATTTTACGGAATAAAAAGTAGTTTATGCGCTTATGGATGTAAGCTTACTTTGTACCAAATTTTGTCTAAATCCATTCAGCTGTTTTTGTATGGCTGAGCAACTAAAATACAAACTGATACCAGAATAAGAATAATATTTTAAAAGAGGGATTACAAAGTTTAGAACACAGTTTAATAAGAACCTCCCAATTTTTAAAGCCGGCTGTTATGGTTACACTAGGTCCTGAAAAAATATCTCCTAAAGAAAATGAGATGAGTGTTGAGCACAGCCAGTTAGAAATTAATGTAGCCTCAAAATATCCAAAAAAAGGTAATATAAGGTCTCGACAGACCATGTATTTAACCACAGCTCATGAAATGATATACATAAATAATAATGAGTAGTAACATGGTTGGTTATAATATTCCAGGTGCCGCAATCCAGTTCTCGACGGTAGTGTGCGGCGTGCTGGCGTGCTGCGTGCAGTCTGTCTGCAAGAAGAGCGTCATCTCACTCGCGGGGGCTACACAGGCTCTGGCTGGTACGTACTTTTGCAATAACTAACTAACTAACTAACTTTATCGGCACAGTGATCTGTATTGTGTCTTGGTCTCTGATACGAAGAGACGCCTTTTCTATCTTAAGCAAGTTTATGCCAGGCATGAATTTCCAATTTCTGGCAATACTATTAACTTAACTCCTCACAATATTAAGCTTTCTTCTCCAGTTTATAGCAAAAGAAGATCTTTTGGTAACTCTAAAGAAAAAAATTAAAAATACATACATATATGAATATGCATTCTGTCAATTCTTTCTTTTGCTGCTCAAATATGGTCTTTGATAAAAGATCTATAATTCGCCCTCGGGGTATGCCTCAAATATACTTTTTACAATATTTAACTTGCTGTGTTAGTAATGTTAGTATGTATCTCTGTGTAGGTAAGATCGGGACTCTATTAAAATGACCTGTTCACAGAAAGACGATTTAGTTGAAAGACATTAAAGCAGAATGACCTAGTAGCAAAATGCAGAATGAGATAGTAGAGAAAACGTATCTTGCAACTCAATTCTGACCCACCTGTATACCCGTGTAACTTACGACAATGCAATAAAACCTTGTTTTTAATAGTAATTTTCCTCCGTTACATTCCAGGTGTGTTCGGCGTGCTAGGCCTGGTCCTGTACCCGTGGGGCTGGGGCGCGGGCCGCGTGCGGCGCCTGTGCGGGCCCGGGGCCGAGCCCTACCTGCCCGGGGACTGCTGTCTCGGTGAGAACTAGAACTAACGCATTTGTCTTACCTTTAACCTAAATTCCACCTTTTTACCTTCATTTTACCTTTTTACCTTAATTTTACCTTTTTCTTTTTAGGGTTGTGAACTTTCTTAAACCACATAAATTATACATAGGCAAGAGTGTCATAAGATAAGACTGTCGATCCACACAGCAATATACTGTGTAGATAAGCAACTCAAGCACATAATTCTCACTATTAAGTACTTTTTAACTATTCAGGGCAAATAAGAGATTAACATGTTATATCTCAGAGTGACGAGCGCAGTGCTGCGCCGCGCAGGGGCTTGAATTTTGACAGTTAAAAATTCTGGGTGACGCAGACCTGTTATGGGCCAACATTGCTGGATTTGCTCGTCTTGTTACTGAATAAGATAAAATAAAATTGTATTTCACATTTTTTTACACATTTTAGTATCTTAATTTTTTTCTTTTTTTTTCCCAATTTTTTTAACTTACCTACCCCCCAGGCTGGGCCCTGTTCGTGGCCGCGACCGGCGTGGCGCTGGTGTTCGTCAGCAGTGCTCTCTCCAAACCCGCTGACTCCGCGGCCAACAGTGATAAAGTGCAGTTCCAGATGGATGAGGGGAACAACCTCATCTGTTTAGCTTGATGTTACGAGGGAAGTACGACTACTAGATGACGAAGAACGACAAAGATATTGCTTTCACTCAGTGCTGCCAACCCTGTTTAAAAGAAACCTGTAGATTAGCTCTAAAAAACTGTAGAAAGCAGCAAACCAATCGAAAGTCTCCAGTCTTGGCTGAAATGATCTTGATTTTGAAAATGGTTGTTTTTGAATACAATGAAAATGATTTTGGGATTGAAAATGATTCGTTTTGAAAACCTTGAAAATGGTTTTGATCAAAATTAATTTTGATCAAGAATCTAGCAAAAATGAGATTGTATTGTAAAAGCATTTCTAAAAAACTGATACAGCTTGCAATAACTGTAGGGTTGGCTACACTGCTTTCTCTCTTTAGGGCCATTTATTAATTACGCCACACAAAAGGGAGGGGGTGAACGAAGTGTGACAAGGGGTGACAAGGGGTCTTAAGTTTTGTGACGTCACATTTTAAAATCGAAGTATTAAAACCACTGTCTATATGGTTCAGAACTTTAAAAAGGAAGTAAAAACAATGCTTTCTCGCTTCGTGTAATTCGCCTAGAAATGGTGACAAAAGTGAAAATCCAGTTTCAAACGCGTTGTACCTTTCGCGGAAGGCTTTACACTTTCCCTCTCTTTCTATCTAAAATCTCACTAGTATTATTTTACTATTTGTAAACTATTCTTATGATATTATTCCTATTAATGGTAAAAACACAAAAAAACCTTAATAATAAGTCTAGGTCAGCTGTTTTTTATTCACAAAGGCTTTTGCCGACATGTATCACTTAGTGCTGCTAGCCTCATCATCATTTTTCATCAATATTGACTATTGTTTTTTAAACTTTTGATTTTTTTGACTGTTGAAATCTGAACGGAACCCTACCACAAGGGCGTTGCGACACGCACATGAGGGGTTTTTTAGTTGCTTGTATGAGTATTTTCCTCTTTTCGATGCAAACACAAAATATAGGGTTATTCACAAAGGGTATGCTAAGCCGAAAAGGGCTCATAGTACTCATCATTATGAACAACTTTTGCTATGGGACCAACCCGAAATTCGCGAAAAAAAATCAGAAAAATGTCAATGACACTCTACAAAATGTATGGAACAGCTGATTTGAGGTTTTTTTTTTTAGTTTGGGGAAGCGCTTAGTGGAGGGGTCGATGCTACTGGTTTACTTCTTTCCTCCACGCGCGAAGAAGGTTGAGACTTATAGGTTTGGTGTATTTTATTTATTTTTATTTTTTCGTTGTATCCGTAGTATTCTGGGCCCCCAACTGAGGGAAATATTCCCCATTAATGAAGGCGGTGGAGACTTCCTCCACACCCTCCACCATCCGGCGGGGCGGCCTGTTGCCAGGGGGACAGACATCTCTGGCCTCTTTGGTGAAAAAGTAGAAATATCGGGGGAAGTACGGGTGCCTCTTGATTTCTCCGTTGGCATAGCTGGGATGAACCCTGACGTGACGTGAATGACGGCAGATGTTTGCTTTCATAGTCTTTCCACACAAGACACACTGATACTTCAATTGCGTGGTCTTGCTGGAGGAGGGTAAAGGTGGGGACATGGTCTGGTTTCCGTCCCGTGTATCCATAGGGCTCTCGGGTGGTTTATAGCTGTAAGGTGGTGCGGGAACGGGGGCAAATGGTTGTTGGTGGGCGTGTGCGGCTTCGTTTTCAGTGTGCGTGGGATTGTTGTTGTTGTTACTTTTGTTGTCGTTGCTATTGTTGTTGTTGATGATTTGCTTGGTGATGTCGAGTGCGTCTTGGAGATGATGTTGCAGGTTGTTGATAACTATGTCCTTTTGATAGCTTTCCCTCTGTACTCCGTCCAGTACAGTCACATTTGTAGCATTGGTGTTGCGGCGGTAAGTAATGTGGTGTTGGTCTGATGGGCTCGAAGTGTGAATTATGCAGTTGGTTTTGTGGTTGTTGTTGTTGTTCTTCTTGCGCTGGTTCAGTCATAGGAGAGTTGTGTAAAAGCGAAGTGGTGTATCCCGTGACGTTGTCGGGGGCCTCGATTACACCAGACGCCGACATCGCCGCCTGGATGGGTCCGCAGTGTGCTGTCGTTGTTGGCGCACTGTTTGCTCCTCCAGTCTCGGATTCGGCCAGTGGCCCGGGGCTGCTCCCCGTGAGGGCGACAAGTGGTCTGACTTGGGTGCGAGCGGGCGAGCTGGGGCCGCATCGCAGACGATCTCGCTGCCGTTGTGACCCGAAGGACTTGCGGGGCCTGGAGACGAATCGGAGTCCGAACAAGATACTGTTGGTGACGATGAGGATGTTGATGATACAATGGGGTTCTGTGTGTGGGCGTCCCGCTGGTGTGGCCATCCCTCTTCCTGGGTGGGGTGGTTGTTGTCCTCATCGTTGTCAGAAGACTTGATTGCCTTTCTTCGGTAATGATTTGATTTGAATCTTTGGGGCTGATTTCAGGTTGGTCCCATAGTAAAAGTTGTTCATAATGATGAGTACTCTAGGAGCCCTTTTCGGCTTAGCATACCTTTCCTTATAACCGCAGGTGAAACCAATTATACATAATTATATACATAAATAAGTCACAAATAATATCAAAGAATGATATTTTGTAATACTCATTTTGAAATGTTTTTGTATTTAATATATTTATAAAAAAATATATGCTCGTTATTAGATGTATGAAGAAATATACCTTTACCTATATACATATTATAAGTGTATTGAACAATAAAAGATATATTTAAGGCTGATGATATAAACATGAAAATAAAAAACTATTAAACCCAAATTATAACAAAGATAATTCTGGTAACTTCATTTGAAAGCCAGTTACCATTTCAGGCGAGGCGTTTTACCAACTTTCATAATGAACGACTATGGTCGAACGCCTAGCCATTAGTTTAAAAAATAGATTTGTTATACCTACTGTAGTATTCACCATTTTTAGCCACTATATTTTATTTTATTGCTATAATTATTATGTAAAATCATTCAGTATTTATATAGTGTGATTCTCAGATAACTGTTAACTCGATAAAGGTTTTTATGCTTTTAGTTATAAATACACGGGACTACTCACGTAAGATTGAGTCGGCTACGTTTTTAGTAGTTTTTCAGTCAGTTAGATAGTAGTCCGTGTATTTATAAGAAAATACGTCGAAAACCACCTTAGTTTTTATAGTCAAAAGGTAAATGAACAATTCTCAATTTGATTTTATGTTAGTTTGTAAAACATTTTACTTGTTAATATTACTGTTATCAATGAATACACACTGTATAATAATAATAAAATCATTAGTACATAAGTAGTGCCATAATAATTTGGTTTCTTTATTAAGTAAATAGATTCAACATTTGTAATATAAAATAAATATTTGATTAATTGAATAAGAAAAAAACCTTTGTTTTTGTGATCCAGAAATATATGTCGCAATAAAATATTGTTGGACAAATAACTCAGTAAAGGATAAAAAGAAAAATTAATCAAAATAACTGTAAATTTTTGTCATTTACTTTTTGCCTAGTTTCACTTTTTATTGAAAATTGCACTGTATAAAACTAATTACTTGTCCCGGCTTCGCTTTACATTTTGTACTTTATAACCCTGTAAGGGCTTTTAACTTACAGGGTTAATTCCAAAAGACTGCCAAAAGTATTTCGTATTGTCCAAATTCTAAATTTTTCAGTATTATTTTATTATTTCTTAGTTAAGTTTTATTTTACATCCGCGTTTTCTTATGCTCGCTCAGTCTGTTTTATGCGACTTTCACAAAAAATAGTAAAGTTATGGATAATGAAGTAGTTTTTAAGATGTTATTTTACATGTACCTATTTATTATTGTATAAGTACTACTCTGTCAAGAAAGTACCGGGAAAATATCAATAATACACAAAATGTTTGTTATTCATCCAAATTTATTTTATCACCTTCAAAGTATGCTCCTTCAGAAACGATACACTTACGCCAACGAATAATCCAATCATCAAAAGATTTTTTAAACGCTGTTTCCGGAATTGAGTTGAGTTCTCGCCTCGAATTCTCCTTTATGTCTCCTACCGATTGAAAACGGGTGCCACGAAGTGGTAATTTGAGTTTAGGAAAAAGAAAGAAGTCGGCTGGAGCCATATCTGGTGAATATGGTGGTTGCTCGATGGTATTTGTTGAGTGATTGGTCAAAAATTCGTTCACAATGATGGCCGTGTGCGAAGGCGCATTATCGTGGTGCAAAATCCAAGAATTTTCTTTCCACAAATCTGGCCTTTTTTGTCGAATTTGCTCTCTTAAATGCCGCATAACACTCAAATAATATTCTTTATTTACCGTTTGACCTTCCGGCAAGAATTCCGAGTGCACAACACCGCGATAGTCAAAGAAAACAGTCAACATGACTTTGACTTTTGATCGACTTTGGCGTGGTTTTTTCGGTTTCGGTGCAGTTGGAAGGCGCCACTCCGAAGCTTGTTGACTAGTTTGCATGTCAAACTCGTAAACCCACGTCTCGTCACCAGTAACAATGCGTTTCATAAATGTTGGGTCGGAATTGACTCGTTCTAGCATGTCCTCAGCGACTCTCATGCGATTGAGTTTTTGGAGAAAATTTAGGTCTTTTGGGACTAGCCGAGCGGTAACATGTTTCATACCCAAATGATTACTTAAAATGGTACGGATCGACTCGTGAGATACAGAAAGTTCGGCGGCTATCTCTCTCAAAGTTGAGTGAGGATTTTCAGTCACTATTTCCTTCACTTTTGCGATGTTAACTTCAGTTGCAGACGTTGATGGCCTACCAGAGCGAGGCAAATCTTCCATCACATCTCGACCGCTTTTGAACGCTTTGTACCACTCATAAGCACGTGTTTTTGATAAAGTCGATTCGCCGTAAGCCTTCTGTAACATTTTTAGTGACTCCGAACACGAAATTCCAGTGGCAATGCAAAATTTAAGACAAACTCTTTGTTCGATGTTTTTGTCCATGATGAAATTCGTAATACACACTAAATATGACCTAACTAAAAACAGCACCATATTTAATCTAAATAACAGACGCAACTCAAACTCCGCGCCAAAATGGAAAACAGTTGTGCCAATCTAACAACAACAATAAAAACAAAAATTTGAATTTGGAACCCAAAACAAATCATCCATTCCCGATACTTTTTTGACTGAATGTATATGTGACATATGGGCAAAGCTAGAAGGATGGGGGGTTATCATAGAATTGCCCGGGCAAATCTAGGATTTTCCAGTCTCGCTTGGTAAACACCGAATATAACAAAAACGAATACTATTTTGAGCGTTACTCGGCCCTGGCTGTTCTGGGCTCAACCTAGATTTTTTAATGCAATCTATCTAGCTTATAAATTACAATGTATCAGTTGTTTAATAAATATATCTGAGTCTGAATCCCCGGGATCCAACCGGGACCCGGGCAATGTTAAACTTCCCATTCTAGCTTTACCCGTAAAATACCTACATTTGTATTTTGAATAAATATACAATTTTGACTGAATAATGTGTTTTTATGCCATTTTATTTAATTTATTACTCCAAAATTAATTTAAAACAAATAAATATCTGCATCAACTGGTAGACCTGGTTCCCAGCAGTGGAAGGATTAAAGGATGCCGATTAAAAATGTAAAAAATTGAGAAAATTCTAGTTCCAAAAAAACCCTAATTATCGCTTTCACACTGCAAAATAATAGGTAAAAACGGGTAAAAAGTTCCTTCGAATTTTTTGAGAAAATTCAAAACATTTTTTAAAATAGTTTATTTACATTTAACTAAAGTATGTAGGTACCATTTTGTTCGATAACTTTTTGCCATCTTGTAGGTTAGGTAGGGACATGATCTCATTGCTATAGAAATTTTGGGACTTCTGATCAAAATACCGCGACAAGTGGTTTTGGCAGTCCTCTCGTGATGTTAACCTGACACTACCTAAAGAATTTTGAAGAGACCGAAACAGGTGGAAATCTGAAAGTGCAAGGTCAGGAATATACGGCGGATGCATTAACACCCCCCAGCTAAACTCTCTTAAATTTTGCTGAGTGGCTAAAGATGTGTGAGGTCTAGCGTTATCATGATGAAAATCCACACCCCCTTCTGTTGATTAATTCCGGCCGGTTTCTCTCAACTTCTTGCTTTAATCTCATCAGTTGTTCGCAGTAGAGTTCAGAATCGATGGTCCTGCCTGGTGGTAACAGCTCATAATGAATAATGTCCTTCCAATCCCACCACACACACAGCATCACCTTGTTGCGAGCTAACCCGGGTTTCACACTTCACCACAGTCTGTGAAGCCTGACCGGCCTTTGACCACGACCTTTTTCGCACGTTCTTCTCGTACGTGATCCACTTTTCATCACCAGTTATCTAGCTTCTATAAAATGGTTCGGTTTCATTACTTCGTAATAAAGAATCACAAATGAGTACACGGGTCATTAGGTTTCTTTCAGTGGGCTGAAGTGGGCTCGTGAGGTACCCAAATATCGATCTTTTTTGTGTACCCAGTTTTGTTCAACTGCGCCAAAACTGTTTTGTGGTCAATTCCCAGTTCTTCAGCTACGTCGTAACTACTGATATGCCGATCTTGCTCCACTTTTTCAAAAATGGCATCCATTTTATCCGTAATAGGGCGACCAGAGCGACGTGCATATTTGACATCAAAATTTTCGGATTGAAAACGCTTAATCCAAATTTGTGCTACTCTCACAGACACTGCACTAGGTCCATAAACATCGCAATTTTTTTTCGCGGCTTGCGTTGCATTTTTACCTTTTTTGTAGTAAAATTTTATAATGAATTTCTTCATTAGATTCACTCATCTTGACAGTACGAAAAAAAAAAGAAAATCACACATTTTCCTAATTTGAATTTGGAATTATGTTCTATAAAATTTAAACTTTCAATGATACCAAAACCAGCCCGATACAAATAGTATAGCCAAAGATATTTTATTACAAGTTCATACATACTATAATGCGAAAAGACTTTTTACCCGACCTAATATTTTATACGTTTTGTATTTACCTACATGACTCCTTATTAGTTCAAACCGACTATAAATAGTAGATCCTACCTATTCCGGATTCCCATGACAGTTGGTAAGTATGGTTTTCTTCATTCAAGTAGTTACCTACCACTATAAAATTAAACCCCGGGAAAATAAGTATACCTAATAAGTAAGTATAATTCTGTGAAACCAACAGTTGTTTCAGTTTCACCCTAATAAGGTATCTAAGTACTACTGCAAAGTCGGTTCTTTATGTAAAGCTATACCTACACTACAGGGTTATGAGGAAAGGGTATGCTAAGCTGAAAACGGCTCATAGTAGGTACTCATCATTATGAAAGAGCTACGGTGCCACAGTCGGACAAACATAACGGTCAAACTAACCTCTCTGTTTGCGTCGGTGGTTAAAAATTACAGGCGCCATTTTAAAGTCCGCCTTATTTTTCAGCGGAGAAATGGCAACTGTCTAATGTTTTATTCAGCCAGCTGGCATATCTTTGCAATTAAAAATGGCGTAGGTATTCAGATTGCAAAAAATACTTTTGATTATTATGAATTCTAAATTTTAACTTAAGTAATTAAGCCTCATTAAGTTACTTAATTATAAACTTACCTATCTATATTATAGGTAATAGATATATATATAAATATAGGGTAGCTACCAATGGCTTCTTTGAAACTTATGTACGAATTTACATACCACTGGCTTTTCGGTGAAAGAAAACATCGTGACGTGAGGAAACTTGCATACTTAAATTTCAATTTCAATTTTTATGGCTTCTGCGGGGTTGCCACAATTTAGCCAGTGTCAAGTGGATAGAGTAGGTACGTACGTGCCCCAGTAAAGTAGTGGAGACTTTACTAGAGGATAAGGAGTTTTGGAAGCAACACGAAATGACACGATTCACTGCATTTTATGATTTGCCCACACTCGTGCACGTCCTCAAGCACTTAATGGGTATTTTCCCCACTTAAAATATACATTAACACTCAATATTACACAAGTTTAGTAAAATAACAAAATGAAGCAACATGACTCTTCCACGTTCCCGCCAAAAAACCCTTGCATACCTACTTACACGTTCAAAGAAGAAATTCAATGACGTATGTAAATCCAGCAACCCGCACTTGGCTAGTGTGGTGGAATATGGCTCAATCACTCTTCGAGGGTAGACCTGTATTGTATCCCAGCAGAGGGATGATAAAAAGTTGAGTTGAGACACCTTATATTTTTAACCGACTTCCAAAAAGGACACGGTTCTCAATTCGACTGTTTTATTTTAAGTCATGTTTTTTATGTTGTTTTTTATATTGGAAAGCAAACGAGCCGGCTAATAGTAAGCGATCACCGTCGCTTAAGTAGGTACCTATGGATATTTGAACTACCTACTTACCTACACAATTTTTCGATACCATTGTTAGCGAGCAATACCAATCTCCCACACGCCATGCCACTTGGGCCACGTCGGATACACTGATTAAGATTAAGCTTATTTTTTATTATCTGTCATTTAATTTAATTTTGGGAGATGGCAATATTTTTTTCTCTAAGAAGGTAACCTAAAAGAAGAGGTTATGGCACTGGACTGATTTTGTAAAAATTATTAGAAAAGTAAAGCTGTTGATCTGGATTTTGTTGGGAATTTAATTTTACGGCATTCTCTGACCCCATTATTACACCTCAGAAGTGGGATGCTAAAATGTCCGGCCCATATATAAAAGGTCTGGGAAAAAGGAAACGAAATGCCAGCGAATCATCAACCATATCCGCACATGATGAAAATGAAGATTTTTTTTTCTTTGGTGAGCCCTCTGTACCCAAAAGACGACGTATAACGCAGACAGAAGCAGAGGTTATACCGAAGTTTCGACCGGAGGAGAGAACGAGCAATGTCGTCAATTGGTTACACAAAATTGACCAGCTTGGCGATATTTACGGCTGGAACAGCAGAGATCGTCAATTCATAATGCAAATTCGTCTAAGAGGATCTGCTAGAGAGTGGTATGACGATTTGGAAGACTACAACCTCACTTGGGATGATTGGAAACTGGCACTACAAACTGCTTTTCCCCGATCAACCGACTTCGTAGATCGCCTAGAGGAAATGTTATCGAAAACTAAAACTGATTCGGAAACTATGACGAAATATTTTCACACGAAGGTGTCACTATTAAAAAAATGCAAAATCGAAGGTGAGGATGCCATTTCTTGCATTATCAGGGGTCTACCTTTAGAAATACGAGCAAATGCAAAGGCTTTTAAATGCGATACCCCACAAGAACTCTATTTCGGGTACCTGTCATCACTAGAGAATTACAAAAGCGTCGAGGCAGCCATGAAGAGATCAACCTGGAGACGGGGCAATGTTGGAGGTATGACTGGTGCGAGTAATACTACAACGTCTACTACTGCCGGAGGTTCGATTACGATGCGACAGCCAAGTCTACCCAAAATTTGTTACTCCTGTCGCCGCCCAGGACATGAGGCACGTGACTGCAGATCTCAACTACGATGCGAGAACTGTCAACGACTAGGACACGCGACTACAAGCTGCTGGTTTGGATCTACTTCTACGCAACACCATACACAACAGGTTAGCGGTATTTGCTATGTAACTTATAACGTGTTTCCAGACTTGTACAAAAAGTTAGTCTATGTGAATGGTTTCCAATTGACTGCATATATAGATACAGGTAGTCAATTGAATATTATCACACTTGCATTATCTAAGCACTTAAAACTTAAACCAAATTTCTCAGACTCGATTATGAAAGGGTTCGGAGGAGCGTATACTCGATCTTTAGGCAAGGCAAACATCGACGTCGAAGTTGATAATATGTTGATTAACGGCGATGTAGAAATAACGAATTGTAATCTATCCGAGGTAGATTTAATTATGGGTCAGCCCATGATAAATCAAGATAACGTCAGTTTAGTTACAACAGTAGACTATGTGACTTTTGTGGCTACTTCAAACTTGCATAGTGTGCTTGGTGCAATACAACTAAGAAATGTCGATTGTGTAGGTAAATTTCCGATTTTCTTGAAACACAATGTTCACATACCAAGGCAAAGTGAAGCGTGCATTGAAGTCTATGTAGGCAATGTTACCAGTGATGACCAGTTGTCTTTATTATGCCATGCCGTGTATGTTGAGTTGGGCAATATGTCATACATTATACCTGAGGTGGTTATCAATATCAATAAATGTTATTTAAAGGTTATTAATGTTGGACAAGATGATATACATTGGTCGGCAAATAAATTGGTAGCAAGGGCAGAAGTCTTAGTGGAGGGTGAGTATAGTAACTGTAACGTGATGACCGTGGGTAGCCTGAACCAATCGTCTTTTCAATCTGCCGCACCCATCATAAAACTATCAGATATTGATGCTGGTGATCTAGACGATACCGACCTACAGCACCTATTAGAGTTACTTAATAGGTTTGCAAATTCTTTTGCCAAAGATAGCACAGATCTGGGATGCACTGATCTTATTGAAATGCACATCCACACTACTACAGATCAACCAGTCTATTTTAAACCCTATAGGCTCTCGCATAAAGAAAATCAGATTGTCAATGAAAAAATTCGAGACCTTATACAAGCAGGTGTAGTTCGGGAATCAGCATCAGACTACGCAAGCCCCGTAGTACTAGTTAAGAAGAAAGGAGGTGACTATAGGCTTTGCGTAGATTATAGAGCGTTAAATGCACGTACCCTTAAAGACCGCTTTCCTCTGCCCCACATAGAAGACCAGGTGTCTAAGCTAAGTGGCAAAGCCTACTTCACCACACTAGATCTCGCACAGGGGTATCATCAGCTACCTATGGCCGAGGATTCTATTGGCAAGACTGCATTTGTTACACCGTCAGGCCAATATGAGTATTTGAAGATGCCTTTTGGCCTAGCTAATGCCCCGGCAGTATTTTCTCGACTTATTAAAATGGTCTTGGGAACGGTCAGTAATGATATTGCACTGTATTTGGATGACGTCATGCTTCCAACGGTGACAGTGCATGCGGGACTAGAATTATTAGAGCGAATTCTAAAACTGCTATCTGACGCCAACCTAAAGTTAAACCTAAACAAATGCTCTTTCTTGAAAAAGAGCGCCAACTATTTAGGACATGAAATTACTGCAGGTACTATACAACCAGGACAAACTAAAACAAACTGCGTCAGGGAGTATAAAAGACCATGCAACGTCCATGAAGTGCGCCAGTTTGTCGGGTTGGCATCATATTTTAGGAAATTTGTTCGTGGGTTTGCTGAAATAGCGCGGCCCATAACACAACTGACCAAAAAAGATACTCCCTGGATTTGGGGAGCTGAGCAAGAAAATGCTTTCCAAGAATTAAAACAAAAATTATCAGAAAGACCTGTTTTGGGTATTTACAACAATGATGCTATAACCGAACTTCACACTGATGCCAGCCGGCTAGGACTAGGCGGGATTTTAATGCAGTATCAAGAAGACGGTAGTTTGAAACCCATTGCATACTTTAGCCGGGTTACAAGTAAAGAAGAGAGTTTTTACCACAGCTATGAGTTGGAAACATTAGCTGTTGTTGAATCCCTGAAGCGATTCCGCATCTACTTGACAGGGATACCTGTTAAGGTTATAACTGATTGCGCGGCATTACGAACTACACTTACCAAAAAGGATTTAGTTCCTCGCATCGCTCGCTGGTGGTTAACAATACAGGATTTTGACTTACAAATTGAGTATAGGCCTGGGGAGAGAATGAAACACGTGGATGCACTAAGTAGAAACCCGATATCCAGTAACGTGCTAATGATAGATACATCTGACTGGTTACTAACCTTGCAGCTACAAGATGACAATATCCAAAACATACTTAGGCAACTGCATACAGGAACGACAAACCACGATATCGCGTCCAATTATTGTGTGAAAGAAAACATTCTGTATAGGCAAACCTTAGCTGGAGATCGATTCGTAATCCCAAAGCTAGGCAAGTATGGCCTACT
Source organism: Alcis repandata (assembly GCA_949125135.1). Lineage (NCBI taxonomy): Eukaryota > Metazoa > Arthropoda > Insecta > Lepidoptera > Geometridae > Alcis > Alcis repandata. Next base: position 7,587,128 of record OX421250.1, on the reverse strand, counting down.
ACAGAAGTTTCATGACCAAGTAGGACACCCCGGATTCGATAGATGTGAAAGGGCCATCAAGGAACAATTCTGGTTTCCTGGCATGACGCGTTTCATCCGCAAGTATATAGGATCGTGCTTACATTGCGCATTTGGTAAGGGCAACTACGGTAGAACTGAGGGCGAACTTCACCCTATCACCAAGGAAGCAATCCCTATGCATACATTGCACGCTGATCATTTGGGTCCCTTCGTCAAGACTCGGGCGGGCAACAATTATGTCTTAGTAGTCATTGACTCTTTCACAAAATTCGTCTTTGCCAGACCAGCGAAAAATTGTGGTTCAATTGAAACTATAAAACTATTAAAAGATTTTATCGACCAATTTGGGAACCCCAGACGAGTGATTACAGACAGGGGTAAAGCATTTACAAGTCGATATTTCAAGAAATTTGCAGAAGAATCTCAATTCAAACATGTCCTGAACGCGATAGCAAGCCCTCGTTCAAACGGTCAAGTCGAGCGCGTGAATCGTACTTTGCTTAATGGCTTGAATACTATGTCTGATAGTGAATGTACTTGGGATCTAAACCTATCAAATGTGGTCTGGGGAATTAATAACACAGTCAACGCTACTACTGGGTTTTCACCCTTTAGACTCATGTTTGGCCACAATAATTCTCGACTACCGGCATATCCAAATAACGAAACGGATGACGTAACTGCTCGAGAAAATGACTTAACTACTCGGCGAGCAACTGCTAAATTACGTATTGATAAGAATATGACGCTGATGAAGGAAAGATTTGATAGGAAGCACAAGAACTGTAGAAAATATTCATTGGGACAACTAGTCTTGTGGAAAGGTGGAATTGCGAGGGATAGCACTGCCAAGGTCACCAAAAAACTAACCAGTGCCTACACCGGTCCATATAAAGTTTGTAAAACTGACCATGCGTTGGATCGTTATACTATTACAAGCATCATAGGTATGAAAGGCTACAAAAAATTTAGCGCAGTAGTGCCGGGTGAAAGCCTCAGACCCTATAAAGCTACTATATCTGACGATGACACCTCAAATAGCGATCGAGAGGTTGATAGAGATGATCTGATTGATCTTTTAGAGAGTTAAAATAATAACAATAGTATTACAGATCAGGGTTTTTGCAAATTAAGTCCTGGTTAGTGGTGGTAATAATAATTTGTAAATATGATGTATCTAGAATACAATCCCTTGAGTAGACTAGAATGTATTAGTAATTAAAATATAAATAAACACATGTAAATCGATAGATGAATAGTGATATAACGTTATAATTTGTAATATGATTTTGTAATAAATGACTATAAATTAAAGCAAGAAGATAATGCTATAATTCATTGATCACTATCTGATGGTATTTATAAATAAATCAAGCTGTACTACTGCGTGACAGAACATACTACTGCGTGATACATAATACTGTGTGACATAATAAGATAAATAATAAGTAATACTGTGTGTTAAAATATGCTGTGTGATACATAATACTGTGTGACATAACATACTGCGTGATACAAATACTATGTGACAAAATAAGATACGTGATAAATAATACTGTGTGATATACTGTGTGATACTTAATACTGTGTGACATAATAATACTGTGTGACATAATAATACTGTGTGACATAATAATACTGTGTGACATAATAATGCTGTGTGACATAATGATGCTGTGTGATAATACAACTATGTAGAAGATCTTTAACAGTCTTAACGAATTTTCTGTCATGATATTAACATCCATCCATAGATAGATAGATAGAGAGTCTTTATTGTTCATACCCTGAGTTCATACCATAAATTAAAAAAAAAAAAGGACCATACCATAACCGTATCATGTTATAAGAGTTTTTTTTTTTTTTTTATTGCTTGTAATCTGTTTTGTGATACTGCTGCGAATTTTTCTTTTACTTACAGAAATGGGACGCTGAAGAAAAAAACAGTGAGCGTCGCGGGACGCAGACGCAGATGCAGGATGGCCGAGTGTTAGCGAGCAATACCAATCTCCCACACGCCATGCCACTTGGGCCACGTCGGATACACTGATTAAGATTAAGCTTATTTTTTATTATCTGTCATTTAATTTAATTTTGGGAGATGGCAATATTTTTTTCTCTAAGAAGGTAACCTAAAAGAAGAGGTTATGGCACTGGACTGATTTTGTAAAAATTATTAGAAATATATAATAAATAAAGCTGTTGATCTGGATTTTGTTGGGAATTTAATTTTACGGCATTCTCTGACCCCATTATTACACCATACTTACAACAATAGCCTACTTTTTTGATCTCAAAAAATACCTACATATAGATTTTTTCTCACAAACGGTCAAGCAATAACAACGAATTACCAAACTTTTAAAATCAGATTTATAGAGATTTATTACAATTAAAAACCTTCCAAAATATCCTTCGATCAATCAAACTCCGACTTTATAACAATTTTCAAACATGTTTCTCTAAAACCAAAATTCCCGTCGAATTTTCATCAAAAACCTTTATTTCTAAGCTGTTAAGGTTGAAAATGTGTTTACGTTTGTAAATAGGTATTTTTTCGACAAGTCAGCATAAATCAATCAAAGAAATGTGAAATAATTATAGTGTTACAGACAGATTTGTTGACCAACTTATGTAGACAGTCGGGCAAAGTGGAACTAAAAGTTTTCCTCGGACAGTTGCGAGTTTTGTTCATGAAAATCGATGGTGGCTCCCTCCTCCAAGTCTATAGATAAGTCTGTCGTTCCGCTCCCCGAGGCACTTGGTTCGATACTCCGGAATCCATCAAAAGTCTTTTATTTCTACTTTCTTGATTTACAAAATGGTGTAATTCTTTAGGATTTGAGGAATGTTGATGCTTTATCCTGAATTTTATTTTTTTATGCTGACAGGCTAGGCGATTGACTACAGCTCACCGACGATCTATGCACCTAACAAATATAATTATGATGGCTAGCACGGCCGGCAGACAGATCAATCGCATTTATAATATTAGTTAGTAGGATTGACAACACAAAACGACACATCTCGAACACAGTAGCTAAGGTACCTAAGTCACATAAAAATGGCACAAGGCACATCTTATCGCTAAAAATGACCTCTTCCAAGTCTCTAAATTTGAAATACTAAAACCTTTAGAAATAAGTGAATAGATAGTACTTACCTACCTTTTTTCAAAACTTATTTTAAATTGCAAAGCACCTATTGCAGGTTAATTTTGAACCACTTCCCGACGTCCGACTGAGCTGTTTGGTACACGTGTGTAACTCCGATGACAATGCAATAAACGCTTGATTTAAAAAAAATAAAATAAATAAACTTATGTGAATGAACCAAGTTACTTTTCATTGGGCGTGATATCTTCATTATTTATTACAGTAAGTTATAAACTCAGTACAAAATCCTATAAATCTTGGACCACGAAGGCCGAACTCCTCATTTTGTGCGCGCGCGCTCGCGTGTCGGCCAATCGCGTGCGTTCCCGCCCGCGGCCGCTCACGATTCCATATTTGAAATCTTATATCCTTGTCGTGTTCGTTTTTCGAATTGTTTGAGCTTATGTAAGGGGTGACGTCATGATGAAGTAATGTAGAGGTTGGTATATAAGGAGGTAGGTATATATGTAGGGATACTTTTCTTAAACATGCTTAGATATTAGATACAGTTTCATAAGTTTATTTTTAAATTATTTCTGTCAAAATCCCGCCCTACACAGGGTTATAAGGAAAGGGTATACTAAGTCGAAAAGGGCTCATAGTACTCATCATCTGAACAAGTTTTACTTTTGGACCAACCCGAAATTTGCGAAAAAACAACCAGCTGTTCCATACATGTTGTCGAGTGTCATTGACATTTTTCTATGGAACAGCTGATTTTTTCCTTTCTTTATAGCCATGTATTAAGATTATATTCATTATTATTAAGAGTATTGTGTACCTATGTACTTTACCATCTAGTCAATACAAGCATATAGCAAGTTATACCTAATACAGGTACCGTCCGTCTGTCCGTATAATTGTACCCCGATTGGTTGATTACAGGGGCTCGATTCCTGGCAGTTCCCACGGCGGTATGCAGGTGTAGGGGGGATACTCCCATAGGGGTGATATGGGAATTTTCAGCGTATTTTTAACTCTGTCCAGTGTGGTATAAAACTTTATCGTTTGTTTTAACTTGACGACTTGGTGGCCAAAGACAGACTCATTTGCGTTTAAAAAAAAAAGGTTTTTTTCATCATCATAATCTACTGCCACTCCTGGAGGTTGGCTGTCAGCTTAGCAAACTCCTTCTTATCTTCAGCCAAGCGGATAAGTTGTTCGACGCTGGCTGCTGTCGTTCGCCTGTTGGTAAGCGTAGGTGTGGCCGAAGATGAAGCACGCAGACATGCATAGAAGAGCATTTTTTTAAATTCAAAAATAGGCTTGCGTTTGGCCGCCATCTTGCCTGATGGGAAGCAATGAAGCGGCCTACGATGGAGCAAGCTTGCTAGAAGAAACCGATTTACTCTCGACATGAAGACACCCATATTATAATCGGGGACCACCCATACCATAGGTCGATGTTATGTTTTCTCAAGTCAAAAAAGAGCATGCTACGCTATCGTAGCGCTCGTAGCGTAGCTTTACTCCCAGTAGATCAGCAAAGTTTCGCTCAGCAGCCTTCTTCTCGGCCAGTCTTCGGATAGGTGAGTGACTTACTAGCTCAGGTTAAGAGCCTTTGTTTTCAAACCTTACGTGTGTAATTTTACAAGTGTATATCTAATTTACAATGCGCCTACGTTTAGATTGTTTAGGTCAAATATTACAACTGAATTTTAACCATTTCTCGATGTCCGATTGAGCTGAAATTTGGTAAACCTACCTATAACTTCGATAACTATAGAGGTACAATAAAAGCTTATTTTTTAAGTATCTTGTCATTTATCGTATTAAGTGCTTTGCCTGCAAAGTCCTTCAGTACTTTTCTCAGCAATTCTGGTCACCCTACAAGATAAAGCACGCGCCAAAAATATAGGTTACGAGAGTGAAGGTTCGCGGATTCTGGCGCACAATTACCGAGGTAGGTGCTGTAGGTGGGTAGGTAGGTAGGTAGGTAGGTATAGGGGCAGGTAGACCTTGGTTTGGTTTTCAAAGTGTGATGTATGACTTTGTTTTCGAGGAAAGTATAACATATCATTTGTATTAAATCATCATCATCAGCCTGTATCGATTCACTGCTGGATATAGGCCTCCTCTCCTTTTTGCTATGTTTCACTGTCTCGAGCCAATCTTATCCAACGATGACACTCGAGAAAATATGATAGATAAATGGAACCGCTTAGATTTTTTTCATGATTTCAGGATTGGTCAAATAGTAAAAGTTGTTGAAAATCACAAGTAGGTAATTAGTACGAGTATAAGCCTTTTTTGGCTTAACAACTTTTCATCGTAACTGTACATTTTTTTTTATGTAATTAGTGACGAGACGAGCAAATCGCTCGCCTGATGTTAAACGTCACGTTTGCCCATAACAGGTCTGCGCCACCCAGAAGAATTCAAGACCCTGCGCGGCACAGCACTGTGCTCGTCATCCTGAGATATAAGTTGTTTAATCTCCTATTTGCCCTGTAATTTCACTGGAAACAATGCCCTTCCAACCGGAACACGGTAAAGTTTGTACATTATGTTATAGTTGACAACTGAATAACTGACTACTGACCAAGTGACCACAAAGAATGATTTTTCTCAAACTCATTCCCTGAAAGGTTTAAAATCAATAATGCGAGATTAAACCTCCCGTATACAGTCAGGGGATACGTAGCAAGCTATGTAACGATTTCTTTTAGACATAAACAAAAAAATAATTATTTTACACGAAGAAAGATACAAAAATAAGATTAGGGTACCAAACTAACTAGTATATTTATCCAAATATACATAAATGTGGTTAAAACGTAAAGGTACCTATATAGCACATTAACCTCATACCATAGGTACCTACACCTTCACATTCTCCATCGAACAACGCCTCCTACTTAGTAAACCCTCGAAGAAACCTATTTATTATCCAGTCAGTGAAAAATCGGACAAATTGCTAGGTTTGTAGCAAAGCAGGCATTTAGCCACTTACGAGGAAACTCTACGGGTCTTGTTCGATGAATATTGTATTCCGTAATGAGGGGGCAGGATTTCTAAGGATTATTTCTGTTCTTTATTTACTGACTACCCGCTCTGGCTTCACATAGCTATTAATATTATAAATGCGAAAGTTTGTCTGTCAGAATCGGATAAAATAGGAATAGCTTTTGCTCTGCATTGACACATATAGGTAAGCTAAAGTAATGGTTAGTTAGTAGGTACATACGTCGGAAGTCTTGTCATTTTGAACTATCTCTTACAAACAGACATGCGAAAAAATGTCAATAATACAGCATACAATATTTTGTTCATTATTTTGCGGAGATGTTGTCACGACACGATGAAACTGACTACCGATTCCCCAGAATTGGTTGTTTGACATTTTTTGGGCCATTCGATCGACTGCATTCGAATCAATGCAGCACAAAACCATGCAGGTTTTGATGTACTTCGATTTTAATTCTGGTGCATTTGCAACTTTTTAAGCCGTTAAATTCAGTCCAATTCATTCATTTATTTACTGTGCGGGTAAAACAGGACTGTAGAGCTCAATTAGTGTCTAATAAATATGAAATCCAATACAATCCAACAGAAACAATCATTTCATCACTTGACCAGTATAAATCTAAATCAGTCCGGTGCAGTCCGGATCAGTAATCGCAGCCCGAGGCCCGAATTATAGCCAATTATCTGCATTTCGACAAAACCGCCATTTTGGATTTATAACGATTTTGGATCTTTTCTTTATTTGAAAATTGGAGGGTTGGGGTAGTAACTATTGTGTAATCTGTGGTTTGGGTTAGGATTTTTGACTTGGCTAGACGATTGATGGGTTTTGGATTGTCTTGAATACAGGGTTGTAAGGAAAAGGTATGCTAAGCCGAAAAGGGCTCATAGTACTCATCATTATGAACAGCTTGTACTATGGGACCAAACTGGATTTCGTGAAATAAAAATCAGCTGTTCCATACATTTTGTTAAGTGGAATTGATATATTATCCATCACCACGCGAACCTATTCATCAACTAGTATATTACAAAAAAATATTGGTTGTGACATTCCCTACAGACAGACAGACGAACAGATACGAGACTCGAGGTACCTTTTTACAACTTAAGCCAATGGTTCCTGTTTACTATTTTGATGCGGAACCCTACAAATTCAACACACTTACAAGTCCTAAAAAGGTTGGTACTTACAACTTTAGCCAAGGGTTCCTGTTTACTATTTTGACGCGGAACTCTAAAAATGCAACACACTAAGTACTGAAGTACTTCCAAGGTTAAGCATTACTTTCCCAATTCCAACTGCAGGCCTATGAGAATAGAACCTGCCTCGACCTGCCATTAACAAACACGCTCCATTGTATTATTATAAGGTAGCCTTAATTCCTGTAATTAATTCTGTAATATGTAATAAGAGCTCTCGCGCCGGGAGCTTTCACTGACGCGTTTCTATTTTTGTTATGATCTATGTAATTACTGAGAGCGCCGCGCGGATTTACGTGTTTTCCGGGGTGAAAAGAATTCTAAGATTTAAAAGAACATTTAAAAATCATATAATAATATTATTCTTTTATCAATGACTAGCTGTTCCCTGCCACGCTTTGCTGTGGATAAAAAAAAAAAATAAAATAAAAAAAAAAGCCTATGTTACTTTGGGATAATGTAGCATTCGAATGGTGAAAGAATTTTTGAAATCGGTCCAGTAGTTTTTGAGTTTATTCCACACAAACATCCAAAAATACAAAAATACAAATCTTTCCTATTTATAATATTAGTATAGATTTAAGTCGCAAAATTTTAAATCGATTAAAAAGTTTTGGTTGTAAATAGTTTTTGCTACTCGACAACAGATGGCGCTACCTGTATTTTGATCAAACTAATATTTTGTGTATTGTAATTAAATTACATACGCTGTGATGTTTTAATATGCAAATTAATTGATTAAAATGGATTGACTTTCTGTATTTTTAAAAGGTGTTACAACGCTGGTATGAGAATTTACACTGGTCGACAGTGGTTTTGTTTTGCCTTATAAATATTAGAGTGGTTTTGATAAGTTTATTAGGCCAACAATTTACGAAATTATGAAGTTTTTGGAATAGTGGCTCTGGTTATTTTTTAAATCTTATTATACTTACTATCTTATTAATTATATCTTATCAAACTGATATAGAAAAGCAGTAACTGTAAAAAAATGTAAAAAAAAAAATGAGTCAATTACGTGTTTTCATGAATTTATCAAACTATATAATGTACTTGGAAGCATAAAAATCCGCCGGATCATGCAGTGCAACAAAAAATGTGTTTTTTGTATAGCTGTGTTATTTATTAAACGAAACACAATTATAGCTTATGAGGTTCTCGATTCAATGACAAATCTTATGGTTTCTCACATTTCAAAATCGGTCAAGCCATTTAGGCTGTACATAATTATTATACTTATACATTTATACAAGTTCACATAGAATACTTAACTTTTATTCTTTCACTCATCTTGTCCAACTTCTGGGCAACACCACAAAAGTTTTGCCAATTTCCACTTTCATTTCCAAACTTTTTACCTCCAAAATACATCCTCTCCCTTAGGCAGTCGGTTAAAACCAAAACCCCTCCGAAAGAGGTAATACACTCCCCACAGCTCGCGTGCGCGGCGCGGCGTGCCGTGACCCGCTGCAATTACTACATTACTATGTTTTATTTGTTCTTACTTCTGCTGCGTTTGTCTTTGTTTTTTGAAACGTGAGTTGGGAAGGAACTTGGTTTGTATGTATGTAGATTGGAGAATATAGGTTCAGGGAGGTAAACTAGGTATTCGTTGGCAGCCTCGTGTCTCTGGAGGCGGTATTCAAGCACAAATACAGACCATTATAACTAGTTCAATAAATAAATAACGTCTTACACAGCTCTCCACTAGGATAGGTACCTACCCTGTGTCGGATGCCATGGAACACAAAGACAAGGACAACTAGCACCCAGACCTGGAACAGATATTTAAATCCGTTCAGTCGTTTCAGCGTTATTTAGTAACAAACATACATACTTTCACCTTTATAATATTAGTGCACACCAAACAAAATAGACGAAAAAATTAAGACTAAATAATATATTCGGTAGTATAACGAAACCTTCTATCGACGGTTCATCTAGCACAGAAACGTTTGTCGGAGGTAAGTTTCAGAATCAAAAAGTAATACTTATACAGAGTTATTCATAAAGGGTATGCTAAGCCGAATAGGGTTAATAGTAGGTACCCATCATTGTGAACAACTTTTACTAAAAGACCAACCCAGAATTCGCGAAAAAAAATCAGCTGTTTCATAGAAAAATATCAATGACACTAGACAAAATGTATGGAACAGCTGTTTTTTTTTCGCGAATTCCGGGTTGGTCCCATAGTAAAAGTTATCCTAATGATGAGTACTATGAGCTCTTTTCGGCTTAGCATACCCTTTATGAATAACCCTGTATTGTCCAACTTTATAACTGTTCGACTCAACATTGTGACGAGTCCTACACAACATACCGGTCGGTATCTTGTTATCAGAGCTGATATCGAACCCGCGGGCTATAAATCAGGCGGGTGCAGTGTTGCTATCGGAAAATAACGTCGGAGGAAACCAAGCAATTAAAATATTAATTGGGGAAGATGTGGAGACGTCTGGGAGATATTCAGGTTGTAGGTGAAGAAGGCTTTTTACGGTACGCTTTTTGTCTATACCTTTTCTTTTTTTAAAGTCCTATTTACTTTTAAACGTCTAGCATTGTCTAAGGCGTTCAAGTGGGCCTAAAACTTAAAATTTCTAGCGTTTTTTTGGGTGTAGTATTATATTTTAGGGTTCTGAACCTCCTTCGGGGGAGAACCCTTAAGGCGAGACTTCAGTGTCTGTGTGTATGTCACGGACAATTATTGAAATTATCAGTGCTATGAGCATAGTGCTGTGACACTCAATATCTTGATGTTTGTAGTTTGAAATTCTATGTGGCACTGGACTGTAATGAGCAAGCCCGACGTTTAACATGAGGCTAGAAACTTGACCGTTTCGTCACTTTAATTCCATAAAAAAAGTCTGATGACAAAACTAGCACTTACATACTTATCTCAATTATAGAAGAGCACTTCTTTAGTTTCAGCTCTACGGTGTTTTTCGCGCTGTCTGGCGCTTGTTATAGGTAGGTAGTTTAATCAAAACACCACGAATAAAAACCATTAAAATGTAATGCAAGCCCTTACGCCGCCACAAGACATAGGTACATACATTTGGTAGCGGCGGCGTAAGGTGGGTCATACAGGGCGGTTTTCTATCGTGCTTTGAGCAACATTTTATGTAATAAACCTTCAAAAGGGCCTTTGCGAAATTAACATGTATGTAAACCGAAATACAAACCCATTTTGTTAATTCGTTTCAAATGAGTACCTCTAAACACGAAACCTACACCTAAAAATATAACAACCAAGCACTACTCCACGTCTTTCCCTGTCCGTGGACTCATCACCGATCAATCAGTTCACAGCTCACAGCGGACGGACGGACGCCAATAAATTTAGTTTTTTCCCAATAAACGGAACATGTTATTACTGAATAATAACTTGAGGTAACTTGTAATTAAGTTTTGGTATCTATTGATCTAGTATTAGGATTCTTTGAAGGATGGGTAACGGATAGGCTGGCTTCAGTCCATTTGTTTCGAATTCTTCGAGAACATTTAAAACATATTGAAGTACCTACCGACGTTATTTTTTACATATTTAAAAAAACAAGCTTTTACCATGACCACCAGCTTTACCAGCTTTACTTTTTGAACTTTCGAATTACACAGTCGTGAAGTGGTTTTTTTAACATTCAGTTGCAAGATTTGACCCACGCATACATACATAGATAGGTACTTGTTAGTACCTAACATACTAAAACGGCAAATTAAATAAAAGCTTGTAAAACATGTGCTTAACTCAGACTTTTTTAAATTCTTCTTATTATAAGCTTGCGTTCGACCACCACTTCTGCTAGTCTCACCCTCTGCCTTCCTGTCTCTACAAAGTTATCGGACCAACGAGCTAAAGGTCTGCCTCACTGTAATTTCCGTTTTGTTGCCACAGTTATCTAAATGTTCTGAAACACCAAAAGAAAATAAAATCAGAATTATACCTAACGGTGTACAAAATGATCTTATAATTAGACAAAGTGGATCATTTTCAAAATATTTTCTTTCAGATTAAAGATTCAACCCAACATAATTATGCATTGGAGTATCAGAAAACTACCTACCATTGCACAGGTAGATATTATTCAATTTATGACTCCTAGGACACAGATCTAATAAATAATGCAAAAATAAATCCTAAGCACATTACAAGGTTATTCATAAAGAGTATGCTAAGCCGAAAAGGGCTCATAGCACTCATCGTTTTGGATAACTTTTACTAAGGGACTAACCCGGAATTCGCCAAAAAAAATCACCTGCTCCATACATTTTGTCGAGTGTCATTGACATTTTTCTATGGAACAGCTGATTATTTTTCGCGAATTTCCGGTTGGTCCCATAGTAAAAGGGGTTCATAATGATGAGTACTATGAGCCCATTTCGGCTTAGCATACCCTTTATGAATAACCCTGTATAACATAAATAAAATAAGTGCACAAAGTAACCTCTGGCCGAGTGGGAGGTTCCCCGAACACTTGAATATTGATGGACTCGTCTGACATTCGCGGTTCAAGATCAAACTGTCAATAAACAATCTTAGCTAAATGTCAGGACCGCCGTGTTAGCGTCGTGGTTTAGGTACCTTATCTAATAGGTATACTTAGCTACGTAAAATATGAAACCAGTACTTACTATTATTTGAAATAAAATTAAAACCTGACTGCAAAATTAAGAAACAAGGTACTTATAAGTAAAATGAGAATCTCCTATCTGAATTTAAGTTGGTTAACAAAGATACGATTGCAAAATGAAGTCATGAATAACATGTAAGATACAAAAATAAATATAACGACACTTAGCATGTTCCTTTAACCTTATTTTGAGTAGTCGAGTGAATAGGCAAAAGCATATATTAGACAATATTAAAACAAAACACTTACGGAGTTATACACAGGTATACTAAATTTCGGTTCAATCGAACATTGGAAAGTGGTGCAAAATTAAGTTGCAGGGTTTGACCTAAAAAAAACATATTAACATAAACCGTGATTACATTTATCTAGAAAGCTTCTTATGAATCATAATAAGGACAGTTAAAAGTGATACCTACATAAACTAATATTTTCCTAAGTACTGCGACCTAGAATTCAGCGTAGGTTTGTATCTGTCTACCTACTGAACTACGCATTCGAAGATATGTTTTAATATTTAGGTGTGTAATATTTAGTAAGTACATTAATATATTTTCATTATTCATTGGTTGTGGCCTACTTCACAACCTTCCCAGACTCTTTATCGATCCGACAAAGTAACCTTAATTTCTCAAAAGATTTTCGATGAAAAAAATAGTGAAACAAAAAATATCTGAATCTAAAACAAGAGCGGCGGAGCTGGATTTTTTTAATAAAAAATGCTTGGTTCGGAGTACTGCCGCAGGCTGTCGGCAGTTGGAAAGTAGGGGCAGCAAAATAGGTGTAGGTATTTTTGGAAAATGTAGTCTAAAAATTAAGTAAATTTATGTCAATGGACTTCTCAGAATCAACACGGAGCAAGCACAATCCATGCACTTGTTTTCTAATTTATGTATCTGACAAGAAGATCTTACTCGTATTCCAAGGGCCTTCTTCTGTCCGGTCTTTTAAACTCGTACCGCGCCATGGTAAGATATCTTTGTGTCTGAATCTGGATTTTCAAGGAATCGTGTTCTAAATGCCAACTTCAAATTCAACTTCAATCGTAGCTCCCAAACGGCGGAACTGTTTGAGACTGTTTGGGAGCTATGCTTTGGTTTTGGTTGAAAGGTACAATTGATGCAGGCGTTTGAAAATTCATCATTTCTTTTCTAGTCGTGGCTCTTTTCAAACCGAGATTTTTTAAAATTAAAGTTTTCAACATGTTAATTGATGTTGCCAACCGTACACTCATACTTATTGTACGGTATTTTCGTAAGTCACGATTATAATAATTTTGAAAATTTGTAATTACACAGGAGAAGAGCTACCGTTTCTACATAAATAATATCTTTTAGCAACTCTTAAAAACATATCAGTATCCGAATATTAACTTGCAATACTTGCCTATAGCCCTATAGCTGATACTTAAATTAATAAAGTATTTCATCATCATCATTTCAGTCTTTACCGATCAACTGTCAGACAAATACACATATAGATATAGGGTTGATTACACGTAACGAGTACAGTGGCGAGACAGTAAATGAGCACACTCGGCCGAGCAAACAAGTCATGGTTCTAGCGACTGTCTCGCCTCGTCACACTGTTTATACAAACCGAGTACTCGGCCGAGGGCACTGTCTCGCCACTGTACTCGTTACGTGTAATCAACCCAGCCTCTCTGGTCCAGTGCAGATCTTCGTTCTTCTGATTGGCTGGTGGTACATAGGTTAGTATTTTCTTATTAAATGACTTGTTATTATCAAATAAGTCTAATCAACTCGCTCATCAGATTGTTCAGTCGCCCACGCAGGGGCCGGATGTGGTCAGAACTACCTGTAGTTGGAGTAACAGACTCAACAATACGTGATTATTCTCTTGTTATTTCAACAGAATGTAAAAAACTTCAGTTTTCGTCGTAGGAAAATTAATTACTTGTTTGGGACGAGTAGGTAAAATAATAATTATCTTTCAAACAAAAAACACATTCAAACTAGTTAGTTAAAAGCTACGATGCCACACACAGTCACACACACACACACATAGCGGTCAATATATGACACCCCTCTTTTTGCGTCGGTGGTTAAACATCATGTACCTACTATGGTATTTAAGATAGAATTCTTTAGAAAGCAACTCTTTGTTGCGCGACCCATAAAACAGAACAGCAAACTATACTACAAGTGGTGTCATTATCGCTAAGAGCAGTCTCTTCCAGGCACCCATTGCATACATACCTATGTATCAGGATAAAACGTTCTGTTACTACTATTTTATGCGCTAGATTAGTTTCCTTCATTTTTGTTTTATTTTCATAAATCCTCTACTTTTTAAAGTTTCGTATATCTTTTAAATTCCAGACAAAAATATTGAAGGTCTTTGATTTATAAGTAAAAATCAAGCGATCCCGAATGAAACAATAAATCCTCGAGTTCGCTTTCCTAATTCATCGGCCAAAAGCTAAAAAATATCCACAAAGTTACTTGCGTTGGCGCAGATGGAAACCGACTTGAGAATTTCGAAAAATTGGAATATTGATTTCAGATTTTACTAAAATTTCTTACGAGTTAGACGAATAGATAAACTTTATTGCATGTAATTTAATGTCACAAATCACAAACATCGTAGTAAATTAAATCTGTGGGCCTAGCACAACTTCTGACGTAAAATACGTAGCGAAGCTTGATAGAAAAGTGTACCCATTTGCGCCTGTCAGTGGCGCCTCTGACGGGCGTAAAAATTAGGATAGGATGTGAAACCCAGCTAATTGGAAAATACTAAATATGAATGAGTTGGTACACTCCCTGATGGCCGTGGATGTTATAAGAGTTCAGAAGCTCTTCCAATGCACTTGGCAAACCAATCGGTCACCGGTTTCGTCCACAGACCATGACTCTGGACGAGCAGAGCCTTTTATTTTTTTCGATGATGCGTTTGTCCGCCAATTTGGCTGCTGGCTCGCAATGCCGCGTCTACGATGGAGCACGCGCGCCTATACGACATCGATTCACTCGCTACTTGACATTTTTATTACATCTTTTAGGGAACAACTTCTCGGGCAGAGAGTCCGCGGCGGTTCGTACAATGAAAAT
This sequence comes from Alcis repandata, assembly GCA_949125135.1. Classification (NCBI taxonomy): domain Eukaryota; kingdom Metazoa; phylum Arthropoda; class Insecta; order Lepidoptera; family Geometridae; genus Alcis; species Alcis repandata. Next base: position 7,572,080 of record OX421250.1, on the reverse strand, counting down.
GAAATCAATCATGTGGGTTTCTGGTATATCAACCATGGAACGTTGTCACTTTTGTCCTCCTGGTGGTCCAGTTGGTGTTTTTTTTTCTTCCATATAATTGAGTGACTAGACGAGAAAATCGCTCGCCTGATATTAAACGTCACATTTACCCATAACAGGTCTGCGCCACCCAGAAATTTGAACTCTTAACAATTGAAGAGCCTGGGGTCTTATTCTTGCGAGTGAGATACTATCTCGGTTACTGTCACTCTCATCAGAAGAGTGACGCAAACAATCTCGAGCGCCCAGGAATAGGGTCCCACACTGAGAAAAATGCACATCTAAATTCCTCTAAAAGAATGAGGAATTCACCTAAAGTACGGAGCATACTGATATCACCAAGAAGTACGATGATCAGCACAAGTTTTTACGATGACAACTATCATAAACTGGTGCTAATCATCGTACTTTTTTGTGATATCGGTGTGCTCCGTACTTTAAGTGAATTCGTCGTTCTTTTAGCGGATTTTTTTCTCAGTGCATCACCACGTTCGTCACCCTGAGATATCAGATGTTTACGTACCTTTGTTGAAGTGTCTTCAACTCTACTTGAGTACCCCCAGGTCGGTTCACGTCCCGTCCAGCGGCCCCCGGAGATAGACCGCGATAAAGCCCAATAATTACACGTTGCAGCAACATTTATCGAATTAATCTATCGACGTGCCGAGCCGGCTCCGCGGTTTCAGCTTCCGATGCTCTCTGTTTTTTGTCGAAATCTTCGCCTCGAGGTTCTTGCGTCATGTCGTTTGATAAGGTACTTATAAATATTTCAAGCTAGAGATTTTTTCAGAGAGATCAAACGACCAAAGGCCTGCACTGAGAAAAATGGGCATCTAAATTCACTTAAAGTATATACGGAGCATCTGATATACACTAACTATAGTTCTTACGGTGACAACTATCATAAACTGGTGCTAATCATCGTACTTTTTGGTGATATCAGAATGCTGTTACACCAACAAACAGTGACAATATAATGTAACAGTAGGGTGTTACTCGTTGAGAATGATTAAAAAAAAAAGATTCCCAGCGTTTTGATTTAACCCCAAAGACTCATTTTGGTGTCAAAGAACCCCTCTTCTATTTATCGCTATTTAGGTCTCAGATCAAGTAGAAAGCAGATATAGTGCTGTCTTAGATCCAGGTGAAGCCAAAAACTACCCTACTGCCCGTGTACGTAAACTTCATGCACTTAGTGACGCATAAAAACTACGGTTTTTAATTGCATTTTTAGTGTATTTCCGCCTTCAAATCGTCAGTTACGAACAAGAAATTAAGAAAATTACTAAATACTCTAGAAATATTTTCTTAAGATGAACTTCTGCTTTACAAAGTAAATACCTTACCTACATAGGTAATATGTGTTACGTAAACATTTTGTAAAAACTTTCGGATCTTGGATCTGAAATAAAAAATAACTTTATTACTAGGTGCTCGGTTTCACCCACTGTACCTACTACTGCAGGAACTCAGAAACCGATGCTTTTCGAGATAAAAAGTAAGCATTACATAATAATATGCATGTGTTAATAATATCTAGGACATTAAAATAGCTTCGAGTTTTACAAAGTTTCTAACTAAAACAAGACTAAAACCCAAAGTACTATAATTTACCGATTAAATCGATATCCGTGATCGAATCGAGCACGATGACACATGTCAATGTCAATCAAGGATCGGTCGACCTCAGGACGAACCGCGCCGCGGGCGAGCGCCTGTCTCACGTAACTAGGTGTCCTGATGACGGATCGGGCCTGGCTTCGAATTAGCTGGATCTATATTCGAGCCTGCGGCGTAATTGGTGTGTTTAATTGACGGTATGTGCAGGCAGTATCCTTGGATCTAGTCTTTGGATTTGGTCTTATTTGGATTCTTGATATTCTTATATGTACTGTAGCAATATGTGTAAATACCTATAAATCTTCGGCTAAATGCTAGAAGTCATTAAAAGTTTTTCCATGAAAACTAGCGTGGTTTTGACACATTTTGGCTATAATTAACACGGGAATAGGTACTCAAGTTTTATTGAGTAGTACTGGGACTAGTTTCGATCATAATATTCGGTGATCTTTTTCAGGAAATGATTAGGTACAAGGGTGCGTCGCTCGAACTTGCGTCCAGCCTGGCACTAGTTTTGCAGTTAATGACTCCTTGCAGTAAGCCGACGATATGTTATATGTTGAGATCTCAAAAACAGCTCTTACGATTTCGATGATTTTCCGGAGCCTCTAGGTGCTAACTCATCTCTGGGAAAAGCGTTTTTCCGAGCTTTCGCCCAGGGACTATACGATGATAATTATAAGAAAAGGGAATGTTCAGCCAAAAAGGGGCTCATAGTACTTATCATAACGAGCAACTTTTACTAAGGGACCAACCTTAAAATCGCGAAAAAATAGTAATTCACACACCGCGTTAACACTTTGTCGAGTGTCATTGACATTTTTCTAGTATTTAACAGATGATTTTTTCACGATTTCAGAGCTAGTCGCATAGTAAAAATTGTTCATAATGATTAGTATGATTTTATGAGCCCTTTTCGGCTTAGCCTACTCTTTCCTTGAAACCCTGTATACCTGTGACTTGTGTCATAATCTACTTAATTACCCGCTTATTTACTTTACATATCATTTATATCGAAATCTTCTTCCGAGAATAGTTCTTTTACAAAGAATAACGACATAATAAAGTTTAAGGCCTTTCATTGGTTTCATGGCTACTTAGAAACAACGCCGCTACTTAGGAAGGTGGATATAAACTTGCATATACCTACATGTGTATGTATATATATAGCTGGATGTGAGCAAGAACATGCATTCGCGTTCCCGAAACTTGGAGGTGAGGGGGCCGTGTCCGCTGTAACACACGACACGATACGTCACGACGAGACGGGAAAATGAATCGCATGGACTCATCCTGTGAGTTTTACCGTTTTAATTGAAACCAGAAAAAGTGGTGAAAGCTACGTTTTTGATAAATAAAATTAGGAGATGTTAGGAGCAGTCGTGTGTGAATTTCACATTTTATGAGAAAGAAGTGTGAATGACGTTTGTTTTTACTCGTGTAGGTATGTTTAAAATGTTGGTGAGGATAGTTGTTGGCGGTAGTTGGATGTCCGATGCGTTGAGCCGCGACAAGCTCTTAACTTTACGGGTTGATTACACGGAACGAGTACAGTGGCGAGACAGTAAACTAACACTCGGCCAATCAAACAAATCGTAGTTCTAGTGACTGTCTCGCCTCGACAAAACGTTTATACAAACCGAGTACTCGACCGAAGGGCACGGTGTCGCCACTGTACTCTGTACGTGTAATCAACTCATTACACCCTTCGGATAGAGCATTCCACTCTCTAGCGGTTCGCACAATAAATAAAACTGGAATTAAAGTAATGAAAGTACGATATGCCAAAGAAAAGGTATGTCCAGCAGCGAATCGAAAAGCTGAAAAGGAAGAAAAGAAGACAAGAAGACTCATGCTAATGAGGTACAGTAACTAATTTAAAGTAAAAGAACTCACGGACAGATCACAACACGGCGCTAATAAGTATATATTTATCAGCTTTAAAAACAAAATATCCTTATTTAATTTACCTGCCTCCAACCGGTCCCGTGGACCCGCGCCCGCCCGCGGCACTCGTACCTAGGTACTCATATAATTATAAACCTTTCGTGGAACAGCTTTTATTATCTCGGCTACCGTGATTAGATGTTACACGCGATACCGGCCAAATAACACGGTCTAACGCCGATGGGAAAGAAGCTGCGTCTGCGCTGACAAACGTAACAAAACGCTTGACACTTTACTGACGTTTAGTTTCATAAAAACCGTAATATGTACCTACATTATAGGCATATGAGCCTCTATGCCTCTACGGGCCTCTGTAACATTGTATGCAAGTTATATTGCCTGAAATAAACGCATTCTCATTGTCATTATCATCATTATATCTCAGGGGCTCAGAGTGACGAGCGCAGTGCTGCGCCGCGCAGGGTCTTGATTTTCAGTTCAAAATTCTGGATGACGCAGACCTGTTATTGGCAAACGTGACGTTTAACAACAGGCCGATTTGTTCGTCTCGTCATTCAATTGGTTTAAAAAAAGATGCTTTAAGTAACAATTTTTCTGGCGTTATGAAAGGATAACAAATAGTATTTAATGTTTATTCATGTGCATGCTTCATCGTAGACATTGCAGGCGGGCAATCGGAAGTCTGAAATAAAATAAAAAATATTTGTTCGTTATCGGAGTTACAGAGGTATACCAAACTTAAGCTCAATTGAACATCGGGAAGTAATTCTGAATTCAGTTAAAATAGTTTTTCAGTAACAAGAAAAGTTAAGTTAGTTTTATGGTGTCAACAAAGAATTATTTTATTGGTTTTGATAAATAAAAGATATTAAAAATGCAGTGGGCTCTTGTGACCCTCTTGGTAGTGGTGTGACGACCTCAAAGTATATGCCCTCTGCCGACAAAATGACACCACCCGAGACGCTAGACTGTGAAAACGCTGCCCGAGTGGGTGTTCTCGATAGCTGTAATCTGGGTGTCTTCAAGTCTCGAGTGAATCGGTTTCTTCTAGGCGCGCGTGCTGCATCGTAGACCGTTATCAAACGTGATGGCGGGCAAAAGTAAGTCTATCTTGAAACAAATAATTGGCTGCGATATACAGACCGAAACTAGACATTAATGTTATTGGTTCGTTTTTACCATTTTCGTACAGAAGTCTAAAAAAACGTTTTTTAAGGCGCTGTGTGACTTTACATCACTCAGACAGTTCATTAAACTACTCTAGGGTGATGGATACCAGTAGTTTTTGGAACGCCTTATTTACTTGAGGTAGGTACTTTTCTTCCAACAGTCAAACTAGTACCGTATCCATCGAGATCTGTTCAGCCGTTTCGTCGCTCTTGCTGTGTTTCTGAAACTTAAAGAAAAAATGTATTAAAATATCTGTCGCGGGTCTTGAGGTTGTGCCTCTTAGTTTCGGAGGCCAAGACACAATTTCGGTCACTGAACCAACAAAGTTGGCTAAGTTAATCTGAATGTTCGTTACGTCTGTCACTCACTAGCACTCCCGACATAGGGTGACCTGTTTTGAGGAGAAGGGACCTAGGAGTTTAAGTGAAACAAGACTTTGACTAAATAAAACTGGTAAAACGTTAAAGGCCATCTTTTTTTTTAGAGAATGTGTAAACAAACGTCACAACGCGTTTTTCCACATTCATACGAAAAAAGGAAGAAAAATAGGTATTTGTTAAACACGATAAAAAAACCACAAATTTAGACACAACACTGACGTACGTCCTAACGTCCTATCTATGGTGGTACAAAAGCGTTAGTACTGTTTTAATCTAAATACAAATTTTCCACAAACAAGCTAACTACAAAGATATACAGAAAATAAATGCCTGTCTCGTACATCACGTAATTTATTAATTTATTTTAATGGCCGAGTTGAATGATGTCACCGGCCATCCCCACATTATGCACCCTCGGACCCTAAAAGTGGTAACACGGAGGAGTGGCCGGGGCGCCATTTTGGGCGGCTTGGGGTTGCTGTACGTTCATATTTTTGGATATTTTGTTAATGGTGTCGAGATTAAATTATTTTTAGGCAGGAAGATTCTACAGTCGGAAAATCTAGGGTAGCTCAGGCAGCTACTCCCCTATGCATTAATCTAATTAATAAATCATAACTACTTAAAATGTTAAATGCAAAAGCGAGTTTGTGTGTTTGTTATCTACGCTGTCACGCCCTAACTGCTCCACCGATCGTCATGAAATTTTGCATACTAGTTTTCAAAGGTACGGAAAAAGACATAATTATTGTACTTTTCATCATCATCATGGTTTTTCATCACCGCGTTGATAAAAACCGTCGAGCGCAGTTAGTTTTGATTTTAAATTTAAAAGTCCCTAAGTTGATAATTGCGTAGAGGTACGAGTATGTTTGTTTGTTCATGTTTAGCTGATCCTTTTGTCAACATCTTCAATGTTCCTAGTAGTGACAATCGGGAATCATGTTTAGAATTCGTCCCAATTGTCACTGGGGACGTTGAAAGTGGCGACAACTCGGAACGACCCAGCTTAATTGACTTGGATTATATTTTTTAAATAGGTATGAACTTTTGAAATCTTACTAATGAAAACTGACGTGGTTTTTACGTTTTAAATATAGCTTAGTAAAGTAAAAAAAAAAAAAAAACAGTCGAATTGAGAACCGTCTCTTTTTTGGAAGTCGGTCACACACACAATCGATTTTTTTTAAACTGTAGGCTTGCGTGCTAGTAACACATAATATTACCTATATTAAATATACCTAATAGTAAGTACCTATTATATCTCCCCGTTACAAGTACACGGTTAATGTAGATTAAATTATAATAAAAGCACTTTTATGGAGTGACAATTGCATTTTCATTATGTCCAAGTGTTGTAAGTACTTACCTAGGGAGGTAGAGAACCGCTCATTTATGTGACACCTAGCTCCATTTTTATATTAAAATATTAACGTATTTCATATTAGTTGAATTACATTGAGTATCTATACCGTGAGTCTCATTCTATTGATTAAGAACCTTTATTATTTAAACACGAGAAAAAAATGTACCTAATTATAATTTTGTATAGGTACCTACTATAACTCTATTTTTTTTTTGTAAATTTTCTAGATTTTAGCCACTCCTGAAAATAACGCTCCTTAATATATTTAGTTTACTCAGGTTACATCTACCCCAAATAATAACAAAAGTAAAACAATAACATCAAATGAAAAGAAAATTGTATGTGATCGAAATAATATAAAAAAGGAAAAGCTTTCCAACCTCCGCCGCCATTACCACCCTAGTGCCGCTACTCAACAACAGATGGCGCTACATGCCTCCACTTTCACCGCCGCCTCAAATTGATTTTAATTGTGTTAAAGTGCACTTAAATTGACTAACTGGCGTAATGGAGACGCCGTCATACTTTTTGCCGACGAAAGAATCTGAAACGCGATGGAATTGATGTATATTGAGTCATTAACGTTGAACTATAAGTCGGGTGGCGGTGGGGTAACATGTGAGTTATGGAACAATTTCGCTTTGAGGTTAGTTGGTGGGCTTTAAGTGATGACGGCTGGTTGTGTATGTTCTGTCAGTTGGGTATGTTGTGTATCTAGTTGTAGGTAAAGTTTACCAGGTTGTGACGTGGTTAGAGTTTTTTTTTGTGGCTGTTACGAGACGAGTAAGTCGGTCGGGATGGTAAGCGTCAAAAAGGGAGTGAAATGAAAGAGCTTAAGAAAAAAAATAGCTGCGGGTTGTAATAATCTTTTGTAATGTAAGCTACTCGGGCGAAGTCGCGAGCATAAGCTCGTATAAACAATAGAGCCACTTAGAATTTGAAATCCTAACCGTTCAAAAATTATCAACAATAAGTAGGTACTACTACCTACACTGCGGTCATCACACTAAGATATTAGAGCAAATCTCTTTAGACTCGTTCGTTGAACACTGCCCTTCAATCCGGAACACATGCAGTAATGTTTGCACACTACTGCTTGGCGGTTCAATAATAAAAGTGTACCTACGAATATTACCTACTTTCAGAGGCAGAGGCTGTAAAAAAAAAGAAAAAAAAGAAAGAAAAGAAAAGAAAAAAAAAATCATACATATCACCACACACACACACACACACAGACACATAGACACACACATACAGTTAGATAGATGGATGTCCGATTGTTTAAAATCCTGTAACTTAAACTAAAAATCCATGCGTTTCATCCAACAAGTCTTTCAAGCGGCCTAAACATACTGACACCAGGCCAGCCACTCAGTCTATACGAACTTATGATAGTACTAGGTTGGATACACTTAGAAAAAATTCACCTAAAGTACGGAGCATAGTGATAATCACGAAAAAGTACGTATCTACGATGATAAGCACCAATTTTTACGGTGACAACTATCATAATATATTGTTGTGATCGTAAAAACTAGTACTAGCACCAGTAGTACTTTTTGGTGATTATCACTCGGTATGCTCCGTACTTTAGGTGAATTCATCGGAATAACTTAGTCTTTCTTATAGGTAGGTACCTAAACGCTGCTTAGTCTTAGCTTATAGTTTAAAAGTCATTTAACTCTTGCGCTATACAAAAATATAATGCGTAGTAGGTACTAATGTCCCAAATTTATTAGCCCTCAGAATTTTATTTCTGAACATTCAGAAACGAGCAGCACCGCGGCCGCGACCCGTATAGTGTGCTATGTAGTCCCACTACAGACATAGGTCGACGATATTGTCAAAGTCGCAGGTCGAACCTGCCACCCTAGCTAAGTGGCAATTCTATCGAAACGATATGAAAAATAAGGAAAATGTATAGGAATGACATTTCTGTCATGGAAAATATCCCACTAACATTATAAACGCGCAAGTTTGTGAGTATTGTTGTTGCTCTTTCACGCAAAAACGGCTGAACGGATTTATGGTACAAAAAATTGTGAATGAAGGTTGTTCATGGTCTGGATTAACACATAGGCTACTTTTTATCCCGGAAAACGCGGGTGAAACTGCGGGGCGCAGCTAGTAATCTATAACTAGATAATTGAAATGTCAGTCCCGTCGGTAAACAGTTTGACGAGGCGAGACAGCCATGGTTTGTTTGTTTGGCCGAGCATGCCAATTTACTGTCTCGTCACTATACTCGTTACGTGTAATCAACCCATTACAGCCAGGCACGCCTTACTATATTTTTTTATGCCATACCTAGGTAAACAAGCAGAGAAGACACGGTCGCCTGGATACCTAAAACCTCTTCACTTGATATGGTCTATGTTACATCAAATTATACATCAAACTTCTATCTGCTCTGAATCTGTGTTAGTTGTCCTTGTCTTTGTGCGTGTTCCATGGCATCCCCGACACAGGGCATCCTAGTGGGGAGCTATGAGTGATTAGGTAAAGCTGAACTATTAATCCTCCCACTGCTGATACAGGTCTGCCCTCGAAGAGTGATCAGGCCGTATTCCACCACGCTGCCAAGTGCGGGCTAGATTCACATACGCCATTGAATTTCTTCTCCGGACGCATGCACTTGCAGGTTTTCTCACGACGACGCTTCTTTCACCGAAATATAAATATGTATTACTATCAATCAACCTGACTTCAACTTCTTAAAACTGCAGTATTTTTAACCCCTTTACCAATTCCAAATACCTAAGCACTTAGTTACGTTTTTTAAATCCTTTACCAATTTTAAATGGCTTGTATTTCAAATACCTGCACTTAGATTGACGTTTACTAAAAAACAATTCTCACGCAGATTCCTAGAGTGGTTAATTAATTAAAATCAAATCTAGGTTGTAAGGCTAGGTCTTGAATGGACGTCCTCTGTTCCCGGCGGTGTTTTTGCGCGGACTTCAAAGGGAGGCGCGGCGGCGACGCACTTTGATGACATAGAGGAGGTGAGTAGAAGGGGCACTTTGATTTGAAGTGCCTACTGTATAAGGCTAAACAAGTGAAAAGTAAAGCTTTTTTATTTTCATAATTTTTCACTGAAACTCGCGTTTAAAAGATGAATAACGTCAAAATACTATTATTCCACCGCTTCGAATATAAGAGGGAACATAATGACAGACATACATAAATACATACATGAGGTTGCCTGGAAGAGATCGCTCTTAGCGCTAAGGCCGCCAGTTGTTGCACTAGTTTTAAGTTTTATGATTCTTTTCGTCTGTAATTTTTGTTGTGAACAGTAAAGAGATTATCTATCTATACATATATATCTATATATCTATTGAGCAATTGATGTTTTACATTGCTAGCAACAGGCATGCTTATCTATACTAATATTATAAAGAGGAAAGATTTATATTTTTGTATGTTTGTGTTGAATAAACACAAAAACTTTCCGATTTCAGAAATTCTTTCACCATTAGAATGCTACATTATCCCTGAGTAACATAGGCTATCGGCAGTTTTTATACCTGTGCAAAGCCGGGGCAGGTCGCTAGTTTTTAATATACATATATACTTAAATGAGCAATTATACAAAACTTAATACTCAAATTAACCCATATTTACACAATTACAAATAAATTGGAACGATAAATTACATAATTATTAGGTACTTTTAAATTAGTATTATGTTTTGTCAACAATAATATTATTAGGTCGAAGACAGTACCTAGGCTTTATCTGAGTACCTATCGAAGTATGTCCTATCTGTCGGTACCTACTCTTTGCCCCAACTCCAGCTATGCAAGCCTCGCTGCGCGCGATCAGTTTTTGTCCCTCCTCTCGCTCTCACCTCCCCTCTCTTTCTAACCAAAAGTGCCGCTGGTAACTACGCATTATTCTGTGGCGCAGGTTTTTGCTCTCGACGAAGGTTCTGCGGCTTTTCACGTACTGCATGTCCGGTTAGTGGTACCACGTTATCTTTGGAGCTGGATGAGGCGCCACTGTCGGGTTTTCTGAACAAGGTTTAACGTTTTTGGTGGTTTTTTTTAGTTGTGGTTTTTTGTCAATATGAAATTTATGTTGGTCCTTCGATCGGTCTGTAAGACAGATGTTGGCGCCTTTTAGAAGATAATGATTGTACATCGGTACAGAATTTCGATTTGCTTGTCGTGTTGGCTGAGTGGCCGGCCCTAGTGTCGGGGTTTTCAGGCCGAAAGAAGGCGTTTAGATAACACATACATACGTACGTTACATACATGACTATACAGGGTTATTCATAAAGGGCATGCTAAGCCGAAAAGGGCTCAGTACCTACTCATAATTTTGAGTAACTAGGTAACGTAGATTTAATGTAACGTAACTTCTTCTTCTTCTTCTTTCGTTGCTGCAAAGATTTCCGTACAAACATTTCTACGAAAGTACCATCAAGCATTACGTTAATGTCCACAACCTCTCTAATCAAATAAAATTATCAGATTAAGGGCGAGTCGCGGCTGAGGTGAGTTGGCACTGGGGTAAGTTGACACTAGGGGTGAGTTGACACTGGGGTCAGTTGGCACTTGGAGCAAGTTTTTTTGTTTATTTTTGGATTAACAAACAGTACACAGGAAAGTATATTTATTATACAATTACAATAATCTAGAATCATTAAATAGGTAGCAGGTGCTCTAGAAACGTCGACAGAAGATTAACAAATACATATTAGTTGACTTTGAGATGAGTTAGCACTGGGGTGTGTCGACACTGAGGTAAGTTAGCACTAGGGAAAGTTGACACTGGGGTGACGGACCCTTTCCCTCGTGACGTCAGAGGGTGGGGTCTGCGGGTAACTGTTATTAAATCTGTGGTGAGGGAGGAAGGAGTCAGGAAGTTAATTTCTGTATTTATTTGCGTATGTATTTTTGTGTGAGTCTACGAGTATACGTTTATGATGGTTAGTTTATATGTCAAAAGGCTTGAAGGTTGGTTTGCAAATTAATAAAAAATTGTTACACACGAAAATGCCGCACAATAAAATTAATAAAGTACTATTTGTCAGATTCAAGTGATATGTAGTATTACATGAGACGTATCCATAGGCGATGATCGCTTACCATCAGGCAGGCCGCTTGCTTGTTTGTCATCTGTGCGGCATAAAACGTTGTAAGACTTTTTGAGAATGGTGGATTTGTAAAGGGTTCTGAGAAAAGTAACTTATTTCTGAACAGTGGAACATACGGGGTTATTTTCAGCTCGATGCAAAGCCGAAAAGGGCTCATAGTACTCATCATTATGAACAACTTTTACTACGGGACCAACCTGGAATTCGCGAAAACAAAAAGCTGTTCCATACATTTTGTCGAGTGTCGTCGTCATTTTTCAATGGAACAGCTGGATTTTTTTTCGCGAATTTCATTTTGGTCCCATTGTAAAAGTTGTTCATAATGATGAGTGCTATGAGCCCTTTTCGATTTTGCATCGAGCTGAAAATAACTCCGTATAGGTAGGTATTATTAGTATGTTACAAAAGGCATGCTTAGCCACTTAAAATTAGTAAGTAACTAAATAATGATATATATACTTACTACTTAAGTAGCTCGTTTTCATTTTGAATTTGAAAATTTTGACAAAAATTTCAGAGCTGTCAAAAGAAGTTTGCTAAAAATGGAACAACAAAATCGAAACGATTGTCTCAATTTCTTTTTTAAAATTTTAACTAAAATATTGACCCCAATAAAGTAAACCTCTATTCACACGACACAGCACATCATTGAGATTCACCCGCCCGAATTAAATGATCATAATAAGATCACTCCCCCACCGGATTAGTTCGCGCTAAACGTAATAGAATCATCATTCATTAGTTCACTCACTCGTTCGCTTATTTAGTTCGTTCAGTGACGCAATATGTTCCCATCAAGCGAGATGGAACGGGCGGAATACTTGAATAGGCACGCGGCGCGGTTCGTTACGGATTGTGTGAATGGAGGTTTATTTTTGAGATTAAACATTTTGATTTATTTTTTGTAACTACGAATTAATTGTTTTTTTAGTGACAGGCTAGACATTTGACCACAGTTTATTCTTACCTATCATTTACCTATGTGGCACTACAACTACCAGATTATTCATCTGGTAATTACACGCACACTAGCATTATACTTATTGATTTTTTCTATGGAACAGCTGATTTTTTTTCGCAAATTTCTGATTTTGGGGCCAATCAGAAATTCGCGAAAAAAAATCAGCTGTTCCATTTCAGTCAAAGTTTTTCATAATGATGAGAACTATGAGCCCTTTGCAGCTTAGTATACCCTTTCCTTATAACCCTGTAGACACTGATACTTTACTTGGCGGCCGCACTTGTTAGAGATAATAAGACACAATATATGGAATTTAGTTATCAATTTCCAGTACCTTTTTAGTCCCTATCATATCATTTTCACTCAATTTTCGATTCAATTATTCATATCACCGTGAGGATCCTTATTATACGTCCTTGCCACTATTCTGCCGTGCATAACCTAAAAATCAGTTAGGGAAAATGTACCAATATAAGTTGACCCCTGTCTACCTTAAAGTATAAAGAAGACAGGGCTCAAGTTATATTGGACGATATCGAATTACTGCTATTTAGCGTACGTTCGGAATTCCATACAGTATTCATACAAAATACGCGTAATTGGATGTAGTTAAACAATTGTTCCATATCAATACATTTTAACAAACGATTTAATTGTATAATTAGCTACATTGTAGACCGGCCCTTACTGTAACTGGAACGTAATCTAATTGGCTAGTTTGAATTTGGAATTTGTTTCAGACGCGCCTGATTGGTGTCACGTGTGGGGCTGGTTCACAATGTATGACTAATTCTATGGATGGCAGTTGAGTAGGTAATTATCTATTAATTTTAAAATTTAATCACATGGTAGTAGACAGTAGGTAGTGGTTACTTATTTTTTTAAATAAAAATGAAATTCCAAAAAAGTCGTCATTATTTTAGTTGCTTAGAAACTAAAATGTTAATGTGTATGGAGAATTATATATTTCCAGACAAAAGCTTTTTGGTATTCATTACGCGTGTGATTTGCAGCAAGTGTGCAAACTTGCAGAAGTGTGGTAGCAAATAATATGCATAAGTGAAAGTAAGTTTAGGTAAAAACTTTCACTTTGTTACTTTCAAAAAGAACATACCCAACTATATAAGTTTAGTTCTTAGAAAAAAACTAACTAAATATTAGTTTTCTTTTCGCAGAATATAATTATGTAAATACCTATTTACTTGTCCAGTCATGCATGAATAGTCAGTAAGCTAAATCAAGTCAAGAGGCCTTCTATTATTCAGGCGGCCTAAGACACACAAGGTGAAGAAAAACATCGTGAGGAAACATGCTTACGTCCGGAGAAGAAATTCAATGGCGTATGTGAATCCAACCCGCACTTGGCAGCGTGGTGGAATACGGCCACACCCTTCGAGGGCAGACCATTCCCAGCAGTGGGAGGATTATAGGTTGAGTAGATAGATAGAATACACAAAACAGACTTTCAGGCGACCTAAGTACCTGATACAAAGGCCGGGCACTCAACATAATTATTCTATACCCCCAGCTACCCTGTCTCCTCGAACTCATATATTATTGAAGAAAGTCACAGGAAAAAAGGTTTCGCGGAAAGTTTAAACGAAGCAAATCTGACGTCCGCAGCGATATAAGTAGGAAATTGGTTCTTAGAAGGTTGGGAATGTTTCCAATGTCTGAAATTATAAAAAATATTTTTCAAAAATGTTTAAAAATCAAGCTTTTATTGCATTGTCATCGGAGTCACACACGTATACCAAATTTCAGCTCAATCGGACATCGGGAAGTGGTCCGAAATTCAGTTGAATCTTGGACGTTTCAAATTCAGAGTGAATACGTATCTTTCAGGTCTGCGTGCTTCATCTTCGACCACATCGGCGCTTTTGAAGAGATGGTAGTCAAACACAGACTCATTCGCGTTAGAAAAAGCCTTACCTACCTAGCTTGGAAAAAACTTCTGAAATTTTCCATTTTTTTTATGAGTTCCAAGATGCCACCGCGAACGCGTCACTCTTGTAATCTCCTGATGAAGATCACTAAAATTAAACTAAACTATAACTAGAATTATTTTTTTCTGAAATTTACTGTCCGTTTTTTTTTTAAATTTGCAATGATTTTATTTTAAATTGTCTGCACAGTATATCGTCAACGGAAACAGCTCGGTTGCTTTAAATATTGCAAACTAGCCGCCATTAGTCCGTCATTATACCACAATAGAACTTCACTGCCCCAGAGGTAGCTATACAAAGTAGGTACATAAGGCAGGTATACAATCGCCGAGGTTAGAATACATACTGCATAAGTAGGAATATAATAGTGCATCTAATGACGCGAATTCCCAGTTAATAAATAAAATTGTAGCGACTGATACACCATAGACAATTAGGTCTACAAATGTAGGTATGTATGAAATGTACACTGCAAAGGAGTTTCTTGCAAAGCATCATTGAGCAAAAAAAGGATTTTTGAAACCGGTGTGCAAAAAGATTTTGGAGATGCTGGGATTTGAACCCAGGACTTTCAGCATGCGAAACAGACACTCTACCACTGAGTTACATCCCCGATAGCAAAAAGAACGAAATTAGTGAAATGTAATAATTAGTACATAACAACATTTTTATCGATTTCAGAAAAAGGACGAAATTTTTGTTACATACTACTAAATAGTGAACAGGTAGGTAAGAGTTATATAGATATTAGGTTATTGTAAAGACTTAGTTAATTTATTGATTTGAATTATTAATAATTATTAAGCTCAGAATCATAAGCAACAAATCCCAAAAGCCCCTTTGCGGTTACAACAATATTGAATTACTACTCTCCTCCAATCGTGCCATCCCTCTCAAGCTCCATCCCTCTCTCGTGCCGTCCCTCTCGCACCATCCCTCATGTCAGTATAACTATTTTTTCTGTAATGTTGCCGAAAACTTCTTGACATGTTACGAGAAGTCGCCTTACAAACTGCAATGCAGTAAGGACAAAGCCGCAGGATATCAATACCATAAATTAGATAATTTAGATATTTTTAATAGTAAATATATAGTGATTTTATTCCTCTCGCCGGTTATCTTAATATTCGTACCTTACTACCTACTACAACCTATCTACTCACTAAATTTATTAGGCAAAAAGAGACTTAAATTAAGAAAATACATTAAAATATAATTCAATTAAAAAAACTAACCAATAAAACTAAACTAATCTAAAAGGCCGCTGCCTGTGGGAATTGTTCCCAAAATGCTGGCCCCATTACCACGTTGTATGGTGATGCTCACCCTTTGGGCGAGATAGAGGCCAGCATTTTGGTCACGTGTTGCTTCGACCAGACGAGAAGAGAGCTCTTTATAAATTTTTTTAGCACTCGGCCCCCACGGTCCCAAGGTTTCGACCCCAAAAGGCTCAAACATATAGCCGCTGTCTAGCGTACTATACTTACGCCTTTTGAGGCCTTCCGCAGATTCTGCCGCCGCGCCAGCCTTATTCTGAGTTCCGGAAAGATGTGACGGCGCAAGTGTGTCGACACAAGTAGCGTCCCACACTAAGGGCCGTCCCATCTTCCACGGAACCAAAGTCATTCCGTCCGGTCTTTTACCGTCACTACGTACGAGACCGTTCGGTTCCAGAACGGCCGCGCAGTTAGCGGAGACAAAAGCCCGGCGGATAATGTCGTTAAGACTGGCGTGGCGGGGAATCCTGCCTGCGCTTCTAACGCAAGAAAGCCCGTGGTGACCGAGCTGGTCGACAGCAACGCCACATTGGCAGCGGTGTGGAGCACAGCACGATGCGCCCAAGCGGAGAGAAGTGGCAATCCGAAAAGTTAACGAATCCATTAGAGTCCCGGTGTTTGGCGATGGGAGGGCCTGTAGCCACAAACCTGATTCCCACTCAGCAACGGCTAATAGGCGAGCCCGATCTGCAGAGCTAAAGCACGTATTAAAAAGCTGCTTCCGCACTAGCTCACAGATCGGTCGATAGTATATAATAGTTATTCCGTATGTAATACTACTGTTTATAAAGATGATAATAGATAATAAATATTTTGTACAATAATTTTAACTTTATTCTTTTTATTTTTAGGAAAACTTACAGGCAAACTGTACCTACGGGTACGGACGGGGTTGTGAGAATATAGTATGCTAAGTTGAAAAGGGCTCATAATAATTATAGGTCTTTAACATTTTTCTATAAATACTATATTTTTCTATAATTTGCGTGTTCTCGGCCAAGGGCACTGTCTCGCCACTGCACTCGTCACGTGTAATCAACCTATGATGAAACTAACGTGGCTTTGAAACTCCATACTGTTTGTCTGCCCCACCACAGTATACGCAACAGTCCCCGTAACCAAAACTCTGAAATTATACAGCCTTCCCAGCCACAGTCGGACTATAATTTGGAACTATAATTCGTACTTTTTGTTTGTTTGTCTGTAATTATGTATGGTCTTTGGTCGTCCGAGTTTTTTTTAGTTTTTTGTGTGATTTCCAGGACGGTTGTTAGCGGTTGTCCTTTTGCTGTATTTTGGGTTTTTTTGGTAGTTGCCTACTTAGATGATGTTGTATTAATTATTAGATGGAAATCTATACTTAATATTACCTATAGATAAAGAAGTAAAGTATGTATAATATACAAAGTTATAAGAAAAGGGTATGCTAAGCCGGAAAGGGCTCATCATAGTACTCATCATTAAGAACAAGTTTTATTGGGTGACGACTCGTGGTCCCACTGGGATTGTACCACTATTACTCGTGGTCCCACTATCCCTGAAATCATGGGTTCGTGGTCCCACTGCTTAGTGGGACTACAAGTCCTAGTTAAAATCGTAGGTTCGTGGCCCCACTGCATCAAATTTATACGTAGAGTAAATACGTTGGAATTCAAAACTCAATAAAAGTATAAATAAAAATTATGTTACTGTTTTGAAACTACTGCATACACTTAAAGAAGATTTTACTGCAAAAAATACTTTCGAAAAGAAAAGAGATCGGTTGCAACTATTATAAGACGACTTAATAATACAGTCACAAATGCAGCTGCTATACCAGGAGATCATTATGGGACCAACCCGGCATTTGCGAAAAAAATCAGCTGTTCCATAGAAAAATGTCAATGACATTCGACAAAAAGCATTCATAGCTCGAGGTGCACGTAACCCATCACCGATGTTAGGCAACGGATGACACGGTCAGTTGGAAGGTTGGATAGAGCTCACCCCTTCTGGGGTGCCAGAGCAAGATTCCCCACCCCGGGTGACGACCCAAGCCGAGGCTCGTACCTACGAGGTGCCCTTGTGCTTGTCGCCCCAAAAACTTTTGGTCCAGCGCCATTTGCGCGCTGTAGAGGCCTCAGTGGCCAACAGCATTTAGTCATTAAAAAAAAAGTTGTATAGAACCTACCAACAGCCGAGGTGTCAGTCAAACGCAAGCTAAGATTAAAAAAGAGATACAAAGACATACCTATGTACTTTGAAATAAAATACATTGTAATATACTGAAGTTACCAATGTAATAAATATGCGTAATAATTAATAAACATCAGCTAGGTTTATTAATATCTTATTCTATTCTAAACGTTGCAAATTTACAAAAAAAAAATCATAGAGCAGTCAAGCAATCAATACAGCAAGACCGAGTGCAGTGACTGGGATGACGGACGGACGGACAAATTACACGTTGTGTTAGTTATTACATGAGGTTTATGAAGGGCTGGGGTGGCTTTAGGGGTAAGTATATAAGTAGTGGCGTCCCGCGGTTTTACCCGGTTTCGAGGGGACAGTATGTTTTCAGGACTAAAAGCAAGCTTATACAGGGTTATTCATAAAGGGTATGCTAAGCCGAAAAGGGCTCGTGGTACTCATCATTATGAACAACTTTTACTATGGGACGAACCCAAAATTCGCGAAAAAAAATCAGCTGTTCCATAGAAAAATGTCGATGACACTCGATAAAATGTATGGAACCGCTGATTTTTTTTTCGCGAATTTCGGGTTGAAAGTTGCTCACAATGATGAGTACTATGAGCCCTTTTCGGCTTAGCATACCCTTTATGAATAACCCTATAGGTTTATGAGTGTGAAACGTTTAGGTATATTTGCGAGCGGAGCAGTAATTTTTTATGTAACATCTAAAAGAAAATTATGCATGTAAAAACATAATTGTTTTAAAACGCCAAATTTATATTGAACTTTTGAATTAACACATGACCACATTAAAAAACTAAGTCATATTAAAAAATTAAGTCGTATTTTTCTGAGATTAAATCAAGCCTCTCAGATTTTGACGACCTGTTTGGCTCTGCAGTAGTATATCCGCCTTATAAGCCTGAGATTTCTAGTTCGATTCCCGGCCGGGCACACGTTTGAATGATGAATTTAAATATCTGCTCTGCGTCTGTCTGGGTGTTAGTTGTCTTTGTTGTGTTCCATGGCATCTCCGACACAGGGCATCCTAGTGGGGAGCTGTCAGTGTTAAACGTTATTTACGATCTAAGAATTTTAGCTGATTTAGAAATTTTAAATCAATCAAAATCGACTCCAATATTTTGACAAAAATGTGAATAATTAGGTTTAGAATGTCATCGAAATCCATTCCGCCATTTGTTGCAATAACCTCTCTATATATTAATGAAGTCGGTTTAAAAACAAAGTGCTTCCCTTCAGCGAGCTGTAGTATTGTGTGGCAGCTCGGCTCGGTGCTCGGTGCGAGGTAGTGTTTCGAGTTCTCTTAATGTGACTAAAAGCTTTTCTCCCGCGGGGAATCAATGGGGCCGTTTAGGGCGAACGACTTTTCGTGACGTTGATGCCGATGAAAAGAAATATCTTAGTTTTTTACTATTCTTGTAGTTTTAGTTTTATTTTTATTACTGCATGACAAATGTGTGATACTTCTCCAGATAAGCTCAGCAAAAGCCGAGCCATTGACACATTTCTACTGCCAAGAAGTAATGAAAATTTCGCTAAAAGAATGATGAATTTACTTAATTATATTATTGGCACCAGTTTATGATAGTTCATCGTAAAAACTGGTGCTAATCATTGTCCTTTTTTGTGACATCCGTATGCGCCGTACTAATAAAGTGAATTTATCATTGTTATAACGGAATTTAATGATCTTATTTTCAGTGTGCGTTACTAAGCCGTAATCCAAATATAATAAGCACTAATAATGATGGCGAAAAAGAGCCTATTCCGGATACTATTCCGTCCAGCGGTTTCAGCATGACATTGTATTAAAAAAACAGACATACTTTCGGATTTAAAATGTTGGCGTGATTTATCGAATGATAAAATTCTTAAATTTTATGTAGTAGGTATCGGCTTTAGTAAAAGCATTTTCCCAAGAAACGTATTCTAAGTGAGACAGCGGAGTGCTGCGAGTGAGCGGAGCTATCAATCGGAGCTCGGCTGGATTGAAACTTTTATCTATTTACTCATTTTTGAGGAAAGAAGTTATATTTTTTAGATACCTAGATGGGTTGATAATTTTGGCCGAGCGAAGTGAGGACTTGGGAGTCTAAGGTACGGGAACAAGTAACCATTTAGTAATTAAGACGAATACTTACTTAAACGTCGACAAGTTTCGTTTACATTCCTGACGAAGATCACCGAATGTGATCGTAACTAGTCGTAGTAAAAGGCTTAACTTTTACGTGAGTATTCAGTGAAATTTCAGGGCAAATAGGAGATTAAACATGTTATATCTCAGGGTGACGAGCGCAGTGCTGCGCCGCGCAGGGGCTTGAACTGTAAGAGTTGAATATTCTGTGTGACGCAGACCTGTTATGGGCAAACGTAACGTTGAACATCACGCGAGCGATTGGCTCGTCTCGTCACTCAATGGAATAAAATAAAATGTGGCAAAACCACGTTAGTTTCCATAATAAAGAAGCATTTAATTTGTATGTTTGTTCGATGATAACTTAACCTAAGGTTAATTAGAATTGATGATATTTTGCAGGTAAGTAGTTAATTTTAATACAATTTTCAAGTTTGATTATGAGCAACATTGGTCGAAGGGTTGTAAAGTAAAGTGGTTACGAGGTTCAGTTCGCCGCGAAGTACTAGTTTATAACTCACCACAACAAAAATGTTCTATCATCTGTGAACACTGAACAGTTATCGACAAGTGCTTTACTTCCACGCCGCAACAAATTATTGTAGAGCCCTCGAACTCGAACTCGAACTCGAACTCGAACGCGGCAGGCATCCTCCAATATCTGCGGGCTACAGTAGTACGATACGAGCACACTCGATGAACAATCGCGGCTCTGTCGGTGAAGGGAGAGACTTTTAATAAAATTCGTCCAGTTTATTCTTTAGTCACAAAAAAAGAAAAGCAAATAAGAAAAATAAAGAAAAAAGCCCAAAAAGGAAAAAATACTCAGAAGAAATAATAAGTTATAAAAGTCTATATTTTATTTCTATGTATGTTAGTATGTAAGGTAAATGTGTATATGTTCTATGGGTCTCTATAACTTGAATTGTACCTATATGCAAGTTATATTGCCTGAAATAAGTTGTACTTATTATATCTGTAAATGAACAGAGCTCGTGGCGTACCTAGGATAGGTGTTACTGTTTGTAACTGATCACTGAAGTTAAGCAACGGACGACACAGTCATTCGGAGGATGGGTGACCGCGGGTGTCATCTACCGTGGCTCGAACATGTAAAATTGTAGGTTCCGGTTGTTTGTCCTATACCAACAAACGTAAGCCATGTCAGAGGCTTTCAGGCGGCCTAAAAACTTTGACATCAGGGTACGAGATTACGTTTTTTTATTCTTTAATAGTTTGACTGTGTAGCAAAGGTCAAAGGTATGATGATATCATGCTTTCTGAGTGATTTTTCATGACTCGTTTAGGATATAGCTTTATTGTAAAGTGATCAAAACCGTTTTTTTACTGACGAGACGACCATATTGCACGTCTGAAGGTAAACATGAGCATCTCATGACCGGGTACTCTGGGCGGCGGGCTCGGGGGGGCCCACCGCCCGACTAGAGAGATCCCCGAGGATGAACGATGTGTCTGGTGTTCCGACACATCGTTGCGAAGAGGGATCGAGCTACGGCTCTCCGAGACTGGGGTCCAACTGATGGACTGGGGCCGTGGAAGAGTGCGAAAGCATGCCCATAGCCCCGGCGGATGGCGTCAAGGGGGAACACCCCAGGGTTTTTAGTGGGTAGGCCGCCACTAGGGCGGAGACTCCCACATAACTACCGTGCTCCCCCCGGGGCCGGTGGTATCCATAAAGGATTTTCCCTGGGTCAAAAAAAAGACCCACCGCTTAGACCTATGCGCGACAATCAGTGGCATGACTTGTCTTATCAAACAATGCATCGTACTCGTCACCCTGAGATAGTAAAATGTAAGACTTTTTACAATTCAAGCAAGTTTACTTCAAAGATTGCCTGTTTCTTGTAGAAAAAAGGAAAAAAATAAGTAGAAATATGTACATTTCCAATTCATTCATTCAAAATTTGAGAGCGTTGCTGTCGTTGGAGTAATTCACAGGCTTGACAGTGCTTTTACCTCATTATACGACATGACATCAGCCTTCTCTTTAATCTGAATACAAAAACAAATAAGCTCCAGCGTCATGCAAGGTCCATTAACTGACCACAAAGTGCACAAGACACCGGCTCTACCTAGTTTGGGACAAAGTGCTACAGCCCTCTTAGCATGAAAAAAAATTTATAAAACAAGTTATACAAAGACAAAATAATGACAAAAGAAATGTGCTGTCAATCAGAAATACAACAAAGTTTGCACACTATCACTGCCTATTAAGTTGATTACACGTAACGAGTTCAGTGGTATAGTTGGCCACACTCGGCCGAGCAAACAAATCATGGTCCAAGCGACTGTCTCCGTCGCCTCATCAAACTTATACAAACCGAGTACTCGGCCGAGGGCACTGTCTCGCCTGTACTCGTTACGTGTAATCAACCCATTACTAAATCTAAACACGTCAGACCATAAGCTACAATATATTATGCTAAGTTATAAGAAGAAATTATAAGTATTTTATGTTGTTATAAATAAATTTCAGAACTGACCATTGATTTTGGCACCTAATATATTTAGATCTCACTTCTTTTATCATTGAAGTCAACCAAGGTACCACGATACCAAGGCATATAATTATCATAATATTGAACTTGGCTCTCATTTTACATTTATGTTTTTGATGGGATCTAGTATTACTTACTAAACAAGGCCTCCCGTCCCGGCACCCCCTCGAGCCCAACCCTCGGATGCCTGTAACCTGCCTTTTGTCTCGACCAGCGTTCGTTATTCCATTGTTTTACCATTACCTTTTGTGTTTAGTACTGTTGTAATGGTAGGGTGTACGTGTGTTGTGGCATAGGAGAAGCGATAGCGAGTTGAAGGTGTGGAAAATTGGTAGCGATTTTAGCTATCACTAACTGCCTATATTTCCACAATCCTTCGACCGATTTTGCTCAAATTCGAACTTGATTTTAAGTTCGAGTATTGAACTTCATTTTGTCAAAATTTTGCACACTTATCCGCATTGTTTAATCTTGGCTTTAATCTCTTTGCTCATCCGGCTAAGGGGTTCCCAACGAGTCACACCAAAACGAGTCACAGTGTTACTCGTTGTGATTTTTTTCCCAACGAGTTACACTCGTGAAACAGTGTTACTCGTATAATATGATTTCCGCAAAACTTTTTTCACGTCGATGCTCTGCTATAACCCGCTCCGCCTCCCGACTGTGCCCGCACCCGACCACCCTTAATTACGCCAACTGTTGTACATGTCGCTAATACAGTGGACATGTGGTAACAACAAGCACAAGTAGCTTTTGTTTCATTTTTATTATAACTGTTTTCTGCGGTAGCACTTAAAAAAAAGTATTCAAAATAAATAAAAATACAGTTTAAGTTTCATTTTTATGCTCGCTGCGTTTTGGTGTAGCACTTTGATGCTTTAAAAAAATGTATCCAAAATATTATTATTTAAAAATAATATAATTTTTATTCCATTTTTATGCTAGCTCCAGATTATTAGCATAGCATTTTGATTTATAAAAAAAATTATACAATGTGTAACGGAAAGGTGCAGTAATACTTAAGGGTGTTCTTCTAAACGTCAAAGTGAACAACTTTTATGACACAAGTTTGCTAAATTCGAGAAAAAAATATCGAGTTTCCATACAAAATATTTAGTCACGTGATCAATTATCTTTGGAGATTCGATATTTCCTCTCTCGAATTTAGCAAACTTTTGTTCTAGAAGTTGTTCACTTTGAAGTGTAGAAAAGTATTAGTACTACACCTTTCTGTTACACTTTGTAAGTTTGAATATATCGCAAATAAGTATCTATGTAAGTATAATACATCGAAATATCGTTTTTGTTTCATTTTTATGGCAGCTGGGGCCTGCGGTAGCACTTAGATCCATCTGGCCCGGTAACTGTGCAGAGACATCGGACAGGATGGGAAATAGTCGGTTTCACCCGCTTTGATGTAAGAACCTTTAATTTTCCGATTGACAGTTTGACATAATCGGAAAGTAAATTAACCCTTAAATTTAATGGTCGCGTAGGGTGTTTTGCACCTCAGCGGATTTACGCTTTACCTGTGTTATTTAATTCGATACGTTTGCAGAAGCAAATTACTAACTTAAGTAAGTAGGTACTTACATATGTACTGTATTTACTTCTGATTGTGTCAAATAAGTATTTTACTTTCTTTTTTTCAAGTACATAATGCATACTTTTGACGAAAGTAAAAAAGTCCATACCTACAAAATTGATAAATAAAAATTGAACAAAATTCAATATCGATTATTATATAATGGAACTATTTCGCTACTTTAAAGTTATTTTCATCGATGAACACCTACTAGTCCCCTACATAGGTACCTAGATACGAAACATAAGGCATATAAATGTACCAACCAAAAGTATAAGAAATAGTAATAAACTATTTCTTTTTCTCACACCTTTTTAAGCTTTCAAATAAATCAAAACGCCACGTTTCCACCACATAAACAAAAGACGCCATATTAAACCTCCATTTACAACCTCGGCTGTCAAACACAACCTATAAATAAAAATTTTCCCGCCATGTCGCCATGAAAAATTATCACTAACAACCACTTTAACCAAACCTCTGCAATTAAGCAACTACTCTCAAACGAAAGCTCAATTTATCCTAGCCACTCATTCCATAATGTAATTTGAAATCGAAACTCTAAGCTCAGTTTCCGTCTCGCTTTACTCACCGCGATATCGCTAAGCGCAAATGAGATGGAGATAATGGGGTCGCATTGCATATCATTATGAGTCCGCGCGCAGTGAACGATAGAACATAATTCGTCTCTTTCTATAATACGATAATTTGGTGTAAATGACAGAGATGGTTACTGCAATTCGATCTGATACGGCGAAGGTTGTGCCAAAGAAAAGTAATAAGTTGAAATTATTACATTTTTGATGTGTATTAATAAGTAGGTTTAATCATTTATTAGTCAAATCATGCACTGAATATGAAGAAATGTGCATAAATGATGTTTTTTCTTGTAAGAATGAATAATATCGTTAGTTCTGATGTTCCACTTTATTAATTCTTGATAAAGACATTATGATTCTATTAATTATGCAAGTTATTAACAGCTATTGTATTTGCTTGGAACTATTTTTTGTCTCGCTTCCACGTGCGGTTTTTGTCGTCAGCTAGAAAATGACAGATAAGATAAGTAATTCGATGTCATAGTTTTATAGGTTATCGACTGTTTATGCATATTTTGTATGGAATATGCATAGGTACTTAGAGGTTAAAAAACTGGACGAGTGTTCTACACGTCATACTTTTTATTAATTAAAAACTTCCGAACCGATTGTTGATTTTTCTGAGTTTTCCAAACGAAAGTCGCATTTATAATCTAATACACGACTAAGTTGATCGTATAAAATTAGTGGCGAGTCCTAGTGTCAGTTTTAGGTTAGGTACTCTAAGACTTTTATCATGACGTAACGGTTTCTTCCAATCTTGAGAAAATAACCGGGACCAAGGAGTCTTTCCATTCACGGTAGCACTCAGTACCTACATCTAAAATGAGATAGATACTTACAACAGTAAAATGTAGATTAAATAATAAATTAAATAACTCCAACGTTCAAACGGCTAACCAATTTTGCTAAAACATGTCTAAAGATGGGTGACAACAGGGACTGACTCTGACTCCTAAGAACCGCTGGAAAACCTGCTTTCAAATAAAAAAATATCTAAATCTATCGATTACAGTAGAGTACAGTGATGTACTCGTTACGTGTAGATAATCAACCCAATACTAACAGGCGAGTTGTTGGTCAAACATCACTAGAAGAAGACCGCCGATTCTGGACATTATTTCACGTTTTTATTCAAAGAGTACACCGACACGAGCAACGCTGTTAAATACTGATGATGACGACGACGATGACGTGACTAACAACTTAAGATTACATGTGTTTCAATATACAATATAGCAAAATAAGTTATTAAAAGTATTGGTTTATCCAGCAATCTACGTCTGGTTTACCAGCGATTTTTCAATTTGCTTCCTTTTTTTCCGAGATAATGTAGGTACTTAACTTGATCTTAGTTTTGCATATTTTCGGGGTGCAAATTGCATTTACTTAGGTAGTCTATCTCTAATCTCGATGATGTATACCTACAACTTCCTTGTCGAAATTCAGGACGACTAATCCAGTCGAAAATTACAAAACGAAAGGTTACATACAAACCAGACGTACCTAGCTAACTGTTTAACCGACTTCAAAAAAGGAGGAGGTTATCAATTCGACTGTATGTTTTTTTTTATTTTATGTTTGTTACCTCATAACTTTTGACTGGGTGAATCGATTTTGATGATTCTTTTTTTATTAGAAAGCTGACGCTTCCCATTTGGTCCCATTTCAATTTAGTCCAGTTCTGATAATGGTATCCATGAGAAAACCATATAAGTCTTAAATTTGCATTAAGTACGTGCGCGACAAATAGATGAATAACTCAATAGTCGGTCTTTTGAAGACGGTTTTTGTTTTTTGTTTTGTAAAAATAATGTTCTTGTTTAACGCGTTAAAATTCGCATTTGACCACCACCTCGCCTGATGGTAAGCGGCGATGTGGTCGATGAAGTACGCAGACTTAGAAGATACATTCACTGCACTGCACGAAGAATTTGATGAATAATTAAATATTGAGGCCTAAAAAAACTGTCACACCAGGAGTAGTCAGTCGGTTTATACGAACTTATTTCTTTACTTATATATTATTTTACTTGTTGTTTCCAGTGAAATTTCAGTTCAAATAGGAGATTAAACATCTTAAATCTCAGGGTGACGAGCGCAGTGCTGCGCCGCGCAGGGTTTTGAATTCTAAGAGTTCAAAATTCTAGGTGGCGCAGACCTGTAATGGGCAAACATGACGTTTAACACCAGGCGAGCGATTTGCTCGTTTCGTCATACAATGGTATAAAAAAGTAAAATTACTGTAACCAGATTCAGGGAGTCTCTATCATCCTGTAATTTCTACTAATGTTTCTTTTTTCTCAGCCTGTTTTGTCCCAGTGCAGTGCTGAGAAAAGGTTTCCCCCATTTCCTAACACTTTTATTTTTCTACATAAATATACTTATACATATACTAGCTGACTCGACAGACGTTGTCCTGTCTCGATGACTATTTAATTCGAATTGGTAAAAAAGCCATTGCGTCAATAGGCTATTTGACACTATTAAAAATATGCTACGAAATGTGGTCATTCTATTAGGTAATAATATAAAAAAACATATTTATCTCTGTTTTATCCAAAAATATTTATAGATTTTTCAAAATAAACAAAATAAATTCAAATTATTTTTTAAAATTCTTCAGCCACAAGAACGCTCTGTGATTGGCTACGCCTCGCGTGACGTCACACGCAGGTAAACATTGTTTAATGCTAGGACACTTTGTGTGATTTTATATTGTACACTTTGGTACAAGTTTGACGTTTGTCAAAGAATAAAGTTTGCTTACCTGCCTGTGACGTCACGCAAA
Source organism: Alcis repandata (assembly GCA_949125135.1). Taxonomy (NCBI): domain Eukaryota; kingdom Metazoa; phylum Arthropoda; class Insecta; order Lepidoptera; family Geometridae; genus Alcis; species Alcis repandata. The sequence goes on along the minus strand of OX421250.1, from coordinate 7,544,488 downwards.
TCACATGTCGTCCGCCATTACCGAAACAGCGTTTTTAGCGCGAATATTGTAATTTAAATTTTAACACAGTATTTTGCGAAAACTACTGCAAATTTCGCAGAAATATACATGTGGTGTATTAATCATATGCCAACGAATAATTTAAAACAGTTTTTCAAAATCAGTCAAATAGCCTATTCTATGTCAAATGTCAAAAGTTACATTAAAAAAGTTTACATTGTCCAAAGCGCTAAAGATAAATGATGGTTTAGGTATTTTTAAATTTTCTAATTTTTCATGTTTTTTTTACTATAAATTGAGATGTGAGCTATCCTATCTCCTAAGTTAGATCGAACTGCACACGGTGTGCAAATTTGATTGAAATCGGTTAAGTAGTTTAGGAGTCTATAGCGGACAAACAACGTGACACGTAATTTATATATATTAAGAAGATACTACTAATGTTGTAAATGCGAAAGTCTGTGTGTGTTACAACGTGTGTGATTGTTAGTTACCATGCATCTCCGTAACTACTAAACCCGAAGGAATAGAAATTGCTTATGCCCAGGATTAAAAAAATTGGATTCTTTTTATCCCGGAAAACGCGGGCGAAACCGCGGGGCGCAGCTGGTTTCAAGTTAATTTTGAACTGGTTGCGTGTCGCAGTTTTACCTGCGGTTTCCCGGATAAAAGTAGCCAAAATATTAATCCAGGGTAAAAGCTACTGTCGTATCAAACTTCATCCGAATCCATTCAGTCGGTTTTTCGTGATTGAGTAAAAAACATACAAAACTTCACATTTATAATATTATATTAGACTAGCGACCTGCCCCGGCTTCGCACAGATATGAAATATAGTATGATGACCATAACCATATTATTTCATTATAATTTAATGTTTAATCTTTAAATTAGTATTCTTGTCTTGGGTTAGGTACTCGCCTGAAGTAAAAACATTTTTTTTATGTTGTGAAAATTTAGCTGATGCAACATATTTAAGAAGTTGGAGCTTAATTCACTCTGAAAAGAGATTGATATAAAAATAACTTTGATGGTTACCAACACCTAGTCGAGCTCCGCTTTGAAGTGCAACATTTTAATGCAGGGTTATAAGGAAAGGGTATGCTAAGCCGAAAAGGGCTCATAGTACTCATCATTATGAACAACTTCTACTATGGGACCAACCCTATACGAAAAATCGCGAAAAAAAATCAGCTGTTTCCAAAAAAAATATCATAATAATGACGCTCGACACAATTAACTTCTCTATACTGAAGTTGCCTGGAAGAGATCGCTCTCAGCGATAAGACCACCAATATTGCATTAGTGATATGATGCTTTTTCTTTGTAATTTTTAGTGTGAACAATAAAGCGTTTGTCTATTATATTATCCATCCATATTATTTAAGTAAAACGTGCCTACTTACAGCACTTTTCCTTAAAACAGCCCCCGGAAGCTCCCCCCCCTCCCCCTCCCCCCCTTGCGAGCGTACGCCCCGTCGGTCGCCATGGCAACGCGAGGGGTGGCCTAATGCTTACCTACTAGAGAGCGGGCCATGGTTTATGAATAAAATGAATTATATTTCTGTAAGAGTAATATTTTTATACCTCCATGTTGAATGATATTGATTTTGAGGAAAAGTCCTTCTATCTTATATGTATATAATATTATCTTATCATACTCGTACTTCATACTAATATTATTAAGAGGAAAGATTTGTATTTTTGGATGCTTGTAACGAAAAAACTTGGAAACTAAGTACTGGACCGATTTAAAAAATTATTTCACCAATATAAAGCTACATCATTAGCGAGTAACATATTAGTATAGCGTGAAAGTTTTAACAAAAGTTAATTAAGTTGAAGCAACAGAAAGTATACTTAGTAGGTTGTATACATAGTGGTGCTATTTTAACTTGTCATACAGCCAGAAAATGGCTAATCTACGTCTTTTCAAGGTTAGAGCGAATAGATATCTTCTAAATCTGCGTGCTTCAACTTCGACCACGACGTCTCTAACCAACAGACGAGTTGGTGGTCAAACAAGGATTAACTCGTAATAAAAAAATCCTGAAAAAAGGTTGACACAACAACATTTGTGGTGTTTCGGCGCGGTCAGTTTTCAGATGGGTGACCACGGGTATTCACAACTGAGCGCTAGCGTTGGTCAGATGACACGTTAAACTGTAGGCCCCGGTTGTTTGTCCTTAACGACAACTTCAACTAATCCAATTCTTTCAAATAATTTTATGATTGTAAAAGTGTGTTAGTCAGTTTGCTTGTCGATGTTCGTATTTTGCATGTAGTGTGTTGTACCTACTCGTATGTGTATTGTTTAAAGGCCGGAGTAACATAGATATTTTATATTAATTTTTATCACAGAAACTCTATTTCTCTAATAGGATTATCCACGCGGATGAAATCGCGTGGTGCAGCGAATAAGTATAAACATCAAAGTTACTTACTGTCTTATTCTTTCGGTTTCTCGTCTTTTATAAAAAAGGAAAAACTTAACTTATAAATATTGATAAGGTTTTGCAAAAAAAAAGTCTGGTAAACGCATCCTTCTTTTTCAAAAAATTGCAAGGGGAACGTTGTTTTATTTTGACCTCTTAATCCTTAAATTTATCCATAGGCGACGGTGATCGCTTACCATCAGGCGGCCCGTTTGCTTGTCTGCCACCTATGGCATAAAAAAAAAATACTCACATTCATACTGCTATTACAAAACTGTCAAAATTCGTTGCGAAAAATGCACAAATTCAATTCAATGTAGCCAAACTTTTAATCCCCTTGCGAAACGTACGCAGGGTTTAGAATAGGGTAAAAACAAAAATAATTGGTACCTTTTTGATTCTGATTTTGTTTTTAATGAGGCAAGTTTTAAATCATTTTATATTCTCATATCAAAATTATCTTCCCCAACATTTCAATACAAAACTAGCCCAAATTAACAACAATATAGCCATAACAAGCGTTTCCACTAGTTTGAACCAGAAAATGGTCTTGAAAGCTACAAAAGGACCAATTTACTTATTGTAATCGCGTCAAATTGCGCGAGAAAAGAGGGTAGTAGGAAAATTGCAAATCAAATTGTATTGTGCGCGGTCAGTCGGGCGTGAGACGCCGCGGGGTGAAGACGTGTATGAGGGCGAATTTCGGTGTTCCGCGTCCTTTGACGGACAAAGATGCGTTGATTGAAAGGTTTTATTTATACTGGCGATAGGCTAATTTGAAAAAGGGTAAAAATATTAGGGTAGGTACGTACGGTCAATCTCGTAATATTTTTTAACTTTTTATAATTCTTTTGTAACAGATACCGATATTTTTTTCTTTTATGCTTAATTGTAAGTAGTGTAGGTGTACGGGTTAAAAATTAAATTAATTCAAACGAAAACTCAATTGCAAGATTGCACGCACTCCCAGACATTTAACATATTATTATGTTAGTTACTTAGTCTCTACTTTTCGGACAAAAAAATAACTTAGATACAAACCTTAAAACATATCCCTGATGCTTTCAGTATAATATAATATAATATTTATGTATTCAGACGACGGTGGGAGAACAGCCGCTTCGAATTTTTGAAGTGGCGGGTTCAGACCCCGACTCGTACCAATGAGTTCTTTCGAACTTATGTACGAATTTACATGCCATCTTTTCGGTGAAAACATCGTGAGGAAACCAGCATAGGTACGTTCGGAAAATAAATTCAATGGCGTATGTTAATCCAGCAACCCGCACTTGGCAGCGTGCTGGAATACGGCCTAATCACCCTTCGAGGGTAGACCTGTATCGCGGCAGTGGGAGAATTACAAGTTGAGAATAAACGACGGTGATCTCTCACCATCAGGCGTCTCTACTCCGTTACCACCTAAGCCATAAAAAACATCTCGCACTCAAAAATCTGTGGGAAAACTGAACCGAGACTCAATAACCCAATAATTACACAAGAACATTATTTTTACAAAACAAAAAACAAAAACCGACTTCAAAAGACCGACTATTGATTTATTCATCTATTTGTCGCGCACGTACTTAATGCAAATTTAAGACTTGTATGGTTTTCTCATGGATACCATTATCAGAACTGGACTAAATTGAAATGGGACCAAATGGGAAGTGTCAGCTTTCTAAAAAAAAAAGGATTATCAAAATCGATTCACCCAGTCAAAAGTTATGAGGTAACAAACATAAAAAATAAAAATAAAAAACATACATACAGACGAATTGATAACCTCCTCCTTTTTTGAAGTCGGTTAAAAAACATCTCGCACTCAAAAATCTGTGGGAAAACTGAACCGAGACTCAATAACCCAATAATTACAAAAAGCGGATAATCTCTTCAAGGAAGACAGTCGGTTATAAGTACTCTACATATGCAAGCAAAAAAAATTTTACAAGATACAAGAACATTAACTCCCAAAATTATACGAAATAATTCGGATCTCAAACTCTATGATCTATTTTTAATGACAGCCGCCAGCCGCCATTACGTTCCAATTTCAAATTCAAATTTTCGAAAAAGGAACGTCTGTCGATGCGCAGGCGCCGCACGTTCGGCTGCGGTTTGAAAAAAATATAGTCATTTCTGTTTCCGGTTTAGTAAATACAAGTCCGAATAAATATAGGGTGTTTTTTGGGGTTGGTTTTGAACCCTTGCGACTGTCAAATTTGAGAATGATTATCGTTATGTAACAAATCGATTTGTTTTATTGACTTTTGGTATTTATTTATCATTGTTGCGGTAATTTTATTGACCGAGCGAAGCAAAAGTTTTAGGGACTTCAAAAGCCATTTTGCGCTTGTGTGTTTACTTGTATGTTTTGTCGTACCGATGTAAGTATGTAATTACCGTCGATTTTCACAAAGAATTGTAATCATGACGTTAAGCAATTATTTTTTTCTTATTCCCAAAATGACCAAAATTGGTGAAAGGGCTACGTAGATTACTAGCTGTAGGTACCCCGTAGTTTTATCTTCGTTCTGATAAAAACGGTGATAACGATGATGATGATGAAATTTAGTCGTTTTCTGTACCCCTGATAACGCGTATGCAAAGTTTCATGATCGGTGGAGCAGTAAAGGTGTGATAGCGGAACAAATAAACGGATTCATTTTCATTTTTCATTTTCACTTTCGCATTCATACATGACTTAATACTAGCGGAGCTCCACGGTTTCACCCGCATTTTATGAGATCAAAAGCAGCTTTATTGTAATCAAAAGTATAAGGTACCTTTATACCAAATCTCATCCAAATCCGTTCAGCCGTTTTTGCGTGATAGAGCAACAAACACCAAACCTTTATAAAATGTCACATTTACGAGTATAATATTAATATAGTAGGATCAGTTAGGAACGAGGTCACAGTTCGGGGCGACCTACTAGTAAAATCATTATTTTACTAATATTATAAAAGTGAAAGTATGTTTGTTTGTTACTAATAAACGCTGAAACGGCTGAACGGATTTACATGAAACTTGGAATGAAGGTCTTTCATGGTCTGGATAAACACATAGGCTACTTTATATCCCGGAAAACTCATGTTAACTTTTTGACCGCGGGTGAAACCGCGAGCCGCAGCTAGTTTTGCTCATTTATATTAAATGACGTGTTTTATAAATTCTGATGTTAATGCTAGAGAGATATAATGCGTTGTCTGTATAGGTTGGTATAATGCGGCGCCTCGCGTCATTATGTTAATTATATCAGTCTAGACAATAGACTAAATTATTGGAGGGTTTCCCGAGGTTGGGAATTTGGGCTGTTTAGAAAAATAAACCATCTGTCTATTACTGAATTATAAATAAATATTATTTTATCTTAACGCGAATAAATAATAAATAAATAAATAATAACATTACACACTCATAGCTCCCCACTAGGATAACCTGTGTCGGATGCCATGGAACACACAAAGACAAGGACAACTCACACCCAGACCCAGAGCAGATATTTAAATTCTGAATAGGCCTACGTTTGACCACCAACTCGCCTGTTGGTGCGCCGATGTGGCCGAAGATGAAGCACGCAGACTTAGAAGAATCACTCTAGAGCTTGAAAAGCTCAGGATTAGGTATATCTCAGGAAACAAAGAATCAGAAACGTAGACTCAAAACGTTTTGTACGAAACGGCTGCGCCCCGCGGCTTTGCCCGCGTTTTCCGGAATAAAAAGTAGTATATGTGTTAATCCAGACCATGAACGACCTTCATTCCAAATTTCATGTAAATCCGTTCAGCCGTTTCAGTGTGCATTAGTAACAAACATACATACTTTCACCTTTATAATATCAGTAAGTTATCACCAAACCGAAAATCAAACCAACCAAATCAGTTAGGAATGAAAGAATGTAGCATAGGGGCTGCTTTTTATCTTGGAAAATGCGGTTAAAACCGCTGGGCACAGTTATTATTGAGTACATAATTAATCATCATCATTGTGACTAACTAAAATAAAACTAACAAAGAGAACGACTAATAAAGAGTTTATCTATCTATCTATCTAACAGTTGACACTACAAATAAGATTTTTCAAAAACGTTCCGTTCTAACATTTTCGAGACAATTAATTTTCCAACTGTAGAGTTTTAATTCAATGTATTTACTAGCTGATGTTCAGGACTTCGTGTTTTAATATATTGGGACAACAAAACATAACATTATAGCACTCAGAGATAGTTAAGCAAAAAGTACACCAAGTTTTATTTCAATCGGGTTGTCAAGCGAACATTGACTTTATCAATTACATGTTACACAGTTAGAAAACGCATCATCTTTTCTCAAGCTTGCTAAATACCCAAACTGTGCCAAGCCATGGAAAAATACGAGTAAATTACAGCTGTCAAACCTTTTTAGCCACATTTTCGCGCCAAACTTTTCACTGTTGAGTTTCACACTTTCACGTAGGTAACAATTTCTTTAGGCACATCATTGAAAAAAATACACAACTTGATTACACTCGCTAAATGCACAAACCGCGCCAAGCCGCGAAATAACTTGCAACTGTCAACTTTCACTTGTCACTTTTCCGCGCCAATTCCACCAAAGAGTTTTCTCTTCACTTTTAATTATTAACTGCAATAAAAAACGAAAACTAGCACATCTGCCTACCGCCAGGACTGGGTTAGTAATGATATGACACTCTTATCCGAGGGAAGTGCGGTTTTGAAACAATTACATCAATTTGTGTAGAGCCAATGATGGGGTCAATACAAATTGTTTTTGTAATTCGACCAGCGTACGAAGAGCCCTGGACTAAATTGTATGCAAAAATTGTTGGTTGGCTGGCTGTTTTTGACAGCTTAGTGGATTTTAACAGCTCATCATCATCAGCAGCCTTTACTTGTCTATTAGGACCGAAGATAATAAAACTAGTAGGTACCTAACCTACACATGTCAGATCCATTAGAAACTAATCTTTTCCTTATTGTTTACTGCTTTTTTATGTCTTGGTTTATGTGTTTTGGCTTTTGTTCATGAACTTTTTGACTATAAACTTGGTAAGTAGTAAGCACCTAATTGTCAATTAAAAAATCTTTTTTCTTTACTTACATTGCGCTTCCAGAAAAAATACAACGAACTGCGTCGGCAACGGTGCGCGGCAACAAACCGCGCTTTATTATGTTTTGGCGACTCAAAATTCATTCCTGCAATCTGTTAAATGATCAATATGTGTTTAGGCTCTTTTGAGCGTAATATTTTCGTGAGACTAGAATAAGTACGATCCTTCAGTCAGTTATATAAACTCCTCTCTCAAAATGCGCTCTTGTTACTTGTTACTTTTGTTACATTTGAGAAATTACGGAAAAATCAATTCAACCTTTAATGCTCCCACTGCTGGGATACAGGTCTACCCTCGAAGGGTGATCAGGCCGTATTCCACCACGCTGGCTATGTAAGTGCGGGTTGGATTCACATAGGTACGCCATTGAATTTCTTTTCCGGACGTATGCATGCAGGTTTCCTCACGACGTTTTCTTTCACCGAAAAGCCAGTGATACCTATGTAAATTCGTACATAATTTTGATAAATGACTTGAATTGCATTACTCTTAGAAAGGCTGATGGTGATGATGAAAGTAATTGTCATGACGTCACAACACCGTTGACGTCACCCCGCTCCGCAACCCGATCCGTGTGACCGCGGCTCGCCGGTAACCTATATTTTGAATGAGATTGTTTTACTTGGGACAGATGGGTATCGAGCAGATTAACTCTAATACGCCATTAGAGGCCCGGGCTCGATAAATTAACATAATGATGAGTAGAGTAGGGGGGTGCAGAGACTTGCAGAACAAGCAAAGCACGGGCTGTGGAGATATTGTCGTTCCACTGTTTTTAATCAGCGAGAAAAAGATAAATAAATCGATTTTGAAGATTTGTCACTTCTAAGCGAAGTAGTCCACTTAGAGCACCCGTCCGAATAGCACCCAGCCTAGTCCACGAAGAGCACCTATCCATTTTTTTGGCAGGACCTCTACCTACAGTAAGACTAGGGTCTAGTCTGGGTGTTTGTAGGCGTCTGCTTGTTTTCTTTCTTTTTATAAAAATAAAGTGCGAGCCGTTTACAAATGGTTTTCTACAGTTTTGTCCACGCGTATATGAAAAAGCTAGAATAAGATTATGTTTGTGTTTATTTCGGCTGCTGGCTCGCAATGCCGCGGTCTACGACGCAGCACACGCGCCGGGAAGGAACCGAGTGACTCGCGACTTGGTGTGTTCAAGTCGCGAGTATATTTGATATATATATATATATATAGATTTTTTTAGGTCAGATGGGAAGTCTATGAGAGTTGGCGGAGATCAGTGCGAATCAGCGGTAGTTGGTGTGGCTTGGGGGTAAACTCAGCGCTCAAAGTTCTCAAGATTTGATTAGTTTTTCTTGATTTTAGGGTTGGTCCCATCATAGAAATTGTTCATGATGATGATGAGCCTTTTTCGGTTTCGCATGCCCTCTCTTTCCAGTCCTGTAAGTACTTATATCTAATTCCTTAACAAAAACAAAATCACTTTACAGTCAAAAACATCACCTTCTGAAACAGTCGGCTAAAATGTCTCTTCACCCACACTACTCTACAAAATTAGTTTCTTACTCATGTCAAATAAAATTCAACAACACACATATCTACCTACATACAACATACATAATTATATTCCTTAACATAATACATGATCGGCCACAAAATTATGAATATTAAAAAAGATACAAGTTTTATGATCGAAACAATATTCTTATAATAATCATATTTATAATAGGTTTCTATACCTATAGATTATATTTCGGGTTACGGTTTTATGGTACTTATGAAAGGCAGATTAAATTTTACGCGACTGCCCAAAAGGAAGGTAAAGTTTTTCATGTAAACCTATATGCATAGGTATAACCTACAAAATAATATTTAAATTAATTTAATTCACTTCTTTTATTTATTTTTTTTGGTTGATATTTGGTCTTTAAAACATTACCTATATGAAAACATTTTTTAATTTTTATCACCAACTAGCTGACCCGACAGACGTCCTATCTTAACCATGAATATTGAATTCGAATTGTCTTTTTTCTAATGTTTTAATATTCTTCTGACAATATATAACACAGCATTTAAAAAAAATTGTGAAATTGTTCCATCCGTTCACGCGTGATGCGATGACCAAAGGAAACAGAGATTCATTTATAAATATATAAATATATAATTATATAGAAATTACTTTTGTCAATCGTTTTGTATGTACAATGCGATTGTTTCGTTTCGGATGTTTGCCGATGCCCAATATCTTGTCCTACTGCTGTAAGTGTCTGTTATTCTGACACCAGGGCTAGACACTCGGTTTGTACTGACACCAGGGCTAGACACTCGGTTTGTACTGACACCAGGGCTAGACACTCGGTTTGTACTGACACCAGGGCTAGACACTCGGTGTGTACTGACACCAGGGCTAGACACTCGGTTTGTACTGACACCAGGGCTAGACACTCGGTTTGTACTGACACCAGGGCTAGACACTCGGTGTGTACTGACAACAGGGCTAGACACTCGGTTTGTACTGACACCAGGGCTAGACACTCGGTGTGTACTGACACCAGGGCTAGACACTCGGTTTGTACTGACACCAGGGCTAGACACTCGGTTTGTACTGACACCAGGGCTAGACACTCGGTGTGTACTGACACCAGGGCTAGACACTCGGTTTGTACTGACACCAGGGCTAGACACTCGGTTTGTACTGACACCAGGGCTAGACACTCGGTTTGTACTGACACCAGGGCTAGACACTCGGTTTGTACTGACACCAGGGCTAGACACTCGGTTTGTACTGACACCAGGGCTAGACACTCGGTGTGTACTGACACCAGGGCTAGACACTCGGTTTGTACAAATTTCTTAGTTACTTACTTTGGTTATATAACATTGTGTGTTTTTACGTGTATGACGCACAACAAGAGGGAAGCCACTCAAGAGTGGAATGAAGACCCCGGAGCCAGATAAATTAATTAATTAATTAATTAATGATTAATTACATACTTGATCGATGGATGAAGAAGACTGTCGATGATAATTACTCAACTTGTGCCTGGAAGAAATCGCTCTTAGCGATAAGGCCGACAGCTGTTGTTGCTCTTGTTCTAAGTGGTGTTATTCTTTTGTTTGTAATTTCTGGTGTGAACAATAAAGAGTTTATCTATCTAATTCATTTATTACTCTATTCATTTTATTTTAAATTCGCCGCTGCCTCATTTTATTTGATTTTGATTTAATTTAAATGTTTCGATTGATTTTATTATGTAAGTAGTTTTATATATTTACACTATTTTTTATTATGAGATTGGTCCGAGACAGGGAAAAATTGCACAAATGAGAGGAGGCCTATACCCAGCAGTGGGTCAATACAGGCTGATGATGGATTTTCTACTTTCCGAAATAGAATATAATACTTGAATTTGAATTTGACTGCTAGGATACAGGTCTACCCTCGAAAGGTGATCAGGCCGTATTCCCCCACGCTGCCAAGTGCGGGCTGGATTCACATAGGTACGCCATTGAATTTCAATGATAATGCTAGTGATTTTATATTTTGCATTCTCTTTTTGCTATTTTATTTTAATAATAACTCATAACGCAACATATTTTCCGGTCACTGTATTAGAAAATGACAGTCATTACTACGAGAAGTCGCTGGATGTTACAGGGCTATACGGAAAGGGTATGCTAAGACGAAAAGGGTTCTTAGTACTAATCATTATAGATATAAAAAAATCAGCTGTTCTAAAGAAAAATGTCAATGACACTCGTGTTCGACAAAATGTCTGCAACAACTGATTTTTGTTTCGTGATTTCAGAGTTGGTCCCGTAGTAATAGTTGTTTATAATGATGACTACTACGACTATGAGGCCTTTCCGGCTTAGCATACCCTTTCCTAATAACCCTGTGTAAGTAGTTTCCTTGTATGAATTGGATGCGTTGCATGAGAGAAATTGACGTATGTTTACTGGAAATAAATACATCTTTATTATGCATAATATTGCCTACTGGATATGTTTCGTGGTTTGCCTACTTCTGTTATATCACATCCTACTTTATTTAAGAGGTTTACCTACATCTATTATATGACAGATAATATTATAAAGCGAAAGTGTGCGTGTGTGTTTATTACCACATATCTCTGTAACTACTGAACCGATTCTTATGAAATTTAGTTATGTAGATACTTTGGATTTTGAATAAACAAATTGTTAATTCTTCATAATTTTTTTTATCATTATCATTACCACGCGGGTAAAACCGCGGGGAGCAGCTAGTTTCAAGTAATGCCTTGAAGTTGTTTTGTGATATTAATGTTTACCTAGAAAAACATACAAAGAAAAAAAAAGAAAAATACCAACTGACTAATTTTGCTTATTTTTTATTAAATCTAAACAATTACTTGATTTCGAAATAAAAAACTTCAGTCTGTAAAATAACAAATGTTGTTTTATTCAAAATATTCATCCAACTAATATCAGAACCCAAATCGATAAAAATATCGATAAAACAGCGCCATCTACCGTCGAGTAGCATCTCCACTAGCGCCACTTCACGCCGCGGCAATTTTCCTAACTAACCGCTCCATACATCAAAATGGGCTGTAATTGCTCGAACAATTTGCCTTAAATTAAATAGATTTATTGGTGTAAACGACTTATTAAGCATTATTATACAATATTTGTGCTGTTGCTATGTATTTAGCGTTAAATACTATGTTTGCGACGTTAAGTTGTTTTACTAGTTAATGACTGAGACTTGGCGATGGATCAGATTTGGGTGACGAGGTTGGTAGCGATATAAATAAACTGAAATTAAATACGTAGAGAAACCTGCTTTACTTACTATTTATTTCTGTTTTTAAATCTAGGTCGTTGAACATGAATTGACACATTGGTCATTGGTATTTTTGTGGTGTGAATTAAAAAGTTATTGTATTGTAGAATTTAATTTCACATCAAAAGTTAAGAAATATTTCTGAAGATAAAAATAGGTATTAATCAACTTCCTACCCTTTTTCGTACTTATTTATAATGTGTACTTATAAATATAAATATAAATATAAGTACACATTATCAAAAAAAAAATACAAAAAAAAAACAAAAGTTTTTTTTTTTTTTTGTATTTTCAGCTATTACTTCTCCGGCAAAGGTCGGAGACGTTATTCATCAAAACACAGGTTGTATAGTTTTAATCTGTAAAATAAAGCCTGTAAACTAAAGCCCAATATGTATAGGGCAGAATAGATACCTACCCATACAAGTACCTACAAGTAGATACAATGGTAGGGTTGTACTTTCGTCACAAAGTAAATTCATCACGAACAAAAGTTTGTGTGAACTCGTCACAGTTCTATTTTTCTGATGAATTTCTTGTTTATTTATTTTGATTATTGTAAGTTCGTTACATTACTTTTTTCCGTATAGACAGCAGAAAAATCAAACAATAAGTAAAAAGATAATAACGAATACTAATAAATATGTTTACTTGTTATACTATTGTTCCTAATATATGATATTATAGCCAGTTATGTAGCAGTTGGTAGGTACCTACTACTTCACAGACATCAAAAAGGTTGAATGCCGTCGGAAAATTTAAATTGCCTCCGAGTTTATTTGTCCAAAGGTAATTGGACCTATAAAATTAAAATAACTTTTACCACTAGGTATAGTAGTTTGTGGCAAACTGGAGTTCGTAAGCCTTCTTCTACAACCCTTTAACCAATTTTTGTATAATATCATTATCATCACATTCGAACTTAAAACTGTATTGGAAAGAACTACGTTTTCTGTAAGATTTCATCAAGACCGGATCAACTGTAGTCAAGTAAGTTTTTGACAAATATATAAGAAATCATTGACTGCAAAATCAGTGTCAGGCAGTTTTCCTTGAAAAAGCTATTTGACGTAATCGAAACTAATCGCAGTATCAAATTCAATAAAATTTGAATATTCCCGTTATTATAAATCCCGTGTCATCAAAATGTGTTAAAAGCACGTTAGTTTTCAGCAAAACAGTTAGTGACTTTTGACAGTTAATTATTTCTTGTACGATTCCCGACCGACCTCACTTCGGTCGGTCAAAAAATCTGAAACAAAAATCCCTAACGATTATTAAAACTGTGTCTTGTTTGCTGTGTCTTGTTGGGAATCTGCCTTTTGGAATAAATAGGCAGACAATATAAAAAAAAAAACAATGTAAAGTCGCCTTACAAAGTTTACTTTTACAAACAAATAAACCTACAACTTGACATACAAAAAACAATCATTTTAATTGAAAAATAAAGCCAGAATTACTACAACTCTTGCTTTTAAATACTTTAGCAGCAGTTAAATATTTCCGAAAATCAATTACAAAATTATCCACTAACTAGATAAAATTATATTCTTCGATATTTGCATCTTGAATTTCGATAGTTATCTCGACATATAACGTTATCAGCAGGCATCTTGATAACGATCGGCGTCTTTTTGTAATATTGTTCAGAACAAGTTGTTACAAGACGGAATGTTCGTCAAATGAAATGTCGCAGGCCACGGGCGCAGGGAGGTAGTGAGGGAAGGGAGAGAAAAAACCTTATAAGTGTAAAGTTCTTTATTTAGAAAAGATATATTGAATCGTGATCGTCAATCAAAATCAGCAGGTTTCCACCCACTTCTGAGTATACATAAGTCAGCACATACAGGGTTTTAAGGAAAGGGTATGCTTAGCCGAAAAAAGCTGGTAGTACTCATCATTTTGAACAACTTTAAAAAAAGTAAAAATAAAGTAAGTTAAAATAAGTAGTACCTAGTAGTATTTTAGTAAAAGTGGCTCACGAAAAAAAAATCAGCTGTTCCATAGAAAAATGTCAGTGACACTTGACAAAATGTGTGGAACAGATTATTTTTTTTACGATAACCCTTTTCTTATTAACTGTATATTTCCTACTTTCTTACTAATATTATAAATGTGAAATTATGTGTGTGTGTGAGTGTTTGTTATCACGTATCTCTATAGCTCTACTACTAAACCAATTTTTATGAAATTTGAAATAGAAAAGCTCACATCCTTAATTAACAAATGCTAATTAGCATCATCACCGATTTTCATCATTGCGCGGGTGAACTGCGGACCTCAACTGGTAATAAAATAAATCAATTATTTTATTATAAAGTAGTATTTTAGATCGAGCCTGGACAAGATTGGCACAGGCCCGGGATGTGGCGTACAAGAAAACAAGCCTATTTTCAGTAGTGGGCGATAACGGGCTGACGATAATGATGATGACTTAAAATCATCAAGACAACCTGTAAAAGTATTGTGAGCTGATTTAGATTCGATTTCATTCAAAGCAACTCCATGAATATCTATTTTATTTTAAGTTTATATTTAGTTTTCCACAGCAAAAACCCTTTGAAACATTGTGCGATAGAGGATTTGAATACGACTTTTTATTGCCTAACATAAGTCAACAAGTCGTGATAGGTTTATATATCTAGTTCTAGAGGTATATGTTAGATGTAACCGATACCAAGGTTTAGTCTCGCAAAAAACGAATCACCGTCGGAACTCGGTTCACTAACAAAACAATACCTACCTACAGATTCGGACAGTAGTAAAACGATTGTATGCTTTTTGGGACAAAGTGGCAAAGCCATAGCTATCCTTTAAACATTACTATGAAATGTATTAAATAAATTGAAGTATTTATTACATAGATAGATAGATAAACTCTTTATTGTTCACGCCTGAAATTACAAACAAAAGGATAATAACACTTAAAAATCTGGCGGCTTTATCGGTAAGAGCGATCTCTTCTAGGCAACAACCAAACATAATGTAAGTTGCTTGTTTAATACAAGACAAAATAATTATATCGAAGGAGAATCACGAATAATGTTTTTATTTCTATTTTTTTAATTCAGATGAGATTTTTTTTGTTTCATACTTTTTAGAGAGTGATTTTTCAATAGTCGGGTTGTATAGGCTTTGAAGTTACTTTTTTTATTGTTTAGTAGTTTTTACGTAGAATGATTCCTCCTCTAAGTCCGGACCTGCACAAATACCGTGAGACTTGCCATTTGACACACGGCATTTCACGGAACAGGACAGCTATTTCAATGCAATTTTAGGGGTCCGTAGCTTTGTCTAGAAACCCTGAGCGAGTGTATCTATGGAGTATAATGAGTATTTTTGCCAAGAGACAGTAATTTATTACTTACTTTTTATTTTTTGGTGTTTCTATCAGGTTTTTTCGATTTAGAAAATTAACTATTAATAATCGATTTAGAAGAATCGACAGGATCGGTATTAACTCACTCGGTGCTGTTTTACATACATCTCGTTATCATAATGATTTACAAAATTAAATAATTGAATCTAAAAAAATGTAAAAGATGGAGAGGAATAAGGATATAATTCTGGTGCATCCAATGGTTGCTTGGAAGAAATCGCTCTAACCGATAAGGCCGTCACTTGTTCGCTTGCTTGCTTTGCTTGTTTGTGCTTGCTAGTTTGTACCGAAGTCTTTTACATTTATGTACCTTCATTTTTTATTGTGTACAATAAAGAGTCTTTATCTGTCTATAAATGCCCATAAAGATATTATTGCATTTCGATGCATCATACTGTTTTACGATGTCAATTTAAAACCAATAAAATACTACGGAATCCTGTGACAAACAAGTCCAGCACACTCCTGACCAGTTTTTTCGTCTGCACCTTGCAAATTTTGCACGAAAACTTTGAAAACTTCTGTTTTATGGCTGTCGAAACCAAACCATTTTACTACACACAGAAATAAAAAGAAAGTTACACGAAACATTCTTGTTTTGGAAAGAAAATATATTTTAACATTGTACAATGGCATACCTAAGTATTTTACCTACTTTAAAACACGACCGATTTCTGGAAAACAAAATCAGTCCGTAACAATTTGTTATTATAGAGGTACGAGTAGGTACGTACTTACCTACTTACTGAAGCACTTTCCATCCCCGGTCGAAGATCCAGAGGCAGACCCAAGACAAGGTGGGAAAATGTAGTGCTGAGAGATATGAGTGAGTGCAATGTGTCGAGAAGATGTCGAGGATAGAGCGAAGTGGAGAAGAAAAGTAAGGAAGGCTGACCACCACCATGTGGGATACATAGCCAGGAAGAAAGAGAGGCTTACCTACTTATTGATTACTAGCTGCTCGTCCCAGCTTCGCACGGGTGGACACTAAAGAAGTTTTAGTAAGGATCCCTAATTTTTTCAGGTAATAAATATAGCCTATGTCACTTTGGAATAATGTAGCATTCGAATGGTGAAAGAATTATTGAAATCGGTCCAGTAGTTTTTGAGTTTATTCCACACAAACATCCAGAAATACAAATCTTTCCTCTTTATAATATTAGTATAGATTATTCTAAATAAAAACCTGATAAATCGACTACATACATTATTTTTGCAAGATAATTAGAAGTTAAAAAAGTTGCTGTAAATTTCAATTTACGAAATAATTTAGTTCCACTATCCGTCAAGAGATGGCGCTACTTGTCTGTGAATGTTGTTAGAGATTGTAACAATGATGGCTGACCGGTGTATTCACTTGAAGGAATATTTTGAAAATACATTTAATTACTAGCTGTACTCTGCGATTTCACCTGATTTTTTTTGTGGTTAAAAGTAGCTTTTGTGTTAATTCAGGGTTTAACTACTTTCATATTATCAAATTTCACCCAAATCCGTTTAGCCGTTTTTTCGAGATTGAATCAACAATATTGACATTTAATATATATTTTCACGATACAACTTCACTCCGGAAAGTAAATCTCTAAAATTAAGAAACGTAGGTCAAACCAATTAGAAAAAGTAGAGTTAACATAATGCACTAATAAGATAAAAGATTCCAATACGAATGCTTAAACCCCAACTATCCAGATACCAGAGAAGTTTTTTGAGTATAATATGTATAATTATGCATCCATCTATTTTGAGTGAAACTTGAAATATTTATTGACTTTATAACATTTAATATTACAGGTATCTCCCGTTTACAAAGAATTTTAATATTTTCGAATTAAATGAAACTAAATAAAACTTACTTTTACAATACTGAAAAACTCAAAACACTCATGAATTAAATAATTGAACACTATTACGACCGTTATACATTTAGTGTTGTGTGACCTTCTACCGCTTAAGTGATTTGACCGATTTTCGATTGAGAGTCCTTGTATTAAACGTCCTTACATCTCGAAAGCCAGAGACTACAATTTGCAGTTAGATTTTGAATTGATAGCACGAGCAAGTCGTTTGGATGATGGTAAGCGACACGTTTGCCTATAACAGCTTGTTGCAGCTCAGAATTTTAAAGAAAATTTTTAAAGAAAAATAGAAATTTAAAGTTTCAAAACCACGCGCTCATCACTCTAAGAGACAGTCACTATGAGAGTTAGTGTTTGATGTTAATTCTGTTAATTTCAGTAATTTTACTGAGAGCAGTGTATTTTTATAAAGCGGTAAATTTTTCGTTGTTTCTTTGGTCGCATAGTCAAAGTTTTCAGAATTTAGAGTATTTGGTAAGTACAATTTCCGACTTAGTAATTAATAATTAATAATAAACTTAGTCCGTATTTGTCTAAATCTGTTGTGGTACCTATACTGAGAAAAATGGCAATCAAAATTCCGATGAATTTGTCTAAATTACGGAGCATACTGAGAATCACCAAAAAGTGTTACTATCATAATATACGGTTGTCACCGTAGAAACTGGTGCTAATCATCGTACTTTTTGTGTGATTGTCAGTATGCTCCGTACTTTAGGTGAAATTTTTCTCAGTGTACAGGTGACTGTAATTAAAAAATCAGAAATATAACATTGAATGGTTCAGGTAAGTCACGTTGACAAAAAAATTAGTATTTCAGAATCAAATTAACGAAGTTACGAAATTGATTACCATCAGGCGATCTGTTTGCTTGTTCACCTAGTATGGCATAAAAATCTGATTCAGCGTGAAGAAGTAAGAAACATCTAGACTCTAGACATTAAAACTTTGACATTGATAAAATGAAAATTAGTAAAAAATATTTTCCGTAGATGTGACAAACTGAAAATTTTGATAGAAACATTATTCATAATCATTATCATCCACAGCCTTCTTTATCCCACTGTTTGTTCGCGTCAAATCTTGCAACTGAATTTTGAACCACTTCCCGATGTCCGATTGAGCTGAAACTTGGTGCACCTGTGTAACTCCGATGACGATGCAATAAAAGCTTGTTTTCAAAGATATTTTCGTATCTTTTCTTGTATTTATCCTTGCTTTTTATTAGATTAAGTCGGTACCTGTGTCCAAACGTTCTGTCCACCAAAATCCCACACGACACTCGTCTAAATCATTTGAATTGGACATAATTGAATCTTCCTTTCGTTTAGAGTACTTCAAAACTAAACAACTACGCACTAACAACAACCAACCATATCTCAATCCAAACAACACACACAATCGCTTGAAAAGTTACGACAAACTTGTCACGTTTTGAATTCGAAGTAGCAACAAATTAGTCAAAGGATTTTCGTCTGTCGTGTCTCAGAAATAAGGTGGTTTGTTCTGTGAGTGTCAGCAATGTCCTGAGAGACAGGAAAAAGGGTGCGTTGTAACTCTGGATCTGATTAATCGTAAGATGGCGCAGATTAGGTAGCAGTTGGTGCTGAGATTGTTAGACCGTGGTTATACTTAACTAACTATTATTGTCTAAATAAGTATAGATTAGATAGCGCTCGTAACTAACTAAGTACCTATCCATAATATACGGGGCTATAAGAAAAGGGCATAGTACTCATCATTATGAACAACTTTTACTATGGGACCAACCCTGAAATAGCGTAAAAAAGTCAGTTATTCCATAGAAAAATGGCCCATTTTTTTCGCGATTTCCGGATTGGTTCCATAGTAAAACTTGTTCATAATGATGAGTACTATTGAGCCCTTTTCGGCTTAGCATACCCTTTCGTTATAACCCTGTAGACAGAGCTCGGAGTGAAAGTAATCGAGACGATATAAATAAGATAAGAGTTAAGCAACGGTCGGTGCTGTCAGGTTTTGATTTTTAATAGGAACTGTCAGTGGCAGGTAGACACTAAAAAATATAATAGGTATGTATAATTACATTTTCATAACTTAGTATCATTTTATCATTATTTTCATAACTTAGTATCATCAAAATAGATAAATATAACAAAATTAAAAAAAAATGCTTAAAATCTGGCGGTTATATTGCCAAAAGTGATCTCTTCCAGGTATACTTAGTGGAACTTTTTCAAGAGAGCATGTTCAATTAGTTCAAGTTTTTTATTTTTTCGGCAAATCTTCAGATCTGTGACTGCGAGTAGCATTTTCAACTGAGCGCTATATTTTTATGAAAGGCACGTTAAACTGCTAAGGTTCAGTATACAGGGTTATTCACAAAGGGTATGCTAAGCCGAAAAAGGCTCACAGTACTCATAGAAAAATGTCAATGACATTTGACAAAATGTATGAAACAGCTGATTTTTTTTCGCGAATTTCGGGTTGGTCCCATAGTAAAAGTTGTTCATAATGATGAGTACTATGAGCCCTTTTCGGCTTAGCATACCCTTTATGAATAACCCTGTAGAACAATATTAGTTAGGTCAATGTCAGAGAGCTGCCCTTAAAGTAACTTCTGACGCTAGGGCTGGTCACTCTATCCATAATTATGAACTTTAAATTACTTTTAATTTCGGGAGTATTTTTCTAAAGGAGTTGCGTCACTCATTCTCAAAGACAATAAAACCAATTGATCGCATGTGCCCGGCTTGACAACAAACTAACCAAGTAGCAGTATAATATAATACAATAAAATATTACTCACAGATGTGCTAAATTTCCTCTTAAATCGTAACTACTTTTACATTGAAATGAGTACTCTTAAATATTTTTTTAATACAGCCTAAAAAAGTCATATTCCAAATGTCATAAGATCGAATTTGGTTCGAAAGATTTTAAAAATCTTTCCCTAAAAATCTACAAGTGTCTAATGAAATGTGACTAAAGTTAACTGTATTTCAAAAGCAATAGAAGCGATTTTTGTTTGAAGAAACATTTTAAAATTGTCAGGACTTCATAGTTTCAAGTTAAGAGCACTTTTGTGTGAAATTGTAAGGCTGTGTGAAGTAGTGTGGTGATTGTAAATAGTTAATAAATACTGCATTGTGTGCGCTGAGGGGACTTCAAAATTGGTTGTTGGGGACTTAAATGCTATTGAGACGGATGCTGAAGTGATTTGAAGGGGACTTTAGAATTGAGTTAGCATCGATGATCTATTGCGTTTATGATCTGTGGATAAAATTAAAATTTTATTAGGTACTCCAACAGATCAAGCTGATATTATAAACGTCAAAGTGTTTGTATGTTTGTTATTCAATTATGCAAGAACTGCTGAACGGATTTGAATGAAATTTACTCGGTTGTACTCGGTTTGTATAAACAGGTTTACGAGGCGAGACAGTCACTAGAACCATGGTATGTTTGCTCGGCCGAGTGTGCCCATTTACTGTCTCGCCACTGTACTCGTTAGGTGTAATTAATCCATTACAAGAGGCGTGTTGGTGGTCGAACGCGGATTCCGACTGCCCCTACAAATAGTATCGAAATACTGGAGAGCAAATTAAAGTTAAAATTGATTTAAATAAAAAAAATTAAATGTGGAAAAATACCTATCAATTTTATTCGATTTCAAAAATGTGTTTTTTTATTAACCGACTTCAAAAAAGGAGGAGGTTATTAATTCGACTGTATGTTTTTTTTTTATGTTTGTTACCTCATAACTTTTGACTGGGTGAATCGATTTTGATGATTCTTTTTTTATTAGAAAGCTGACGCTTCCCATTTGGTCCCATTTCAATTTAGTCCAGTTCTGATAATGGTATCCATGAGAAAACCATATAAGTCTTAAATTTGCATTAAGTACGTGCGCGACAAATAGATGAATAACTCAATACTCGGTCTTTTGAAGTCGGTTTTTGTTTTTTGTTTTGTGAAAATAATGTTCTTGTTAGAATTAGATATTTGTTTTCCTAAAAGTAGTTATATATTAAATATTCGTATAATTGGTACAATGAAAAAAAGTCGTGATTTTACATTTTCGATAGTGTTCGTAGCTGCAGTCGATATACTAGTTTTAAAACAAAAAACTTTAACATTTAGAATAAAAAAAAAAAATATAGTTTAAGAAAACTAAAAAACACGCATTTTCATCGGTCTTTGACAGGTGTTCAAAGTTAGAATTAAATCTGATCGTTCAAAGTAGGACAAAATCGAGTTCAAAGGAGTCGGTTACATACATACATACAGGTGTAATAAAATCGTGTGTTAAAAATATCTTTTATTACACAAAAAGTCACAGTTTCTCTTGCATTTTAAAAATTAAATATAAGGTTACTATTGCTTCTATTTGGACTTGTGAAATACTTGCAAATAAATAATGGATTTTATAATTGTTTTTTTACCTCTCTAGTAGGATTTACAAAAGTGCAATAAAACTGCATTATATAACAGCAGTAGTAGGTAAGTAAAGGGTTAATCCCCACTATCCCACTCCCACACTCACAATGGCTTCACAAACATGTTATTATTTATATTTCAAAATCTGTCATAATCTGTTTGACCAATAGTTCAAGAATAGTGCGTACTGTCGCACGCACAAGTGTCTTGACAGTTTTTATTTAACTTGGCTTAACACCTACTTGAAAAGCCGTGGTAGCTCAGTGGGTGAACAGCCGCTTTGCATTCTTGAGGAGGCGGGTTCAAACCCCGACTCGTACCAATGAGTTCTTACATACCACTGGCTTTTCGGTGAAGGAAAACATCGTGAGGAAACCTGCATACGTGCGGAGAAGAAATTTAATGGCGTATGTGATCGCCAATCCGCACTTGGCAGCGTGGTGGAATACGGCCTGATCACGCTTCGAGGGTAGACCTGTATCCCAGCAGTGGTAGGATTAAAGGTTGTGGTGTTGGGAATACACACAATTACACAAGCCTCCTTTTCTTTCTACAAAATTTTAGTTAGCTTGCCTTATTGGTATAGGACAAATCTTACAACTAATTTTTGAACCACGTCCCGATGTCCGATTGAGCTGAAATGTATACCTGCAATTCCGAAAAAAAACTGTCAAGACCACGTTACGAGTAGTTTTCATAATAAAAAGGCAATAAATTGTTTTAGGTTATTTGCATATTTTTTTACTTTTTTTGACCGAGTTGAGACCAATTAACCTGATCTTTTTTTTTGCTGGCAAGTAACTAGTTCATTCCAATATAATTTTTATGTTCAAAATCAGTCCAGAGATTATGCCGCAAATAAATAGTTACTCATAAATCGATCACTAAACTCCTAAAGCACTTTTCTCCGCGCCTGCCCCAGCCTTGTAACCCCGCATTAGAGCACACAATGCTACACACGCCACTGAGCACAGTGTGACGGTAACTGTACCGCTAGCTGCCCGCGACCCGCGACACACGGGGGGATTGTGAGGCGGAGTGCCGGCCGGCGGCCCTGGAGTCAGGATTTAGGCTGCTTAGACTTGGGAAAACTTAGATAAGTGGAAATAATATAGAAAAAAGGAAATGAAATGATAAATGCTTTATGATAAATTATAAACAAGAAAGATAATAACACTTAAAATTGTGCAACAACGGGCGTCTTTATCGCTAAGAGCGATCTCTGCTAGAGTCAGTTTCTAGGCTGGTTGTAGGAGAATTTAGTTGTTTTTTTCTTTGGTAAAGTAAGTGAGTGGCGGGTCCTGATGTCACAATTTTTAGGATGATTAAGGATCCCTTTTTGAGGGAAATACCCCCTAATGAAAAAATCCCGACGACAAAAAATATCTATGAAATTGTTGAGTCTGTATCCCAAGTTTTGTAGAGATTAGTTGAGAAATGCGACCTGTACGCGAGTACCAACAAACATACAAACAAACATCCGGACAGATGAAAGCAAATTTGGCCAGTCGTTGCATAGACGCTTCGCTCGCTCGGTCAATAATACGTGGATATTCCTGTGTGGTTAACAAAACAACCCTCTTTCACTGCAGTCATGTAAAATAACTCCCCCGTGTGTCGCGACTACACCTGGGGTTTGCAAAAGCACAATATATCCTATTTTATTGAATCCACTGAGTAGACGAAGCAAATATTTTGCAAATAATATTATTTGTCAAGTTTCTTATATTGTGGATTCTTATAAATATTATAATAATAATAATATATAACAGACAAATGTTTGTAGATTTTTTGTAGTAGGTAGGTTGGTCTTTTGCATGGTTTTACATTTTTGGAAGATATTCCTACCTAAATTTTACTTAGGTAAAATCACTGATTGGGAATTCAAAAAATCATTAACTACAGATAAAATCATTTTAAATAAAATTGGAACGTAAGTGTTTTGAAGTAATTTTGATTATCGATAGGTACCTAGCCATATTCATTTGACGGAGGAATTCTATAAAATAAATAAGGGTTCGTTTTTAGAATTAGAAAAATCAAAAAACAGAAATTTACATCTCCAAACAAATTATGTATTGCAACTTAAATAAAAACCTGTAAAACCGTGAAGCTTACTTACAGCTATTTTATTATAACAGGAATTTAAATTAAAAATGTAAAATAACTTGAAAATTGTTCTTAAATCTTGAAAAAGCTAAACCGATTTTTGTGCTGGTTAGGCTAGGTTATAGAGAATCTCTTAGACAAGTTTTTGCGCAGGTGAAAATTTTGACGTTACCATGTTTGTATATTTTCTTGAACATTATGTATGTGCGTAAAAATATTCATAAATATCCTACACGAAGTGAATATACTAGCATAACAAGGAACAAGTTTAAACTTGTTCTACCTAAAATTAGATTAGCCAAAACTGGCAACTCTTTTGTAAGGAACGGCGTACTATTTTATTTTATAACTTGTTGCCTGTTACTCTAGTAAATAAGAAAGACACAGATTTTCAAAGAATTTTAAAAGACTTTTTAATTGAAAGGGCTTACTATAAAATTGAAGACTTCGTCTGTGATAAAGTCTCTTTACGTAAATTGTATTTAGACTGTAATAATAATACTTGATTGATTATACCTACTATTGTAGTTATTTTATATCTTGATATTTTGACATTGCAATAATTTATATAGTTTTTTTGACATTCTAATAATATTGTTTTCTTTGACATTTAATTTATTGTGTATTAATTTATTCGTAAAAATTGTATTTGACATTCATAAGTGTGCATTGATGTACCCATATTTGAATAAATTATTTTGAATTTGAATTTGTGTATCATAGCTAGAAGACTTACAATTAACCTTCGTCACCTTTCAAACAAATAAATATCAAAATCGGTTCAGCAGTTTGAAAGCTACGATGCCACAGATAGAAAAAAACATAAGATATTACAGTAAAGGAGGACTAAACTAAAACTAGCCATGTCTTAAATAAAGAATTAATTTAAGAACAGTTTTAACGTTAACAGAGTGCTGGTAACTCTTATACTAGGCAAACAAACGTTATAACACGTAACAAACAGCTAATACCAAGTATCAACCACGTTATCACGACTTTTTGCGTCTGACATCAAAAACAATGGCAAATAAAAGACAACAAAGGTAAATAACAATAAAAATAAGATAACAAAAAGCAGTTTATAATCACAAGGTGCCAAATAACTGAAACAATCATTAGGACAGATTAAAATACAATGAGATGTAAACACCTCAGCGTCGCAGTGGGGCACCCTGGGACACCCTGGGGCATCCCGGGGCACACTGGGGTACACTGGGGCACGCTGGGACACGGTGAGATGTAAAGGTCGTAATAAAACTTTAATGCAGTGGCATTATAGAGTCGCGAGGGCAAAAAGAACAGCGCTCGTTCTTTTTTGGGGGTGCAAGTTGTGGGAGGTAGCGGGAGCGGGAGCGAGAGCGGATTGCATGATATGACAGTAAAAATTACCTTGTTTGTCAGTCATGGCCGCTTTTATTATCGCTACCGTTTTCACAACCACGCGGGTGAAACCGCAGGGCACTGCTAGTAAAATATAAATCGGCTTACATTTTGTTGTCAAATAGATTGATCGTTTCTGCCATTTTGTATGAAGCAGCCTTTTTTTTAAAGACGAATGACCACCAACTAGTCCGTTAGTAATGAACGATGTGATCGAAGATGAAGCATGCAGACTCAGAAGACTATTCATTCTGACCTTGAAAAGCCCAATACATAGGTACTGTATCTCTGACGTAGGGTATTCTGTGACGTAGGTAACAAAGAAGTCCGCCCCCATTCTGATTTGGTCTTGGTATTTTCTTGTAATTTGTTTAATGTGTAATAAAGACAAATTCTATTATATTCTCTTCCATCCTCTAAATATTTGAAACATCGCTACTCCCCGTCAATTTGAAAACTTCGCTTCAACCCGCTCCGCCCGTGCCTCGCGCCCGGTATAAAGGCGCGTTCACACGCGTCCCCCGCTGCGCACATTAGCATTGTCGATAAGCCGGCGCCCCGCTGTCTCATTGTGGCCGCGGCCTAATCGCGACGGTGTGCTCCCGGCTCGATGGAGGGTTCCGTACGTTTGGATGGTGAGTAGATAATCTTTATGTGACATTTCAATAATGTTGTTATTGGGGATTATTGTGTTTTTTTATCTCTGTCTTTTGGGTGCTTCTTTCTTTCTCTGTCTCTTTCTAAACGTTTTACAAGAAAGCAGTAGAGTTGATATGAAATATAGTCATAACTAGGTAGTCTTATCACTAAGAGCGATATTGTTCAGACAACTAGATACTACTTCGTACTTTACTTATTTTTGCTTTATTGGAGTGGTGAATACCTATAGGTAAAACGTAGGAGGTAAAACGATAATACCTACTATTATCGTTTTACCTCCTTATGTAACAATTAATTTTATTTTAGTTTTATTCTTTTATCGACAAACACGTTGATAACAAGCACGTAGCGAGCTAGCGAGTGCAGTGGCAAGACAGTGCCCTCGGCCGAGTACTCAGTTTGTATAAACAGTTAGACGAGGCGAGACAGTCACTAGAACCATGGTTTGTTTGCTCGGCCGAGTGTGCCCATTTACTGTCTCGCCACTGTACTCGTTACGTGTAATCAACACAGACTGATAAGGCTGACAAAGTCCAAAGCCAAAGTTTTAAAGTCTCTCTGATCACCGAACTCCAAAATCTCCGAAACAAAACCAAAAAACCTCCTTCCGTCGCGATTCGCTCCCGTGTCGCTTTTAATTTACTTTTGATGGATCTCTCGTATTATGAATACATTTGTTATCAAATGTGGTTTTTTACGTCGGCTTTTCGGAAGCCGGTCACAGAATCAGTGATAGTTGGTATGTGTGGATGGGGTGTGATCTGTTTGTGTTAAATTGTATCATTGAGGTTTGAGGTGGATACCTACTTGAAAACCGAAGGACAATATTTGGGTTTAAATAACACGGGTATACTCACGTAAATATTAAGTCGTTTACAACGACTATAGTTTCGATCACAATCGGTGACCTTCATCACTGAGTTACCGAACGAGCATGACGCCTGGCACCAAAACGTTTTAAAACCACGCCACGTTAGTTTCCAATAGAGTCAAACACAATAAGTCAAAATAATAATAAAAACGCCCACTATTAGGACAGTGGGCGTTTTTTAATGGATTCTAAGACCTGGACCTAATAATTATAAGGTTGTCCGTAAAAAGTAGTTCTAGCACCAGTTTTAAGGATGACAACCATGTATGATAGTTGTCACCGTAAACACTTTTGCTAATCATCGTACTTTTTGGTGATTATATCAGTGTGCTTCGTACTTTAGGTGAATACATCGGAATTTTAATGGTCATTTTTCTCAGTGTAGGCTACTCTTAATCCCGGAAAAATTCTAAAACCATTTAACCATTTCCGTAGGATAGCGGGTGAAACCGCGTGCCACAGCTAGTAAAGTAACAAGTGATTTACCTCAATACCTCCAGCCTCACCCGGCGAGTCCGCGCGGCTGCACCGCTTTTTATGCGGCTCACATTTGAGGTCCAGCGATACGTCGCAAGGACGCTTTTTGTAGTCAACAATCATTACTTACGTTTCGAATCAGAAACAAAAATTGATTGGAGGAAGAAGGCGCAGAGACTAAAGGCGCTACTTATAAACGCATGGGCTTTGGACATACTGTCTTTTCACCGTTTGTTATGTAAATGTGCCATTTATGTGCCAACATTTACATAACTATACAGTTATGTAAATGTAATATAGCACGTAAATGTGACAAAACTACCTCTAGAATATGGTTTTGTTTGTCACTTTCTCGCGATATAAAAACTATGGAAAGAAAAAATAAACCAGGGCCATGCTATGCCTGTTTGCTTAAAGTTATATGATAAAAGTTTCTACTGCACCCTTTATTTTTGTATTGCGTTTGACAAACTAATCTTATAAGTAAGTTTTCGCTACAGTTTGTGTCTTACGGCTTAAACCAAATTTCCTAAGGATTTCCAACGTAAAACTACAAATTAAATAATTATGTACCTACCTACTTACTAAATTGTACAATCTTAAATTAGAGAAATTCCGTGTTATGAGATACGGTAGATAACTTCCATAGTCTTAGGGTCATAGGGTCCATTTTAGACCCTACTAAAGTTGTTCATCTCTCTTTCATAATCTGTGCACTTGAGTTAATATTTCTGGTTTCTTCTTATAATTATTCCTTTTCGCATGATTCCGGTAGTCAGATGGAAACTTTTTGCTGGTGCCGCACCGCATTAGCTGAGGTGTTAAGACCCTTTTTGGGTCCTAATTGAAAAGTGACGCTTTTGAAATGATATCCTGTTGGCAATATCTAAATTTAGTGCGTTGGTGGTCTGTGGGTTTGATATCTTTTTTAACTGATTTCATACAACTTATTCATACTTACAGTGTCATAAGCGCTTCCGTGGTTCGCGTACACGTTGTCAGGGGTAGGTACAGAAAGGCTAGATTTCATACAGTGGTGCATACAGGAGGAGTAGGAGGAGGGGATGGCCCCTCCCAAAAGCACCCAAAATACCTGTAAATCCTATCCTTTTTTTATTATCAGCCATCTGGCTTAAGCCTCTCCCAAACTAAAATCCTGAATCCGTCGCTGGCTACATAGGCTACTCGTATTTTTCAACAACATCATCATCATCATCGCCGCTTGAGTGAACCGTGATGAAAACATCGTGAAGAAACGTGCATACATGTGTGAATCCAGCCCGCACTTGAGCAGCGTGGTGGAATACGGGCTGATCACGCTTCGAGGGTAGACCTGTGTCCAGCAGTGGGAGGATTAAAGGTTGAGTACCTAGTAGTGGGTGAACCGCGGGACGCAGCTGTAGATACATACCTACCTATATTTAGATATTTAGATTTTATAACTTGTAGGTAGTGAAAAGGAAGATGCAGTCTATTCATTACATTCTGTGTATTTTTAACACACATATTTTCAATACACACCTACACAGCAGACACACAGCACTGCACAAGTAACTACACACTACTTAATGAACATTGCAGCACTGGTACATCCAGACCACCTCTGAGACATATCTTACAACTTAATAGGTACCAAAAAACACACTCCATATATTTTTTATAGATAAGAAATATCGATGATTGCAGTATGAATATCTGCCGTCATAATATAATCAGCTGTTTAATATTAATTGTATCATTCATCTTTGACAGCCAATTAAAGTTATCAACAACTTTTGCCCTAATTAACTGTTTTAAATTGTGAAGTATATTTTTTTAATTTTAAGTTATGCATATATTATACTAATTGACAGCTGGGTCAGTTCGATGTATTATTAATATTATATTTATATAAAAAATACTTGTTTGTGTAAGTGGTGAGGTGACCTACAGTGTGGTCTTAATTCAATGCTGGGTTACGAGGAAAGGGTGTGTTAAGCCGAAAAGGGCGCCCTGCTCATCGTTGTGATTGTGAACAACTTTTACTACCAATTCCGAAATCGGTAAAAAAAAAATTGCTGTTCCACAGGAAAATGTCAATGACACTCGCCGAAACGTATGTAAATGCTATGCTGATTTTTTTCTCGATTTCGGGATGCTCCCGTACTAAAAGTTTTTTGTAATGATGAGTTAGTACTATGAGTCTTTTTCGGCTTACCTTACCCTTACTTTACTAATCTTACTAGCCTTAACTAAAGTAATCTAACCTTATCCTTTCCTTATAGCCCTGAATACTAGCCACTCGGCCTATACAAAGATATAAGTACTAGTCTTAATCGAAACCTTTCGGGAACTTGATCTGTCACGTTTCATTTCCGAAAAATGGTCTTGGAGCACAAAGGCGTGCTCACATAATAAACTTGTGTATGGGATATAAATTATAGTTGATGAAAGTGGTACATGCCTGGAAGAGATCGCTCTTAGCGATAAGGCTGCCAGTTGTTGCACGAGTTTTAAGTGTTATTATCTTTATACATACTTGTAATTTATGATGTGAACAATAAAGAGTTAAATCTATCTACGTAAGAAATTAAAACTACAAAAATTAGGTTACACAAGTTCAAGTATTCGTTTTTAAAATGTAGATAAAAAAGTTAAATAAAAGCACCATTCTAGTTTCATTCAGTTTAAACTGTACCATAATAGGTATGGGCCGACAATTTCTCACATAAAATAAGTTAATTTCAAAAATATGTATTTTTAAAAACAAGCTTTTTTGCATTGTCATCGGAGTTACACACGTATGGGTCATTCCATTATCGCGGGTGCAACTTTTAGACGCATGTTTTAGTTTCATGTAATCGAATAGAAAACATATCTAATGAAATTAGTCTTTAATATTTTAAAAGCCAGGAGGAAGGTTCAAACAGCCATCGCGGGTGCAACAAATTTGGCCCGACCATTCCAGATCATAAACAAAAAATGTATAAATCTGTTAATTGTGACACATTTAATATGTTATTCCGTGATATTTTGTAAGGTGTTGAAGTAATAAAGTACATAAAATAAAAACTCTAAACAAAACAAAAATAAACAAAGAATTATTCATATTTAAGTGGATCGCGGGTGCAACATCAAATTATCGCGGGTGCAACCCGTCTTATTTAAGTGAACATAAACATCAATTTAACTTATATAGCAACAAAATGAGAGATCAAACCATATTTATTACTAAATAGTATACTTTTGTAGATGCTTATA
Organism: Alcis repandata; assembly: GCA_949125135.1. Classification (NCBI taxonomy): domain Eukaryota; kingdom Metazoa; phylum Arthropoda; class Insecta; order Lepidoptera; family Geometridae; genus Alcis; species Alcis repandata. The sequence continues at coordinate 7,513,758 of OX421250.1, read as the reverse complement.
TATTAATTATTTCTTTCAAATACGTCATTATTTGCAAAATTTCTATCAGTTTTTTTTACATATTATTTCCATCAGTTTTTTCTCCGGCGCTTTCAACTTCGCGATCATATAATCAAATTGCACGTCTGCGTCATTAACGATTTTTGTGAAACGTTTGCCATCAATCGTCGTCATAAATTGTACTCTCATTTCTCCATATTCATCCATATCGCTCTGACACAACCCCACATAACGATATTGAGTAAGCCAGGCATTTGTCGGCTACTGTCATCCCTATTATATAGATCACAAATCAGTTTTTTTTTTATTTTTCTCTGCATTTCTACGAAGCAAGTCTCCTTTTGTTGTTCTGATGTCATGTTAACCGATATTTCTCTAAAATATATAGAATATCATATAAACACACATTTTAAATATTTATCATGAATCATATTTAGCATATTATTAGTCCAAGGCATATCAAAACAAAAAAATATGAATTCACACAAAAAGGTTAACTGACAAAAAAGTTGCACCCGCGATCTGACGTCAAGATCGCGGGTGCAACCAATTTTAGTTATCGTTTATTTTAACCTCACAATCATTACACTCTTAAAAACGATTAACTTAAGCTTAGTTTTGATTCTTCCTTACTTTTGCAAAGTATCAGAATGCTAGGCTCTTTATTTCTTTGAAAAAAGTAAACTTTTATATCTTTTGTATCGCGGGTGCAACAAGTTAACTAGCAGGTAACTAGCAGTCAAAACTGCATATAAATAACAACATAATATACTTATTTTTTTTGGAACAGGAGGATAAATGAATATTTTCACTTGATGTTTAGCCAGTAAAACATAACCTGAAACTGTCAGCACCTGCTGTTTCACGCCAGTGTTTCTAGGTATGACTTTCCAGTTTGTACCAACTCTTCGGACGGTAATATTTTCAAACGCGCTAAAAAAGCAAATATGGAGTAAAACCAAAAAAAAATTAATTTAATATTAAATTTCGACTCTTATCTTCTCTGCACTACTAATAAAATAAACAAATAATATCGTGATTAAAAAAATAATGTCGGGAATCGTGTATAGCGGAATCGCCCGTAGGTATACCAAATTTCAGCTCAATCGGACATCGGGAAGTGGCTCAAAATTCAGTGCAAGATTCCACCCAAACAAGCAGTTACAAAGTTACATACATACATTGCAAGTTAAATTAAAGCTTTTAATATAAATATTAGAATTACCTGGAACCCTACACCCTGACATTACAGAAGCAAAGCTGAACTTGTAGTGTAGGCACGTGCCATAACTTGATACTTTAATTAGCTTTAACTTTAGTATTGTCGTTGCGAATTAATGTGTTTACCGTTTTTAAGGGGTAATTTTAGATTCGTTACAAAGTTGATTCGTCACGAAAAAACTTTGTTTTTTCTAATTTCCGTTAAGAAAGCAAAAAAAATATTCAAAAAAAAAAGAGTTTTAAAAGAAGAAGCAGATCTAGGTATATTAAAATGTTTTATTACCTACTTACATTTAAAATTTACCGCAAAGAGAAGACTTGGCAACGCTCAGCAAAGCGGAGGTTATTTTCTGGTTTATTTTAATTCAACAGAAGGTGAATTTTTTGTGTGTTTGAATCTGTTTGTTTTTATTATTTTACGACTTTCATGTATGTTCTTACTATTAATATCTCATTAAAGACAATAAATCAGTATATAGAATACCTTTTTACGTTGTAAACTTTTTGTTCCAGAAATAACAAAAAAAAACCTTGCACCCAGGTCTCGGATCAGACTGCAAGGACGAAGATTCAAAAATAAAATTCAAACATCAGAAAAGTAAAACAGTATTTTATTCAAATGTAAAGTTCATACACACCTTTATTCACATACAAACAAAATCTATAAGGGTAACTTTACACCGCCCTTCCGCACTTTTGTTAGACGTGGGTGTGGTCAGACCCTTAGCAAAAAAAGTACAATAGCTTGATATGGAACCTCTATGGATTAGCGAACTATTTGGGAGCTTGGGTGCGGAATGAATCAGTTTTTGTGCTCTGACGAACAGGCCGTTTGACTGATGGTAGAGCGACACAAGTAGCTTGACGAAAAACTGAAATAGTCATTCAGAAAAGTTATTAAAACTAATTTTAAGTTTAGTTTATGTTTTAGAAACTTGAAAGTTCATTGTAGATTTTTTATTATGTGATAGAATAGGCGTGACGAAAGATTTTAAAATCCTCTTCCATAATGTGAGTACACATTTACTATTTACAAAAAAGCCTTTATTTCGGTAATAAACTTAAGTTTAACGAAGTTTGAAGCCATTTTTCACATATTTTTTCAACAGTGCCCGAAAACAGCTTGCTTGTGTCATGGCGTCGATTTGACGTCACGGCATTGTGTCATGTCATTGTTTCTATGCGTGATGAGCGGCGGATGACCTGAGTTCACTTTGGCGTGACGTCATACGCTGTGATCGTTGTTTCTGACAAGATGGCCGATTGCTGTATTTTAATGTTTTAATTTATTGAAAATCTTAGTAATCTGTTTTTTAAAAATAAAACTAAACATGTGTTTTAAATTTTTTTAATCTGGCTAGTCCCCTGAAAGCATTGAATCGGCGATTTTTTGATACTGTCGTCATGCCTATTGCGTTTGACCGCCGTCTCGCCTGCTGGCTCGCAATGCCGCGGTCTACGATCGCGCCGAGAAGAACCCGAGTCACTCATGACTTGAAGACACACAGATTATTACAAAAACTAAGTGATTGAGAGGGTTTGAAGTGATAAAAAAGAAGGAGAGAACACATCTTAACGAATCTAACTACCAAAACTATTGGACACGTTTCCTGCGGAGCCATCTTCGAAGAATTTTCAAACTTTCAGCTAGTGCGTTAGGTTACGTTACGGTACAACTCAAAACCAATCGCTAATACAGTGCAAATGGGACTTAAACAGCCCCCTACGTTTTTTATAACCTCATTGATTTGAACTATAATTTTGTTTAACGACAATATAGTATGTATTCTATATTTGCTTCCATCGTTCAGAAAAATATATACCTACGTTATCACCTTCTACTAGGAAAAACAAGATTCCAAACGCAGCACTGGCTGAAAGTCTCGCAAGACACACTTTAGATGTAAACCAGTGAACGTGTCAACAAAAGTCCTTCAAGCTCCATCATTGGATATCATCAAATCATTGTTCAATTGCATTACATTCGAATCCACGCCGTATTGCAGGGGCAGAGAAAATTGCTGTAATTTAGTAATAATCCACGCAGCGGGTCCACCCTGTAGCGGAGCGGCGAGCGGCTCGGCACGCGCACCAGATTAGCGCTTTAAACACCCTTTATGCGGATTTGATTAGTTAATGAGGATTATGTTTTTGATTTACTTGGTTGATGTTTTAGAAGTCACTTCCCACGGCAATACCTATCTAGGTGCGTTTGTTTATCTGTGTTTTTCGAAGTAAAAGTTAATGTAATGAGCGTGGGAGAAGGGCACTTTTTTACACTCATAGCTCCCTCTAGGATCACCTGTGTCGGGGATGCCATGGAACACAAAGACAAGGACAACTAACACCCAGACAAGATATTTTAAATTCATCATTCAAACATCTGCCCGGTTGGGAATCGAATCCGGGACCTCTGGCTTGTAAGGCGGAAATACTACCGCTGACCCAAACAGGTGACTTGAGATGACTTACCATTTGAACAGGTTGGACGTTGGACGTTTTGGTGGCAGTTGGACGTTGGACGTCAGAGCCCAGCTCTGATGCAGCACGAGATCAGAGCTGGGCTCTGACGTCCAACGTGGCACATGTTTTACTCGTAATAAGTATGTCCTATGACCAATTTTCTTCTAAGGGACTGGCTTGACGGCCTGTTTGGCTCAGCGGTAATAATATCCGCCTTATAAGCCAGAGGTCCCGGGTTCGATTCCCGGTCGGGCAGATGTTTGAATGATGAATTTAAATATCTGTTCTGGGTCTGGGTGTTAGTTGTTCTTGTCTTTGTGTATGTTCCATGGCGTCCCCGACACAGGAATTTATCCTAGTGGGGAGCTATGAGTGTGAAACGTTATTTATTTATTTATTTTATTTATTTATATATGTATCTAAAGCAAAAAAGTCCCAAAACAAAAAAAAATAGATTTAAAAAAGTGTGTTGATTCCGTCCTAATAAATTTATTGATGTCGAAATAACAAGAGTTTTGAAAAAAAAAATTTTGTCCGAAATTGTTTTAATAGTTGGCGGCTGCGGATTTCTTTATTCTACTTTTTAATAATAGGTATAAATATTAGGCATATTTGTAAACGTCAATAAAGTTTATCGAAATCCTGTGAGATGAATCGAACCCTGCATTAAATGTTACAGATTGAAAATAATATGTAGAAGGTTTTCATATCGGAAAATTGTGGGAAACCGAAAAAATTCATAGTAAAACCCTCGTAATTTCTACAAGTAATATAAACGAGAGGCTTGTGTTGAAAATACGATTTAAAGAGCATTCAGGATCATGTCGGGTCTGTGAGGACTCTGAGGTAGGACGGCTGTGGAGCTGCGAAGAAATGGAGGCGCGGTGTTTTTGTAAATCTGTGTAGTTTATGTTTTTCTTAAGCTTTGAATGTTCGAATCAAGTAGGTACTATTCCGGAAGGAAACGCGTTTTGGAAGTTGATTTTATATCTAACATATTGTTATATGGCTTTAACTAACTAACATCACAAGTCGGAAGGCCATGCGATGCGCAACATGTCGTTGCACATTTATCAAACACGCTGCGTAGACAATGTGTTGTAAAAGTGATGCAACGGTAATCACTTTTCCATCATTATAATAATTCACAGCCTTCCTGATCCCACTGCTAAGTTTCTTACTATGCCATCTGCCTCAATCTTGTGTTGTAGTTCACTGTGCTCAAAATACCACCTCTACATTTCCCACGTCGCTCTCACCACTCGCGGCATGCTTTGACTTCGCCGCGGTCATCCGCAGAATTTCAGCTTTTTTCAAACAACTAAATATCTTTTCTTCCTCCTCCGGCTGTGGAGGGGCACGGTGGGACAAGTATGTCGCTTTATAGGGTTCCGTACACAAAGGGTAAAACGGGACCCTGTTACTAAGACTCCGCTGGCCGTTCGTCTGTCTGTCCATCTGTCACCAGGCTGGTATCTCATGAACCGTGATAGTTAGACAGTTCAAATTTTCAGATGATGTATTACTGTTGCCGCTATAACAACAAATACTAAAATACAGAATAAACTAATTATTTAAGGGGCTTCCATACAACAAACGTGATTTTTTTGCCGTTTTTATAGATAACTAGCTGCACCCCGCGGTATCACCTGCGTTTTCCAAGATAAAAAGTAGCCTATGTGTTAATGCAGACCATGCGTAATAGAGTAACAAACATAGGAATACATACATCCATACATTCTTACAAACTTTTGCGTTTATCCTACTAAAAATACAAATATATTATAGTAGGATGGTACGGAACCCTTCGTACGCGAGTTCGACTTCCACTTGGTTAGTTTTTGTACAATACACGATGGTAGGGGTCTGGTGGCGAATGTCATTGTGACGTTGACGTGCGCTGGAAGCTGGGGTATGGCACTTCTTGAGAAACAAGGAGATAGAACTTCATGAGGTTTTTTGATGTAGAAACCATCAAAGTTGTGAGGTTTCTTCTAGGCGCGCGTGCTGCATCGTAGACCGCATCGTTGCTTACCATCAGGCGAGATGGCGGTCCAACGCAAGCCTATTATTAAATAAAAAAGCCAGCCTGGGTCAAAAAGTATATTTTTTAGAATTAATTAAGAATTTGAGAATTGAGAATTTTTAGAAATACGCCTTGTTCAATTTTCTTGGAAAGTTTCAACCCGGTTTTTATTTTTGATGTCAATTAATTTTCATCAAAATTGATTTGTCGTAATAAATAACTCCAAGTTTTATTTATTTGAAGTAGAATTTACACGATATTTCACTTACTTTAAATGCGTTTACGTTTACCAAAAAATGGAAGCTTAACTAATCCCAAAAGCTTTTTGTATTACGAGTAAGTTAGGTCAAAAAATTGTTAAATAATAATTTGTACCTCTAGTAGGTACTCTCTGATCATTGAAGAGATCGAGCGAGGTGTAAAATAAAACAAAAACGTACAACAAACAATACAATAGGCCCAAGATGAAGGAATTATTTGACAGATCTAAACTAACTAAAAATGTCTCTGTCTTTATCATTGCAAGCTATTAGACAATAGTTTTAGAAATTTTAGATCTATCATAAAAAGCCTTCAAACTTGGGTCCATTATATTATTCTACAATTACTATCAAATAAACATTACCAGAATACTAAAATTCTTTCAATTCGACGTTTCCCCAAGCCAGATGTCTGGCCAAAAAACAACATACTTTTAAAAAGTCTTTTGTATCAAAACTTGTATTATGCAAGACCCTTAACAAAAGAGTGTTTTATTATTTTTCAAAAGGGTTCTGGGGGCGGGCGCTTCCGTTTCATTCAGCCTGGGGTTGCCATTTTTAATTCTTCTACCTTTTTTACGTTAAAATATGACACTGAAGCATATGGCATTTTTTATTGTGACCAAGGAAGTGGTGAGGGGTTTTTTATATTTCTTCCTATGAAAATATTATCACATTAAAATATAATACTCGTATCATAAATGCGAAAGTTAGTCTGTATGTTTAATACTCCTTCACGCAAATGGATTGAATGAAAAGCGAAAAAGAAAAGAAATGAAAAGGGCTTATAATACTTATCATTATGAAAAACTTTTAATATGAGACCAACCCTAAAACTGCGAAAAAAATCTGATGGTCCATACATTATGTCGAGTGTCATTGACATTTTTCTGTGGAACAGCTGATTTTTTTTGCGAATCCCGGGTTGATCCCACAGTAAAAGTTGTTCAAAATGATGAGTACTATGAGTCTTTCGGCTCAGTATACAATTTCCTAACCCTTTTCCTGAATGGTGTCGATTCTAAGTACTAACAGACATAAATCTACATCAACCTCCTCACGCCGCATCACGTACAACCTCAACCTCTTCGCTCAAACCACGTTAAAACCTCAAACACTACCAACTTAGGTACAACAAACTCGACTAATGGAGCCACCATCGCATTTCCTAAACCACACGCCAGCTAGTCATAGTAATCTTTTAGTTCTCTCATTTCGTCACGTCCACAGATAAGCTTGTAGAACTTCGACGGTTCAAACAAAAAGGAAAATATGTCTTTGTAGTGACCGAAAGCAAAAAGTCACGCCGATACGAGGCCATCTGCCTCGACGTTTCAATAAAGGCTCGTAATCACCACGATGGCCATTTAATTATAGTTCGTGACGTTTTTCACAGGTACAGTTACAGGACGAAGATATTGGTGGTAGGGATGGGAAAAATGTGATAGATATCGATAGAATGATGCGCTGGGGGCTGCTTTTGAAAGATAAAAAGTCGATGTAAACTTGTGACCTTTCATAGAGGCCTTCAATGTTAGAATGTATCGATAAAAATCTGTAGATATCTAATAATTGTATTTGTTATAAAAAAAAAGCCATTGATTTATTATACAGCCTAAACGTTATTGTTTTAATTAAAGCTGTCTGTAAACAAATGACGTGTAAACCTAGATGTGCTTATTCATTTTCATCATTAGTATTTTCCATAGTAACTACTTTCCAAACTAAAACTATCGATGTTATAAATCATCAACTTTTCCCATCACTACCGTACGATCATCATTCAATTAAAAACTGCTAAAATGGTGTTATAGTTATAGCACCAATTGTTCGAGAATGTTCGTTGATAGCTCGAGTAAGTAGGATTAATGAAAGTGATAAACAAACAGTAAGCATTGTTATTTTGATATTATCTTGTTATATTGTCTTATTATACCCAATGAGCGTTATTTAATGAGCTAATATGGTGATGGAAGTGTTATAATTGGTTAAATAACATTATGAATAGTGTTCTACAGTTACCGTGTGGATAATAATAGATATTATGTATTTTTATATTAATGTGCTAAAGTTATAAAAATATTGCAATGTCTGCGTATTTTTACTAATTGCAATCGTTAAAAAAAAGATAGTCAAAAATATTTTATTATTTTAATTGGACTCTGACAACACTTTCAGCAAAGCCTTATTGTTATTAGCGAATCATATTATTATGCGTGTTTAAAATAGGTAACTAAAGAATTACGAAATAACTCATATCTGCTTTCATAAATACTCAGTATTTTTTCAAAAAACATCGGTGTAATTTAATTATTTGTTAGTTCATTTATCGATAAACTGCAAAAACTATCGACATTTTTGCAACAAACACTTCACATCACTACACCAGCAATTAATTAAATTGCACCAAAACGGCGTCATGTCCTCAATCGTCGATGGATATTTACGGCGATGGCTCCAATGGAGCTATCTTTGGAGCCAAAGGTGGTATAATGGTAAGTGATGGCTCAAATTTAAAGCTATTTTCGGACGAGAATGATATAAAATGAATGGAATGGAGAATGGTATAGAAGCGATACAGTTGCTTTATGAAAAAAACTATTGTATTTTTGTTTAGGTTTTTATAGCTGTGGCCCGTGTGGTTTTGATGATGATGATGAAAACTAGCCTTTGTATGAATCCAAAGTTGCTATCGCTATTTTAATTTTCATTCAATTTTGTATAGCTGCTTCAGCGTGTAAAAGTAACAAAAACAAACTTTCAAATTTATATTTCTATTGTAAGTCAGTGACCAACTCGCCTGATGGTAAGCGACGATGTGGTCGAAGATGAAGCACGCGGACCTATTCACTCTGACGTAAAGAAGCCTAAGATTACATCTCTCAGGGATCAAGGAAGCCGATAGTAGTAAACTAACCGAAAGTGGCCCAGTACTTAGTAGCAAAGTATCCGAAAGTGGCCCAGTACTTAGTAGCAACGTATCCGAAAGTGGCCCAGTAGTGTAGTAGTCAGTTAATAAGAACTCTAGATTGATCCAACAGATATGAACAAAAGCCGTGTGATTGAGGCTAGTCTAGAATAACAAAGAAATAAAAACACAGAGTACGATATTTTATCTTTTTATTTGACAAAGAAATTAATTCATTTTTTCTTATTTCCGTTTTCCTTATAATAACATTGTAGTTATAAAGTAATTATTCTATCTAGCTATATTTATATGTATAGTTTTATATCTCTATATATTACAAATTATATTTACAAAACTGTAAGTTTTTCTTCCCGTAAAGACCCATACATAAAAATGGTATTTCACTTGATAGTCTATTCAATTTATTTTGAAATAATAAAATATAAATCAAGTCAAATATTAACCGAAAGCAAAACTAAAAGAAAATTATAAAATTTTAAATAATATTTGCATTTTACCTACATAATTATGTATATGAAAAAATCTTTTTAAATGAATAGACTACAGTAAATATCCATGGAAAATAATATAAATTAACTCGAAATAGTAACTAAAAAATACTTTTTCTAAAACATTTTTGCATTCAGAACACATTTGCGTAAAAATAAATACGTCTACAGAAAAAAAAGTAAAATAAAAAACTTAAAATAATATTTATCACATCGGACTGGTATGTGTTCGCGTTTGATTTTGCAAATTATTTATTATAACAATATCTAAATAAATAAAAATTACCAATTAAAGCTTACTTTATGAATACAATTCTTTTTAATTATTGCTACTAATTTTTTTTTAAAAGGCATAAAATTATTTTGAGGAAAAATTGTGTAAATCAATTATTTATTAACTACTGTCAAAATAGGCGTAAATAATAATTTTTGTAGTAAAATTTTACAGCTGAAAATTTTACATAAAAATGTTTCTCTTAGTATTTTTTTCTTTTTTTGTTTACATAAATGTTTTTATTACAAAAAAACAAAATTACGCCTTAATATTCACAGAATTTAAATTAAAATAAAATCTATTGCAATCACAACTAAAATAATATTCGAGGACGGGAATAACTTAGGTTTATTTTTCAAAAAAGGTTATAACATTAGTTAAACTGAATCAAGATCGGTCAAGCCAAATTACTGATAACAATGTTTGTATTTACAAATTTTGACTTAATTTTTTTGTCGTCATTGTTTATTTTTGTGAATATTTAGATAACTAAAGATATAATTCGAAAAGAGCTGGTGAAAATAGACAAAAATCATTAGAGCTGATTGAAAGTGCGTATCTGATCTTATACTTGGTCTTTGCGAGGTTTCCGAATGTCACGTCATTTTTGGCCAATAAGAGACAAGATCTCAACTGACGTTGTCTTCTCTGATTGGTCAGAAACTTCGCTGCCTGTGCTCCTTGTAAGCGCAGGTCATAAATTATGCAATTCACCAGGACAGTCTATTTTGTTAAATAATAACAGAAAATACAATGTTTTAGTGAATTCCATTAACTAATCGAGGCTTTAACAATTAAAACTGATTGGATCAAAGAATTTATTCAAAAGTATCTACTTATAACTATCTATCTATAATTCATTAATTTTAGTAGTATTTTCCCAGTTTGCAATAGGCGGAGTCCTCACTGGCAGATGGTTTGCTTAGCGCTTAAAGCCAAAAAGTTGCCTAACTGTAGGTAAAAAAAAAGACGTTCTTTAACATTTGGGTCCAGCCTCTTGACGCGTCTCCATAGCTTCGAGAACATTATCTTCTATGAATCAGTAGCTAGGCAACTAGCCACGCTTTAAGTCCCGCCAGTGTAGTTCCAGCCTTAGAGACGTGCTATTAAAAATTATTTATATTTTTGAAAAATAAATTCTTTGAATCCACAATTTTCCTAAACTTATGAAAATTTACAAGAACCATTATGAACATTAAAAACCTATTTATAATCAATTAATTATAAAAAATGTACAACTTTTTTTTATAATTATTATCTATTAAATAATTTCCCTTAAAATTAGAGTTGGTTGTGCCGATACATGTAACATTATTTATAAAAAGTTTAGGCGCCATCTTTGTGTCGCGCCATCTTGGTTTGTTCCGCCATTTTATAGTGATTTTCACTTACTTTAATATTTTAGGTCCTAACCAATGGCTGTTAAACTGCTGGCCATACCCTGTGAAAGAAAACATCAAATTAACTAAATGAATGGAAAAAAACCTTAGAATGTTGTCAAGGTGATATCTCAATAGGCTAAAATTATGTCATCTGGAGGAATGACGGAAATCACGGAAAGGCATGACTAACGCTAAATTAAATCCATGTGACAGATGTGGGCGTGTAAAAGGAGATTTTCCAAGTGAAAAGACTTTTGATAAACTTCCAATTTATACAAAACAACTTTTTTCTTTTTTCTTTATTTTTTTGCAATGATGATGTCATCACCCACAGCCCTCTCTATCCCACTGCTGGGTCATAGGCCTTTGTCCAATCATGCCGTCTGCCTTGGTCACACGACAATGGGGTCCAGGTTGGACCCGCGACGCTGACTATATCGTCGACCCATCTCGTCGCCGGCCATCGCTCCGCTTGCCTAATAAAGAGGAAGATTTGAGAAAAACAAAAAAATGTGCGCGTGTCCTTTTGGAGGTGTACTCACGTGAGCAGGCCCGGGTTGGCGTCGGTCTGGTACCAGGAGTACTGCGGCATGTAGGGCGCGTGCTGCGGCGCCGCCTGGTGGTGCAGCGGGTGCGCGTGCGCGTGCGCATGGCTGCCCTTCATCTCCCACGGCCCGCCCGGCGCGCCCTGCCGACAAACAGACAAACAGTTTAAAAAAAGAAAAGTAGTAGGTAGTTCTGCGAAAGTCTGAGAGTCCGGTTGTTTGTATGTTGGTAACAAATTTCGATAAATTCCCCTGATGTAGGTCGCCGAATGTGACCAAAACTAGTCGTAGTACTTAGACTTAATTTTTACGTGAGTATTCCCGTGTATTATAACAAAATTTATCAAAACCACGTTGGTTTCCATAGTAAATCTCGATTTGTTAAGAAATGTGACATGTACGCGAGTACTAACATAAAAACAAAAAAACAAACAAACATCCGGACAGACGAAAGCAAAGGCCAGTCGTTGCAGAGACTCTCGTCAAAAAAACGTTTCACACTCATAGCTACTAGGATACCCACACAAAGACAAGGACAACCAACACCCAGACCCGGAACAGATATTTAAAATAATGCAAATATCTGCCCGGCTGGGAGACGAACCCGAGACCTCTGGCTTATAAGGCGGATATACTATCGCTGAGCCAAACAGGTCGTCAGGTTAGGTTACATGCTTCTATAGGTAATGTCCTTCATCCTACTAATCGTATTATCTTCTTGGTTGTAATTATATCGCTCTATAACGCTCTTGACAGAGCGGTCGTAGTTGACATACAGTATTAATTGGCATCAGTATGAATTAGTTCATAATGATGAGTACTATGAGCCCTTTTCGGCTTTGCATCGAGCTGAAAATAACCCCGTAGAAATGGAACTTGGCTAGGGGGGCTTTATCCTACCTAAAATCCCATGTATTACCAACATAACATAACCCTCTTTTTGTCTCTACCATAGTCGGCTAAAAGCAATCCCACCGATGGGTACCAGCAAGTGTTAAAAGTAAAACTAATCACTAACACCGAGGTAAGGGCGCGCCGCCCCGCCCTGTGACGTGCCCAACGTAGCTGGTACTTATTTTAATACCGTTTTATAATTTTCTAACACGCAACAAGTCGATGTGTTTTGGTATAAGTATTTTTGTTTACGTATCCAGGATTATAAGGAGTTTTTGTATTACAATGCAATATAATACAATCCTAAGTAGTAGTATACTATACTGGGAAGGAAAGAGTATGCTGATCCGAAAAAGCCTCACAGTACTCATCATTATGAACAACTTTTACTATGGGACCGACCCTGAAATCACGAAAAAATAATCAGCAGTTCCATAGAAAAATGTCAATGATTCTTGACAAAACGTATTCTATGTAACAGCTCATTGTTTTGCGGATTCCGGGTTGGTCTCATAGTAAAAGTTGTTCATAATGATGAGTACTATGAGCTGATTTCGGCTTAGCATACTTTTTATTTATCTCTATGGTGTACATGCGAAAGTGAGTTTGTTTGTTACGATTTTACGTTAACTACTTTACTGAACATCATAATTATAATTTTGCATAGAGGACTGTGCGGCCTACGATGGAGCACGCGCAGAAGGAACCGATTCACTGGCGTCTTGAAGACACCCAGATTATATCAATCGGGGAACACCCAGTCGGGCAGAGCGATCCACACTGTTACCCGTTTGCACAAATAAAGTGAAATCTAAACGTTTCGTTCAAGTTTTTGGTATTTTAACCATAAAACGATGTTGCTTTTTTTGCCCATAACAGGTCTCCGCCACTCAGTATTTTGCACTCTACAATTCAAGCCCTGCGCGGCACAGTACTGCGCTCGTCACCGTGAGATATGAGAATTTTAATCTCTTATGAACTCTGAAATTTTGCTGAAAGCTTCAATACGGGACACAGTACTATTTACACATTTTATTATTCACTTTTTTATGTAACTGAATAACAAGACAAGCAAGACGCTAGCCTGATGTTAAGCATCACGCCTGCCCGTACCAAGCCAAGTGCAACCACACTGAGTTTAAATTTAATAGAAAGACCGACAGACAAACAGGCACTGCACTATGTTTGTTACCCTGAGATCTAAGTTGTAGCATATCATTGTCCTGTGATTACACTGGTAACAATGCCCTTCTATCCGGAACACAGCACTCAAATCAAGTCAAATCAATCTACAAAACTTGTACACTTGGGGATAGAATACCTGGCAAAGATGTGGTACTTCCCCAGGCGGCCCCTGCAGAAGGCCTACCACTACCAACCTTGCTTATTTCAACTACTCTTGTTACCCGATTTAGCCGCGTCTCCCCTTACCTTGAGCATCCAAGGCATGGCGCGCCTCATGTCGGCGGGGCCCTCACAGTCCTCGCGGTGGACATATCGCTCCTACGGTTAGAGAGACCTCCTCGTCAGAACATGGCATTTACATTGAGACACAAACGATTTCAGCAAAAAGCAAGTTAAGTTACTGGAAGCTTTTGAACCGGTGACGTGAACAGGTGTCTTGTTTTTAACTGGTTTAGGTGAGCATCCTATGTACTCGTATCTGTCTATTGCATCGTAGCTGCTGTCGAAAGGCTAAATTTGTTTTTTTTTCTGGGTTCGAAAGGAGTCTTGTTCGAGAGTGCTATAAGCTATTATTCTAAAAACTCTGTTCAGCCGTAGTTTAGCTTAGCGCAGCTTTATTTTCCAGAACTTTTTGATATTTTTACTAGTTCGGTTTGTGTTAGTTTTAATTTGGATGATCATTATTTTTCAGCCTTTCTAGATCATTTCCTAATAAAAAAAATTGCAAGCAAATAAGTTGAGGTGGCCGCCCGAGTTCTTTTTCAATGCCTGTTTTGTCATCTTAATTTAACGATTAAATTTTAACTCAGTCAGTTAAAAACTTAACTTTTACTGTACTGTACTTAAATTTTAACTAGTAAGCTAGTAAAGAGAACTGGCTCTCAAACGATGCTGCAGTAAAACAAATTAACCTCAACAGGATGGATATTGACATTTTCGAAGTATGGATAAAGAACTCGAGTGGCGCAGTGGTTGCGAGGTAGATACTCACGTATCCGAGCCGCGGGTCCCACGACTGGTGGTGCGGCTTCACGTCGCACGAGCTGCCGTCCGGCGACCGCCCCGCTGACGGCTGTGCACAAAATAACCAAATTAATAACATAAATCACAGTCATAGCTTTTTTCTTTATATGCACAAAATACTTGAAGATGGACGTCGGTAGAGGTCGTATCACCTCACTTAGAATCTCTGCCTTCATCATTTTGTTTGTAATTTGTCATTCCAAACATTTTTCTATATACCGTTTTGATTATGGAATTACATCATGTCTAGGGGGCCTTTTTATCTGACCACCCAATCATGGAAAACAAAGACGCGGTGTGGCCCATGCCGTCGTAAAGAAAAATAATGAATAATTAAAAAAGTATTCATTAAATGCTGGGGAAATAATGCATTTCCCGGGTGCGATGCTTAAGTAACGTGCTACCAGGGCACCGGTACGAGTTCTTCGAAAGATCTCTGTGCCCTCCGCACGGCACAGAGGCGGACCACCGAGGGGGTTTTAGTAGGTCAATCCCTACATAACCCAGATATACCCAAATACAACCGGGTATCTTTTGAAGGTTTCCCCCGTTACAAAAAAAGGGGGCCAGGTTTGACAAGTCAAAGTGTCTCACAATCTGGCCGTAGCAGCGTGTTATCTTACATATCCGACCTTGACATCCCAGGCCTGGTGCGGCGGCTGCTTGACGTCCCAGGGCGTGGCCGTGGGAGACAGGCCGGGGGACAGCTCGGACACCGGCGTGGAGCTCGGCGTGGGCGAGTGCGCCGCCGCCGGGCCCGCCGGGTAGCCCGCGGGGGAGTGCTGCGAGCCGCTGGAGCTGCCGCCGCCGCCGCCTGACAAACAAAACAAATTTGAAGGTCTGACGTCACACAATTTCATTCAAACATTTAAGAGCGTTGCTCTTGTCAGTGGGGTAATGTCCTGGCTTGACGATCCTCTGCTGACGATGCTGCTGCTGGCTTGACGAACTTTGACTTCGATATGACATTTTATTAAAGATTAAAGAAGATTGAGTATTTTTCATTTTTCTTTTTTTCTAAATGATGTTCTCTTTTTTGCAAGGAATAAAAGGCTTTTTAATTTTTATTTTTATTTTTATTTTATTTTTATTTATTTTATGACATTTTATGAAGGAATTCTATGATGGAGTTAAATGTCTATGAAGGAGTTAAAGCAAGGAGATGATGTAATAATACTTCATTGATGCTACAAAACACACACCACAATATTGCACACTACTACTTGACGATGAATATTTTTTTAAATTTTGTTGACCTCCATCTTGCCTGTTGGGAAGCAATGATGTAACTACGATGCCTGGCAGAGACCGCCTCAAGCTGTGCAAAAGAGTTCTACCATTGAATACATTCAATCATAAAAGCATGAAGGATCCTTTACCGTGCAACATCTGATTGTTGTTGGGCGGGCTGCCGGGCGGGAGGCCGAGGCTGGGTGGCGGGGCGCCCACCTGGGCGGCCTTCATCATTTTCTTGTATTTACTGCGCCGGTTCTGGAACCAGATCTTCACCTGGGGACGAGAGGAAATACGATTTTAGTTAAGGAAGTTAATCGGCCAAGTAGTTAACCCTAGTGTCAAGGTATTTAGGCTGCAAAATTAAAATATGTATTAGTTTTATAAAAAAAAAATAATAAAAAAATAAAAATTATTGGTTTTGTCCAAACGCATTATTATTTGAAAAGCGACCGGAATCAGTTTAAATAAATCAATGACGTTCTTTGCTTTTGGGAGACAAGACCTAGCTGCGAAAGAATAGTAAGTTAGTATCTTGACCAGTTCAGTATGGCATCAAAAATGAGTCCTGAAATCGCGAAAAAAACACTGTTCTATAGAAAAATGTCCTCAAATTTATAAGTTTAGGCTCTTAGTGAAACCTGTTCAGAAGGAAACGAGAGAAGAGATGAAAAGATTAAATCCCTTTTTCAGCCTTCCTTATCCTTTAGTTCTAGTTAGTTGTTTTTGGTGTAATGTCCTTTCAGCTTAGTGCAGCCATTCCGTCTAACCCCGTATCATAAACCCGTAGTATTTTTCGTATGTAACACAAATAACTTTAGAAGCTAATCAAACTAATCCACTTTCCAAACCTATCTCACTACACACTATAGACTATAGACTATACTACATATCTATAAAGACTATCTATATAGAGTATAGAGTATAGACTAGCTGTCTATAGTCCACATAACGCAGGGGTAGCGTGAACAAGGGCGGAGTCGGCAGCTACCGTTAGTGTACCGTTAGTAGAGATGGGACGGCTCGATAAGTTGGATGTCGATAAAACGTGAACTTTTAGAATGAGCTCTTGAGCTCTGCAATATATAAACATACCTATGACACGTGAATATTCCCGTTTTAATTACCTATCTGAAAACAAAATGTATCAAAACCACGTTGATTTCCATAGTAAAATGATTATGTGTATAAAAGCCAATGTAAAAAGTTTATTTTACATTTACTTGGTTTCAAAATATTTAAATTGAAATTATTTCATTAACTTGTACAATTCAATTAAAAATATTAAAAAACCCCATCTAAAAATAGCTGGTATTCTTTAAACCGATTTTTTGAATTGATAAACACTATCGATTGAGTCGATATCAAAATCGGTTCAATCGTTTGGGAGCTACGATTCCACAAACAGACACGTATAACTTATGAACAAAGCTATTTACGATGTCGGTTAAAAATAAAAGTATGTAGTAGCGAAGGAAAGCATCGTGAAGAAAGCTTCAAACGTCTGGAGAAAAAATTCAATAGCGTATCTATGTGAATTCAGAAATCCGCACTTAATAAAATAGTGAATAACAGAACTCCGTGGTGGAATACGGACTAATCATTCTTCGAGGATAGACCAGTGTCCCAGCAGTGGGAGGATCAAAGGTTGAGTTGATTGATGTAGTAGCATATTGTAATAAAATACAGTGTAGGTAGTGTAATAAACACTGTAGATAGTTTATTTTATTTATAATTTATAAGAATATAAATACGGAGCAAAATACTTAGATAATGAATCACACGTACACGTGGCTAAGAATTGAGTTAATATCTGAGGTATTGTATAAAACAGCGGTTTAAAGCGAGTTATTATTACACATGTTAATACACCGGCGGTATGCGACCCGATCTGGCATGACGAGTAACGTCCTAGCCGGGGAGGTACCGGTTCAGGTTTGGGAGATTGGATAAATTGTCATAAGCTAGCAGTGCCCTGCAGTTCCACCCGCACGATGATGAGTAATGAAGATTATGATAACGGTTAAAGTTTTGGAATAACGCAGGTTGCACTATTCCAAAATCTGAACTATTAACCCTCCTTTCATTAAGTCGGTTAAATAGTTACGGAGATACGTGCTTATAAATATTTACACACGCAAACTTTCGCATGTATAGGATAAGATAAGAAAGGATAAGATGCGCGGACTAACTAAGTAAGATTGATTCGGATTCTTCAAAATGATAAAACAAAATGTAGACAACAAACTCACCTAAGCTTTCATGGTAAAATTATAATATCAGTTGAATATGTATATTACGTAAAGTGGCGGTCACCTCCCCGCCTACAACTGATAAGTGATCAATTTATATCGACAATTCGCGTAATCAACGTGCAACCGGTCTTGTGACATCTTGTTCGTAAACTCGAGTGTGGCTTATTATTAGTTTGTTTGCGGCTCCGACGGATATTGAGAGTTATGGGCCTTTTTGCCCCCAAATATAATAATAATGATAAATATTTTTTTGAAGAATACTATAGATAGTTTTTCCCATTCTTTGTCTCTTTTTGGCTATACATCCCACACGGTTGTGTCAGCCATCTTGTTTTATTTTCTCCACTTCGCTCTATCGTCGACGTTTTCGGAAAAAATGCGCTCGCTCTAATACACACTACAAATATGTTTTCACATTCAAATAATTGAATAAGCAAAAAAACTAATGCACAATTGGTTCGGTTCGGGAGCTACGATGTCACAGACAAACCCAAATACACATGTGCCACTCATAACAACCCTCTGATTGCATCGATGTTTAAAAATGAGACAAAACATCGATATCGACAAAAACAATAAAATATCCATCCCTATTATTTCACCCCTTGATTAGCCAGGTCGCAGTTCACTCGGTAGCTTAACCTCGACTCCAAACCAATAACTCTTATTCCTAAAGCAATAAGAATCAAAATAAATCGAAAACACATCCACTAATCGACCATAAGTCAACGATCGAGCGATGTAAACACAACCTTGTTTCAAGTCAATATGATTGAATATTCAATTGAGTTGAAAGTGCTGAAAGTTATTGAAACGTTTCGGTGTCGTGAAAATTGTTGGCAATCGAGAAAATGTATTTGGAGTTGGAATAGTGACGTGATGTGATGTGATGGTTTAGGGCTCACTTCTAAAGCCTGGTTAAACTAACCACTGCTTAAAATTCTCCGTCTTATTTTCGCACATGACTTTTCACGTTAGCAAAAAGTTATCAAAGCATTGTAAACAGACTAACTCCAGTGTTGATGAATAAGGCACTTTATTTTTAGACTAGCGACCTGCCCCGGCTTTGCACGGGTATAAAATATGTTGCCTTATGCCTAATATGCCTATGTTACTCAGGGATAATGTAGCAATCTAATGGTGAAAGAATTTTTGAAATCGGTCTAGTAGTTTTTGTGTTTATTCAACACAAACATACAAAAATACAAATCTTTCCTCTTTATAATATTAGTAATATTAGTATAGATAAATATTTAGTTGTCTGTGCTTGGCTGTTTCAGTCGCGCGGTGATGATGTTAAAAAGTATGTCCTTTTCTGTACCCGTGACATGATCAGTTGAGTAGTAAAAGCGTGTAGGCGTAACAAACAAACTCACTAATTTTTAATATTAGTTAAACAGATGTAGAAGCAAAGGCTGTTAAATATTAAAGCTGACATCAATATGCAATTTAGTGTTGTCGATTTCGGGTCAATATTACAATCCTTGTTTTGACATTGCAAAAAAAACATACAGTCGAATTGAGAACCTCCTCCTTTTTTGAAGTCGGTTAAAATGATTCTAGGGTTTTGATGGATTTGTATCGAAGTATCAAGTAGTATCAATTTACTATTACCACAATAATGACTAACTACAACTACGAGTTGTAAGTCGTAAATTTAAACATAATTCCATTTTTTTATATTAATGTATCAAAAATCAGAGTTTATGATTTTGAAACATCTAAGTGACCTTTACTAAATAAGTATTACCGGTGAATATTACAAAATAACCAAACAAACATGCAAAAAACATTACAAAACTCACCGAACCATACATCCATTGTAATACAACAAAAGAAATTCTATTTCGAACACCAGGACCCGTGGCTGCCCCGAATTGTGATACAAAACAATATGACGAAAATCATAACTTGGCTGTCGTTTTGCATTTAGGGATCTGTCATGCTTCGGAAGGTAGCTGAATATTTTAGATAGGAAATATACAAGGTGTAACGAAAAAGTGTAATACTTTTTTATGTAATTTAATGACATCATCATCATCATCATCGTCAGCCTGTATCGACCCACTGCTGGGTATAGGCCTTCTCTCCCTTGCGCCGTTCTTCCCTGTGTCGGGCCAATCTCATCCACGGATGACCCGCGATGAGTCTGATGTCGTCGACCCATCGGGCTGATGGTCTGTCAACGAAACGTTTGTCCGCAATCGTTAGCCACTCCGTCAGGGCTCTACTCCACCTGCCATCACCACGCCTAGCCACGTGTCCTGCCCAGCGCCACTTTAAGCGCAGACGAGCAAATCGCTCGCCTGATGTAAAACGTCACGTTTGCCCATAACAGGTCTGCGCCACCCAGAATTTTGAACTGAATTCAAGCCCCTACGCGGCACAGCACTGCGCTCGTCACCCTGAGATATAATCATATAAGACGTCATTCGCCTTGTAATGTAATTTGACTGGAAACAATGCCCTTCCAACCGGAACACAGTACTGCTTGGCGGTGGAATAACTGGCAAGGGTGAGGTCCTTCCCCAGGTGTACTTCTACAGGTCAAAGTGAACAACTTCTAGAACAAAAGTTTGCTAAATTCGAAAAATGTATTGAATCGCCATAGAAAATTGATGACGTAACTAAATATTTTGTATGGAAACTCGATATTTTTATCTCGAATTTAGCAAACTTGTGCCACAAAAGTTGTTCACTTTGACGTGTAGAAGAACACCCTTAAGTATTACTACACCTTTCCGTTACACCTTGTATAACACATAGAATAGACTATAGAGAACATTCTTAGACCAGATGAATTTAAGTATCTGTTCCGGGTCTGGGTGTTAGTTGTCCTTGTCTTTGTGTCTGTGTTCCATGGCATCCCCGACACAGGGTATCCTAGTGGGAGGGGGAGCATGAGCGTGAAACGTTTATTTATTTATTTGATTTGTTAGTATGTACCATTTTATTAAGGAGAAGGCAGCTGTCATGTCGTACAGGGAGGTAAAAGCACTAGCAGAGGATCGCCAAGCCTGAAATTTACTCCACCGATAAGAGGAACGCTCTTACAATTCTAAATGAATGAATAAGAGTAGATCCAAAATAATCGATAGATCGCTGTTCTAATTCTTTAATCACAACTCACTTCTATGATAAAAGTCTACCCTCGAAGGGTGATTAGGCCGTATTCCACCACGCTGGCCAAGTGCGGGCTGGATTAACATACGCCATTGAATTTTATCTCCGCACGCATGCAGGTTTCCTTACGATGTTTTCCTTCACCGACAAGCCAGTAGTGTGAAATTCGAACATAAATTTTACAAAAACCATTGGTACGAGTCGGGATTTGAAATTCAAGCCAGTTACATTCCTACATTGTATTTCTGGGGCGGATACAAACTGTGTAAAGTTATGCCTCTAAATGAAATGAATATTTTTTCTATGAAATAAAGTTACACTATGTGTTTCGTTCGTGTTAACTTTGTTTTTAATTTCCTTTGAAAATGATAATACTTAAAATCAGCCTAGCCTAGCAGAAACTTACTTATTAGTAAATTTCTGCCAGGTTACACAAAGTAAGTAACCGATGCTTACTTACGGGACTTTACATTACTAAATTACCATAATGTTTATTTTAATTACAAAATTAAATGTGCAATGGTTATTTCAAGTATTTATTTTTCTTCTTAGATTTAAGTTTTTACAAATCGTTCCATAAAAATGGTAAAAACATAACTAAAACGTAAACCTAGCATGCCGTCGGCAGCGGGGCGCCAAGTTACCGGTGGTTAGGGCTGCAGAGAAGAACCACCAGACGATGCGTGCCGTGTCAAGGATCACTGTCTTCTGCATCTGACCCTTGAGCAAACCGTTATTATTATTTTTGTACATAAAAGAGCGGCAAACAAGCAGACGGTCGTCCTGATGGTAAGCAAAACAGTCGCCTGAACACCTGCAACATTAGCGGCGTTGATGATGCTTTGCCAGCCCGGAGAGGTGCTTGCGTAGACATCTTTATAAAACGCCCCATGTTGTAGTTCAGCGACAAGACTTTCGACTTTGTGATGCTTTTTACTAATAATAGTTATGTTTTCATGCTTACTAGATGTGAACGAGCTTGCCGCCCCTGTATTGCATTTTCAGCCACTAACAAAGTACATAGTTATTTAAACCCACAGATGCTCCTTAATCGCCACAGACTTAAAAAGCCATTTATGTATGTATTTTAGCAATGATACTTTAAAATATAGCCAATTTTTATGATACAACAAAAACGGGTACTTGCGTGACTAACAAAATTATTGAAAAATTAATACAACCTGCATACGGCATTGCGGTCCAGCCATATGTCGCCGCCATCTTGCGTTCGTTTTTGTTTTGTTTTAAAAATATAGCATAAAAAATATGTGACTGTTGACATGAATTAAATGTAGTGACGATTAAAGTTTGTTATGTAAGGAAGCGTGCAATAAGTTGCAGCTTGCGGTTTGTGTTCGCGTTTCAACACACTGCATGTCACGCGTGTGCAGTTTAACTCAAAAGGGCCTACATTTATTGTTTCTATGATTCATAACGCACTTTTCACAATGACCAACGCTTTTAACTTAACTTTATTATTTGAGGTTAACTGCAGGATATGTCTCGGCCCTGGAGTGGTTGGGGCAATTACTTACCAAAAAAAAGGTACCTACCTACGAGTATTTAGATTAATCTAAGAAAAACAATATGAGTAGTTAATTTTCTTAGTTTTTAATGTAATAAAAAGAATTTAAACTTGAGTTTGACGCTGTTTTAAAGGTTTAACGGTGTTTTTTTATTCTTAAGCAGTACGTGACGAAAACTTCACTTTATTTACTTTTAGTGAATATTGATTCACAACTTTCCTCTGGTAATCTGGTATACACAAACCGTGCCATACTGTCCAAGCACCAACCGCAACATTGTTCAAGCAACACAACATTTCACCTGTCTATCTCCAGCAAAAACAGAGCTTATAAAAATCGCGTTCAATTCCCACAGTTTGGCCGGAGTACGGCGGTATGCGTGCCTGCGGAGCCAGGCTGGGCGCAGGACGGCGGTATCCAGTCAGGCGGCAAGCACAAAGAAATGTCCGGCATAGGCGGCATAGCACCGAGAAACTTGGTGCCCTCGGATACAACTATTCCGCCACTTCCATGGACGGGCTTGTGTAGTAAATAGCAATTCTGGAATCGAGTCCTTTGTACAGATACATGCGATTCAAGTTTCTAGAGATACATGCGGTTCGAGTATCTAGAGATGTATGCCATTCAATTTATTTGTTCGTTGTTTCGCAGGCTTTTAAAAGTTTCAATTAAATATTAAGTCACTTTTTTAAATAAAAAGTACTACAAAATAGGTTCAGCAATTACACAATTTAATAAAATATGTCAATAAAGAGCGAGTGTGGTGTGCGATATTTTTTATCGTCATCTCATATTTTCACGTTATGTGTTTTTAGTTATTTCGTTCTTTTTAACCGAATTTTGGCCCATCATTTCCTCTTGTTTTTTTTTGTAACAATTCCTACAGTAAAATTAATTAAATCTACGTGAATAATTTACTTGCAACACACAACAACAACAAATTAGTAAATGCGTGATCCCACAATAAATGGCTTTAACTGGCCACCTTGTGATCTCCGTCAAATTAAATCCAAATCTGTCAAAATCACACATCAAACCTTATAACGTATCAATAAAATAACAAAATTCATAAAACATAAAAAATAAACAATACAAAAAAGATATTCATCCCATTCGAGTCAAATAAAGAATCTAAAAGTATCAATCACATAACAAACGAGTCAATTTGTGAATGAATAAAAGAAAATATTAATAAATGAATTAAAATCATATTAATATTAATGCGTTGCTCGGTCTCGCATGAAGCGGTGCGCGAAAAAAAGACGGTAGCTCGAATAAAACGCAGAAAAGACAAGAATGCATGGAGTAGATAGATTTATAATTATTTTTGTACGTGAAATGTGAATTTACTCGACAAGCTAAGAAGTATTTGGTTTTGTTCGGGTTATTTGTATTTGCTTCAAGTTATTTGTATTTGGTTTAATTTTTATCGTTCCAAGCCAAGTATTTGCAAGGACTTCACATTGTTTTACGTTTGAAATAACTAATTAATCTAAAAAAATGTGTAAAATTATGCAAATTTTACGTTCTTCAATGATCACAGCACAGGCATGTTTGGTGGTACACTTACGCTACTTTTTAGCCCAATAAGAAACATTAGTTGAAAACGTGTAGAGCCAACTAACATATTTGGTAGGTTTTTTTTTATAAAAATAATTTTACAAAAAAAAAGTCATACATAAATCTATCAATAATAAAAAATACATTTTCTGCACAAAATTTATCGATATAACTAGAAATTATTTTTTTTTATATTTATATCGATGTATCGACAAACCCGCGGCATCTCTACCGCACCGGCGCGGCGCGGCGGGCGCGGCGGGCGCGGCAATACGTCACTCATCACGATCTGCCGCCAAGGACGTCGCCGCCGGACCTGCACTTTACTACTTTTAACTTGTACCTGCTTTCAAAACGAGATGGTTTTGCCTATGATGCTATGTGATACAACCAACATGCTACGATGCCTAAAGTTATATTAAAACTAGCTGCGCCCCGCGGTTTCACCTGCGTTTTGCGGGATAAAGTAGCCTATTATGTTAATCCATGGTATAAGCTACCTTCGTAAAAAATTTCGTCCGAATTCGTTCAGCCGTTTTATCGTGATTGAATAAATATACATCCCTTTACATATAATATTATTAAGATGTAGCTATTCATAAACTATAACTTATACTAAAACTTATATTTTGTGGGTTTTAATTATTATATACCTATATGATAAAAAAAAATCGACAAAAAAATAATATCTAAAACCAATGCTAAATTTTTCAAATCTCTAATTGCACTAATGTGTTTTTTGGAATTTACCTTTGTACGAATTTACATCCTACTGGCTTTCTGGTGAATGGAAACGTCATGAGGAAAACTGCATTTATATCTGGAGAAGAAATTCAACGGCGGATGTGAATCCAGCCCGCACTTGACATCGTGGTGGAATACGGGCTACGGCCTGATCACCCTTCGAGGGTAGACCTGTATCCCAAAAGTTTTCATCCTATCAATTATTGTGATGATAAAAAATATGTTTGAAGTGTTTTAAAAGTACTTTTTAGAGTTTTTGTATGCGATTGAGAGACGAGACGAGCAAATCGCTCGCCTGATGTCAAACGCCACGTTTGTAAGCCGTCCATAGCAGGTCTGCGCCACCGAGAATTTTGAACTTTTATAATTCAAGCCCCTGCGCGGCACAGCACTGCGCTCGTCACCCTGAGATAAGATGATTAATCTCTTTTAATATAATAAGTAAAAGTTACATCAATTTATTAAATAGAAAAATGGAAAACGTTTTGCTCAGAATCATACATATTAAGATATGTTAATTAAACAAGACCCAGACACGAATATAGTAAACTATTCATTCATTGATGATTATTGTGATCACTTAATTACGGACAACAAACACGCTAGCCATTATTTGTGTGATTTCTGTTACATTGCAATTGTAATACGATTACAAGAAAGAATGTCTGCGGTGCATCAATATGACAGTGAATTCGAGAAATGGTACGACTGTCGCTGCTGGACTTGGCGGGGTACTCCCGTGCTATCAGAGAGTTTTGTAAAGAGGTCAAGTTTATCTTATCTTCTATATATATAAAAGAAAGTCGTGTTCGTGTTACACTACTTATAACTCAAGAACGGCTTTACCGATATGGCTGAAAATTGGTGAGGAGGTAGCTTAGAGCCAGGAAACGCACATAGGATACTATTTATTCCTATTATACTATTTATTCCTATTATACTATTTATTTCTATTAAATAAATTCGATAGCATTCAAGTGTGAATTGACATAAAACATCAGTCACTATAAAACGAGGTATAACAAAAAAGAATCAGACTTGGAATAACAAAACGACTTATTATACTCTTTGCGCAAATGACAGCTATGTAATGGACGTATGGATGACAATTTGATTTAACAATTTAACAGCTAAACAGATTTTGACGAAATTTGGTATGAAGGTAGCTTAAGCCCTAGGTAATATGTAGATTACTTTTTACCCCAGAAAATTGAACGGCTTTCCGCTATTCTTGCAGGACAGCGGGTGAAACCGCGGGGCGCAGCTAGTCTAATATATAAAATTCTCGTGTCACAGTTTTCGTTGCCATACTCCTCCGAAACGGCTTGACCGATTTTGATGAAATTTTTTGTGCTTATCCGGTATCTATGAGAATCGGCCAACATCTATTTTTCATCCCCCTAAATGTTAGGGGTAGTCCACCCCTAAATATTTTTTTTATTTTTTAGACAAAATTTTTATTTTTTTATTTTTTATAATGTGGCATTAAAAAATACATACAACCCTAAATTTTCACCCTTCTATCACCAACCCCTATTAATTTATATGGCAAAACAACGTTTGCCGGGTCAGCTAGTAAGTTTGTAAATTTGTAGAGGGCAATCTCCGGACACTTTGGTATGATTTAAAAAAAAACTTTTATACACTGTAACTGAGTGCTGTTTTATAGGGTCCAAAACACAAAGTCTTGAGCAACAGCTAGTTATAGACAAATCAAAAATAATTTATTTAGAATACAATCTTTTTGAAGGTTTTTTCTTTAAATAAGTGCAAGTAGCCCACGGGCCACCTGATGGTAAGCGGTCACCGCTGCCTGGACACTTTCAATAACCAAGGTATACTCAGTGTGTTGCAAAACCCATGAAAACATAAACAAAAATTAAAAACTAGGCTCTGTTGTAAACAAGTTTTTCTTGTCATATCCAAAAGCTAACTTTAAACTTTGCTGACCTTTCAAGACTACAAGATGTGATACCATATAATGAGTACTTTGTAGACCAAAAATGCGTTAAAATTAACAATATGTATGTAAAACGTGAGGCGCAGTCAGTACACATTTGTTACATCCAAAAGCTAACTTCAACCTTTGCTCAACTTCTCCGATCTGTCAAGACTCAAGACCAGCTACAACCACGAATCCGTCCCAAAACCAGTCCGACATTGTTCATACATTCGTGGTACAAATCAAAAGCTCGCGACAAAAAGCGGCGACTTTTTGCTTCGTAGGTGAGAGCTCGTCGGTCTCCTCCGAAATGTCTTTATAATTCGCCGACAGATCGGCGGAGGTGATGGAGAGGCGACGCAGTAGCTTGACTTGGCTGGGGTATGCACTTTCATTTTTTTTTTATTGATAGATAGGCTTGCGTTTGACCGCCATCTCGCCTGATGGGAAGCAAGGATGCGGCCTACGATGCAGCACGCGCGCCTAGAAGAAACCGATTCACTCGCGACCTGAAGACACCCAGATTATATAGCTACCGGGAAACACCCACTCGGGCAGAGCATTCCACTCTCATTCATTCATTCATTAATAACCCCCGACGCAAAAACCACGGGGTGTTTGACTGTTTGTTTGTTCTGTTCGACTGTTTTTTTGTATGTTTGTTATGCGAATCGCGATGACACCTACAACTGAATTTTTATATTTACTTTTCAGTCTGAATAATTGCCTGAGCGGAATGAAGGTGTCAGCAGAAGGAGGGGGAGGGGGGGGGGTGTGAAGGTGCAACTCTGTTATTACATGTACCTACCATGTTCTAACGAATAAGTTATCTGAATCTCTTACACTCATGCAGAGTTCTTCGCCTCGCTAAGTCAAATACATATTGTAGTCGTACACTAAAAAGTACTCTAATATCCAAAAAGGTTGTTAATTTTAGGTATAACTATAAAATCCCAAATAGGTTAATTACACGTAACGAGTCCCTACAGTGGCGAGACAGTGCCCTCGGCCGAGTACTCGGTTTGTATAAACAGTTTGATGAGAGACAGTCACTAGATCCATTATTTTTGTCGACCGAGTGTGCCCATTTACTGTCTCGCCACTGTACTTGTTACGTGTAATCAACCCATTACACTACGGCTCGCCAATAAGCCTACACGACAAACAAGAATCTGCCCACTAAAGAAATCTAAGAACAAATATAAAATTTCTGACATCAGGGCTCGCCTCTACATCCCGCAAGAGTCCGGGCTCTGTTTTCCGCAGCTTCACAGAGATATGCAGTATGTGACTTTTTACACTCGCAACACAACGTACGGACTCCTCAATACAATTCTTGTTACTATATTTTGAAAATATAGTTGAACTAATGATAAAATGGAATTTCCTACTTTTCCTACTTTTGGCTAATTTAGGAATTTACAAGTTTGAATTTATTGCCTCGACAAAGCTAATGAAATGAAATGATCTCCTTTCGGTCTAATATATCCGTTCAGTGTACCCTCGTATAGTCTTTGACGTACATGTTTTGTAGTTTCGTATTCTCATTCACAAGGCGGCCGTTTCCTTCACATAAAAGTACTAAAATAAACTTAAAAAAAAATCATAATTTTCCGAGTATTTCATACAACTAGAAAATAATAAGCATGTTCATTATACTTGCAAAAGGCAACTAATATAATAAAAAATACAGATTAAAACAAAATAAACGTCAAAATCAACCCTTAAACAATTACAATGAAGATTTGATGAACCCTCCCAGAGTAACTAATAACAAGGGCTGTCACAAATCATAATGCGCCCTAATTGTAATCGGCGAGATAGGCCGCGATTTGGCAACCCTGCTGTGAGGGGAACTACTGTGACCAACTTAATTATACCTACAGTCGAGGGCGCCGCGCCACCATCGTTTTTCTGCACAAAACTGCTGGCACCCTGTTTAAAACTTTTAGTTCTTAATTTGGCCGACTTGTGAAAAAGGTTGTCGAGCTGGAATAATTTGATAATATGTATTGGCATATGGTATAGAGGGAGATGTGAGGGGGAAAGAGAAGTGAGATTGGGATTTAAAGGTACAAGGTGTTGTTGATCAAATTATTTGCTTTCATTTTAATTTTATTGTAATTTGTCAAAAAGAATTTGCTTTGAAACTGTGCCTGGCGTTATTTGGAAGATATCGTTATTGATGATAAGACCGCGTGTTGTAGCTATCTTTAAGCATTATGTTTTTGTTTTATAATTTCTGGTGGGCTATGACGTAAAGACAGACAGACATGAGACACCCACCATAAGGATTCCTTTTTAGCACTTAGACACGGAACCTTAAAAAACGGCATTAAAAATAGATTGATCGAGTCAAGCGAGAAGAAGAAAAAGTTGTAACAGTTAATAAAGTTTAATTTTCTAGTTAATTTTTCAAAACAAACTACTCTCCTATTTTACATGTGCTTTAGATAGAATTAAAACAAAAAAGATATGACCAAAGCTTATAAAGTTCAGTTAATTTGCCAATAGAAGCATCAAAACAATCGGCTGCCTGATAGCAAAACGCCCTAACTGTGACCCGGCATTATTAGTGTCCCGTTTCAAAATAACGAACCGAACACGACCCTTGACAGACGATGCTTGTTAATACGTGAATTACAATGCTAGCTGGATACTGTTTGTTTGTATAGCTATTAGAGTTAGGACAGTTTTGGTTTATCAAAATTGTTGATAAACACATGACACTATTCTTTTTAAACTTAAAAATACTTTGTTACTGTCAACATTTTTTTTTCATTTTTTTTATGTTTCAAAACATAAAACATGTTTATTTTTTTGTTTTTATGTTTAAAATAGTTTTAAACTAATAACGCGAATAGTGTTTTCAATGTCAGGTAGGAAATAGTATGCATAATCAATTTTTTTTATAATTGATTTATTCTACTTCATAGAGTTTAAATTATTTACGAAGTAATTGACAATTTTCTTGTGGTTTTGAGCGATACATAGTAAAGTTTAGAAGTAAAAGTACTTCAGAACAGATACGATGGTCATATAAAAAACAAGGCCTTTGTAGTTACTTGCTAGATAGTTATGAATATATATATGTATCCATGCTATATAATACATGACATTTCAAGATGAATCTACTTAGAGAACAGACAATCATTGCACAAATAAAAATACAAATACCTTTAGGCAGACCTGCAGAGAAAGAGTAATTCAAACCTTATCTACCACGAATAAGGTCGCAAACCGAAAAAAGCATTCAGAAACGTGAGAAAAAAACTGTTGCGTCGTTTTTTCCATGACATTGTTTCTAAGACACGCAACGTCGCAATTGCGGTTTTTCTCTTGAGCCGGAAGTCCATATAATTATATACGTATTAGTCATTTTTCGGTCGTCCGTCTGTCTCTAAACGTGAGAATGTACCGAAAATGTCACAAGTTTTTTTTTGTATTTTATGTGTTTTTGAACATAGGACGTTTGTTCTCTTTGTCGCCGTGTGAAGGTTTT
This sequence comes from Alcis repandata, assembly GCA_949125135.1. Lineage (NCBI taxonomy): Eukaryota > Metazoa > Arthropoda > Insecta > Lepidoptera > Geometridae > Alcis > Alcis repandata. The sequence goes on along the minus strand of OX421250.1, from coordinate 7,483,183 downwards.
TTGTTGAAATTTTTGTAAGTCTTTGTTCGTGAAAATGAGATGACATGAAGATTTGTGTGATTGCAATTAACGTGCAATTTTGACATAATTTTAACGCTATTTAGTTCAGTGTGATAAATTCTGAAGGTATTGTTATTGTTACAAAAACACTTATTATTTAGTACTTGTATATTTCGAAATATATCACCTAGGAATGTCACTGAAATATTGTTTAAATATGTAGAGAATACAATTTGTTTTGCGTTACAGATTTAAAACATACCTACCTACACAGACTGTTGTGGTAATAAAAATTGTAGAGTTGTTTTTCTTATTTTTCACAAAAAAAGCATAAGAAATACAACTACCTATGTAAAACAGCAAAACTCGTAAGCCCCTAAATTATCGGCAATAAAAAATAAAAAATAACAACTCAAAAACCAATTTTTCTCAGATTCGCTTGAAATCATTACTAAATAACCAAGGTCTTTCAGAGTGCATGTGGAGGAAAATCATCGTCAATCCGGCGAGCACGAGTGGACTGTTCAAGGATAAGTCGAGATTGATTACAGCTCGCATTGTCTCCTCACGGTCGTGCCTATCTAGGTACTGGACCTACTCTGTGCACACGAATAAACAACGGAAACAATGTATTGTGACAACGCTTTAATTTAAAAAAACACAAAAAAACAACAGTTAGTGCAACTTTACTAATTGTAGACGTCCGAGTTTTCAGTAGATTTGAAAACAGGTCAAAAATGTTATAAAATTATGAGCTAACTGATATTTGAACCCGATGTTTGTTTAGTTTTTGATAACGAAAACCCTGTGGCATAAGATAATGAAAAAAACGGTAATTGTCTGATTTTCTTATTGAACTTTATTTGATGTGGAAAAAACCTAATTTCTAACTTACACTGCTTTCGACATACCCAATCAAAATGTTAACGATGTAAAAAAATGTAGTTTACTTTTCCATAATATTTGCACTTTAATTTATTTTTTTTGAATAAACTTAATAAAACAATTAAAATTTCCCCCGTCATTCACTAGATGGCACTACAAGATCGATTAAAAAGATACAACACACGACCAACTCACGTCGACCTCTCATCAATTACCACCACTAAAGACAATGACCGTGTCGAAAGCTCAGCTTAAACTGGCCATCCTCTCAGGCCATTTACGATGATTCATAGTGCCAAGACGCAGAATAAAGTAACAGTTACTACGGCTCCAAGACACAGGATGAGTAACAGTTAGTACGTCAGCCAAGGTCGCGAAAAACGTTGTATGATACAACCTCTCCGTGTATTATGACCGCCTGGTACTTTTAAATGATTGATGACCGTAGATAAGGCAGAAGAAAATGTTTGTATGGATATTTGTATGGTTGTTTTACCTTGTTTTATTGTGTGTGAAGATTAAATGGTGATTTTTCATGTAAATGTGAATGTTAAGAATACTTTTAGAGATTTACGATGATAAGATTTATTAATGAGCAAAAATAAATTGTTTATTGCGTTTTGTGATAGGATTCTCAGAAATGGCTCGCTAGTTGAAATCCTATCAGAATTAATTTATTCAACAAGTTTAGTAGTCGTGTATCAAAATAATGATATGATAACGAAACCATTATATTAAAATGGTTAAAGCTTTTGCAGCGAAAAATAAATTTCAACAAACTGGTAGGTTACCTACCACCACACTTTGGTCTAGTTTTGACAATAAATAGGTTTTTTTTTTATCTCGGAAAAAACGGTTTCTGCAGGACACTGAATAATGATCGAGGGTAAACGTTGTGCTGGGAGAAGAAAGAAGTCTTGGTTGCGAAACATCCGAGAGTGGACAAGCATAGCGTCGAACAACTTTTCTGTCTGGCTCAAGATAAGAGTTCGCTAAGCTGATGCACAACCTCCAGTAGTGACGCCAGATTATGATAAATAGGATTGCAAGTGAAGCCTGGAACGTAGCTTGTATACTAAAATCTTTACAGCCCTCTTCAATTGTTCATTTCTTTAGATCTTCATCAACGTGAAATATCGCGGCGACTTTTAAACAGTGATTAAGTTTAAACTGGGGTTTTAAGGAAGACCCCATATCGTCTTTACATCAAGCTAGTCTTAAAGCATTTTATACGAGTAGGTACTAGTTGTAGAAGCTATGGGCAAAGCTAGTTTTGTGTTCGAGCTGAATAGTAAATGTACAGGGTTATACGGATAGGGTGTGCTAAGCCGAAAAGGGCTCATAGTACTCGTCATTATGAACAACTTTTAAAATTGGTCCAACCCGAAAATTGCAAAAAAAAAAACAGATTCCTTAGAATAATGTCAATGACTGTCGACAAAATGTATGCAATTGCTGATTTTTCTTTTGCGAATTTTGGGGTTGGTCCCACATTAAAAGATATTCATAATGATAAGTACTATAAGCTTTTCGGCTTAGCATACCCTTTCCTTACAACCCTGTATACGTTTTTTAAGAAGCTAAAGGCAAAGCTAGTTTCGTGTCCGAGCTAAATAGTAAATACCTTTATATAATGTAATACACAAGTTTAGTAGTGTTTGTGGTATTCCGTCACGTAGCGGTCGGCTCAGATCTGTCATTATTTTGATAATACCGGCGGACGTGGCGGAACGCGCAGTGCTGGGAAACGGGGGTATCGATGCTGGCTAGTGACGTGATGGGGTTGTGTGATGTCGATGATTGACTGTGAAGATTGATGAGTGAGGCTTACTGTTAAACGAATATGAGTTTCTTAGTTCTGTATTGTAGGTAGCAAAGTTTTTCAGTCTGTTTAATGTTGAATCACTGCTGGATACAAGTCTCTCTCAAGAAACGCACAAGACACGATTATCTGCCTTAGGCATCCACTTGCTACCTTGCACCCTTTTTTATAGAAATAAGTGGCAAACAAGCGACGGGCCTTCTGATGGTAAGTACTCTGCTCTACATTTGCCGATCTATGGCATCAACTCTAAACCCGTTTACCCCAAAGGTTGTCGTTCTTCTACTGATATATCCAGCCCGTTGCCACTAATTTAAAGTGCTAATCCTGGCTAAAAAAATGTTACTTTAGTTTTTTACAGATAATTTTATAACAAAAATAATCGTAGCAAAATTATCGATCCCAAGATAACATCGATATCAAAAGTTCAAAAGTTTAAAAACATCGATATCGATAGCATCTCGTTCAACATGTAAATGTCATCGCTATACCTATATACAATAAAAATAAATGTATGTACGAGTATATCCGTCGTGTTTGTAAACATATAATTACTTGGTAGGTCGATGCATATCGGAGCCTGTTTAGTGTGCGAGTGTGTGTGTGGGGTATGTGACTAGTTTCTCGAGCGCATGAGTGACCGCTGGGTTGCTAGGTACCAGATTTTCCCAGGGAAAGTGGGATGGTTTTCAAGCATGAGAACTAAAATAAAAGTACTAGAAACGCTTCGTTTCAAGTGTTGCTTGTTGCATTTATTTGTGTACTGCTACCTTATTATCTAATAAATATAAAAATCTTTATTATCTAGTAAATATAAATTGTGTTAACTATAAAATGTTAATACTACCTCTACATATTATATAAAATTATGACATCTAGAAAAACGGTATGATAATTAAATTGAAAATTTATGAAATACTAGTAATAAATGAAAGTTACTCACAAGATCATATTGAAACTACCTATACAGGGTTACCCTTTATGAATAACCCTATATATTTTTACTCTAACGGCGGTAAGATTTTGCTGTATCATTTTTTAGTAACATAAAATTCAGATTCAAATTCAGAATCGTAGTTTTAGTCAAAAATACTTTAGAACAACGTCGTCGACGTAAACTTATTAATTTAAATATCTCACTGAGAATGCGTTTCAATTTGTCATAAAATACAAATTAAAATGATATGTAATTCAATTTAATGTAACAAAGTAAGTATAAAAGATATAGTAAAATAAGCGGAAATTATGCAATATCATTGTTTTCCTATTTTCAACATTTTTGAAAGCTTAAATTTAACTTGCAATTGCAATGTATGTACTGTTAGATGCTTTCTTGCTCCAACATTATTGTAGATACGACTCTAGGGAGAATCGCCTAATAATACCTAACTATGTTTGTTTGAGTAACTATCTTGCAACTGAATTTTGCACCACTTCTCGATGTCCGATTGAGCTGAAATTTTGTATACGTGTTACCTAACTCCGATAACAATACAATAAAAGCTGGTTTTTAAGAACAGTTAAGAATATTAAACATTAGGTAATTGATGGGGATTTTTTATACCCAAATCCTGGCATCCCCAATCAACTGCAACAAGTTTCGACCACACAGAGCATGCAGATTTAATTAATTTATTTATTGTCTCGTTTATCGATTATGTTGTAAAATCGATTGTTTTATCGATATTGAATGGTGATGCGAGAGTTTTGTATCCTTTATGCAAATAGTGGCGATAATTTTACTGCCTTTTTATTATTAATGATATTTTTTTGCAAATAGTTTTTTGTAAAGGAAATTCTATAGCTACACAGATTCTTTTCTTTCATTCATTTCTTATTTTTATCGTTCTATCATGTTAGGACAAACGTTTATAGATAATATGGAAAGGGTATGCTATGTCGAATAGGTTTCGTAGTACCTACTCATCAGTATGAACAGCTTTTGCTATAAATCAACTCTGAAATCTCGGGAAAATAATCGAGAACTTTTTCACGAATTTTATTTTATTGAAAAGAAGAAAGTCTCACTATTTTGGGTCATATTTTCTCTCATCGGGTCTAATTTGTGTTTAATATTTTTTAATAACAATACCTACTCATCTAGCTATTAACAATAATAATTAAATACACAGCAATCCTCTTTGCGACCACTTCCAATTATGGGCTTAATACATAAACATAACGAGTAGGTACAGAGGCGAGACAGTGCCGTCGGCCGAGTACTCGGTTTGTATAAACAGTTTGATGAGGCGAGACAGTCACTAGAACCGTGATTTATTTGCTCGGTCCACTGTGCCCATTGACTGTCTCGCCACTGTACTCGCTACGTGTAAACCCATTATTCCTAACACTTTAATAGCAGACTACAATTTAATTTAGCGTTGTACTGAAACTATTAAACATTTTAAGTATTTTAATTGGCGTTCCTATTAAGATTGGGATCAGAATTTAGCCACAATGAGTCTAATTGTGTTAAATTGTCAGATTTTTTAGTGAATAACGCGAAATTTAGCATAGCTAACTGGGCGTATAATGAGGCACTCGCGGCATTCCTGCTCAGGTAGAAGCTGCTGTTTGATTTATCTGAATTGTTTAATTAATTGGTACAAATAGATTCTTGTTACCTTCGAATTTATTTGCTACTAAGGAAGAGCTCGTGGTTTAAATCGACGCTGACAAGAAAATTAAGTTGAAGATTCAACTTCATTTTCTTAACATTTTAATCCTCCCACTGCTAGGATACAGGTCTACCCTCGAAGGGTGATCAGGCCGTATTCCACCACGCTTTAAAGCGCGGGTTACTGGATTCGCAGTCCCCAGAAGAAATTCAATGGCGTATGTGGAATCCAGCAACCCGCACTTGGCAGCGTGGTGGAATACTGCCCAATCACCCTTAGAGGGTAGACCTGTACAGTATCCCAGCAGTGGGAGAAGTAAAGGCTGAGAATGATGATGATGACTATTTTAAATACGAATGTAAGCCTGTTTAATGTGTTTTGCTATTTGATATACTTTTACGCCTTAATTCAACCGATCATCATGAAATTTTGCATACACGCTACCAGGAGCGCAGAAAAGGACATCGGCTACTTTTCAACATTATCCCATTTTGCCTTACGGGTACAGCCGGAGTCTTTTTACTCTATAAATAAGAAAGCAGCATGCATAAAGTCCCTCATTTCAAGGTTTGATTAAAAACTCCGTATCACCGGCGAGATTCCTCGCCGTATACGGCGGCTGCGACTCGCCGGCCTTTCCGTAGAATACTGGACATTCCAGCTTTTTCTGACACTTGAAATGGTTTAAATAACTTAGAATACGTGCGGCTTTTGTTTTGAATATTTAAGAAAAGAACTTGGATTTTTTGATTAAAGTTTTTTAGTATAAAAGCGTTCTATGTCATTTTTTAGTTTAAGTTTTATGCGTCTGATAAATTAGAATCGACATCCGTTGTCTGTAAAAGGGTGGTATTTTTGCGAATCAGCTGTTATTGTAAAATATCAATAACACTCGACAAAATGTATGGAACAGCTTATATTTTTTTCGCGATCTCCGGATTGGTTCCATAGTAAAAGTCCAAAATGATGAGGCACTTTTGGCTTAGCATGCCCTTTCCTTATAGCCCTGTATTAATTGTTCGTAACGTAAATTCTTGCACAGAATAATTTTATTTATACTTATTCTATACTATAATAATAAACAGAGCTAGTAATTATTTAGTTTTGAATAATATTACAGAATTGCATTTAGGTACATTTTTTGCTGAGTAACTAACGTTTATAATAGAAAGGCGTGAAGAGTACTTGAATTATTTATTAGGATTAATATTAATAATCTAAGTCTAAAAGTATAAAGGCTTTCATGAACAGCTGCCTTGTTTACTTTTTTTTATGTAATTTTTTATTTGTAATGAAATTTTTCCTGCGATATGTATGATGAACCTGAGAAAAGAAAAGAAGGAGCAATGGACAGAATTTGGTTCTTCACTTTTCTGCTCTACCTACCTAAATCTCTAATTTAATATTATAAATGTGAATGAAAGTTTGTTTGTTACGCTTTCAGGCGAAAACTACTAAACCGGTCATCATGAAACTTTGTACACATATTCTTGGATGTATTAGAAGTAACATAAATGTACTTTTTATTTTTTTAAGCGCGGGTGTAACCGCGTGGTGCAGTTAGTATTCTACAAAATCTAGAGAGATGGGACGTAAATAGTAGTTTATGTGTAAGGATCCAACTTATAAACTACTTCCACATCAAATTTCATCCAATCATAATAATGAATGAGTGATGAATTATCGAATATGTGTTAGAAGCCTATTCGTACTCGGGCAGTAAGGTAGTTTTTGGCTTCACCTGTATCTAAGGCGGGACTCTATCTGCCTTTCTACTTGATCTGAGCAAGTTGGTGAACAAAAACGGAATAATTCGCGTTAAAAAAACAACACTTAGAAACTCATAAAACTTCATGTTAACAAAAGTTTAACAAAAACAAAAATTATACAGTAATTAGTTATTTATATTCTTATTTGTAATTTAATCTAGTAATTGTCATTAATAAAGCAATAAAATAGTGAATTAATAGATATTATGCCGTTTTAATTGCTCGAGGACGGATATTTTTGTATGGATGAGTCGTAAAAATGTTACGACTTCATTATTTACTAGCTGGGTCCGGCGGGTTTACTCGCGTTTTCTGGGATAAAAAGCCTTTATGTTAATTTAGGGTATAAGCTACCTTTCCATCAAATTTCATTCAAATCCAATGAGCCGTTTTTGCGTGATTGAGCAACAAACATACAAGCATACAAGTTTTGATATACAATACTAGTGACCTGCCCCGGCTTTGCACGGGTTTGAAATATAATCTATGTTACTCGCTAATAATGTAGCTCTATATTGGTGAAAGAATTTTTAAAATCAGTTCAGTAATTTTTGAGTTTACTCATTACAAACATAGGTACAATTTTTTCCTCTTTATGATAGAATATTAGCGTAGAAAATGTAGACTTGCTGTGCCCGGTGGCTTCTCTCACATTTTCTGAGACAAAAAGTAGCTTAAGTGATAATGTAGGATTAATCTATTTCCATACCAAATTTTATCTTTTTTTTTTTTTTTTTTTATTGATTAATAGGCTTGCATTTGACCGTCAAAATCTAAATCAAAATCAAAGTCTAAATCAGTTTAGCCGTTTTTGCGTGATTGGGCATCAAATATCCAAACTCTCCTAATTTTACATTTATAGTATTAGTAGAGATAGCTATCTCTCGCAGGTTTACTCACTATACTGAAGAAACTATTTAATTATCCGTGATAAAAAGTAGCCTATTTATTAATCTAGCGAATAAGCTACCTCTACATCAAATTTCAGTCAAATCTGTTCAGCCGTTTTGGCGTGAGCAACAAACATACAAACGTACTTTCCACATTTATAATGTTTTTTTCTGTAGGACTCTCCGCACCTTTTTACCGGCTGCATAATATTGCATTAAAACTAGTTGTCCATAATAATATACATAATAAAATAAGTACCTACTGAAATAGAAGCCGACTTTTAGTATAATGGTAAGAATCATAAATTCGTTGAGTTTTTAGAGCCGTGTTTGTAAGCGCTTACCATCAGGCAAGTTACTTGCTCGTATCACTCAGTTGCAAAAGAGCTTATAATTAGTTGATTTCGGAACTATGGTAGTGTCCCGTTGTAAATGTCATCCGCGGTCACCCATCCGAAGACTGACCGTTCCGTCCGTTGCCAGGTTACAAACACCTAAAAACTTTTTTCTATTTGAATACAATTTGGTTATTTTTAAATCATTACCTTAATAGTATATCAGCAATTTTGACACTTATTTCAACGACTCCGTGGCGCAACGGTAGCGCGTCTGACTCCAGATCAGAAGGTTGCGTGTTCAAATCACGTCGGGGTCAAATGTTTTGGAATTTTTGTAATTAATTTGAGTACCTACAATTTTATTTTGTACGAAGAGAGTAATAAGAAAAAAAAAACAAAATTTTAACCAAGTTCTATGAGATTTCACCTTTACAAGTAAAACCGAAAGGCGCCAGCTAGTAAAAGTAAAGAACCAAAAAATATGACGACTATTCTTTGTGCCTTTTTTGAAACTTAACCAAATCCGAAATTGCAAATTTTTCTCACGGAAAAACAAAACTATTTCAGTAATTTTAGTCCTCTCAGTTTAGTTTAGTCTAGTCTAGAATCGACGCCAGTATCTCATTTTATAAAACTTGATTAAAAATAACTTCCAAGAAGCAATAATGACACGCCGCGGCTCTAGTCGAACAAGTGCGCGTTGCAAAATATGTAATTTTATATGACCTCCGAATGTTGCCAACAAAAAATATTGCAATTTAAAAATAGAATTTATATTTTTAAGAGCAATTGCAGTTTTATATACTTGAGCGATGGTGTGCTGAAATTAGTGTTTTGGTAATTAATTCTGTTTATTTATGCTGGTGATTAAATATTTTTATTCTATTTAAAAATAGTTAAGTTAGTTTTATTTCCAAAATGTGTTACAAGTTTCTTTGCATTGTTTTTGGTATTTCGAAATTTTAGATAAAAATGTTGTTTTGTATTTGGCTTTTGAATATCTTGCTTGAAGCTTTTTACTGAATTTTGTTTTATCTTTGCGATTAGCTGTTATTATAATTTATTAACAATACTTCAACTTCAATAATAAAGATAACTTCTAAGTATTTATTTTAACGGAATTATACTGACAGTTTTAGTTAACATAAGGCGAATGAACATTTACTAAGGAGTTAAAAAGTTCCAAGATATAGGTGCATAAATGTATGTGTTAAGAGATTAGTGCTTAACTGAAATGTATGAATCATATGTATCTACTTCCTAAGACTATGTTTAGTAAACAAGGCGTCATTGGCTACCAGCAAGTTGGTTGGGTTGAAGATATTGCAAAGATGATGGATCGAACCTGGATCAAATTGGCAAAGGATGAGTAGCGTGCAAGAGATAATGACTTATACTAGACTTAGACTTTATGCAAAAGAGACCAAGCTGCCCGCACAAGCCCAAGACACTATTACTGAGACTCCGCTGTCTCTCATGAACCGTGATAGTTAGACAGTTAAAATTATCACAGATGATGTATTTCTGTTGCCGCTATAACAACATTATACTAAAAACAGAATAAAATAAATATTTAAGGGGGCTCCCATACAACAGACTTGATTTTTGCCGTTTTTATAGATGGTACGGAACCCTTTATGCGCGATTCCGACTCACACTTGGTCGGTTTTATTTATACCATAGTTGCCGCCTGAAGGTAAGCGATCACCGTCGCGTGGTTGTTTGGTTCAGTATGGTGATTACGGAACCCTTCGAACGCGAGTCCGACTCGCACTTTTTTTTTGAGATACCGCTCGTGGGTTTATGAGGGCAGAAAGAGTGCAGTGAGTACGGCTAGGTAGTGACTGACCTCCGAATGTGCGAGCGCCCTCCGACGGACGGTTCCGCGCGTTGCCTCCATAATGGATGTGCATAAACACGGACGGTGGTATAGGGTGTTGCCCAAATGTAGTCAATATTAACTACTTATTAATAAATGTGAGTTTAATTGAGTTAATGATGTGATTTCTTTTTTGTTTTAATTACACGGAGCAACTCGGGAGCTACGTTTTTGTTGTTTATGACATAGGTGGCAAACAAGCAAAGAGGCCGTCTGATGGTAAGCGGTCACCGTCGCCTGGATACCTGTAACACTGGAGGCGTCACGGATACGCTGCCGACCTTTTAAGACTCTTTTTTTTCAGTTCAGTTTTTACTTTTCTGAAAAAGAGTGGTTCTGACACTTTTGGGCGAAGGTCTCCCCAATATCTTAAAGAATTAAGGGTCTTAAGCGTCCAGTTCGTCGAGACCACACTAACCTAACCTAACAAAATAATAAATTATATTTTTATTGTGCATTTAACACAATGTGCGATACTTAACTTCGTATCTGCTGAACAAGTTTTGATGATATTTAGTTTGATGTAAGCTTTTAAAGTTAGCGAAGATGACCTTATGATTTCTAAAAGTAATTGCTGTCTTTAGTAAACATTTTTTATAATTAACACATTTTAAATGAAGTGCAGTTTTTAATAATGAATATTATGTGCTATCAAATTAAATAAAAAAATAATTACAGAACAATTTTTTATGCTATTGAGTGACGAGTCGAGCAAATCGCTTGCCTGATGTTAAACGTCACGTTTGCCCATAACAGGTCTGCGTCACACAGAATTTTGAACTCAATTCAGACCCTGCGCGGCGCAGCACTGCGTTCGTCACCCTGAGACTGAGATATAAGATGTTGAATCCCTATTTGCCTTGAGACTGGAAACGTTGCCCTTCCAACCGTAACACTTAATTACCATTTTTGACACTTCATAAAAAATCCATCAAATCTAAATTAGCTTTACTTTAAAAGCACAAAAAAGATGTCTCAATAAGAGAACACCCTACAACACTAATTAAAACATACATAAATTTTAGAAAGCAACCAAGTAGTAACTATTAATCAATCATAGGCTTCACAAGCATCCTATATTTGTACGCACACCGACACACCGCGTCCGCACGTACCCACACATAGACAGAAATCAGCAGTCCGTAAATATATTTTGTACCGACAAAACTGTTATTTTAAAATAATAATTGATGTCCATTCCATATTGTGGATTGTCAATGGTATTTTTTTTCTTTGTGGCCAGTTGTTACGTGAATTTACGTGATAATAATGGGGAGGTAATGGGATGTTTATTAATTTTAGCTTTTGTGGTGAAATTTCAAGGTCTGCTAAGGTCTTTGTAAAACGTGAGTGATTTCACGTTGAGTAACTTTAAAAACCTAGTTGGAACTATTGAAAGGTTACACGTTGGCAAAACTGTATTTGGACAAATAAAAGGCATACCTACCTCGACTTTATGAAGTGGCAATATACATATTTCTAAGGCAATCAGAAGTGACTGGAAGCGAAAAACTGAAGATCGGACTGAGAGGCTTGTCCAGAAATTTACAAAGACGAGCTAATTGTAATAATAATGATAGGTAACTAGTTGTCTTTATTCTTCGAAAGCTATGTTTTTAATTCATAAGTATTATTATCTGTGCCGAAATTCACCTAAATCCGTTTAGGAGTTGTAGCGTGACGAAGTAGAAAAAACATACTAAGTAACTTTCGTTTCTACATAATATAATATTTTAACTTGCATGCTTTAATTTATTCGGTCAGCATTTTTTAATCGGAGTTACTGTAAAATTTATACAAAGGTGACTTTATTTATTCTGTTATTATAGGTTTGCCTTTAACTGCCATCTCGCCTGATGGTAAGCAACGATGCGGTCTACGATGGAGCACGCGCGCCTAAAAGAAAGCGATTCACTCGCGCCTTGGTAGTGATCGAAGATGGTAGCAAAGTACAATTAGTTTACAAACTTAGTAGTGGTCGAAGGTACCAAAATTACCCTGAAATTAGTTTGAAAACACGCTAAAAGAATCTCTCAGCTGCACTTGACTTCATTAACGTAATTGCAGAACGATTCCGTTGAATCCGCGATTAATTTTGTAATCGTTGAATGAGAGCAGATGCGACATTCTCAACCCGACGTTGTTTAAACGTAGCTGCCTACAACATATAACTGCCTACAGTTTGCGAAACGTAGGGTGCAGGGTTATCAATTTGATCGACGCTTGTTTTTAGGTTATGTTATTTTAGGATTGTTTACGGTCTAAGTTAAGAGTGTACGCGTTTTTAGGTTATCTAGTGTTGTGTCTAATTCTTTGTTTGTTCTAGTGTAAAGGGCAGGAAATACTTGATTGAGGTGTTATTCTGTTCAAACTTTATTTTATTTTTATGTATTTAGAAATGATCAATTTAAAAAATAAACCAACTAAAATACCGTAGCGTACGGCAAAATTAAGACGTGACGATTTTATTTTAAATTGTGTCCTTTTTTATTAAATCAAAATAACACTTTCATGTTATGGTAACCCTAAACAATCCTGTCTTAACGTACAAACAGTGGAAAGCAAGAAAACACTATGTATAAAATGGACATTGCATTTTTACTACCATTTAACCTTTAAAACTTAATCCCCGTTTATAAAGTCACTCACGATCTATAAACACCATTTTAAATGTAATTTTATTTATAATGTAATTATATTTTTAAATTTTTGTTGCCTCACATTTGTTAAACGTCATCGCAAATCTATCAACGCACAAAAAAAATTAAAAGCATCTTGTTGCTAACTTTGTCGGTTATTTTTATAGTGAAATAAACTAGATTATTATTGCTATTTTATGCATTAATGGCAATACAATATCGGTAAATACTAAAATAAATAAAATATTAATACATGCAGTAAACACCTCCCAATGTATTAAATTAAGGTGCATCTTAAATCTCCTAAATGAATTACAAAGAAGGTTCTTGTATAATTTTTATACACTTATTTATTTATAAATTTAAATTTAACATCTTTTTTGCTGAATTTAATTTGTGGCGATGTGTCTGTCAATATCAATCCATAATTAAATATTGCTTTGTACAAATAAAACTTTAGTCAATGTGCTAACAACACTTGAGCCATGTTAAGTCCAGTGGTAGCATTCAGGACATACAAACAGTGAATTGAGAATTAGTATTTAAATATTGGCCGGATATATTTATAAAATAAAATCATTTACATTCTATAGTTACGTTTTCGTAAGTGTTTGCGAAAGAAGACAGTTGTTAAGCATGAAACAAAATTTATTACACGTTAAACGCTTTGTATACCTAACAATTTTTTGACACTTTTTTGACACTTTTTGTTTCAATTAACACGGGAATCATTCACATAAAAAAGTCAAATTAAAATGTCTTCATTTTGTTTATTTCTTAAGTCATTGATGTCAAAAAACAAACACCATTTAATTTAAGTTCAGGTTTTACTTCATAATAATAATTATGCTCAATGACACATTTCAAATCACCTTTACAAAAGAAAGCATAAGAACATTACAAGCCGTCAAAATTCATAAGATTATGATCTAAAGTCAAATAAGGTGTGATCCTGACAAATACAAATATGCCCAAAGAAAAAGTAAATAAAAAACCGGCAAAGTGCGAGTCGGACTCGCGAACGAAGGGTTCCGTACCTTTATCTATAAAAACGGCAAAAAAAAATCATGTCTGTTGCATGGGAGCCCCCTTAAATATTTATTTTATTCTGTTTTTAGTATTTGTTGTTATAGCGGCAACAAAAATACATTATCTGTCAAAATTTCAACTGTCTAACTATCACGGTTCATGAGATACAGCCTGGTGACAGACGAACGGACAGCGGAGTCTTAGTAATAGGGTCCCGTTTTACCCTTTGGGTACGGAACCCTAAAAACGTAACTTCCTAATAGGGGGTCGCGTGGCACGGTGGCTCCTCAATGGCGCACTCATTAAAACACCATAAATAAAATACCCTGTTCGACTCCCGATCGACATCTGTTGCTGCCATCACATGCCAACAAAATAAAAAATAAACGCAATGCGGATCGAACTTTTAGAACTGGCCACAAACATAACTTAAAAATTTCGAATTACGTAACAAAAAGTTTTTATGTCAAATATGACCTTTGCGCGCGAAAGTTTCGGCCGCTGATAAAAAGTCTGCTTTTTTAAATTAATGTAATGTCAAACTGGCTTCGCTCGGCGCAAGGAGAATGCTAAAACCTCATTGCTACTCTGGTATTTATTGGCTTGTCGTTTAACGTCAACAATAGCTTTTTAATTGTCCTATCAAAGTTTTTACGCTATTCTAGCTGTATGACAGCATTTTAAGCGTGCATAAAAATGCTTAAGGCTCCATAAGCCGCAGTTACCGAGGTATTGTCGCAATAAACGAGGCTTAAGTACGTGTGTGAGATCTTTAAGAGTCCTCTAATACGTTCCTAACTCATCTCGGTATGTTAATTGATGTTTATAAATACGCAAGGTGTGAAAAAGAAGACTCAGAAAGGATATTTAATTTTTGTTAGTTGTCAAAATTGAGAAGTTTGCAAAGTTGAAATGTAGCCTTTCTTCGTAGTAGTAGCGACACGTAGTAGTGTAAATTCAATTTAAAAAAAAATGCATGAAAACAAGTTAAATATTTAGCCAACGTGAAAAAAGAAGTTTCCAATTTGGTTGTTTTTTATTTGTGTTACCTCAGAGTTCCGTTATCCATTAAGCGATTTCAAAAACTCTGTTTATTATTTGAAAGAATAATTATGCTTCTAGATTGGTCCTGTAGAAGTTTTTAAATTTATTTGTTTACTCATTTGAAAAACTGATTTTTGAAAATGTTTTTCCGCAAAGTAAGTGACGAGTTATTTAATAACGCAAAAGTGTTTTTTTTGTTTTTATAAGTCTTGAAGTAATGACACTAGGTCTCTACACAGCAAGCCAGCAATTTGCCGTAGTTTTCCCACTATTACGCTATGCCATAGTTAATAGTCAAGATGGCGTCGTCACGGGTGACTCTCACGGTAATGGCGGTTTTATCTCGTGTGGAATCGGCTTAGGTGCATCCGTGAACTTGGCCTTACTGGAAATTGTTTATTTCTATTGTTTTTTATTATTAACACTTTGACTGCTGAAAACATAAACATTGTGTTATCCTTTGTGCGACGCGAATGCGGCTGCACACGCCAGGTGCGTAAAACACAACGCGTTTGACTATTAGCCGCACTCAAGGCAAGCGCATGTGATTATTAGCCGCAGTCAAAGTGTTAAAGACGTGATTACGTTCTAGAGTTATAGTGAAATAGGTAATGGCTAAATAAAACGTTTTACACTCATAGCTCTCCGCTAGGATACCCTGTGTCGGATGCCATGGAACACAAAGACAAGGACAACTAACACCCAGACCCAGAACAGAACTTGTGAAAACTATAATACTTCAGGTATCTATACCTACGGAAGTAAATGATTTAACTCTACAGTTCATTTTATTCGTAAATTGTTTTGTCCTTGATTTACGTCACAGAAGTGTCACGCGTAAAAACTCGTGACAAATTCCATTTGTCTTCCATGAGATTAGGCGTTAAAAAAGGAGACATTTTTATTTACCTCATTCTTGACATTTCACGTAGATTTTCACCGTTAAAAAACAATTGAAAAGCGAGGAATTACTTCACTCTGTCATTAAAATTATGACAATTGACTACGTTATTTCTATTCTGTCTGTAAAAGTGCATATTTATTTATTCAAAGTCTTTAAAGTATTTGTTTAAAAACAAACCAAATGATACTTAATCATTCAGTTTACAAGTAGAGTCAGCATGCGACTAATTCAATTTGCTTACTAACTCGCAACAATAATCAGTCGTTTCATTATGATTCTCTAATTGCCTCTCCCTTTGTCAATATCTTTTTACAGTAGCATCAAAAAACGTGTCAACATAATCTCGAATCGATAAAAACCAACCTTTATCCCTCCTTCATCTCGCCGCCGAGTGTCAACTTGTTAACATACCTGAAAAAATAACAAAAAATGTTACAACATCATCTGACAGAACAACAAAAGCGTTTGGCGCCAAAAGGGCCACTGGCCGCCATAAATTGTAGCCCAATAAAAAAGCAATTTAAAAAACATTCGAATTTGAAAAGAAGTCCAAATCGTTGATCTAACGTCCAGTTTGACAAGACACTTGAGACGGGGGAAATTGGACTTTATTCGTTTGAGATAGGGAGTTACGGTGGGTCTGGGTTAATTTGTCACTTGTTGGCGGGACTACGGAGCGTGACGTCATCGTTCGGTAACCACGCTCTGAAGCACAAATGTTATAACTTACTATCGTGAGATAATCGATATAGTTTTTTAATTCGCACATAAAACTTTTTATTTTAGATGCAAGTCTGTTTATTACTCGAATCTGGAAAGTTCGAGGTCAAGGTACCGCTATTTCGTTATTTTATATACGTACAGCTGGGATAGGTTTGTGTTGGTGTGCGTGTGCATACACGAGTAATTACTGTGTAATGATAGAACTGACACACTGGCAAAAATATTCCACTCTTGCACTTTTATTTTGCCAGCTTTAGGAGAGAAAACCACAGTATTTTTCGTTGGTATATTGCATCAATAGAGTGTTCTAAAGGTAGAATTCATAATGTGATTTTATAATTATAAAATACTGTAACACAATATATTTTAAATTAATACGTTATGTTGTCAGTGGAAAATTTTAACAAAGGAACAAAAATATATTTTTTTTACTTTATTTTTTAATTTAAGTACAACACATGTGTCCGCAAACACCTTTTGAAGTTTATCTAAAACATGACACTACCGCCTACGAACGAACATTTAATATCGAATATCTCCAAAATGATAACCAAAACAACAGTTACCAAATCTCTGGCGCATCACGCGAACGTTGAAAACTAACGTTTTGACATTTCCGGTTCCTAAAAACTTGACAGACGGACGAAAATTACAATTTTATTCTACAACTCTCATTCACACACATGACTCTTATAATTGAAGAGGTAAAGTTTAGTTTTGAATGGTTTTTATTTTGGAGTGAAAAGTTAAATTTGTGAGTTACGCGGTTTCATCATAAAGGCGCCGTCGTATTTTGATTTGGGTTCAGTTATTTCACCTACAAAAAGTATTAAAATTCCTCCTTTGTCTGTGTGTATTAATATTGTTGCGGAGGTACAAATAATATAAAATGCTTCGTGAAACAAAAATACGCATCATTGAAGTAGCAATTAAGAAAATAAACGAAATATATATTTTTTTATTTTCTTGAAATTAAAAAAAATATTAGTTCTATTTTTTTTTTATTTGAGGAGCATTTTGATTTTTAGTATAACGCTCCTCAAATTTTGTAAATGTCACAAAATGTCTTTAATAAAGTAAAAACCCTCCAAAAGTATAAACATACATTTTACTTATAATATAGGTTACCTAACTTAAAAAAACTGATTAAGATCTAATAATTGTTGCGGTATCCACTTGTGTTTTTAATAACTTATGCCATCCCACTTCTGGATAAAGTCAAAATTTAATACCAGATAGTGCAATCAAATGCTAGATCCTACTATTTCATTTTAAATATTTCATATTGAAATTATACCAATGGCCACATTTTTTATAAATACAAAATCTCTCAATTGACAACCACGTACCACTTCTGAATGATTAATTATTTTTAAATGACATATTTCACTTGGCTTCATAAAAACCAAAAGTAAACAAGTGCCTCAAAAAAGTTCAATCAAGTTTACCGAAATTAAAATTGCAAAAAGTTGTAAACCGACCTATTTCTGTCAAGCGAGACAACCTTTCACTGGCCATAGTGACTACTACGTAATCTGTGACATCGAAAAAGCCGTGACCCTTCGACAAATTACAATTTCTTATTCGATTTTTTTTTTAAAGACGCTGTTTAAAGGTCAAAGTCGGTTAGTGAGTAGCGTCAGAATTTTTAGGCCGTCCAAATCAGAACCAAAAGTCAAGTCTAGTTCTAGTCCTGAATTTAGGCTAAACGACATGTATTATAAAATATTGAATATAAACTAAAGGAAATGTAAAGATAATTATCATGATAAGGGGTTACCCATCCGCTAAGTGGCCGGGTGAAATGTTGCTTAACTTCGCTGATCTATTAAGACCAAGGCTAAGCTAGTTATCTGTTTCAACTACGATACAAGAAGCAAGGCACTTTAATTCTTCATCATTCATCATCATCATCGTCAGCCTGTATCGGAGGACCCACTGTGCCTTCTCTCCCTTGTGCCATTTTTCCTCGTCTCGGGCCAATCTCATCCACGGATGAACTGCGATGGGTCTGATGTCGTCAACCCATCGAGCTGATGGATCGACGAGTCGACGACCATTCGTTATTTTGTAAATATGAGTCAAGTGGATAACCCTGAATATCAGAGTTTTCGGCTACCTGAAGACCTCTGAAATGTATCATTAGCTATTGTTATAAAACAAACAACCAGTATCAAACAATTTAACATGTCACCAGAGTCCAGACCCACGGTAGCGCTTATTTGTAAAGCCCGCAGTCACCCATCCTCCGACTGACCGCGTCGTCCGTTGCTTAACTTCGGTGATCGGTTACAAACACCCAGTCGAGCTACGCTACAAGCGTTGTCTTAATATCACTAAAATCACTGGCCAGTTAATTCAAATAATTCCACGACCCTTCCAAATTCAAATTCACCCAAAGCCCCCTAAGGAAACGAATTTCTTGACCAACTAACTTATTTTTACAGCTCTGTGGAGGAGCCACCATCATTGTCCCGAACAAAACTAACAGCGGACCTTAGACTTTTTTAGTTCTACCATTTGACCGCTTACTAAATTAAATTGGTTGCGTACTTTTGGTTCGTAGTCGAGTTGTAATACGTTTTCTATGGATTCGTTCATTCATTTCATTCGTTCCGTCATAGAGGAATGATTGATAGAAACATTGACGTCTTTTTTGTTGTTTTTTTGTTATTTCGTCATTAGTAGTTAATTACATGTGAACTTATTCATTTGAAGCCACGACGCGGAGGTGGGAAGCTTGGCTACTGTGGAAGTGGTACTTTTAATAAAATGTTAAGAAAAAAAAAGTAAAAATGAAGAATGAAAAAAGACAGCATATTTTTACAAAAATAATGAGTTGTATGTGGGTCGAGTAGTAGCCCTAGTGTCAATTGTTAAGCATTTCCGTCGGATTTCCCGGTTTTTTTTTTTAAGTTGCTTTCAACCTCGACAGGCTTGTGAAAGAAACATTGCCATAGACAGCGGAGGAAGGATATAGGAAAACAGAAGCCAAGTAGCGAAAATAATATTGATCATAGGATTTAACCGTTGCTGTCTAAGTTTTCCGGGATAAAGGAATGCTTTAAATAATTACTACTTTTAAGTGTTATTATCCCTGTTTGTAATTTCTGGTCTGAACAATAAAGAGTTTAACTATCTATAATACTTTAAAAAAAACGCATTGAAATCTAAATTTAAAATATTTTTTTCAAATACTAAAATTGGTAATTGCCTTTCAAATGACTCCTTCATTTACAAGCCACAATACCACATCCAAAAACACCCAGCTACACTCCGCACACCCAATCTAGCAGGTGGCAACACGAAATTATGATTTATGGCAACACCAAAACAAATCGATCATACTAATTGGTACGGTTCGATAGCAATATAATCGATTGCACAATCGAGTCGTACTATAACGGGCATTATGATGCTAATGTGTTATTTATAACGAAGATACTACTTTTTTCTCAAACATTCGTTTAAGTTTTTAAAATCTTTTCTACTACTCCATCCTAATGTTGCCTGGAAGAGATCGCTTATAGCAATAAGGCCACTAGTTGTTGCACTAGTTTTAATACAGAAAAGTTTTGTTTATTCCTTCATATTAGTTATTATCACTTTATTAGATTTTTTTAAATAATATTTTTCAATTTTTTCTTTTGCTAAATGTTATTTGCCATCTATTTAGATGGTCTGGTAAGTAGTGCTGACACTAGGGCCGGTCACTTTGACCCTGACTGCTGCAATACCTGCACTTGACCGATTTCGCTACAAAGGACTTACCAACACACAACCGTCTTGGGCAAGCATCCGGCCAATAGAACCAATATAACGACCAAAATATCTAGACCGCTAGTGAAATAGTTGACTCGCTTTACCTCGCGGTTTTACTTGAAAACTACTGTTTTTGGAATAAAAAGTATATCAAATATTTGTTTGGTTTTTCAACTATCTGTGTGCAAAAAAATGTGTAGATATGTCGCTTTGTTTAAATTTTAAAGATTTTCAAACAGATAGTCGTTTTTGTTTTCTAAATTGTAGTTTCGAAGACAAAACTTGCGATTTTTGACTACTGCAAGCAATTTCTCCTAAATCTGCGAGGTAACCTCCACAAGTTTGCATTTAAAATGTTATTGCAAGTCAATCACGCAACATATTGCGGGAAGTTCTTGCGAAACCTAACTCTATTGGTCAGGATAAGAGATCTTCTTAGACTGGTCGAGGCAATGTATCAGCCGCTCTAACCAGACCTCCAATATAAAGGTAACTGGTCACCATGAGGGGTCTCCGTAAACTCGTCGGTTAACAAACGTCACTTGAGCACATTATGCGGCTAATCGGGACTTCCTACTTAAAACCCGCGCGCTACTGGCCGCCGAGATTTGTTCCAATTTTAAATTTGAATTTTTGATTTTGGAACACGTGATTGTTTGATTTGTGGGTAGTGTGCGTGAATAGTAGACGCGTTTGTCAGTGTGATCTTGTTAATATTATAAATGTCAAAGTTGGGATGTTTGGATGTTTACTCAAGTCAGAATGTTCAAGCCGCCTAAAGACCTGTGTGGAAAAAGTAATGGAGGAACGTAAAATAGTGAAGCCTAGGCACACATAGCGCCGCTAACACTTCATCGTCATTGATCGAGCATATAGAATATTCACAGATAATTAATAATAAAACAGTAATGAGCGCACATCCGAGCACGATTCAGATTTTTTTTAATTTTCCTTCAAATGATTTACAATACAAAA
Source organism: Alcis repandata (assembly GCA_949125135.1). Lineage (NCBI taxonomy): Eukaryota > Metazoa > Arthropoda > Insecta > Lepidoptera > Geometridae > Alcis > Alcis repandata. The sequence goes on along the minus strand of OX421250.1, from coordinate 7,461,906 downwards.
TAAAATGACGACACGGTCTAACTGGCTAGTGCAGGAGGTCTACTCTAACTTGTTCGAAACGAACTTCGGCGACGACCGAAATTTAAACGAAATTACGTTTGTGACCCTACTCTAAGTAATTTTCGGTCGAGCTTACGAAAGTTCGGATCCATAGACAATTTTCGTGAACGAATGAAATTGAGGAAATGAATGAAAAAGTTATCCGTCCGATTTGAGAAGTATGCTAACTTAAAAACAATGAGTATGTCACCTGTGACAACTAAACATATCCGTATACTCACGCAATTATTAATTGATTTATGTGTCAGTGTCAAGTGATACAGTCATACAGGACTAAGTTTGGAATTTGAAATTAGTAAAAGTGTTTTTCAAGTATTGTGATTTGTAAGTTCATAAAAGCGATGCTTTGAAGTGAATTGAGCATTGATTTATTGCGGTCGCGTTACAAGTTCCGTATGGAACTTTCAAGAGCTTCAAGTAATGGCTCAGTCGCCGTTTGTTTTGTGTCTCGACAACTTTGTTTTGAAAAACTGGAACTGCAAATGGCTCCCACCAGCGCTACGCCTGAACAAATAGATGCACTCCTCAGTTTCTTAGATGAGCATAGAGATCTAGCTCGCGGGAGACTGAGGAGTATCACGGGAAAGGTGCAGGCAAAGAGGCTCTGGGCAATACACTCAATTCAATGGGTGCTTGCATCAAAACTATTCAGCAGTGGCAAAAGGTACCATTTTAATAATCATTAATAATATAACATTTTACTAATGATAGTATAAAATGTCACTTTATATTTTATTTAGGTATGGTTTGACCGAAAACATTTAGCCAAGAAGGCCGCTGCTGATTCTCGGAGGTCGGCTTCAGGGACGGGAGGTTTCAATACAATTTTCAATGTTATAGAAATTTTATAAGAATAATTTGCTTCAAACTGAACCCAATGATTTACCTCCTACATGATGCAGATGAGATCACAGATGGTCTTTGCTAAATTTCATAAGTCTTTGAAAAGTTATAATTATAATTTATTAAAATTTTGTTTTACAGCCTCAAACTCTTCACGACGGAGAAGGAGACAATCTGCTGCTGGCTCTACTGATGTCAGGAGCAGATTGTTTCAAATAGAAATGGAGCGTGCAGAGAGAGAGGCAGTGAGGAACACCGAGCTCGCAGGGATCAAGGATGCCCTAATACAGCTGTGTGGGCTAGTTAGAGAATATTTAGATAAACTTTAAGTAGTATTTTAATTGGTAGGTATATCTTTTTGAATTTTTATTATTATTTTGAATTGATTTGATGTGACACTAAATTTATTGTATTTTATTACCTACTAATTAATTTTGAAATTTCTTTTAATACTTCTTTAATGTAATTTGATTTGAATTTGAATGAATAATGTGACTATGGTAATTAAATGTAAGTGTGTTTAAATAATTTGTATATGAGGTCTATGTTACTTGAAATAAACAAATTTTAATTTTTAATTTCGTTGTGTTTATATTTATTTTTTGTACTTATAGTTATAGGAATTAAGGATGTTTTTATATTTTTAAATAAAAAAGTATGCTGTTTTGTTAAATTAAATTTTATTTTATAATAAGAAACCAACACCACACAACACATCACCCACAACCACATTGCATATAAGCTATAATTTTTAACCATCACCACACTATTATAGCACATTCAATAAAACTATTCAATCATTCCTAACAACTACTTTAAGAGTACACTATCTTTACTTACCTACTTTAACTGTGGGGTCAATTCCGTGACCTTGAACTCTTGGAGGCAATAGGGGCACTATGTCTTGGCACAACTCTCCGAATAATTCCCGACTGGAGCCTATAGTTTCCTATAAACTCGTCATCAGGAATTATATAAATTAAAAACACTGCGCAAGCGGCGCCGGTTCCTTCTGCGTTCTAAACGTTCTTCGCGCAAAGCAGCCTCCCATAAAATTATTCTTCCAGCTATTTTAATTGAATTCTTCAAAATACTCGATCAAACGAAAATTAAAAGTTAACACTTTTGGCTTCGTCGATTTGAGGTTAATTTTACGAACTTTCGTCTGTCAAATTCAAATTTTCGTTCGCAACTAAAGTTAGTTATAGTAGGGTTCCGAAAAAACAAATGTCAAATTAATTTCGTGCGGACGAAGTTTCGTGAATGAATGTGGTCTTGGTAGGAAACGTGCGAACCTTCGATCGAACTTCGTTTTTCGGACGAGTTAGAGTAGACCCCCAGTTTAGTTATACAGAGTGGTTCTTTTTACAAGGGAAAACGAAAGGATTCATTTCATTCATTCATTCACTCATTATGGATGACTGTTAAATAGAATCAAATGGGAAAACATTTTTAATCTCTTTCACGAAACGAAACATGATTATAAAGAAAGATTATGCTAAGCTGAAAACGGCTCACGGTACTCATCATTATGAACTACTTTTACTATTGAACCAACCTGAAATTCGCGAAAAAAAGCTGTTCCATACATTTGTCGAGTCTCATTGACATTTTTCTATGGAACATCTGATTTTGGGGTTGCTTCCATAGTAAAAGTGGTCGATAATGATGACTACTATGAGTCCCTTTCGGCTTAGCATACCCATTCATTTAACCCTGTGTAGTCATACTGAACATTCTACTCAATAATATACCAGTACCGATACCATACGATACGACATCTAAGAAAAAAGTTGAACAGTTTTATGTCTCGCCTAAAAAAAAATTACGAAATTTAATGTTCTCTAGCATGATGCCCTCATTATTAAAAGTAGTTTATGTATGAGTACAATGACCCCTTTTTGTTTGCAGTTACCGATAACCACCCTGTACACTAATAGTTAGCTATAAATTTTGAAATGGTAGTATTTAGACTTTTAGTATCTAAGTTTATGGCAAAATTAATGCACTTACCGTGTACTACCTAATTTGCATTAAAAAATAACCGTCTTACCCGACGAAAAAAAAATTGTAACCATAGACTTATATTTTTTTTTTGAGGATCGGGGCGTAGGAAAGTTTTTCAGTGGTACCATTGTAACATCTCAGTAGTGTATAAAAGGCATTAGATACCTACCTAACTGGTACTAGTTGTCCGTGACGAACTGAACCTTGCGACCCCTCGTCATATTTCTTCACAACTCTATGCGAAATAAAATACTTTATTTTTTTTTGCGAGGACTGGATTAACTGTACCTGCTCAAGTTATTGTCACATAAATAGGTATACAAACATAGAACAAATAAACAAATTAACGTTTCACACTCATAGCTCTCCATTAAGATAATCCTGTGTCGGGGATGTCATGGAACATACACAGAGACAATTCATACATCTGCCCGGCCGGGAATCGAACCCGGTACCTCTGCCTTAAAAGGCGGATATATTACCGCCAAACAGGTTGCAGAAATGCCATCTCTTTCCCCTAGACCGCACTTCACACAACCAACAATCTTTCCCACACCGTGACGCAACAGACCTGATCCTCGCTCTACAAGTCCCCGGCCGTCTTGCCCAACAGTTCCCTATTCTCCTCTACTCGTAGAGCCCGCACACACGGCTGATTAAAAAGCAATAACGCTATAAGTAATAATATTACGGCGCACGCGCACAAAAACAACATTACTGTGATGGGTTCACACGTATAGGGCTGTAAAGGCGGCGCACACCATATTCACTCACCGACACGACTCGTAAATGTAGCTCGAAGTAGCGTAGCTCGACTATGGCTACAAAGGGCTGTTAATAGAGTCTTTAAAGGTCGGCAGCGTATCGCTTACTACCAGGCGGCCCGTTTTAGAAAAAAAAAACACCTAGTCAATCTTAGGCGCGGAAGTGAAGAGAGGCGATCATCCTCTTTGGAAGCGGACATGATGTTAGGCTACTGACAGACGGCTTACCTCGCATAGTATTGAGGATACCAGGATACCAAGGAGTAACTTGTACATAGTTTTAAGTCTAAAATAAAGAGGTGTGCCTTTGAGTCGTATCGTAACTCCCAAACAGCTAAACCGATTTCGATCAGGTTTTCTCGTTTGGAAAATAACTTCATCGAGTCTGTCAATTATGCACAAAGGATATGACCCTTATAAACACTCAAAGTTAGTCACTGTTTAAAATGCTCTGACAACTTCACGCTGACGTGAAATGTCACGCGAAAACAAGACGGAGAACAACAAGACGGAGAATTTTAAGAAATGATTTAGTTTAGGCAAGCTTTGTAAGGATTTTACTCTTTAGATAGTCGAGTCGTCGTTGAGTCGGTATATACGGATACGGTGTGCGAGCGCCATAGTCTACTTTTACTAGCTCCAGGCAAAAACTCGCAAGTTTTTACCGAGTATGTCACTTTTTCCTTGACATTTTAATATTAAGGCGAGATGGAAAGTACCTAAGTGTAAAGTTGAAATAATGTCATAAATGTAAATGAAGTAGGTACTGTAGTGTGAGGTGAGAAATATCGCTTTAGAGTGTATGAAATGATTTTTTTTTGTGCCCAAAATTTTGAAAAAAAATCTCGCTTGTTGATCAGCGACGGTGTGGTCTAAGATGAAATATTGGCACATTCTAGTTGAATTACTGGGAGTTTTAAAACTTAGAAATCTGAAATATTTATTGACCTTAAATAAAATTGAATGTTACAGGTAAGTCACGTACCTATTCAGTTTAGAAGATACATTTTCACCCTGTCCTTGAAAAGCCTAAGATAAAACCCCTCAGGAAACAAAGAACTTATTGAAACTACTAGCTGCGCCCCGCGGTTTCACCCGCGTTTTCCGGCATAAAAATTAGTCTATGTGTTAATCCAGACCATGAACGACCTTCATTCCAAATTTCATGTAAATCCGTTCAGCCGTTCCAGCGTTCATTAGTAACAAACATACGTACTTTCACCTTCAATATTAGTAAGATTCTTATGAAACGGCACAGTTATAATCCAAATCAATATATCTAATGGTAAACAGTTAGGCAGCTGACAATATCTATTAAAACCAGCAAAAACCTCTGTACCCTAAAAAAAATTATGCCATGTTCTTCAACATAAAACACTAAGTAGCACTTAGAGCTAAATGTTATGAATATCTAATAAGTAATGACATGAAACAAGTATAATGAGTTGCATAATAACTTGCAGAAAAAACTTGAATAATCGAGAAAAAAATGTTAACTTGACATGCATTGACCAGAATAACAAGACCTGGCATATCCTTTGCATAACAATGTAAGAACTACAAGCTTCACGTTTCGCTTCGGAGTTACACCTCGATAAAACATTTATTGTCAAGTTTTTCGAAAAAAAAAGTATACCAAGTAATAATTTAAGATGTAATATATATGCTTATAACATTTTATCGAAATCCGTTAAGCCGTTACGGAGTTAAACGACAACAAACACAGACAACTGAGTCAAATCTCACATTTATATAAGTTGGGTGTTGTCTGTTTGTTACCTCTTTATTACTAAACGGCTGAACCGATCTTGATGAAACTTGGTGTGGAGCTAGTAGACATCATGAGAAATAATTTACAATACTTTTTATTTGGAAAAAGTCTGCCATAGCTGAGAAAAACGGGTGAATCTGCGGCACTCAGCTAGTATTTGATTAAATGAGTGTCTCTCTATACTGGTCAAGTGTGTTGTCTTACATACTTAGGTAGCTTATGTAACGAGTGTATGTCCATTGAGTTATCTATTGAGTGTCATGTAGTGTGTGATCTGTTTTTTATACATATAAATGTGTTTATTTTAATTTTTGTGTTTAAAAACTGACAGCTGCGTTTGCAGTGATTGAAATATATGAAGACGTTTCTTGACGTATTTTTTTTTGGGTTCCGTAGTAAGAATGAAACTATAGTTTCGCTATGTAAGTCCGTCTGTCCAGCCTACTATCCTACTAAATATTATAAACGCGAAAGTTTGTAAGAATGTATAGATGTGTGAATGTATGTATGTATGTTTGATACTCTTTCACGCAAAAACGGTTGAACGGATTTACATGAAATTTGGAATGAAGGTTGTTCATGGTCTGGATACTTTTTATCCCGGAAAACGCGGGTGAAACTGCGGGGCGCAGCTAGTCTACATATAAGGTCACGAATATCACGACATGATCAATTTAGTTTTTTTATAATGCATGGATTCTATTTATCTTTTAGGACAAAGCGATCAACAACGCAAATTATTCATACTATTATATGTAAAAATAACTAAAGTCAGAGCGGGACTATTTAGACAAAAAATAATTCACAAGCAAACCCAATAAATATGCATTTTGTGTAATGTAAAATATTTTTTTTTGTTTCTTTATTTTGAACAATTGTGCAGCCCCTTTTAATTTTTTTTCTACAAATTCTTTTATTTCTTTGGAAAGAAGGAAAAAAAATAACGTAGGCATTTTTTCTGTAAATTAAACTAAACTAAACCTAGTTATTTGCCACATTGCCGTATCACTATAGTACCAGATAATGGACACGAGTCCGCTAAGTACCACGTGACATGCGGGCGACTCTAACCACATATTTTCCTATTAAAACACTCTATATACATTTTTATGTACATTTTTGTATAAAAAAACACATACCGATGGCTTACTGCGGGATATAGGTGTAAAGGCCGATTCACATTGCTCTGGCCCGTACGATGGGCTCACAGAGGCTCAGCGAAAGCGTAAATTGAATCCTGGCTTTGTGTCGCTTTTTTCTAGATGACAGAGCGAGACAGAGCTATTATTGTTAACAAAAACTAAAAATTACATTGTATTGTGTAGCATTTTGAACATGAAGACAAATGTAACCTAACGTATAGCTTTGATTTTGGCATTTTAGGCTTAATTTTGCATTATTTAACCTTTAAGGATAAGAAATGAAAAATTGTTCTGTTCAGACCCCTGGGCTAATAGAATGTTTGATCTACATATCCCTTTTTCTATTTTGTTGTTCTATTTTTTTATTGAGTGATGAGACGAGCAAATCTCTCGCCTGGGCCTTTATTCGCTATGAGCACACGAGCACGTAACGCGCCGCGTTACGTCAAATCCATGGAATCGACACGGAATGGTATTCCGTATGCCAATGTCAAAATTTAAAACGCGATGCCACGCTAAGACTCTGAGCCGCGTTCACGTTACGTGCGTGTGATGACGTCACGCGTTTTTGGCGTGGAATATGATGGTAGATAGCGAATAAGGGCCCTGATGTTAAACGTCACGTTAGCCTATAACAGGCCTGCAACACCTAGAATGTATGATACTGTAAGATTCGCATTTGAGCCCCATCTGAGCCCGTATGAGGCTCTGTGCGATGTGAATCGAGCCTTATCTATTGTATTCCAATTTATTGCTACTGCAGCTGCATTTTTTTTCTCTGCGTTTTTTTTAATAATCATAATCACTCATATTGACATGTAATATCTAAATAAAGTTTCCTGATTAAGTGATGAAGATTAATTACCTATTTATTGCTAGCTGCGTCTCGCGGTTTCATCTTTGTTGCAAATATTTTTTTAAACTAAGGTAATTCTTAGCGATGAGGCCACCGGTTATTATAATACATTTTATGCGATAAATATTATCATATTGATTGTAATTTCGAGTGAAAAAAAATTAACCTAACCTAAAGCTAGATATACCGTTTACACTTAGGTAAAGTGTAAACGGTATATCCAGCTATTGAGTGAAACCTATCTCCATACTACATTTCATCCAAATCTATTCAGCCGGAAGCAAGCGGCTACAAACACACATACATACACACTTTCTTAGGGTCTTAGCTTTAGCAATGATATTTTTTTTTTTAAATTGGTTTAGTAAAAAGCTAGTTTGGGATACCTATTACCCCCCACAAACATCATCATAAACAGAATTTATCGACCTCCGTTTCCTTTTTTTAATTACATACAAACATACATACAAACATTACCTCTATATAAAATAAATATGATGCGATCACGTCAAGTCTCCACGACCTTTATAATTAATCAAATGATATTCTAGCCCTTATCCTCATAGCAATAAGAGTCATTTCATCTCAATAGCAGTCAGAGATCAGGAGTCATGGCAAGGTGGATCGCTTGTAGGAAAAGATTCTTCTAAATTATTATTTCGTAAAACTAAGTAAATATTAAGTTAAATATGAGTAAATAACTTATTTAAATATCGCAAAATAAATTTAATTTAATTTTTTCTGAGATAAAATGTAGCCTTTAAGAAAATTTGAGTATAGGCTACCAATACTAAATTAAGTTTTAACAATTTTCGGTCAGTCGTTTTGATGATGAAAAACGGTGATGATGATGATGAAAAGTACTTTATGTTCTTTTCTGCATCCCTGACAACGTGTACGCAAAATTTCATGACGATCGGTTGAGCAGTTAAGACATGAAAGCGAAACAAACAAACTCACTTTCGCATTTATAATATTAGTTAGTATTACAGATAAAGAGTGACTAGACATCTTCATTTGTCATATTCTAGTATATCATAGTACTCATCATTATGAACAACTTTTACTATGGGACCAACATTGAAATCGCGAAAAAATTCCGCTGCTACCACAAAAAAATCTTTCACGCTCGACGAAATACATGAAAACAGTTTCCCGGTCCTCTTCTCCCTTCTGCTTTTCCCTCTATAATAGCTTCCATATATACAAACACACACTTCCTACACACTTACACAACTACAATCTTCTTATCCGTTCAGATCTTTTATTAATTCAATCGATTGAAATCTCGCAGCACACGGAAGCCATATTTTTATGCTTTCTCAGTATTAGTGCTTTAAAAAGTTACCTAAAATATCGTATCCGTGTTGAGAATTTGTTCAGTTTTTATTAAGAAAAGGCACAGAATATTGCAGAGTATGTATGATAGAGGCACAGTATATGGCAGAGTATGTATAGGTATATTTTGCATTGCGTCAGAGGTTTAATAAAAAGTCTAAGGTTTTCCCAAATATTGGATTCAGTGAATGATTACAAGTTTTGTTTGCTTTGAGTCATTTTGTATAAAGTTTTTTTGTGCTATTGAGTGACGAGACGAGCAAATCGTTCGACTGATGGTAAACGAACACCGCCTGTTGTCGCCTGTTTATTATTTTGTGTAAAAAGGACATTTAATTTTCTCCGTAACACAAATTTATTATAGCTAAGTTGTCGTTTGAACTCGAAAAGATCATAAAACGGTTGTAAGTTTGTCTATGGTTTTCCAACAAAATAGTTAAAATTTAATGATTTTGTCAAGTCTGAACGTACCTATATCGATGAAAATATAATAGTTTCATGCATTGAAGGACTCTGTGACCGTGACATGTAGGTACGCGTGTCTGTATCGTGTGACATAATATTTGTTACGCGAATCATCGTTATCACTTTAGCGTATTTGAATGTTTGTTACTTGATCAATCAAAAACGGATAAACAGATTTGGATGAAATTTGATATGGAAAAAGCTTATATATGTACTTCAAATTTACACGTGGCCTACTTTTTTTCCGAAAAAATATTTCTCATTGCAAGATAGCGGCTGGAACAATTTGGCTAAAAATCTTATCAAAATTGTAAAGGATGTATGTTTGTTTGTTTGTTAGCGGCTGTGAAATTTGGAGTGAAGACACAGTCTTGATTAACACATAGGCTAGGCAATTTTTGTCCCGGAAAACGCGGGCGTAACCGCGAGACGCAGCTAATAAATAAATATAACAAGAGTACAATGACCCGTTCTCGTCCCAGCACAGCAGTTCTGCCTAACCCTACTTCGCCGAATGAATGCAGCAGGCGGGTCCCGCGGCCCCGGTATGGAGAACAGTCGCGGTAACAAGTCAGTTCACCTCTGTAGCGGGTTGTGAACATTTTGCGGACGATTTTATCACGACTGGGGTATGGATACTTTTGAATCTAAAGTTTAGATGGATTGATCTGATTTTTAGACTTTGGGAACAATTTGTTTTGTTTTATTGAAAGGAAACTACAGAGTTAGAAGCAAAGGCATGCTAAGCAACAAGAACCTTATTTTTACAACACAAAAAACAAAAACCGACTTCAAAAGACCGACTATTGAGTTATTCATCTATTTGTCGCGCACGTACTTCATGCAAATTTAAGACTTATATGGTTTTCTCATGGATACCATTATCAGAACTGGACTAAATTGAAATGGTACCAAATGGAAAGCGTCAGCTTTCTAATAAAAAAAGAATCATCAAAATCGATTCACCCAGTCAAAAGTTATGAGGTAAGAAACATAAAAAATAAAAAATAAAAAAAAAACATACTACAGACGAATTGATAACCTCCTCCTTTTTTTAAGTCGGTTAAAAAAGGGACTTATAGTAGTCATCATTGTGAACAACTTTTACAATGGAACCAACCCTGAAATCACGAAAAAAATCGGTTGAACCATACATTTTGTAGAGTATCTATCATTGACATTTTTCTATGGAACAGCTGATTTTTTCCGTGATTTCAGGGTTGGTCCCATAGTAAAAGTTGTTCAAAATGATGAGTTGTCTACTATGAGCCCATTTCGGCTTAGCGTATCTTTTTTCCGACTTAGTAGCAAACTTTCAATCTTATCATATCCTTTTCTTTTACCCCTACAGCCTACATACTATTAATATCTTATAATATAATGGCTTAACACAGTAGCCAGATTACTCCCGGAAAACATCCGACTCCCGTAAAACGCATAAAGTAACGGACGTATGCAATATGCATGCATAAGATTTGCATAAGATCGAGAGAAAGTGGTATATATGCAAGTAGGGTAAGCAACCTGTTGTCGGCACTGACTTTTAATTGACATTCATAAAAACTTGGCAAATGAGCTAAAGGTAAAAGGTACAGAATATTCCTTGACAAAATATGGAAAGCAGATGGACAACTAAAACAAACTAAAAAAACAACAACAAGCATAAAGCCAAAACAATAAGCTAAATGAAACCGTTAAAAATATCAAGCTATAATAATATTAAAGTTGAAAGAGTTTAATTCTTGGAAAATAGTTAAATTGTTCCAAAAGCTTTTGACAATAAGGCCGCCAGTTGCAGCACTAGTTTTAGGCGTCATTTCAATTCCCCCTGTGGGTGCAATCTCTGGTGTAAACAATACCATATTTTGTCTATTTATATATTATTAAGTCAGTATGCTCAATATTAAAAAGATGCAAAAAATACGTCACACAAAAATTAGAGAAACCACCAAAGCGACGGACGCTCTGACCTATGCTAAGAAACTAAAATGGAAGTGGGCTGGGCACGTAGCGAGGCTAAAAGACGAGAGATGGACCAACAGAGTAACAATGTGGAAGGGTCCAATCGGCAAACGTCTCAAAAGCAGACCACACACGAGATGGGCAGACGAGTTGGAAAAAATAGCTGGTACCTGCTGGCCGCAAATAGCTCAAAATAAAGACACATGGTACTCTTTAGAGGAGACCTTCACCTTCACTTGAGGAGAGGTTCATGCAATTAAACTCCCTTATCATTCTATGTACTCGTATCAAAACATTTTCTAAAAATAAGTGAATTACGTATTAATTAACATCATTCCTTTTCTATAACTATGTATCGTACTTTTTGCATGAAATATAAGGTTTTATTATTTTATTATTATACTAAGTCAGATCAGTCTTCGAATGCTTGACCGCGGGTACCATTTTTAATTGAACACTATTGAAAGTTGGATGGCCAGTTAATATAGGTCAGGTTTGCAGGTCTATAGATTCAGATTCAAAAATCTCGTAGAATAAAAGAAATTCAGAATAGTTGTTTGTCCTATAGCAACAACCGTCATGCTGTGTCAGAGGCCTTCAGGCCGCCTAAAAACTGAGACTAGGGCTAGCCACTCGGCCTATATGAGAATACGAGCTTACTTTCATTTATTCTTCTTTTTTTTAAGTTGTCCTTCTGCGTTCCAGTATTCTGTGTCCATGGACTCGCGTGGACTCGGAGTGTCGTACAATTACAGCAAACATTTAACTTTGATGTTATTTTATTGCCTTTATTATGAAGCCGGTGGTTTTTAATTGTTGGAATTTTCGTGCGTTTAGATTGTTACATTGTTTAACATTGTGAAATTGTATTTAGGTCCGATGAGTAATCTCTTAAATTTTAACGAGAAAAAACGTAGTTTTGTAAATTTTTTTAGCTGATGTCTAGGATTTTGTGCTCGATACGAAATGGCAAGATCTTCGGCCTCGCATTTGGAAAGTTTTAGCTAAATCAGTGCAGCCGTTTTCAAGTGAAGTGGTTTTACAAATTTTAGCTTTTATTAGGTGCCCCGTGGTGTCACTCGTGCTAAGAAGGAAATTAAAAACTCCTAAAATAACGATGTCTTAAGTCTGTAAACCAAAACATACACACAGCTACAACTTCAGCATTTATTTCAATATGTAAGTTGAAAACTTAAGCTTTAATAATTTTATTAGTTATTCGATAAAGATAAGGCATATCCGCTTCATAAAAATATAAAACTCAGTAATATGGTGTGAAGCGAATTTTTATCTTATTTTTTAATCAGTTTGTAACTGGCTAAGATAATCATACTAATATTATAAATGCGAAAGTGTGTATGTATGTTTGTCACTTCTTCGTCTGGTTTTTTTATTTTTTTGATAGGCTTGCGTTGGACCGCCATATCGCCTGATGGTAAGCAATGATGCGGTCTAAGATGGAGCACGCGCGCCTCGTAGTAAAACGATTTACTCGCGACTTCATTTGAGTAATATTTGTTAAGGAGGTAGCTTATACCCTGGTAGAGTGGTGGCCAAGATAAAGTAATGGATTGATTACGCGTAACGAGTAGGTACAGTAGCGAGACAGTGCCCTCAGCCGAGTAGGTACTTGGTTTGTGTAAACAGGTTGACGAGGCGAGACAGTCACTAGAACAATGGTTTGTTTGCTCGGCCGAGTGTGCCCATTTACTGTCTCGCCACTGTACTCGTTGTGTATTCAACCCATAACAAAGAGAGGGCTGCAGATGATGATGATTAAAACACAATCTATTTTTATCCAGTAACAACGGTTACTGTAACATAGTGCGTGAGAACGCGGGGCGCGACTAGTGTGTAGGTATAGCATTGTTTTTATTACTAAAAAAGTACATGTTTTTGCAAATGTTTTTGTGTTACACGTGTATTTGTATGACTTTGATTAATTAAGAATTATGTAGGTAAGTACTAAGGTTACGATTTGAATAAAAAACTAGTAAATACGAAATTATTAAAAAAGGCGGTTGAGCAAGAAGGTTCATAAACTTACATTGTTGTATGCTAAGATGTGCTAAGCCAAAAAAACAACGTCTAGACATTAAACAAAACAAGTGAAACCGTAAACAAACGGGTTCGAACCAGAAGTTCAAGTTATTTTTAATTAGCCAACAAAATTAATCGAAATAGAGTAATTAATAAAATTTCGCTCAGCAAATAAAAAACTTCGTGCTCGGTCGCTCCGTTGCGTCGCTGGTAAAAACTTACGATTCCACTGATATGAAGTGCGATAAAAAAGCGACAAGTGCGAATCGAGGTTTTTGGTGAAGGTTCCGTAGCTGCCTTTGGATATAACAGTTAAAATATATCAATACAATAACTCTATATTGATTTTTTTTTCTCAGCCTACTGTGTCCCAGTGCTGGGCAAAGGCCTTCCCTATCTTCCTCCACGCATCCCTATTCGTCACAATTCAATAAAAAAGATGATTCACTATTTATTTTTTTCTTTACATCCTTTTTGTTTTTATTTTATTCATGTGTTGCATTTAATTTCAGCTTGAATTTTCAAGCAGGGCAGGGCCTTCATTTCAAAAATGCACAAACATACTTATAAGCTAAAACATTTAAAAACTTCGTAATAATAAAAGCCAACACACAGACCAACAACAAAGTAAGCTACTCCAATTCTATCCTCACTAGGTACATATCGTGGTTTCTCTCATGACCCACGGAACCCTAAAAAGAATTGCCAACGGTACTGGTTATTCAACGTAGCAACGAAATATTAATTTGTAAGAGCTGGTAAGGTCGCGTCTCTGTAACGGAACGTTTTTGATTTGGCGCGCTTTTCCCTTTTGACAGGTTGAACTATTTTTTTTAATTATGACATATAGCCTGTGTTGCATTAAGCCATGTTCGAGACTTTTGAGTGGCGTAAAAATTCTGACACCAGGGCCTACATGGCCTGTACCATCTTACTTAGTGTTGTATTTTTTGGATGTTTATATAGGAGATACCTTTTTTCCGTTTTAGAATAGGTACTTATTTGTGTGGGTCAAATATTTTAACTGAATTTTGAACAACTTCCTAATGTCTGATTGAGCTGAAATTTGGTATACCTGTGCAACTCCGATGACAAAGAGTTCCCAACAAAATAAACTAAGAATAATCCCTACTAATATTATAAATGAATGTAAGTTTGTTTGTTACGCTTTCGCGCGAAAACTACTTAACCTATCATCATGAAACTTTGTACACTTTCTTATTAGAAGTAACACACTCGTAGAATACTTTTTATTTTTTTAAAGCGAATGAAACCGCGGAGCTCAGCTAGTCTAAAATAAACTAAAAATATAATCCGTTATATTGTTTTATCTAAAGTAAAGGGTGAGCAAGCCTAGAACCCAGCAGTGGGTCGATACTGGCTGACGATGGTGATGATGAAAGTAAACACGCACGCTCTTTAAAAAGCAATCAACAATCGGTGAAGGTCACGAGAATAAATTAAAAACCATTCTTACCTTCGCAGAGAAAAGTTTTGTTTTTCTCTCGAATGAAGAGATTTTAATAAATATGCCGACCACACCCTGCGACGACACGAGGCCGCTGTTACACCGAACTAACAAACAAACATATTTCTTCCTGGCCTTATCACTTACAAGACATCATTATGAACAACTTTTACTATGGGACCAACCCGGTAAATACGAACAAAATTTGCTGTTCTATACATTTTGTCGAAAGTCATTGACATTTTTCTATGGGACAGCTGATTTTTTTTGCGATTTCAGGGTTGGTCCCGTAGTAAAAGTTGTTGATAATGATGAGTACTATGAGCCCTTTTCGGGTCAGCATACCCGTACCTTAAAATTCTATATAACAAAAAAAATGAAGATCTAAATAATGACTATCCTAATAATGACAAACTATTTTTAACACGCTTTTATTAGCTTCACCTGTATGTTTGTATGTTTGTATGTTTGTATGTTTGTATGTTTGTATGTAACCGACTCCTTTGAGCGCGTTTTTGACCCACTTTGAACGGTCAGATTTCTTTCAAACTTTGTAGATATATCGAGGACCGATGACAATACACTAAACAAATCGTGTTTTTTAGTTTTTTTAACTATTAATTTTTTTAACACGCTTTTTCTATAAAGTTTCTTTAACTTTTAATACCGTTTAACTTACAAATGGTAATTTCGTCATTCGTGTCAGAGAACAGAGTGGCGCAGTGGAAGCGTGCTGGGCTCATAACCCAGAGGTCCCTGGATCGAAACCACGCGCTAGAAATCTTTTTGCTCAATATTTTTTGTTACACATCAATTTTATTTTATGAGGTCTGAGGATCGAAACCACGCGGCTACAAATCTTTTTGCTCAATATTTTTTGTTAAGCATCAATTTTATTTTTAATTTGCTTGAGCAGACGGCCAAAATCGGATAACACCAACACATTTGTACATATTAAGGATGGTTAATAGTTAGCAAATCGAACTAAAAAGCGAAAAATAAATAATAGTTAAAAAAAACTAAAAAAACACGCTTTTTATAAAAAACCGAACTAAAAAAATAGAAAATAAAATTTTATAAATTTAAATTAAGAATAGGGTTGAAAATTTCAATAAATAAAAATTAATAATAGTGTAAATAAATAAATATATGTATTTTATTTTTAAAAAAGCGTGGGGTGCTTTCTAAGATATTATCAAAATGCTAATTAATCACTCTACTCATGTCTGTCAATACAAAATGTATCTACAAAATATATATGTAATATCTATTGACCCATGCACCCCACGCTTTTTAAAAATAAAATACATATATTTATTTATTTACACTATTATTAATTTTTATTTATTGAAATTTTCAACCCTATTCTTAATTTAAATTTATAAAATTTTATTTTCTATTTTTTTAGTTCGGTTTTTTATAAAAAGCGTGTTTTTTTAGTTTTTTTTAACTATTATTTTGTCAAAATAGCACTACAGAAAACATTTTTGTCTCTTTCTAAGCAATCGGGTAACAACTTTTCTCCCTTCGGTGTGACAGCATCCTCCTATGGGTGTGAATATGTCAGTAATACGTTTATAAGATGCGAAAATTAATAAATAATAAGAAACCCGCCCTCCGATGTTGCGGACAATACTGTGACGACAGTATGGGTATAACCACACTCATACAATACGAAACATACAAACACACTTACGCACGGAGTGGTTATATATGGTTTTAAGGCAAGTTGAAAACGGCTCATAGTACTCATCATTATGAACAACTTTTACTATGGGACCAACCCGGAAATCGCGAAAAAAATCAGGTGTTTCATAATTTTTGTGGAATGTCATTTTATTTTAAAATAAAGGAAAAGGAAAGAGGAGGTAAAGTTTGTTTGGTCTCGATAGATCAGCAAAAGTCAACTTTATCAAAACAGTTTAAAATTGATTTAAAAGCGGTTTATTATTTTATTTGCAAAAAAAATAAGAGTTAGAATATTTTGCAATAGCCAAAATAAAATTATTATTATTACATACGGTTAATAATTCATAATAATTAGGTCATTTAAACCAGTTTTATTATAAAACCAAGCCTTATTATGAATTATTCAGTTTAAATGATTTATAATGTCATTTCTTGCACCGAACGGGTTATGAATTTTGTTTCATATAAAAGACTTCAACGCGTTTGTTGGAAATTTTCTTTTTTTGGTTGTTGAAGACTTTGCACTAATTGCTTTCTGTTTTTGGAATTAATACCAGTATTTATGGACTAGTGACAATCCCTAGAAGAAACGTTTTCAAACTGTTTTACCCGACAACTCAAAAGAAGGTTTTACTAGAGTGGGTGTACTTTGTATTTAGTTTTACTGTGACATTAGGCCCAAGTTTGAAGGCTTTTTAAGACAGATCTAAATTTTCTAAAACTATTGGGATCCTTGTCTAATGGCTTGCAATGATGAAGACAGATATATTTTTAGTTAGTTTAGATCTGTCTTAAAATTCCTTCAAACTTAGGCCTATTATAAAGGTATATTGCCTAAACGGCTTGACCGATTTTGGTATTCATAAAGTTGTTTTAATTTCTGCAGTATAGGTATTAATGTTTGGTAATAATTTGAATATATTTGACAAGAAAGATAAATATACATACTTTAATAAATCGCCAATTTAAGTTGAACCCTGGAAAGTATGAGCGTACATAATTTGTGAAGCTTTTCTTTCATTGGTCATTGTTTTAGATTTTGAAGCAATTGCATTTTTTAGTTTAGAAGCAGTTTAGTTTTTGGTTATTAAATTATTTTCACTAGTTTAATTAAAAAGTTTGCTGTTTCGACTGATGTAAAGTGATGATGCGGTCTACGATGGACCACGTTTGCCTGGAAGAAATTTCTATTGAACATGAAGGCACTGAGTTTGTTACTATTGGAGAAAATCCACTCAGACATGGAACAGTAGCTAAGTATTTTATTTAAATGAAATAATTCAACAAAATATTACAGAAATATTCTACTTAAAATAACATTAAAATTAATATAACAGTCATAACACCGAGCGGCGTTGTTTTAAAACCTTGTCTTTTGCGTAACAACCAGAACGAGACACGCATACTGTTACACCCCCAGTGCAAGCGAGACGGCAACACCGGCGAAGGCTTCAAGGCAAACTACGTTTACTTTTGCGTTTTCCACCAACAGCACTGTGCTGAATTCACCAACTTACTTATGCAGGTGGCTAAACTAGGAAACTTAGTTATTCCTCAAGTTTTGTTTAAGAAAAGCAACAGTGGCGCCCTCTTTTAACTGTAAATATAAGTTGGTATAGTTTAACACGTAGATTTCCGTGTGTGCTTTATTTTAAGTGTGTTAGTGCGAATCGAACGCTGTTTTCTTGATTTAAAGTTAACTCCCAGTGTTTGTGAGCGCCTGGTACTCGGCGAGGCGAGGTATCCTTGTTGATTGCGAAATATTAGTCCTTTAATTGATTTATTTAAAAATTATTTAATTTTATAGAAACTTGCTGCATTTTACTGCCTATTTACGTTTTTTTTTCATGGTTTATCATTTTTGGTTTAGACTTTTTTTAATGTTAAATTTCTCCTTAGACTTCGTTCGATCTTATGAACAAAAAAAGTTTAAAAACTAGGGCAATAACCGATCTTATCGCTTAAAACGATACCTTCCAGGCAACCTTATCAAGAAAACTTGCAAAACTTTACGAAAATCGTCTCCAAAAAGGCTCGCTTAGCAACAAATCAATTTATCTAAAAAATAACTAACGTTTCAAAATAAATATTCAAATACATACATATTTAATTTAAATAAATAATTGAATGTAAAACAATTTGTATGAACAACAAACATACAATAAAATGTTTGTGGTGTGGGAACCCGCTATTATGAAGTTTATATTAATTAGTGTTTTTAGAATAATAGATAATAAAATAATGCAAAGGCTCGATGTATTTTTTTTATTTATAACCTCTTTTCTTTTTATTACAAGCTTTTATTTAAATTATAATGTTTGTATGTACGTCAGTGTGGGTCAAATCTTGCACTGAATTTTGAACCACTTCCCGATATCCGATTGAGCTGAAATTTGGTATACGTGTGTAACTCCGACGACAATGCAATACAAGCTTATTTTTAATCATAATTTAAAAAAATAACACGTACTGGTTTCTTTTTCTGTACTAATATCATAAAAAAGATGATGTACGAGTACGTATGTAGAAGGAATTCTCTGAAACTAATAGTTTGATTTTAAAATCTTTCAACAATGGAAATCTGTGCTATCCTAAGTGCTATAAGCTATACTTTATATTTCCACACTTACGAACCCAAAGATTTTCTCTCAAATTTATATCATTAAATTAATGATCAAACGAACTTACCAAGTGAAGTTCGATCACAATTATGTGAACGGCTTCATTCGACGCGATTTTGTTTTTGTTTACATATTGTAGTTATGTCTCACGTACTGGCCCTCAACACGGATTGTTTAGAGATTTTATTCCCCGCTTTCAAAGTTTTTTTATTCTGGTAACACTAGAGATCGTCCATAGTCGTTAAGTTCGTTACTATCGTACCCCCACCTCACTTCAGAGCCCAGAGGGGAGCCATCGGCCGGTCGAACTTCATTCTGTTTAGAGCAATAGTTTTACTAACTACTTATTTTGTGACCGGTAATGGAAAAAATTACCCATAAATTGATTATGATTACCAATTATCAATTTCACATTTCATTATTAGGGTTAGGGCATTTATATACATTGTATATAAGTACTAAGTAGGTTACTTAGCTAAGCTATTTATGGGAGGGTGTATATATTAATCGCGTCGAATGAAGCCGTTCACATAATTGTGATCGAACTTCACTTGGTAAGTTCGTTTGATCATTAATTATGTTTCACGGCTTCATTCGACGCGATTTTGTTTTTGTTTACATATTGTAGGATGTTCAGAGAAAATTAGTGAAATGTGAAACAAATTTTTCACAAAATACAAATACATAATTATGTATATCCTTTTATATGATGTTTATAACCGAATCGATCCCGCCACAGATTGTTGGCATGTTGTGAACATTTAGCTTAAAATGTTCTGAGCATCCATCCCAGCATGTCAGTTTTGAAATAAATTTCGAACCGTTAGATTTTTTATACTACGCTAACAAAATATGATAACTTATTTGAGAGCTGGATCTGTATCTATGCTGCTTCTTCTACCTATATAGGTACATAAAATCATAATGTATGATGATACAATATTCCCAGAAGACATTCCCAGTGTAGGTGCTGGACGATACTGCGACATGTCGCCAGCACGAGAAAACTCCAACTAATGAAGAACTAATAAGATAAATATTATTTTATTGGATTTAGTGGTGGAGTCCGTCTATCGTTAGATACGGTTAGGTTTACAGTCTATTTAGAAAAGTTATTAATACTAATATTGAAAAACTTAATAAAATTAATAATCAAAAGCCTCTCCCACTAATAGCATTAAAAAATAATTGTAATTCTGGCTGATAACTGTGACTATGTGTCATATCAGAAAATGTAATCCAAGATTTAGTACATAATAATCAGTTATTGTATTGTATTAGTGACATTATTTCTGTAAAATCAACGAAATGGGTCCTTGGCTAACCAACTACGTTGTTTGAGTCATATAAACCAATGTATGGGTGTGCAGAGTTCGTGTGATAAGACATCAGCAAGGACATTCAAGCTGGTAGAAATTGAAGTTAAAACTTACAATCACAAAAAAAAAGAAATATAATGCTTACATGCACTAGGATAAATTCTTATTGTCTTTTAGCATTATTCATAATATTTTGCGAGTATATCACATTACTGAAAAAACTCAAGGGATCTTTAATCTAAAAATAATGAATTGCTTAATGTTTAAGCCAAGTTTTTGTACATATAATTGTTTAATTATTGAAGTTAACTTGATTTTATTTGACTGAATAAATGACGATATCAGCATTTGACAGTGACACTAATGATCCATCAATGAGTTTTAAGTTAAGTAAACATTGTGTAGGTACTTTGATTTTTTCAAACAAAATCCAACATTTATTTTTCTTGAATTCTTAAGCCTTAATTATATTACTAGCTCGCATTACTAATATCGATTTCTGGTCGTCATCATGGCGATATTTTATCATAACTTACATATCTTCTTGGAGTCTCTATTTAAGTAAATTAAATTTCAGCTACGATAAAAATAAAAACAAAAAACATTTTTGCAATTAGGATGAGGCACCCGGTCTACAAGAATTTGCGCAAATTCTACTCCTTTTGACATTCTAATAATATTGTTTTCTTTGACATTTAATTTATTGTGTATTAATTTATTCGTAAAAACTGTATTTGACATTCATAAGTGTGCATTGATGTACCCATATTTGAATAAATTATTTTGAATTTTGAATTTTTTGAATTCCTCTCAGTAGCCGCAACTGTCACACGGCGGTGGCAGTGATGGTTCTATTTTCTACTGCTAACAAACTGTGCTCCTCCAACCTGGTGGCGCGGGCGTCTACCAATGTTCAAAGTTAACTCTCCTAATATAAAGCCGTCGCCTAGTGAGAGCGGCTGTCACACCAAATTATGAAGTGAATCGATTAATCGGACCAAGTGTATTTGCATTTTTGTAACTCTGCTTATCTCTGTTTTACTTAATGTGTATCAGCAATGAATAATTGAAAATGTGACATTTACCATTTACTTAAGAAACCCATCGTGATAGACGTTTCTCGTCGTATAAGAATACATAGAGTAGCATACAGCGTAAAAAACTAACCATGTGACAAAATATGTGTCCTTGTATGATCTGAACTCAGGAATAAATTTTTTATATAATATACATAATATATTTTTTCTTGTGTTACCCTTCTTTAACTTAATAAAGTATGGTATAAGACTGAAGTGTCAGTGACACATTACTTTACTTTTGAAAAATTTGTATCCAGCAGTTTCCTAACTTGAAAATAATAGTAACATATAGCTCGGTGCTCGGTGGTATTTTGAATCATACGGACAATCCTCCTAAAGATATTGATAACGAAATTATCAAAAATAATGTGTTAAAATAATGATCAATAGGTATATCAATTTATGTGGCAAACGCACACAGTTATGGTTTTGTAGAAACTGTTTGTTCATATAATAACTAATAACTAGAGGTATAAATGTACCTAAAAATAAAATAAATTAAGGAGTAAAAATAACAATTGCCGACTTGGAGAAGTATAGCACAATGTAAACTGTTTGCCTAACTTTTGCATAGTACCTATAATGCGGTGTAAGACACCCATATCGTATTTAGCAGAAAAAAACGTGTCAAAACTTCGTTAATTTTCATAGCGACACACATCGTAGAATACTGCATCCTACAAAAGTTACATAAAACGTAGTGTAATTCAGACTTATTTATTTATTGATTTTTGTTACTTTTAAGTCCTATGGATGTGATAATCCTAAATAAACGTATACTTATTGATATGAATTTTTATTTAATAATTGTGTGTCGCATCCCGTAGAACACTGTACTGCATCAACTAGTGAGGTTATGCATAGTATAAAACAACATAAACACGGCGCGTCTCGTAGGATACTGTTCTGCAGCAACTTAAAGAAGTATATTGCACAGTAATACTGTATAGCATAAACTAGAATGTTCGTTCTAGAATTATAATGCACAGTAAACACGTCGTATCTCGTAGAATACTGTATTGCCTCAAATTAAAGAAGTGTATTACACAGTAATAATACCTACTAGGTATATGTATAGCATAAACTAGAATGTTATTCTAGAATTATAATGTAAGAACATGTTCGTAATGTGAAAAATACTTTAAAAACAAGAGCAAAGCAAAAGCTTTGCAAGGCTTAGCATAGTAGAATGTGTTGTATAAGCACATAATAATTATATTTATACTCTTGTCATGTCCCTGCATCTACTAGCTGTTTATAACATAATTTTTAGACAATATATTAGCCCGAGTGTAGCGTAAGCTATGATTAAGCAAAAATAACGTTAATATTTCATAAAGGTTTAAATAGCCCAACTTGAAGTCAAAATTACAGAAGTACAGCCACAACAGTAAATAAAAATAAAGTAAGTAAGTGTAATAAGTATATTTAAGGTGGTTTGAGCACATAATATACACTTCCTGTAATAATTAGCATACACTGCACAAAATATAACTAGTCAGTTTTCCGTTTGGATATGCAACTTGTAACACTTTGCAACTAACCAAGGCTAAGCTAAGCTGTAGCTTAGTAAAAAACTCAGGGTTCTTGATGTGAAAGTATCAGCACAGACGTAACGGTGACGCATTTCTTTACCCAAGGCAAGAAAATGCGAACTACCCTACTTTTCAGAAAGTTTCGTTTAGTCAGAGGTTTTGCGTATGATGCATGTTAACATGTGTGACAGTATCTGCTCCGATGCTCCGATGCGACAGTATCAGCTCCGATGAGATGGTATCTGCTCCAATGCGACGGTATCTGCTCCGATGCGACGATATCTGCTCCGATGCTCTGCTCCGATGTTGCAGCGACGCATTTTCTCACAAGCAAGAAGACGCGGACCAGCCCTTCTTTTCTTAAAGCAGGCATAGTCACACTGTGTAAACACACACGCGTCACTTCTTCGTCATTTTGATGCGACGGGATCAGGTCCGATGCGACGGTATCCGCAAGACCCATGTAAAAGGGGGTACAGTGCAGAGTGAGGCTGCGACCCAAAGGGTACACTTAAGCCATTGTGTAAAGACCCAATGTAGAAAGGGTGCAGTACAGAGGTTGTCATTTTTATGCGACAGTATCCGCAAGACCCATGTAAAATGGGAACAGTACGGTGGACAGTATCCGCAAGACCCATGTAAAACGGGAACAGTACGGTGCAGATTGAGGCTGCGATCCAATGTAGAAAGGGCTCGCTGTCAGATGAGACTTCGATGATTTCTCGACGCGCCAATCCTTTATTTCTTCGTCGCTTTTTTCCGCTACCCGCTACCCGCTTTCGGTTTCTCCATTGCAACTTGTTTTAGTTTGCGTGCGAAGGCCTCGGCACGGAAACACGGAATGAAGTTCGACCGGCCGATGGCTCCCCTCTGGGCTCTGAAGTGAGGTGGGGGTACGATAGTAACGAACTTAACGACTATGGACGATCTCTAGTGTTACCAGAATAAAAAAACTTTGAAAGCGGGGAATAAAATCTCTAAACAATCCGTGTTGAGGGCCAGTACGTGAGACATAACTACAATATGTAAACAAAAACAAAATCGCGTCGAATGAAGCCGTGAAACATAATAGAATACGAGTAGTATTAGTATTTAGCAAAGCGCGGGCCACAGAGTGGTTTAATAGTAAATTCAATGATTATGTTTGATTAAACAAAGAAATGAAAAGCATTATGAAAAGCGCCATCTAGTTCAATTGGCTTCAAACTAAAATAAATATATAAACTCTTTTTTGTTCACACCAGAAATTATAATCAAACGGATAATAAAACATAAAACTAGTGCAACAACTGGCGGCCTTTACGCTAAGAGCGATCTCTTCCAGGCAACCGTAGAAAATAGCTATTTGGTTGTTTTTAACCCAGCAGCTAAATAAGTAAGCCGGCGTTATCGCTAAGAGCGATCCCTTCCAGACAAGTCTCGCAAGGTTATTAATAATAATCTATGCAAAATCAATTTCATACTTTATACCGTAGTGAGAGAACTCGTTTATTAAGAGACGTGTATAAATGACAGGAAGTGTGTACACACTACACACTTGTTAGTGTGTGTGCACACTAACGCAGGCGATAAGTCACCGTTGACGTTGGTAGAGTCAGAAACAATATACAAAAAAATGTATGAGAAACAAGCTTTTATTGCATTGTCGTCGGAGTTACACAGGTATACCAAATTTCAGCTCAATCGGACATCGGGGAGTGGCTCAAAATTCAGTCGCAAGATTTGACCCACACAAAAAAACATTTGCAAGTTAAATAAATGCTTGTAAAAAAGGTCTTGATAATCTGTCAGGCTGGGCGTTTGACCATTGCTCTGATGATGGCTCTGAAATTAAGACTTATTTTGTAAAAGTTATCCGCACTTACGTAACTCTTGTTGATTGGAAGAGATTGCTCTTAGCGATTATAGCGTCAATAAAAGGTATGCTAAGCCGAAAAGGGCTCACAGTACTCATCATTATCAACAATTTTTACTACGGGACCAACCCTGAAATCACGAAAAAATATCAGTTGTTCCATAGAAAAATCACAATGAAACTCGACAAAATGTTCCAAACATTTTGTCGAGTTTCATTGTGATTTTTCTTTTCAATTTGTTTTTGTTCAAGTAGTTTTTTTTTTCAATTTCAGAGATTTTCTGTTACATTTTACAAGCTTTTATTGATCTTGCAAGATCCGTATGTAAGTATGTACCTATTATATTTATGTATTATATGTATGTTCGGGTCAAATCTTACAACTGAATTTTGAGCCACTTCCCGATATCCGATTGAGCTGAAATTCGGTATACCTGTGTAACTCCGGTGACAATGCAATAAAAACATTTATTAATATTTATTCATTTATACTTCTTTTGCCATCCTTACTATGTGTTTCCCTTTTAATGAAATGCATCTAGATTCAACTTAACTATACGATAACTTGCGCTGAGTCACAGATAAAACTAAAATATTACCCGTACTGCGGTAATCTATTATTAAACTATGTTATAAGAAGAATATAAGAATAAACAATCTAATATATAAAATTCTCGTGTCACAATGTTAGTGACCATACTCCTCCGAAACGGATTGACCGATTTTTATCCGACTTCCAAAAAGGAGGAGGTTCTCAATTCGGATGTTTGTATTTTATGTACTTATGTTCGGGCATAACTCCGTCAACTAAAGACGGTTTTGCAAAATTATTTTTTATAATCAAGAAGATAAGAAGAAGAATAAGATTAAAAGAATCAGTTAGTTTTGGAGTCGGTGCCAGCCAGGGACAGTTTTGCTGATTTTACTTTGACTGGCACCGACTCCAAAACTATATCTGATTCTATTATATCTTTAGTTGCATTTTAATGCTCTTTGATTTAAACTAATTAAAATTTTATTTTCTACTTCTTAGTTTAAGTTTGTTAGTCTTGAAGTCGGTTTTTGTTTTTTTTTGTAAAAATAATTTTATTATGAAATTTTATATCTATTTTTCATACCCCTAAGTGATAAGGGTTGTCCACCCCTAACATTTATTTTTAGTTTTTGGACTAAATTTTTTTTTATAATGTGGCTTATGTGGCATTAAAAATACATACAACCCTAAATTTTCACCCTTCTATCACCAACCCCTATTTTTTAATATTCACTAGAAATAATTTATGTGGCAAAACAGCGTTTGCCGGGTCAGCTAGTATATTTATAAAAGTGTCTTTTAAGTCGCGTGCTGCATCGTAGACCGCATCATTGCTTACCATCAGGCGAGATGGCGGTCAAACGCAAGATCATTGAATTTAAAAAAATGATTGACCGCATAGTACTCATCATTATGAACACCTTTTGCTATGGGACCAACCCAAAATGCGCGAAAAAAAAAACAGCTGTTCCATAGAAAAACGTCAATGACACTCGACAAAATGTATGGAACATGAACAGCTGATTTTTTTTCGCGAATTCTGGGTTGGTCCCATAGCAAAAGTTGTTCATAATGAGGAGTACTATGAGCCCTTTTCGGCTTAGCATACCCTTTATGAATAACTCTGTAAATGTTTTAGGTATTTCTGTAAATGCTTATAATTTCAACAACAGTTATTCTCCGCCCGTGTTGTGACTCGCACGCACCCAGCCATGACAGTTTTTGCTTTGCCGACATTTCCGTTCGTAATGATATGACTTACGGACACACGAGGTCGAGGTCTCGAGATCCGTCCGGAGATACCGAGTGATTGACGCGATGTTGAGAAGCTTGCGCTTGGCTGGTTCGTTTTAGAAGAATGGTATATGGTTTTATGAATAACAAACTAGTTGAAAAGATAAGTAGAAGTTCATTGATTGCATTACATCATGTTAAGAAATATGGATTTTGTATATTGCGAAATAAAAATTATTTGAATTTGAATTTTGAATTGATTTCCGTGTTGCGTTTAGATGTTGTAGAAATAGTTTCTAGCAAAAAGGTTGATATAAACTAAAATACTAGAGTCCGTGTACCTATCCATAACTTACCACTATAAAACTGTTGACAAAAATATTTTATCTGTATTCAAATGAAATAGAATTAACTTTATAATTAGGGCGTGCAAATAGATTGCAATAGTACAAATGAGGTCGAAATGATCACGATGCGGTGCAACTTATTAATCAATAGTCTGCGTACTAGCACAAAACGATTTAGTTTCGAACTTTCGAGTGACTTATTTGTTCTCAACAATACTCAAAGTTTCATCCAAAGACCATCCATCGAAACCCTGACCGGCGCCATTTTGTCTGTGCGACTGATAAATCGGGACTTAATAAAACTAATAAAGATAAACTACATAGTTCACACCACAAATCACAAACTAACATACTACTTACCAACTGTCAAATCGGAACCGATTCCGATCTGTCAAACAATAAGGCCTCGCGTCCTTTGCACATTAATAATTAATAATCTGTCATAACCACATAATTGTTTACGCCACTAAAATACAATAATAATCTTAAGCGTCAATAAAATTAAATAGATTCATTAACAGGCAACGATAAATAACTTTGAAACACGTCATAATCATCTAACGACATGTCTTTAGAATAATCATCTCCTATGCGCATTTTAATGCACTACACGCAATAAACTATCTAAATTTACATTTGAAAATGACCTCTATCGCTTGGGAATAAGATTGCTTTTGGCGTTTTAAATTATTCGCTCTATATGTCAGTAAGTCAGATGTCAGGATAAAATTCCGTGTTTTTCTTAAGTTGAAATACTTAGTGTGGAATTTTTGAAGTGTGTAAAACTGTAGGCAACATTTTTATTGTTGCTAAACACTTTAGAATTAAACATTAAAAAAAAGAGGTTTTTTTAAAGTATTTTTGTACTTCAACTTAGGCACGATGGGAATTTCAATTAAATTAATGGATGTATTTTTATTTAACACCACCGTCCGCACTCCAAAAATGACTTGCATCTAATCATAGGTTGTCTAAAAGACATTGCGCCAGCGATAAGACCGCCCTTTTGTGCCTTCCTCATATGTTTTACTGTGTTAGTGCTTACCTTTCTGTGATGTCAAAAAAATATTGTATTGCCTCAATGGCGTTCGCTTCGCTCGGTCAACAAGACTGACCTAATTTATATATTACTAGCTGCGCCCCGCGGTTTCACCCACGTTTTCCGGGATATAAAGTAACCTGTGTTAATCCAGACCATCAACAACCTTCATTCCAAATTTCATGTAAATCCGTTCAGCCGTTTTTGCGTGAAAGAGTAAAAAACACACATCCACACATACATCTATACCTCTACATTCTTACAAACTTTCGCGTTTATAATATTAGTAAGAAGTGGGATAGAATATAAACTGTCTCAGGCTAGAAAAGGATGGCACATCTTACTTAGTCTCAAAGCCCAAGACACAATTTGGGTCGTCGCTACATCATCGCCAGTTAACTGTACCACACCACGCCACGAGTTTACAAGATTACCTTCACGTAGTTAAAATTCATACTTTTATCTTTCAATCAAAATTTATAACTAACTTGATTAATGTACTGTTTAAATTAAAAATAATTTATAAGATAAAATGCAGGAGGATGATTACGTTAGCTGTCAGTTGCAGTCGTAATCGTATCGTCCAACATCTTCAGATTTACAATTTTTTATGGTAGGAGCAGAAATAAATAATAATAAGGAATTTTACGGATATGGAATAATCATGAAAAAAAAACTATTTGTCATAAAACGAAAAAATATGGCACTGTGAGCAAAAAAAAATTATATTGCTGTCCCTTCACCCACTGACCTAGCGCTCCTAAGATTGAGAAAGAGAGAGATTACCTTCTCTTTATTCTATTAGACTCTTTTTCCTACTATTAAAAGTAATAACAAGCCATGCCAATTTGCTAGTGAGATTAAGTCACCAACAATATTTCCAACAGTCATGACGCGTTTGGTAGTACAAAGTTTGATTTAAATTAACTTTGATTTAAATTAACTATAATCTACACATTAATATAATGCCCTTTTAAATGGCCCCCACACTTGGACCTGCATCGCTCGGACGTCTCTCAACAAAAACGCGAGAGCGATCGCAGTTTGACAGCTAGCGTTATCAACGTGCCGGTTTTATAAAACATTGTTTAGTTCATGTTTATTTACATGTTTATTGGAAACGTTGACGAGACAGAACCAGTTTCTTGGAAGTTTAATAGTTTATACTATTTTAGTCTTTATTTCTATTGAGTTAAGGGTGTATATTGTTTGAAAGGTTTTGTAATGAAAAACATCTGTAATTAGCAAATTGCGAAGATTAAGTTTTTGTTGATTTCCATTTTAGTTTATTGTTAGTTTATTTATATTAGTTTTGTCATTCTTTGCATTTTATTTCAGACATTTTAATATATTTTATATCGAACTGCGTTTGACCACAATCTCACCTGACGATAAACGATGATGTGGTCGAAGATGTAGCACGCTTGTCTAGGAAATGCCTATTCGCTTTTCATTTATAAAAAGATAGATAGATAGATAAACTCTTTATTGTTCACACCAGAAATTGCAAACGAAAGGATAAACACTTAAAACTAGTGCAACTACTGGTGGCCTTATCGCTAAGAGCGATCTCTTCCAGGCAACTTTAGGATGGAGAGGACCCTCCCGGGTTGTTGATAATTGAAAATTGTTACACCATTTAATTTTCAATTGACCTATTAAAAATACCGTGACACGAGGGCCGCTCAGCCGGCGACCCGTTTCCCTTGGCATAGGAAGGTTTTTACAGGTCTTCTCCCATCGCCTAGTAAGCCGTCCATTGAGACGAACAGCGAGGCTGTCCATGACTTGGGGAATAAATTGGGATATTCCTATACAAGTTTATAGAAAAAGGAGATGCTAAGCCGAAAAGGACTCATAGTACTCATCATTATGAACAACTTTTACTACGGGACCAACAAGGAATTCGTAAAAAAATCAGCTGTTCTATAGAAAAATGTCAATGACACTCGACAAAATGTATGGAACAGCTGTTTTTTTTTTGTGATATCAGTATGCTCCGTACTTTAGGTGAATTCATCATTCTTTCAGTGGAATTTAGATGGGCATTTTGACGTGAAACGTCTGATAAATCGCTGAACGCCGGCTGCACGCACGAAAAATTGTCCCGTTACGCTCATTGTGACGTCACGATCGGAGCGAGAACAGTATGCAATCATTTCATCAATGTTTTGTTATGACGTTGTTACGTTAAACTATCGTCCGTAAACCGACTTTACAGCCAACCATTTTTTTTCTCAGTGCAGCCATCTCTATGAATGAAGTGGTCACCCTATTCTCCGACATTACCATACAATAGCCGCCGCGTCCTTGACTAGCTTATCTGTTTATCATTCCTATTTTGTGGCAACGCAGATTGTAGATGGGCAGATGTACAAATCAAAATCGAAAATATTTTATTACTGACTTCAAACAAGGTAATCAATTATAAACGTATGTATGTAATTATTAATTGCACCCGCGCATGATGATAAACGATGATGATGAAATGTGTTATTTCTGTTGAACTAGGGCATAAACTATCTGTTCCAAATTTTATCAAAATCGGTTCAACAGCCACGAAGTTGCGTTTTAACAAACATTTAGGTACACTCACATACAAAGTTCGCACTCCATATCTATTCTTCATACTAATACTAGCTGACTCGACAGACGTTGTCCTGTCAAAAGCCATTGTGTAACTATAGCAACCGTAGTATGTTGATGCTAACTTGTCAATTTATAGTAAAAATTATCAGTATATATATAATTTGCAATAAATTAAAATTGCGACTATAATTTGAGATTTAAACTATCCTATCTCTCAAGTTGGATCGAACTGCACATGGTGTGCGAATTTTATTATAATCGGTTAAGTGGTTTAGGAGTCCATTGAGGACAAACATTGTGACACGAGATTTATATATATTAAGAAGATTATAAAGTCTGTATGTATGTTTGTAGAAGGTAATCTCTGAAACTACTTAACTGATTTTAAACATTGTTTCACCAATGGAAAGCTACACTATTTTTATTCCTTGTTCTGAGTTATACATCTGTTAATTTATAATCTGTAGTGGTAATGAATCAAACAGCAGTTTCGTGTTCAGTTAGATTGGTACGTCTTAGATTTTTAACAATTTGTTTTACAAAACTTAATTTTAGAATTATTACATCAAGTGTTTAACTAATTAAAGTTAACCTTGAAAGTTAAAGGTTAAACTTGACTTGACCGTATAATTTCACTAGGAAAATTGATTTCGATTCTGTTTTTTCAAAAATTAACTAAACCTATTTTGAAAACTGAACTAAGCTAAACAAATCTTGATAAAATCCTGTTTTGTAATATAATTATATCAGTCTCACATATTAGAGATTCTATTAAGTTTGATATACAGGGTTATAAGGAAAGAGTATGCTGCGTCGAAAAGGGCTCATAGTACCTACTCATCATTATGAATAACTTTTACTATAGGACCAATCCGGAACTCGCGAAAAAATCTGCTGTTTCAAACATTTTGACGAGTTTCATTGACGATTTGAAGTGAAAACTTCTTTAGCGGCGTTGTACACTTTTTTGGAATGGGTAAAAATGTTAAACTCGCGACAGGGTCACGTGACCTGATCGAAAATTCGTAAGACGGATGGAGAGTAGAAGGCGAGTATCCCCCTCTCTTTCTACGGCGCGGCGAAAATGTATGCCTGCGCCGGCTGTTTCGTTTAGGCGGCGCAGGGCGCTTGCGCGAATGTTCTAATTTGACAGTTATAGTGTTGTGACCTAGTGATTATAGTGGACACGATATCGATTCATTTTTCTATTAAAATAATTAAAGCAATTCGTGCAAAATTATTCCCTAACCATTCCAAAATATCCAAAACGCACAACGTTAATACTTAAGTTTTCACTTCTGCCGGCACTCCCGGAGTGCAACCCGTCGTTTTTTTCTATGCAACAGCTGATTTTTTTCTCGAATTCCGGATTGATACCCTAATAAAAATTGTTCATAATTATAGAGTACTATGTGCCTTTTTGGCTCAGCATATACTTTTCTTATAACACTATTAGATTTAAAAAAAGATAAAAAAGAAGTGTGTAAAACAAAAATGACCAAAACATTTCGGCGTATAAGGGCAAATACACAAGGCGTGTGAATCGGTCCTTACGCTACCTCTACCCGAGCCTATCTTTAGGCCTCGTTTTGTAGTTAGGATACCTAAACCTGTCTGAGTTATACATGTTATTAGCAACGGGATATTACTAGACTATCGGCGGTGAGATCTGAGCGGGCTGCACTTGGGTCCTTTGAGAAATTGCATGAGCCAATAAATAAAAAAAAAGATGGGTTTTCTTAAAACTGCTGGAGTCACAAATAAAAAAAAAGTAACTCCTATGACGCAGCGACCTAGATTGTGTCTTGGCTTTGATACTAAGAAAAAAAGTACAAGTACTTGGGCATAAACATGATGTCTTTTGTCAGTTATGTAAAAACAATGTTAGACTTGATAAAACATAATTATATGAAAAAAAGAATAAAACTGTCGTCAATTTTTTATTCTACTGGTTTTATTAAAAATATATAAATTGTTGTATGTCTACAAATAATATTAATATTTATTTTTTGTTTTTGCAATTTTTTACCAAACTAACAGTAAAAACGTGAATAGTCATTTCTATGACAATGCATTTATTGATGCCAAATCAATCCATGATGTCAATTCATCACAGGCAGCGGCCTTTTAGATTAGTTTAGTTTTATTGGTTAGTTTTTTTTAATTTAATTATATTTTAATGTATTTTCTTAATTTAAGTCTCTTTTTGCCTAATAAATCTCACTTATCACCCGCAAAAAAAAAAAAAAAAGTACCTACATACAATAAATTACATCCATGAACAAATTTCAATCTTTCACAAACAGTTTAAAAACATGTTTTTTTCCATTTCTGCAGATTTTTATGACAGTGCACTTATGACAAAGAATTTCCAATGAAAAAACCTTGATTTTAAGGCTATACGTGACCAAATCATAAACCTCATGACATTATAAAATACCTAACTTCAAGAAGATTTCAATATCTGGCTGTAAAAAGTCTGTCAAATATGTTAGGCAATTATGAGTAATTAAAGCATAATAAAATGTTATACGACGGTAGAATATTGAGGTTAAAACGAAAAAAATAAAATAATAGTTTGTGTTGAAAGTATGACGTGATGTTAATAAATACTTGAATTAATATGACGATTTTTTTTTGTTTTTACTGTTTTTGGTTGCAATTTTGTTGAATGTTATTTTTGTTGTAGGTTTCGTTTTTTCAGGAAAGGACAAAAAAATTCAGAAAAGTATTTATTTATATATTTATTTTTCTTTCTTTTTGTTTTTTTTATTATTTATCAGCAAAAATTGCCACGTCGTTTTCATCATCATGTTTTTCAAGTGAACTTTCAATAAACTTACCTACAAGTTTAAAAAAAAAATTATGACTTTTCTACATTACAACATTACTGTGTTCCGATTGTTTCCAGTGAAATTTCAGAGCAAATAGAAG
This sequence comes from Alcis repandata, assembly GCA_949125135.1. Taxonomy (NCBI): domain Eukaryota; kingdom Metazoa; phylum Arthropoda; class Insecta; order Lepidoptera; family Geometridae; genus Alcis; species Alcis repandata. The sequence goes on along the minus strand of OX421250.1, from coordinate 7,428,415 downwards.
ATTAAACATCTTATATTTCAGGGTGACGAGTGCAGTGCTGCGCCGTGCAGGGGCTTGAATTGTATGAGTTCAAAATTCTGGGTGGTGACCTGTTATGGGCAAACGTGAAGTTTAACATCAGGCGAGCGATTTGCTCGTCTCGACACTCAAAAGCATAAAAAAACATGACTTGTGGTTCTTCAAAACACTACCACAATACTTATAATTTTCACAGACACAATCAAACGGTAAAGTAATCACGCGACCTCGAATCAAACTAGAAAAAAACATAAAATATTTATTAAAATAGTGGTTTGTTCAAACAAGTTTCAATAGCAATCAGTTTTCACGGCGCTGAGACGAATCGTTCAAATTGAATAGTCTGGCTCTTCCTTAAAAGTTTGGCTAGAGGTCGGACGGGGGTTTAGGTAAGGTGTTTCCACGGGCGATTGACACGTACGTTTATCAGAAATATGGAAGGTTTAGAAGAAATTATTGAGGTATAAATATATTTTAGAATCAATTGAACTAAGTAAAGCTTAATTTGAAGATAGTCCATACTAATAATACTTGCTACGACCCGTGGTTTCGTCCGCGCTTTAATGAAAATTATCCTATGTGTTAGTTCAGGACATAGCTACGAGTATCTCCAAACAAACGCTAACAAACTTTCACATTTATTATATAAAAGTAAGAGATAAAGTTAGTGTATATGTTTGTAGAAGGTAATCTCCAAAACTACTGGTCTGATTTTAAAAATTATTTCACCAATGGACACTTACCTATTTTTAAGTCCTATGTTTTATAGCCCGAAACTTGTGAAGCCAATTTTTGAGCCAGACCGGACCCGAAGTCGAAGCGCGTTGCTTCAAGAGCAGTGTCGTAGAATTTTTCGCATGAATAAAAGTACAGATCGCTCGTGAAGACACTGCTTTAGAAGGACTAGGTGTAATGTGAACTGTGTTACCTACTTCCTAGTGCTTTGGCACAGGTCATGTCTTCTATTGAAACCAAATGAAAAATTAAAACGGCTCAATATAAAATAAAAACTAAAAATTAAATGATGATGATTAATGATCTGATCTGAAATGATCAGATGCTTGGAATAATTTGAATGTTTTTACAAAATTAAGATATACATTTTTTATTTATTGTGCTTTAAGTCTATATCATTAACGAAAAAAAAACTAAATAGTCTTGGACTCAATCTTTAATCAAATTAAGCTGCATCGGTACTCATAAACAAAACGAACAAATTAATTATTACTTGATTAATTAACTAGATTTATTAAAAAAAAAACAAATATAAAACTGCACAATTAATTACGAAACGCTTTGATTTTGATTGAGTGGGTGTTTCCCGATAGATATAATCTAGGTGTCTTTAAGTCGCGGTTTCTTCTAGGCAAGCATGCTCCATCGTAGACCGTATCGCTGCTTACCATCAGGCAAGATGACGGTCAAATGCAAGCCTATTACTGAATAAAAAAAAAATATAAATTAAAAAATGTAATAAAATAATAAATAATAATTATTGATTGATCCAAATCCGTCGGTGGCAAGCGGAGCGGCCCGGCGCGACATCCTGCCGGACCCGTTCTACTGACTCATTTGACTCACTTTAATCATTTTAATATAATAAACTAGCAGCCTTGAACCTTAGCGTCATTTCCTTTGAAAGTAATTCATTTATTTATATTTTTTTGTTAAAAAAGTGAGCAACAGTTTTCTTAATTCAAAGATTTCATTCCTAACAAGAGGCTTTCTTTTGACCACATCTTCTGATGGTGTATTTTTATGTAGGTTTATATGTTTGTTTTTACTGCATACCCCGTTTTCTATCTATCCTCTCTATCCCAAAGTTGCCTGGAAAAGGTAGCTCGTAGCAATAAGGGCGCCAGTTTTTGCACTAGTTTATGTGTTATGAGTGTTGTAAGTTTCTGTACTGAAACAAAAAGAGTTTATCTATCTACCTACCTATAGTAAGAAATGACACAGGCTACGATGCTAACTTCACTAACTAACAAACTAACTTTGTTGAAGTGGTTAGGGGCCTATTGTCAGACTTTTTGGCATCTGGTGATCTTTTTCAAGAAGTGATAAAATAGTAATGATTCCTAGTGCTTATTGAGGTGCTGTATTTGAATCCAAAACATTTTGACTTGTACACTGAAAAAAAAAGGACAATGACGCTCAAAAACTACTGTTAAGTACAACAGGCTTGACGGTGTGTTTTCGCAAAGAACGATCTCTACCACGAATTATATTAGATTATCTCAAATTTAGATTTTATTACTTAAACATCTTTTAAAAATGTTGGTCCCTTTTATTAAAATGTGTACACAGCAAATGAAAATTACGAAATAGACTAAAAGCTTTTCATCTGGGCACGCAGGGCACAGTTTTACGACCCCAGTTATTCCTTCTTCATTAAAACTTGCTCAGAACTCCAGCAGAACTATAACTGTTTTAATTGCTCTCAATTGAACGAACTTTCGATGGGAACTATTAAAAGTTTGTCAACGGATTTAGATTTGTATTGAATTACCTACTTTTAACTTGTTTTGAATTTTATGCATATTTTATGCATCACAAATCTGTTAAAGTGATTAATGAAGTATTTATTTATAAACTAGCCGCACCCGGCAGTTTCACCCGCTCTGTTTTTTTTTTACTTTTAAACCTTCCCTGTATTATAGCAAACAAAACAAAAAAATAATCAAATCGGTATTTATACTAGGTAGGTAGGTAGGTAGGTAGACTCGTATAAGATAATTATTTTAATTAGTGTTTTTTTTACTTTTAGGTATTGTTTTATCGTATTTATTCAGTTATCTGAAATCTAAAAAACTGGCGCATTAAATTAGTGACGTGACACTAACTATAGAATTGTTATCGATAAAAAATAGCACACAAATGCTCGAGCAACAAAACTAATATTTTGAGAGAATGGTTATCGATACAAATGTATTATACGAGTTATGTGGAATAAATAACTAAAGCACTAATAACTCTGTAGATTATAGTAACTTTATAAAGTTTTGTCTAAAAATCATTAATAAAACAGAGCAATAAAAATTTGCCCAAAATCTTGCCATCAATAAAACATTCATATCATAAAAACGAATTCTCAAATTTCAATTGATAAGACCGCCTCTTACGGCATTTTCTAACATCAAAGTTGAAACATTAGTATCAAATAACTTTCTTCTAAGTACTTTTAATATTGGCGCGTAGTTACAAAATGGGCCGCAGTGTTGTCTTCTAAATGTAAATGATCTTAAACGCCGTAAACAACTTTCCATTTCTTACGCATTTCCCTGCGACTTGCACGAACATAAGGTTTAAATATTATAAAGCACGTAATTCATTATGCAGGGTTATAGGAATAGGGTATGCTAAGCCAAAGGCTATTTATTATATACAGTTGAAGCTGGTAAAAACGACGTGGTGACAGTCGTAATAGGGGAAATTTTAACTATAGACTAGCTTCTGCTCGAGGCTTTACCCGCGTAACTTAAGTCATCAATCTGATATTATCACCCACAGCATTTTTATTTCATACAAACATTATCACCCAATTTTACTATTCAAATTCAAATCACAACTATAAATTCAAAAACCAAGGGCTATCCTATCACACAAACGTTTTCACTCATTTTTAACCGACTTCAAAAAAGGAGGAGGTTATCAATTCGTCTGTATGTTTTTTTTTTTTTATGTTTGTTACCTCATAACTTTTGAGTGGGTGAATCGATTTTGATGATTCTTTTTTTATTAGAAAGCTGACGCTTCCCATTTGGTCCCATTTCAATTTAGTCCAGTTCTGATGATGGTATCCATGAGAAAACCATATAAGTCTTAAATTTCCATTAAGTACGTGCGCGACAAATTGAGAAATAACTCAATAGTCGGTCTTTTGTTTGAAGTCGGTTTTTGTTTTTTGTTTTGTAAAAATAATGTTCTTGTTGTAAACACATAAACTGTCAAAATAATATCGGCAGGCATTTATTTATTGCCAATATACAGTACACACATGTTCTTACAAACCAAATGTCACGGTACAAGGACCCTGTAAGGGCTCTGCAAATTCGGATGTAAGATAATAGGATGCCATTTTAAGCTACAACACTATACAGTACCTTAATCTACTCCTAGCTTCAACCTAAGCTAACTGTAGCCTCAGTTCACAGCAATACAGCACAGTGTCAAGAAAAACCCAACAAATCACATTTCGAAACAGAACGAATGATGATAGATGGCTCCCGCGCTTTAATTCGAGCTGCCGAGCTGTGACGAATGACTTTGTAACTACGCAGCCGGTAGCGAGACCGCTGGAAGGACCTGTAGGTACTTTCTGTAGGGCTTTATGGGATGTGGATATATTGTCTTTCCACCGTTTTTGTTCCGCGAGAAGGAGACAAGACAACCCTATTTATATTCTAGCTTTGTCATATTTTACTGTAGAGATTAACTTGGTTTTGAAACATTTTGTTATAATGAACACGGAAATATTGACGTAGTCGCAGTATCTCCTGATGAAGATAACTGAATATGATCGAAACTAGTCGGAATATAGCCGACTTAACACTACGTGAGTTGAACCTATTCCCGTGTTAATTTCAACATAACAATCGTTTCAAAACCACGTTAGTTTCTATAGTAATGAGACAAAGCAAGCTAGCTAGATAGATATGGTTGTCTCTTTCTCGCGGGATAAAAATGGTGGAAAAACAATTTCTCCACGGTCTATGCTAAGCCTGCTGAAAGGATGTGTACCTACTTGTGTAGTCTTAGCATGGTATCGGAATTCGTCAAATGTTCGCGTTATCGCGACCTGTGTTCGAGTTGTTCGTCGATTCGCGATGTGTGCGTATATGTATGTATGTATGTATGTATGTGTGTAATGCTTATCACGGGACTGTCGGTAAACTGACGCATCAAAGGGTTTTAAACAAGTTACTTGCTTAATGTAGACAAGAACACCGCGTATAACCGAACTGAACGCGATGTTTTTATCGCGACAACTCGACACGAGTTTTCGCGCGATAATGTGGCTTCTGGATAAAATGTAGCCTATATGATAACGCAGAGTTTAAGCTACCATCATAGCAAATACCATCCAAATCCGTTTAGTCATTTTTGCGTGATTGAGACATCCAAACTCTGACATTTATAATATTAGTAACTAGCTCCACCTTGCGGTTCCACCCGCGTTTTCCAGGATAAAAAGTAGCCTACATATCAATTAAGGAAATAAACTACTTTCGTACCAAATTTCATCCAAATCCATTTAGTCATTTTTGCGTGATTGAGCAACAAACATCAAAACTCCGACATTTATAGGTATATTAGAAATAGAAATACGAGTAAGTCTAGGCACATTTCAGTGAAACTGGACTCTATTTACTTCACATTATATTCCCCGGACCAATGACCGTCAATACTGGTCCATTTCGGCTAGTCACCATCTCAAATGTTAAGAAAGATGACTTTCCATTTTCATAGAGGCGGCGCTGATTGGCTGTCAAACGCCGGCCGCCCGCCAATGGCCGCTCGTCAAATGTCATGACTTGCGTAAAGAACAATTGTCTTGAAAAAAGAAAAAGGATAAAAAAATTATATCGCGGCTTCCGTTAAAGTGGCAGCACTTCTGTCTTCAGTCTTCTGTTGCATCGGTGGCCTTTGTGATTCACTCGCGCCTGTCAGAAATCCAGGTCGAACTTTTTGTGTTTTTTTGTAGTGACGTGCTTTGTAGGAGATTTTAATGAGAATTTCGTGCATTGCGCAAGGTTTTTTTTTTACTGTTAAGAGATTAGAAGTTTATCAACTACATATATTATAATTAAAAGTTAGGTACGCGTTCGTAATTAAAGAAAAAGCGTTTGTCTTGAAAGATGGCCTAAGGATTGGAGTTTAATTTGCAAAGATTAAAAGTTTAATATTATCTGTTTTTCACGAAACAACTAGCGTTTTTTTTTAATTCAAATTACGTCATATTAATAACACAAATAAATTTAAACGAAACCTAGCCAATCTTTAAATCTAGATATTATACATTTATCAATACCTACTAGCATTGTTCAATCAAAATATTATACCCACACTAATTTTTAATTTAAAAATTGGCTTTTGTAATTTATATTGTGTCATTTACAATCGAGTGTGCAAAATAAACACAAAACCTTTATGAACGTTGTTCATAACTTTTATACCTATTTATTTTCCACATTTTTTAAAAGTTCCTGAGCACTCATACGACACAATTTAAAAAAGTCATTTTAACAACAGAAAAAAAATTAAAAAACAAACTTTTAAATTGGAAAATTGTTACCAATTGTCAACAATTAAGATCAATCGAACACATTGTCTCGCTAATTCTTTTCGATTACAGCAATTGTTTTACTTCATCTAGGGGAAAAGAGACGATAAAATGGACAATTTATATCTAGTCTTTCAAACTAAGTTTCCTACATTAGGACTGGACACTCAGCCTAGACAAATTTAAAATAGGCTTTTGGGATTCGCTATTCAGACACAGCGAGCGCAGTGCTGAGCCACGCAGGGTCTTGAATTCTGCGAGTTCAAAATTCTGGGTGGCGCAGACCTGTTACGGGCAAACGTGACGTTTAACATCAGGCGAGCGATTAGCTCGTCTCGTCACTCAATAGCATAAAAAAGACTCTCTTTACTTTAACTATCTGATAACGGCTTTTATCTGCTTTAACAACAACGGTTAACAACAACAACAACAACGGTTTAACAAGAACGGTTAACTTTTGGAAAGAATAAGCTATGTATGTGTAAAATAAGTGGGATTTTTGTAAAAATCAAAATCTAACTGTAGCATTGCAATTTGCAATGTTTTATAAAGTCAAACAAAACCTTTCTAGAACTCAGTAAAAAGTGGTTGATTTATAAAAATAAACATGGTATCAAGTTTCCGAAAACGAGTATCGATTTGAATATCGATAGATTTGAGCTAGTGATGCGACGAGCGTGTCATCGATTCTCGCTATATCCCGGAATTGGTCACGGTTTTCAACTTTTGATTAAATAACAAAAAACAACCGTCTGGCGCAGAATTCATAATAGTACAAGTCCAATATTAAAATTTACGAAACTACAAAGTTTTTTAATTGGAATGTTACCTACCTTAACATTTAACCTGTTATCTATCTTAGCTAGTAACGACCCGTGGTTTTATCCGCGCCGTGAAAAAAAACGGTGATGATAATGTAGCCTATGTGTTAATCCAGGACATAAGCTATCTATATTTTAAATGTCATCAAAATCGGTTTATTAGTTACCGTGCCACTCTCTCTCTCACTGCAACACAAGTCTTTGCATTTTTTAAGATTAGTACGATTTAATTTTTATTGATATATTTATCATTTCAAATCAGTAAACCAAGAATAAAGAACTTTGCACGCCCAATATATGTAAGTCCACTGTTGGAACTCTATCTAATTCTGCTAGAGTCGCTAATCCTAATGCATAAAAAAATCTACTGTTTCCTTTTCATTATATTTTTATCGAATACATATAAACTAAGTATTTATGGGTACTTTTATACTAAGGGTCGTCAATCGTCACTATTCAGTAGCTACGAAGGTGAATCCAAACATTAGCTAGCTTTATCAAAAATTGGTATGCATTTGCGTTTGTCGTTAAAATTTTAATGATCACTAAAGCCACGGGTCAAACGCAGCACATACCTATTAGCTAAAATATAACATAATACACAGCTTGTAGTCACTTTGTTACGTGTAAATTCGAACACCAGTAATTTACGCTCCATTTAATAGAACATTCAATATCGCAACACCTTTGACAATCAAAGAATAACTTGTTTTGACAACGACAGAACTAAAAAACTAAAGAGCACACTTACATAAAATTACGATAAATTAAAAAAATGCAGAAAAAATAAACAACTTACTTTTACCGTATTGCATCCAATCAATCATGAAACATTTTTTATCGATACTTTTTAATCGACTGTACATTCGATAAAAAGCGACTCTCTTGACCTTATACGCTTAATCCCATTGCATAACAGAAAAAAAAACAAATAACGTACTGAGAAACTCAATGTTTAACAATAGCTAATAAATAGCGCCTAAGACAAATGTTATAATTTACACTATTCTTGACAAAAAGTTTATACACTTCAACAAGCTATAATAAGCTGTAATAAACCTAAAGTCAATTAAGATACGGTAGTAATTTGTACGTTTCAAGTTCTAGGTAAGCTAGCAGTAGATTAGATTGTCGGTTTTTGTTCGCCAGTGAAAGGAATTGTGCCTACAATCGAGTTTTGTTCCGATTTTTTGTTTTAATGTGGAATCGAATCAAAAGGTAGACAAGGTAGGGATGTGAATTGAGTTTTTACGATAGGTACGGATTGTGTTTGACTGTCGATAAAATTTAAAATTTATGTTTATTTATGTCAGTTGCACAAGTAGTAAAGTTAAAAAAAAGTGTAGCGTTAATTTATATTAGCATGGTCAAATTATTTTTATTTGTGAAATAAACCTAATAGTAACAATACTTTACACCTACCTAATTTAAAAAAGATAAACCTGTAAAATAAAAAAATATTCAGTCATTTCTATCTAGATTTTTCGAGGATTATCCTGAAAAACCTTATCGTTAACTCTAGTTAGGTATCTTCTTGGTCTGTGTGCTTTATCGTCGACCACAACGTCGCTTACTATCAGGCAAGTTGGTGGTCAAACGCAGGCTTATTCAAGTTAAAAAGTAATTGACTGAACGAAGAGAGGTCTTAGAGTTTAGGGGAACAAAACGGCGTCTGCATGTTTGTCCGACGATAACTTGAGTATCGTTTATCCGATCTTCATGAAATATTGCAGGCAAATAGTTCATTTCAATACAATTTTAAAATTCGAATATGAGTGAAATCGATTGAAGGGTTGTGGAGATATATGGGCTCGAGGTTCAGTTACTACTAGTAATAATTTGTAATATTAATTATTGTATTGCATGTTGTCGCAATTTCTGAATTAAAGGTAGCTCGATTCACTCGTTGTTTTATCGACTAATCGACATCGGCAGTAAAACTGTCCCATCCCTATATCGGCGCGGACTCATCAAAGCGCCGCGCTCAGACAATAACTGAGAAATATTAAATTATAATAAAATTAACTCAAGACTTACTTTTTATACCGTTACCGAGTGTAGAGTAGGGAAAAACAGAGGGTGCAGCCAGGTTACGTCCCTACTTTGTTATGGAAGTGAATTAATTTGTTTTTTGCTTATTTTGTCAGTTATTGAGTGAGTTGTAAAGGACAGATCAATTACTTTATGCTAAAAATTGTAAATGAAACACTCAGCTGCTTCTGAATCTGCGATTAATTAAGTATTTTTTTCGCAAAGAGGTGTTTTTTTTTTTAATAGTCAACGTACCTACTTGCAGTCGTTTATGTCAATAATTAAGAGCAATTTTAATAGCATTTATTTATGTCCCATTTACTTTTAGGTTTAGAATAAGTTTCTAAATCTGAGACCGCAGTGAGACGGTCGCCTCCACCCTACTCTGTCTTGAAGAGTGAGTCGAAAATGAATGTGTTTTGGATAATGTTTCCCTGTGCAACATGCCGGCTCTATTGAAATAAAAAGTGGAGTCTTAAATCCTCTTTGTGTGACCTTATTGTGAGACTTTTAAAGACAGTTTTACATGCTATTTTGAAAAGAAAATTGCTCTTAGCTATCTTCTGACTGATTTTTTTATTTTGTGGTAGGTACTTATCAAGATTTTTTTTTTTTTAATTATCTTTGGATACTTTGTGGATGGCAACCGAACATAGCAGAGAATTCAACAAGTATTTCTGATTTCCGTATTATGCTTTTGTTGTGGCTCGTATAATTTCGCTCTCGCCTCTGCCCCGCGCTACTCTACACCGTCCCACGACTGCTGGCTCGATTATTCATTCTGTACGGTGACACATAACGAATCAATCTGTTACGTATCGACTCCACTCGATACGCTGCACAACACTATATTGCTCGTTACTATGTGACATTGAAGTTTGTGACATAAGGTTGTAGTTTTGCAGTATATGTCGTAAAAGACTGACTTCATTTTAAAATTTGTAGGGCTCTTTTGCAAAGCCCGCCTGGGGAAGTACCGCAACTTTGCGAGTTATTCCACCGCCAAGCAGTAATGTGCAAACATTACTGTGTTCCGGTTGGAAGGGCATTGTTTCCAGTGAAATTACGAGTACAGGGCAAATAGGAGATTAAACATCTTTATCTCAGGGTGACGAGTGCAGTGCTGTGCCGCGCAGGGGCTTGAATTGTAAGAGTTCAAAATTCTAGGTGGCGCAGACTTGTTATGGGCAGGCGTGGCTTTTGACATCAGGCGAGCGATTTTTTCGTCTCGTCATTCAACAGCATACAAAAAAAAAACATTTTTTTTTTCAAGATCAAAAAAGATTAGATAAGAATTCAAGATATTTGTATTTCAGGCATAGATTTGAATATTTTCTAAATAATTGACCTGCCTTTTTGATTACGCTATCAACTGACAGTGACATCCAAGACGACGACATTCAGTAAATGCCACTCGCGGTCATCCATCCGCATACCAGGTCGAAGGTTACTCAACTTTCCTGATCAGTTGAGACCGGCTTGGACGATAAAATAATAAAACGATGCAATCATATCAAAGCGGCGGAATCAAACAACTCGAAACACTTCTTTCCGATACTTATTCGATTAATTGCGACTCGAGTCGAATCGATTCGTCACATATCGATTATTGTGGTACAACACTATGTTTTGATTGTGCCCGCTTTGATTGACCTTCACCATCATGTTGATTGTGTCAAAATCTGTTTTGGAAAATAGTTTATTAAAGTAAAATAGTTTTTGGAAAACTAAACTTTTGTGTTATTGAGATGAATTTTGGAGTTAGAAATCTGAATATCAATAAACCTTAAGTTTTTTGCTTATAAAAAATAAGGCATTATATTTATAGTCTGTTTGATATCAGATAATAATGCTGAAAGCTGTATTTTATACTATCCAAAACAGAGTAGATAAATAGATGCTGTTATAGGACCAACTACTAGGGTTTACAAAACAACATATCATTAAAAAAATGGTAAATATAGAAAAGCCATTGAAAATCCTGCGCAGTACTCAAAAAACAACATAAAATAAATCTTGCTTAAACAACTTCTCTCTGACGAGAAATGTCACGCGATAACAAGACAGAGAACTTTAAGCAATGATTAAGATTAAGCAGGCTTTATAAGTTACGCGACCCCTGTGTTTAATTTAGTATGTTGCTGAATTGGTCTAGATCTATATCTATACTTCTATACTAATATTATAAAGAAGTAAAGTTTGTGTGTTTGTATATTTGTTAAATTGTAAGGGGTAATCTCGGGATCTACTGAACTGATTTTAAAAATTCTTTCACCAATAGAAACCCACATTATTGCTGAGTGTCATCTATATATATAAAAGTGAAGGTCGTGACTGACTGACAGATCAACGCACAGCCTAAACCGCTTAAGCTACAAACGTGAAATTTGGACAAAAGTTTTATATCAAAAAGCGGACGCACACTAAGAAAGGAATTTGCCCAATTCAACCCCTAAGAGGGTGAAAAGGGGTGTTTAAGTTTGTATGAAAAAAATATTTTTCTTAATGCTACGATTATCAAACTTTGCGAATATACTAATGTTAAAAAAATAATCGACACCTATTTCATCATTTTTCAAAAATCAACCCTTAAGAGGGTGAAACGGAGCAATGAAGTTTGTATGAAGATTTTTTTTTTAATGCTGTGGTTATGAAACTTTGCAAATATACTAAGCTAAAGAAAATATTAGACACTTATTTTTTTATTTTTTGAAAATCAACCCCTAAAGGGGTGAAACGGAGTATTGAAGTTTGTATGAAGAATTTTTTTTTGATGCTGTGGTTACGATTCTTTGCAAATATACTAAGCCTAAACAAATAATAGACACTTATTTTTTTGTTTTTTGAAAATCAACCCCTAAAGGGGTTAAACGGAGTGTTGAAGTTTTCATGAAAAATGTTTTTTCCTAATACTACGATTTTTTAACATTGCAATTGTACTAAGCTAAAAAAATATTAGATACCTGTTTCATTATTTTTTGAAAATCAACCCCTAAAAGGGTTAAACAGATAAAAGTGAATGTCAAGACTGACTGACAGATCAACGCACAGCTTAAACCGCTTAAGCTACGAACGTCAAATTTGGACAAAAGTTTTATACTAAAAAGCAGACGCACACTTAGAAAGAAATTTGCCCAATTCAACCCCTATAGGGGTGAAAAGGGGTGTTTAAGTTTGTATGAAAAAAATATTTTTCTTAATGCTACGATTATCAAACTTTGTGAATATACTAAAATAAAAAAAATAATTGACACCTATTTCATCGTTTTTGAAAAATCAACCCCTAAAGGGGTGAAACGGAGTATTGAAGTTTGCATGAAGATTTTTTTTTGATGCTTTAGTTACGAAACTTTGCCAATAGGTATACTTAACGTAAAGAAATAATAGACAATAATTATTTTGGTTTTTGAAAATCAACCCCCAAAGGGGTGCAACGGGGTATTAAAGTTTGTAAAATATTTTTTTCTTAATGGTACGGTTATTTAACTTTGCAAATTTACTAAGCTACAGAAAATAATAGACACCTATATTTTCGTTTTTGAAAATCAACCCCTAAAGGGCTGAAACGGAGTATTGAAGTTTGGATAAAAATATTCTTTTCCCAATGCTACGATTATTTAACTTTGCAAATGTACTAAGCTAAAAAAATAATAGATATCTGTTTCATTATTTTTGGAAAATCAACCCCTGTGGGGGTGAAATGGCGTGATAAATATAGTACGGAGAGAGAATTGTAATGACTCACTGACAGACAAGGAACATCCTACGCCGCTGGTCGTAGAAATTTAAAATATGGAAGGTGTGTTTGTCTTGACGAGTAAACGTGTACCAAGAAAGATTTTTTTGAAATTCAACCTATATAGGGGTGAAATAGGGTGTTAAAGTTTGTATGGGGAAGCATTGTTTTTGACGCCACGGTATTGAAACTTTACAAATATACTAAGCTTAAAAAATGACGAACATCATTTTTCACCAATTTCACCACTTTTGGAAAATCAACCCCTGTGGGGGTGAAATGGCGTGGTAATGATAGTACGGAGAAAGAATTTGTTTTGATGCTAACTCAATGAAACTTTACAGATGTACTAAACATAAGGCGTGTAAACAACATCCGGAAAAAATCCAAAACCTTCGAAAAGTCACATCCTCGAGGTGGAACTGCTAATTATCTCGAAAACTAAAAACATTTTTACCAAAGCGCTGAGACTAAAAAGTCACTAAAACCTCGGATCTTTTCGGAGCCAATAAAAATAACATAGTCGCCTCAAAAACATGGCCGCCATACAAACTTTGAGGATCTATATCTCCGAAACGGTTGAAGATGGATGGGTGTTTTACTACATGTCATAGGAGTATAGGAGTTAGCAAGGGCTACTTGATGGTGGTGGCGAAAATTCAAATGATTCCAAATGGCTGCCATTTTTCAAAATTATTCGAGGGGGCTGACTTATTGCATCCGGGCGTTTTTGGGGTCCCTGCTTCCATTGTATGACGCTTTTTACATACTCTCAAAAAAGAGGGATAAATTAATTTCATCCCGGAAAAAAAATCGGTTCCCGAGGTATAGTCCACGCGGGCGAAGCCGTGGGCGGAAGCTAGTAGGTGATATAAAAAACCGAAAAATAAAAAGGCTTATACGTGGTAGTCCGTTTTGCAAAGTGAATCGGAGAAAAAACGGTCCGAACGGCGCGCGATGGCTTCGGGTTTAATTAACATTATGCCCAACGAAGTGGGCAAGGGTCAGCTAGTATAAAATAAATCTATACATTGTACAATAGTTAACATTTTCAGGCTAAAATTAAGTTATTAGCTACCTCCATACTCCAAATCCGTTGAATCGTCTCTGTGTGAAAAAGTATTATAACAAACATAATAAACTTGCTTACAAATTACAAACTTTTGCACATTGTGAAGTCTGATGTCATATACCTATCTATATTACACACACACTCACAAAGGACATTATGACGTCACACTCATCACATAAAAAATGAAATATTTTTTCTCTATTTTTTCATGCAAGATACCTAAAGTTGGCAGCAAATTACGGCTTTGACTTCACTATCTGTGACATTAAAAAAAAACTCCAACCTTATAATTATACCTCTGTAATCTATTCGACATCTCTGTCAAAAGATTCTCTCCTCTATTTTAAAGACTTAGAGTCTATTTTAGAATAGTAAAGATTTAAAGATAAAAATACGAACGGACACACTTGTGGATAATTACACTGTGTGTGACATAATTACTAAGTAGTGTTTTTTTTAATTTTGGGTGGCAAAGAAAAAGTTTGGTATCGCTAATGGTGGCAGTCAATTGAGCTACTAGGATCCTGTGACTGTATGATAGTGTTTTATTGATAAATAGGTTTAATTACGGAGCTGATTTTTATGGTGTTGAAAAATTAAGCGTGTAATTAGATTTTAAGGTAGGTCACCGGGGGGTTTTTAGTGGGTACAATCCCATATAACCCGGCTGCACCCCAAGGCATGGCATCTTGCGAAGATTTCCCCCTCGTAAACAAAAAAGGTGCCCAGTTTATACTGACCTGCGTCTGCGTTAGACTGAGGCTGGCGGCGAACTCAACTAGCTTTGATAGCGACTTCTTGGATACTCTGGTATCCAAGTTTAGTAGCGCACTATACAGCTAATGGCTTATACTAGGTGCCTAGTTTATGTTGTCTCGGGAAGTCGGGACGAATGAGAGCGCGGTGCTGAGGACTCCGGTGAATGCTTAGAGAGAGCTCGGAGCCCTCGTCAAGCATCAAGATAGGCAACCAGGAGGGTTTTAGTGGGTACAATCCCACATAACCCAGCTGTACCCCATAGCAGCCCGGCAACTTGCGAAGATGTCCCCCTCGTAAACAAAAAAAGGTGCCCAGTTTATACTGACCTGCGTCTGTGTGAGGCCGAGACTGACAGCAAGTCCAACCACCTCTGGTAGCGACTTCTTGGATACTCTGGCATCCAAGTAGCGGACTATACAGCTAATGGCTGTACGGTGCCCAGTTTATACTGACCTGCGTCTGCGTGAGGCCGAGGCTGGCCGCGAGCTCGGCCCGCTCCGGCAGCGCGAGGTACTGCGTGCGCTGGAACCGCCGGTTGAGCTGCTGCAGCTGCAGGCTGGAGTATATCGTGCGGGGTTTGCGCATCTTCTTGCCTTTGCCGTTTACTCTAAGGCCGGGGTCGTCGGATAAGCCGCATTTTTCTGAGGGAATGAAAAATATATTAATAACTTTTTTCAAATATTTCTATAGTGTATTTACGCCTTCAAATCGCGTCGGACATAAATAAAAATTATGTTGAATGAGATATTGGTCCGAGATTTGATAAACAGCGCTCGCTAGTATTATAGACCAAGACCCATTTTGGGTCGCTAAATCAAGGATTAAGTATTTGCTACACTGAAAGTATCAAGTTTTTGTAATCTTTCATTGTTTTGAAACTTTTAAAGAAGTAGTTTCAGATAGTTTGTTTGTTACCTTTGTACGCTTATCAATCAGAATTATCTAGAATCTAGATCAATCATAATTATATTTTGCAAATAGTAGATATTTTTCTCGTCAAGAGCAAAGACATGACAGACTCTTGTCTTCATCATCATCATTGTAAAACCGTGGAAAGCAATTTCTTCAGGCACAACTTACATTTATTTTGTTGTAATAAAAATTAATGTCACAAATGAGGCAATCAGAAAATTATGACTTCAAAATTCCGCCAATTTATCGGAGGCCTTTAGGCGGTCTAAAACTAAACACCAGAAAAATCCAAGCCACGAATTTGCTTTTCAAGTGTCAAATTTTACTTTTCCAGTGGCTCGATTAAACCTCAAAATCCGACCAGCATCGGTTCAAAAACACAACATCCACACCCTCTCAAATAAATCAAGTTGCACAAAACTGCTATACATAAATCTACAATATAAATATTCCTCGTGAGGCCATCCATTTTGTAAAATATATGAAAGGCGGCTACTTGATAATAGTCGCTTGTAACTGGTAATTACGCGGTATCGGGGATCTACGGTGAGCCGAATACGCGCGGGTTTGGCGGGGAGTTAGTACTGGAGGAGGCCCTGGGTTTGCTTGGAGTTGTTTTTTTTTTTGAAAAAAAAATTGTCAAGAATTTTTTTTAAAGAAATCAAATATATTTATTGGCCTAGTGATAATAAAGAAATTAAAAATAAAGTACATAGGTAGCAAAAGTATTGAATTTTAGATGAGCAATGTGTTTCGAAAATGCAAAGGTTGGTAGGAAATTTGTACTGGAGGAGGCCCTGGGTTTGCTTGGAGTTTTGTTTTTTTTTGAGAAAAAAATTTCAAGATATTTTTTTTAAGAAATCAAAAATATCTATAGGCCTTAAATAACAATAAAAAACAATAGTAGTATAAGTATCGAATTTTAGATGAGTGATGTGGTTCGAATATGCAGGGGTTGACGGGCAATTAATATCTACTGGAGATGACCCCGGGTTTTTGAGTTAATTTTTAAATAGATAATTTTAAATAAGTCCAAAAGTTTGCTGGTAGAAATTGGGATATACTTACACTTGCTCAGCATTTGTTAATTTAAAAAAGGCAAATAAAAAGTTTAACCTGTAGGTATTCCAATTGAAAGTGAGTGCATTTCCTGACTTTGCTTGATATTTTTTTAAGAACTCCTTTTTTTGTGTGCAAATGAGCTCTAAATTAGTTTATTTAGAATAAGCCATTTCAAAAAAGCGGCTATAACTATTTTTTGCAACTAATGAGTCATCTGTCAAAGTCAAAGTTTTCACCTGCCTCCTGCCTGCCACTCTCACTCCGCGAAGAAGATTTCTGCAACTGTGACGTGTGAATCACATTTGACAGCTCAAAATGTCTAATTAAAATCACGTTAAACAAAGCTGTCAAAGTCAGGATAGTGAATTAAATCTTTGCACATAAAATTTTTACTAATATAGGTATTTCTGTTGAAATTCAATTTCAACAGAAAAAAAATATGTTTTTAATTCATAAATTGGCATAATGTCATTTTCTTATTCTCCAAAAATTTCCTAAAACATATAAAACTTTGTCTTGACATAAAATAAAACAAACCGACAATCAAACGCCTACTCTTAGCAGTACGGAACAAGTAAAGTACCGTACAAAATTTTCGGAATTTCAAATTTAGAACCTATAGCCGGCCAGTTCGAAACGAGGTGTTTTGTAATTCGAATAGTTTACTTTTTAATTCTTTTTAACGAACATCGCCGTAAATAATTCGTTATGGTGCCAAGATGGCGTCAAAATATACTGATTTTTTCGAGATAACGAACCCGGAATGTTTAAACATGACGTTCAGAATTCGACTTTATTATAATTTTAACAAATTCTTCTTGATGGATTTTTTGGCGCGCATACGTTTTGTTGGAATAACTTTTTTAAACGTACGTTAAAAAGAGCTTCAATTTTTTTTATTTATTAAAAATACGGCTTTATACATAAGTTGGTACTTCTTTTTTTTTTCAAATCAATTAGTGGTAAAGCTATGACTTTGACATGACGTTAACTTTGACAACCTCTTTTTTTTTGGTTAACCAAAACCTCCATGAACATTTCTCAAAATATTTTCTAACCTAAAATGTTTTTACATACATACAAACATAAGTAATCTAACAGAAAGGTATCATACTAAACCAATTTCCATAAAACTTCCACTTATCCACAAAACAAACAGTTTATCACATCACCTAGTTGCATTATTTTGACGCGTATAACATTGCAATAAGTCATAAAGAGCTACAGGGTTACAAGGAAAGGGCAAAGTACTCATCATTATGAACAACTTTTACTATGCGACCAACTCTGAAACCGTGAAAGAAAAATCAGAGCTGCTCCATAAATAACATTGAAAATAACATTTAAGAAATCCCCAACGTTGAAACGGCTGAACCGATTTTCGTCTAACATAGCTAAAAACACTCATACTAATTCACCTTTCAAACAAAAAATAAAATCAAAATCGGTTCATCCGTTACGAGCTACGATGCCACCGACAAACACACACACACGTCGAACTTATAACACCCGTCGTTTTTGCGTCAAGGGTTAAAAAATGTCAATGACTTTCGACAAATTGTATGTACTTAAGCTGTTTTTTTTTTCTTGATTTCAGGGTTAGTCCCATAGTAAAAATTGTTACTTGTTATTGTTAGTATACTCATCATTATGAACACTGTTTTCGTCTTAGCATACCCTTTCCTTATTACCCTGTATAAAAGCCGTATTAATATCACGGTATCTGATTAAGTGCTGTCCGCTTCGCAAACAGCTTTGCATATCTGCAATCGCCGGTTGCAACTCGGATTTGGAACGCACTTTCTTTTTTTTTGAACTAGTTTGCGTTATCTTTTTTTGGCTTCGAGCGGATTTTTATTTATACTTTTTTGCGTTAACTAGTTAATGTTTTTTTTTGGTTTTTGACTGTCTAGGATGAAGTTAAGGTGTTATTATAAACTGGAGATTACGTAGCTGTATTTTGATTTAATTTTTCAAACCCTACGGCGCTGATATATATATATATAATCTGTTATATGTATATAATCTGTCAAATATTAAAACCTGTTTGAATATGTCAATTTAACTTAAAATCTATCCGATTACCTACTAGTCAGATAAACAATAAGGTCGGTTGTTAGTTTATATATAAGCAAGTTTTTTTATTGTTTTTTTAATTACTTAACTAATTAACTTTATATTATATATATAGCGATCGCTTTAAAAACTACATACAGTTTTTCATAACTTGCGCTAGTTTTTTAGTTAACTCAATGAACTGTATCAAAGCATAAACAATTCAACAAGACATCGCATTGTACTGTACGAGTATATTAAGGCCCAAGTTTGAAGGCTTTTTAAGAAAGATCTAAATTTTCTAAAACTATTGGCATCCTTGTCTAATGGCTTGCAATGATAAAGACAGATATATTTTAGTTAGTTTAGATCTGTCTTAAAATTCCTTCAAACTTGGGCCTATTGTATAACCCCTTAACCCTTTATTTCTTCTAATCTCACATTTAATTCAACTTAAAAAGCTACAACAGTTTTAACCTCTTTCCGAGAATACTTCATACATATACGGTTGTAGTTGCGTCGGCGTCTGACAGACAAACAGACGGAACAATGCGCCGAGCCGGAGGGACTGACACACCCTGCGAGGCGTAGTGGTGGGACGTGTCGATAGAACACTCGATGTTGGGAGTTTTGTTGACTTTTGTTTGGTGATTTTGAGATTTGGTCATTTGTTAATTACAACATTTATTTATAACAAAATTGTTTTAAGTTTGTTATTTTTTTGAAGTATGTACAATTTTTAGTGGTGTTTTATTCAGTAAATTTAAATTCATTCTATAAATACATGCTTTTCATAGTTTTTCAATAGATTCCTTATTTGTCGTTAGAATCGTCTTTTTGTTAATCGTCTTCATGTCGGCTTATTATTATCGATATTGTTTTATTAACCCACTTCTGGTCACAACTGGAACAGTGGACAACGTCAAACACACAAGTTTAATCTTTATGATACTTTTTAAACTAAAAAATTAATTTAAAAAAGTGAATGACTGTAAAATGCCTTAAATATTTATCTATTCTCTATTGCTAATAATTTTTAGTCGACATTTTTTTTATTTACTTGTAAAATAGTAAAAATAATTTTATGCACTAGTATCCAAGTAGAGCATCCTCCACACCGTACCACACCGTTTGGTCCGACCAACCCCGCCCACGCCGCCGCCTACCGAAAACCGAGGGTATACCAAAAACAATAAAAACCACGTGAAAAGGAAAGATAACGTTACAAGGCAGACTGGCGATGACCGACTGAATATTTACAAGTTGATGGTCATCATCATCTACAGAGAGATTTAAAAAAAAACACCAAAAAAGAGACGAAAATCTTCTAACGGCTTTGTAGGTAACATTTTCACACAAGTCACCTTTCAAACATATAAAATTAAATCGAAATTGGTATGGTACAGCCCTTTGGGAACTAAGATCTACAAGCAACTATGTGATGTCTCAAATAGAAATTGAACTGAAATATCTATTTTTTTCAAATATTTCCTGAATTCATTGCTTTCAATAATTTTTCACACAAAATTTAAACAAAACAGTACCTATTTTTAGATGAAAAGTTTTTTTACAATTAACAGTTTCCTTTTTTAAATCGAATTCCAAAAAGTGTCTCGTCTGCAACGCCCCAAAAAGTGTCTCGTCTGCAACGCCCTAAAAACCAAACCCGCTTAGTTCAACGTCAAAATAATAAAAAAAGTAAAAACTCTAAAAAGAACGTTGTGCGTTTACCGCATTTTATATTACGAAACAATATTATAGAAATCAAATTATAATTTTCAATTTAGTTAGGTTGTACCTGTTTCACTTTATTGAGCCTGACACTAGGGCCAGCCAATCGGCACATAACAAATTACTTTTAAGACTCAAGAAATTAAACAAGTTAAATAAAAATAAATATAAAGTTTAAGTAAAGATGTTTGTTTGTTGCATATCAACTAAATGACCACTGGACACTACTAGAGGGATTTATGGGTTGATTACACGTAACGAGTACCGTGGCGAGACAGTAAATGAGCACACTCAATCGAGGAAACCAATGATGATTCTAGTGACTGTCTTGCCTCGTCAAACTGTTTATGCGAACCGAATACTCGAGGGCACTGTGTCGGCACTGTACTTGTTACGCGTAATCAATCCATTGCAGTAAATTGATTTTACACATAAAATAACTAAAATACGATAGTGTTTAATAAACAGGCATGCAACATTTTAAACCACATCGCTCCCCAGTAAAATCGTTGTCAAACGTCAATCTAAAAAGCATACCTACCAGAAAATGCGAACAGTGCCCTCGGCCGAGTACTCGGTTCGTATAAACGTTTTGACGAGCCGAGATAGTCACTAGAACAATATTTTAGCTCGGCCGAGTGTGCCCATTTACTGTCTCGCCACTGTACTCATTAGGTGTAATCAACCCATATTGAAGAACTTTTCAGCTCTGTTCGCAGTTTCTGACACACTAGGGCTATCCACTGTCTAAACGACAATCGACTAAAAAAGTGATCAAAAAACGACTCGTTTTAGTCCGCTAGAGTAAGGGGTGTGGCCGACGAGCCGCCTAAGGACCCTTTGGCCTAATCTTTACATCTGACTACAGCCCTGTTTTAGGAACAAATACAGTTGCACGCTCAAGTCTTTGGGAAGATTTATTTAAATAAGTTACCTATTAAATTAAACAAATGTTAAAACAAGCTTTTATTGCATTGTCATCGGAGTTACACGGGTATACCGAATTTCAGCTCAATCGGACATCGGGAAGTGGTTCAAAATACACAGTAATAAACTAGCTGCAATCTGCGAATTCAACGGCATTTATAAGCAACTTTCATACCAAATGTCATCTAAATCCGTTCGGCTGTTTCTGCGTGATTGAGCAACAAACATACAAATTTTGACAAGTGTCCGATATAGGTATTGATCCTGAGTTTACTCCACTAGGGCCACAATATAACATGCCTTTTTGTTCATAACAGTACACATGCCTTCGCCTAAAGCGAAAATGTCCTAAAAATGTATAAAAACATAAAAAAGTAAGTAATAATTAAAAGCACGACGCATCGCACTCTACTATTAAAACATTTTCATCTATTATTATGTTTTTTATTCACTATTATTATAATTTTTTGACGCCTAAGGGATAGGAACAGTTGTGTGACGGCTGTCCCTTTCCGTTCCTGTTTTGAGAGAATTATTATTGTTATGTGTGGATATTATTGATATTTAATTGAGGTTGTTTTATTGTTAATTATTATGAGAGTTATATTGAGTAAATGTTGGTTTAATAGAAATGTTATTGCTTTTCTTGGTCACTCAAAAAAATTTTACTAGTAAGATAAAGGTTTGAATTATATTTAGTTTGGGATTGGTTAGGATTATCATAAATATTGTATCATCCTCGCAATCAGCCTTTAATCTTCCCGCTGTTAGGATGCAGGTATACCTTCGAAGGGTGATCAGGCCGTATTCCACCACGCGCCAAGTGCGGGCTGGATTCACATACGCCATTGAATTTCTTCTCGGGACGTATGCAGGTTTCCTCACGATGTTTCATACTCCTCAGTGGGTGGAAAACGGTTGATTATGATGATGCTAAATATGTTTATTATACTAATAAAAAATTGGTTGCCTGTAAAGTCGGTATACGGGCGAAAGTTTTACGTGACAACGACTTTGAGTGGTAAAATAATTTTAATGTGAATATTCATTCGTATAGTAGGAAGAAGGATGAAATAATAGTAACAATTTAAAACATTTATTTATACAAAGAATTATATTTAAAACATTAATTTATACAAAGAATCTCGCACTGAATTTCGTATTAACAAAATTTTATGTCTGTCTCTCTCGCTCTTAGGCGGGCTAACCATGCCCGAGTGGAAGGGACGCGTGCCTGTCACTCGCTCTCATTGTGAGCGCATAACGTGAGCGGAGCGTAACGCAGTTTCTTGAAGTGTCACCCGGCAAACCAATTTATAAGACGTTGTCACGTCAACAAGTATTACTCATTTTTTGTAGGACCTGTATCCTTTATTTAAGTTTTTACATCATCTAGACACTTTAATAATTATAAAAATTTATTGTTCATTATTTTTACCGTTTTTTACATTTTTTTATAAATAAACTATCATAATATATCTGCCTAATTTAATCGACAATAATAACTTACAAACCTGACTCAATCTTTTCCAAAATTTTGAATGGATTTTCACCAAATTTCGTATGTAAGTAGTCCCTCCCCACTTGAGTAGAGCATACTGCCCGCCGTTCCAGTGTGGGGGAGTGGACCGACCTCGAGAACATTCGATAAGCGCTTTTTAACACGATTCTACTTCGGACGTTTTAAGAGACTTTTACAATGTTAATCTATACTAATATTACAGGGTTATAAGGAAAGGGTATGCTGAACCGAAAAGCTTATATTACTCATCATGAACAACTTTTACTATGGGACAAAACTGGAATTCGCAAAAAAAAACCTGTTATATAGAAAAATGTCCGACACTCGACAAAATGTATGTAATGATGAGTACTTAGACCAGTTCTCGTCTTAGCATACCCTTTTCTTATAATTATATTTAACTCTGTTTAAAAGGGCAAAGTTAGTATGTATGTTTGTAAGAAGCGACCTCTAAAACTGCTGGCCTGATTTTGAAAATTCTATAAAATAATAAAAATAAAAAAATGAATAAAAAAAAATATTAACATTTTAAGCAGTGACTAACTTAAGCAGACTTTATAAGTCAGGGTCTAAGTTTAACAATTTGCAGTCTTTTGCTTCTGAAATCAGTTTCTCCTCGTTTTTGAAACTAATACTTGTATTTCATATTATACTGAAACTAATACCATATTTTATAGCATACATTATGCAGATATTAACAAAATGTTAATCATAAAATACTATTAACTTATCTGTTGAAATTAAAATAACATTAATAAAAACAAAGCGCCGCAATTTGTCATAATTACTCTTGAATTATGGCGCAATAAAGTATTTAATTTAATTATTTGGATATGATTATTATAAGTTTTATATACAACTTTACTTATGGGTACAGTTGTTTTATTCGGTCTTTGTAACCTTGTTTTGTTTTTTTTCTATTTAAAAATTGCTGATTTCCAGTTTTTTGGGAAAAAGTATTCATTTTCCACCCTCGTGGTGTATACTGTCTGTTTATCAAATTCCATCAAGATCGGTTTAAACCTTTAGTCGTAAAGAAGTCACAAACAAAGAATTTTCAAATTAAAATAAAACTGATTTGAAAATTAGGTATAAGTATTTTTTTTTTAATTAAATTTTTATATTAAATTTTAAAAGTAAAGGTTAAAAAAGACATACTCGCTTACTATCAATAGCTCATAAAGTCACTTAACTATTAAGGAAAAAAAACTATTTGATTGTTACATCATCATCACCAGTGTTGAGTGTTCATTTTATTCATGAAGTAATATTCATGCTAAAAATTACATTAATTTCCTAATTTCTTGCATTTTTAAACCTAAGTTAAGTGTTTAACGAAAATTAAGTTGGAATTTGTAATAGTAAAAAAATCATGTAATTGTAAAACTGACGGACCGTGGAGTCGGTTTACGGACGATAGTTTAACGTGATAACAAAACATTGATGAAATGATTGCATACTGTTCTCGCTCCGATCGTGACGTCACAATGAGCGTAACGGGACACGTAACGGGACTTTTTCGTGCGTGCAGCCGGCGTTCATCGATTTATTAGACGTTGTCACGTCAAAAAACCTAAGTTAAGTAAACAAAATAAATCCTAGTTTAAAACTGTATTCATTGTAGCCAACAGAAAACAATATTGCCTAATGACTCGACCAATTTTGATGTAACATTATACAATTAACTTCATTACGAGCTATGATACTAGAGCGTTAGATTTATTACTTCCGTTTAAAGACTCATTTAAAACTCTATTGCTTTATAAATAGAGTTCAAGTTAGTTAGTTTTAAAGGAAGCATTAAATTGAACTGTCAAAGCAAGGAAGATGTACGTATTATTGTGGCCTTCGCACACCGTAGTGACTCAATAGTGAAGCGATTATTGCAACTGTTTGAGATTTGAAATGTTGCTGTACAGAGTTAATAAGTAAAGGGTAGGTAGCCGAAAAAGACTCATAGTGCTCATCATTATGAACAACTTTTACTATGAGACTAAGCCTGAATTGACGAAAAATCTGCTGTTGCTTACATTTTGTCGAGTGCCATTAAAATTTTACTATAGAATAACGGATATTTTTTCCTTGATTTCAGAGTTGGTTCCATAATGAAAGTTGTTGATAATGATGAGTACCATGTGCTCTTTTCGGCTTAGCATACCCTTACTTTATAACCCTGTATAATAATGATAAAACAACAATTGAGCCACTCGATGCGTCACAGCATAGCGAAACGGAAAACAAATTGATCATTAAAACGGTAATCCCAATAACATTTCACAGCAAGGTTTCACAAAAAGTTAACAGTTACTGCAGCACCTATACTCAAAAATGGATAAATGGCGTAGTAAAAATGTAGTTTTTTTTATTTTTTTGCTTGGGACGCATTTGTCCCCGTGGTCGTCAAAGGGTTAAAACGACTGTACAGTAATTGCCAAAAATTTTAAGTAGTAGGAATCTATCAAAAAAGTATGGGAACTACGTACGATTAGAAAGGTTTTTTTTTTTCATCATAATCATCATCATCTGCCTACCTTATCCCAACTTACGTAGGGTCGGTACAGTATGTACACTTCTTCCATTCATCTCTATCATTCGTCATATCTGAATACACTCCCTTCCTTTTCATATCATCTTTCACACAGTTTTTTTTGTACTTGGAAAACTTTAGAATAGGTATGATTTTTGGCATAACGATTTTATTTATACGCACCGCCGCCGCCGCTGTAACACCTAGTGGGAGCGGGCATTATGAATTTTAAAAGGTTCTCTGCAATACTTTACTTTATTATAATTTTATTAGAAATTGTAACCCATGTTTCTTTGCAACTGTAAGTGTTGACTCTAAATCGAGTCAGTACCGAGTCGATACGGTGTGCGACACTTAAACTCTTACAAAATTAACAATTATATCTTGAACCCTGTTAACTAACTTCATATACATTTATAGGGGTCTCATTAAAGTGGCCGTAACGAGATGCTTTACGACTAAAATGTCGCTATTCGATAATTATAGAGTATGTTTGTTTGTTTTAGTGAGATTTATGAAGGATTTAATTGAATTTGGTTTATGAAAGATAAGGCTTCATTCACATTACATCCGCACTTAAGGGACTGATGTTTGAAAACGTGAGCCTAATCTAGAAAAGACGATTTAATCAGTAGACAAGTCATACCTATTTCCCTTTCTCGAAAATAATACGCTCAAAAGAGCCTAAGCTCGTCTATTAGCTCGGCTAGGGTACAAAATAAACAGACAAAAATGTGTTATTACCGCACAATCTCGACAGATATTGCAAACAGGTTCTGTCAGCTTTGACAGCTGTCATTCGCAAATTGCCACGACATCTAGTTCAGACAAGTTTAGATGAAAGAATCCGGTCCTCGAACCATTTTAAACTGTTCAAAATCTCTGCATTTGGTTGTCTATTTAATGTGACATTGGCGGAGTTGTGAAGAATCTTCACAAGAGCCACAAACAAGAGTCAAAGTTTAAGTTGATAAAAGAATCTAAACAAAATACGAGTAAATACTAGTAAATAATTATAACGTTTCACACTCATACTCATAGCTCCTCACTAGGATACCCTGTGTCGGGATGCCATGGAACACAAAGACAAGAACAACTTACACCCAGACCCCGAGATATTTAAATTCATCATCCAAACTTATGCCCGGCCGGGAATCGAACCCGGGACCTCTGGCTTACAAGGCGGATATACTACCGCTGAGCCAAATAGGTCGTCAGCTCATTAGCTGTCAGAATTTAAGACGGCTCATTAACAAAGTACTAACTGAAGCAAAACCTAAATCCTTGAAGCCTTAGAAAGTTGAGTGAAACTTGCCCCTGCACAGGAATATCGACCTTGTAGCGAGCGCGAAACGAAGGGAAATCGTTGTCGGAACACATCAATTTTAACGTTCAGTTTCCTTTGCACGCATGCCGGTGAAAAACTGATCTGTTTTTTGGTGCTTGCGTGGTCGGGGGGAAAGCGGTGATGTAACTCTGTTAGGAAAATAGATTACTGCTTATCTATAGCGTAAATTTTAGTTAATAGTGGCGTGGAAAGAAACGGAAAGCAGCGGCTTTGCCCAGCAGTGGCCGATTGTAGGTTGACTAAAAGAAATTGTTTGTCTGTAAAGTCGGTTTACGGACGATAGTTTAACGCGACAACGTCATAACAGAACATTGATGAAATGATTGCCTACTGTTCTCGCTCCGATCGTGACGTCACAATGAGCGTAACGGGACACATTTTCGTGCGTGCAGCCGGCGTTCATCGATTTATTAGACGTTGTCACCTCAAAAAGTGGCGTGGATTCAGTTGTATGACTCTCTAAACTGAATTAGTTTGACTTGTCTAAAATTATGTGTGTTATGAAATGATGTCTTAATTTTAATAAGGAAACCATACCTATAATGGTCACAATTTTAGAGTGGTTTTCAGTTAATAAAAATGATGAAACAGAATCGACGCTTTCATGTCTTTGTTTTAGTTTGGTCCGGTACCAGGGTAGTGCCACCGGGCGGGATTAGGCTGTCGGTTGTGCGATGGTTAGCGCAACTTATGCATGGTACTCGTATATTGTGGTATTGTGGTGGCGGCTTGGTAGTGCACGCGCCAAGTCTGGGACAACTTACTTACTAATCAGATTTCTAAAGAAATCTGCTATCAAGAAACCACCAAGATCGTCCATACCTATATATTTTTACTATAAGATTGACAATTTGACATACATGTATAGTTTTCTTGACAATTATATTAAAAACTGTAAATAGCACAATAAAAGTTACAACCTTTATAGACGTGTCCAGATAAAATATTGCAATGTCTAAGAGCCGACATTCTTAGTGTCCGAATGCCCACATATTATTATAATCTATGTTACATAGATAAGTTAATGATAAACCTAATACACTAGCAAAACACTCACTAAAAAATAGCCTAATGATCATGCGTGGAACTGTAATCCGTATAAATTAGTTATAAAATGAGCTAATGAGTTTTATGATGTTTAAAACTGTTTTATTGCTTTACACGGTAGTGCCCCGAAACAAGTTAGCACTCATTTCGCAAACAATTATCTTGTCTTGATCAATGGTGTGCGTTTTGACTGGTTAGGCTTGACATATTCTATTATATTATTTCACATAATATGAATAGGTAATTTAAGATATTGCTCTTATCGAAAGGCCGTCAGTTATTGCACTACTTTTAAGTGTCATTATCCTGTTTGTAATTTCTGGTGTGAACAATGAAGAGTTTATATCTAGGTATCTACATAATATTCGCACATATTGGATTGTCATTTGACAACTAAAGGAAAACAACCAACACCGCAAACCATAAAACTGTTCCTGAAAAACAATTCTTAATTCAAAGACTCGACAAAGCGACGTTAATGTTTAATACGCTATGCCGTTAGGTGGCGCTTGTAAAAAATTCACGTAAAGCTAAACTGTACAGAATAGGCAATAGCTCCCTTTAGTCGTAAGGGAAGGTATTAAATATGTAACGATTGGTGTAGTTTCTACTGAACGGTGGTTGACAGTGGCAAATCTTGGTTGTTTAAACGGCACGACACGACATGTTTACTATAGACAAAATAAATAATTGTTTGTTTACGAAAATTGAAACAAGAATTCTGTCGGTCGGCTCTGTTGGTATATCTTTTTATTCTAGTCTTTCATTTAATAAAATTATAATCTTCACAGTCATGGAAAGTTTTTTGCGAGTGTGAAATTTTAATAATTATGTTTCATATTTGATGAAAATGTTTATAAATATGTTTGTAACACATCAATTTAAATTAATATCTACCTAACTACGCAGGTTTTTATAGCAACATTCTGCTGGTAACAATAATATATTCATTTAAGGTATATTTCATAACAATCTAGTTTAATTAAAATTATAGATCCATAGAATCGAATCGTTACGTTTAAAGATTTGACTTACCTACTTATTTATTTCCCAGAACTTGGTTTTCTTTTACGGGACGAACTAAAAGAAATTCTTATAAAACATTAATTTACTTCGAATATACCTACTTACCTCGTAATCGAACTATGTTACACCTTTCTAATCCAATAATAACTTTAACTGAAGGTTTGGAACCGGTAATTTGAAAAAAAAATGTTTTAAAAAGTTTAGCCGCCATTTTGGAGCAAGACGTCAGAAATAAGTGTCATAATTTTAGGTTATTTCGTAGAGGTGAAGAAAATTATACTGAAAGAAAGAGTTTGACAATTTTCGTTCAACTTAGTGTGTTATTTGGCAATTTATTATCAGCACCTACCTACTTGATAATTATCAAGGTTTTCTGTTTGCTTTTCAATTTATTATTCCATTATTTATTTCTTGGAGATGTAAGCTAGTCTCAAAATGTTCGGTTTCAGATACGGCATATAATATCAGCCAAGTTTTGGTAGAATTCACACCAGCTGTTAAACTTGGCACGGTTTTCAGTTCTCGGCGGCCGCTTTCTGCCAGACTTGGCAATATTTTTGCATTTTCGCTAAGTATTTATAATGATTTTATTCATATGAATTACCGTAAATCCAATAGATATTTTCGTTGGGTTAGCGCAAGAAGTCATTATCTGCAAAAAGTCACGCACTCTATGTTAGTTGCAAAAAAAGTAATTTAGTAAGTAATTTAAATAATTAGTTAAAAAGTAGCTTACCATCTTTAGGCGGACTGGAGCACTGCGGCGCATACGACCCTAAGTGGTACCCATACGTATTTTGATGCATGGGGGGGAAAGGATAACCTAACGACCTCGGGCTTGGGAACCCTGACGCCTCATGAGGGTTCTGCTGACCCCCCGGGCTGCCAAAATGATGGGGATGCTGGTAACCACCCTTAAAAGGCCCATACCCGTGCTGCTGAAGCTCAATAAACGCAGATTTAGAAGCATTAGTCGGTGTAGAATTCGC
Source organism: Alcis repandata (assembly GCA_949125135.1). Taxonomy (NCBI): domain Eukaryota; kingdom Metazoa; phylum Arthropoda; class Insecta; order Lepidoptera; family Geometridae; genus Alcis; species Alcis repandata. Next base: position 7,398,549 of record OX421250.1, on the reverse strand, counting down.
CGAGTTTGATATATCGTGGGGGGTCTGAGACCCCCCTAAATGATGATGGTGGTCTAAGGGCTCTGAGGTCATCGCTGGCTGGGGGGTGCTTGGGCCCCCTCCTTCTGAAGGGGGCCCGAATGGATCTGAGAAACTCAGGGTGCTGGGCTTGCTCCCGGGGGATTGGATGCGGGTAATCTTGAGGGATAGGGGGGACTGGGGGGGTATTGCGCCGCCGGGTGAGCCTGCAACAAGGAAACGAGCAACGGGTTAGTAAAGTAAGAAATCTTGCAATAAGAGTACGTTTATCACCAAACCTAATCTCACTAATATTATAAAGGTGAATAATTATGTATGTTTGTTACTAATGAACGCTGGAACGGCTGAACGGATTTACATGAAAGTAGTGAAGGTCTTTCATGGTCTGGATTAACACATAGACTATTATACTTTTTATGTTACAGAAAACTGGTAACGGGTAAAACCGCGGGGCGCAGCCAGTATTACGTATTTCATTTCTTATACCAAAATATTTAGAAGAATGTAGTATTTTTTTAACATTTATTTGTGTATCTGTTTGGTTACTTTTTTTAGTTTAGTTTAGATCAGTAATTAAAAAAAATAAACCTACCTCTTAAACTTCCGTAGGTTTTCTAGTGAATGTATGTTTGTTAATTTTACTATGATTCTACATTTGCGATTGGTTTATAAGAATACTAGTTTATATCTGCTTTTCAAGTAAACAACGTTTTAGTTTTTCTATCTTATCAAATTTTAACCAAAATCATGCCCATTTTTGTCACAAACCACACTCCGTTAAAAAACTCCCACCCGGAACTAAAAAGTACTAAACCATGATTCATTTCCACAAAAAAAAATGTTATTGTCAAAAATTCCAACCACAAATTTCAATAAAGCAATAAACCAACCAAATTGAATATTCAATGGAATTCTAAAAAAATATCCCTAAACGGACCAATCAGGCGTAACGGTTTCTAGAAAAGTTTAAATTTTAAAATGAGAACGCCCACTCGCAGTGGGTCAGAGAGGTCATTCGACTCTTTGAGCATTATCTGCTTTTCTGGCAGTTTGTTTTGACCAAGACTCCTCATGGGTTGATTACACGTGTACGTGTACACAGTGGCGAGACAGTGCCCTCGGCCGAGTACTAGGTTTGTATAAACAGGTTGTCGTGGCGAGACAGTCACTAGAACCATGGTTTGTTTGCTCGGCCGAGTGTGCCCATTTACTGTCTCGCCACTGTACTCGCTACTTGTAAATCAACTCATAAGAAAAATGTAATTAGTACTTATGGTTAAAAATTCAGTTGCTATTATAGATTTAACGCGGACATACAAATATTGCAAGTCAAATAAAAGCTTGTAGAAAACTTCCCTCTCTTCACTTTTTCAATTTCCTTTTATGGAATATAAGAACCGAAATCGGAAAATTACGGGTAAAAACTCAGGACTCTGCTAGTCACACAACACGAAAGTTTTTCTTTATGTTTTGTACTCCTTTCCGTTGAAACGGCTCGACAGAATTCAATGAAATTTGGAACACAGCTAGCTTATATCCTCGACTAACACAGGCTTTTCATCATCACCGTTTCTCATCGTAACGCGGTCGAAGCAGCGGAATGCTAGTTCGTCATAAAATTAATTGGTTATCGCCGAGGTTGCTCTTAACGACTCTCACAAGGGAATTACTCAAACGTTAAAACAAGTGCCACTTAAGGGCGCTTAGATCCCACATTACTTAACTGTTTTTGATGAAACTGCTTACAAAATTGGCAATGTCGTACGATAATTTTGATATTTGTGAAATTGATGAAAAACAAAAAAAAGATTGTTCACCGTCAAATTAAAAGACACTGTTGCCAAACTATTTTTTTTGAGTGTTTTTTTTAATTTTCTGCTTACAAGATTGGCGATGCCGTACCATACTCGTAATTTTGATATTTGTGAAATTGACAAAAAAATAAAAAATAACTAACAATACAAAAAAAAAATAGTTTTGCCACTTTAAAGATGTCAAACCAAAAGCTAGCTTGAAACATTTTTATTTCAATTTTTGTTCTTTTTTTACTTATTGTTTCTATATGATGAGTGTGAGAGATTATCTGCCGACCTTTTATCTCTCCCTTTAAAACAAATGACCCGACGAGTCTTCAAACCACAAGAAATAAAACTCAAAAAGAACCTTTCGGCAACCTCTTTGAGTTAATTACCACTGCATCCATCTCTTTCACACTTGTACAAACTCGAGTACGACTGTCCTTGTCATTCATTAACTTTTTGTAGAAATGCGCTGGCGCCTAAGGTCGGGTCAAATCGTTTTGTTTTTTGTCTGTTTGTTTGTGCGTTGATTGTTCAAGTAATAATAATGTTTTGAGTGAACTAATTGGAGTAAATTTTTATTGAAAATTATTGACTCAGAAAATGGCGTTTGTGACTTCATTTAGTATAAAGTTTGTAAAGACTGAGTGGCTGGTCCTAGTGACAGTTTTTAGGCCGCCTGAAGACCTCTCATAAGGCTTGACGGTTGTTTTAGGACAAACAGCCGGGGTCTATAACTCAACACTTTAACTGCTGCTAATAATCACATGCGTTTGCTTTAACTGCGGCTAATAATTAATCAAATGCGTTGTGTTTTACGCGCCTGGCGTGTGTAGCCGCATTCGAGTTGCACAAAGGAAAACAAGGTACATGTTTTCAGCAGTTAAAGTGTTAACGTGTCATCTGACCCACGGTAGCGCTCAGTTGTAAATGCCACTAGCGGTCACCCATCCGCAGACTTACTTCATTTAGTGACAGAAGCACTTGTGAAATACAACTTTATATCTTTATGATAAATCTTATTTAATTACTACTTAGTGTTATAAATGCGAAGGTGAGTTTGTTCCGCTTTCACGCCTTAACTGCTCAACCGATCGTCATGAAATTTTGCATACATGTTGTCTAGAGTACAGAAAAGGACACAGACAACTTTTCAACATCATCACCACCACCGTTTTTCATCACCACGTGGGTGAAACCGCGCGAAATACGAGCTAACTTATGGGTTGATTATACGTAACGAGTACAGTGGCGAGACAGTAAATGGGCACACTCGGCCGAGAAAACAAATCATGGTTCTAGTGACTGGCTCCCTCGTCAGCCGAGTACTCGGCCGAGGGCACTGTCTCGCCACTGTACTCGTTACGTGGAATCTACCCACTACTGACTTCAACATACATTGACCAACATTTCTTTCGAATAAATATTCAAAAATCCAAATCGTATCAATTTGTGAGTTCAGTGAAGCGAAGCGAGCTGTCTTTAATGAATACTTGTCTGTATTTTATGGGCCCTTCTTCATGGGTTCCCAGGAGCCGTCGTGGATCACTTACCATACGTGCCTGGGACGGGAGTGGGTTCGATTCTCGATGGGGAAAAAAATTAGGAAGCATTTAAGTACCAGCTTTATTTCGAGGTTTGACTCGTGGTTTGTCGCTTTTTAGCTTCGGTTAAAACTACAGGGTTATAAGGAATGTTATACTAATTCGAATAAGGCTCATAGTACTCATCATTATGAACAACTTTTAATATGGGACCAACCCGGAAATCGTGAAAAAAACAGATGGTCCAAACATTTTGTCGAGTGTCGTTGACATTCCTTAAGTCCTAATAGATGCAGTAGGAATAATTTATATTTGATAACTGAAAATGTATGTGAAACTCCCTGAACAAGTAGAAACCAGATATAGAGATAGTGCTACCTTAGATCCAGGTGAAGCCAAAAAAACTACCCTACTGCCCGTGCACGTATACTTCAAGCACACATTTGACGCATAAAAACTACCCGAATCAATCGTCAATTCTTACATCAGTGGTTTTCTGAGGCAGCACTATATTTGCTTTCTTCTTGATCTGAGGTGAAACTGTGATTTTTTTTAAAGCTTTTATTTAACTTGCAATGTAGGTAGGTATGTATGTTAGTTCGGGTGGAATCTTGCAACTCAATTTTGAACCAATTCGCGATGTCCGATTGAGCTGAAATTTGGTATACGTGTGTAACTTCGATGACAATGCAATAAAAGATTGTATTTAAAAATACTTTTAAAATTAACTTTTTGTATGATAAATGATATTGTATTCTATTCCACAACATGAGGTTTAAATTACTGAACGAACGAACTGTACTTTTTACATACCTACCCACATGAATACAGAATCGTCAGTTCCACTAATTGTAAAACAATGTGAATGATTGAAAGGTATAAAAACCCTGGCGCCAGCCCGGGCACTGTACCGGAACTGGAGAGCAGTTGTGCAGAGCAGGGCAGCGGCACTTGTTGAATGATGGAACATAGGGACAGCGATTACGATAACGCTTGGAGTATAGCTTGACCTCAGATCAAGTAGACAAGAGATATTGTGCTGCCTTAGACCCAGGTGAAGCCAAAACTACCCTACTGCCCGTGCACGTACACTTCAAGCACATATTGACGCATAAAAACTTTATTACTACTTATTTTTCTTGTAAACGTTCTCTGAGCAAGAATTGACGATTGATTCGGGTTTTTATGCGTCATGTGCTTGAAGTATACACGGGCAATAGGCTAGGTTTTTGGCTTCACCTGTATCTAAGGCAGCACTATATCTGCTTTTTACTTGATCTCAGAGCTTGATTAGGTGTTCGTAAACGATTACCGAAGTTAAGCAGCGGACACATTCTAACCCATTTTACTATCGAAGCAAGGACACAAAAAAAACAAACAGTCGAATTGAGAACCTCCTCCTTTTTTGAAGTCGGTTAAAAAAGCTACATCGTTTTATGGTGGTAGGGCTCTTTTGCAGAGCCCACCTGGGGAAGTATCACACCTTTGCCAGTTATTCCACCGCCAAGCAGTAATGTGCACATTACTTTGTTCCGGTTGGGAGGCCAACGTTTCCAGTGAAATTTCTGGGCAAATAGGAGATTTAACATCTTATATCTCAGGGTGACGAGCGCAGTGCTGCGCCGCGCAGGGGCTTAAATTGTAAGCGTTCAAAATTCTGGGTGACGCTGACGCAGACCTGTTATGAGCAAACGTGACTTTTAACATCAGGCGAACGATTTGCTCGTCTCGTCACTCAATATCATAAAAAAGTAGTTGTGTAATTAATAGCGTAAAACAACTTTTATGAGTAAAGCCCAACGAATTAACCGTTGTTTTCTAAAACCGTAATATGAAAGCCACTTTTGTCCTACCTTTAATTATTATTGCATCAACCCTCAAAGAAGTCCGGTGCTATTAATTCAACTTTTTACTATTGCAGTGACGGGGGTGGACTTAGGGTGGGGGCTTGAGTTTCAGCGAGTTCTATACTTGATGCGCTATACCTACCTTATATTACTGTAGGGCATGTAATTTTAAATGTATATTAGTAGTTATTATGGCTCTAGTCACGAAGGCCTTTGGGCCTGTAGTAGGAATATAATTCGTCATATTTAAAAAATCGGTATCACGTTTTCTCGTGCAAAATGTTAAAAAGATAACCAATTTATGTGAAATTTGCTTCCACTCTCAACAGTATTAAAATAAATACGTTTCCTCACAAATAAACAATCTAAAAACCCTTTACCCCTAAGAAAAATCAATTGCGAGTAAGATTGCACACCAAAAATGAATACATTTCTAGTTCAATTCTGTGCCCCCTGTCCAAAATCATACAACTCGGAAGTAGTTCCGAGTTCTTTGTATTAATTTGGCACAAGATGCCCTGCCCACATATTTCCTTGGTTCCGGCCCTGCCTTGCAAATGAAAAAGCCAGCCTAATTAGAAGTGTGCCTTTAATAATGGACCTGTCCTTAAGTATAGTTCAATGCATTTATTTGCAGCTTTTATTATTGTGTTGTGAGAATCTATAGCGCTTGTGGCGTAGCTTGTCTGTCTTTCCTGTGTATTTCTATGTAAGTATATCTACATATATATCCATATTTCTGTGTATTTCTGTCTGAAAATACATAGCGAGTATCCTACTAATTCTACTAATATTACAAATGCGAAAGTTTCTAAGAATGTATGTTTGTCACTCTTTCACACAAAAACGACTGAACGGATTTACATGAAATTTGGAATGCATGTTGTTCATGGTCTGGATTAACACTACGCTACCTACGCTACTTTTTATCCCGGAAAACGCATGTTAACTTTTTACCGCGAGTGGAACCGCAGCGCGCAGGTAGTATTATAATAATTATAATATTAGAAAGGAAATATTAATATTAAAGGAGAACTGCAAACGCACCTATTATGAGGCTGCAGAGTGAGGTTCCTCACTCTGCAGCCTTAACCACCGGTATGCTTGGGCCCTGCCCCGCTGCCGGTGGCACTCTAGTTTTTAAGTTTTTTATAATACATTGTTTTCTATAGCCTATAATGTAAAAAAATTAAAAATTAAGAAAATAAATAAATATGTATAATATAAGTAGGATACTCGCTATGTATATTATTTAAGGTGAGATGTTTGGATGTTTGATTTTGATGTTTGTTGCTCAATCATGCAAATACGGCTAAATTTGAATGTAATTTGGTATGAAGGTGGCCTAAACCCCGTGTTAACAAATAGGCTACTTTTAATCCTAGAAAATCCAGTGAAAAAGCGAGGCACCAATCCTACTGTCCCACTTTTCTAGACTGAGAAAATTTCACCTAAAGTACGGAGCATACTGACAATCACCAAAAAGTACGATGATTAGCACCAGTTTTTACGATTAATTTCCTATAGGTATGTTATTTTCCTATAGAATTTTAAGAGGCATAGAAATCATCAGAAATATGTAGTAATTTTACTATGAATCAATCTTCTGCCGCGATGGTTGAACCAACATTGCATGAACCGACTCCGTTTTTCCTCAAACAGAAAATCGTGACAACATTGTCTAATTGCACGTCTAAAAAAACACATCTCGCTGTTAATTATTGAACAATAAAATCTTTCTGAATAATCAGACGCTCGCGTGCCGAGTTTTAGGATTTTACGATCTAAAATAGTGGATTCGACACGGCGAGGCTGTCGGTATACGAATTTAGTGGTACCGCTAGTTGGACCGGTTGTCTGGTGGAGAAGACAGTAGAGAAGCTTTTTTTTTATCTCGAACTACCTGCGGTTTCAACCGCTGCTTTTTTTAACTTTTAACCTATCCTGTTCTGTCACAAATAATTCAAGATCAAAATTAGCGAAATCGGTCCAGCCGTTCTCGAGTTATAGCCAGACAAACGAACAGTGATTCATTTTTATATATTATAAGAAGAAGAAGAAAAAGAAGAAGATAAGTCCAGGTTTGACCACCAACTCGCCTGTTAGTAAGCGACAATGTGGCCGAAGATGAAGCACGCAGACCTAGAAGATACCTTCACTCTGACCTTGAAAAGCCTAAGATTATATCTTGTTCATCAGTGATCATTTATTTTATCATTGTCTAATACTTCTAACATAGTTGGCGCAAATCGATCTAAAATTCTAAACACATCCTAAGCATATGGGTCGACGACATAGTCAGAGTCGCGGGTCGAACCCGGACCCGATTGGCGTGTGACCGAGGCGGATGGCATACCGGGAGAGAGGCCTATACCCAGCAGTGGGAAAGAGGCTGTGGTATGATGATGATGAAACATATCTTAGTTTATTAGACGTAAAATCTTTATTCAAAGAATTAGCGAAAAACACACCACAGAGTTCACGGCACTGCTACGTCCCTTACGTGGGTAGGTACAAACAGTTTAAATCCAATTATTTCAACTGTTTGTACCGTCTCGTCTGATGGTGACGCGGTCTACCATTAAGAAGGTCTAAGAGTAAGAAGGTGTGTAATCAGTTAAGTTCTTTAAAAGATAAGTTCTCAGTTCCTATAGTTCATATCGTTATTTTTTCTTATGTTTTTGATAACAACAATACCAAATATTGCCCGATATGGGTCTACTGTTGACACTACCTAATTTTTTTGAACACAGTCGCAATAAATACATTTCCATTTTGATACCTACGTAGTGTTAAATGTATGGAACAGCTGATATATTCTCGTGTAGAGATCAATCACTCGATCACCGCCTATCGACTTTCAATACAAAGTTCTGAGAAATGGAAAAGGATGTGCCTGATTGAATACTATACCTACATATGATATACGTAGATATATGACCGTAGACAAACAATTTCGATTCGACCTATCTGTGAATCATTAAGAGAACTTCGTACTCGGCCTTTGCATATTAAAATTTGGTATATATTATCTGCCATGAATCGATGTCGCTTCTTTGTGCAAGTAGTGGTCCGATAGTAGAACGAATAAAAGCATGCAGATCAGACGCACACTCCCCGAAATGTGTCCGATAGAAAACCGACAGACTACCAACTCTGCGAAAATTTTTAAACAGAATTAACGAAAAATTTCAAAATCCTAAACCTCTAATCCAAATAATTTCTTTTTAAATATGCAGTACATTTCTACACGCACAATTTTTTGACAAGTACCTACCAAAGTACATTTTGTTAAAATTAAAACAGGCGTAACCGCTGTAATCTCCTGATGAAGATAACCGAATGTGATCAAAACTTCGTTTTAATTATAACAAAATGTGTCAAAATCACGTTAGTTTCCATAGGTAGAGATACAAAAGTAATTATTAGTATTATAACAGTAAGTAGGTATTCGTACCTACCTAGTATCGAGTATCAAGTATCGATACTAAGTACTGCAAATCGGTTCAAGGTAATTGAATAGGTACGTCATCGTCAACACGGCACACTTTTTGTATCGCATCTGACAGTGTTATAATTTGCAAAGTAATTGCTAGAAATAATAATAAGTAGTAAATTAAGTATCTGGGTTAATGTACTTGTGAATATAGTAGCTGGTAAAGAGATACCTATTGCAGGTATTTTGTGGTATTTCTATTACTTAAACCATAGAGGGTTTTAAAAAAAATGTTGACAATTTCGTTTAGTTTGAATCAATTACTTACCTACTACGAAATAAATGTGTAATAAATAAACAACTTAGGTACTGTATTTAACTACGCGTATAAAAAAAAATTGGTAACAAACGGTAGAATACCCAAATTAAATAATAGGTACTTCTTATTGCATTTTGTTTCACATTTTTAAATGTCTCAAAGTGTCTAATTTTTGTACAATTTTGACCTACCCTTTTTTATGGTTTTAACAAAAAAATAATAGAACGTTTATTCGCAATTTTATTTTGCAATTTTTATTTATATTGTTAACGCTTTAATTACGTGAAATTCAATGTAAAATATAAAACGATTAGTAATACTTTTCAAGTTCTTGCGGATCAAAGTTGTTTCAAAACTATGCGCTAAGTAGGTAGGTATAAACCTTTTACACAACAAAGCACAATAACCATTCAAAACTGCTTCCAAAATGGCCTGTCGCTCGCACAAAACACCTTTGTATATTGTTACCATTATATCCAACCCCTAACCTAATAAATACCTAGCATTGATCCCGCTGGAATCAGCGGTCAACTGCTCGCGTGACGCCGGCGGCCATTTTGTTCTAAACCCCAGTGACAGTTGCGCAATAGACGCTTGCTTGTGACCAAGAAAGGGCGCCAAACTTGACAGCTTTTAACAACTTTTTTTCAAGCTTCATACGTGTAGTCTACCAAAAAGTTTTATTTGTGAATCCGAATTGCAACAAGTATGTTGCCAATTTGATCCACTAACCTAGATACCTAGTACTTACTTACAGATTTTTGTTTTTGTTACTTGTTACTACACTCAAAACCATGTATAGGTAAGTGTGTAGGTATCCTCTATAACCCCATTTTTATTCGCAAACAAGAATAAAACCATTTCTTAATTATCATTGTAAAACATTAATGTTATCGCAATAAATGATTAATCATTAATTTGTAGAACACATTTTTTAGCCATTCTCAATAATATACTTTACATAGACAAATGTAAAACAGTTTGTATTCGAATAGTCTATGGATCGATGACGCTCTATGCAACACGAATGTTTTTTTCGTTTTTTTTTCTTTATTGTCGTGAAACACGCACTTACAGTCGGAATGCTGTGCCGACGAAATAAAAACTGCATAGATAAGTATTTACCTACGGTTGTCGTTTACAATTACATCGGGTATTTGTAAATCCACATTTTATGTCAATTGATTGGATCGGACTACGGGGGGTACAAAATGTAGCCACGTTCAAGGTAAATTACCTACTTTTTTGTTTAATATAAAGAGCGACAATCATACAGACATCATGATACATGTAAAATATGATACCTATCAATATTATTAAAATCAAAGTACCCGCACTTTAAATAAAAATCTATTGTCTATGCAAATGTAAATGTCAACTTGATTTCAACCTAAAAACAAATCCGGAAAAAGCTAATCCTATGAAACGTATTTTGGGTTAATATAAATGGAAAACGGGAAAACAAGAAGGCCATGCACGGGTAGACCAAAGAGTTTTTAGCCAAAGCTGGCAACAAACGACACCGGGAAACATTTTTTTCAAGCCACCTTTTGCATCACAACTTCACAACCAAAACCCCGCTTAAACTATAATACAAAAGAAAATAGATAAGCATCACATTTTCCTAGTACAGGGTGGCGTGCTAGATTAGCGTGAGATACGGACAGACGGACAAAAACAATGTTTCTTCATTGTGATTACCAAGCCTCGTGACGGATCGGGGAGCGAGATTTAAAAAAAATGGTGAATTGTCTTTGTAACAGTAAAAATGAGCCGAAAAGAAAAACCAAGAAAAGAAACGCTGGAGATCAGACTTAAACGGACGGATATTATTTAAAGTACCTAAGTAAAGTAAACATTTGTTGCATATAACTATGTGCAATAGTGCAATAAATTAATTTTAGACTCAACAGTCTATCCTAGCGGTCATACAATGTAGTAATTATTATGAAACATCGGTATTTTTTTAAAACAAAAAATAAATAAAATAAACATTTTATAGGGAATAAAAACCTAAGCAAGCAATTTATCAAGCAGTAAAAAAAATAAGAGCCAATCATTATGACAATGAACATAATATAGAATAAAAAAATGTAGTTATACCTAGTGTTGTTTCTGAAAATGAAATGGCTTAAAAACCTGAAAAAATGTAACTACCCCATTGCAAGCCTTCTAAGCTAAGGGCAGATGTATTTCTGTTTATTTTTAGCTTAAACCTCCTTCATCACACATCTGCCATGCAACCCATAATAATAAAATAAGAGTAATAAAATTAAAAGAAAAATTCAACTAAACCGCCACTGACCGGCAAGAATAAAAGAAAAACTAAACCACCTACCACTGGCCATCAAGAAAAAGAGTAAAACTGAACCGCCAACAGCGCGACCAATCTATCTATAAAAGCGGCTACACTCAACACTAAAATTTTCCTAGAGTGAGGCTATCGATTTCCTTCAGAAAATGCTATAGTAGCGCCATCGCATTTTCTGCATCATTGCACATAAGTTGGTAGCATAAAAAAAAGAAAATTGTCTTCGAATGAAATTCTTTCCGACCAGTTCCCGCGTAAAAAGCGTCCATAGAAAATGGCGGGAGTTATGACATTTACATCGGTGACAATCATCAATCACTTGTCAAAGCGCCGCCATCTTGGCTTATTAACCGTAGAAGGAAAGTGGCCAGTAATTGCGCAGGACGATTGAGATGTCTGTAATAATCTAATAATAGAAATTGGTTATAGGTATACGTCGGGTAATTTGTCACGATAATTTTTATCTTGTATTTAATACGTGTTTACTGTTATCACAGCTAACATCGCAGTAATATTGACTGTCTGTCAGTTAATAAAGTAAGTTGTTTATGCTTAGTGAGTAGCTTTAGTGTCAATAAAATAATCTGAATCTGAATCAAAGTTTATAGGCTGCCTGAAGGTTTCAGACATGATTGATAAAGGCTTCAATTTTGTCAACATTCTAAACTAAACGAACAGCACTAAAATTATCTGCATCTCTTTCGATTACGATATTTGAGAAATTTAATCTCAGCGCTGTCAAATCACCTAAGTAAGGAATACTCAGAATGAATGAAATCATTGATATCAGCTATAGTAAATTATTAATGGAAAGCCCAGGTCAATAGCCAATCAAACAATTATTAACACGACAAGTACCTACAATAACATGACAGAACTGACTGACATTATCCATAGACAAAACCACCTATTGCCGCGTATCGACTTCGACATTATGACACTTTATCTATCCTTTGTCACTTGACAGCCTGAATGGGCCACTAAATAAATAATGGCTGCTACCGTGAGGCATATTCTGCTTTTAGTTTACTTTTTTTAATAAGAAGCTATTAGTGCTTTGAACATATTTCAGGAAATTTTACAATGATACGAGTTGTAGAGTGTGGGATTTCAGGGCGCACTAATACTATAAATATGAAATGAATCTGTCTGTCTATTTGTTTGCTTGTTTGTTACATCTTGACTGATTTCAAAATTAAACAATTTAGTCATGTAGGTACTTCAAAAGACCCTTTTTTCCAGGAAATGGTAGAAAAACCGTGAGAACCCGTGGACCCGTCATAAATAATAATATGTAAGATCGATATAACTACTTATTTATTACTAAGCTTTATCAATGAAGCATAGACAATACAAATACGCTTTCAAACCAAAGGGTTCGTTCAAAACCCGTTAATTTTTAATTATTATCGAACTGTGTGTTATGCCGACGCTCTTTTGCCCAAAACGGGTATTTTGTAGTAATTGCTGCTATATAAGTTATTTTATGATTCCTCGTGAAATCGGGTTGGATTTAGTTGTGGATTTGTTACAGTTATCATTCTGTGGTTTGTGTTAATCTATTTTTGTAGCGCCTCGAATCGAAACGTAGCTCGAGTACGGACCAGAGACAAGACTGGCTTTAACTTGCGACCTTAGATTTAGTCTGTGTTCGGATAGGTGAGCACAATTCAACGTCTGTCATTAAGATATTTGCTTGACTATTAATCCTTTCACCGCTAAAGGACTCTGGCGAAATGCACACATAAATATTTATTGCATAAGCCACCGTTTACGGTTAAAGGGTTAAACTAAGTATAAAAACCGAAGCCTTAAAAAGGTAAGTAAATGCGTAATTCTATAGCTTATCTGAAATGTGAATCCAGCAACCAGCAGTTGGTAGTGTGGTGGAATACTTCCTGATCACTCTTCGAGGGTAGACCTGGTCCTGGCGTCAGAGTTTTAGTCTAGCTATTTTCCGTACCCATTTAATTTAATCTATAAGCATAAAAAAATTACATTTAAAAATTCGGTGTGCGTTTTCGTAAAAAATGTAGTACATATGAAAATGCGGTTTCCATTTACGCCCGATAATAAAGATACGTCGTTCCATTTTCAATACATTTTTCTACGAAATACTTATTTTTCGTTCATAAGTTATGCTAGGGGCTAGGGGTACGGAACGTTACGATGTTTTGAATTATATTTTGAACAGTTTCAATATTTTTGTAAATACATGGGACTACCTACGTAAAATTAAGTCGCTTACACAATAAAAATCTTAGTTCTTAAGATTCCAACTTTACATCAAAGTTTTTATCTTTTGGTTAATGACGGGCAATTTATTTAGCTTTAATTTTGGCTCAATACTCAGATTTTATTTAGCCAGAGGCTATGTTGAAAGCATTTTGTGTAAAGGTTAGTAACTGAACTAAATCTAAATAGTTCAACTAAACTTAGCTAATATAACTAAAAGCGTTTTCGTATAGAGTCGATGAAAAAAGAAAGAACTTTTTTATGCCTAACAAAACTGGCAAAGAACCTAACGGGCCGCCTGATGGTAAGCGATCACCGTCGTCTATAAATAGTAAAAATACCTGTAACGCCGGTGGCGTCGCAGATTTTAGGCTACCTAACTTTTGACGTTATTAAATTAATTTTAGTTTAGTAAATGTCCATCAAAGTCCACCAATATCGATTGATTTGGAAGGAATCGCTTTAGGTGATAAGACCGCCCTTCTACTACCGAATGTTTTTCTACTTAGTCTTCGTTTTTTCTTGTAATAAGTTGGCTTTCTAATAAAGCCATATTCTATTCTACTCAATACCTAGATTATACAGGGTTATAAGTAAAGGGTATAAGCCGAAAAGCGGTTATTGTACTCATCACGATGAAAAACTCTTACTACGTGACCAACTCTGAATTCGCGAATAAAATCAATTGTTCCATAGAAAAATGTCAATGACACTAGATAAAATGTATGGAACAGTTTTTTTTTGCGATTTCAGGATCGGTAACAAAGTAAAAATTGTTCACAATACGAGTACGATCAGCCCTTTCCGCTTAGCATACCCTTTCCGTATAACTTGTAATAGTTAATTACAACAAATCGGTTTATATAATGACTCTATTGATATTAACTTCATTATTATTGTAATAAGTGTACCTATAATAAAACATAAATACGAATTAGTATCACATTCTGAATACAATTATTATTTTCCTCGAAGAAGTTATAATCTAGAATAAATAAGATCAATTGATTGGGTACAGTTGACAACACCATTAAATTAATAACGTTTTTGATAAGTTTATTTTTAAGTTTCTTTTAGAAACAAGCTTTTATTGCATTGTCATCGGAGTTACATACGTACTCGTATACCAAATTTCAGCTCAATCGAACATCGGGAAGTGATCCAAAATTGAGTTGCAATATTCCATCCGAACAAACATAGTTACATACATAAATTGCAAGTTTAATAAAAGCTTTATAAAAAGGGGGATTATAAGTTCGATTAGTTTTGTTTGCCTCAGGCTTAATTGAATCCAGCAACCCGCACTTGGCAGCGTGGTGGAATACGGCCTGATCACCCTTCGAGGGTAGGCCTGTATCCCAGCAGTGGGAGGATTAAAGGTCCAGTTTGGTTGAGACATCGCAGTTCCTGAACGAGCTCAAAGAATTTGATTTGGGTAATAATATCTAAGGACACGGCAGTGCCCCCGCCAAGTCGAGCAAAAATTCTATTGCTTATTTGTAAGCCACGCAGTAGAGTTTAGAACCGAAAAAACCCGGTTCTTTTATGGCCACGATAAAACTGGGATTTCAAAACCTTGTCCCGGTTCTGCCGAGATTTTCGGTTCCCGCTATTTTTCGTTTCTCAAAAGCGTAAAAGTGAAGCTAACACGCAGTAACAGTGTACGCAGGCAAAACCGCGTGCAGAACCTCGTATATGCTGAAGGTAATAAATTTCTGTATCTAACTGTATCAATTACACAAGAGGAAAAACAATTGATCGCATGTAGAAAGAGACAGAGTCATTAGTGTCTGCACGTCGGTAACTCAGTGACGGCTGATAAATTCACTTATTTATGAGGACAATTTCCTTATTGTAGTACGACTTGGCTGATCAGGTGGTTGAGATCTTCATTTGTCTTTTCTTTCAACCTCCGACGAATAAAAGATTTATAAGTTAACTAACTTCGCCCCGCGGTTTTGCCCGCGTTTTCCGGGATAAAAAGTAGCCTATGCGTTAATCCAGACCATAAACAACCTTCGTTTCAAATTTCATGTAAATCCGTTCAGACGTTTTTTCGTGAAAGAGCGACAAACATTATATTCTTACAAACTTGCACGTTTATAATATTAGTAGGATTAGTTCTAAGTTTGGCGTGTGACTACAACATGGGGCGTTTTAAAAGGGAGTCTACAAGCACCTCTCCGGGCTGGTGAAGCATCATCAACGCCGCTAGTGTTGCAGGTGTTCAGGCGGCGGTTCTGCTTAACATCAGGCTGGCCGTCTGCCTGTTTGCCGCTCTTTTATATAAAAAAATAATGCGGCACGTTGGGCTTTGACGTTTGACGGAGACACACTGTCACGTTTAGCATTATAGGTACCTACTTCAATGGCCTAGGTCTTGTAAAGCGACATGTTTTTCATCGATTTACAGTTTTTAGGAAAACCACTAAAGCCGTTTTTTTATTTATATTTTTCTATTCTGTGATAGGCTTGCATTTCACCGCCATCTCGTCTGATGGTGAGCAATGCCGCGGTCTACGATGCAGCACACGGCACACGCGCCTAGAAGGAACCGATTCACTCGCGACTCGAAGACGCAGATTATACTCGTATCTATAGGGAAGCCGAGTGTAGTAGTAATTTGGGACCAAAAGTTACACAGCTAAACTTCCTTTGATTCTTTCAAGAAATTATTTCAGTTCCTAATTTGGTGATCGCTTACCGTCAGGCGGTCTGTTAGCTTGTTTGCCGCAAATATTAAAACCAAAGGTCCGATTACAATGTGATTTTGAAAGAAAGTCAGCCCGAGATACTTTTTTTAATTCAGACAAAATTTGAGAAAATTGGGAAATTGTGATTTTAGCACAGGGCGTGATTCTGTAATCCCCATTATACCAGTGGGCCTAGCACAACTTTGACGTAAAAATACGTAGCGAGTATTCGATAGAAAAGTGTACCTACGCCATTTACACCCGTCAGGAGCACACTTGACAGTCGTAAATGGCGTACACTTTTCTATCGAAAACTCGGTACGTATTTTTACGTCAAAGTTGTGCTAGCCCCACTGAGTAGCTTTAGTTGACCGTAATAGTTGACCGTAAAGCAAATCACACTAATATTATAAATTAAATGCGAAAATATGTGAGTTAATGAGTGTACCTATACCTACCTACCCATGCTATGCTATGTTTGTTACTTTATCACGCTAAAACGGTCAAACGAATTTAGATGCGTTTTGGTATGGAGGTAGCTTAAACCGTAAATTAACATTATTTCTATCCCGAACAAATCAACGATTCCTGTACGATAACGATTTAAACTACTGGGTGACAGCTAGTTCAAAATAATGTCGTAGATTGTATAACGAAGAAAATAGACTTCTCATTAGCTTGTCAAGTGGCTATCTGTAATGTCTTGGAAGAATAGAATTTATAATATTATCTTATATTATCTTTCTTATATTATTTCTTATATTATCTTACTTATCTTAGAACTTGGACCATACCAACACAGTCTAGGTCTAGTCACAGTCAGGTATCTAACAGTCTAACGATAGATTATAGATACTATCGAGACCCTCGTAACACTAGGAGCCTTTGTTTTGAAACGAGTCCAGGCAGATGGCGAGGCAGGTGTGAAACTAGACTGCGACGCAGCTAGTTTCATTCAGTTTCATAGTTGGCTGATAGGTGCAATAATTAAAGTAGCCATAGGAATATTGGATAGTGGTGACAATTCAGTTGAACCGTTAAAACTAAACTTATCTGACCAGACTAAAACTATCTGTCTTATTTCGTTTTAATGTGTCAAAAAGATGGCAACAACCTAAGAGCTATCAAATTTAGTATAGTCAAATGGGTGAAATTGAATCGGCATTAAGGTCAAGATATCAATAAAATAGGATATAGATTATAGGTGTTAATGTCAAAGTAAGGGAAAATATAGACAAGGTGATGAGGAACCGTATAAACTTCGTTGTAGGAAAGGATTGTAAATAGTGGGTAGTGAAAGTTAAAGATAAAAATGAAACAAGCACTAAGCAAGATATTGTTTCATAAGAAGCAAAAGCAAAGGTTCGTCTGGAGAAATAATAAAGATCATTTATCGTTAAAAAAACGTTAAACGTTAAAGTAAAAGTACAAATCAAATCTTCTCGTTTGTTTAGACGGTTAAAATCTCCAAGCGATGAATCGATTCAACAAAGGCATTGAAAACATTGTGAATAGTCAAAGACGTGGTACCAGACCCTGCGTGCGCAAGACTCGTGTAACACGCGCTATCGCATAAAATTGTGAGCCGTGAAGGAAAACATCATCAGACTGACATTAATAATATTCAACAAGCTTCAAGGGCATGTGGCATTCACTAATGCTTCGAACGCAACGAGCTGAGTTTCGCAGGCTTTAGATTTTGTGAGATCTAGTAATTTTGATCGGTGAAAAATTGTTACGGAATTGGAAACAACTAGTATCTACGATAAGCCTACTTAAATTAATCTTATGAACCCAGTAGGCTTATATATAGAAAAACAACAGTCTTACTCAGAAGGTCAGAAGGAAATCAAAGAGTTGCTAGCGAATTTGCAGTTAATGCAAAGGAACAAGCAAAGCAAGGAACAGCGCAAGACCGAGATCAATGGTGTTGTATGGTGTCGGTGGCCAAGACCCACTTAGGGTCTGTGCCCCAGAGAAGTAAGTATCACTAACGCAGTAATGGTAAGTTCAAACTATATTTTTGGACACGCAAAAAGTCAATTCTTGACCATAGATTTGAAAAGCCAAGGAGGAAGAAAAATGTGTGCTAAAAACATTTAATAATTTTAATTTCTTTTAAAAACGCATTATTTGGACTGAGTTCCTAAGTAATTCAGTTTAACAATTTTAATTGTGTGCGATCTTTATAAATAGATATTGCAATGGTTTTAATAAATAGACGAAACTGTCATAATTACGCCAGGTAAAAAAAAAATATTATTAGAGATTTGGTAAATTTAAATAGAGTTATAATGCCAAAGAAAAATTTAAATCCATAAGTAAGGTTGTTGGAATTTCAGACTAATTTGGTTTTACTCAACATTAGAATTCTCATTTATCTGTAATTTCTGTAAGCTATAGCAACGCATCGTTCGGGAAACTTCGCAACGTCTTCTCGTCCCAAATACCTCAGTGCCTAAAAACAAAAGTATATAATCAGTGTGTGTTGCCAGTGATGGCATATGGATCAGAGACGTGGTCTTTAACTATTGGCCTGATGGAAAAGCTCGCAGTCGCTCAACGAGCCATGGAGAGGGCTATGCTCGGTATTTCTCTACGAGACCGAATCAGAAATGAGGAGATCCGTAGACGAACGAGAGTAACCGACATAGCCCAGCGGATTGGCAAGTTGAAGTGGCAGTGGGCTGGCCACATAGTGCGCAGGACCGATGGCCGTTGGTGCCGGAAGGTCCTGGAATGGAGACCACGTGCCGGCAAGCGCAGCGTAGGACGTCCACCCGCGAGATGGACCGACGACCTAGTTAAGGTCGCCGGAAGACGCTGGACGCAGGCCGCTTCCAACCGGTCCCGTTGGAAATCTATGGGGGAGGCCTATGTCCAGCAGTGGACGCCCTACAGGCTGGTATGATGATGATGATGATAGCAACGCAAATTTCAGATTAATACTATTTTACATTTACAGTTCTTTACTACATTTGAGAAAAATAAAATAGGTAAGTCATTAGTAAGTTGTTTGCTGATGATTTTACTTTTGATCATTCTTCAGTCTGTCTTTAACTATTTTGCATTCAACCGTATCGGTATATAAGGAACTCAAATACATAGGTAGTTAAAATATCAGTAAAGGATTCGTAAGTGTATTCAAATGCCGATTTTAGCAAATGGTCTGATCCATCACCCACCCACACTATACCCAGCTTGCAGATTTATTCGCGGCACACAATGTGTTGTTTCAGTCTTGCATTACAAATGCAATAGGAAATGCCCATCCTGGTAGCAACGAAACCACGAAGGATAAAAAACTTGCAACTGTTTGATCATAATGTTGGTGCAGATTTTAAATTTGTATCAGGGTTATTTTTATTGCAGTTCATTATTTTTTAAATTTGTATCAGGGTTATTTTTATTGCAGTTCATTATTTATTTTTTTCAGTAGATCTATTTACAATTACATAATTAAATCCCTACGAAAATAGTTATTTTGTGAATGAATACGAATTTTTCAAGCATTGAGGGTGAATGAAAAAAGTTGAGGTTTTACAGCACAGACGCATTTTTAGGATTTGGTGACTCGAATTAGTCTATTCGTTCATAAAAAAAATTATAGATACCTACCTACTTTTATAATTATTCACTGGTCTAATGCAACAGTCTGTTGGCGCTAATTTTAGATTTTGCAAAAGTACTACTTAGTGAAACATTGAAGATTTATCGATAGCGTTCTGTCAAATTTAGTCAAATACAAATTTTTGGATTTTTTTTTAATGTAACGCTTTACTGTAAATTCGTCTTAATCTTTTTTGCTTATTTGGCGGATATTAATACTAAAACCGTCTTAATCATGATCAGTATTCCATCAAATAACTAAATCAGTACCCTAACCTAATTAGTAACGTTGATGATATAATATTTTTTGTAATTTTCGAATTTTCTGTTTTGGTTTTTATTTGGGTCGCGATGCAGAGACAACAAAGATTAGTTTTTTCTACGAATACAAAAAGATGCTTCAAAATAGCTTTCGGTGGAAAAGCTATCCATCTTTTAAAACGAATATCAGAATCGAATATTATTAGGTGTTGAGAGATTTCGATAGCAAATATTGTTTTAATAACTAAAGAAAACTAAATTAGACAGCAGCAAAGATATTGTTCTCATCTTATAATGGTATTTTAGTAAAGCCCAATCTTTGAAAGATTGGGTTCAGAGAATAGTGCATTATATCTACTATAACAACATTAATGTAAGCTTAATTAGTAACTGCAATGAGTCTTGCATTCCCAACAAGAATCTTGTTAGGCCTAAAGACTTACGATGCTTCGTCACTATGTTTTAGTGTTATATATCTATTTTTAATTTGAATGCTTTGCTGTGGTAGGTTTGTCGAGTATTTTTTATTTTTCCTTATGTTCAGTTTGAGTTTTGACATTTTAGTGCGACAACGTTAGTTTTTTCGTATAATTTTGTTTAATGTTATTTTTATTGTTGACTATAACTGATTCTAGAATTATTATTGAGTTGGTTTCAATTTTGATTGTTCTTAGAGCAATAACATTTAAATTAACAGCTATGACTCTTATTGTTATTTTATTTTTAATTATTCCATTTTAATATTTGTCTTGCAATTGAAAATCAGTTTAAAAGAAATTACAGTGGATATAGTTTTAGTTGATGCACTCAGAATTTAAACTTTCCCTTTTGTTGAAATGATTGTCATATATCTTTGTACAGAATTTTATCAAGCTCTGAGTCTATTTTATTCCTTTTGATGCCATTTCTATACTTTTATCAACTAAATCTTAGTCTGTGGTTTATTTAAAAATGTTGGTACTTACGGTTTCGTCGAAAATCAATGTCACCAACACAGCATCACTATTTTCACTTATATTTATCACCACAAACTAAATCCACAGTTAAGTTTTATCAACACTTCAATTTTTATCACAACCGAGGAACTTTTAAAACTTTCCAGTTGTATAAAGTAGTTGTTGGTTGGTGGTTGTATATTTAGAATTTAAATTTAGCAAATAATAGGAAGGCGGAGTCGAAATTATTAGAAAAAGTGGGCCAGGGGAGTAATTGCAGATCAATTAGAGGAGCAATTACGATTTGACAATAGTAATTATGTGGCACGTGGAGTCATTTTCCAATTTCTTCGCTCGCAGTCACTCCTGGCTGGTCCCGGACGGTTCCCGGTTCGATTCGTTCGAGAACTACGTCACCGATGTCATTTTCCACCACTTTGCCTCGTCACAGTTCACAAAGTCGTTTAGTATGTACTAGAAATCACTGTTGAACACAAAACACTAAACACGAGTGATAACAGTCATCGAGTTTCAAAAAACTGTAAAAAAACAGCCTCAACGCACACAAGCACAAAACTCTGTCCAATTAAAGATAATGTTTGTGGATATTTTAATAGCGACCCCTCCGAGGAAACCCGACACAACCAACTCGCGATGGACTTAAACACTTAATGATCGGTTGGAGGAAATTGTCCGAGAAACGAACGGCCCAGACTGTCGCCGTCTCTCTCTAAATAGTTCCGAAACGCGCCATATGTATGGGAGCAGTGGCGCTAGCGTCGGCCAATAGGAGGAGCTTATTTGAAGGAGGAATATGGTTAAGGAGGGGCGTCGTGCTGATTGGTCGGCTGTTGTGGCGCGATTTTTTCGGTTGGTACGTGCGGAACGCGCGGGTTGGCACTGCTGGATCGATCGAAGGCGCCAGAGTTACCATTATATGTTTTTTATGGGTATTTTTTGGCGCTGCTCCGTGCTTTGGTAACCTGTTATGCCGCCCCGCCCATAGTACCCAGTGTATACGTGCAGTCTGTACCCTGGCTATCAATTCAGGCTCAGGCCGTAGGGTTTAAAACTTTTTTTGAAGTTTTTTTAAAAATCGAAGTGCATTTGTTTTTAAACTTTTTAATTTTTCGTGACGGTGTCTTTGTGTCGGTGTCAAGGTTGATGAACTGACTGTTTGTTTGTGTATGTTATGTGTTGGTCTGTGTGTATGTTGAATTTATGTAACTCCTCATTGGTGTCGGTTGACAGTTATTTCAAGTTTGACACATTGTCATGTAAATTAAAAGTGTTAGTGATTTATGTGTCTTGATGCTTTTTAGTACGAGAAATATTTAATGCACATCAAAAATATTTAACGCACATTAAATTGTGTTCATCATTCAATTTACTTTGTAGATCAAAAATTGAAATCACATCATTTTGGGTTTTTTTTTGTTTGCATGATTTGTTGTTAGTACCTACTTTTGTTGAGACATTAAGTAGTATGGAAAGTTTGTTCTATTTTTAAACGCAATACGCACTTACTCTAAGTACCTACTTCCATAGATATAGATATGTGCTTATTTTACGTAATGTACTATGTAAATATGTCCGGTGTCTTTGGATAACCTCAAACTGTTTTATCTGTCAATAATTTAATCTATAGTTAGGCCATTTTAATAGGTAACATGACAATTCATCAAAATTTAACAACTTAACCTTGTAACGGTGGGCATAAAATTCTAATAATTTTTGTTCGTTTTGTTAGAACTGGACAATTGCTTAACTTTTTTCAATTACGATTACATATTTATTGTAATAATGACCGATACGAGTAATTTTACGATTTTTTTTTTAATAAACCATTCTAAACATAATAAACAATTTCTGATCTAAAGAACTGAACGTCGTTACAATGTTGCGTCAGTCAACCCTTTTTCTTTTTAAACAATAGGGATGTTACTCTAAAAATCGAATGCTGTTATGTGGAATCGAATGCAATGATTACTTGTGATGAAATATCACCATAAATTAATAACCACGTGACATAGTGCTGACAGCAGTGATAAAGATGACAATACTAATAACAGTTCTAATAGTTCAACTGAATAAATGCATTTTTTTTTGTTAAATATGGTCTTATTTTGCTCCTTAAATTTACGAATGAAAAAATGAAAAAAGTACCAAGAATGCAGCCAGCGTTCTTGGTACTTTGCCACACGGGCAAAAACTACTTTTTGATTATTAACTTTTTGTAAATCTCTTAGTTCTATTTAGTTTAGTTTGTTATTTTAAATTTAAGATATAAATATATTTTATGTAACCATGTATCGTAATGAAAAAATAATAATGGGATAGGGATTCGCCTGATGATTTTTAAAATTCACATGTTTCAAGTCCGTATTGATTCATTCACTTTAATCGATGTTTTTAAGCAGGTCACCTCACCATGAAGATAAAAATGACAGATGTCAAATGTTAAAATGGCCTGACTATAATTATAATTTTATATTATCTAGGGCTTAACTACTAAGTATCTATCTACTTAATATGTTATTGATTCTTCTTTTTAGTCAATAACAGTCATGTTATTTCAGTTTTAGAGATTTACTTAGGTATTTTGATCTAAAATTGGAAGTGCACCGCACCTTCTAGCGTCTAGTTGTCTATAAATAAGTTTGACAATTAAAATTAATTGATCAATTCCCGTGAACAAAAATGACAAATATGACGTTTAGAGTCTATAAAACGGATTTTTTTACAATGTTGTGCTCATACTTTGACTCTGATAAAACATGTTTGATACATAAGACCTTTCAATTTCTGGAATGACATTTCTGTCATAGAATATCTAATCTATACCAAATAGATTATAGAAATGTCATTCCCATATATATGTTCCTAGTTTTCTATAGAGTTTTTCGATTATAAAATTGCGACTTGGCTAGGGGGGCTGTTGTCAATGCCTAAATCAAATCTTGACCCCATTCTTTGCTAACACTGAAATAAATAGACAAACCGAATTTTAAAATGGACATTTCGACTACTGCTACGAATAGGTACCCACTGTCAAAACTGCAAAATCACAATTTTTTTTCTTTGTACCAATTATACGAATATTTGATGTACTTTTAGGAAAAGAAATAATTAAAAACGAAAAATTAATCGCCAATTTATATTACCCATTTGAACTTAATTATTTAGGTCAAATTTTGACTTTAAATTGCTCTGTAAAAACGCTATTTGCAGTTTCGATAGGTACTCTTCGTAGGGGCAGTCGATTTATATTAAGGTTTCACTTATATTTTCCGGTATTAAAAGTACCCTTATGATTGGGCCTTACTTATAAAGCCTGCTCAAATTTAATCATTGCTTAAGTTCTCCATCTTGTTTTCGCGCGTGACATTTCACGTCAGCGAGCAGTTGGCAGGATTTTAAGCAGTGACTAACTTTAAGCAGGCTTTATGTTAATCCAGGGTATAAGCTACATCCGTCAAAATTTTATCAAAATCTATTCAGCCGTTTTTGCGTCATCAAGCAACAAACAAACATACAAACTTTTACATTTATAAATAGTAGCGTGCTCCATCGTAGACCGCATCATTGCTTACCATCAAGCGAGATGGCGGTCAAACGCAAGCCTATAATTGAATAAAAAAATCGCACCCAAATAAGTCGGTTACAAACATACAAACAAACATACAACTGCAGCTAATAATAAAAAAATAAAAAAAAAGCGTAAAAATATTGTAGGATTAGTTTAGTATAGAATAAATCGTCGGCTTACTGCAAGAAGTCATTAACTGCAAAACCAGTGCCAGGCTGGACGCAACTTCGAGCGCAGCACACTTGTAATCATTTCCTGAAAAAGATCACCGAATATGATCGAAACTAGTCCCAGTACTACTCAATAAAACTTGAGTATTCCCGTGTTAATTATAGCCAAAATGTGTCAAAACCACGTTAATTAACAAAGTTCAGTTAGTGACTTTTTGCACTAAGCCGACGAAATATACCATAATAGTAGGTACCTTTTGTTATAACACGGGAATACTGATTCTACTAGATACTGGAAAAATCATCTGTTCCATACATTTTGTCGAGTGTCGTTGTCATTTTTCTATGCAACACCTGTTACTTATACTTACTGTGGCATTGACGTTTTGTACTTACAGCAGGCTGATTCAGCTATCCCGAACATCGAATGTCAACCTTCGGAAAGAATGTGTCAAATATTAGACATATTCTTTCCAAAGGCGGAAGACTTTTCGAAGATAATCGTCAAATCTCGGAAAGATATGTGTCAAATCTCGGAAAGAATTTGTCAAATCTTTGACATATTCTTTCTATGGCGGAAGACTTTTCGAAGATAATCGTCGAATACATTCGATGTTCGGATAGCTGAAGCCTGCTGTAGGTATAAAACGTCAATTCCACAGTATAAGCAACAGTTAAACAAGATGTAACTAATAACAGTTGTCGCAAACTGAACTATTGACACTAACATGCCTACAGCCACTTAGGGCTGTCAAAGCAGAGTTCACTGTTAGCGGTAGGGCTGTCGGAACACGGAATAAATAATGCATGCTTTATGCTTCACTTTAGTTTAGGTTTATGAGTAGGGGTCGGATTGTGAGCTCTTAGAGCGAGGTTAAACCAGATCGCGTCGGCTTTTGTCTCTGTTTTTATACAGAGTTATAGAAGGGTATGCTAAGCCAAAAAGGCGCGTAGTATTCATGATTATGAATAACTTTTAATATGGGACCAACCCGAAGCTCGCAAAAAAAATCAGCTGTTTCATAGAAAAATGTCAATGACACTCGACAAATTGTATGGAACATATTCGCGAATTTTGGGTTGGTCCTTTACTAAAAGTTGTTCATAATGATGAGTACCTACTACTTGTATGAGCCCTTCTCGGCTAAGCATACCCTTTCCTTGTTACCCTGTTGTTGTTAGGAATGTGTGTATGTTTTTCATTCTGAAACAGTACAGACTCACTTAACTCACTCAATTACAAATTACACTTTGAAACAGTACACACTGCACACACAAACTTTCACATAATATATACTCTCCTGTACCTATCCACTGTCCAGTTTTCTAGTTTATAAATATATCATCATCATCAGCAACCTGTTTGGCTAAGTAGTAGTATTTCCGCCTTTTAAGCCGGGCTTAAAGAGGTCCCAGGTTCTATTCCCGGTCGGGCAGGTGGTTGAATGATGGATTTAATTATCTGCTCTGGGTCTGGGTGTTACTTGTCCTTGTCTTTGTGTTCCGTGGCATCCGACACAGGGCATCCTACTAATACCTATAGTCGTCAATTCTAAAAGTAGCTCTTTAATTCTACTTTCTACTTAGGTATATAAAAGATCTGTCAAAGCTTGTATGTTTGGATTATTTGTTGATCAATCACGCAAAAGCGGCTGAACGGATTTGGATGTGGTATGGTAGGTTATACCCTAAATTAACATAAAGGCTACTTTTTATTCCCGGAAAATGCAAGTGAAGCCGCCGGGCAAAGCTAATCATCATCATAAGAATCATAGTAGCATACAGCCTAAACCACTGCACGTGGAAACTTGAAATATGCAAGGTGTAACGGAAAGACATAGTAATACTTGAGGGTATTCTTCTACACGTCAAAGTGAACAACTTCTTCTTGTCGGCCTGTTTGGCTCAGCGGTAGTGTATCCGCCTTATAAGCCAGAGGTCCCAGGTTCGATTCCCGGCCGGCCAGATGTTTGAATAATGAATTTAAATATCTGTTCTGGGTCTGGGTGTTAATTGTCCTTGTCTTTGTGTGTGTTCCATGGCATCCCCGACACAGGATTTATTCCTAGTGGAGCTATGAGTGTGAAACGTTTAATTATTATTTATTCTAGAGCACTCTTCTCTTCTTCAGTCGTTCCTTCAATCTGAGGATCGTGGTCACCGGAGCCCCTTAGGCCTATTACGCACTGTGGACTTGTCGCCGGCGACTCGGTCGCTGGCGACTGTGACTTACTACAGTTTAAATAGGTGTTTACGCACTTGGTCGTCGGTCGCCCAAGCGGCTGGGCGACTCGCCGCGACGTGGCGACGCACAAGCGACTGCCGGTCGCCGGCGACAAGTCGACAGTGCGTAATAGGCCTTAGCCGGGTAATCTGTCTCCATCTATTCCGGTCCGAAGTTGCCCTCACAGCCTGGTAGAATTTAGAGGAGGAGGTGGCTTCTTTCACTTGCTCAGACCACCGGCCTCGTGCTCTCTTGTCTTCGGTATAGAAGAACACACGCCTTGTTAAACACAAGTTTGCTCAAAAATATTGAAGCTCCATTCAAAATTGATCACGTGACTAAATATTTTGTATGGAGACTCGATATATTTTTCTCGAATTTAGCAATCTTGTGTCATAAAATTAGTTCGCTTTGACGTCTAGGACATCACCTTTCAGTATTACTAAACCATTCAGAAATACCTATATAGAAAATATAGAAAATGTATTAAAATTTTGTCCGAGACTTGAAATTTAGAAACTGTATTTGTCTAAGTCTTAAAATTTAGAAACTGTATTTGTCGGTTTTTTGGCGGGAACGTGGAAGAGACATGTTGCTTCATTTTGTTATTTTACTAAACTTGTGTAATTTTGAGTGTTAATGTTTATTTTAAGTGGGGAAAATAACCATTAAGTGCTTGAGGACGTGCACGAGTGTGGGTAAATCATAAAATGCAGTGAATCGTGTCATTCCGTGTTGCTTCCAAAACTCCTTAGAAAAGCCTCTAGTAAAGTCTCCACTACTTTACTGGGGCACGTACGTACCTACTCTATCCACTTGACACTGGCTAAATTGTGGCAGCCCCGCAGAAGCCATTAGCAAAAATTGAAGTTGAAGTTGAACTGTATTTGTCTTAATTTGTAGATGAGTACTGGAAATATAAAATTCAACCCCTAAGGGTAAAATGGGTGAAAACCTTTGTAAGAAAGTCCTTTGTTCTAATATTTGTGCTGTATTTAGTTTATTTTCATTGTTTTTACAGGGATGACTTTAAAAACAAAGAAAACTATGTTTGTATAAAAAAATTGTCACGGGTAGGTAATAATATTAAATTGATTTATGTAAAGTAAAAAGAGCATAAATAATGTAACCAAATCTGAAAGCTTTAGGTAATATATTATATCTAAACATATATAAATTAATCTGTCTTTGTCTTTGCAGTCTATTAGACGAGGTCGTCAACAATTTTAGTTGATTAAGAACTGTCAACTAAAGCCTTTAGAATAATAATTGGCCTCACGTACTTATTTACTAACTTTGTACACATTTTTTTTTGTTATGGTATCGAGTGACGAGACGAGCAAATAAGCTCGCTTGATGTAAACGTCACGTTTGCCCATAACAGGTCTGCGTCACACAGAATTTTGAACTCTTACAATTCAAGCCCCTGCGCGACGCAGCGCGCTCGTCACCCTGAGATTATAAGATGTTTAATCTCCTATTTGCCCTGAAACTTCGCTGATTTTGATTCTGTATTAGGTTTAATCTAAGAATAATATACGAGTAGCCTTTGTTATCATTAAATATTCTATCAACTAAGAAGTAAAGTAATAAACTCCCGCGTATCGGTTCGTTTTATCACTGGCCAGTATTAACCGGCGCTAAGATTCCAATTTCAAACGACCGAACATCATTAACCGCCATGATGAGCTACAAAACGCTTTTATTTTTCAAATAAAGAACACCAACCATAACATAATAATCAGTAATAGTGTTTCCAGCCAGCTTTTATTGCACTATAAAACGGCCGGCTTCTCTTTTCGAACGAAAATTCCAAATTTAAAATTGTTCTTAGAACCTGTAATAGGCTGGAGTAAGCTTTTATTATTCTTTAAAGTTTATTTTTTAATTTTATTGTCTATTTATTTTACTTGGAAAAGGTTTGTTCTATTTTTAATTGTGATTGTTTGGATTTGTGAATAATTGTTTGATTTTATGCTCTTTTAGCGCAAGGTGTGGCCTATTTAATAAAAAATACTAATAAGCGCTTCTAATTTAATTTCAATTAAGGTTATTTGCTTTTCAATTAGGTATATTTTTAACTTAATCGTTTTGTATCTCAATCATTTACATCGTATTAATATTATAATTTGGCTTCACCTCGGAAACATTGCCCTGACGTCCAAATTTTCTAAAGCATTACCTTCAACATTATCGAGTCTTACTAAACTATCACCGTAAATTAATCGAAGGAAATAGACAATATTAAAATTAAAAAAAAAAAACAAGTCGCCACAAATATTTACCAACCAGTCCACAACACTTAAAAAGGTTTTGCTCATATTCGGATTTTAAAATTGTGTTGACAAAAATAACTTGTCTATAAAATGTCATGTTATTCAAGTGATTGCCGAACAAATACAAAAGAAAGGAAAGAAAGGAAGGAAGGAGTTAAAAGGAAAGGGTAGGTATGGTAAGTCGAAAAGAGCTCATGGTACTCATCATTATATATAAAACTTTACCATGGAATCAACCCTGAAATCGTGAAAAAACAGCTGATTCTTAAGCCGAACGTCCACCGCCGGCTAAACTAAGTTAGTTTAGCTTAGCTCGCATAGTTTAGCCAGTTTTTCGAACATGTGCATAGTTTGCGGTGGTTTGGCTAAACTATGCGAGCTAAGCTAAACTATCTTAGTTTAGCCGGCGGTGGACGTTCGGCTTTACATTTCGCGACTGTCATTGATATTTTCTTATGGAATAGCTGATTTTTTTTCTCGATTTCCGGGTTGGTTCCATAGTAAAAGTTGTTCATAATGATGAGTACTGTGGACTCTCTTTTTGGCTTAGCATACCCTTTTCTTAGAACTCTGATAAACATTTATAAGTGCCAATTTGTTCCCAAGTCTCTGAAACCTTCGCTTCGCTCGTTCAATAATATTTACATTCCCAACCGTCACTGCAACAATTTAACACAAAATTCTAATTTCAAAAGCTCCGCCTCAAACGGTAGTTTTATGAACTAGCTGCAACTTACTTTTTTCTTCATTATTTTATCGGCCAGTGACATTTATTATTTGTTGCCAGTACTAAATTTAAAATAGGTCGGGTTTTGTATTTTTTTTTTGTTAACTGCCAGTGTTATTACTTTTTCTTTTATGTGCTAATGAGGCGTGAACGGGTCTTTTGGCCGGTTTATGGTCCCGTATTAAGTAGTGGAGATTTAAACGGAACGATATTTACTGTAAGTTTATTATTGAATCCTGCGTTACAATTTTGTTTGTAATTTTGCATTTTGGAAATTTGGAAACTGAAACTGATTCTATGGTAAAATTTGAAACATATAATAATTAAGCATTTAGAAAACTCACTTTTAAGATAATGGATAACAATAATGCTTAAGAACTTGTGCAACAACTGTGCCGGCCTTTCCGTTAGAAGCGGTATCTTTCAGCCCTAAGTACGTGACCATTCAAACAACCACACATTTTTTTTTGTAATGGTAAAATGTCAACAAATTAAGTCAATGGCGGTAGCGTGCATCAATTGAATGCTCATCCGACGCAATTTGCGAACAAGTGGTCGGTGCAATTGCAGACCTATTTTGTTTAGTAAATTAGATAAATAGACACTTAACGTAATTCAATGTCAACAGTCACGCTGCTCAGATGACATTGTAGAGGCGGTAGGAACTCTTAAACTAGTAGTTCACGCGTTCGTGGCAAACTGAACCTCGCGCCCAATATCTCCACAACTCTTCAATCGATTTCTCTCATATTTGAATTTAAAAATTGTATTGAAATGAACTATTTGTTTGCAAAATTTCATGAAGATCGGATAAACGATATTCAAGTTATCGTCGGCAACTTTACTGCTTTACCACTCTACGCTTGTTTTCCACTTTATTCGGTGCCAAGATTGCAAATTTTTTAATAGAATTTTTTGACAGGACCTATTCTAAGATAAGCTTTTAAATAGAAATACTGTTTTTATGTTGCCCGCTTATTTTTTTTTTTTGTCAGAAGATAATTTTGCTCTGAGTTTTATGTTTTAAGTTTAGATTAACTCCAAGACTGTGACACTTTTACCTACTAAGCACTTTTCATTTCCTGTACGATCATGGTGTCTTCTATCTTGCAGATTTAAGGTTATTAATTATTATTTGCGCCACAGAAAAATGGCGCAAAATAGATTTGTGCGAAAAAGCAGAGCATAATACTGCAGCAGCGATACAGGGCTATTCATAAAGGGTATGCTAAACCGAAAGGGGCTCATAGTACTCATCATTAAAATCATATTCGCGAAATAAAATGAGCTGTTCCATAGAAAAATGTCAATGACACTTGACAAATTGCATGGAACAACTGATTTTTATTTCGCGAATTCTGGGTTGATCCCATAGTAAAAATTCTTCATAAAAATTAGTACTATGAGTCCCCTTTCGGCTTAACATACCCTTTATGAATAACCCTGCATATGCCCAGCTATGTATCAAGCAAGTAATCACTGTTTGTTTTTAATAGATATTTAGGTAGTTTTAGATAATATAATGAGACTAACATTTACCTTACAATCCGATATTAATAGGTACATAAGTAATCAAGTGTATGAGTTAATTTTATGATTTTGTGTAAAAAAACTCCATGCAGATTATTTTTTAGGTAAAGATTGTTGTGATAAGATCACAACAATTCACATGAAAACTTGATTTAAGTATGTACTTATCTGAATATCTATTTTAAGTACCCTTGAATGATGTAAAATAAATAAACATAAATATCGTAATTTTGCGTTTTATTTTAACTTACTTAACCCAACCTATAGGAAAAACAACTTACAGAATTTATTTCATCTATTCTTGAAATGTAGGGCCTTAAATATTTTAACTTTAGATCATATTTGCCTTTCTAACGGAAGTAAATGTCAAAAAAAAAAATTCAAACAAAAAATACCGAATACACACCTAATAAAATTATTACTACTAGTACCTACTCAATCTTTAATCCTCCCACTGCTGGGACACAGGTCTACCCTCGAAGGGTAATTAGGCCGTAGGTATTCCACCACGCTGCCATGTGCGAGCTGGGTTCACTTACGCCACTGATTTTCTTCTCCGGACGTATGCAGGTTTCCTCACGATGTTTTCTTTCACCGAAAGGCCAGTGACACACGTCGTACATAAGTTCCAAAGAACTCATTGCCACAAGTCGGCGTTTGAACCCGCCATCTCAAGAAGGCAAAGTACCTTGATCTTGCCCATCATTAAACAAAAAATAAATAGACAAAATAGAGAACTTACAAACGAGACCCCTTTACTCAACTTCACCTGTGTTGCCAGCGCAAAAAATTCGCAAATACCCCATTAGACCCCCCATAACAATGCATCAATAGGTCCTTATTATAAGAAAAAAATGGCAAAGGCCCGGCATTCATTCTGCCTGTCATTTCGAGTGTAAAAAATGATGTACAATGATAAATACAGAGTGAAGCCGCTTTTAATAGACTTGACATTTTGGACAATTGTAAGATTTTTTTTTTTATTCTGTTTGGCGCACGGCGCTTGGCTTAGAATAATTAGTTTGACGTAAAAAGGTTGAAATAGCGACCAGAGACCGTTGCGCAGACTCTTAGAATCTGCAATGAAATCAGAAATCAGAAATATTTATTGACATATAACATTGAATGTTACAGGTAAGTAGGTAAGTCACGTTTCCAAAGAATTTTATTATTTTAGAATTAAAACGAAGTTAAGTAAAACTCACTTATAAAATGAAGCCGAGGCTGAGAAGGCAGATGTCATGTCTTACAAACAAGTCAAAGCACTAACAGATGGTAAGACTAGCTTGGAAGTTACTCCGTCGAAAAACAACGCTCTTATTTAGTGAATGAAGGAAAATTGAGTTATAATCTTAAGATATTTTTTTTATTATTATTATATTATCTGTAAAACCGCGGTACAGTTTATGGCAATCAAGTTTGTAGATTTTAGCAATGGTCGCATCTGTTTTTGAATAACTAACTGCACCACGCGGTTTTACCCACGTGACAGTACCTAATGTTAATAGAATGTGTGAATTCGGAGTATAAGCTACCTTTATTTAGCTATATCTTTAATTTTTAGACAAACTCGACTGGCTTTTAAAGCAATTTAGTTGTAAAATATACTGTAATAAATAAATTTACAAATTTCATCTAATTTCGTACAGCCGCTTCAGCGTGAAGAAGTAACAAACACTAGGCAAACTTTCGCATTATATAATTGTAGTGAAAACCACCAAATGACAGACCACAAAAATCAATTAGACAAAACATGGGTGGCCTAAAAACTAAATTCTTGACCGGAAACGTTCTAATATCAATAATAATTACAAAAAGATCGACCTACGGGCGCTAACATGCCATTTTACAAATTACACAAACCAAAAAAAAAACAAAGGCGCCGAAACCAAAGACACCGCTCTATTCAACCAAAAAAAAACTAAATTAACACAAGCTTTAAATAATTAAAAACCACCTTGTTAGTCTGAACTTCGACGTTTTTATTGCTATTTAAAATTATTTCTTTCAGTCTTATTAAAACCTCTTCTAATTTAAGTTTTTAAATCCACTGCCATAAAGTTCAAAGCGTGCAAGGAGGTTTCCGCTCGGTTGAAACCTCTTTTGTTTTTGTTAAAAGTGCCAAGGTAAAATTGCATTAAATTTTATTGTTTATTTTGATTGCTTTTTGGAAAATAATAAAGATATTCTTGTAGCTTCCAGTGTTTTATTAACAGCGTGGATCAGGGGTTTTATTATTTTTGAAGTTTCATTATTATCGAAAGCCTGACCTAGTATCAACAGGCCTCTCCTAAGGTACTCTTTCAGTCATTTCCCGGTCTTTTCTTTTTAGACACTTTCAGACTTTAAAGTAGGTCCAGCATAAATTATGACGTAAAATACGTATGTAGCAAATATTCGATAAACAAACTTATGAAAAATGTCGAATGTGAAAAAATCGAATAAACTGAATGTCGTCAAATCGTAGTCTTCATTCGTTCATAAGCTTTTATTGATTTTTAAATAAGTTGCTGCTGTTACAAACACTATCGAAACTGCAAAATCACTTTTTTTCATTGTACCAATTAGACGAGTATTTAATATACTATTAGGAAAAAGTTTTAGGCAAATAAGTAATTCTAAATAAATAAAAATAGACATTTTTTTAATATTCGAATAAAATCAATGTTACACATTTAAACTTATTAATTTAGATCAAATTTTGACTTTAAAAAATGTAATTTGCAGTTTCTACACTGTTCGTAGGTGCATTCGATTTCTGTATTATAAACCTCAGCTCCTAATAAAATCGTCAACACCATCATTTTTCAAAATTTCACTCACCAGAGAATTCGAGTCACAACATGAACGCAAAAAGTTACACAAAAATTGCAACTCATCTAATGCGTTCTATAAATATGTCGTGTCATCACTTAACTTTAAGAAATGGACTCGGTAGCAGGGCACAACTGTCAAAGTGTAGCTGTCAAACTATAACTGTCAAAATATAGTCAGTTAATGACTTATTACTATTACTTTTTGAGTAAAATATGATAACCAGTGCCTTGCGTTTTCAGCCGCTGTTAACAAAAACTGTTGATTTTTCCGGGATAAAAAAAGGGATAATATATTTATTAGGGATCTATATGCTGCCTTCATAGTAAATTATACCTAAATCTGTTGTTGCATTTTTGCGGAGGTACCTAATTAAGTAACTAAGACATAAAATATCCAAATATCAAAACTTAAACTTTCGCTTGTATATCTTTTACAACATACTTACTTTTTATCTCAGGGAAAATTTAAATTTTATCAAATTGTAAGTGAAATGGCGGCGGGAGAATAGGTACATGTCCCTAGAACAAAAACTATCATGTAAATATTTATCATATTGTCATAAATTCTATGAGAAATGTATAAAAAATCTATTTAACAGTTAAGTCCTGACATAGTATCAAAGTAAAATCAAAATTAGTAAAAATAGAAATACCTAATTCAAACCAACTTTCAAATAATTTCACCAAAAAATTAAACGCAACAAAATCTACAAAACACTAAATCACTAATATTAAATTAAAGGCCACTTCAAAGGCTATTGCGATTTTTTTCCGTCATTTTTTTCTACCATTTTTTTCCGTCATTTTTTTCCGCTTTCTCCTGGGACAAAGAGTTTACCTGTGGACCGACAAAGAAATATGACAGATGGACCGAATCTTGTTGGCCATGGTTACAAGTACCGTTGGAAATTTGGAAGATATTCAATAATAAAAGTTGTAAGAAAGAAAGCATTGCATCACACTAATAATACGTAAAAATAATTTTACTATGGAAATTAATGTGGTTTTGACACATTTTGTTGTAATTAAAACGGGAATACGAAAGGCGAGACGCAACCGCGAGCGTATCATTCTTGTAATCTGCTGATGAAGATCACCGAGTGTGATCGAAACTAGTCGAAGTATACGATTTAATTTTACGCGAGTATTCCCGTTTTAATTAATATAACAAAATGTGTATTCACCAGAAATTACAAACTAAAGGATATTAACACTTAAAACTATACCTAAGTTGTGCAGAAACTAGCGGCCTCATCGCTAAGAGCGATCTCTACCAGGCATCTTCTTAAAAGTTTGTAAACATAAAAAGTACCTTCTATAGCCAACCTATTAGAGATGAGAAAACCGAAGGATCGGTTTTCTCCGCTATCTTATATGAATCGAATATTATTATGATTATGATTTAAAAAAATCATATTTAGCAATTTTAGTTCTCAATTCAATTTTAGTTAGTTACTCGTAAATTTATATGTTTTGTCTAATAAAGAAACTTTCGCGTACACAATTTTGATGTGAAAATATACCTGATTTAACGTAGCCTGATGATGATGATGATGGCTCTCAACATCCCAAAACAGTAGCAACAAGTAAACTAAAAAAAAAGGTTTGTTTCTTTTTTCTTTAACTAAAGCTGTCCATTCGGCCTTGTTGCATTACAAAGGGTGCATCCAATCGTACGTAATAGTATTATTGCTTGTTTGGAATAGGAAACGGCTTTAAAAGCTCTCAATAGATTTTATATTTAGGGATATTATCAAGCGAATTATCTTTTCGCGGTCACC
This sequence comes from Alcis repandata, assembly GCA_949125135.1. NCBI lineage: Eukaryota > Metazoa > Arthropoda > Insecta > Lepidoptera > Geometridae > Alcis > Alcis repandata. The sequence goes on along the minus strand of OX421250.1, from coordinate 7,362,429 downwards.
CATCCTAAGACTGACCGACCGTATCGTCCGTTGCAAATAGGTTGATTACACGTAACGAGTACAGTGGCAGACAGTGCTCGGCCGAGTACTCGGTTTGCATAAACAGTGTGACGAGGCGAGACAGTCACTAGAACGATTTGTTTGCTCGGCCGAGTGTGCCCATTTACTGTCTCGCCACTGTACTCGTTACGTGTAATTAACCCATTACGAACACCTAGTCGAGTAACACTATACTGTAATCATAATAAAGAAACAGTCTTAATAACCTTTGTTTGTCTATTAATAGTAAAATAGAGTTACAGAAATTGTAACTAGGTTGGTATGGACCTATGTTACTTCTTCGTCTTTGGCAACGTCGTTTTTCATTTGAGACAGTTCTAGTATGTATTACAAAGCAAATCATACGCCTCGATTGAAGGGATCAAAGGCAATTGTTGACCAGATTTTGTATGGGGAATATCATTCCACAGGAACGAATTGTGCGAACCGCTAGAGGAATGCTCTGCCCGTGTGGGTGTTTCCCGACAGACATAATCTGGATGTCTTCAAGTCGCGAGTGACTCGGTTTCTTCTAGGCAAGCGTGCTCCATCGTAGACCGCGTCGTTGCTTACCATCAGGCGAGATGGCGGTAAAACGCAAGGCTATTATTTATTTAAAAAAAACTTAAATTAAAAATTTAAAAAACCCCCGACACAAAAACCTACCTAAAAAAAGTACGAAATAATAATTTGATTTATTTAACAACCTGTACATAAAAACTAAAACACCGCTAAAAATATTAATAATAATTACATCAAAATATTAGTTAGGAAGAATTTATGTACCTACCTATTAATATTTCTACAAAGAAAACGTCGCGTCGGGGGGACCGTTTCTAAATATTAGTATTTACAACAAAGCTACCACAATGAGTATAACTCCAAGACTGATTAGTATATTGTTATCCAGAAGAAAATTGATATACTACTATTACTTATTTGCCTACCTACCTTTTTTAGAAACGGTCCCCCCGACGCGACGTTTTCTTTGTAGAAATATTAATAGGTAGGTAGGTACTTAGATTCTTCCTAACTAATATTTTGTTGTAATTATTATTAATATTTTTAGCGGTGTTTTAGTTTTCATATACAGGTTGTTAAATAAATCAAATTATTATTTCGTACTTTTTTTAGGTAGGTTTTTGTGTCGGGGGTTTTTTAAATTTTTTATTTAAGTTTTAATTTAATACTTTTTGTATGTTAGTACCAACATTGGTAAATTTTATATATAGTACTTTATTTTAGATTTAGTTTAAAAATTAAGTGAGGGTCAGCTGATCGCCAGCTTTTTAATTAGGAACTATTTTATTGTGTAAATAATTTAAAAGTTTTTGTAAGAAGTAGGTAATACCTACTACATATTACTTTTTTCTTAGTTTATTAAGTCATTCAAATTCAGTTTCGATAAACTTTTAATTACACTTTCTCAATTTTGTAAGATAAAGATTGAAGATCTAGTCCATTTTTTCTAGTCTATTTTATTTTTAAACAGAAGCACTCACTGATTTTCATTATTCAATATTCATGCTATAATATTTCAATTGTAATGTGGATGTGATTTATTAACTTCCTTATAAGGTTCTCGTGCGCAAGAGCAATATCGAGATATTATACGCTACGATGACACATTATACCTACTCTTTCATTTGATACTCATTTTGGCCACACTTCTATAACTTTGTTTGGTTAACCTGATCTGCCGAACCTTGGACTATGTTCAGAGCTGACCTTGGGTTCTCGAGAGCACAACCGGGATATGCGGTTACGTGATTATATTCCATTATAATTTTTTTTTTTATACTACTCTGTGACAAACGAGCAGACAGCCCACCTGATGGTAAGCGGTAACTGTCGCCCATAACACCCACGGATCACGCATTCAAGCTGCTGGCAACAAATTTTTTTTCTGTTTGTTAACAAGTTGAACGGAACACAACAATGCAAGCATTGTTGCTTGGCAGCAGAAATAGATAAGGCAGTGGTACTCACCCAGGCGGACTCCTCAGGCTAGACAGAGTCCTACCACTGATAAAATATCTTATCTTTTATTTGACAACCATTTTGGGCACATTTGTAGAATTTTGGTTCTTCCATCCCCACTTTAACCCACCATAACTCTTAAACGGCTCAATCGATTTTTAAACATAGCTAAGAACACTCTCGATTAAGTCTCCTTTCATCCAAAAAAAACTGAACTGAAATCGGTTCAGTGGTTCGGGCGCTATGATGCCACAGACAGACAGACACACAGACAGACAAACAGACACGTCAAACTTATAACACCCCTCTTTTGCGTCGGGGGTTAAAAAATAGAATTTCTAAATGGTAAGGCAGCTTAATATAATATATCTACAACAACCTACAGCTTTTGAAGAGCGAAATTAGCTGAATTTAGTCACAATTTAGGCTTTTCGATGAAAGAAAACATCGTGAGGAAACCTGCATACGTTCCGAGAAGAAATTCAATGGCGTGTGTGAATCCAGCCCGCACGTGCCAGCGTGGTGGAATACGGCCTGATCACTCTTCGAGTGTAGACCTGTGTCCCAGCAGTGGGAGGATTAAAGGTGGAGTAGTAATCACATTTTAGTGTGTTGGGTGTCATTTCATGAAAACCCTGAATGAAAATAAGAGATTTACAAAATAATTTCATGGATTTCCAGCATTGCTATAGCTTTTTAGTGTTGAATTAAAAGATTGTCATAAAACCTGTACAAAATATAAAGATTTAAAAAATGTACAAAAATATTTTAAACAAAATGTTTTGACCGTCAACAGCTTGAGCTTGACCTTGGTTTTTTATTGGCACGAAATTTTTAAGCAAATCTAGTAAATAAGTAGTAAAAAAGTCGATGCAAAATGTACCTACCTCTGAAAAAATTCCATTCTTTTTCACACATCTATACTATCTATAAAGAGGAAAGATTTGTATTTTTGTATGTTTGTGTTGAATAAACACAAAAACTACTAGACCGATTTCAAATATTCTTTCACCATTAGAATGCTACATTATCCCTGAGTAACATAGGCTATATTTTATACCCGTGCAAAGCCGGGGCAGGTCGCTAGTATTACATAATTTTATAACATTTTTCTTGTTTAGCCCCCGACGCAACAACGACGGAGTGTTACAAATATGACGTGTCTTTGTGTCTGTCTGTCTGTGGCTCCCGAATAGATGAACCGATTTTGATTTTTTTTTGTTTGAAAAGGGAATTAGTGGGGAGAGTTCGTAGCTATGTTGGATGAAAATCGGTGTAGACGTTTTTTTTTTTTTGTTTGAAAAGGGAAGTAGTGGGGAGAGTTCGTATAGCTATGTTTGATGAAAATCGGTTCTGCCGTTTCAACGTTGTTTAACAAGCATTTTTAATCGAATACATAGTTTTCGACTCCCGTTTTGGTACTACTGTTACTACGATAGTCGTAACCATTCTCCAAACTTGACTGCTCTAATGTTAAGTTCACTTCACTCCCGAGCTGTGGTCAAACACCTGCCCTGTCAATCATTCAAACCATACCTTCAAAAGCTACAGGTAGCTTAAACAGGACGGGTTTAAAAAACCTCGAGAAAATTCCGATTTCTAAGACTTGCGTGTGACCGGTCGTACATAGGTAAGTATATAATAGTGATATATAATTGTATATAATCAGTACATGCTGTAATAATTTGCGTCCGAAGTAATGACAGGGAGCGGTGGCACGCATGCGCAGGGGAATAACACACGGGAGGAGTTTTTGAGATTTTGTTTTTGAGTTTTATAGTGATAACTGTAACGTACGGTTTTATGAAAATTGGTTTAGTGGTTAAGGAGATAGATACGAGGTGACGAACATTCACACACATTTTCGCATTTAGAGATTTAATATTAGTAGGATAGGATAGATTAGAAATATTGATGTTTGCATATTTTATACACAAACTAAAAACTGTACGAGATTTTATAAGCAGCAAACGGGCTATATCGTGAAGAGTAATAAAGTATTTTTTTTTGTTTTTGTAATTCTTGATTCGAAATTTCGTAAGCACGAAAACCATTCGTAGTACCTAGTAAAAAGTACTTAGTAATAAGTAGATTCGTTGGTAAACTCAGCCGCGACAAGTTATATTTTAAAAGCTTTTACTTAGCTTGCATTGCAATGTATGTTTGTAACCAAGTAACTATGTTTGTTCGGGTGGAATCTTGAAACTCAATTTTGAACCATAATCATAATCATTTTATTGGCAATATTCATTACAGGTCATTACAAAATATAAAACATAAAATTATACAATAAATGTACAAAATAATATACTAACAAGCATGTCAACTTATTGACCTGTTTCACTAACTATGGTCTAAAAATGTCGCAATTAAATTACAATAAAATAATAATGTCAAAGGAAAAATTGTCAAAAAATATGTATGAAGTACCACTTCCCGATGTCCGATTGAGCTGAAATTCAGTATAGGTACCGTAAAATGGGGTGAATAGAAATGAAGAGGTGAATAGAAATAAAACCAAGAAAGTTTTTCGGAGATATTACCCTAAACAATATGGAAAGAAACTACCGTAGACTGTATTTTTTTTGTAACAGTAGTATTTTTTTTCCTAAACTAGCAACACTGATAAGCTGTGAAGTTAGGCAATAATAAAAAAAAAAGCATTTCAAATCGTCGTAGTCAACGAGTGCGAAAACAGGAGCCAAAAACTTTGTGTTCATTAATTAAAAAGAAGGTTTTGTGTTGTTACGACTAGAAAATATTATTCTTCAGTTTGTTCGAAGCCAGTTTAATGAGGAGGTACGTGTGTAACTCCGATGACAATGCAATAGAAGCCTATTTTAGAATTAAATCTTAAAATCTTTCACTGCACCTATAAATTTGTCCCCCCGTGTGCCGCGACGTCGACTCGAAGACGTAAAAACAATTGCGTTTCCTCCCGCGCCGAACGTGATTCCACGGCGTCTGTTTGTGTACAAACGAGCACACAAGGGCTAACTTTTATAATAGATACCTACTTCTCTAACTGGCTCGACTATTGTATTAGGTACTACATCATCATCTTGCCTTTGGGCCGTTTTCTTGCTGGTACAGGTTTGACTTGCGATTCCAACAATTAACTAATTCTACTAATCCTATCCTACTAATATTATAAACGAGTTTGTAAGAATTTATGTTTGTTACTCTTTCACGCAAAAACGGCTCAACAGATTTACATGAAATTTGGAAAGAAAGTTGATCACGGTCTGACTTAACACATGGGCTACTTTTTATCCCGGAAAACGAGGGTGAAACCGCGGGCGCAGCTAGTAGGTTTTATAAATGTCAAAGCTTGTATGTTTAAATGGTTGTTGCTAAATCACGCAAAAACGGCTGATCGGATTTGGATGAAATTTGGTGTGGAAGTAGTTTATGCCCTGGTTTAGCATATGGGCTACATTTCGACTAGAAAAAATTAACAGCTTCTGCAGAATTGCGGTTGAAGTGACGAAGCGCTGATACTCGCAGTTATTAATAATTTCTCATGTAAGTATAATAGGCATGACGACAGTATCAAAAAATCGCCGATTCAATGCTTTCAGGGGACTAGCCAGATTAAAAAAATTTAAAACACGTATGTTTAGTTTTATTTTTAAAAAACAGATTATTAAGATTTTCAATAAATTAAAACATTAAAATACAGCAATCGGCCATCTTGTCAGAAACAACAATCACAGCGTATGACTTCACGCCTCAGTATCAGGTCATCCGCCGCTCATCACGCATAGACACAATGACATGTTTACTAGCCGTGACGTCAAATCGACGCCATGACACAAGCAAGCTGTTTTCGGGCACTGTTGAAAAAATATGTGAAAAATGGCTCCAAACTTCGTTAGACTTAAGTTTATTACCGAAATAAAGGCTTTTTTGTAAATAGTAAATGTGTACTCACATTATGGAAGAGGATTTTAAAATCTTTCGTCACGCCTATTGAACTAAGGTAAACTCACCATCATCATTATTTAATAGTGTGCCCTTGTTATTAGAGTACTTACGTTCCGAAATAGGCAGACCGAGAAAAACACTCTCAGAACCACAGCAAACACTTCTGTACCCGAGTGTAGAAAACAGGGCAAATGCGCCGGCATACTACTCCAACCCGTGGCTCTCTTTCTAAATTTGTCACTTTCTTTCTTCAATTATATCTGTACTAATACTAACTGTGCCCCGCGGTTTCACCAGCAGGTTGAGTTGACTGGAACCAGCTAGGTCTGCGTGCTTCATCTTCGACCACATACACAACATTGGGTTCTTCAAAAGGGCTGTTAATAGAGTCTTAAAAGGTCGGCAGCGTATCCGTGACGCCTCCAGTGTTACAGGTATCCAGGCAACGGTGATCGCTTACCATCAGGCGGCTCATATGCTTGTCTGCTTATGGCATAAAAAAAAACATTGTTAACCATCAGGCGAGTTGGTGATCAAACGCAGAATATTTGCGTTAAAAAACTTAAGGTGGCAGAATTTATAGGCGGCAAATTCATAAAAGATTGATATAATATTGACGTGGGCGAGGACGGTTGGGGCGGCAAAATAAATAAAATCTTTAGTTTCATCCGCGTTTTCCGGGATAAAAAATGTCTTTATGTTAATCCAGGGTTTATGCTACCTTCCCCCCCGAATGGGTTCCCGCCTTTCCGTGGCGGGGGGGATAAGTAGCCGTGGCACTGAGCCCGGTGAAACGAAGAGGAATCCGAGGTGGGGCCTTCCGCGTGTCCCTCTGGCAGCAGAGGGCACAGCGGATGAGCTGGGGTCTGAGCGATGGCTCGGACCACCAGGGCGGTTGTCCTTGTGCTCCTCGCCGCGTGTGGGTCGCGGTCGGGAGTGCAAGGAAAGGAGGAGGGTCTGAGTGTGGTGGACGCCGGGGGATGCGGCGCTCCACACTTGGACGGTGGCATTGCTGCCACCGGTGACGAGTGTAGTGGACGCTGGAGGAAACGGCACTCCACGCTCGGGTGGTGACAGCGGTGCCACCAGGAGGGTTTCCCTTGTGCTCCTCGCCGCGTGTGGGTCGCGGTCGGGAGTGCAAGGGAAAGAGGAGGGTTCCTTTTGCACCTCGCCGCGTGAGGTTTGCGGCCGGGTGTGAAAGGAACGTGGGCTTAAGGCGGGATGGGTGCCACCACGTGCGAGCGAGCGGGGCTGGGGAGCGAGAGGGCGGTTCGCCCGTCTCCTTGCTCCTCGGCAGTGGGGTTGCCGGTAGAGTCGGGGGACTCTCCCGGCCTGCACGACCCCACACTGTCTGGGGGGTGATCCTGGGGAACAGGGTCACCCCGCCAGGGGTGCAGGGGGCCCTAATCGGGCCCGTCGCCGGGGCAAGGTGGTCAATGCTAACGCGACACCACCTTGCCCTACCAGGCGGACGATGAATTCCCTAGTGGTTTTAGTGGGTATGCCGCCACTAGGGCGGAGACTCCCACATAACAACCCTGCCTCCCCCGGGGCGGGCGTGGTATCCATAAAGGATTTCCATTTCCACTGGGTAAACAAAAAAAAAAAAAAGGGTTTATGCTACCTTAACGCCAAGTTTCATGCAAATCCGTTCAACGATTAGTCGGACAAAGCAGTCGGACCACGTGTTCAGAGGGAACCATTTTTGCGTGATCGAGCAATAAACATCCAAACACAGAAACATCCAAGTTTTGACATTATTTTGTAATATTTACACAAAAACGCCTTAACGGATTTGCTTGATTAGAAGGTAGCTTATACCTTGTGCAACAACTGGCGGCCTTATCGCTAATAGCGATCTATTCCAGTCAAAAAGTTAAGTTAACAAATAAAGTTTCCTGCACATATTTCTAAGAGACAGTAGAGAACTCTACCCTCGTTTTTTACCGCCCTGATTTTATTATTTATTACTAGTGTTAAGAGTATCAATAAAACTTCGATACCTACCGCGAGTTCCTTCCGGGAATCGAACCGGCACTCTGACTCATAAAGCCGCCGCTTTACTTAGAACTCGTAAAGGTAGCTTGTGGCGTGGCGTGGCTGGTCCGTCTTGGCAAAACTTTCGAATCGAGGATAGAGGCTGATTTGGTTAGTGAATCAGCAATGTTAACTTTTTTATCGTCTTCCAAAGGTTGCCTGGAAAATGGCGATAAGGCCTCTTTTAAAGGTAGGTTCTACCGCTACTTAATGTTAGTTTTTCCTTGCACACTACAAAAAGTTTGGTTTACAACTTGCAAGTTTGGTGTACAATAAAGTAATATTATATTTCACTAGCTGCGCCCGGCGGTTTCACTCGCGCTCAAAAAGTTAACATGAATTTTCCGGGATAAAAAGTAGCCTATGTGTTAATCCAGACCATGAACAACCTTCATTTCAAATGTCATGTAAATCCGTTCAGCCGTTTTTGCGTGAAAGAGCGACTAACATACATTCTATACTTTCGCGTTTATAATGTTAGTAGGATTGTAATGTCGCTTTATACTATCTTTGGCGTTTGACCACAGTTTATCTGACAGCTGTGTCAGCCCCAGCAGAGCACTATACAATATACCACCACGCTGGTTTCCATGCTATGTTTTTCTTCACCAGCACTCTGCTCCAAGTTCTGCATATTTCAAATTACCCCAAGATCAGTAGGTTCAAATCTCTACAGGGTAAATCTATAAAGGGTATGCAAAGCCGAAAAGAGTTCATAGTACTCATCATAATGAACAACTATTACTATGGGACCCACCATAAATTCGCGAAAAAAAGTCAGCTGTTCCATAGAAAAATGTCAATGACACTCGACAAAATGTATGGAACAGCTGTTTTGTTTGCGAATTCTGGGTTGGTCCCATAGTAAAAGTTGTTCATAATGATGAGTACTGTGAGCCCTATTCGGCTTAGCATACCCTTTATGAATAGCCCTGTGTACAATTTATTTATTTTTTATTAAAATAAGAGGCAAACAACAAACAAGCATAGAGCCCCTGATGGTAAGTGGTCACCGCCACTCATTGACATATCTTCAATATCCAAGGCATTTTCAGTGCGTTGCCTAACCACAGATTGTATAATAGTTAATACGGAATAACTATTGAGATTGCTTGGAAAAGATCGTCCTTGGAGATAAGGCCGCTAATTGTTGCACTAGTTTTAAGATTAGTGCTTCAAATTTCTAGTGTGAACAATAAAGACTTTATCTAACTATATCTAGGATTTCTGACCCTAATAACATTAGCCTGTCCCAAAAACCCCTGGCGCCTGCTAAATCGTCATTAGTCGGTCGACCGCCGCGGGCGCCGCACGTGCTTTGAGCCCCAAATTTTATTTGTATTTAGTAAACCGTTCATAATTACAGTCATAAGGGTTTACGTAGTTCAGGGGTCTGGTAATTATTGGCGGCAGCGGGCCTGGGCGGCGGATGCGATGTTATACTGGATTAGGTAGGATACCTACCTATAGATAGCTTTTGCAGGGAAATGGATTACTAAGTAGAGTTATATGGAAAGTATACTAAGCCGAAAAGGGCTCATAGTACTCATCATTATGAACAACTTTTACTATGGGACCAACCCGGAATTCTCGAAAAAAGAACGTAGAAAACGCTCTGCAGAAAACGTATTAAAAGCTAAAATTTAGGTTAGGTCGTCATTTCAGGACCCAATTTTCAGGTAAAGACCTATTTCTCAGCATGTTTTTTTTCTACGAGTTATAAGAGTTAACATTATCTAGCGGCATATCAAATTCAGACCGCTAGATTGTATAGTTCCTGAGATAATTAATTGGCTCTGACATACAGGGTTCTTCCCCGAAGGAGGTTCAGAATACTAAAACCTTATTTTGTGTCACACAACCACCTTCTTACATGCATCTATACCTACCTCTAGAGTCCTAGAACAAAGTGATTCTCTTTAGTAAAATTTATAACAGTAAAGTACCTATTATTTTTAACCAAAAATCTGTAGAAAATTTTAAACTCTTTTAACTGTGGAATCCAAAACTATTGATCAATAAAAATTACGCTAATGCTGCTGAATTTAGCGCAGCCTTTTGTCTGCCTGTCGTCACCTACATTATCAATAATGGTTCAGGCACAGTCCCAAAATAAACAAAAATCTCAGGTAGCTAAGAAATGAATACGGACTTCACTAATTAAGTCTTAATAGATTTAAAACTCATACAAAAATAGCTCTTATAGTCATAAAAATATAGACGATATTTCATTGAATTTGATAGAAATATAAAAATTGAAATCAAGATTATGTTTCGAATTAGTTTAGGTTGTATGGTGATAGCAATAAAGTTGATTTTAGTTTGAAAGTTATTGATAAAGTTGTAAGCCAAAGGATCAAAGGAAAACGCTGAGTCAGTGCTCTGATTTACAGTGCAGGGCAGTGTTATTGGCACGCTTTTAAATATAAGTATGACTAAAGTCCTCATTGAAGTATCCGTCAAGGATGAATTTGGCTAACTATGACGTCATAAGACCACGTAAATGTATGTGGCTCACATAAAAAATGTTTTATCCAAATTTTAATTTAAAGGTCATGATCATACCTTAAACGTGGCCCACAACGCGGCAGATCGTCGAGGACAATGAAAAGGATTTGTATGTCCCAACCTTGAAATCACGATAAAATAGAGCTACCATACATTTGAAATGGTAAAAAGTATTGCACAGATAGATATAATTTTTTAATTTAGTGAAAGAACTTAAATAGGCATAAACAGAATATAAAATGTTAACTAAAAAACAGAGCTTAAGTCACTATCCACGGGTAGGGTGCCCAAAAGTCTCGCGACGTTACCTCGTTGAAGATAGATAAACTTTTATCTTTTTTTCTCTAATAGTCGTCACGAAATAAGAGGCCCGTTTTGACACTGGAGAAAGACCCTAGAATGTTATCTGGAACTCTTTTCGCGCATACTTTATAGTAGCATGCAATGTCGAAACTCTCAAAAACAGTTACGTACTCAGTCTTCTTTTTTCAAATATTAGTATTGTAACCAATTAATTACTGAATTTCACCAGCTTCATTTGATTTTAATAGTAATTAAATATTGATCAGCTGGATCAGCCGGGGGAGGTTTTGTGAATGATGCCTTACTCGCATTCGAGTCAAAAAATACAAAAGAATATCACGAAGAAATGGATGCAAATAAATTCACAGAGTGGTTTACTAACTTTCGCTATTTCTTAATTTTTTGTGATTGAGTGAATGTTATTGTAACTTAAAATATTATATTAAAAACAAATTGACCTTTCGTAGCATTGTATCATTTCAAAATACCTACAATATTAAAATTTAAGTTAAATTTTCTAATCAAAACATTAATCCAATGAACTTACATCAAACTTGAATCGATTTATCGTGAGTATCGAAAACCGAGTCGTATGGTGACATCACTAAATAATGATGACTAATGTCAAAACGGGCCTCTTATTTTGTGTTGACTATAGTTGCAAACCGGCCCATGAAATAGTGAAAAGTAGAAAGATATGTACAAAAACTCTTTTCTATTTTCTTTTTTTTTTTCTCTTAGCTATCAAACCGGCTAAATAACTCGGCGTGCAGTGCCGGCGCCCGCGCACTCTACCGCTCTCCAAGCGGACAGTCACGCTGACTCGCCCGCTGCAATGCACTAATGTAATTCATTAATATCAATCCCTTGCTGACATCATCACATCATGTACTGTTAGCATTTTATTTTGTAGGTTATTTTATTATTTCGGTCAATGAATGTTCTTTGTTCTTGATTAAAATTATTTTTTATTTGAAAATCAAAATTTTAAAAACTCCACGACTTGAAAAAAGCTATTAAACCTAATCCATCTGCTAATCTTAAAACAGCTTAACAGATTTTCATGCGATATTTGTGAACAAGTCACTTTAAAACAAAAAATACTTAGGAATCAAAATCAATGCCCTTTTTCTCCAGGGGTAAAGGATGGAAAACATTTTGGTAGGTTTTATGTATCTTTTAGGCAGCCTAAAAACTCTGACACGAGGTCCCACTACTCGACCTATATGAACTTACTTAGGTACTACCTACAAAATATTTTGATTTGCCGAAGCTCAAAAGCTCAATATGGGAAAACGTGGTAAGAGCTAGGGTAAAGTAGATAGATATATAGATAGATAAACTCTTTATTGTTCACACCATAAATTGCAAACAAAAGGATTATAACACCTAAAAACTAGTGCGACAACTGGCGGCCTTATCGCTAAGAGCGATCTCTTCCAGGCAACCTTAGGATGGAGAGGATAGATAAAAAAAAATAACATGGTCGCCGGTAGTTTTGTCAAGAAAAAAGACTATTAAAATCGAATGCTATTGTCATTTTACCTAAATTTTTCTCCAAAACAGGAAACCCGGCAAAATCCCTACTTAAACCTAATTATAATTAAATTATTCCTTTGCAACGCCGCCTAAATCGACGCCTAGCGCCTTTGCCGCGGGGCGTCTACAAAAAAAGTAAAAAGAAAAAGTTAAAAAAAGTATAAACGTCAAATCGTAGGTCTTGGCGCCAGCGCAGGCGCACTGACACTTTGGTTTGGAGGCGCGGGCACGCCCATGGCGCCGAATTTATTATATTTTGGTGAGTATATCGTAGACAAGGTAGACTCTCAAACGTATCTAAGTACAATAACATTTATTTCATAGACGGAACTTAGTGAGTGAGTAAATAAATATTAGTTTTTTCATTATTCTTTTCCCGCGTAAAGATACGTCATCCTGACATGAACGAAAATGGCGAATTAAAAAGTAATTAATCTCGACTTCATTTGGAGGTTTTATTCCGTGAGAAGAGAGTTTTTGAGGTAGCCGTCGTTGGTTTTATGATAAATGAGTTATTATTATTCTGTAGCAGGTTATCAAGTACATTATATCCAAATTATCTAAAGAGGTCATTGACAAAGCGAAAAGGTTCTACTTCTATGGTATCGGAACTTTAATATATGTAGGTAGGTAGTTTTTTTTTATGAAAATGCGCTGGATTTTGCTAAACCAAAATGTATTTTTTAGTCATTAGACAGTTTTTTTTTTCATCGCCAATTTCTCCTTTTATCTACCTCCACACCTATTATTTCCGACGTCACAGGTAAACTTGAATGATTTTTTTCTAAAAGCCCGTCCCGCCAAAAGTGGAGCACGCGAGCGTCGGGCGCCATCTTTTGTTTATTTTTTATGCTGTGGCTTAGTTCGGTATAGGCGTTTAGCCGCAGGCCGCAAGCAGTCAGTCAAAAGTCACGCGTTTGACTTCGGATTAAAACGGCGCGCAAACGTGGGACTTTACTGGCCACTTTTTGAAAATTTATTGGAGTGTCTAGGTCCATTTTGGGTTTCACTGGTTATACTTACCTACATTAATAATGTAATGGACAGTTTTAGCTATTTCTCATAGCATTAGACACTTTTTACTATGGTAATGGACACACGATGGACACTAGGCACTGTAGGCACGAACCGTAGGGATGTGTTCACCGTCAGCCAATGGACACAGAAACCGTTCAAAACTGGATGCTTATTATTTTTGATTCCTGTGCAGTCAAAACAAAAAGTAGACTCTTTAATGTATGATTTGAAGTAAATATGAATGTGGTGTGTCAGAACTTGAGCACACTAAACACTTTTTGGAACAGTCAGTGTGTACCTATTCGGATCAAAGCCGTTAGCTATAGTCTATTTATAGTTGCTGGTCAAACGCAGACTGAATCAGAAACAAAAATAATGAAAAGTTGTCGGTCCGAGCAACAAATCGTTAGTCGCCACTGCACCACGTTTGCGCAGCGCCTAAAACAAGAAAAAAACACAAAGGATCTTTGAATGATACAGTTTTTTGAAAAAATTAGAGATTTGGAGCACGTTTTTGTATTTTTTAGAGAAATTGCGTGTACCTATTCGGATCAAAGCCGTTAGCTATAGTCTATTTATAGTTGCTGGTCAAACGCAGACTGAATCAGAAACAAAAATAATGAAAAGTTGTCGGTCCGAGCAACAAATCGTTAGTCGCCACTGCACCACGTTTGCGCAGCGCCTAAAACAAGAAAAAAACACAAAGGATCTTTGAATGATACAGTTTTTTGAAAAAATTAGAGATTTGGAGCACGTTTTTGTATTTTTTAGAGAAATTGCGTGTTCAATAATGATACGGCTGCGCTGGCGGCGGTTTCTGGTAGATTTTACTTGGAACACAAGTTTGGATGGTAATTTTATTCTGGGTAGCGTGGAAGGAGCAATTATTTTGAAGTTTAACCTTCCTAAAGGCGGTTTTGGGAAGTCAGGTAGCCTAGAAGGCACCTAGTAACCTACTTTCATATACCTACCTACATAAGGTAGACCGAGGTAGGTATTGTTCTTATATTAGGTATCTACCTATCAGCCCCGGATCTAGGGGGGGGCGAGCCGGGGCCCATGCCCCGGGCGTCAAGCTTAGGGGGGCGCCAAATTCATACTTTACAGACGAATAGACAACTCATCATTTACTAAACTTTGACCACGGAATAAATAATAGTACAAGTACAGTCATGACCATATCAACTCGACCGATACCCAGAGCGCGGAGTAAGACGTGCTGTACGAACATTTATTATTCGCGAGGCGCGTAGGGCATAGTCAAAATACGCGCCCGCTCGCCCGCAGGAATCGCAGATCGCGGCAGCACGCGTCTGGTTACCGTGCGTGCGAAAGGGATGATATTCGAAAACTCCCTCGTTGATCTCTCTCCACGACAGTGTTTTATTATGAACATGTGTGTTGTTTGTCAGGAAAGAAAATACTTGTTTTTTATCAAGTTACCGTTTGAATAAAAACTGAAGGTCTAGGACATAGACGCCAAAACAAACGCGCTCGCTGCGCTCGCATATTTTTGATTAATTATAATCATTACACACACGCCGTAATGAAACGTAAACGTAAAAAACGTAAACGTTTCACACTCATAGCTCCCCACTAGGAAATAAATCCTGTGTCGGGGATGCCATGGAACACACATAAAGACAAGGACAACTAGCACCCAGACCCAGAACAGATATTTAAATTCATCATTCAAACATCTGCCCGGCCGGGAATCGAACCCGGGACCTCTGGCTTATAAGGCGGATACACAACCGCTGAGCCAAACAGGCCGACAAAAGCCTAAAAAAAATAAAAAAAAAATAGCCTGGCCTTAAATAGCCTGTGTTTAATTTAGTAACAACCAAATCAAAATCATTACGCTCGCTACTCGCGTCTTGTTTTTCTTTTCGGTAAGTAGATGCTGACTGTTTTGGAAGTGACCGAAAAAATCTTCAATCTATTCGTGTTGGTTGAAATCAAAAGTTTTCAACCAACACGAATAGTGGGTAGTTTCCTTTGTACAGCCTGTCCTAAATTTCTGAAAAACGTCTCACTTTTTTGCGCTCGCTGCGCTTCCGTTTTCTTGATATTTAATTTCCGTTGTGCATAGTTTGTCAAATATGATCGATCTGTTCTGAATTGATCAAAAAATGCCTAAACATTTCTTAATATGATTATTTTGTGCTTTTAGACTTGCTGCGTACAACATACTAAAGGCTTTTTGTAGTTTCCGCTTATTAATCGAGCACTGTTTGTAGGCAGAGCAAATTTTATGCAAAAACATTTTTTATTTATCAATTTTTATATCAAAACTTAATACACAAAGCTAACCAAAACGGAGTTAATTGATTTGTCAAATAAAAACGGTTTTATTTGAATAAATAAGCTTAATACAGAAAGAACAGCGATAGATGCATTATTTCCGCTCTGTTTACGCATTTTTGAGTGCAATTTCGTTTGGAAACAGGCTCTCGTAAAATAAATATGCATAATATCCTAAATTGCTAAAAATACGTTTCAAAAATTTCCACATCGTTATTATTTAGTGTTTTGTGTGACGCGCGTGAATTTTATTTTCAAAATGACAGAATATAACTCAAAATTTCGCGCTCGCTGCGTTCGCGTATTCTTGATTTCTGATATCTATTCAATACGCTCCGTTACGTAATAGCCCGTCCTAAAAACAAAAGATCTTCAAATCTCTCCGCTCGCTTCGTTCGCGCATTACTATTTATTTTATAAAGGCCACAATTATTTTTGAATTGATTGAAAATATTACAAGTTTTGTACCCGACGCGACGCGAGTGTTGTGTAATTTTCGTTGTAAATAGCCTGACGCGTAAAAATCTATCGTAAATTGATCAAAAACATCTAAAATTTTCGCGCTCGCTGCGCTCGCGTAGGTATTCATGGTGCTTGATTTCCGTTATACGTTTAATTCGTAAAAATTCTATGTTTTGAACTAATGAACAATGTCGAAAAATTTCGCGCTCGCTGCGCTCGCGATTTTTTTTTATTTATTTGTGCTTTTAAACTTGATGCGTATAACATCCAAATGCCGGTTGATAAAAACTACTACGAGATTTAAACTTACTTAATCAAGCACTGTGTTGAGCAACTGTGCTTGATTCACAAAGCTCTCCAAAATTGAATTATTTGGTTCATTGAAAAAAAAACACGGTTATGTTTGATTAGTTTGAACAAGTGCGGCCCGCCACTATTTCAAATTGTCACTATGCGGCCCGCGTCTGCCAAAAGGTTGCCGACCCCTGATATAGATGATACAGGTAAAAATAAATATAAGTGGGGGGGGGGGGGCGGCATTTTTCAGTTTTTGCCCCGCCTAAAAAAATTTGTAGATCCGGGGCTGCTACCTATTTATGTAAGATTATACTACTTTAATTATTTTCTACTTAACAAATTCTCTGCGTTTGATGGTCTATTTAACGTGACATTGGCGGAGTTGTGAAGGATCTTTACAAGAGCTAAGAGCCACAAACTAGTTAAGAAGTTGAATGTAAAACATAT
The DNA here is from genome assembly GCA_949125135.1 of Alcis repandata. Taxonomy (NCBI): domain Eukaryota; kingdom Metazoa; phylum Arthropoda; class Insecta; order Lepidoptera; family Geometridae; genus Alcis; species Alcis repandata. Next base: position 7,345,569 of record OX421250.1, on the reverse strand, counting down.
TTGATAAAATATACGCAACAATGTCTACACTTTCCTCAAAATAAATTTTCTCGAAAGTTGTTTTTAATCTTCAAAACGCCAACGATTTGAACTTTTGCTACTGTAAAAATGATAGTATTATATGTACTTAGTTATCTTAACATGATGTGTAGGTACCTATCTACCTAGTTAAGTCATTATCATGTTATGAATATTTATAAACATTCAATGTTTTTATTCGAATAATAAAATAAACACTCATTTCTTTCCACCTCATTGTTATCAGACAATCGAGATGGGAGTATTCTGGATCGTTCGAGATTATCTCGGTCACTCACTGTCATGCCATTTTTAATGAGAACGACAGCGACCGAGATAATATCGCAAACGTCAGAATAAGGCCGTCGTTCTAATTTTTTAATCGATGCGACTAGGCAAGTAAGAATCGATAAAATACAACTAATTCTTTTTTTTTCTCGCTTTGGCTTTGTCCATTGTTAGCATTTTTCTTAACGTGAGTAATTAGTGAGCAATTACAATACAATGAAAATGTTTCTCGAGTTGTTCTACTTTTCATTTCGTTTGTAGTAAAAGTTGTAGGTAGGTATGTAGCGGGACTTTTATTAACTAGCTGTGCTTCGCGTATTCACCCGCTACCTTGCAGGAAATGTTCTTTTTTTTTTTCGGGATGAGTAGTTGCTTATGTGTTTATCCAGAATACAAGCGACCTCTATTAAAATTATAGGTACAAAAAGTCAAGTTATCCGTTTTGCGTGATTAAGTAACAAACATACAAACTCTCACATTTATCATAAACCTAGCTACGCCCCGCGGTTTCTCCTGCTGTCCTACAAGAATCGTTATTTTAATTTATTTTATGGTGTTCATAAGTATTATTATTCTATTGTATTTTAGTGTATAATTTTTCTAACGCCTGCTACAAAAAGAATAGCAACACAACTTGTGGAGCATTAAGATTTAAGTAGTGTTCTGTAGTCTGTAGACACCACTGAGGTACAAAAGTAAGAAAAGATAAAATAAGGCAGGAAATATCTTGAGCGTTGCTAAAGTTACTACAGTCAAAGAATACGAGAAACCAACTTTAAACCTAATCCACCAACCTGCATTGCGCACATCTAAATCTGCTGAATTTAATTAAGATACTTATAAACGACATACTAGCTAGTTAGTACTCTAGTAATTAATTTTTAAAAGTAGGTACCTATGATTATTATTGTATGGATTTGGCGGTTTGGATTGTGCAGAATGTGTAGGTCCGACCAGATTTTTTGGTACTCACAATATTTTAGTATCTTGTATGATAATATATGGGGTAACTAACGCAAAGAACTACATAACTCTTAGTAAAGAAGTTTACAGACAAAAGGCTCCGTCAACCTTGAAATTACACTTTTTACAATAAATTTTGATTTTTTTAGGCTAAAAATGTATTAGCCTTTTAGAAAACGCATAATCACTGTCCTGTCACTCCTGTCAGTGTCAAATGAAAATGACTTTAACGATGCCAATGTCAGAAATTAAACAGAATGAAAAGGGAGCTCAAATTTTGTATGGCCAATAAAATATAACCCAAAAATAGACGGACTGCTTTATGCAACCAATTTTGTACAACCCGATTTTACTAATCCAAGTACACGAAAAACGGACTATGACAAAAAAAAATTTATTCAAACATTTTAGACTTGACCATTTTAAGTAAAACTATGCTCTGAAATAAGAAAAAGGTTTAATAAATAAAAAAAATAATACTACTCGACATCTTCCACTTACGTATTCTTCTTGTCAAAGTAAAATTAAAATAAGTAAAATAAATAATATAAGTAAAAAAAATAAAGTAAATTAAATAAGAAATTAAAATTTTATAATTACAATTTGAACTTAATTAAAAATTGGATTTATTAATTAAGATTTAATCGAGGCTTTTAGAGAGGGAGAGCTCTGCAATATAATTAACTTGGAACTATTAGCTGTTCTCAGCTTTGTACATGAATTATCACTCATTATTTTCCAGCCGTACATGCATTATCAATGCAATCAGCTGAGCTGACCTGATCGCTTCGCACTTTGCTTTGCCAACGACCTTTGAATCGATCGAATAAATTATAAATTTTCATTGTAAAATCAATAATTCTAGTCAAATTACACTAAAATAAACATGGCCACTCGGAATATTATCAAGCTGGGAGCCCTAGAAGCTCAGAAGACTGCATTCTTTCTGTGTGATATCCAAGAAACCTTCAGGCCGCATATCAAACATTTTGGAGAAGTCGTAAAAGTCGCAAACAAGATGGTTTGTATTGATAAACATTCTTATTACGTAACACTTTCGCTTTTATTATTCTATTTTGGCCTTTTTAGTCGTATTTTCTCGTCCAAAATCAAGTTATTTGGAGTTACACACGTGAATTATTTATAAAGATATTTTTTATAATGTCGCACCGGCCGGCATAGAAATGAAATAATACTCGAAAATAGTGGGACAAAGGGTGCAGCTAGTATATTATGACAAGGATGTACCTAGCTGCAACATATTCCACGCACAGAATCATACAATTTCTTTTGCAAAATAATTTATAACATATTAACATCCACAGATAGAAGCAGCAAAGCACTTCAAAATTCCCGTATACGTGTCAGAACAGTACCCCAAGGGGCTCGGCCACACCAGCAGCGACGTGAAGATAGAGGATGCTGCGCTCGTGTACGAGAAGACCAGGTTCTCCATGGTGACTCCGGAGCTGCAAGAGAAGCTGAAGAAGGACGTGCCGGGGCTGCAGACTGTTGTACTATTTGGAATTGAGGTAATGCTTTTTTTAACCCCTGACACACTTTTACAACTGTGTTTTGCTGAATAATGTAATGTCTCCGACCTTTGCTGGGGAAGTAATAGACACAAAAACAACAGGGTGTTATTGTAAATTTTTTAAGTAATTAGTTACCTAGAAATAAAAGTTAGATTTAAATTACTTATATGCTAATAGAGACTAGATTTTAATTTGATTAAGAAGTTCACTTAGCGTTTCCTAAACTGGCCAAGTGCGAGTCAGACTCGCGCACAAAAGGTTCTTCACAAAAGGTCCCATTTCACCTTTTGGGTATGGAACCCTAAAAATAATACACTTTTGTTTATGTTTCAGGCACATGTATGTATAGAGCAGACGGTCATAGACCTGCTGAGCGAGGATATCTCCGTGCATGTGCTGGCGGATGGAGTGTCCTCCCGCTCGCTCATGGACAGGGGACTCGCATTACAGGTACTTTTTATAATTATCATTTAAAACCAGGCTAGGGCAGGGTTATAAGGAAAGGGTATGCTAAGCCGAAAAGGGCTCATAGTACTCATCATTATGAACAACTTTTACTATGGGATCAACCCGGACATCGCGAAAAAAATGTTCTGTTCCATAGAAAGAGTCAACTGATTTTTTGAAATCATTGACTGTTTTTTTTAGGGTTGCTCCCATAGTAAGCCCTTTTCGGCTTAGCATACCTTCCTTATAAATCCGTAGATCTCTATTCATCATTCTTCTTTTATCATCTCACTGCTTGGGATAGGTTTTTCCTTGCAATGCTATCTGCCCAGTCTCGCCAATCAGATCCAGCCCACCTAGCCAAGTTTTTACCAAGTACCCACTTTTTAACACGCTTTTATTAGTTTCACCTGTATGTTTGAGCTCTATTTTGCCCTACTTTGAACGATCAGACTTAATTCAAACTTTGCACACCTGTCAAAGACCGATGACAAAGCTTCTAGTGTTTCTTAGTTTTTTAAACTTTATTTTTTTATCTTAAATCCTTGAAAATGCTTAATTTCTCTCCCTTTCCAGCGCATACAAACCATAGGCTGTTTCATAACGACTTCAGAAAACGTTATGTTCAAGCTACTCAGAGACAAGAACCATCCCCAGTTCAAAGCTATATCGAAATTGAACAAAAACCCCACCGTAGATACAATGGGGTTTGATTTTACTCCGAAATGTACAATTGGTGATAAATAAAAATTAACTTTCCTTAAAATGTTCCCTAATACAGGGCTATAAGGAAAGAGTAAGCTAAGCCATAAGGATTTCTAGTACTCATTATAATGAACTTATACTGTAGGAACAAACCTGAAATCGCGAAAACACAAAAAGCTGTTTCATACATTTTTGTAATTGTTTGTATTGACATTTTTTATGGAAAAACTGTATTTTTTTTTGCGATATCAGGGTTTCCCATAGTAAAAATTGTTCAAAATGTTTAGTACTGTGAGCCCCATTTCGACTTTGCATACCCTTTGCTTATAGCCCTGTATAACTTTTATTGAGATTTAAAATATCATTACAAGCTCTTATTTAGTCTGCAATGTAATAATGTTCGTTGTGTATGTAATATTATATGTTTGTTCGGGTAGAATCTTGCAACTGAATTTTGAACCACTCCCCGATGTCCGATTCAGCTGAAATTTGGTATACCTGTGTAACTGCGATGTTACCATATCATTATACTATATACGGGTCATTCCCTGTTGTCACCCCCTACTATGTCTATGTGTGACGCAAAAAGGGCCGACTTACGGCCTAGTTGCGGAAAAGAGCCCGCTCACCAAGTACCCCTTCTATGTCCACAGTGGTGACAATCCGAAATCGTCTTCCGCTTCTAAAAATATTTTTCTACTAACCTACCAATTACAGCAAATTTCTACTAAAACTGTGTTTTTTTCGTTGCAGCGTTTCCAAAAGATCGGCTGCTTCGTGGCCACATCAGAGAGCGTGCTTTTCAAGCTGTTAAAAGACAAGAACCACCCAGCTTTTAAAGCTATTTCTAAGCTAAACTTGAAACCGACCGCTGACGAGTTCGGAGGAAACAGTAGCAGCGGGGTCACGGCACAACTTTGAAATTAAATAACATGGCAGGGTTATACGGAATGGTGGTGCTATGCCGAAAGGGGGTCATTTAAAAACTTTAGCTGTAGGATCGATACTGAAAGGACGGCTTGAAACCGCAAAACAGCAGTTTTGTAGAAAAATGTAATTTACACTTAATTTACACGATAATACAGGGTTATATGGAAAGGGCGTGCGAAGCCAAAAACGGCTGATTGCACTCATCATTATGAACAATTTTTACTATGGAACTCGAAAAATATTTACCATACATTTTACCAAGTGTCATTGACATTTTTCTATGGAACAGCAGATTTTATTTTCTTTATTTCCGGGTTGGTCTCATACTCACCGAAAGAAGGTTCATATTAAAACATTATTTAGAACTTTTACTTGTATTGAAACCAACTTTGGCCTCTTATTCACCTAAATAACAGAGTTATAAGGAAAGGGTATGCTAATCCGTAAAGGGGTCATAGTACTCATCATTATGAACAACTTTTACTAAGGGACCAACACGAAATTCGCGAAAAAAAAATCAGCTGTAATGTCAATGACACTCGACAAAATGGAACAGCTGATTATTTTTTTTCGCGAATTCCGGGTTGGTCCCATAGTAAAAGTTGTTCATAATGATGAGTACTATGAGTCCTTTTCGGCTTGGCATACCCTTTATAAATAACCCTGTATTTTACTTACGTCTATTTCTAAAACATTGAACACTGCCACGTGAAGATTTTTTGTCGAGTCAACGTCACAAACTTTTGTGTCGACGTCGAGTAGGTATACGTATTTATTGCTAAGCTTTTCGTAGATTCACACATTTCCTAAATTGTTGCCAAATTTTTCTTAAATTACATTTGAAAGAGTTTTTTTAAATTAAGAAGTTACTGTTTTGACGCCATTAAATTGCTAGGTAACCTACAAAATGTAAGCTAGCACAAGTAGTTTATACATGTTAGAGGCCTTCAAGGGGCCTAAAACGGACACCAGGGGCCGGACCATAAACTCTTAGGGCGAGCCTAAACTGGATTGCTGTCTTCCGTCTCGCTCTGTCAGCTAGAGAAAAAGAGAGACTGAAGCCAACGTGACCCAATTCGGGCTCGCGGTAAGAGCTCATGGTACAGGCCCTGGGCTGGTCACTCAGCATATACAAACTTTATATTTATTAAGATGCATTTATTTATATTTTTTAATTGTACAAATTCATGCAATTGTAATTAGGTATATGATTCAAATTTAGTGACGGATGTGAAGTGTGCTGTACCGATTTGGGTTTTAAGGACATTCTTGTTTAAAAATCGACTGCTCCTAGAATAGTATCGAAATTTAGCAAATAGCATTTTTTACAGAGCAATGTTAAAATTTGACCTAAATCAATAGGTTAAAATGTGTAATATCAATTTTATACACGTATTTATTCACAGAGACTTAATAATACAAATTATATTAAAATATACTTAAAAAAACTAATCTAAAAGACCGGAACCCTTGGAAATAAATTTTATTGGATTAAAAAAATGTCAAAAACATTTTTTTCCCTAAATGTTTATTAAATATTCGTAAAATTGGTATAATGAAAAAAAAACGTAAAATTTTGCAGTTTCGATACTGTTCGTAGCAGCAGTCAAAATATACTGGAATAAATAAAAAAACCTGCGCCCGCGCATACCTAATTATTTCTTTTGCGCCGAGGCTTGCATTTAACTTCACATTCGGCATAAAGTTTGATTCGTACTGTAATCATATAGAAAATAATTTAAGTTCATCATTTAGTCATAGAAATAGAAAATAATAGAACTTTTAGTAAAGTTGTGTAGATAAAAATATAATTATGTATATAGAATTATAGTAGCTAAATAAATTGTCTAGCAATAAAATCGAATTTTCGGAAACCGAGTCCAAATTAAAACACCTCATTTTAAATTTGACACTCTTTTATATTTTATTACAAATAAATCATTTAAATTAATATTTTGTATTTATTTTAGTTTAACAATGGAATTACTTTAACAGAGACCACTTCAGTTGTTCCTTTGCAGATTGAAGAACCTGGAAAATAAAGTAACGCTGTACATTTTCCACCAGTTTTTGCTTGATCGCTTGATGAAAATGTCAATTTTTTGATTCCTTTACCTTGCTTTCAAAGTTAATTTCGATCAATCAATGCCAATTTACTCTTTTAGTTTGTTTTTAAGTCGAAATTACGCTTAAAACTAAGTTACACGACTCAGTATTGTGGTTAGACTGATGGTAAACTGATCGTGCACGCGTAGACTGATACGTGACTGACGGTTACCAATGTCAGGCAGAACTGATGACTTTTACATTTGAATTCTAGGACATAAAGGTCCGACCAAAATCTCATTTCGTTCAAAGAAAAGTGTATGCAAGTTGACGAATTTTTGAATTGTTTTTGTTTCTACAATCCTGGATTTATTATCTGAAATAAAATATTTGAGATACAATTATGTCAAAATCATTTAATTTTTAAATGACTGAGATTCTGGTCGACCTATTTACAGTCAACAGTTTTAAGGTTGACTGACACCATCAAAAAATCTTTTCTTCTCCATTTCCAGAAATAAATATTTTGGCATTTATTGAATACAAAAAACTAAGCAAAAACTTTCTTTACAATCATCATTATGTAGGTACAATACCTACAGAACTGTGCGACAAACTTATTTGTGGAGGTGGCCAAATGATAGAACTAAAATGTTCTGTAAATTTTCTTCAATAATCCGATGGTAGCGCCCTCTTACACCACAGATAACTTGGTCACACAGCAAAACTAAAATACACCAAATCCGCTACTAGCTTGTTACCAGAAAAATTTAGTCAGGGCTGCCAATCGTAAAAATAAAAATAAAAGTTTAGCAAAAAAAGTTTTAATAAGCTATAAAATATTTACGTACAAATAGTTTAGGGCCGACCAGGAAAATAAAAAACCCAACCTCGGAGTCACAGTAAATTATAATTGCTGAGAATCTGTAAAAAGTTTCAAGTTTTTATTTTATTATATTACTCGCTGCGCTCGCGGTCTCACTCGCTTTTCTACAGGACCCGCTATTTCATTTCTCCATAAAAACAGTCTTTGTATTAATCCAGGGTATAAACTTTTTTTATGCAATTAAGTGACTAGACGAGCAAATCGCTCGCTTGTCGTTGAGCTATCTTCATACCGAAATTCACTTTAATTTCATTCAGTGAGACAACAATAGTAGTTTATGAAACTGGGATAATGAGCGGTATTAAAACACGAGTGTGAGTTTAAAAACAGCTGTAGGCGAGATTTTTAATAATATCACACGAGTGTTTTAATACCTAGTTATGTGCCGTTTCATACACTACTTTCTCTACTCTCATATCATAATATGTGAATTACAAACTTCATACATACACTCCTCTCTCACACTTAAAAACTTTCGCAGTTTGGCGTTTCTCTGTAAACTGGGCAACTCATTGTCTCAGGCCAATATTATATTAAAAGAGTATGGTTTATTAGATATATCATACTGAACTTAAAAAGACAATTACCTGATCTACCTGTACACAGTTATAATATACAATACAATATTTTTTTATGTATCAAAAACGTTCTTAAAGGGGTCAAAAACAGTCCCCTCACGTGTCACCAATCCACAATGGTTACTTCACAAAATTATTATAATTAAATCAATAATTGTAGGAATCAATCAAAGGTTCCCCTGTTGATTATTATTCAATGGGTAGATATATATTCAATTAATACGATTAGTCTAATAAGCAAAAAAAGTAGCCTAAACAACTTTGTTAGGGCGAGTTGCCCAGTTTACAGAGAAACGCGCGATTTTTATTATCGAGTGGGACTTTAAAATAAACATTTAGAAATAAGCATGCTGTTAGACACCTTTTTTAGTAAACTGGTCTGATGATACGTAACAGTGTGGTCGAAGCGTTATCTCGCCATCTCACCATCAGGCGAGATGGCGGTCAAACGTAAGCATATAGAAAAAAAAAGAAAAAAAAAGAAGCTGACAAGGAAGGCCTACCCTGGAATGGTTCTGAAGTGGCGCTGCCAAAACACACCTTAGGTGCTTGGAAATAGATTTCAATTTGACCTGGAATGTAGGTAAGTATTCTTCCACCATGATAATTAGAGGAAAATATGAAAGTTTTTTTTAATAGCATATTTTTTTCTTGTATAGAAACTTATTATTTCAACATGACTGTGTCAATTCAAATTAATATCACATCGATGTTTTAAACTTGACCCACTTTTAGTATAGTGAATTTTAGTAAGTTAAGTCGCTTTTGTCGTCTTTATGGTGTGCGAAGACCTTTATTCACTTTTTATTAATATCTTTTACAAACCATAGTTTGTTAATTTAGATGTCAATCACCGCAAGATGGCGTTATTTCAATTTTCCTGGTCGGTATACATGATATTATAAAAATACTTATGTACAAAGTTTTTTGGTCATATTCTTAATTTCTTACGTATAGGTTAAGCTTTCCACACATGTTTGAAACTGGTTTTGACTCGAGTTTTAAGGTTTAGTTTCATCTGCCCCCACTGTCATTTTAATAGTTTTTGGGAATTATTGGATTACTTTTATCTTATATTCGACCGCCTTTTAAAATAGGGGTAACCGTATTGACTGTGGGGCGGATGGGAATAAATTAACAGACCAATTCACGGTCAATTCAATACTCTTTGGGTATTTTATTTTCTTGCTTTTCTTTTTGAGTAGGTATATAATTATGACCAGATTGAACCATGGGGGTAGATGGGAAAAACCAGCTAACTCAAGCTACTCTGTTCTCGACATGTATGGAGAGGCGAAAAACTTGTATGACTATAAATTGACTACAATTGACTACATTCGATTGTTTAGTTTCCCAGCGAGTTAACTATTCATAATGTTGTATAGAACCTGAAAGTATGAACAAAAATATAGTTTAATAGAAAAACAATAACTGTACATAAAAATAAAAATTAGGTTTAAAAATAATAAAAATTTAAATAATATGCGATATATTTAACCGAAAAGAAATTGAAAACAAAAAGTTATTATCGCGATAGGAAAAACTATATCCCAAAGTATGTGAAAAACACATGCTACTTGCAGTGGTCCCAAAAATACGTGATAAAATAAACAAATAAAATGAAAAAAGTGTTAGTTGAATGTGTACTTACACAAATCTACGTAGATTAAACTAAAAGACAACACTATTCACAAATATTGTCAACAAACACAAAATAACAAACAAAACGTTATTCACGCACAAACAAAACAATTAAATTCGTAACTAAATATATAGCTACAACAACATTTTTATGATATGGCAACATTCGATTATTTACTTGTTTATTTGAGAAGTCTAGTCTTTGACGATTTTTGTCTCGTTAATTATTTTTTTTACTATACATGATATTTAGAAATGAATGATATTTATTAAAAGTAATAATTATGCCGTTAGTCCCTCCGCAAACGCGTTTAAAACAGGTTTGCAACTCGAGTCTCATGCTTTTCCCATCTGGCCACAGTCAACACTTTTAGCCTTTTGTAAATGTATACTCGGCCGCCATTTTGAAGATGCATATATCATCAAAATGGCGGCACAATTAATTAACAACAATTACACAAAAACAAATAATATAAAATATTTTTATTTGTTCAAACACAATCAATTTACAAATTTTTTAACTCTAATAATTATAATTTTTGGAGTAGAAAATTTATACTTTGCGCCATTTTGAAGACAAATAGCCGTCTCCACAATTATAATCGAGTATCGCGAGACACGCTTTTATCTCAGTCTGGACCGTGGTTAGTTTAGTTGCCAGAACGAGATAAATGCTTGGTCAGTATGCACACGGCGAATGACCGGGGCAGATGAAAATCAACCCAAATTCAATGAGTTGCGGAACTCGAGTTGTAAGCCAGTTTAAAGCGCATCAAAATGTAGCGATTTTTGTAAGTTTTTTGATTATTTTCGTTGTTTCAAAAATGTTATTTTTGTTTTATTTAATGTCATATCATAGATATGTACACATGTTTCGTGCAGTAATTCTAATGTACAGGAAAAATAACACCAAATGCAAGAACATGCAGTACGCCCGACCTGTGGCGCTATTGCGTAACTTTTCTGGTTTATTTACAGGGTTACAGGAAAGGGTATGCTAATCCTAAAAGGGCTTATAGTACTCATTATTACGAAGAACTTTTATTATGAATCACGAAAAAAATATCAGCTGTTCCATACATTTTATCAAGTGTTATTGATATTTTTCTATGAAAAAGCTGATTTTTTACGCAAACTCCATAGTAAAAATTTGTTTGTAACGATGAGTACTATGAGCCTTTTTCGTAGCATACCCTATTCGTATAACCCTGTAAAGCTAGGCTGGTTTTTACAAAGCTAGACTGTTTTTAATTAAGCTAAACTTGTTAATTAATCCAGCCTGATTTTAATGGTTTTTTTAAGTTTAGACTAGCTTTAAGCGAAAGCCAATTAGCCAATAGACAAGAATAGTTACACAATAGGGCTGCCTTCATAAATTTTCCTTTAATATCGACTACCACTAACTAATCGTAACTAAATTTAATGGCATTCATCTAATTAATTCGATTTTTGTACGACCAAAAAATTTTTTTTTCCAATCCACTTTTTTTTATTTATCACTACTTATTTCAAACTCAGCAACATGGTTGCACTTTCTCCGCTACCCCTAGCTTACAGGGCTGACTTTAGAACACTATCGACCTTTTCCCGATGGCTTTTGTGTATCAATCCAAGCAATTTTCGATTTTCGACTTTCGTAAATTCAAAAAAGTTTTTTGCAGTTCCATACAAAAAGTTTAGTGACTTCATACAAAATGTGTGGAAAAGGTCGATAGTGTTTTAAAGTTAACCTTTTTTGGTCAAATTGCTAAACTCCCCGCTACTCCCCCCTGGTTAGTACCACATTGAACAACAAAGGTATCTATCTATTTTAATCGAATAAACTAGTTCCTTCTCATTTCCATTTCTCCCCACGACTCCATTGCTACTCCCCCCCCCCCCCCCCCCGTCAGACCTAGCATGAGCCGTGGATAAATTTATTTTATCTTTCCACTGTTTTCACTTTTGCATTGCCAAAACTAGACTTTGGATATGTTTCTCTGTCTCGTGATAAAAACAGAGGAAGGACAATTTGTGCACAGTTCAAGCTAAGCCTCCTGATCCCCAAACTACTTCCTCCTAATTTCTCACCGTTACTTTCCCTAGTTCTCATTTCTCTTCCCCGCTACCCTACTCCCCTGATTCTCCTTACTACTCCCCCTGACCCCCCACTACCCCCCCCTACCAGAACAGCCGGTTGACCTGCCCCATTACCTGCGCCACGGTCTGCTCCCCGAGCGGCACGTCCTCCGACCGCAGCGCCGCGCGCCCCACGATCGACGTCGGGTCCGCGTCCAGGATTATCCTGGGAAATACAAATACATACATACTAACTAATCAAATAATTATACAGAGCTGTGAGGAAAAGGTACGCTAAGCCGAAAAGGGCTCATAGTACTCATCATTACAACATATGGTGAGTTGGGATCGATTTTTGGCTCAAGGGCACGGGTGCATTTCATTGTTTTTTGTATGTGTTCTTTTGTTAATTGTTTGTATGTACCTGTGTATAAATATTCTGTATTTTTAACAATTTTTGGTAAATGAATGAAAAAGTGAACAAATAATTAATGAACCGCCTCATTCTTCATCACTGATGTTGCCTAGAGCCGACATGGTAACTTAATACTTACTTAAATGAGTGAACAAAGAATGAATGAAAGAGTTAACAAAGAATCAATGCGTGAGCAGTGAGTAAAGAATGTATGAATAAGTGAACAAATAATGAATGAACCCATTCACGCACCATCACAGATCTCACCCAGTGCCAACATAATTATGGGGGCGTTACGACCTGCACTGTCGTCAATTTATGTCACCGGTGAATTTCGTGCATAGAGCCAAAATGGTAAACAAATGAGGGAGTGAACAAAGAACGAACAAATGAGTGATCAAAGAATGAACCCACTCACCCTCCGTCGCAGATCTCGTCTATAGCCAGAAAGGCTGCGTCCAAGTTATCGAGCAGCGAGCGTCGCTCCACGTTCCTCCGCACCAGGATACTGATCGACTCGTACAGAGCGTTCAGAACTGATTGCAGGATCAACTGGAATGTATACAAATATCGGCTGTCAACATTTTACTTATTAATGCAATTTTTGTACATAAAAACAGGTAAACCTGCAGGGCCTACTTTGTGTCGTTTACATTAGATAGATGTACTTTCTATTGAGTTTTACTCTTTTTTTTTTTCTTTCACCTTCAGGGAAGAACCCTTGTTAAGGTTCATACCTTAGTTAGCATTTAGTTCCATCACATTCTAGTAGATGACTCTGTACAGTCTTAAAACGCGCAAGCGTATGGATATCGCCTAACATCAACCTGTGTGTTTTAATAAAAAATACTTGCTTGATGATGGAACTTGTGTATATTATCTCCTTCGACATTTTTGAGGGATCCATACAACCCTTAAGGCAAGACTTAGGTGTCCTGTCAGTCTGTATGTTACAGCCTATTTAAACATCAAAACATACCTCGTTTTCATGTGAGCTGCCCATAACGTAGAAGAAGAGATCCACATTGCTCTTGTAAAGACAAGTTAGTCCTTCCAGCATTATGATCTCGGCGTTCGCTCTGCAATTCAGAAGTGGGATTGTGAAGATGATGATAGAACTTCAGGTATCTTCTATCAACACAGGGTTATACGCAAATGGTATGCTTAGCCAAAATGGGCTTGCACAGATAGTACTCATCATTATTAACAACTTTTACTATGAAATAAACCTGGAATTTGCGAATAAAAAACAAAAAAACTGTTCCATACATTCTGTTGAGTGTCATTGACAATTTTTCTATGGAACAGCTGTTTTTTTATCACAAATGCCAGGTTGGTTCCTTTGACCCCTTTTCGGCTTAGCATACCATAAGGTTTTATGGCATCTGCTGTCTCTGATATCCTTGAGTGGGAATAGATTTTGTATATCCGGAATTATAATAATGTGGCCCAAACCTATGCGGATGAAAACCTTGCAGCATTAGGTACAAAGTTCTGGACAAAAGCACACTAGTCTACACTACAATAATATTATAAAGAGGGTAGTTTTGTACTTTGGATGTTTGTAACAATTGAACTCAAAAACAACTGGACTTATTTCAAACATTCTTGAAACAATTATTATCCCTGAGTAGCATTATAGGCTATATTTCATACCTGTGCAAAGCCGGGGCAGGTCACCAGTCTTTTATAAATTAATAAAGTTACCTGTGAGTTTTATTAAATAAGTTCTTTTCAAATGCCTTCTGTTCTTTGGTGGTAGGGAGCACATTTTTGTCATAATACTTCGCCAGGATACGGTTTCCATCGTTGTCTAGGATGCACATCCCTTTTACCAGATACATGGTTGGATGCTGTAATTATTAAAAACAATATTATTTGCTTATTTTTTTAACATTGTCAAATACTTTTTTCATGATAGCTACTATTTATTAACACAATTTCACTACTGTGTTCAGGTTTAAGGGACTATGTTTCCAGCAAAATTTCAGGGCAAATAAGAGAACAAACATTTTACAGATTTGCTCATTTTGTCACCTTATTGAATTTTTTTTTTCGCTTTAGTGGTGAAGGTAGAAGCAATAATGATAAATCTATGCTGTATTCCATATTTTGTGAAGTTAATTATTTAACTGTATGCATTAGAAGCTGAATAACAACAAAAAAATTAAATGTAAAGTTGTATTTTTAATTTACCTAGTCCTATCTATAAATCACAGATTTCCCCCAATTTTTCATGGGGCCCTATATTACATGTTGTCAATATAGAATAATTGTTTACATTTACAAGCCTAGAAGCTACAAATTATCCATTTTACACGAATTTTATCGATTTCATCATAGATTTGGTAGCGACACGTTTAGGTTATAAACTATCAGAACAATCCATTTATGTAGAATACTTACGAAAAGCGAGCCTTCCGTAGATTTAGTGTGCACCATTTTTGAATTGTATTTTGGAATGTGTATTTAAATTAAATTGAAATAATACCACAGCGATATTGTTGACGTGTTTTACGTGTTTGTATTCGTAACTTTTTTTTAAATAAAGTTGACTTTGACAATTATTTATTGACGTGTTGACAAGTGACAGTTGATACTAGCTTTTTTGTTTTATGGGCAGGCCACAGATAAAGAATCGTCATGGCCATGTCGTGGCAAAAAATGTTTTGCAAAAAGAAAATCGTTTGTATGCAAAAAATAGCGAAATTGCGCCATAATGGTGGTTCTCTGTTTTGACTTGCAGTTTAAGATTTTTAGAATTTATCATGAAGCCATTTCTAGCAAATCATTCATGTGCCTTGTTGCATTTCTGCGGCATTAAGTATAATTAATATGTCGCTCTAAATAGAAGCTTTGCTAATCAAGAACAAGATACTGAATTTTGATATATTTTAATGTTTCGTATGAAAATGGTAAGAGGAACGCTTATGGTAAGAGTCCGGTGTTTGTGTCCCCATAGCTAATTATTGAGACTCATGTCTTCACTGGTAGGTTAATTAACATTTAACAAAACATTCGTTCTCTAATCGACGAAGTATTTAATTAAAAAATATTTAGGTACATGCCAACGGCTAATATCAGTAATTCAGTAGGTATTTATAGGTGTAAAATTATGCATTACTTATTATTTACTTATGTAGGTATCAAGATTACGAGATTAAAATTTCGATTTATTTTATTCTCAACTTAGACCTTAAAAATTACGAAAAGTTTTCTTTTTTGGTCAACTTAGGTAAAAATTAATTGTCAGTCGTCTATTATTATTAAATGTTAAAATCCTTAAATTATAGAAAAGATGGCACTTTTAGATACATTTCTCAGCTGTGTCGTGACAGTTAGGTTTGACACTCGAGTCGAGATGAATTATTAGTACCTAAAACACGCCAGTTTTAGGGTCCCGCACCAAGACAGTAAAAGGAACCTTTACGGTCAGAGTCCGGAGTCTGTCTCTGTAGGTCTGTCTATACGAGTATGTCTGTATATCAAAGTAGGTACTGTAAGTTGCATTTTTTAATTGTCAGACTTGAGATTGTTATTCTATAGTAAAACTTAAAGGTGTTGATACTCCTACGTCACCTCTGCTCCTGGCAATTCCTTATGAAAGCGAGTGATGTCATCGATAGAAGTTAAGGTGAGTCATAACAACATGCGACTGCAGATAGTTAGATGCGGACAGATGGTCAAATCAAAACAGACAATATCACTATCATACTTATTATTAGATTACAGGAGAATTTTCATTTTCGTTCTATCACATACCTACGTAAATATAAAAAAATAGATTTTAAGTCATAGTCTCGTTACGTTAAAGTTTTAAATTCCCGTCGCGTCGTCTCCATAGGAATCGTGTTCGATGGAGGTGAACGGTACTGCCTCACCGCAGACGAGAGCGCCGCCGCGGACAGGGTCGCCGGGGCTCCCGGGGTCGGTATGACGACGTCGGGGGGCGGCCGTTTTTCATCATACTTCGGCCCCGAGATCGTGGGAAGCGAGGGTCCGAAAGGGGCAGATTCCCTGACGGACGCGGGGCGCCGCGGCCGGGGGAGCGCCACCGCTAGCTTGTGGTAGAACCAGGGCTCCGCCCAGCGCAGGTACGTGTGCGTCGCGATGTAGCGCTGCAGCCGCTCGTCCATCTCCAGCGCGGAGGGCTCCTCCAGCAGCACCACGATGAGTCGCGGCCGCGCGTCTATCATAGCCGCCTCGTGAGCCTCGCGGAACTCGGCGCGCGCCCACGAGCTCGCCAGGAAGTGCCGCGACACGAGCGCCAGCGTGCGGTGCGAGTCGCGGACTGATTCCACGATCTGGTCCGGGATGCGCAGGCCGGGGATCCAGTCGCGGTGGTGCAGGCACAGCCGGTAGGGCGGCTCGAGGCGCGCCACCAGCTCGTGAACCAGCGCCTCGTCGCGGTGCGAGAAGGTCACGAAGGCGTCGTACCGGCGCTCGTCCTCGTCGGCCGCGCTGCGCCACAGCCCCCAGCGGTGCAGGACCGCCTTCAGGAAGAAGCGGCGCTCGCGTGACGCGAGGAACGCGATCGTGGATACCGCGAGGGCGAAGAGAGCAGCGAACGCGACCGCCAGCCCCGCAATGGAGGGCCGGCAGTCTTCAACGAGAGCGGCGTCCAGCGGCGTCCCATCCCTGCAGGAGGCGGCGTGCAGGTCCGCGCGCGCCGCCCGGCGGCCGCGGAGCGCGCGCAGCAGCGGCGCCGCGCGACACGAGCAGTCCAGGGGGTTGCCGGCCAGCTGCAGCGAGCCGGGGACCAGACCGAGCGCCGCCGCGGTCTCCTCGTCGACTGCGCTTATGGAATTATTGCGCAAGTCGAGTCCCTGAAAGAGAACGAAGAAAGTCAGCCATCGGGGGAGCTCGATGTTCATCGCTAAAAAAATATCTAGATCGTTCCAACGCTCGATTTTTATTTGGGTGTCTCGGAGAGAACAGCTACTGGAGGTTGCGATCGCAGGTAGTGCTGTTGATTTTGCCGGAAACGAGTTCTTACTTTTACGTTTCGTAAATCGTCGGCGTCCAAGTCGGCGATGCGGTTGTTCGCCAGCCGCAGCTCGTAGACGCGGCCCCCGGCGGGCGGCAGGCGCGGCGCGCGGGCCAGGCCGGCGCGCTCGCAGCCCACGCGGACCAGGCGCCGCGCGCGGGCCGCGGGCTCGTCCGGCCGGGCGGCGCACGCGCAGGCGGCCGGCAGCGCGGCGGCGGCGCACTCCGCAGGCTGAGGACACACCATGTCCTCGGGCCGCAGGTCCCGCAGCAGCCGCCCGCCCTCACACCGCAGCTCCCCGACTTTCTCCAGCGCGTGCGGCGACCGCTCCAGCACCCACCGGGTCCAGTACATGCGACAGTCACACTCGAGGCGGGCATCGGTCCCGAGTTTCACGGCGGCGCCGCTGGTCGGTGCTCGCTTCGCTTTCTCGAGATCGTCGCTCGTCATCTCCAAAAGAGTCACCGGGGCGCCCTTCAACCATACTTTTGCATTCGGCACGGTCCGCCAATACTGGAGGTCCTCGAACTGGAAACGAAAACGAAAACCCGTCGAGAGTCGCGTTGCGGTCGCCGGGGGCGGGAGCTGATGATAATTATCGTCATATTGGTCGTCTCACCGACAGCCTGGTTACGCCGGTGTCGCTGAGGTCCAGCGTCGCGAGCTGCGGCATGCTCTGTCGCCAGTCGCGGCAGACGCGCGTCACGTTGGTCTTATTCAGAAGCAGCTTGGTGAGCGTCGTCACCGGGCGCAGCGGCGCGTAACCTGCGAGTGGATTACCGTTCAGAAAACCCGAGCTTCAGTTTCAGTCGAAGTCGACAATGAGGCGAAGACTCACCTCCCTCGTCGCAGACGTCGCCGAGCCGCGGGTTGGAGCCGAGGTTGAGCTGTGAGAGCCCGTACTGCACGTGTCCCACCGCGCGCAGCACGCCGGCGTCCAGGTCGTTGGAAGACAGATCCAGTTCCCTTAAGGACAATGGTAATGTAGCGCTGAAATAAAAGCAACTTTGATTTATTTTTCTGTACACGATTAATAAGTGTATTCTAAAGTAATACGTCTTTGGCCTACGCCCAATAAAGACGTAGGTACCTATCACTAGAGATGTTCAAATAAAGCTGAATGAAATTTTAAGCTTAATTGTTAGCTAAAGATCTCATCCTAACTAAACATCTATTTTTACGTCAAA
This sequence comes from Alcis repandata, assembly GCA_949125135.1. Classification (NCBI taxonomy): domain Eukaryota; kingdom Metazoa; phylum Arthropoda; class Insecta; order Lepidoptera; family Geometridae; genus Alcis; species Alcis repandata. The sequence continues at coordinate 7,326,885 of OX421250.1, read as the reverse complement.
ACCGGTGATTACTAACTTTGGAATCGTCCGTAGGCGGTTGCCGTTTAACTCGAGCGTGAACATCTCACACGCGTCATCGAACTGCCCCTCGGACAGAGACTCCAACGCTCCTTCTTTGAAAGCGACGTGAGTGAGATCCGAATGGGAGGTCCCGAACAGCCTGTTCGGCAGGAAGGTCAGATTTTGCGCGTTTGTAACGATGACCTCTTCCAGACTCGAGCAGTTGGCCAGCCAGCCGTCCGGCAGCGTCTCCATCGCCGGCGCCGTCAGCGACAGATGGCGGAGGTTGTCGCAGCGCGACAGCGGCGGGGGGTGCGATTCCGTCCAGTGCAGAACTTGAAGACTCTCAAGCGCTGGAGCGGCGTCGAGATGCAGCGTCGTCGCGGGGGAGCGCAGGTTGAGCGACTCCAGCCGCGGCGGTACCGCCACTGCGTCGAGCGCTCTGTCGCTTTCAATCGTGAGAGTGTGCAGAGAGGATGACGCGTAGACCGCCTCCGGCAGCCGCTCGATGCCGGCGTGCAGCAGGGTGAGGTCGCGGAGGGAGGGTCGCGGCGCATCCAGCTCGCCGGCGGGCAGAGGCACGTGCTGCACCTTTAAATAGCGTAGCCTCTGCAGCGGCGCGAGGAAATTTCGCTCCACACTGACTAGATCGTCATCGAACGCGCTAATGTCGAGACGGAGAAGGCGCTCCAGCCCGACAAAGTGGTTAGCGGTGATCAGGGACTGAGACGGAAGCCTGTCTAAGGTCAGCTTGCTCCTGGTCTCGATATCTTTTGTTTCGTTGAACTGCATCGTAACGTTGAGCCAGTCGAGTTTGTCCGCTAGCGAGGTGGCCGGTAGCTGGCAGTTTGCCAGGACGACGTGCCACGCGGTGACCGCGGGGTCGGCGCGTGGCATCGCCGGAGACTCCGATATGCTTCCTTCGACGCATTTGATCCTTAGAAATCCGTCGGCTGATCCGAATATGACCGATAACTCGTTACCTGCAAAGAACGATAAATAAATACAACAATAGGCATGACTTTTATTAATCAAAAAATTCAGTGACGTGTGGATTCATAATGAATATGATCCGGCACGTAAATAGCCTACCCATGTCCCATACCCCGAGATAATTCAAAATAAACTTCATATTCTAAAAAAATGTGTAGGCTCTTTTTCATTATTTTTTTTTTCTAAATAGACATAGACAGACAAAAAAACATAGTAAAAAATGTTGCTTACCATCCACTTCGTACCGGTGTTCGTCAAATTGAAACATGCCGACGTAGCGACAGCGGTCGTGGCGGCAGCGCAGCGGGGGCTCCTCGTCCGCCGCCACGCACACCAACACCGACACCAACACCGACACCGACAGCGTCCGCATGTTTTTAATTCAAACTATAATCCGCATTTCGCCTGCAAAACATAAGCCAACCTTTGATGATACAAGGTATAAAAATATTTATAAAATACCAAATAAATACTTATTAAGGTTTAAAAAGTTGTAGGTAAAAGACCAAGTTCCAAAACTAAATTTTTATACTTTTTTATTATCTGTTCGAATATTTATTGAAATAAAAACTATAGACACCTACATTAAATATAATTTACTTAGGGCATGTTTTAAACTTTTATAATTTTTTTTTTATTTTTCCTAAAATTTGACCCGTCTACTTTCCCGAACGGCTGAATCACCAATGGCTGTTATATCGCCGGGTCAAACGTGAAAACCCACAGTTAATTCTGGGGTTTTTCTAAATATATATTATTAATAAATAACAGAAAAATGTTGTTTTTTTTAAGAAGCATGTCTTGACCCGGTCGGTTTTTTTGTCGGGTTTTCCTCCGATTAATCTAGGTTGTTAGGGGAAGGTTTAAAAATTAAAAAACAGCTGGTGAAACCGCCGGGTGCAGCTAATTGTTTGTAAAAAAGGCCTGTAATAAAAAATAAGCATAAATTCCTCTTTGAAATTACCTACTTACATAATTATAAGTACCTACTAGGTGTAACGAAAATTAAGGGTGTTCTTTTACACGTCAAAGTTTTCTGACACAAGTTTGCTAGAGAGAAAAAATGTCGAGTCTCCATACGCCATGTTTCGCCTAAAATATGTTGCGAAACCATGTTTTGCGTTATTCCTTGTGTGTCCTTGTGTGTAGACATAAGTACACGAAATGGGTCAGGCCTTCAAAACATCGTAATTTTTCATTAAGTGATTCTGCACTGTTATTTTCCATGTAAAATTAAGTAGGTAAGTCATCAGAGTAAATTCAGCATGGGTTAAATGTTTCGTATCGCCATGTTTGCTAGAACGAGACAGCACGAAAACAGAGCAAGAGAGGCTAGTGATACAGATTGCATTCTTTGTTCAAAAAGCAGCTTGTAAAGGTTAAGAGCAAATAGGTAAATTTTCGTTAGTACATACTTACAAAATATTTATTGGCTTCGCTTTTTTAGTTATACACAGGGCCGGTCCTAGGGCGGTGCGAGCGGTGCGACCGCACCGGGCGCCTTCAAGGGGGGGGCGCCAAAATGAACCAAAACGTGAAACAAAAGACGCGCGAGTCGCGTAACACGCACGAACAAAATTGCGGGGGAACGGGCCGCGGGGTGAACTTTCGTCCGTCACTTGTTTCACTAGGCAGGCATCGTCTATTATAGTCAGGCCATTTTAATAGGTCACATTTGACAATTCATCAAAATTCAACAACGTAACCTTGTAACGGCGGGCATAAAATAATTTTTTTTTTCGTTTTGTTAGAACTGCAGAATTGCTTAACTTTTTTCAATAACGATTACATATTTATTGTAATAATGACCGATGCGAGTTATTTTATGACTTGTTTTTTTAATAAACCGTTTTAAACATAATAAACAATTAGTGATTTACGAGATAATCTACGATCTCGTAAAGAACTGAACGTTGTTACAATGTTGCGTCAGTTAACCCCTTTTTCTTTTTAAACACTAGGGATGTTACTCTAGGGCACGCCACAATAGTGGCGGTAAGTCCCCTCTTTGAGGAGTGGCTTGAGAGGCGCCACGGCGCCCTTACCTTCCGTCTGACGCAGGTCCTCACCGGACATGGTTGTTTCGGGAGGTACCTGCACCGAATCAGGCGGGAGGAAACGCCCGGATGCAACCACTGCGAGGATCGGCCGGAGGACACGGTGGAGCACACCGTGGAGGTCTGCCCCGCTTGGGTGGAGCCCCGCCGTGTTCTCGTAGCGGCGATCGGCGGCGGCGATCTCTCGCGTCCGGCCCTGGTGCAAGCCATGGTCCGGGGCGAGGAGGAATGGGACGCCGTCGCCTCCTTCTGCGAAGCAGTGATGCTAGCGAAGGAGGTGGCGGAACGTGAGAGGGAGAGAACCTCTCGTCCCAGCCGCCGCCGTGGGAGGCGCTCCGGGCGTCGGGGGTCACGTGACGACCTCCGGCCACCGTAGACGCGGGCCTGTGGACGGTGAGCTATTGGGCTAGCTCGCTGTCCGTCCGTCTTATGACGACACAGGTCGTGTCGACGGCGCGTTCGTGTTCCACGCGCGCCTCAAAGAGATGTCAGCAACATGGAAGGGGCCCGAGAGGGCCCATGCCCGTCGGGGCTGCGGGTAGAAGTTACCGCGGCCTCGGCGTTACAAGGGCGTAGAAGGAACATGGGTGGTTTTTGGTCAGTAGAAGTCTGACACTCCCTTCCGCTCTGCCCAAAGAGTGGGAGGGGTCATTTGATGATTTCCCACCCCCCAAAAAAAAAAAAAAAAAAAAAAAAAAAAAAAAAAAAAAAAAAAAAAAAAGGGATGTTACTCTAATTTACAATTTCTATAATTACAATCCATTATGATTAACTTAACTAATATTTTAGCAACTTTGTTAATATTTACTTATCTTAATATATATAAATCTCGTGTCACAATGTTTGTCCTCAATGGACTCCTAAACCACTTAACCGATTATAATAAAATTCGCACACCATGTGCAGTTCGATCCAACTTGAGAGATAGGATAGTTTAAATCTCAAATTATAGTCGCAATTTTAATTTATTGCAAATTATATATATACATACTGATAATTTTTACTATAAATTGACAAGTTAGCATCAACATACTACGGTTGCTATAGTTACGCAATGGCTTTTGACAGGACAACGTCTGTCGAGTCAGCTAGTTTATTTATATTTATTTAAAATATGTAAGTATATATGTAATTATAAAGTTGGAATTTTTTTTTAAATTTATTCGAAATTTATTTTTACAGATAAAAAACATGTCACCGCCTTCAAAAAAATTATCTGGTGCACAAAACTTAAAAACTGTGATTTTCTATTCTATTTGTGTGTATTAGTGTCCGACCGAATGTTCGGTTTCGGTTTCGTTTTCGGTTGAGTTTCGGCAAAAACACGAGTTTCGGTTTAGTTTCGTTTTCGGCGGCAAACTTGCCGAAACTACGACCGAAACCGAATGTGCATTCGGGAGTTTTCGCGCTGTGATCGGTCGTGTTCGGCGCGTTAAATGAATTAAATAATCCCATCAGAGCCAATGTCGTGATTCGCTTACTACCTCGTGTGTTCATAAGTTTTGAGACAAACTTTGTACTTAAAAAATAAAATAAAATATTACTGGCTGCTATTTAATTCTTTTTCCAATTTTGAATTTGGAATGTTAACTTTTGTTTTCTTTGATTAACAAATTAATTTCTTTCAATTTTCTGGTGATGATTTCGCTATTTAAGCGGAAAAAAAATCAATGGAGATTTTCCGTGAGGTGAATACTTCGTGTATTACACTATCAAACGATACAAGGAGACGAGTTCTTTGCAAGATCACCAAAGGAGTGGTCGGCCACGCTCTGTGAGGACGCCTGCGAACATCAAAATCATCCGAGAGCAACTTCGCCGAAATCCATGTCGCACTCAGAAGAAAGTCGCTCTGCAGACTAATATTTCCCGCGTTTCAGTCAACAGAATACTGAAATATGATCTTAAGGTAAAGGCGTATAGCCGTAGGAAAGTTCACTTTTTAAACGAACGTCTTCGTAAATTGCGACGCGAACGTTGTCCAATACTGCTTAGGAGGCACGATGCGAGGAAAATACTCTTCACCGACGAGAAAGTCTTTACTGTCGAAGAAAAGTTTAACCGACAAAACAATAAAGTGTATGCCAAAAGCAGCAAGGACGTCCCAGCTTCAGCACGGAATGTCTCGCGTACGCATCATCCGGCTAGTGTGATGGTATGGTGGGGAGTTTCATATGAAGGTGTCACTCCGCTCCATTTCTGTCAACAAGGCGTCAAGGTGAAAGCCAAGAATTACCAAAGTGACATCTTAGAGCCTGTTGTGAAACCCCTGTCTCAAACTTTATTTCACAGCAAGGATTGGGTTTTCCAGCAAGACTCAGCGCCATCCTGACTCCTGTAAGGCAAAAACCACCCAAGCTTGGTTGAGGGAAAATGTGCCGGCCTTTATCGCGGCGAACGAATAGCCCCCCTCTAGCCCTGACCTCAACCCGCTGGATTATTCTTTATGGCTTGAATTAGAGCTCAGGGCCTGTCGAAAGTCCCACCCAAACTTGGAGTCACTGTAGCGAGCCCTTATCCGAGAAGCAAAGCGAATTCCGCTGGAAAAGATTCGTGCCGCCATTGATGACTGACCAAATCGTCTAAGGGCCAGTATTAAAAATAAAGGTGGTCATTTTGAATCACAATTATATTTTACTGTTGATTATTATTAACTTAATGTGTACTGAAAATTTTAGAAATAAGCGGCGGTTTCGGCCGAAACAGAGACCGTTACCGAAATTCGTTTTCGGTTTCGGTTTCGGCCGTAAAACTAGTTTCGGTAGGACACTAATTATTTATTTTATTATAATAATATATTTTTTATTATATTTTAATTTATTTCCTCGCAATCGATGTGAAAAGTCGAGTGTAAAACTCGGGCATAAAACCCATTTTATCCTCGACTTTATATCCGCCCTCGCCTTCGGCTCGGGCTAGCTAAACGTCATAAATACAAGAATATTATTTTTATAAAACAAAAAACAAAAACCGACTTCAAAAGACCGACTATTGAGTTATTCATCTATTTGTCGCGCACGTACTTAATGCAAATTTAAGCCTTATATGGTTTACTCATGGATACCATTATCAGAACTGGACTAAATTGAAATGGGACCAAATGGGAAGCGTCATAAAAAAATAATCATCAAAATCGATACACCCAGTCAAAAGTTATGAGGTAACAAACATAAAAAAAAAAAAACATACATCGAATTGATAACCTCCTCCTTTTTTGAAGTCGGTTAAAATGGCTTGTTTTATGCCCTCGTTATACAATCTACTATTTCAGTTGTCCACCACTTCACTTATAGGTATAGTATTCGCACAAACTGGTGAAACGAACTTTTGACAGCTGAATAATCTGAAGCCACTGCTTTTCTTCTGATGGAAAATAAAGCAACTGCAGAAACATTTTTTTTTTTAGAGGGGCGCCATTTTTGGTCCTCGCACCAGTTAAAAATGTTAATAGGACCGGCACTGGTTATACAGCCAAGTTTAGAACACCGTTATAATATTTGTACATTTTTAAAGTAGTAAGTACTGTAGGTATTCACAATGAATTAACAGCACACGCGATGCGATATTATAAAAATAACTTCGGCTCCAGGCTCCAACAGAACGGGTTCCAACTTCCACGACTCATTTACAGCGAGACATGGTTTTAAATGAGTGTGCATATTAAATGTAATGTACGTACTAGGTATATAGGTACACATACTGTTTCATGCATGAGTATTGAATTGACTAGTATAATAGGCACATCTATTTATTAACCGACTTCAAAAAAGGAGGAGGTTATCAATTCGACTGTATGTTTTTTTTTTTAATTTTTTTTTTTTATGTTTGTTACCTCATAACTTTTGACTGGGTGAATCGATTTTGATGATTCTTTTTTTATTAGAAAGCTGACGCTTCCCATTTGGTCCCATTTCAATTTAGTCCAGTTCTGATAATGGTATCCATGAGAAAACCATATAAGTCTTAAATTTGCATTAAGTACGTGCGCGACAAATAGATGAATAACTCAATAGTCGGTCTCTTGAAGTCGGTTTTTGTTTTTTGTTTTGTAAAATAATGTTCTTGTTTTTAAACCACTGTTTTGGATTGTTTTTGACGTGACAACGTCTATTAAATCGATGAACGCCGGCTGCACGCACGAAAAAGTCTCGTTACGCTCATTGTCCCGTTACGTTCATTGTGACGTCACGATCGGAGCGAAAACAGTATGCAATCATTTCATCAATGTTTTGTTAAGACGTTGTCACGTTAAACTATCGTCCGTAAACCGACTTTACAGACAGCCATCTTTTTTTCAATTTTTTTTAAATATTATTGGTGTTATAAGTTTGAACGCTATGTGTATCTGTCGGTGGCACTATAGCATTTAAATGGGTGAACCAAATTGGATGCAGTTTTTGTATCTGAAAGCAGGGTTTCTAGCGGTGGTTTTTAGACATGATTTACCAAAATCGGTTAAGCCGTTTCAAAGTTGAGGGCTTTTAAATTATTAACTAACGAAACTAAAAATAGCCATAGTCCTAATTTTGACCATTTTAGTTTAATGTTGTGTTTATTTTGTTTTCCTATTTGATAACTAGTTCGCTACGATGTAGTCGCAGACTCGCAGCGCAGCCAAGGTTATTAGTTCACTGATAACTGAATGATTGTGGTAAAGCGGGAGTAACACTCGTTAGTGGAGGGTTCCGTATCTGCAAAATTTAGGTGCGGTTTTACATGCTATTCCAAAGTAATCAATTTGGAATAAAAAAATGTTTATCTATTGAATTAGGGTAAAGCTAACTACCTATAATACCTATATGTTACATTACATTTTAGTACAAAATTTCTTATAAATCTGTTGAATCGTTTTAGGCGTTTTAGCGTAATGTGTATCTAATACACTTAATTTTATATCACGACATTTTAGACAATGGTTTTTATGTATGTGGTTTGTATGAAGTTTTGTATAAAAACGTAGCTTATAGGTACAGGAAGCAGCTAGTTTCATATTATAGAGCCTTGCTTTCCCGTTGTGCATACACACAGACATACAAACTCAAAAATCACACTTAGCGTGTACCATTTTTCCCGTTTCTTTTCACCATGTAGCAACTACGGAACCCCAATAATAAACAGCTGTTATAAACACAGATTATACATTTATATAATAGCTCAGGGTAAAACCCGTCTATACAAAATGCCAATAAACAAACGGTTTGATCGCTACAAGCATGGCTTCACACACACGTATGTAGTTACCTACCGTAGAGAGGAAAAAACTTGCCAAGACTCGCGCACGAATAGTTTCGTACCATCTATAAAAATGGCATAGTACAATTTGTTAATAAAGCGGCAACAGAAATACATCATCTGTGAAAATTTCACTGTCTAACTATCACGGTTCATGGGATACAGCCTGGTGCCAGACGGACAGACAGCGGAGTCTTAGTAATAAGGTCCCGTTTCACTCTTTGGGTACGGAACCCTAAAAAAAAACAATTATTATAAAAAAAAATATATACGTTAAGAGTAAAGTGAGTAAAGTGTTTTACCCCAATAAGTACCTACCCGACATTATTGCTTGCTATTTCTCTAATTTTTACACTTTAAACGATTTGGATAACATGATATGATGATACTAGGTACATATAATATATTATGTATTGTTACAAATTACATGGTCAAGATAAAACACGCAGTTCATATTTTATTTGGTATTTATTTACCTTTTGGTTTTATTTGGTATTTATTTACCTTTTCGGCTGCACTCGTAATCCCGTCCATTCTTTAATAATTATTACTACCTAATTCAAGAGTTGGGTTTCTATGACTGGCTCACAATTTTCCTGTTCCCAGCATCTTTCTAAAATGATTATTAGTTAAGAATAGCGCCATCTAGTGCGTTTTTTCTGTACTAGCTTCTAATCTCATTATTAGTTTTTAATAGCGCCACCTAGTATTTCTTATTTGTACTATTTCCCAATCCCAATTTATTAGTCTGTAATCGCGCCATCTAGCGTTTTTTCTTCATACTAATTTGGTGAAACGATTCTCTTACCTTTCCAACAACTCCAACAAGCAGTCGAAGTAGTATCTGTGGTTGAAGCAATGAGAATTTCGTTATCGAAATGTTACTTTTCTATCGCAATAGATAGCGCTACTTGTCTTTCAGAATTTTAGAAATATTTTTCTTTTAACCAAGGGTTTATGGTTTTAATTAAATATAATTTAATTAATTTAAAAGAAGCTTAGTAAATAGTAGTAGTATTCAAAGCAGACTCAGTTAATATATAATTAGGTACCAACAAATAACAAACAAAATAATGTATGTAAGTAACTTCAAATTATTTCGAAACTAAAATCCGTTTCGGGTATCCATTTACAAACATCTGAAGCGGGTCTGCAGCCATTTAGCGGAAGTTTTACTACAAAACGACCAACACCGTATAGTTCATTGAGGGCGCCACCGTCGTTTTTCCTTAACATTCCTGAATATTCTCCATACAAAATTTTAGTACCTCTCTTTTGCCAGTTGCAGACACAAGTTTGTCGCGCTATATTGAAATTTGATTCGGTGACATCAAAGAGTATCTATTTAGTCTGTGGTTATTTCAAGCGTTTCCCTCCATCTGGTAAAATGAGGCGCGAAAATGGCGTTCGTTGATTTATTGTTTTACTTTTTCTCCAATTTTGTATTCACTTATTAATAATGTAGGTACTAAAGCATATTTTTGTCAAATTGTATTGGATGATAAAATAGTTGTATCCGGTGAAAAACGGTGATGATGAAAAGTAGATAATATGTTAATCCAAGGGCAGCTATTAGTATTCCTAATTTTTAACACGCTTTTATTAGCTTCACCTGTATGTTTGTTTGTATGTTTGTAACCGACTCCTTTGAGCGCGTTTTTGACCCACTTTAAACGAAACAAGCTTTTATTGCATTGTCAAATTTGAGCTCAATCGGACATCGGGAAGTGGTTTAAAATTCAGTTTTTGAAAAGATTTGACCCACACAAACATAGTTATAGCACAAAATACCTTATAGGTACATAGTGACATACATTGCAAGTTAAACTTTAAAAAAACACCTTCAAAATTATGACGTACGAGCCTGTGACGGCATAAATTGTGACACTAGGGCTGGGCTTGACACAAAACCAAAAACGACGGGGTGTTATTAAAATCCAAAATATTTTTAAGTTATACCTAAGTTTGACGTGTCTGTGTGTGTGTGGCATCGTAGCTCCCGAATGGATTAACCATTTTGACTTTGTTTTTATTTGTTTGAAAGGAACCTTTCATCAGGATCCTTTCAAACAAATAATAAATTTCCTTTCCTTCCGTTTTTTTTTGTGGGAGTGTTCTTAGCTATGTTTGATAAAAATCGGTTCAGCCGTTTCGAAATTGGGGGTCTTTCAAATTATAAATTTAATCTTGTTTAATTTAAACTTATTACCTAAATCAAAATACTTTTTTGAGCCAATTTTAATTCCAAGCTAGACATGCTACCATAATACAACAGCAGCCATTGCTGTCCCATCATGTGAGTACCACTGACTCTCCAAGGCAGCAGAGCTGTGGTCAAACGCCTAGCCTAACAAAGAACATTCTCAACCTCTAACCCCACTCAAATCATTAAAACCTTTCATCGCTATTAAAAAGTGTCTAATACAAAAGAAGTATATTGCTGAACCATCTGGGATGATTCAACAGATAAATACAAAAGCGCGGTGTCGACACTTTGTCGGCGTCTTTACGTCTTTCTTGGCCAGTGGCTGTGTGTTACACCGTACTCACTAAACGTAGAAAGTACTCTATAGTTGACCGAGCGAGCGAAGCGTCGATGCAACGACTGGTAAAATTTGCTTTCATCTGTCCGGATGTTTGTTTGTTTGTTGGTACTCGCGTACAGGTCGCATTTCTCAACAAATCTCGACAGAACTTGGTTTTTTTTTAATGTAACGTGACGTGACGAGACGAGCAAATCGCTCGCCTGCTAAATGTTAAACGTCACGTTTGCTTAACAGGTCTGCACCACCCAGAATTTTGAACTCGCATAATTCAAGACCCTGCGCGGCACAGCACTGCGCTCGTCACCCTGAGATATAAGTTGTTTAATCTCCCATTTGCCCTGTAATTTCACTGTAAGTATATACAGGTTCAACAATTTAATACAATTTTTTTTATCGTCGGGATTTTTTGATAAGGGATATTTCCTTCAAAAAGGGGGGAAATTGCTGCAGCATCATTTACCGGGCGATTTTAATAAAATTTGGCAAACGTGGACCTAATTCTAAACAAGAATTTGGAATATGAGTAAAATCGGTCAAAAGGTTGTTGAGATAAAACACTGATGACACGCAGAATGTGTTGAATTACAGTAACGTAACGTAACAAAGCTTGTTAATCTGTTAGGGTGACGAATCAACATCGAGCTGTGCTGAGCTGTACTGCGCTGTGCTATGTTTGGTCAACTCGCTCGTCTAATATTTCAATGAGGATAGAAACAAACCATGCTGTGCTGCGCTGTGTGAGGCTACGCTCTGTTTAAAAACGCAGCAGTCTCGAGCGAGGCGCGCTACCCGCCGTGCTGAGCCGCGCTGTGCCGAACTGTGCTACTTATGTTTTTTATGGATTTTTATGTGCTGATTACTTTTTTGGTGGACGGACAACGTAGTTCTAGTTTAGCTTAGCTTAGTTGAGTGAGTTTAGTTTTCATTTAGTTTAGCCGGCGGTGGACGTTCGGCTTTCTAAGCAAAGCGCAGCACAGCTTGATGTTGATTCTTAAAAAAACGTAGCTTAAGAAACACAGCGCAGTACAGCGCAGCACAGCTCGATGTTGATTCGTCACCCTTACACTTCGGTATAAAAGCGGCCTAGCGTTTTCATTGTGAACATTGTGTGAAGTTGAAACACTGTGAGACAATGGGTTAGCCTTTTTAAAGTCGCCGCTGGGAAAATTCTTTAACAATTTATTCATATGGGGTCCAGTATAAAAATAAAAGGAAATTCTTAAAGAAATACTATTTTTTTGTGACAAATCGCTCGCATGATGTTAAATGTCACGTTTGCTCATAACAAGTCTGTGCCAAAATTTTCAAATAATTAATAACAATAAAATTTAAAAATGTAATCTTTTTCATTTGTCTGAGAACTAACTTAAAAGTGACTCTGGTGTTTTCCGATGGCTATAATTAATCTGTGTGTCTTCGAGTCGCGAGTGACTCGGTGTCTCCAGTCGCGCGTGCTGCGTCGTAGACCGCGGCATTGCGAGCCAGCAGCCGAGATGGCGGCCAAACGCAAGCCTATCACTGAATTAAAAAAATGATTGACCGTGATTTGTGATAAAGTGAACATGTCGGCATTTCTCTGCAAACGCCAGGGTTACCACGGTTACCGCAGATGAAGTTCCGTACACTTTTATCTATTTCTTCTACAATTACTTTGTCGCCTCTTCCTCGGCCAAGATTACCGTTTTATATCCTTTCTCACCCCGAAACCTATTAATGGAAACAATATCTTTTACAACACCATAAATAAGGGTTCTATTTATTGCGGACGGTACCCTAATTTACAATGTGCGGCTGTGGAAACCAGTGACATGGCTTTAGACAACTCCTTAGCACAGTTGGAGCAAAGTGAGTCAGTATTATCTAAGGAAACGCATTTGTATGTTTGTTTAACGATAACTTGTGTATGGTTTATCCGATCTTGATAAAATTTTGCAGGTAAATTGTTCATTTCAATACAATATTTTTGATTTAATAAAATCTAATTTAGTAGTTTGCTTAGCGGTTATTGATAAGTAACGACGTTGTTGTTTGTAATATTTTTTTACATCATTAATTTATTTCTAGTTTTCATTTTGACATTTCGATTTTCATTTATTAGTATCGACAATATTGTTGAAAAAAAAACGTTTCACACTCATAGCTCCCCACTAGAAATAAATCCTGTGTCGGGGATGCCATGGAACACAAAGACAAGGACAACTAACACCCAGACCCAGACAGATATTTAAATTCATCATTCAAGCATCTGCCCGGCCGAGAATCGAACCCGGGACCTCTGGCTTATAAGGCGAATATACTACCAATGCGAATACTTGAATTGAATTTATATTATTGTTAATTAAAATTAACAATCTTATTTTTTTTTTGTAATTACTGTTACCTATATTATTATTTTAATAAGAATGACATGTAGCTTTTTGTTACGTAAAACTAAAACTATTAAGACAAAAATCCGGGGTCTACAGGTACTACGAGTGCTACAACTAAATCATGAGAGCTAAGACACTGACTGTTCCCTTCTCTTTCTGTCGCAAATCGCGCGAGTCTAATCGATTGGAGCTGGCATATAGGGTTAATTGTGTTTTTTGTGGCTTTTACACAAGGAGGCTGCAGGAGGCCCTGATTGGAAGGACTATCGGGCTGGGAAGTTACTTGAGAAATAAAGTTGACGATGTGCGACGGATGACACACTGAGAAAATTGTCCATCTAAATTACGATAAAAAAATGATGAATTCACTTCACTTTACATAATTCATCAAAATTCCGACGAATTCACCTAAAGTACGGAGCATACTGATACCTATCACCAGAAAGTACGATGATTAGCACCAGGTTTTTACAGTGACAACTATAACATAATGATATAATATGCTTGTCACCGTAAAAACTAGTAGGTAAGTGTACTAGCACCAGTTTTTAGGGTGACAATCATATATTATGATGGGTGTCACTGTAAAAACGTGCTAATCATCGTACTTTTTGGTGATATCAGTATGCTCCGTACTTTAGGTGAATTCATCAGAATTTTGATTGCCATTTTTCTCAGTGTAGTGTAGGTAGGTAGGTATATATAAGGGCAGTCGACTTGAACTTATTGTATTGCAAAGTCTAAAAGTAAAACGTTGTCCACGACTGTACAGCACCTCACCACGTGCGTGCGACCATCGCAATCGAATCGCTTGTTGATTGGTGCTATCGAATTAATCGAGTCGGACGATCGGTAATGATCGGTATTGGCTTATTAGTTTGGGTAACGTTCAGGTGCCATTCTAAAGTAGACTAGACTATTCTAGACTATTCTAGACTATTGTAAATTTGTAATACTCAACATTTAATCCTGCCACTGCTGGGACACAGGTCTACCCTCGAAGGGTGAATAGGCCGTATTCCGACACGCTGCCAAGTGCGGGCTGGATTCACATACCTACGCATTGAATTTCTTCTCCGGACGTATGCAGGTTTCCTCACGCACGATATTGTCTTTCACCGAAATGATGAATGTTTACAATTAGGTCTATTTTATAATCTAAGTACGAGTAGGTACTATTTAACATTGGCAGAGTCACAAGAGGTACAAGCAAAAGTTAAAATTGAAGTAAGCTAGGCATTTTCTATTTTTGAGTGCCTCAAAAGTTTTTTATTAGTTTTATTTTAATTTACTTACACTTTTTTTTATTCAATAAATTTCTTGTAGTATATGCGCAAAAGGAGTAAAACGATGCCTGAAACAAATTTCTTTTTTTACTAACCGACCGAATAAAACCATAGACAAATTAAAAACTATCGGAAAGCCATTGTACCCTAACGAGAACCCATTAAACTTTAGTTCCGTAAAACTATTATTTTCTAACTATTTTAATGTTATGATGATGTGGAAAATTATATCACTCTATGGGGGTTTAAAAATTTTATGGCGCTTTGTGTTTAGGGCCATTCATGAATTATGTCCATGTAAGGGGGGGGGTTGACTCAGTGTGACATTGTGTGACAAGAGTGGGAGGGTTTCTAAGTTTTGTGTCATCACATTTATCTGAAATATCGAAATAATTACAAGCGATTTTTTAAAGTAAATGTTAAATTGTGACATCACACTATATAGAGAGAGCGGGGGGTCTCACAAATGTGACCAACACTAACACAGACGGAGGGGGGGGGGGGGGGGGGGGGGGGGGGTAATATTTGGAATTTTAGAGTTAAAAAGTAGTAAAAGTTGTTTTGAATTTTAGAAAATAGTCTAAAGAGCTATTACGTAAGGGTATTCTTAGTCGAGAAGGGCATACTCATCATTATGAACAAGTTTTACGATGGGGTCAATCCTGAAATCCAGAAAATTAATTATGAGGTATAACGGTCGTCATTATGTAATTCATTACTTTTTAAAGTTTTTGCACATGCGAGCTTTACTTTATTACGTTTAATTTAATTCTCAAATAATACTATTATTTGTAAACGTTACTTACCTGTAACATTCAATGTTATTTAAAGTCAATTAATATTCTGATTTCTGTTTACTTTTAGTTATTATGCTAATATCTCTGCACAAGCATTTTAAAATCTTTTTATCTCATAAGTCTAAAGAACAATTCCCAGATGAGGACCAGAGCAATGTCCTAGTGATTTAGATTTATGAGCATCCAAGTAAAGCCACGATTTGGCGCGCGCGCAGCGTTTTGCGGAGCGTACGGCTACGTGTCGCTTTCTGTGTCATAAATGCAGAAATAATGTTTTGCTTAGCATGTGCGAGTTGGTGGTCAAACGCAACCTTTGCCATGACATACAGACAGACGGACGGACAGACACCAGAGTCTCACAATAAGGGTTTTTTTACAATTGCCCTAAAATCCATCATCTAGCTTAGAGTAGCTAAAGAGTTTTTCTATCTAGCTATGACAGAAGCTCTTATTTTGTTTTCAGACAGGGCTAGAAGAAAAGGTTATACTATGCCGACGAGGGTTCTCAGTCCTCATCATTATGAACAACTTTCATATTATGAGACCAGTCGAGAAATCGAGTAAAAAATATTAGCTGTTCCATAATATAAATATCAATGACATTTGACAAAATATACCCTTTCGTTATAACCCTGTACAACACAAGAACTTTCAATACGCCTTTCTTTACGCTGAGATAAAAATGCCGCCTTATTCCAACCACCTTACTAACTATGCCTCAATCTGCGTCGCAGAGGTCAACGCTGATTTATATTTCACTAAGAAATATGAGACCAAGTTATATATCATTATAGATCATTTGGAGACGAACAGGATGATCCTTTTCTTTGAGGTATAATCTTTTCCTTTCCTTAACCTTAAGAGGGTTGAAGTTTTTCCTCATTAGTTTTGTTAGAAAGGTTAATAAGAAACTTTGGTCAAGGGAATGTTTGTGTTCGCAGATTTTTTGAAATTGAGCTTTTTTTGTTAAGTAAGGCTTGCGTTTGACCGTCATCTGGCCTGATGGTAAGCAACACGCGCGTCTAGAAGAAACCGATTTAAAAAAGCGTAATTTATATATATTGTAGATAATTATACGAAAAACTCGTACAAAACGCTTTGATTTCACTTTTCTTATGCGCACTGCTAGAGCGTGGAATGCTTTGCCCGAGTGGGTGTTTCCCGATAGATAATATAATCTATGTGGTTCTAGGCGCGCGTGCTGCATCGTAGACCGTATCACTGCTTACCATCAGGCGAGATGGCGGTCAAACGAAAACAGTTAAATTAAAAAAAAACGAATTTATAATATTATTAAGAAAAATATCACCCTGTATTCCAGGTGGAAGTACATCAATAATGGTTCGGCCATCCATCATGAGTCCAGCTTGACCCCGCGTGCAAACTGCTTGCACGCTGAGAGCCGGCCCTAGTGTCAGGGTTAGGACGCAAATGACTGGATATTTCTAGATCTTATTCTAGAATTTTCTAGAAAAACCTGGGACCTAAAGTTTAGTTGGTAGAGGTGATCTATCATTCAGCTGTTTATTTTACAAGTTTTCTTGCAATGCTTGTAATATATGTAGGTATGTACTTATATACCTATACAGGGTTCATAAGGGTATGTTAGGCCGAGAAGGGCTCATAGCAAGGGCGTCGCCAGCTTATGACTAAGGGGGGGGCAATGGGGCAATATTATGGAGGATAAAAAAAATAAACGCCGAGAGCATAAAGCGTTACACTTTGGAAGTCTTTGCCTCGATGACGATTGTAATAAGAACACGGTTCTAATATCAATGTATAAAACTTCACAAGCCCTCGACAGCACAATAATAGAGTCGGGACAATTTAGACATTGGAGGGTACAGTAATTTCCACCCAGCTGAAAATTGGTAGGATTGTTTGAAACACCATCATAAATGAAATCTAAAAAGTCACCATCGATCCGATACGTGCAAAAAATCTTACTCCGGGTAGAAGGTCACCAAAATGGGTTTTTCGCGATTTTCTCAAAAACAATTCAAGCTACTAGGAAACTGTTCAAGACAAGTATGTTCTCTATAACATTCCCTACAGTATTGCTTTTAAATGCATGTTGGTAGGACTCATGGTTTTGAGATATGTTGAAATTCATTTCAGACCAGGCCAAAAAGATGACAATTTCTCTTAACGAAGCCTCGGTTAGCAGTAGATCATATCACAAGTTTGTAAATGAGTTTTCCTCAAGTTTTCAACATCGCTAAATCCGACAATCTCAAGAAACACTTTGAAAAATGACTCTTTGTGGCTCAAATCGGATAAATGATGATGATGGCTGACGAAAAATTTTACCTCTCGTATCTCGGAAACGGTAGAAGGATATAGAGGGGTACACCCGACTTTTGAAATGTAGATCAAATTTTTGGGGAAATGATAAAAAAATATAGTCGCCATCGCCATACAAAAAAGTTTGACAGTCATACAAATAAAAAAAAAAGGAAATGCTCACAGCTATGGAACCGCTGTAGATGGATGGAATGTACTTGAAGAAATATTATAGAGGTTCATAACGACAATCGAGATTCAGAAACAAAAATCCAAGATGGCGTATTTCATGTTTTCGTCAAATTCCAGTGGATCTTCCAGTAATCCTATGAGGGTGATATTTTGGATCTGGATCTACATATTATTACACTGTTTAATGGTCTTGCGTTTTGGCAAATCTGATGATCGTGATGAAAATGGCGGCGATTTTTAAAACGGATGTCTAAATCTTAATGTTATTCTGAATATTTCAATATTTTCTACAATTTACATTAAACCTTGTGAATTTATTAACGTTTTGTCATGCGATGCGGAATTTATTAATAGGTAAGGAAGTGAATTGCTCACACTTTGGTCGCTTTGCGGCTAGCTACATTTGATCTCTAGGGGGGGGCAACTGCCCCCCCTGCCCCCCCTTGGCGACGCCCTTGGCTCATAGTACTCATCATTATGAACAACTTTTACAATGGGATCGACCCAGAATTCGCGCTAAAAAATCAGCTGTTCCATACATTTTGTCGAGTGTCACTGACATTTTTCTATGGAACAGCTATATGATGAGTACTATGAGCCCTCTTCGGCTTAGCATACCCTTTATGAATAAGGTTGTATATTATGTATGTTCGGGTCAAATCTTGCAACTGAATTTTGAACCACTTCCCGATGTCCGATTGAGCTGAAATTTGGTATACCGGTGTAACTCCGATGACAATGCAATAAAAGCTATTCAAAAGAATATTCTATAATACAAACTTTTACTCACTGTTTATCGGTAAAATAAGCTAAGCAATAAGCATGCATTTAACTTTTTAAGTATTTTACAATCATTCAAAGAATTTTCGTTGTGTTTTCAAACAAAAATCCGATCAATACGATTCGACGCGCTCAGCCTAAGATTCAAACCTTGGCATTAACCATTGACATTAACACGTATTAACGCCATCTTTTGTTCAGTCTCAGAATTAATGGCGCATTAAATGCAGACAAATTCACAATTACAGGTACAATGCGCGGTGATTGATTGTATGGCGTGTGAATGTGAGAGCTTGGGCTGGCTATTCATGGCCAGACAGGTCTAAGTCCAACGTGAGTTTTTTTATTCGACTATACCTCTAGGCTTGCGTTTGACCGCCATCTCGCCTGATGGTAAGCAATGATGCGGTCTTCGATGCAGCACGCGCGCCTAGAAAGAACCGATTCACTCGCGACTTGAAGACACCCAGATTACATCTATCGGGAAACACCCACACGGGCAAAGTATTCCATACTCTGGCAGTGCGCACGATAACAGTGGAATCAAAGAGTATCGTACGAGTTAATGGTAAGTATACACACAACATTTATACACACAATTTTGTATTGTAATTATAACGTTTCACACTCACACGTTTCACACTCATAGCTCACTAGGATAAATTCCTGTGTCGGGGATGCCATGGAACATACACAAAGACAAGGACAACTAACACCCAGACCCAGAACAGATATTTAAATTCATCATTCAAACATCTGCCCGACCGGGAATCGAACCCGGGACCTCTGGCTTATAAGGCGGATATTATTACCGCTGAGCCAAACAGGCCGTCCAAATAAGTCCAGTAATAATAATTTCGGCCAGTATTATGGTAAGTATAGTATATCAGCCCGTATTACACCACGCTGACAAGTGCAGGCTGGATTCACATTCATACGCCATTGAATTTCTTCTCCGGACGTATGCAGGTTTCCTCAAAAAGGTACCACAATAAAAATATTTTAAACATTAGACTTTCAACCAAGAGTCCATAGTCAGCGGCGGTCTTCATAGTCGTCCCATGAACAACCCGCCTTAAAACCTATCAATAAACGATACAAAGGAGAAGCACAAAGCGGGAAGTGTTAAAAGATGGACCGAATTATGCGTGAATGAGCCGGCTGATTGCGTGTTTTGATGGGGACGGTGTGTGCGAGATGGAGCCATCGGCTTACAAATAACTCTAGGGCTGATTTAACATCCTACTAATATTATAAACGCGAAAGTTTGTAAGAAAGTTTGTTCCTCTTTCACCCAAAAACGGCTAAACGGATTTACACGAAATTTGGAATGTAAGTTCGTTTATGGTCTGGATTAACACATGGCTACTTTTCATCTCGGAATATGCGGGTGAAACCACAAGGTGCTAGTATACTATGATAAACATAATACTTAGCTTCTAATTTACAATCTTGTAAAACATTACAATTATTAAATTAATTAAACTTTGACACTGGTAGATTGTTTTGCGTACCCGCATAGGCCTCCCCTAAAGCTTGCCACTCCCTTCTATTTTGGGTCATTTTCCCAAGTAACTCCAGCCATCTTTCTGATGTCGTCCTCGCATCTGAGACACTGCCTCCCTTTCCTTCTTTTATGTTGTCTAGGACACCATTCTGTCACAATCCTGTCCCACTTTTCGTTGCGACTCCTCATCATGTGACCTGCCCACCTCCATTTAAGTTTTCTAATACAATACCTCTTTATTACACAGCTGGAAGCCGTGGTAGCTCAGTGGGAGAACCGCCGCTTCGCATTCTTGAGGTGGCGGGTTCAAACCCCGACTCGTACCAATGAGTTCTTTAGGACTTATGTACGAATTTACATACCACTGGCTTTTCGGTGAAGGAAAACATCGTGAGGAAACCTGCATATGTAGTTCACGCAAAAAGGGCCGATTACCGGCCTAGTTGCGGAAAAAGAGCCCGCTCTTTTATCTTTTTTTTTACACAGCTGTACTTAGCATATACTAAGTAATTAAATAATATTTTATCGTACTATGAATATCGATGTGATTAGGACACCAGAAATTTCCGATTGTCACCACTGGGGCCGTAAAAGGGGTAGACCTGGGAATGACCCTATTTTTCAAGTATAGAGTCGAATATTTCGACCAAAGTTTGGATCACATTCGGTGATCTTGTAAATTTTCGATCTTCTTATAATGTTATTATTGAAAAAATATATTTATATTTCTTCTAAAGCCGTTTTCTCGTAACTCACAAACATCGACATTTATGATATTAGTAGGGTCCATTTCATTATTTTCGTGTAATTTATAACACAATGAGACCACGTTAATTTCTATATTAAAATGGACATAGACAACCAAAATGGGCACAACTTGGAAAATTGCAAATAAAAACCACATACCTAAGTGATTGTGCTCGGATCCACATACCCACATAATTATACATATTACACACAAACAGTCAAACACATTATACTACGGTCGATACCGCGGTGTTGCGGTCGATATAGCAGTGTTGCGGTCGACAGCGAGCTTCAATTGAACGCAGTCGTTATTGAAATTCGAGTGGTTATCGAATATAATTATTTATCATTGATTATTGTGTTTATATTATAAAATGTGGTATCGTGTAGCTTTCGCGTGTAGCAATGCAAGATTCGATTTTCGGTTTGAGTTCGGTGTAGATGCGTTAGGTATGATGATATGCAGGGTTAAAAGGAAAGGGTTTGCTAAGCCAAAAGGGCTCATAGTACTCATCATTATCAACAACTTTTACCATGGACCCGGAATTCGTGAAAAAATCAGCTGTTCCATACATTTTGTCGAGTATAATCGACCTTTTTCTATGGAAAAGCTGATTTTTTTTTCGCGAATTCCGGTTTGGCCTCATAGTAGGTAAAAGTTGTTCATAATGATGAGTACTATGAGCCCTTATCGGCTTAGCATACCCTTTCCTTATAACCCCGTAAGCAAGGCCTTAAATATTTATTTTTTCAATTGTTGACGATGGTATAACCCGATCCCAAGTACAGTACAGTCAACACAACAAGGTGTAATGATGCAATGAGCACCTTTTGTGGCACAGTCTTACGTTTAGATTCATTTGTACCTGTCCGGAATGTAAACCGACCCACCGCGGTATGGTAGTTGTCGATTAACGAAGAAATTTTGTTACGAATAGAAATATTTAGTCGAATTTTTACGTCATATGTATTTTGTCAGTGCAAGAAGTAATAAACTGCAAATAGTAGCTAACTGTTTTACTATGAAAACTAACGTAGTTATAACACTTTTTGTTCGTAATGAACACGAAAATGCTCACTTTTTAACACGCTTTTATTAGCTTCACCTGTATGTTTGTATGTTTGTATGTTTGTATGTTTGTATGTTTGTTTGTATGTAACCGACTCCTTTGAGCGCGTTTTTGACCCACTTTAAACGGTCAGATTTCTTTCAAACTTTGTAGATATATCGAGGACCGATGACAATACACTAAACAAATCGTGTTTTTTAGTTTTTTTAACTATTAATTTTTTTAACACGCTTTTTCTATAAAGTTTCTTTAACTTTTAATACCGTTTAACTTACAAATGGTAATTTCGTCATTCGTGTCAGAGAACAGAGTGGCGCAGTGGAAGCGTGCTGGGCTCATAACCCAGAGGTCCCTGGATCGAAACCACGCGCTAGAAATCTTTTTGCTCAATATTTTTTGTTACGCATCAATTTTATTTTATGAGGTCTGAGGATCGAAACCACGCGGCTACAAATCTTTTTGCTCAATATTTTTTGTTACGCATCAATTTTATTTTTAATTTGCTTGAGCAGACGGCCAAAAATGGATAACACGAACACATTTGTACATACCTATTAAGGATGGTTAATAGTTAGCAAATCGAACTAAAAAGCGAAAAATAAATAATAGTTAAAAAAAAACTAAAATAAAAACACGCTTTTTATAAAAAACCGAACTAAAAAAATAGAAAATAAAATTTTATAAATTTAAATTAAGAATAGGGTTGAAAATTTCAATAAATATAAATTAATAATAGTGTAAATAAATAAATATATGTATTTTATTTTTAAAAAAGCGTGGGGTGCTTTCTAAGATATTATCAAAATGCTAATCACTCTACTCATGTCTGTCAATACAAAATGTATCTACAAAATATATAATATCTATTGACCCATACACCCCACGCTTTTTAAAAATAAAATACATATATTTATTTATTTACACTATTATTAATTTATATTTATTGAAATTTTCAACCCTATTCTTAATTTAAATTTATAAAATTTTATTTTCTATTTTTTTAGTTCGGTTTTTTATAAAAAGCGTGTTTTTATTTTAGTTTTTTTTTAACTATTATTTATTATTGAGTGTGATACTCCGACTAGTTTCGATCACATACGGTGATCTTTTTCGAGGAGTAATTACAAGTGTGATGCGCTTGAAGTCGCGCCGCGCCTGGCACTGATTTGATTTTGCAGTTAATGACTTCTTGCAGTATGCTGACGATTTGGTAGTTTTCGGCGACAAGACCAAGTTTCTTGATTACAAATTTTAATGTCAATTTTGTCCATCGAAAACTACCAATGTCACTTTTTTTTTGCTGCACGATAAGGATTATTGTGTAGAATGAATTGACCAAGAAATTGACCTTTAGTGCCTTTTCACACGTACCGGTTGCCGGGTAGCCGGCGCCGGTTACCCGGCGGTGAAGTGTATGGGCATAGTACATAGCTTTCACATGTACCGGCGTTATTTATCCGGCAGGCGGGTACATTTGACACCGGGTATCCGGCGCCGGCTACCCGGCAACCGGTACGTGTTTTAGAGGCACTTAGAATCTACAAAACTGATTTTGTTGACAACAAACGTTAAACTGGTCGATCAATAAAATACCGTTTTTGGTAAATGTAATAAACATTACATAATTGTCTGAATTGTAACTTCAAATGTGTCCTTTATAATAATAATTCACACGTCAAATTCTACAGCCAACTTTACGAAACACAATTTAAAGTTGCCGCCCTGCAAACCGGAAACAGCGAGTTTGTAAACATAGCAGGTAAACGACTACAGCGTTGTCATTCTACCCTCACTTCGTCAGGATAAAGGTGGGAACACACTTGGATTCTTCCGGTGTCCCAAATATGATACTAGGGCTCGCCACTAGGCCTGTGCGAATTGGTTTTACTTGCTTTTATTAAAACCATAGCAAATTGAGGGCGCGGCTTGCGTACTAGGTGATCCTGGCATTCCTGGCAACCTTGCCACGGTACTTTCATGATGTCGCCTTTTTAAACAATGTCAGCGCCATCTAGTTTCAATCGCTTCGAACTAAAACTTTTACTGTAGTTTATTTTGATTTTACGAGTAAATATTTTGAAAAAGACTAGACAAGTCTTATCCTTTGTGAAACTAGTGCAGCCGTACCCTAACCGGAAGTACCCGCCGGCCATCTTCGCGTCACCGGAAGCGGCCATTTTGAGGCAGCGGCGATTGATTGTAGAGCTACAACTATTATAGACAAGGCGATAATTTGACCGAGCGAAGTGAGGTCTCAGAGTGTAGGAGAAAACAAAAAGGTTTTGCGTGTATGCTTGTTGGCTTGTCCGAAGAACTCCAGTACGGCTTTGGATAAACAAGTCTTTGATAATACCCACTGTTTGCAAGTTTTTGTCAAGTCCAAATAAGAGCAGTAGCAACAATTTTTATTTGAAATTGTAATGTATGGGAAATTGTTACTATTTGAATAATAAATGTTATGCTATTTTATTCTATTCTATTCTAGAAGCAATTTTTTCGTAGTTTATTCCCATTTATTTCAATTTACGCTTCTTTGTCAGTCACACCCCCGTCAAGCAGTACCTAATGTGCAAACATTACTGTGTTTCAGTGTCCGGGCTATGTTTCCAGCAAAATTTCAGGGAAAATAGAAGATCAAACATCTTATTGACGTGACGAGCAGTGCTGTGCCACGCAGGGTCTAGAATTTTTAAGCGTTCTAAATTCTGGGTAGCGCTGACCTGTTATGAGCAAACGTGACGTTCAACATCAGACGAGTGATTTGCTCGTCCCGTCACTTGTTGGCATAAAGGATCAGCTCTGCCCCTTCCTAGCCCGTCCACACCTTGCAGACACTAGCAGTCCATCGGAAGCAGGCGTGGCATCGCTTTCACAAAATTGACAGATTTGCTCGTTTTGCAGTTCCTGCGTCAGGCTATTTCGAAATGATGGTAATGCAATTTTGGGAAACGCCGCTAAGTTATAATACCTGGGGTGTTGGTAGGATGTTTTCCACGTCGGGGATTATAGCCATCATACTTAAGGGGTGATTGCAAGTAACTAGTACAGTGGCGAGACAGTACATTCGGCCGTGTCCTCGGTTTGTAAAAACAGTTTGACGAGGCGAGACAGTCACTAGAACCATGGTTCGTTTGCTCGGCCGAGTGTGCCCATTTACTGTCTCGCCACTGTACTCGTTACGTGTAATTAACCAATTACGGACCAAATTACTACTTATTAATACTTAGACCAGTTTTCACCGTTTGCATCGAAGCTGATCTAATAAAAACAAAATACAAACCTAAAGAAGTGTTACACCAACAAACAGTGACAGTTTAATGTAATATAGTAGGGTGGTGTTACTCGTTGGGAATGATAAAAAAAAGATTCCCAACGAGTCACACTGTGACTCGTTTTGGTGTGACTCGTTGGGAACTCCTCATTTAAATTAGTGGAAGCTACTTTCAAAGCATACAGGCCCAGAATTTGATCGAGTAAATTTCAGTTCTCACCCGCACTTTATACCGCAAGCCCTGCACTGCTAGTTGTCTGGAAGAGATCGCAAATAGAGATGAGATCGTTTTTTTATGTCTGTGCTGAGTTTTTTTGTTTCTATTGTGTATGTATGTATTCATATTGTTTAGATCAATAAAATAATTACCTATTATAATATTGTATATGTCGCCGCGAGGGCATTGGGCGTCTTCGAGTTTTCGTTCGAAGCGACACTAGCGCCGCTGATGGCATATCCTGTGAAACTTACACTCGAAGTAAAATCTATTTGGTAACTAAATACTCGAGCAAAATCTATTTGGTTGAATATTTGCTGCTTTTGTTTAAAAACTTGATAAAGTGGCAGCCGCATTCCTTTTTCATACAAGGCGTGCCACTTTTTGTTTGAGATTCAAGGTGAAACGTTGTAAGTAAAACTTTGAAGAAAACTGAAATAAAAATAATTCAGTGTTTCATGTGCTTTTATTTCAAGAGAATTCCAACAAGTGCTTAGAATCATTTCTATTAGTTTTTGAGTCGAAAACTAGGCAGTGTAGAGAGTTCAATTGTAACAGTAAAACCGATTGTCGTCAAGGCTGGCGGTTTTACTCGTTTTAAAAGATACTAGCTAGTTCTCTATTCGACATCAGAAGTGGGATAGTAATCTATTGATCCCTCTCTGGCCGTTAACTATATTTCAGGTGATCCTGGTCAAAACTACATATAAGGACCCCCGGATGGATGCATCCGAGCAGAGTCGGCCGGCGCCTGGCGCGTCGACAAGTTCAAACGAGTCTACACAGCCTGCGGCAGCTAGCGGACTTGATGCGACGAGTGGGCCTGCAGCGGGCGCCATATCACCGCCGCCGCTACCACTACAGTCTGGTAATGTGCCTCCAGAATTTTACTCGCACATGATGACGATGATGCAGCATATGAGCGAGCGTCTATTATCACAACAGAAATCTGTTGGCAAGGTAAAAATTACTGAAATATTTCTACCTTCGTACGACCCGGACGGCAACGTTGGAGTCCGTGAGTGGTGTACGCACATCTCTATTGCTAAAAGTACCTATAATCTTACTGACTATGATATCCGGATGAAAGTAACCAGCTTGCTAAAAGGTCGTGCCAAAATATGGGCTGATAATTGGCTTGTTACGACATCTAGCTGGGACGAGTTACGTGAGAATATAATCACTACATTTGAACCAGAAAACCGTTACTCGCGGGACGTACTCAGGTTTAGAGAACACACCTATGATTCTTCCAAGGATATTGCAGAGTTTCTGTCACAATCATGGCTGCTATGGAGGCGCCTAACGAAAGACCAGCTCGAGAGTAGCGATGCTGTGGAGGCAGTGATTGGAACGGTGAGTGACGAACGTCTCCGCATTGAATTAATGAATGCCAGAGCTATTTCAGTGCCCGAGTTGATATCTGTTGCATCTTCTATTCGCGTTAAACGCCCAAGTCAAAGTAATATCGACAAACCGCTTTTGAAACGTCCCTAGGTTACCGTAGATAACAGAGACTCCCTATTTTGCACGTTTTGCAAAAAGAACGGCCATACTTTCAGTATTTGTCGCAGTAGAAACCATCGGAATGTTCCATCGACCGAGAAAAGTTCCGTGACGTCATCTACTACGTTACCTAAACAAACTAATGACAAATTTTGTTCATTTTGCTCAAAGCACGGTCACACGTTTGACACTTGCTTTCGTCGCGAAAAACAAGTAGCTTCTAATGTGAACTTCGTATCTAGCGATAGGTCGTGACGTCCGGTCTAAATAAAATGCGTATTTGTGTCGGTGATCAAACTGTCGATACAGTCTTCGATAGTGGCGCGGAATGTTCCGTGATGCGTGAATCGGTCGCGAATAGACTACCCGGGCGTAGAAGTCAGTCGGTTAATTATCTGCGTGGAATAGGCCCCTTTACCATAGTTTCCACAAGTACCCTCACTGCAATTTGCGTCGTTGACAACGTAAACGTTGAAATCTTGTTTCACATCTTGCCAGACTACGAAATGACATCAGACGTATTAATTGGTGCGAACTTACTTCACGAGACGGGTATCAGTGTCATAGTAACGAAAAATAGTGCAACTTTGTTGTCACATCCCCGAGTTATGCACGTACGATCGCGTAGTCCATTATTCGAAAACATCGATCATGACTTAACTAATCAATCTGATGTTGACGAACTGACGATTTTGCTAAACAAATACTCGCATGTGTTCACACAGGGCTTTGCAAAGTCTCGTGTCAACACGGGTAAATTAGAGATAAGATTAAAAAACCCTGACAGATACGTTGAGCGAAGGCCTTATCGATTGAGCCCTGTTGAGCGCGAGAAAGTTAAGGGAATCGTGGGTGAGTTAATAGAGAATAACATTGTCCGCGAAAGTAAATCACCGTATTCTAGTCCGATCATTTTAGTAAAAAAAAGAAAAGTGGAGACGATCGTATGTGTGTAGACTATCGGGAATTAAATTCTAACACTGTAAGAGATTACTTGCGAGTTACTTTCGCCGCTTCATCCCAGATTTTGCGCGTACTATGAATGGTCCCTTTATATAATCTGACTAAGCAAGGCACTAAATGGCAATGGACTCATGTTCATGAGGAGGCACGACAACCGATTATCCATCACCTCACTTCTGCGCCTGTCCTAACAATTTTCCGAGAAGGCGAACTTAGAGAATTATACACTGATGCCAGTGGAATCAGATTTGGGGCAATTTTGGTACAAATCATCAGCCGAACTCACGTGATCGCCTACTTCAGCATGCGCACCACGGACACAGAAAGTAGGTACCATAGTTATGAACTGGAAACATTGGCCGTAGTGCGAGCAATTAAACATTTCCGCCATTTTGTTTACGGCCGTAAGTTCAAGGTGATCACGGATTGCAACGCCTTAAAGGCCTCCAAGCACAAGCAAGATTTACTACCACGCATACATAGATGGTGGGCCTACCTACAGAATTACGACTTTGAAGTTGAGTACAGGAAGGGCGAGCGGATGCAGCATGCAGACTTTCTCAGCAGGAATCCAGATCCATTGACGGTAAACACCATGACCAGTAACCTCGAATGGATTAATATTGAGCAACGACGCGATGGTGAGCTGCGGCCTATCATAGATAGCCTACACAATGGAGATGATGTTCCCGGATACCTCCTCGAAGGTAATGTACTGAAGTACAGAAAGAGCGATCCAATTCAAGGAGAACGAAAACTGATAGTGGTCCCAAAGTCTTTTCAGTGGAGTCTCATGAACACGTTCCACACGACCCTTAAGCACCCAGGCTGGGAGAAAACTTTACAGAAAATACGAGACACCTACCATTTTGACAAAATGTCAACCGTTGTCCGAGAGTTCGTGGATAACTGTGTAATATGCAGAACTTCAAAACAGACATCTGGAGCCATACAGGTACAGTTACATCCCATTACTAAACCAACGGTTCCATTCGAAGTCATTCACATGGACATCACTGGCAAACTCGGTAGTTCGGAAGAACAAGAGTACGTCATTGTTACAATAGACGCATTTACAAAGTATGTACTTCTCCGACACTCCAACGACAAGAGTCAGTTTAGTACTACGGCTGCCTTGAGGCAGGTCATTCACCTCTTCGGGACTCCGAGACAGATCATCGTGGATGGCGGACGCGAGTTTTTAGGTGAATACAAAAGCTATTGTGACAGGTATGGTATTGAGATTCATGCCATATCCCCAGGAGCGAGCAGAGCCAACGGATAAGTGGAGCGAGTTATGTCAACCCTGAAGAATGGTCTCATAATGATTAAGAACTATGAAACCCCAGAATGGCACACAGCTCTTGATGGCTTGCAACTCGCTCTGAACTGTACGGCACACAGAGTGACAGGTATCGCCCCACTTACACTACTAACTCGACGTCAAAATTGCGTGCCTCCGGAACTGCTGCAGTTGGTAAATTTCGATAACACGTCCGTCGACGGCGATGCTATGGATCGGCATGTACAGCTCAGAATGACGGAGTTATCTGCGAAAGTTAAAGCGAGATTCGACAAAGGACGAGCGAAAATTCACAATTTTCAACGAGGAGATTTCGTTCTGATAAAGAACAATCCAAGAAATCAGACTTCTCTCGATTTGAAATTTAGCGTGCCTTATGAAGTTCACAGAGTTCTGGACAAAGATTACGCGTCACAATGATGATATTATTGGTGAGCACGTTTCACTTTATTCGACACCAAAGCATGCGTATGAAACACAAATTGCATATTGACACGTGGAGTTGACCAATATGTGTATTCACGCAAAACATAATAATTTACATATTGGCGCGTGGAGTAGACCAATATGTGTATTCATACAAAACTTAATCTGCACATTGGCGCGTGGAGTAGACCAATGTGTCAAGCAATAAAAATCGAATTATTAATGCATATGCAACCGACCGACCGAATATGCGACCGTTATAATGGCCTATTATTATTAATGCATATGGGCGCGTGGAGTGCCCATATAGCAGTTAAAAGATGCACATTGGCGGTACGACCGTCAATGGCCTATTATTTGCCAAGACTATTACTTTGACCAATGACTGACTATGACTGTAATTATTAATTCGATAAAAAGATGCACACTCGCACTCGCACCTACTTGATGTATGGTAAATCAGCGATTCAGTTGATCTACATACTATGTACCAACTTAAATTTAAATCATAGGTTTAGGTGTACTGTGGAAGTACCTAGCCTCAAAACATTACTTTCTTTATTTCAGTAACAACCAGGATAAATGCCAAAACGACACAGAGCACGCGTCGCATTGCAGAATGGCCGTGTCGCCGCGAGGGCATTGGGCGTCTTCGAGTTTTCGTTCGAAGCGACACTAGCGCCGCTGATGGCATATCCTGTGAAACTTACACTCGAAGTAAAATCTATTTGGTAACTAAATACTCGAGCAAAATCTATTTGGTTGAATATTTGCTGCTTTTGTTTAAAAACTTGATAAAGTGGCAGCCGCATTCCTTTTTCATACAAGGCGTGCCACTTTTTGTTTGAGATTCAAGGTGAAACGTTGTAAGTAAAACTTTGAAGAAAACTAAAATAAAAATAATTCAGTGTTTCATGTGCTTTTATTTCAAGAGAATTCCAACAAGTGCTTAGAATCATTTCTATTAGTTTTTGAGTCGAAAACTAGGCAGTGTAGAGAGTTCAATTGTAACAGTAAAACCGATTGTCGTCAAGGCTGGCGGTTTTACTCGTTTTAAAAGATACTAGCTAGTTCTCTATTCGACATATACCTACTTACACTTGGGTAGTCTATCAAGTCTCACAAGAAATTTAGATACCGGTTCCACCCACATTACTTCAATGAACTTTTTAAACTAAAAACAACAAGATTAAGATTAAGTTGTCATTTAGATGTGTATAGGATCACATAAATAATGTGAATGTGGGAAATATTTCACACTAATAGACCTGTGGTAAAAGGGAGACCGGTTTGCGTGGCGTGTCCATTGTGGCGTGCTATCCGACTTTTTTTACAAGCTTTTATTTAACCTACAATATGTATGACTGTATGTATGTATGTAAGTACATTAGTACATATGTTTGTTCGGTTGGACTCTTGCTACTCAATTTTGAAGCAGATATCTAGAACCAATCGAGCTGAAATTTCTTGATGATAAGCTTGCGTTTCTCTGGCATCTCGGCTGCTGGCTCGCAAAGCCGCGGACCCGCGGTCTACGACGCAGCACGCGCGCCGAGAAGAAACCGAGTCACTCGCGATTTGAATAGGTACACACAGATTATACCTATCGGGAAATCTCTCAGGCAGAGCGGTCTGTCACTCTAGCGATTATTTTCGGGTTCATCATCATCATCAACTGTTTCCCTCACCCCTGGACAGCATGCATAGCATGAAAAGCACTGCTAAATGTTGCTGTAGGTACGTACCGGTATGCGTGATCTTCAGCGTGCTATCTTCCTCGCAGCTGTGCTAGTCTCATCCACTGCCGTGACGTCTTTACAAAGTCATCCGACCAGCACGCTTTCTCGTGGGATAAAAACGTAGGATACAAAGTTATAGGGTTCGGTTCGGGTGACAGTATTTTAAACGTGCGTACGTTTTTCTTGTGTTTGACGTGTGACAACGTGACAAGCCGCATACTATTGCAAGTTCAACCAATTTTTCTAACTGTCGTCAGCATTTACCCGGCACTAGCTTAGCATTCCGAACGGACTTGCTTTGATCAATGGCTGATTAGAGGATAGCGAAGTATCGGAGACTTTTGATACCTACATAATAATATTTTTGAAGCAGGTTTTGTTTTTTAGGCAGAACGGCAAAAAAGAAAAATATTTTGCAATTATTACAGATAATTTTCCTTTTTTTTCAAATTTGCTGGTTAGTAAGAAATTATCAATCAGCTATGTTTTTTTAGTTCTTATCGAATTAACCTAGATGGCTCTTTTCGTAACTTTTTTAATTTTTTTAACTTTTTAAGTAAAAAAAATACGAAAATCAAATTGAAAAAAAAATTATATTGTCCATTACTATGTTTGATTTAAAATGATTTACTACCTGATCTAATTTACTGATTTTACCGCGAGCATCAGAAAACATAATGAAATGAAACATTTTTATTGCGGATTATTTCACCAATATACAAAAATATGTTACATTTACAAAAAGCATTCTGCATGCTAGTTTTAAAACGTATTCAAGAGACGTAGGTATATTTTTTACCCTCATTTAATAAGTCCTGATTACACCATGCAATATAAATCCTTTACCGTGTTCACGGCATTCAATCACGATTTATTTCTCTAAGCAAATAAGATTAATACTGAGAAATCTTTTGATATCTAGCTTTCGATAAATGAGCGGAATCATCGGAGAATCGGAGATGAGTCATGGGTCTGATTCATTTTAGAAGAAAAGGTATAAAAAACTGTTTGAAAAAGTGTAGGTAGGTATGTACTAGGATTTAGACAGCTTTGTAAAACTGTTGTAAAACTGTTTGTTTTTTTTTATAAAAGACAGCCTTTGTGGAATTTCTGACTGTACCTATAGAGTTATAAGGAAGGGCATGCTACGCCGAAAAGGGCTCATAGCACTCATCATTATGAACAACTTTTACTGAAAGACCAACCCGTAATCCGCGAAAAAGAAATCAGCTGTTCCATTCATTTTGTCGAGTGTCATTAAATGCTATGGAGCTGCTGATATTTTTTATCAAGCAGGCTGGAGATCACATACGCCATTTAATTTCTGTATCGATTATTTGCGGGTTTCCTCACGATTTTTGCCTTCACCGAAAAGCCAGTGGTAGGTATGTACGAGTAAATTAGTACATAAGTTCCAAAGAACCTATTGGTACGAGTCGGGGTTTGAGCTCGACACTTGACGAATGCGAAACGTCTTTTTTTTTTATTTTTTTTTTTTTTATGTAATTGAGTGACGAGACGAGCAAATCGCTCGCCTGATGTTAAACGTCACGTTTACCCATAACAGGTCTGCGCCACCCAGAATTTTGAACTCGCAGAATTCAAAACCCTGCGTGGCACAGCACTGCGCTCGTCACCCTGAGATATAAGTTGTTTAATCTCCCATTTGCCCTGTAATTTCACTGGAAACAATGCCCTTCCAACCGGAACACAGTAATGTTAGCACATTACTGCTTGGCGGTGGAATAACTGGCAAAGGTGTGGTACTTCCCCAGGCGGGCTCTGCAAAAGAGCCCTACCACTACCGTCTGTTCTCCCACGGGGCTACCATGGCTGATTATCCTTGTTCTTTTTCTTTCTAGGCCCCCCTAGTCCCCCTAGATCCGCCACTGCTGACGGCTGGTACTGCGATGGTATCCGGAGCTTGTGTCATCGATTACCTGAAGCCACGATGTCCGCACAGCGGGGCGGCGCGGCGCGGCGGCGCGGCTAGCCAGCGTCTGTTATTCGAACTCATTAGTCTGTGGTATTGTTTTAAATGCTTGTAATTCGAGGAAGTCTATGTGTAATTGTGTATTGGCGGTGGCGGTTTGAAGAATTAAAACGGTTATGAATTAGTTTTTTTTTTAATTTAGCTTCTAAAGATGAAATTTAAAAGTTCTTGTAGACTTTGCGTGTGTTTTGTTAAATACGTTTGCTCTTTTTTGTAATTTTTTTTCTGTTGATTTTTTGTGTGCTTTTTGTATGGCTCGTAAAAAGTGTATTTCCTTTGTGTTTAGGCTAAAGTAATAAAAAAGATGTAAGAGACAGTAAGTGACACAAGAAACAAGGCATAAATAAAAACGGTAGTTTTTTTCGTTCACGTTTTTTTATTTCCTTTTTAAACGCTTATGAATGTAACTACATAATATATGTACTTACCTATGTTTATTCGGGTGGAATCTTGAAACTGAATTTTGAACCACTTCCCGATGTCCGATTGAGCTGAAATTTGGTATACCTGTGTAACTCTCTTGTCGATGACAATGCAAAAAAGTGTTTTTAAAAATATTTTGAAAATTAACTTACCTATATATTTTTCTAAGGTAACGTAACTAATGCCTCCAGCGAGTCAGCTATCAGTACCTACTGCCAACAATAGTGGTGTAGCTGTCAGTAGGTCATCACTATCGATATATCGATCTAAATCGACGATCGCATCTCTAATAATTGCTATTGTAGTCCTATTGTAATAGAGACCAGTTGAGTAGAGTTACAAAAAGTGTAGAAGCGGCAAATCCCGATATCTACAATAATTCGACCATGTGGTTTAACTACCTGGTTAGATTAATCGGACTATATGAACTTTATTCCAATCAATATAAGCCGAGATGGCGGTCAAACGCAAGCCTATTTGTTACTGAATTAAAAAAACCGACCTGAAGATACACAGATGATGGTAGTGTGGTAGCTACCATACTACCATGGATACCATGGTTTAATAACTGTGGTAGGTCTATTAGCATAGTGTAAGTAGAAAACTCTAGACGCAACTAATGTGAAAATCAAGAAACATATTTTTAAAGTTTTAGATGTCGATAATTTAATATTTTTGACATATCTTCCCGTTCCAAGGTTCACATCAGACCAATGACCACGCATTTTTCGAAAGGTATTCGCAATCGATTTCACAATCGATATAAGATCGGAAACGTTTATCGACTTGTCGACAAAGACTTTGAAAGTAGATACCTCTAGTGTTTCTTTTTAAATTATAAAAAAATTAAGTAGCTAAATTCTTAACAATTTTTTATAACTAAAAAAAATATCAAAGGTATAGTCGATGCCTGGGATTTCATACTTTATCGGCTTTTCAGCTATAATAATACTAGCGGTCCGTCCCGGCTTCGCACGGGTAGACACTATAAATTGAGATGTGAGCTATCCTATCTGTTAAGTTAGATCGAACTGCACACGGTGAGCAAATTTGTTTGAAATCGGTTAAGTAGTTTAGGAGTCTATAGCGGACAAACAACGTGACACGTAATTTATATATATTAAGATAGTCTACAGGGTTATAAGGAAGGGCTCATAGTACTCATCATTATGAACAACTTTTACTATGGGACCAACCCTGAAATCACCAAAAAAAACAGCTATTGCATAGAAAAATGTCAATGACACTCGAAAAAATGTATCTACCAGCTGATTTTTTTTCGCAAATTCTAGGTTGGTCCCATAGTAAAAGTTGTTCATAATGATGAGTACTATGGCCCTTTTTAGCCTACCATACCCTTTTTTTATAACTCTGTCTATTTTAAAACCAGTCCTATACTTCAGGAGATCGCCTATCCTCTACAAAAGTCTAACATTCGTTCAATAAAGAGTTTATCCATCTATCTTACTTCACTTTTCCAAATTTGGTTCGGCAAGCAGGAATGAAGTGAAAATCTAGGTTTAGACCCGCTCTATAATGCATGCTGCGCGCCGGTGAGCTGCTCTGTCTAGATATACCTATCTATACCTTTATTTCATAGGTATGTTTCCTAGAAGTCGCATGCCTGGATATGTATCCTACACTGAGAAAAAATCCGCTAATAGAATGATGAATTCATTAGTACGGAGCATACTGATATCTGATATCACCAAAAAGTACGATATTAAGCATCAGTTTTTACGGTGACAACTACCATAAACTTTTTTTTTTACAACAAACTAGACATGCGTTTGACCACAATCTCACCTGATGGGAAGCGACGATGTGGTCGAAGATGTAGCACGCTTGCCTAGACAAGAACATTATTTTACAAAACAAAAAACAAAAACCGACTTCAAGAGACCGACTATTGATAGTTATTCATCTATTTGTCGCGTACTTAATGCAAATTTAAGACTTATAAAGTTTTCTCATGGATACCATTATCAGAACTGGACTAAATTGAAATGGGACCAAATGGGAAGCGTCAGCTTTCTAATAAAAAAAGAATCATCAAAATCGATTCACCCAGTCAAAAGTTATGAGGTAACAAACATAAAAAAAAAAATGATAAAAAAAACATACAGTCGAATTGATAACCTCCTCCTTTTTTGAAGTCGATTAAAAATACCTTTTCACTCTACTTTTAAATAACAATGGGTTGTACTTTTTCGGCAAGACAGACGCCGGCAATGAGTTCCACACCTCTCCCGTTCGTATTAAAAAGGTGGAATGGAAACTGGTGCTAATCATCGTACTTCTTGGTGATATCAGCTTGCTGCGTACTTTGGGTGAATTCATCATTCTTGTAGCGGAATTTAGATGCGCATTTTTCTCAATGTTATCCTATAGTCGTGTTAGTTACACTATTTATAACTCAAGAACGGCTTTACCGATATGGCTGAAAATTGGTGAGCAGGTAGCTTAGAGCCAGGAGACGGACATATGTAGGATACTATTTATTCCGAAATTCAAAGGTGAGGAAGTTCTCATTCCGAGGATCCCGATGATCCCAACTGATTATTTATTTATTTAAAATTATATGTGGCATGTTCACGGGTCGGAAGACCATCTGCGTTGTTTGTTTTTGCGCCTGATAATAAAACAAAAAATGTCTGTATCACAAGGTACTTAAGTGAAGAGCAACCTATGTACTAAAATGCAGAATCAATAATAAATGATTAATGTACTTCATTTTTTTTCTTCTAATAACAAAAATTAACTTAATAAATTCGAAAATCTGCTTATTTACCTATTGCCTTTAAGGCGGAACAGAGTTCGCCGGGTCAGCTAGTTATATTATAAAAGTGAAAGTTTGTATGTTACCACTAAACGCTGAAACAGTTCAACGGATTTTCATGTGGAATAAAGGTATTTTATGGTCTGGATTAGCACATAGGCTACTTTTTATCCCGGAAAACTCATGTTAACCTTTTGACCGCGGGTGAAACCGCGGGTCGCAGCTATACAGGGTCATTCATAAAGGGTATGCTAAGCCGAAAACGGCTCATAGTATTCGTCATTATGAACAACTTTTACTATAGGACCAACCTGAAATTCGCGAAAAAATAATCAGCTGTACCATACATTTTGTTGAGTGTCCTTGACATTTTTCTATGGATTTTTTTGGCGAATTTCGGGTTGCTCCCATAGTAAAAGTTGTTCATAATGACTATTATGAGCCCTTTTCGGCTTAGCATACCCTTTAAGAATAACCCTATATAGTAGGTATTATTCATACTGATGAGTACCACCTATAACCTACTATAAGCTCTTTTAGACCTAGCATACCCTCTCTCCTAAACCCTGTTTATTATTTCAAGAGTGATAAACCTAAATACCTGCTATTTAGAATTAGCAGATTAGACACTTCCAGAACTCACAAGTCCAGGTTTTATCTTTTAATCACTTTGGCGAAATTTGCCATTGTTCCCGCAGAGCCGGCGGCCATCGCTCTGACTAAACTAGCACCTAAAAGTATATACTATTATACATAGGTGTATATTCTACATGGACATTTTTAGAAAATCAATCGCGATGGAATTAGGAGTTAAGTACCTATATTTTAAATTATTGATCATGTAATTTTTCGGACGAAGTCCTAATGACTTATTTTATTCTAATTTTTAGGGTTTTAACCCAAAGGGTAAAACGGAACGCTACTACTAAGACTCCGCTGTCCGTTCGTCTGTCAGCAGGCTGTATCTCATGAACCGTGATAGACAGTTGAAATTTTCACAGATGATGTGTTCCTGTTGCTGTAACAACAAATGCTAAAAACAATGAAAAACAATGAAAAAAAATGAAAAATGAAAAAAAAATATTTTTTTTAATTTATTTAATTTCTGTGATAAACTAGTGTCGCTATCTGAGTGAGACCTATATTATATTATAATCACGGTTATCCACGGTTTGCAAGTGTTTGACAAGTCCAATTAGAAGCAGTAGTAATCATTTTTGAAATATTTGAAT
Source organism: Alcis repandata (assembly GCA_949125135.1). Lineage (NCBI taxonomy): Eukaryota > Metazoa > Arthropoda > Insecta > Lepidoptera > Geometridae > Alcis > Alcis repandata. The sequence goes on along the minus strand of OX421250.1, from coordinate 7,289,174 downwards.
GGAGTAAATAAAGGAAAACCCTGCAACTGACATTAACCGGTCACCGAACAATTTTAAACTGTAAAAATTGTCTGCGTTTGATAGTTTATTTAACGTGACGTTGGCGGAGTTATGAAGAATCTTCATAAGCCACAAACAATAGTTGAAGTTGATGTTAATACATATTTGAAACCGTAAGTGAAACTGTTACTTTTTCTTTCTCCTCTACACTAGTTATTCGTCCTGAATTGTGACTTTCCGATCCCTATATCGCAACCCTCTACAAAATTTCTTCTAACTCAATTTTTCCTTTTTTTTTGTCTTTAATAAAACTTCAGGTGGGTATTTTTCACGTTTTTATTTCATACATACTTAAGGCGGGTATCGATCGATCTAAGTAGTCCTGAATAAAAGATTTGAAGCAATTAGGAACATAATTTGACACCGGCAAAGCTCTTCTCCAATTTACTTCTCAGAACTGGGAGTAGCTATTCTTTAAGCTTAAGGAGGAGTTTCGTTAAGACAATCACCGTAATTTAACGTTAGCTGCGTGACCGCTGAGATGAATTAGATTTTAGAATGTTTTTTATTTACCTTAAACATTCGACTTATTATACAAAGACAGACATATAAAATATGATACATACTCTGAATTTCTGAATGTTTTACTTCTGATCTAAGAGTTGTCTGGAAAAGGTCGCTCGTAACAATAGGCGAATTTAGACGATGGTGTGCCAATCCTTTATGTTTTTATAGTATTTGTACTCTCCCTTAGTGGTACCAATTAAGCGTTATTGTACTGTTTTATCATAACCTGACAGCCACCACCACCTTACCGGTTTTGTGTTCTGTTTGATCACCTTCCTCAGTCTTTAAATAATTAATTTACAGCATATTTTAAAGTATAGATAAATATAGTAGGTACACAATTATATTGAAAAATACTATATTATATTATGAGTATTTTGTAATTGTGGCAGATTCATTTTTAAGCCCAGTTAATCAAATTAAGAAACGGTTTGGCTTTTCAATCCATATTTCACCACAACTGTGCCATAACACTCATAAGTCTTAACCTACCTAAAAATAGATAAATGTCGGAGCAACGAAACCGTGCCTTAAGCCTATTGAATATTACGCCTAAAAGTGTAACAGTACACCCTCTTTCACCCCTGTCTGTTTACCCTGGCTGCATTCTGCTGTGTAAAGGTTGAAGGACGTACTAAGGAGCAAAGAAGGGGGCTAAAATATATTTATTTATATTTAAATGTATTTTCTCAATTTATGGGTTTGTTCTATTTATGCTATTAATAATATTTACAGTACTTATATATTTACATCTTAAATAAAAATTCAGCTAATATAAATAAAACAAAGAAATTTATGAAGCTAAAAATCAAAAAGTAGGATTTTCCCGTGTGGCAAGGAACCAAGAACGCTGGTAGCATTCCATGTATTATATGTATTAATTTCCAATGTACTCGTATAATACATAAATGTTTTTACAAACTAAATATCGATACAAGGACCAGGAGCACTGCGAGTTTTATTGTAAGACCTTTAGGTACCCTTACTAAAATAATAAATCTATATAAATGAAACCCGTTTTCCTTGGTCACGGCATCACGCGTGAATGGCTGGACCGATTTCACTACTGTTATGGTTAATACTGTTATGGTGTTACCATCTGTTTTATAAAAAAAAAATAATAATAAAAAAAAAGAAAAAAACTTTTTTTGTTGTATTTGTTATTATTAGGAGAAGGTTCTTACGAAAAAAAATATTAAGAAAATCTCTCATAAATATTGAAAAACCCTAAAAACAGCCCTTTTCTTTTTCCCATACAAACGTTTTCTAACTAAAACGAGCTTTATTGCTATTGTATAAAGTTCATATTGAATTGCAAGCACTCACTGTTGTTTAAGCAATGTAGGTATGTTCCTAACGTCCAAGAGTCAACTTGCACTTTATTACCTCTGTACAAAGTTCAAATTCAATCATATCTATCAAAACAGTGTGCGTTGGAGCACAGATAAAACAAAAAAAAGAAAACGAAATCGAATAGTTCATTCATTTGTTTTAAAATTTTGAAGGATTTGACTCCAAGTCATATCAAATTAAAAAAAAGTTGAAACAACAACAAACTGTCAATGTCAGTGTTTTTTTTTCATGGATGAGTTTGCTTTTGTCAACTGATACACGAAACAAATTCGTACCTATAATTGTAATATATTATAAGTATAAAATTGTAAATAGTGTTTTGTGCAGTGTTTATATTTAATTAGGCAGTACCATAGAGAAGTACTGTATGGCAGTACGAAGTCTGCCGGGTCAGCTAGTATCATAATAAAAATAATAAATAATTTGTTTATCTCATTACCCCCGGGGTCAGTGATCTGCACGCCATGATTGTTAGCCATTTTCAATCCACCGCAGGTTTCTCTCATTTTTATACGCGCGTAGGACAAAGCTAGAATATGGATATGATGTCTCTTTTTCGCGGGATAAATTGGTGAAAAGACAATTTATCTACAGCCCACAGACTTTTGAGTATAGATACGCTTTTGCATCATCTTTTTTAGCCTTGTTCACTGCCTTTACAATACGTGTGTAAATATGGAGAGACATTTTTCTGAGTGTTTTTTCCAAAGTAAAGAATGAACGTGAATAAAGTATTTAATCATTTTCATTAGATATGCACCAGTAAATTATGTAAGCCTAAACCGGAAGACTCCATTGTGCGACAGTCTCATTTATTTCCAAATAGAAATTTTAAAGATATATCGAAAATTTAACCGTATTTAAAGCCTTACAATATAAAAAAATAATTAAAATTAATTTAAACAAAAACCCCTTCGAAATCCAATCCTTACACCACCCCCGTTCAAGTTTTTTAAACAGGGTTGCCAACTCTACAAAAAAAAGTATTTTGCATCTTTTCTAAAGCACATCCTGCAGCTTTTTTCAATTTTTTTTTCGCAATTAACTTTGAGGTGAACGTAAAAAGGACTGTTTGCCAATTTGCAGAGTTTGTAAGAAATTGTGTTAGTAATTTTTTGAATAGCTTCTGTTGGGTTGTTTTAGATTTTACGCTTGCGAGGTTTTATTCAAAAGTTTCTAGTTTTGTATAACTTTGTAGGATGAAGAATGGCGTACTAGTTAATTGCGTTTGTGAGCTATTTCCGCGGCGTGTTTCATTGAAATCTATGCAGCCGTTACGGGGTTGAGTGACACAAATATTAATCTACTTCCTATAGACGTTAGCACATAATCTTTTATGTTAATACGAGTAGGTAATGGTGTGATTTTGTATTGGAATTGTTAAATGTTTTGGGTGGTACGTCTAATATTAAGTGCCTTAATATTAAGGATTTTAGGTTGTTTAGATTCTTACATTGGAGTTTTGGATGTACCTACGAATTTTCAAAGCTGGGCCAAAATATAATATAATTTAATGTTGATAGCTTGGTAGAGTTGTTAGTGAAATATTTATGGTTTTAGTTAAGTTTTTATATTTCATATTTTTATGTTCAGATATAAAGGTAAGGATAACACCGTCTTGGTAATACTGTTATGGTATTATCCTTCGTTATATAAATAAATAAATAAAACTTAATATTGGCGTCTTTTGCTTACCTAACTCTTTCTAGGGACCCCAAACGGTTGGTACATGAGACCCCCTCTCGCCCTAGATTCAACTCTGTCTAACTCTATAGCCTGTACGTATAACCTGATTTTCACTAATGTACATTCAGCTATTGGAACAATAATTTCACATTCAGAGGTGACTTTTTATGGTTTATAGGCTAGGCGTTTGGCCACAGCTTACCAAATGGTGTAATAAAAAATAACACTTATTACGAGCCCAAGACTAGATTACCTGTAAAAAAAAATTATTATGGATGTAAATCGTATAAAATTAATTATACACTAAATCTATATAAATACTTGTAAAACAAACAAATACTTCATATTTAGTTAATTAAATACAACTGCGTGGTCATCGAATAAGTTTCAACTGACGTTTCGTTTACCCAAGAGTTGAGGAGAAATTTGCTAACTGGCAACTCTGAGACCAGACGGAGTTTAGGGCAAACAACGATATTAATAGGAGTATGTATTTATTTTTGGAAAACAGCTCATTACATTACATATACAGGGTTAGAAGAAAAGGGTATGCCAAGCCGAAATGGGTTGATGGTATTCATCATTATCAACAACTTTTACTATGGGACCAATCTTGAAATCGAGAAAAAAATCAGCTGTTCCATAGAAAAATGGCATAAAACAGCTTTTTTTGAGATTTCATTGTTGGTTGGTGGTAGTAGGTCCTTATTAATATTATGAACGCGAAAGTTTGTATGTACAATGTCTGGAATGCTATCGATATTTGTTACTTTTTTACCCTAAAACGGCTGAACATTTAGATGAATTCAGTAGGTAATGTAGGTAAAGCTTATAACCTGGATTAACACACTGGCTCCTTTTTATCCGGGAAAATGCGGGTAAAGCCGCAGGGCGCTAGTTGTTCATAATGACTATGAGCCCTTTTCGGCTTAGCATACCCTTTCCTTATAGCCCAGTATTCTATTCCATTCTAGGTCTACCTCATCCATCAGCTCGCCATCTCGCTCGATACAGACATCAGGTCCCACAGACTCCATGTACGGTCTTCATAGATTATACATTCACTTGCTCTCACGATATGGTAATACGGGTTGCATGTTCGGGGTTACTTGCTTGTATTATATTATATGAAATAACTTGCATTTTATAAATAAAGTACTTTAAAAAAGAAGCTTTTATTGCATTGTCATCGGAGTTAGACAGGTATACCAAATTTCAGCTCAATCGGACATCGGGAAGTGATTCAAAATTGAGTTGCAAGATTCTACCCGAACTAACATAGTTATACATACATTGCAAGTTAAATAAAAGCTCTTCAAACACAGTTTTATTAGGAATATGCTGTAATTGATAGGATTTGGTAAAAAATCATTTTTAGTAACAAAAACATGATTGTATAAAGGTATAAAAAGGTATGAAGATGTGGTATAAAGATTGTATTTTCACGCTCAATACAGTAAGAACTGTTGTTTTTAGGGTTCGGAACCTCCTTCGGCGAAGAACCCTTAAGGCGAGACTTCGGTATCTGTCTGTCTGTAGCTAATCTCAGAAACTATACAAGCTAGGGGCCTGAAATTTGGAAATACACCATGTATTGCATGTCCGAGTCAAATCTTGCAACTCATTTTTGAACCACTTCCGATGTCGGATTGTTTTTAATTCGTTGACAGGCTTGCGTTTGACCGCCATCTCGCTTGATTGTGAGCAATGCTGCGGTCTACAACGGCACGCCTGTATAGTGATCGTTTTTTTATGCCACAGGTTACAGACTAGCAAACGGGCCGCCTGATGGTAAGCGAACACCGTCGCCTGAATACCTGCAACACTGGAGGCGTCACGGATACGCTGCCGACCTTCGAAGACTGTTAACAGCTCTTTTGAAGAACCCAATGTTGTAGTCATACCGCTGTTTTACCCTTTCTTAAAACTTCCCTCAGCATCATCCACAGCTGTCTTCTTCCCACTGCTGGGTTTAGGCCTCTCTCCTGTTGTTCCATCTGCTTCCCTCACATGCCAATTTGGTCCAGACTCGACCAAAATTTCCCTCCCACAGGTCAACCACCCCAGCCCAACTAAAATGGTAAAACAACATCGTTAGCGAGAAACGTACGGTTTACGGACAAAAATAAACAAATCTGGCCATTTTACATACAAACAGTGTATGTAAATTTTGACGGACGGACGGACGACTGATTTGAATTTTGAATTTCGTTGCGCTCGCGCATTGAATGGTGAATATTTAGGGTGGCCATGTTGGATTCTTAAAAGAACTGATGTAGAAAGTTCAAATTTTAAAAGATGTAGGTAAAGAGAAGCGACATATGGATGGTTGAGAAGTAATTAATTACCTACACCACACACCAGCTTAGGGGTAATTTTGTACACTGTTTGGTCAGCGCGGCACAGCACTGCGCTCGTCACCCTGAGATATAAGTGTAACCTTCTATTTGCCCTGAAATTTCGCTGGAAACAATGCTTTTCCATCCGGATCACAGAAATATAAGAAATTTTTGCACACTTCTTAGCTGTCGAATAACTGACAATGGTGTGGTGATTCTCCAGGTGGGCTCTGCAAAATAACCCACCTACTTAAAATAAAAACTTATTTCATCATCATCATATCATCCTATTCAACCTTTAATCCTCCCACTGCTGCGATACAGGTCTACCACCCCTCGAACAGTGATGTAGGCCGTATTCCACCACGCTGGCCAAGTGCTGGTTGGCGATCACATACGCCATTAAATTTCTTCTCCGGACGTATGCAGGTTTCCTCACGACGCCTTCCTTCACCGAAAAGCCAGTGGTATGTAAATTCGTACATAAGTCCCAAAGAACTCATTGGTACGAGTCGGGGTTTGAACCCGCCTCCTCAAGAATGCGAAGCGACTGTTCTCTCACTGAGCTACCGCTGAATTTATTTTACCTAAGTTTTTGAGCACCATTGCCAACCTACCCGACCTGCTTCCTACTCCATATTTATAACATATCTTTGAGCTCAAATCTATAACAGAATCATGTCCGTTTAAGTCTCATTGCTGGCTCTCATATCGTGGGCTGGGAATCTCTCTACTACCTTCTAATAGCAAACCTTAGGGTCAATTCATACTGAAATGAAAAGAAAGAAAATCTTATAATATTTTTCATATACAAAAATGAATCGCTGTTCATTTGGCTGGCTATAACTCGAGAACGGTTTGACCGATTTCGCTAATTTTGATCTTTATGTATTTGTAAAAGTTCAGGGAAGGTTTAAAAGTAAAAAAAAACAGCGGGTGAAACCGCCGGGTGCAGCTGGTAAGAAATAAATAATTAATAATCGTGGGCTTAGTGCAAGAAGTCACTCGCTGTTTTACTATGAAAACTTACGTAAGTATGATAAATTTTTACTCATAAATGTTATTTATGCACGAATGCACTTATGCAAGAATGCTCACGCTTTTAGATACTACGAACAGCTTCGATCACATTCAGTGATCTTTTTCGAGGAGTAATTACAAGCGTGATGCGCTTGAAGTCGGGTCTACCCTGGCACTGATTTTGCAGTTAATGTCTTTTTGCAGTAAGCTGACGTAAGTCTGAAAAAATACGCAGTTCCAAAAAAAAATGTCAATGACACAAGATATTTTTTTAACAAAGTTTTTTTATTGCAATGTCACCGGAGTTATACCTAATCCGTTTAATTGAACATCAGACAGTGGTTGTAATTTAGCTTTCAAAGAACTATAATATAATTACTTATATTTTACAGGGTTAAAAGGATAGGGTATGCTAAGCCGAAAAGGGCTCATAGTACTCATCATTATGAACAGCTGATTTCTGGGTTGATCATGTAGTACAAGTTGTTAATAATGATAAGTACTATGAGCCCTTTTCGGCTTAGCATAGCCTTTACTATTAACCTTGTATTACGCGAGTATTCCCGTGTTAATTATAACAAGAAGCGTCAATCAGGCGACACCCAGGAGACGTCCAGGTATTCAGCACTTCGTTTAGAAGCATCTATCAATACCGAAGTAATGAAGCTACTCAAATATTGAATGACTAGCAGTGCTTCGCGATTTCACCCGCTTGCTTACAGGAACCGTAAATTTTTAAAGCTTTTATTTAATTTGTAATAGTAACTATGGTATAGGCTATAGGTATAGGTATAGGTGCCCGCGTCTGTTTTTCCTAGAAAGTACAACCCAGGGATGTTCAAAAATAGAGTGAATAGGTTTTTCCTAGGCAAGCGTGCTACATCTTCGACCACATCGTCACTTCCCATCAGGTGAGATTGCAGTCAAACGCATGCCTAGTCCGATGTAAAAAAAAAAAAAAAAAGTATGTAACTCCAATGGGTGCGTACTGACTGACCGAGCAGCCTCGCGAGGCTGCCGCGCGAAGCAAATGCTCGGCAGGACGTGCCTCGCCCGAGGCAAACGCCCGCGCTGCCTCGCCCGAGCGTGCCGCGGCCCGAGCCAAACGTCTGCCGCGCGAGGCTGCTCGGTCAGTCAGTACGCACCCAATGACAATGTAATAAAAGCTTGTTAAGAATAACCCTGTACATACGAGTTCAATATACATTTTTTAAATCACATTATTTAAAGAGCTGCCATTTTAGATATTATAATAAAATTAATTAAATGACAGTCTTTTGATCGCGTAGGTACTCCTTTGTGATGTGCTGTACTCAGAAATTTAATAACCTTGTAAAGATCTTTCAGCCATTTTTATGTTGACTAGATACTTACCTGGCTTTGCTTGAGTAAAGAATATTACACTGAGAAAAATGGATATCAAAATTCCGATGGATACACCTGAAGTACTGAGCAGTTGAGCATACTGATAATCATTAATAATAATAATTAATAGTTAAAAAAACTAAAAAACACGCTTTGTTTAGTGTATTGTCATCGGTCCTCGATATATCTACAAAGTTTGAAAGAAATCTGACCGTTTAAAGTGGGTCAAAAACGCGCTCAAAGGAGTCGGTAACAAACATACATACAAACATACAGGTGAAGCTAACAAAAGCGTGTTAAAAAGTATGATGATTAGCACCAGTTTTTACTAGTGCTTATCATCGTACTTTTTGGTGATTACCTGATTATCAGTACGCTCCTCCTCCCTTTTTGATGCCAGGTTTTGTCTGTAAGTTGTTAAAATTCAAACTTTATTTCTCAACAGAATACCTCTAGATCGCGAGTGACTCGGTTCCTTCCCGGCGCGCGTGCTGCGTCGTAGACCGCGGCTGCGAGCCAGCAGCCGAGATGGCGGCCAAACGCAAGTCTATCAATAAATTAAATAAAAACAAAATAAATATGACTGAAACAAAAAAAAAACTGATAATGTCAGCGCTTAAAAAATAAATGAATATAAAGACCGAAAAGGTGTCTGCAGATTTTGCGTCGAATTGTTATCAACCTGTTTGTTTGTTTGTTTTGTTCTGCAATAACTTTACTTGAATACAATTGTTGAAAAAAGCTAAGACCTTGATAGATTCCGGATCCGTCATGCCAATCCTCCGGAGACAGAGAGCTCTTGAGCATTTTCCAGATCGGACGGAGGCGCACTGAGTTATTACAACCATTTTTATTAGTTTTTATTTAACTTGCCGTGTTAAGTGTGGGTCAAATCTTGCGACTGAATTTTGAACCACTTCCCGATGTTCGATTGAGCTGAAATTTGGTATACCTGTGTAACTTCGATGAAAATGCAATAAAATGTTTTTATCAATATTTTTGAATTATTTTACTGTGAAACTAATTTCTTCTTTACTATCAGTAAAGTAAAAGTATTTTGTAAATATGAAAGTTTAAATGTTTAGATAATTTTATTGTTCTATCCAATTGGATAAGCTAAAACTGAACGAATTAAAACGAAAATTGGTAATTGTTTGTAAGTTGTAACACATCAAAAGCTTTTTATCCCGACAAATTAACGATTCCTGTAGGATAGCGAGCAAAGCCGCGGGATATATGTAGCCACAAAATAAAAGCTTGGTACGCCACAGACTTTAATCGTCAAAAATATGTCAAGCACAGCCTTAAGTTAGTACTCTGAGCCTTAAGTAGGTACACCCCCTGACAGATTTTATTTTATTTTATTTTGCCGTCTTATGGGTTGATTACACGTAACGAGTACAGTGGCGAGACAGTAAATGGGCACACTCGGCCGAGCGAACAAATCATGGTTCTAGTGACTGTCTCGCCTCGTCAACCTGTTTATACAAACCGAGTACTCGACCGAGGGCACTGTCTCGTCACTGTACTCGTAACCTGTTATCAACCTATTATTCATAAATCCTACTATTATAATAAATGTCAAAGTTTGTACACCTGTTTGTTGCTCAATCACGAAAAAACGGTTTATTAGGATAGAGATGAGGTGTGAAGGTACTACCATACCCTGAATTAATAAAATAAGCTACTCTGTATACTGAAAAACGCGGATGAAACTACGGGCGCTACTAGAGTTTTATAAAAGAAAAAAAAACGGTGACAGATGGTTTAGTAAAATAGTAAATTAAAAAACAATGACAGAAGGTAAGGTAAAGGCATTTAAACAGAAAAAAGCTTATAGTACCTACTCCTCGTTGTAGACAAGGGCCTTGGTTTGGTACCTGTCCTGAGCTATACAGAGGTTATTCATAAAGGGTATGCTAAGCTGAAAAGAGCTCATAAGACTCATCCTTATGAACAACTTTTACTATGGAACCAACCCGAAATTAGCGAAAAAAAAATCAGCTATTCCGTAGAAAAATGTCAATGACATTCGACAAAATGTATGGAAAAGCTGATGTTTTTTTCGCGAACTCTAGTTTGGTCCCTTCATAATGATGTCCTTCATTGTTCATAATGATGAGTACTATGAGCCCCTTTCCGCTTAGCATACCCATTCTGAATAACCCCGTACAGGTATAATTGTGTTTGTCGTGGTCATCCCGCCATTGCTTTTTAGGTCTATCTGTGCGTTTTCTATCTAGAGAACTTTAAACAATGATTAACTTAAGCAGGCTTTATTTGTAAGGAGTAAGGAACCAAATGTCTGCAAGTTTCACGCCTGTTCGCAAGTTTTCTTGCAATCGTCGATCTCCTGGAAGTTGTTGGTGTTTCCTTTACACCCGTAGTAGCTGAATATTACACACTCCCCTTTTTTAGTATCGAAACCATACCTGTAACAAAATAGATAGTAATTAAAAATAGGTAATTACGTACTATACTAGCTGCACCCGGCGATTTCACCCGCTGCTTTTTTTTTACTTTTAAACCTTCCCTGTATTAGAGCAAGCAAAACAAAGTTCCAGCCGTTCTCGAGTTTTGGCCAGACAAACGTACAACGATTCATTTTTATATATAAGATAAGAAAGAAGAGAAGAAGATAAGGAGAAGATAAATAAATAAATTATAATAGTTTAAAACAAAGTTGCTCCGTCCGTCCGTCCGTCCGTCCGTCCGTCTGTCCGTCCGTCCGTCCGTCCGTCCATCCGTCCGTCCGTCCGTCCGTCTGTCTGTCTAATAATTACTCTTAAGCTATTATGATTTTCCTTTATATTATTTTACCTCACATACAACTGATCGTTGCAGAAATTTTTGTATACTAATGGTCCTCCGGAGGTGTCCGGCGGAGGGCACCCGGGGGCCGGGCAGTGGTCTCCAGTGTCAATCGGCTGACTGCAGAGGTCGGGGAGAGTGGCATCTGAAACATAATTGATCCAGATTCAAATAACTAATTTCAAATGTAGGTAGGTAGGTACCTATTTCTAGTGTGTTTCTGCTTTCAAATCGCGTCGGGTATAATCAAGAATAGTAAATCCTTAATTCTTGATACACCTTTAAACTACCTGATCCAGATTCAGTATGTGTAATCAGGTAATCACCATATTGAACAAAACAACCATAGGCGACGGTGATCGCTTACCATCAGGCGGCTCGTTTGCTTGTTTGCCACCTATGGCAAAAAAAATACTTTGAGGTAAAAACTTAAAAAACCAAATAATTTGCGACAAAAACCTGTTCCATTTTCGTTGAGTATCATTAAAAATGTTCCATAGAACAACTGTTTTGTTTTAGGTAAACGTTAGTAATAATGATGAGGACACATGGTTATTAGACAAGAACATTATTTTTACAAAACAAAAAACAAAAACCGACTTCAAAAGACCGACTATTGAGTTATTCATCTAAGTATTTGTCGCGCACGTACCTACTTAATGCAAATTTAAGACTTATATGGTTTTCTCATGGATACCATTATCAGAACTGGACTAAATTGTAAGAAGTGGGAAGCGTCTGCTTTCTAATAAAAAAAGAATCATCAAAATCGATTCACCCAGTCAAAAGTTATGAGGTAACAAACATAAAAAAAAAATTTAAAAAAAAACATACAGACGAATTGATAACCTACTGCGTCGTATACGAAAAGCGTCTCCACCGACCACCGCGCACGCTATGAGCGCTAGCACCACAAATGCGGAGTAAGTCTTCATGCTGTCCTGCTTCTTCCTGAAGATTGGTGTGCAGCTGTTTTGCTCTCACAAAAAGTATGATTTCACTTTTTTAATTATTATTATTTTTTAAAACAAAATGCGGTAACTGAAGTCTCGAAAGCGTTCCGGGAGTGTGATGCTTAATTTCAGAAGACCTATTTATAAGATTTGAGACTATCGCTAAATGGACGTCTCTCATTGGTGGAGATAACACGTAGACATCAAAACAATTTTGAGAAATGATAATAAGATTAGACTATGTCAAAGGTTGAAAAATATTGAATGACGTTCGTGAATTATGGTTTAAATATGATTATTAAAAAAAGTTGGCAATATTAATAGGATCCCACCAGAAACATAAATGTAAAAAAGGAGAGCCAAGTTCAATACAGAAATTATGCTTGGCTGTGGGCTTCGCCGCAAAAAGAATGGAGATCTAAATGAGTGCCTGCCAAGTTTGATGGTCAGTCCTGAAATTTATTTATGACAACATAAAGTATCATATTTCTTATAACTTAGGATAATATATTATTGCCTAAGGTTTGACTTGGCTAGTTCTCATCTATAATTTACACTTCTACACTAATATTATGAAGAGGAAATATTTGTATTTTTGGATTTTTGTAACGAATAAACTCAAAAACTACTGGACCGATTTTAGAAATTATTTCACTAATATAAAACTACATCATTACCGAGTAACATAGACTATATATTTCATATCCGTACAAAGCCGAGGCAGGTCGCTAGTTGTGTATAAAAAACAACTTGCATAATATAATGTGCCTACAATAAATATTTTAATGTATTAAATACATATTCATAGTGATCAGAGACTCGTCTCCCTTCTTTGCTTCGCCGTGGTCGGGTAATATTAATAAGAAGTTCTTCGATATATTTAAAAAGAAAGTTTAAAAAACACGCCATTTCCCACGTAACTTGTTTTGAACAAAAAATTATCTATTTTAACCCCAAACAAATTTCAAGTTGCTAAAGCCAAAGAATAGGAAAGAGCAGAGTGTTAACTAGAAAAAAGAGAGCTTCTTAGTTTAGTTTGAAGCGTAAGGTCTAGCTTTTGTCTGGGTCACCCTGAACTTTGTCTCATAAATATTTGTAATTTTTTTTAATAGATACCAATATTTATATGTTTTTACATTTTAATATAAGTAGTCTTTACACCTCAATCACTTGTTAACCTACGTAACTCCTAACCCACCAATATCATAAATGCGAAAGTTTGTGTGTGTTTAATGTATGATTATTACCACGTACCTATCTCAGTAACTATTAAACCGATTTTGGTAAAATTATGAGTAGGTACTAGATACTGTTGTTTCACTGGTGCGCACTGTCGCCCACACTGCGAGGCACAGTTAGCTTTTTGGCACTTCATTCCGTAAAGTTGAGTTCTCCTTCTGTTCCTCTCTAATCTCTGCTAACCACTCGAGCGATGTATTATTTATCGCTTTCAGTTAAAAGCTTTTGAAAGCGTTATTTTGTATAAAAGTTTGTTTTTGCTCGGGATTTTTTGTTAAACGCGTCGCTTTCGCTTACTATTTTATTTTGCCAGTTAGCTATATCCTACTGATCCACTAATACTCGTATGTAATATAAACGTGAATGACAGTTTGTATTATATGATTAGATTTGGACGTGATTTAGTACGGAGGTAGCTTAAATCCTAAATGAAACATAGAAACATACACAGTACATACATAGACTGCTAAAAACACAACCCTTCTTTACCGTAGTCAAGAAAAACTGCCATCCATATTATGGTGGGTATATTAAGCCCGTCAACCCTTAAGGCTTTTTCAAATTTAATAACACTCGCGTCACAAAACAGTAGAGTGCAGAAGTGTAGCTCATGTATATTAAGGTTGTACTATCACGCACACATTGACAGCGCTCACGGCCACGAGTAGAGGAAGATGAAATTTCTTTTGTTTTCGATGGAGCAGTTTGAGAATACATCTCGGAGTACTTTGAGAATGGTCTAAGATGGCCGTGGAGTAAAACGAAACCTAAAAACAGTATTTTTAAAATAAATTTTTAATAAATTTTTAATAATAATTCCGTGGAGCGTTTTGCTAATTATTGTATGAGATTCTTATCTTTTTTAAACAAAAGAATGGAGTACTCCGGGAATAAGCCTTGGCGTGGTTCGGGAATGGTGACTCGTCACCACATACTATATTGAATGGTGACTCGTCACCACATACTATATTCGGCAGCTTATCTTATTAATAAGTGTGTTATTGACTGTTACAAATCTACAAAAAAATTTAATTATGGTAAAAATATGATCTACATCTTAATATATATAAATCTCGTGTCACAATGTTTGTCCTCAATGGACTCCTAAACCACTTAACCGATTATAATAAAATTCGCACACCATGTGCAGTTCGATCCAACTTGAGAGATAGGATAGTTTAAATCTCAAATTATAGTCGCAATTTTAATTTATTGCAAATTATATATATACTGATAATTTTTACTATAAATTGACAAGTTAGCATCAACATACTACGGTTGCTATAGTTACGCAATATTTGACATAGAATTGACGCAATGGCTTTTGACAGGACAACGTCTGTCGAGTAAGCTAGTAATATAATAAAAAAATAAATTAAATTATTGCTAGTCAAGTCTTTACCTACCTACGTACACCGGACAGTTCGTAAAGCGCACTCAGTCAGTCAGCTACTATCTTTTGTGATTAAAAACAAAAGTTTTTTTTACCCTTACCAAATTTATCATTTAGGTAAGTTGCATATTTTACCAATTTTCACGCTTATTTGCATATTCCCAAGCCTTTTATGTTGCATATAGTCCGGCCTCTACTCATATGTACTTATACTACCAACGCACACATAGACATCGCTCATGGACACGAGTCAATCGCTTGTACGCGGGAAATTGTTCCATTTACACGTACTGTCTCTGCAAATCCTAACTCTTTCGAGGACTTGTGTATTGCAGAGAAAATACACACACACACTCACTCACTCATAAACACACCCGCTTATTTATAAAATCTCATGACATCCCATTCCGCCTTTTTTAACACGCTTTTATTAGCTTCACCTGTATGTTTGTATGTATGTTTGTAACCGACTCCTTTGAGCTCGTTTTTGACCCACTATAAACGGTCAGATTTCTTTCAAACTTTGTAGATATTATTATATTAGATCGAGGGCCGATGACAATATGTACACTAAACAAAGCGTGTTTTTTTAGTTTTTTTTTACTATTAATTATTTGTCTTTATATTGTATACCCACTATTTAGCAATTTGTTACATATATTTTTTTCTATCCATACTTAATGCAAATTGGAACTACATAGGGGAAGGTTGCTATGAATGGACCACATAACTTTACGACCTCATATCTCAAAAAGTGTAAGTGTTAAAATGAAAACAGTTTATTATTTTTATTTCGTAGGATCTTTATTTATAATAATCAAACGCACAAATATCTCGGGCTTATCATTTTTGATATAAACCAAGAAAACAAAATCTTGGGCTGTTACCTTCTTTGGACCATGGGCACCTTCAATGAACCACCAGGTTGCCATCAATGAACTTAAAGAAATTTGTTCTAGAGGTCCAATCGAGGCAACTAATTATAATTATCAATATTACAAAATTGTGACATACGAGGAAAGACAAACATTACTCATACACATACGACAAGCAAACAAACTATAGTTATAGGCTACATAATTAGTAATAAAATTTTAAATTTGGCACATTTAGTGAGATCAACAAGTCATCAAAATTAAGATACAGTCTAACTAAAGGTTACATTAATGTGAATAAATGATATTTTCTACTTAATATTTAATTGGTGTTGCTTTGGGACTCCATAGATTCTGCTTACTTCATATAATCCAACTCTTTTTTTCCTTACTGATTCTAAAGCAAGGTTCATACTTGTTTCATTCCATGCAAAGTATTTCCTTTTTTTCGGCGACATTCTGGAATTTTAAATTTATAATGATTTTTCTATGTTTTTTTCCTTAATTAGTGAAATACTCGGGACCTATTCCCATAATAAAATTATAAGCAGAAAAATACACTAAAAAGTTGCTATGATTGGACCGGTCCAACGGTGGAACTCTGTTGGGGTCCATTGATGGCAACAAGGTACTCGTTAAGAAAAAAATTAATAAAATATACATGGTCATGATCAGACAAAATTGAATAACACTCATGGAATCACATATAAATTGTCTAATAGTCCATAATAGTGCACGCGGACAATAATGAATGTAATGATACTTACGTCAAGTTGTCCTGAGTGTAATAATTAGATTTTGACCGCCCCAAACACAACGTCACACGTCTCTCCTCGCCACATGCCGCAGCGTCACTGAGGTAAGAGGGGGGTGCAACCGAGTCGTCATGGACTCGTTTCGACTAGTTTGGGTATTGCTAGGTTGCACAGTTTTGGAAATACCTTGGTGGTCCAATGAAAGAGCTAGTCCAATGATCGCAACCTTCCCCTATTATTGTAAAATTCTCGGAGGAGGGCGTTGACACCTGCAACACAGTTTTATACTTCTGCAGGTGTCATCGATTTTCAATGTTACCTGTTATTTTTGTTATTTGTTCCCAATAAACAGATTTTATTATTATTAAGCTATTGCATAGCTTCTATCGCGGGCCTTGAGCGTGGAGACGGAATCCAGAAATTCCGTAACGAAAATAACCTAAGGCACAGCGGTGATACTTTTTAGTTTTGCCATCTATCGATGAATAGCAGAACTTTTAATGACTTTTTGAAATATCACGACGCTTGTCTCTTTAGTTCAGCAACTCGCCTCTAGGTGGCAATGGTTAATGAAATAATTATAATTATAATTGCATAAGTTGATAAAAAATACTATGCAATAGCTTTACCGCGGCAGTCCCCGAGTGCCACATGTCTTTTTTTATATATTTGTTCGTCGACTCGTGTCCATGAACGATGGCTATATTGGCTATGTGTGCGTTCCTCGAGCACTTACGAATCTTTACCTCTGCACTGCATTGTGCCGTGTTGTCGTAAAGCCTGCCTTCCCGGACAAACATATTTGCTCGCGATCCGTCGCTCATGCCTAAACAAATATCCTTAACGTGATTCTGAAAATCCACTTTTCATCGCTAAATACAAGGCGATATTCAGAAACCTGAGTATGAGGTAATGGCCAGCGTAGGCGGCGTACTTTTTGTTCGGAGTTGGTGGATTTTTTTTGCTCTATTGTGTTGGGAGAGTGGTTCTTTGTGTGTTTGCATTTTTAACACTCTTTTATTAGTTTCACCTGTATGTATGTATGTAACCGACTACTTTGAGCTCGATTTCGCCCTTCTTTGAACGATCAGATTCAATTCTAACTTTGCATACGAGTTAAATAATGATAACAATGCGTGTTTTTTAGTTTTTTAAACTATTTTGTTATTTTATTCTGAGATAGGCTTGCGTTTGGCAGCCATCTTGGCTAGCTCGCAATCTCGCGGCGTTGAGAAGAAACCGTCTCACTCGCGACTTGAAGACACAGATTATAACTATCGGGAAACTACTACTGGCTACTAGGTGTTCAGATATTTGAGGGTTACCCCCCTTATACAGGGTTATTCACAAAGGGTATGCTAAGCCGAAAAGGGCTCATAGTACATCATCATTATGAACTACTTTTACTATGGGACCAACCCGAAATTCGGGAAATAAAAATCAGCTGTTCTATACATTTTGTCAAGTGTCATTGACATTTTTCTATGGAACAGCACACAAACGATTAACAGCTCTCTTTTTGCGTCGGCGGCTAAAACCACAAAAATTAGGAGAGTTAATTAAATATGAGGAAAATAACAATTTTATCTTTTACTATGAATTTTGTATCCGGTGATAATAAGGTCAAGGTCAAAAGATATAGGAAATAAACATCCGAATTAAGTATGATTAAAATGTACGGAAATTGGCTGTTTTTGGTTATATTTATCTAAATCGGTTCAGCAATTTCATCGTTGGTGGTTTTAATGCTAATTTAATCTAGTCTATCTATCTATCTACAAGTATTAGTATACTATGGTTTTTGTATGCGTTTTTTAAATTGAAAGCAGTATATCTAGCAATGGTTCTTAAACACATTTTATCAAAATTGGTTCAGCCGTTCCAACATTGTTTTTTATACTTCTAATTTATTCTATTCTCTATCTACGTACTACATACGCATTTTTGCAGAAGTTTTACTACTAGTACTGCTAAATACTACTAGAAGTAAAGTTCGTCCGTGTCCGTCGTCTGTACTCCAGCCAAGCCCCCCCCCCCCCCACTACGAGTACGGTGTACGGAACCCAGCGGCCAGAAGACCCTCGTAATTAGCTCCACGTCAACCGGTGAGGTGGGTGAATTGGGACTAATGTATAATTGCGTTAGACAAACGATATTGCTTACTAGCTGTTCTCGATCGGTTTCCATTTCTACAGCCTTAATGCAGCTATATCTGAATCCAAAATACAGTGAATTCTACAGCCGTAATGCAGCTAACTCTACAGTCGTAATGTACCTAATTCTACAGCTATAATGCAGCTAATTTTACAGCCATAATGCAACTATATCTACATCCAAAATACAGCAAATTTTACATCCGTAACGTAGCTACGTCTACAGCCATAACGCAGTGAATTTACAGCCATAATGCAGCTAATTTTACAGCCATAACGCAGTGAATTTACAGCCATAATGCAGCTAATTCTACAGCCATAACGCAGTGAATTCTACAGCCATAATGGAGCGAATTCTATAGCCATAATGCATATTAATTCTGCAGCTACAATGCAGCTTATTCTACAGCCATAATATAGCTGATTCTTCAACCTTATTGCAGCTATTGCTACAGCGATAATATAGCAAATTCTACAGCCATAGCGCAATTAATTCTAGAGCTATACAGGGTTATTCATAAAGGGTATGCTAAGCCGAAAAGGGCACATAATACTCATCATTATGAACAACTTTTACTATGGGACCTACCCGAAATTCGCGAACAAAAAAATCAGCTGTTCCATAGAAAAATGTCAATGACACTCGACAAAATGTATGGAACAGCTGATTTTTTTTTCGCGAATTTTGGGTTGGTCCCATAGTAAAAGTTGTTCATAATGATGAGTACTATGAGCCCTTTTCGGCTTAGCATCATACCCTTTATGAATAACCCTAATAATAATATAGCTGGTTCTTAAGCTTTATTTCTACATTTTTTCTAACTTAACCGGTTCCAACCAACCTCTACAGTTACTAGAAGAACGCCCGAAACTTGCGAAATGCGAAACCACGCAAAATCTTTTTAATATTTAACTGATTGTCATTCGAGAATATTTAGTTGCGTAGTCAGCAGGCAGTCAAGAAGAAAACTCTGATACCGTCGCCTAGCAACCGAGAGATTACACCTGCCCCTACCTCGTACCGCCGCACAAATTAGGTAACGGAACAGAAGTACAACTATGATGCAGTGGATTGATTTGACAACAAAAGCGGTGATAATGTAGTCTCTGTATATAAGCTAGGCTCTATCCCAGATTTTATCAAAATCAGTTTAACTCTTTATTGACACCACAAAAAGGAAATCACATATATAATAAAATGCATAAGAGAAAGACACAGAAAGCGGTCTTATTGCTAAGAGCGACCTCTTCCAGAGAAACTTTTGATGAGTGGTAAGACATTAGTGGAGCGATGACTGATGATTGTGAGATTTGATATTATTTGACAACAAAAATGCTCTATTCCAATCATAAAATATTTACTTAGTTATTACGGAGAAACATGGTTCCAATCATTTACACACACGAATAAACTTTTGCATTTATAATCTATATATATAAAAATTAATAGTTAAAAAAACTAAAAAACACGACTTGTTTAGTGTATTGTCATCGGTCCTCGATATATCTACAAAGTTTGAAAGAAATCTGACCGTTTAAAGTGGGTCAAAAACGCGCTCAAAGGAGTCGGTTACATACAAACATACAAACATACAAACATACAAACATACAAACATACAAACATACAAACATACAAACATACAGGTGAAGCTAATAAAAGCGTGTTAAAAATGAATCCCTATTTCCCTTGGTCACGCCATCACGCGTGAACGGCTGGACCGATTTCACTTTTTTGTTTTTGTTATTGTCAGGAGAAGGTTCTTATGAAAGAAAAAAAAAATTACGCGAAAATTAGAAAATTTAAGAATAGATACTTAGCGCTTTGGACAATGTAAACTTTTTTAATGTAACATCTGACATTTGACATTGAATTGCCTGCTCAAACATCATCAAGACACATTTACTCTACGTTTATCCTAAAATGTTAAAAAATGAATGTCTACCCGTGCGAAGCCGGGACGGGCCGCTAGTATTATATATTAATAGGAGTAGGATAGCTTGCCAATCTAGTTATATCATATAATCACAAACGCTATAGAAATCTAAGACAATTCGTGGAATGACATTTCTAGAATCTGTATATTCGATTACAGATCGTATTACAACTCAATAAAACGTGAAATAATACGTGCGTATTCCTGTGTAAATGTTGGTTAGTAAAAAAATTCAACAAAACAAAATACCTAACATAATACACATAAATATGTTAGAATAATAAAAAGTCACAAATAAAAAAGAGAGCTTTAGGTCAGTGTCCACGGGTAAAGTACGCAAAAGGCAGGCGACATTACCTAGTTATATTTAAACAAATTATAACAGAGTTATCTCTCTGTATTGTTTCATAATCTGTGCCCTCTGTTGTCAATTAGGGCTGCCGCAGGTAGGGCCTTATTATAGGGAATTTTGAGTAAAGTTCTGACGGTACCTATGTAATGTTTTAATTCCTGACTTGACAGGTTGGCTCGAGTGAGGGAGCCACTGTCGGGTTTTCTGAACAAATTTGACGGCTATTTGAGGGAAATTTTAGTTCTTTATTGTGGCCACATTTTAGAATATAAGTAAGTATCTATGTTTTAAAATATAAGTTATTTAGTTGTACGCTTTTTAGGTTTTAATTTGAATCTTGATTCTTAGTCGGTAGCAATGTTTAGGGTTTTTAGATCCGGATATTTTATTTATCAACATTGCAAAAAACACAATCCTCAAAAAATAAGAACATTACAAACAACAAACACAAAATTATAGGAAAAGAAAATCTCACAGATACAGTCTATCGCTTTACCTAAACTCCATTGAGAGCTGACTAGCTATGAGAAGCTACAGTGAAAAATTAAAAATAAAATCTTACTAATAAAATAATCTTAAAAGAAAATCGAGAAGTTTCGTTTTCAAAGATCTCATTTCAAAAACATTAATTAAAAATTTGTCAAGCGCGTGTCATGACATGGCAACTTAAGGTTCCGCAGCAACAAATACAGCGTGCAAAACCGTAACTACATTTCATATTCCCTAAAAAGCTAAAAGCGCCGTCAGAAAGGTATCGAATATCGGGCACGGCGCTGAGCTAAGCAGATTAATTCGTGATAAGAGCTTTGATGAAGGTAAAAAAGGTACAAATTTCAACGAAAAATCGCTAAAAACCTTGTCGAGTTCGAGAAAACATGGAAAATTTTATCTACAAGTTGTGATAAAAAAAATTATTGAGATCAACATCATTATAATCAGCCTTCAATCACCTACTGCTGAGCATAGAAAGGTATGCATATATATTTTCGCATATATTATACAAAATATGCATGTATATGGGATAGGCATATTACAATTCCGATGATTTATTAAACCATACTTAAGAAGCCGTAGCATAAATAACATTCGTCAAAAAGTAGCAGAATCAATCATTTGTTACTTTTACAATATTTTTCATTTATTTATTTATTTCGGGGATAGTAAAGAACTGAACCTCGTGACTCATGACCCCTATATTTCCCCAATCGACCGATATTGCTCACATTCGAACTTAAAATTGTAAATACACTAGAAATACATTTGAAGGTGATCTTCTGCGAAGTAACGCCAGATTCATTAAATTATCCTAAAATTGTATTCACATGAACTACTTACCTACATGAAGATTAAATTAACAATACATCCAAACGCTGATTTCTTTTTGTTCTTTTAAACTTTGAGACCGCACTTCACTCGTTCAATTATTTTCGCCAAACCTCATTGAATTAAAATCAGTTTAAAAACAGGGAAAAACTAGAAAAAGTTCTCGAGCCCGGCGTCGCTAATATTTAATATTTATACAATGTCCCTAAGCAGGCTTAATGAAGGCAGGTAAATGGCATACAGGCGCCATCCACCTAGCAACGTGCGCTCCGCTTGGCACTTTCCACTTTCACATTTTATTGAATGAAAACTTTTTAAGAACGCTCATACGATGGTATGATTCACTAGTCTCGTCAAATACATTGTCATAATGGAATGATCAATTTATTATTATTATTTATTATTTACTATTATGGCATACAAATGAATAGACCACTGACTATTATGCACTAGTAGCTTGCGGGCGACCTGAAGCGCCCGTATGTCTCCACAACCCTTCGATCGATTTTACTCATATTCGAACTTAAAAATGAAATGAACTATTAAATTTGTCTGCAAAATTTCATGAAGATCGGTAAACGATACTCAAGTTATCGTCGGACAGATACACACATACAAGCGTCATTTTGTTCCTCTAGTCTAGACTCTGAGACCTCTCTTCGCTCGATCAATAACCCAAATATAATGAATGGATAGACGGACATTGCGAAATTATAAGAGCTCCAATTTGCTACGGAACCCTAAAAAGAAATACTTTCACGACATTTAAAATGACGGTTTTTAGTTCATCTGCCTAAAGAAATTTACAATTATTCTTTGCATTTCATTAATGGTAGGTACCTAATTCTAAACAAGAATTTCGAATATGAGTAAAGTCAATCAAGAGGTTGTCGAAATAAAACTGTAACTCTCGCAAAAAGTTCTCGCGTGGTCTACTGTTCGCAGAACTACTAGCTACATAGTTACATACATTGCAAGTTAAATAAAAGTACCGTATCGCTGCTTACCATCAGGCAAGATGGCGGTCAAATGCAAGCCTATTACTGAATAACAAGCTTTTAAAAGGTACAAGAATCACTTTAAAATATGAATTCGTCTGCTTTGCGTTCCAAGTGAAACCCGCTCCGTCCGGGTCGCGCGCCGTATTGATTTTGGTTGTTAGGGATTTATTTATGACTGCGAGATGAGCGAGAGTGTGCGTGCGGCTTTATACGGGGGCTGCGAGTGTGCGCACCGCTTTATAGCACAGAATAATACGTATAGACGCGGGGTTGAGTGTGCGGTGGGCTTTAGTTATCTGTGTGCAGGTGGAAATAGATGGATAGATATTTTAGTGATTTTTGTATGTTTGTGAATGTTTGTGTTAATTGTAATTAATGAAAATTAATTACCTTTTTCTTTCTTGAGAGGCAGAACTTGACGCCGCTATCTCGTTTCACCTTTTTTGTTGAAGTTAAAATCACTGAATAAAATTATGAAAAGTTGGATTCGTGAAGTTGTTGAGAATAAATCACAAGGCTTCAAGAAAAAAATGATCAAAACAAGTTTTCATGCATAGAAATGGGCGAAACATAAAGTCCCGTTTTACGTATACAGGGTATTGAGGAAAGGGTAGGTATACTTAGCCGAATAGGGCTCATAATACTCATCATTTTGAACAACTATGAGATCAACATTGAATTCGTCAAAAAAAATTAGCTGTTCCATACGTTTTGTCGAGTTTCATTGACATTTTTCTAATTCGAACAGCAATTTTTTTTCTCAATTTTAGGGTTGGTCCCATAGGAAAAGTTGTCCATAATGATGAGCACTAGGAACACTTTTCGCTCAGCATACCCTATCCTAAAAACCCTGTATTAATAAATCAATTTTATCTGCCAACAGCTACAATTGAAGATTCCATCAAATTCGAGTGTTTATATCCTTTTTATTTCACATCCCTTTCTAGTAATATTCTATACGATTCCGAGACACAACATTGAACCTTATTGTACCTGGTTAAGGTCCATTTTTGAAGGAACGTGGATGATCTGCTAAGCTAATAAAATAATATAATAATAGGTACTTTTATTTGAAAGCAATTGAAGTGTCCATTAGTTTTATTTTTACGAGACAGAATGAGTTAATGGAAGGTCCTTGACAATGAAATGTTGATCTTTGTTATGTGATAGCTGTGCTCTGTGGTACACTTGCTGTTTTTAGGGTTCCGTACCCAGAGGGTAACACGGTACCCTATTACTAAGACTCCGCTGTCCGTCTGTCTGTCTGTCACCAGGTTGTATCTCATGAACTGTGATAGATACCTAGACAGTAGATTTTTTTACATTATGATGTATTTCTGTTGCCGCTAAAACAACATATACTAAAAAACAGAAATTAATATTTAAGGAGGCTCTCTCCCACACAACAAACATGATTTTTTTTGCCGTTTTCATAGATAATGTTACGGAACCCTTCGGGTGCGACTCGCACTTGGCCGGCTTTTTTTATCATCCATAGAATTTTAAACTAAAAAAAATAATGAATCGGAAATTATCGGAAAAAATCGGAAATAGAAGTATTTAGTGAACTTAAGTAACGTTAACTGATAGATAAGTTAAACTTACAAAGATTTTTGGGATCCAATCAAAGTCAGTTAAGAAATAAAATGAATTGAACAATTTAACAAGGAGGACTTTTTTTTATGAACAAAAAGGAGAATTCCAATGAAAAAAATAAACAAAAAAAATTTTTTTCAATTCGATTCAATTCAATCAAAGTTATTTTCAGAAAAAATATAGATAGACATAAATTAATTTCAGATACTTATAATTTAACTGCTAGTGTAAATTTTAAAAATACTGTTGTACCTACTAATGTAATATTTTTTTTTTAATTTAAATGTAAGTACCTATAGGTACATATAGGTACCTATTACTATAGTATACCTACATATTATTACAAAAATATAATTAAATAACAAAAAAAAATGTATTTACAAGAAGATGCAAAATATGTAATTGTCTGTAATAAAATACAAAGTTTAAACAGGCAAAGCAGCCACCAACAGCTAGCACGTCACAGCCACCTGAACACCCCTGAAAACAGTAATTTCACCGAATGACTAACGACACGTGGTAAATTTCCGAAATGCCCAGACGTCTGAATGGCTTCCAAGGTACGCCGCGCATTCATAATGAGTTAATATACTAAGGTAGACTATAAACTAAAGATTTAGTAGTTTAATATTATGTTAATTGAGGTAGATAGCGGAAAATTGCCACGAAGCGAGTACAATGGCGAGACAGTAAATGGCAAACTTGGGCGAGCAAACAAATCGTGTTCTAGTGACTGTCTCGCCTCGTCAACCTGTTTATACAAACCGAGTACTCGGCCGAGGGCACTGTCTCGCCACTGTACTCGTTACGTGTAATCAGCTAAGTACCTTCTACTAAGTCGACAACTTGTGTTTTGTTATAATAGATCCAACCGTTTATTTTCTTTTTGACAGCACCAATAGAACGTAACCGTAACTGCGTCATGTTACGCAAAAGTTCACTTTTAAATGCGAGGTTTTAAAAATATGACAACTGCCTAAGTTTGCTCCTTGATCCCGTATAATAATCATCTTTGACAAATTGAGTCCATAAGTGCAGTAGTTTTTTTATAAATTACATAAAATAACAAACGTTTTTAAAAATTTACGTTCTATGGCTATCAACATAGTGATGTTACGATTGAGATATCGATATTGTTTATTAACTATTTTTATACGAGCATAATGTAGCATTCTAATGTAGTATAAATATAGATAGATTGATTTTAGGAAGATTATTATTACGTGTCAATGTGACAAAAGTTAATAATAGAATAAATAATAGAATGACGTTCTACTACTTACTAGCGCCATTCCTACGACTGTTCTCTTTCCGCACAGACTCGATAGAAAAATGAATCGATATCGTGTCCACTATAATCACTTGGTCACAACACTATAACTGTCAAATTAGATCTGTCAAATAGAAAATAAACGGTTGGATCAGAAGCTTTTATTAAGCTTGCTCTGTTTGTTGTTTTTTGGCATCTATCAAGTATCTAAGTATAAGTATGAGTATAAATATAAGTATAAGTATATAATACGACTTCGGTGTTTTTTGGTCAAATCTTGTATTTGAATTTTGCTCCACTTCCCGATGTCCGATTGAGCTGAAATTTGGTATACCGGTGTAACTCCGATGACAATGCAATAAAATCCTGTTTTAAAAATATTTTTAAAACTTAATTAACGATATTGTACGCATTGGTATTGGTATTGGTATTGGTATATTATTATTGGTATATTGGTATTGGTATTGGTATATTGGTATATGGTATTGGTATTGGTATTTTTATTATTAATTGACAAAGTTTACTTTTCATTTCACAAAACATGAATAAAATATAATACATATCTCGAAAACCATAAGTTCTATCAACATGCGTTTAAGAGCAATACTGTAGAAAATGTTATAGTGAACATACTTGTCTTGAACAGTATCCTCGTAGCTTGTACCGTTTTTGAGAAAATCACGAAATACCCGTTTTGGTGACCTTCTACCTGGAGTAAAAATTTTTGCACGTATCGGATCGATGAGGACTTTTTAGGTTTCATTTATGATGGTGTTCTGAACAATCCTACCAATTTTCAGCTGGCTGGGAATTAATGTAAGCTTACTCCTATTTTTTGGTCTAATTTGCCCCGATTATAACAGATAAATGAGTAAACGAATTCCTGATGTCTGATTGAGCTGTGGTATGCCAGTATTGCCAGTTAAACTCCGATGACAATGCAATAGAAGCTTGCTTTTAAAATATTGTGGTAGTTTCGTGCATGTTATTCATATTTGTACAATACAGGCAAAAATAAAAACTCTCTGTTTAAATTCCTAATACAGGGTTATAGGGAAAGGCTATGCTAAGCCGAAAAGGACACATAGTACTCATCATTATGAACAACTTTTACTATGGGATCAACCAACCAAAAAATTTGCTGTTCCACACATTTTGTTGACTGTCATTGACATTTTTCTATGGAATAGCTGATTATTTTTTCGCGAATTCCGGTTTGGTCTCATAGTACAAGTTGTTCATAATGATGAGTACTACTCCCTTTCGGCTTAGCATACCCTTTCCTTATAACCCTGTATAACTTGAACCATGGCAAGTACCAGCGCATCTTGTCTACGTGAATCTCTTTTCTATGAATTTAATAAAAATCAAATTGATAATTCGACAATAACTTCTCGGTATAATAATAAATATTTTCCCAAACCTTTTTAGTGAAGTTTTTTACAATATTCGCTGAAAAATGTTTTTCGTGCAATATTTGAACTTTACAATTTATATTATTAAAAATTACATTGGTATTGAAAATCTGTGAGTATGCCTAAAAGTGCGGATTGGTGAATTCGGGGTGGAATATGGCCTAATCAGAATCACCCTTCGAGGGTAGACCTGTATCCCAGCAGTGGGAGGGTTAAAGGTTGAAAATGATGATGATGAATACTAAAAAGTATTTTTAAAGCTTAAAAAAAATTCAACCCTTCCAAATTAATTTAAATCAGATTAAATGTAGGTACCCATAATCAAAAACAAAACTCAAAATATAATTATCACACAGTCAAATTATTATTATTAACGGCCAGAAAGCCGGAGGAACCGTTAAACGGCAGATTGATTAAGCCAAATGGTTGGTCCTCGAGTCGGACATTTAGGCCGCCTTAAGGCCTCATCATCGTAAAAAATAGAATAAATTTTGCTTACATCTAAAATCGATAGCTCTCCTTAAGAATTTATTATCATAAGACAAACAGCCTACGAGTAAAACAGCAGGACAAAGCTAGTCTACCAAAAACAGACGGTTAGTAAATTTAACCTTTCGAGATAAGTAATTTTGGGTGCGAATTTTCTCATAAGAAGTAAGTAGGTAAATTGGCTAAAAATATCTCCATGTGAAAAAAAGGTTTTCCAAGAAAATTTTCTAAAGTGAAAATGAAAATTCGCAACTTTGGCTGAAAGTTAATTTTTTCGTGTTTTTATGGTTGCAGCTAGGCGTTTGACGATAGCTCACCTGATCTTCAGTGATGGATAAAGAATAAATAAATTACGATTCACCACTCATGGCTCCCCACTAGGATACCCTGTGTCGGGGATGCCGTGGAACACGAAGACAAGGACACCTAGCAACCAGACCCAGAGCAGATATTAAAATTCATTCAACCATCGGCCCGGCTGGGTATCGAACTCGGGACCTTCTAGCTCATAAAGCAAAAAATATAGAAGAAATTTTAAGAAATGAGATAGATGGAACAGCGGATTTTCTTGCCGCGATTTCATGGCTGTTTTCATAGTAAAAGTTGTTCAAACAATGATATCCTAGAATGTGTCTTGTGTCTAACCAACCAACCAAATTCTGTATTTTCAACCGATTTTAAAAGGAGGAGGTTCTCAATTCGCCTGTCTGTTTTTAATTTAGGGTTCTGAAGCTCCTTCGGGCTACCCTTAAAGCGAGACTTCGGTGTGTTAGTACCTAATACATATACCTAATACCTATGTCTGTATGGCACAGCCATTTATTTTTTATATTAGATACGCCATTACTTCGACAGTTTTGAGGTTTTTTTTGTTATAAATAAATTTTGTCGAATATTTTATTAATAAAAATAAATGGTCTTAAGTATGTATTTATAAGTAGATATTATCGAAAATGACTTACCGCTTTTTGAAAACATCAACCAAAGCAATTTTCTACTGTTTAGTTTTAATTTTTAGATACATGTTTTTGTATTCCTATATACGAGTACAATACCTAGTCATAAAGTCGAGTTTGGTTTTTTATTGGAAATTTTCATTTTGGACCATTTTACCTAAAAGATGGTTAAACTTATTCCATGCACCAATCTACAACCTCAGATAAAACCAGAGATAAAGATGGAACACTGCGTTAAATTTGAGTGAAGCCAAAAACTCTACTTTTGCGCGTACGTACACAAGACGCACTCATTGACATATCCAATACTCTACTCGATACATTTTTATAATATCAATACTCTACTCAATTCGGCTGTGCTATCGCGGCACGGCAGAGCTTGTGTATGTGTTGCGCAAAAGAGGATAGATTTTTATTTAGACATGTTCACTTTTGATATTTATAACTATAGTGAGCTTTTCTTTCGTCTGCCTGCAGACTGAATAAGTACTATTAGTCAATCATGTATGTATGTAATTTTAAGATCTTTTTTGTTATGTACCTATTCTCGCGGATTAAAGATTTGATTTGATTTAGGTAGATCTTGGCTTCACCCAAATCTAACACAATGCTCCATCTTCCTGTCTAGATTTATCTGTGTCGGCAGCCTCGAGCCAATCTGAGCCGATCAGTATCCTGGCTTAACCCAAATTTAAAGAAAACAGCCTCAACGCTTCCGCTACGAAAAACTGAATGGAAACGGGCTATCGATAATGCATTATATTTCAGGATTTAAGTAAAAAAAAACGAAGAAAGAAAAGGCACGAAGAAGTTTGGAGTTAGAAGTAAAAAGTAAAAAAAAATAACTAAAAGTTCAGTTAGAAGAGATGTCAGCTATCTATTTCCCGCACTGAGTGGAGATGTAAAAAGATAGAATCTACGTTTCTGATTCATATGGACAGGGAATGGAACAGACTGCCGGCTTCCTTGTCTCCTGAGAGATACAGGTACTGGGCTTTTCAAAATCAGAGTGATCAAAATCTTCTAAGTCTGCGTGCTTAATTTTTCCTCAAAATCGTGAGAAAAACCCCCAATCTGGCAACCCTGGTACTCTGGTACACAGCTACTGATAATTTTATGAGTTTTTGATGATCTTACTTACATAGACAATGTCACTTAGGAAAGGTTTCTTAGATTAAGCAGTCTTATCTGAAATAAATCTATTCTTTTGTTTGTAATTTATGGTGTGAACAATAAAGAGTTTATCTATCTATCTATCTATCTAGTTAATAGTTTCCGAATGAGGAAAGCCTGGGGTTAATGGAACTGTTAAGAGGACACGTTGGAGGTTGTAGTGGTAGGGCTCTATTGCAGAGCCCGCCTGGGGAAGTATCACACCTCTGCACTTTACTTAATTTAGTTACCCGGCCTGGCTCTGAAAACGAAAAAACAGTTTGAAATTCAAATTTCGCGCCATGAGCCAAATGTTTCACCTTAACTCTCTCTTCACTCAACCTTTAATCATTCCACCGCTGGAAAACCAGGTCTACCCTCGAAGGGTGATTAGGGTACCTTTCTAAAACAGACCAGTAGGTATTTTTCCAAACAACTCGAATATATCCCATTTCCGCCGCACGCCATACGTCATTGATACGACCGCAAACAAACTTTTTGAATTAAAACTTCGATATCTCGATGCGATGGAATTGCTTTTGATTAATCGATACAAAACTTTAATCGATTATTATTTGAATCGAATGGAATATGGGAATGTGGGTTGATTGGCTTTTGAAATTGATAGTTGCAAGGACAACGAAACAACACTTTTGGTGTTTATTTCCATTAAGCTTCGTACTTTATGGACTTAAGGAAAGTGTATATAAATCACGAAAAAAATTAGCTGTTTCACACATTTTATTCTGTTGCTGATATTTTTCTATAGAACAGCTGATTTTATTTCACGATATCGTACTTGACTCCTTAAAAGTTGTTCATAATGATGAGTAGGTACTATGAGCTCTTTTCAGTTTAGCATACCCTTTTCTTATACCCCTGTTTAGTACGTATAAAAAGATATCTAGAAAAGGTATGCTAAAGAGCTCATAGTAATCATCTTGTAGTGGTAGGGCTCTTTTGCAGAGCCCGCCTGGGAAGTACCACACCTTTGCCAGTTATTCCACCGCCAAGCAGTAATGTGCAAACATTACTGTGTTCCGGTTGGAAGGGCATTGTTTCCAGTGAAATTACAGGGCAAATGGGAGATTAAACAACTTATATCTCAGGGTGACGAGCGCAGTGCTGAGCCGCGCAGGGTCTTGAATTCTGCGAGTTCAAAATTCTGGGTGGTGCAGACCTGTTATGGGGAAACGTGACGTTTAACATCAGGCGAGCGATTTGCTCGTCTCGTCACTCAATTAATAATAATAATAATATAGCCTTTATTTCCCGAAAGTGTTTTACAATTTTTGGCAACTAGAATAAATTAAATAAGTTTCCATTTTAAAAAGAATTATTTGAAGTTAAACCATAAAAAAAGACCAAATTTTGCACTTTTAACTTTCATAAAATGTCTCTTAATTCGGTGTGCCTTACGGCAAAGGCCTCCTCCAAATCTTTCCACTGTCTCCTGTCTGCCGCTACCCTCATCCAAAAGGGTCCTGAGGTCATCTTTAGTTCGTCTTCCCACCTTCTTGTTTTGCGACCTCGGCTTCTAACTCCATCCCTTGGGTACCATACTGTCACTTGTTTGCTCCATTTCTCTTTTTTGCACCGGAGCATATGCCCAGTCCACCTCCAATTTAATTGGTCGATACGTGACAGGATGTCTGTTAAGTTCGTTTTGCACCTTATGTCTATACTTCTAACTCTGTCCGATAGTTTCAATCCCAGCATACTCCTTTCCATACTTCTCTGGCATCTTGCTAGTTTATTTCTATGATCCTTTGTTAAAGCCCAGGTTTCGCAGCCATATGTGATGCAGGGTAGGATACAGGTATCGAAGGTCTTCTTCTTGATCTTAATGCCTAGTTTCTTACTTTTCATGATTTCTTTCATGGCCCAATATTTTTTCCATCCCGTTGCAATTCTTTTGTCTATTTCTTTGGACATTTGGTCGTTGGGCGATATTATCTGGCCTAGATAAATATACTCCTCTACATATTCAAGTTTCTGACCATTTACTGTTATGTCTATGGGTATTGAGTTAGTCATCATTTTAGTCTTGCTTGAGTTCATTTCCAAACCTACTTCACTACTTCTGTCTGCTAGGGCTTGTATCATGGACTCCAGTATTAACGGGTCTTCTTCCAATATAACCAGGTCATCTGCAAATCTTAGATGATTCAATTTTGATCCGTTTATGTTTATCCCCCAAAGCTCAAATTTTAATTTTCTGAACAATTGCTCTAGCACTGCTGTAAACAGCTTTGGGGATAGTGGATCTCCTTGCCTGACACCTCTATCGATTGGAAATGCATCTCGTCGTCTCAGTGCTTGTTTGGTCTATCTACCATTGGTTATTTTTTACAGTAGACGAGTTTCTTTCTCTATTTTAAAAAAGAAGCTATAATTATAAGATTTGAAAATTTTTCTTAATACATTGGTTACCTATAAATTGATTTTTCTAATTAACATCTATGGATGGTAATTAATTATACCTTATTTTACAGTTTTTATTTGGAGATAGACCAAACATGCACAAATATAATTACGAATGTGGAGTAAGAACATTACCACATAAGAGATAGACCAAAATGACTATTCTATTTTTGCGTGCTTATTTGTTCGATATGCCAGACGTATATACAGGATGTATACATTTTTTTGCTATTCCTAAAAAAATATAGGTACGTTGCGCTTCGCTTAAGTTTAAATGTATTTTAGGAACTGACTTTTACTATATCTCACTAAAAGACAATTTACTATAATTAAACTACGTTTATTTGTATTATATTGTTTGTTTGTTAATCTACTGCAAGTACCTAGAAATGGTAATTATCTGTAAAATTTTCCTTTTTCCGGCACGGGGCGCGGCGCGGGCGCTAACGGGGTAAGGCGAGGGGAGCGGGGAGCGTAGCGCCCGCTTGTTGCGTTATACAATCAGTAAGTTGCCGAAATAACTAATGCATTGGGATTATAAATTCTAGAACAGTAACACCATACCTTCAGATCATAGAAATTCAAACGGGAATCAATCCTATCCTTCTGCGTCTAGGATGACACATTGTGTTAAAAACAACACCCTGTTTCAAATTCATAACGGAATGGAGTGAAAATTAAAAAAATGCTTACTGCTCAGTTTGCGGCTGCGTCTTTTTGTATTTTGTTTTGCCGCCAGTTGTAGACATGTTTAATAATTTTTTTTGAACAATTCAGGCACAAACAGTCAAGACACACAGAGATTTATATGTTTTTTTCGAGAGCGACGAAGTGGTCCCTGTGATGACTTCTGACACAATAATAAATCAAAAAAAATGGCGGACATGGCGTCACGGACTGTGATTGGTTAATTGCGTGGACAAAGAACACTCAAGCACTTAAATTCTTTGACGAAGTAGGATATAAAGCAAATACTGGACAAAGAACAAACAAGCACAAAATTTTCATTTCGGTGTCGTGTCATACATAAAATTTAAATTATTTTTTTTGTTGTTCTTTATGAAAAAATTGTAAGTTTTTCTTAACAAACAGGATTGAAATTTAAGTCTTAACAAAACTGCATTTAAAGTTCATTTTCGGTAAATTTGGTCGATAGGCCAAACAAGCACTGGGACGACGATCTCCCACAGATTCCAGCCTGATACTAGCTTTACTTTCGTTGTAAATATTTTTAATTATATTTATGTAGATGTTTTGGATTCCTTGCTCTTTCAGGCTTTGCCATACAGATTCATGTTTAAGGCTATCGAAAGCTTTGGAGTAATCTATAAAGGCCAGGTAAATGGTTTTGTTGTATTCATTATATTTTTGTATTATCTGTTTTATTGTATGTATATGATCAATGATCGGTGAAGGAAAACATCGTGAGGAAACCTGCATATGTCCGGAGAAGAAATTCAATGGCGTATGTGAATCCACCAACCCGCACTTGGCCAGCGTGGTGGAATACGGCCTATTCACCCTTCGAGGGTAGACCTGTATCCCAGCAGTGGGAGGATTAAAGGTTGCATATGATGATATGATCAATTGTACTGAATCCTTTCCTGAAACCTGCCTGTTCCACAGGTTGATTTTCATCGAGCCTGTTAGTTATTCTGTCCAGAATGACTTTAGCGAAAACTTTGTAAACATTTGAAATAAGCGATATGGGTCTGTAATTTCCTATATCTTCTTTTGAACCTTTCTTGTATAGAAGTATTATGTGTGATTCTGCCCATTGGCTTGGGATGTTTCCGGTATATAAAGTCTCATTGAAGATCTTTGTTAGTACTGGGCTTATTTCTTCGATTGTCCCTCTCATATCCGCTTGAAGCACCTTGGGTACTACAGTACCCAAAATCGCAAAGTCGGTAGTAGCACCATGGGTACTGTAGTACCCAAACTTTTATTTCGCGCCAGACTCAGAAAAAGTCTCTATCCTGCTTTTACTAAGGCAAAAGACTTATAAGTATGAATGCCATCTCGTTCCGCTTGAATGTGCCATTATGCCGTAGTCGAACAACTTTAAACTCGGTGGATATTCGATTAAAAATTAAATATTATTCCGTCAGTCGAAGTCAGTTTGTGTTGACTTTGCGCGGTCGGCGGTGCATCGACGGGTTTTACGTAAATAAAACGTTAGTTATGCTGGTTCTGGTGGTGTTCTTGGTTATTATGCTTTAAATACTTGTTAACAAGGCTGATAACAATATATTTTAAGGTATACAAGTGTTTTAGTGTTTCGACTTCAGTCATTCTTCCAAGGCCTCATTGCGTCATCATCATAGACGGCCGTGTTTTTTATTTCTCAAAGTTTATTTTATTTACTGTGTTAGATGTTATGATCTATTTAAAATATAGTGAAACAATCATCGTAGAAGTGTTGTGTGCAGTTGTTTTTGTGAAATGACAATTTACGACAAGATGTAAACAAGTGTTGTGAAGTGGGAACAAAAAAAATCGCGGAAAAATTTTTTTTCGCTGGTTTTTAAATGCCTGGTATTAAATACTTTTAAGGTGAGTAATGTATTCTTATTTTGTGACAAAGTGCAGATTGAGTCTATTATTAAATCTAAATAGTATAAAACATACATTATCGCTTTACTTTTTTTAGTAAAAATATGTAAACTTCAAAGTCCACGGTTTTTTGTAAAGTAAGCGGTTATACGCTGATTTATATCTATACCAGGCCAACCAATGTTATGATAACATTCGTCATTCGACACGTGTATACAACAGCTCTAAGATAACAATTACAAGTGGGTCCTTGTTCGAATGTTTAAGTCATAAAAACCATTTAAGTGGTCGACCGCCCGGCGCGTGACGTAACATAAACAAACGATGACGCGCCGGTGCTTCTACGGAAAAAAACCCGCGGGAGGGGGTGCCTCAAGCGGATATGTTCATTTGTGATTTTGTCAGGGCCTGGGGCTTTTTCCATCTTTTGACTTTGTATAGCTTTTTCTACTTCCAATACTAATATTTCTGGTATATCTGCAGTATATTCGAACCTACATTTTTGTACATGTCTACTATCAGGCGACTGTATGTCAGATTTATTTGAGTAAAGTAGGCGGTAATAATTTGTTGCTATATTTTGGATTTTATTGCGAGAGGTAATTATCAGTTCTTTATCTTTTAACTTTGGTATCCATTCTTTCCCCTTCTCTCGAAGTTCCTTAAGCGCTTTTCTTGTGCCTCCGGTCCTGTTAATGTGTTTCTCTAAGGTCTTGATTCTTCTATTTTCTCTATCTTTCCTCATATTTTCTCGAATCTGTTTGCTAAGGTCAGAGATTTCTTTTTGGTTTTCTTTCTTTTCCTTTTTTATTAACAAATTCTTTCTGTCCTCGATTAGTTTTAAAGTTGTCTCGCTTAGATAGGGATTGTTACTCTTGTTTGTTTGTATTCTTGCCTGTTCTTTAAGCTTGTTTTCTACTCTTTTATATTTTTCGTTTAAGTCAATATCTGAAGTGACAATTTCCATCAGGTCTTCTGTGGTGTTGCTTAGGTCCTTCGTTTTACTAGCAGTTTGTATGCAATTTATTTGAATTGCTCTCGGTCTAGGCTTTTTAGGGCCACATTCATTTAGACAGCTACGTACCATGCGGTGATTTGTATTGAAGTTTAAGTTCTGTACTATTCCAGTATCGCTAAATAGCCTAACTTTATTGGTTATTATGTAGTCAATTTCATTCTTAACCTTTCCGTCTGGAGACATCCAAGTCCATTTATTCTTGGGCTTTTTGCGAAACACGGAATTTAGAAGTGTAAGATTTTGCTCGAGCAGGAATTCCACTAATTTTTCTCCATTTTTGCTTCTTTTACCCCTTCCATATTTCCCTATTATGTGTTCTTCACCTGGTATTTGGGTGCCTACTTGGGCATTGAAGTCTCCCATTAGTACTATATTGTTTTCTGAATGTTTTTCGGTAACTTCCCTCAGTTGGTCATAAAATTTGTCTATATCTATTTTAGTTGCTTGTTCCGTCGGTGAGTAGATTTGGATGATGGTCCAATTTTTTGTATGATTTGGTAGGTTAAGGTGAAGCACTGCTATTCTGTCTGATATCCCATCGAACCCAATGATTTGGCTTTTGAGTTTTAACTTTACTAAAAATCCTACTCCTCTTTGTCCAGCAACTTCGCCTTTGTGGTACATAATATAGTGGCTTCTCTCTTCTATTCCTTCATCTATTCTCCGCATCTCACTTATGCCGAGGATGTCCCACTTGATGTTTTCAATAGCTAACTCTAGCTCTTGCAAGCTTTCTGGTGTTCTCAAGGTTCGTGTATTTAGTGTGCATAGGTGTAAGTTACTTCTTTTTCGTATTTCCTTTTTTAAATTAGATTTGGTTGGCAGGTTGTTTGGAGGTTGTTTGGTCACTCAATTACATAAAAAAAAAAAATCTTCATCAGAATTTTTACTAAAAGACCGACTATTTTATTTTATTTATTTTATTTTATTTTATTTGGATAACAAACAGCCTTCTTATAATTAAACAATAAAGTTTGATAGGCACACCTAGGCCTTCAATAGTTATCACTCGTAGCATAAGAATGAAAATGCGCGAGTAAAAATAAGAAAAACGAAAGAATATACAAACATAGTGTCAGCGAAAATTTAAACATAGAATAAAAGAATTAGAAATAAAATTTAGATATAACCTACCTTAAAATTCAATTAATTAATTATGAGCCACTTACATATTTATGTTAATTTATATAATGCATTTAATTATTGCCTTTATGATTACT
The DNA here is from genome assembly GCA_949125135.1 of Alcis repandata. Lineage (NCBI taxonomy): Eukaryota > Metazoa > Arthropoda > Insecta > Lepidoptera > Geometridae > Alcis > Alcis repandata. The sequence goes on along the minus strand of OX421250.1, from coordinate 7,251,959 downwards.
GCAGCCAAAAAAAGTATTATTAATTAGGTTTTTAAATATATTGTGCCTTGTTGCAAAAAGATCAGTATGTTCGGAAAAATTGTTATTAAATTTTGAAAATGTACGGGAGAAGAAAGAGTTTCTTCGGTAATTCGTATGAGAACAAGGAATATGAAGTCGAATGTAGTTTTTACGCGAAGATATAGATGGCGTGACAAGCCTTATTTCTGATAGTAAGGAGGAACAGTCAATTCTATTCAACACTATGCTGTGCAGAAAAGAGAGGTCAGCAGCTTCCCTTCTTTTAAAAAGGGGTAACAAGTGATGATGCCTACAGCTCGCTTCGTAATCAAAGCCCCTATTCGAGATCTTTGCCTTGAAGTTAACAAAGCGCAAAAATTTCCTTTGAGGCTTTTCAAGGAGGAGCATGTATTTATCATAGCACGGATTCCAGACTTGGGAGGCATACTCAAGTTGACTACGGACCAAGGAACAAAAAAGAATTTTTAGGGTTTTAATGAGCTTAAAATCTTTGGTAACGCGAAGGATAAATCCCAAGGTTTTTATAGCCTTTACTGTGATGTTCTCAATATGCTTGTCAAAGAGAAGCTTAGAGTCGAGAGTTACACCAAGGTCGGTAACAGAGTCTGTCCGCGTAAGAGCCTGCCCATTAATTTTGTAGTCATTACTAAGGGTCCTAGTAGATCTGCTAAAGGTGATGCTACAGCATTTAAGAATGTTAAGATCGAGTTTGTTTAACAAACAATATTTATGCAGGTTATCAAGATCACTTTGGAGTAGCTCTGAGTCTTGCCTATTTCTGATGTTCTTATATATTTTCATATCATCGGCATAAAGCACATAATTGGAATGCTGGAAACATTGGCCGATGTCATTAATGAAGATAATAAAGAGCAAAGGGCCAAGAATCGAACCTTGGGGCACACCGGAGGGGATGAGAGATGGCACAGACGCGTACCCACCCAAGACAACTGTTTGGCACCGACCACCGACATAAGAAGTGAGCCATCTAAACAGATCACCCCTTATTCCGGCCTCATTTAGCTTCTCTAGTAGAATGGAATGGTCGATGCGGTCAAATGCTTTACTATAGTCAGTGTAAACCGCGTCCACCTGTCCCCCACCCTCCATGCCAGCAGTCACTGCATCAATGAAAGAAACAAGGTTTGTAGTTGTAGACCTCCCCTTCAGGAATCCGTGCTGCTGCGGTGTGAAAAATTGTTTAAGAGCAACGTATATCTGATCATGTACTATTTTTTCTAGGATCTTAGCGAGAACATGAAATCACGAGACTATGAAATCACTAACAAAAAAAAACATGCTAAATATAAAAATATCAATGAAACTCGACAAAATATAATTATGTTGTTCTTACTTAAGCTACCATGGTAAGTTTATACAAAGTATTACAAACCATTCAGTAAATGTGTGTTACATCCGTAGTACCGGAATCCAAAACCTATCCTGGAAGAGATCGCACTTAGCGATAAGACCTTCAGTTGTTATAGTTTTAAAAGTTATGATCCTTTTTGTCTGTAATTTCTTGTGTGAACCATTAAGAGTTTATCTAGCAATCTATCTACCCGCGTAATTTGTAAAAAAGCATAGACCAAAAAAAAAACAGTTAGCGAAAATGCTAACAAAACCATCATTATTCTTGAATAGTCCATAATTAGTGTTGTCACTGTCAGTGGGCGAAACTATCGATAACTCGACAATGATGACCACTTATCGACATGTTCCCATAGTTACTTGTCACTCTCCGAAACACTCTCAACTCCAATAAAAACAAAGAAACAGATACATTAACGAGACAATCAGACGGTCACACTTAAATTTATTGATAAAGACTTAATACTGTAGTGATGGGGCGTGAGCGTGACACAAGACTGGGATAAAGACCAAGACTCTATTAGAATAAGCAGGGATTAAGGCTGGTAAAGACTTTTATATAAAAAATAAGTGGCAGACAAGCGACGGGTCACCTGCTGGTAAGTGGTCACCGCCGCCTATGGACAGCTCCAATACCCGAGGCATCTTCAGTGCGTTGCCTACCTCTGAGGACTCTATTAACCCTTCGTTTGAAGCGGCCAAGGTTATAATTGACGCAACTGAAAACTGAAGTGACGCAAGACCGCAAGACCGGAGTTACTAAGACATAGCTAGAATTCGTTATCTAAAGCCAACCTCACTTTATAATTATGATTATTAACTCTACGTCTATTAAACAGGATATCCGAAAACACGGATATATTTTATTGTAACCTGGCGGAATTCACAAGGGCAGCTCACAGACCCTGTGAGAGGTGTGAACTTGTCATTTAATTAGTTTATATTGCTTTTTTTAGTTTATTTACTGTACTTTGTGTGATACATATTATGTAGATATAAGGATAGCACTGCCTTGGTCCTAATGTAAAGGTGTTAGAGTCTGGCTAACGAAAGTTGATACTGATAAAGCGCGGCAAATTTAAAAAATATCAGCATGGTAGCCCTAAACTGGAAAGGAAAGTTGAAACAACTCACTTTAACTCACTCTAGAACAAAAATAAATGTTAAAGTATCAAGATGAGTTGTTCCAACTTTCCTTATCAGTTTAGGGCTGCCAAGCTGATATTTTTTTGCCGCTCTTTGTCATTATCAACTTTCGTAAGCCAGACTCTATCAGAAAAGTTTTAATAAATAAATGATAAATAAACCGCAGCACAAATTCTCGAACTCTATTTAAACGCAACTGTCATGTGTCTTGCGATACAGGTTCGCCTCCTGCCAGACTAATCAGCCCTCTGCTAACTTGAACACGTTTCTTTAACTAGTTCCTGAGACAAGACTAGTTTCAGTTAAGTCCTTAAGGTTAAATACTGTAATTTATTTATGGTTACTAAAACTATTTCTATTTTCTAGAATTCGTAGGTAATAAGGTTGGCTGTTTTCTATGAACCAATTTGTTACAGAAAGGTCTGCTAATTAGCTTTTAGGGTTGCACCCTTGCATCTAGCTACGTTTATGTTAAAGTTTAACTTATCAGAACTATCGCAACTTTTACAATATTACTCAAACATACTTAAATAACTTATAATATAAAATGCTGATGAAAAGGACATCTTGAGGAATGAATTCTGAATTAGTCTCGGCATGGACTATTATCACACCTTTCTGTTACACCTGCCATATAAATACATGGTAACTTTGCTAGCAATATTTTAACACATCGAAAAACCTGCTTTCCAAAAACAGGACTACAAAAATCAAGTCTTGATTTTTGTGAACTCCAAGGTCCGTGTCCCATCACTGGCCCTAAATCTAACTTAGTTTATCTACCTTCGAAGTAATTTTTGTCACCTCCTCAATAATTTATAGTTATTCTGTGTGGCCAACACTATATAGTTATTGAATACTAATGAATATGAATGTTAGTTTGTCTGTACACTTTGGTAATGGGTGAAAGTTTTTAGAGCTTTTTTGGGTAATGGTGTAAAGTGGTGCCACAAATGTTGCGGTGGCCGTTTGAGGAACTAAAACAGTTATCTTGGATTTGGACAAAAAACAAACAGTCGAATTGAGAACCGTCTCCTTTTGAAGTCGGTTAAAATCATTACCTATCTAGTAAAGTCATTTTTTAAATTATTTTTTTTAATAAAAGTGTATTTTGATGTTTCAACATTAAAATAATCACTTACCTATTTATTTCAAACTAGCTGCGATCGCAGTTTCACCTGTGCTCTTATGACAAATTAAGATGATAAAACTAAGTTGTAGGTATAGCCCAAGTAGCTAACCCTGTGCCAGAGTTTTACGTCTGAAGGCCTCTGACATGACTCGGCACTATTAACCATCCTAATTTTAAGCCTGCATAAAGTTAGTCACTACTTAAATGCTCTAACAACTTCTTACTGTCGTGAAATGTCAAGCACGAAAACAAAACGGATAACTTAAAGTAGTGATTAATTTTAAGCAAGCTTTATAAGGCCCTAAACAAATAAAATAAAAGATCCTGATAATTTATTATGCATGTAATTACAATTTATACAAATAAATTTATAAAAGAAATTTCACATCGACCATAATTCTGTTTAAATTAATTTTACAACACAAGCACGTGATTTGCACACGCCGGTATAATTTCATAAGTAATTTAATGTATTTAACCGAATTTCAGTGAATTCACCAAAAATAAGTAAAATCTCCGAACCTGTAACTCGATACCTCAATTATTTAGTTTGAATAGACGAGTAGAGGACTCTGCAAAGGATTCAATTTCGTATTTGACATGGAATATTGGTTGCGTGGAATCGTGTGGTGTGGTTTAGCGTGGTCGGAAGTATGAGCAAAGTTTGAAGTGCTCATACTTATTTATGTCATGCTCATGTAGATAATGTAATTGTAATTCATTGTGAGGTAATAGTAAGTGCTCATAGCGTTGTTACTTCAATAAACAAAATAAATAAATAATAATTTAGTTGTAATTTTTACACAATTTTTTTTTTTAGCAATGACCAGAGTGACCTGCAATTTTAGCCGCTATCTTACAGGTACAGTAAATTAGTCTAGAATAAGAGTTAAGTGTAATTACCTATATTTATTATGTGTAGACCTTTGTACCAAGGATTATTATTTTTTGTTCAGTCGAGAGAACACACATTCACACAGACACTCATACATACATTTAGTCAATTAATAATATATTAGTGTGACGTAATAATATTACATGAACACATAATAAGTGTTGAATCAAACAACCAGTGAATGTAAAACTTAAAAAAATATTTAGTTATTTTTTTTGCATTTAAAAAATATATCAACCCATCACAAAACACTTTTTAATTTTTGTCTTATATTTCATAAATAAACTGAGAAATAAAAAAGCATTTTTCATATTTTTGTCAATCCGGTAATGTCCGTAGTAACTTTTTATTCTCCCTCTATTATCTATTCTGTGACATTACTTTAATGTGTTAATATCGCTTAACCATTGAACCAGTCCACGTTCCTCACACGCCACGCAACGTTTGCTCCTCTTTAATTTACGATGCCCTTTCCAAACCTTTTAAGTGTTCCCTGGTTTTACCTACATCGTCGAAATACTGTTTTTGGTATTTTAATGATCGAAACTTAATATTTTTCATAACTGGGGATTGAAGACTTACATAATTTTTAAGTTGTTATCGACGAGGAAGATATTTAATATTCAGATATTGATTTTTGAGCGTTTCACAAGTAATTTTGACTTTTATTATTGCTTGTCAGATTATCGTTTATTGTGATTGTTTTATAAATAATAAGTATTTGGTGAAAAATGTTTAAAATAAGTCGTTTTTAACGTTTGTTTGTGGACTACTGTGTCTTATAATAAATATTTTGAATTTGAATTTGAATTTTAACGCGATTTGTGTCTGCCTGTGGTATCGTAGTTCATAAACGGCTGGACTGATGTTGATTTAGTTAATTTGTTTTATTATGTGACTTTATCGAAAACACACATAAAATTATAAAAATTATGGTCGATTTTTTTTAAATATTTCAGGACCTTGAAATTTTATTTTTAACAGCTACTAAGGGTATTGGAAGAGATAAAACTATATTGAACAACTTAACAAAAAAATTAAAGAGGGAAATCCAGAGCTTTAATGACGTTACTATGGATACTAAGCTAAGTGAACTAACGAGTGATCGCACAACAGACTACTCGCTATGGAAAATGACCAGAAACTTAAATAAACCAACAAGGAATATTCCACCAATAAAGCAAGGCAATGGGAGCTGGGCCATAAGCAATGAACAAAAAGCGGCTAGGTTCGCAGAACACCTACAGCAAACATTCCAACCAAATGATGGAAGCTCTGCTCATGATGTTCCACTGGCTGAAACGCTTTCTGACCTAGAGATAAGATACGTTACACCTAGAGAAGTTATCAATGAAATCAAACATCTATCCAAAAAGAAGTCCCCTGGCTACGACCTTATTACTGGAGAAGTGCTACAAAACCTTCCCCGTAAGTCAATAGTAAAGCTCACTACTCTCATTAATGCGACGTTCAGACTGAAATACGTACCAGAGATGTGGAAAGTGGCTGAAGTCATTATGATTCCCAAACCTGGAAAATCACCTCACGAAGTGTCATCTTACAGACCAATATCCCTTCTACCCGTAATGTCAAAATTACTTGAAAAACTGTTCCTGAAACGATTAAAACCTATCATAGAATATAAAAATCTAATTCCAGACTATCAATTCGGTTTTAGAGAAAAACATTCGACTATAGACCAGGTACACAGAATCACAAACACTATTGAAAAAGCACTAGAAGAAAAGAAAGTCTGTTCTACAATTTTCTTAGACGTAGCACAAGCATTTGATAAAGTCTGGCATGAAGGGCTCATTTACAAGCTAAGAAATATGCTCCCAAAACAGTTTGTGGATCTTTTACAATCTTATCTGACGCAAAGAATGTTTAGAATCAGACAAGACGACAAATATTCAAAATTAAAGCCAATACATGCTGGAGTACCACAGGGAAGCGTCCTTGGTCCAGTCTTGTACTTATTGTACACCTGTGATATTCCAGAGCTAGAAATCAACACTATCGCCACTTTTGCAGATGACACAGCGATTATGGCAACAGGAGTCACTCATGAAGAAGCAGTGGAAAAAGTCCAAAAAGCCATCAACAAAATATCTGGCTGGACAGACAAATGGAGAATTAAACTTAACGAGTCTAAGTCCATTCACATAGACTTCACGAACAAAAAACCCAATTACCACCCGGTGTACATTAATGGTCAAGTGATACCATATGAAAACACGGCCAAATATCTTGGCATGACCTTGGACGCTAAGCTTCGCTGGAAAGCACATGTCAAAAAGAAACGTGATGAACTAGATCTTCGCTACAGAAATATGTATTGGTTAATTGGGAGAAAATCCACGCTGTCGGTACATAATAAAGTACTCTTATATAAGCAAGTCCTTATGCCAATATGGACTTATGGTATCCAGCTATGGGGCTGTACCAACCAAAATAACATGCAGATCATACAAAGATTCCAAAATAAGGTGCTCAGAGGTATTGTCAATGCCCCTTGGTACATCAGAAACGAAGACCTTCATCGGGACCTAAAAGTGGACTTCGTCTCAACTGTCATTAAAACGTTTGCCGAAGCTCATGAACATAGACTCCACCACCACGTGAACGTCGAGGCTATCCAGCTCCTCGACAACACAAACATAGTGAGAAGACTAAAAAGGAAAAAACCTTTCGAGTTAGTGTAGTGTTATGACAGTGAAGTGTAGTTTAGTTAAATCTACTAGTAAAGAACACATTAACAAAGTGTCTTCGCCTTAATAGAGACAGTAAGAAATGTGTTAATGGACACAATCTTAGCTATAACTTACTTAGCAATTTATGTTAAACGCAAATTACTCATTAGTCTTTCAGGCTAGATCGTAATTTTAATGATGTACTTATCGATAAAATGCATCATTACAAAAAAAAAAAAAAAAAAATAAGCTACTAAGGGTTGTTGCGACAACAATTTTTTAATAAATTAACGCAAAATAAGTTCGAAACTTTGTACCACACCAACTTTTTCTATTCATTTCTTTCACACAACTTTTTACCAACAAAACTCGCCTTTACGACTTACAAAATAAGGGATGTAAAAAAATATGTCTAACAAAAGAAATACATGTATTGTATTGAAGGTCGCTGAGATCAAAATTTTACGCCAGAAGGAGCGCCCGAACCTCCTTTGTTGAATGGAGTAGGGTAAAGATGCAGTAGGAAATTTGCAGAGGTTTAATTTCAAAAAAAATCAAGAAGAAGGCGCAAAACTGGAGATGTTTTATGAAATAGAAATGGGAAGAGTTTTGTTAGATATTCCTAATTGTTTACATTAGAAATTACAAGCAAAAGGCTTTTTCTTTGTTTTTTTTTTGTGTAATTTTAATGTAAGTACCTAAGTGTTGAATTAATTAAATTTTTTACCTAATGTATTTTTGACAACTAATTTTTTGATCACTTTCACAAGATTGTATACAACTTTGGCAGTTATTTCTCTGTAAGATTGTCTTCTCCAAGACTTAAAGGACAGAGTTTTTATTGCAAAGTAGGTACAGAATAGAAAAAAGAGCAGATGTACGAAAACAACAATTGTTGTGGAGAGGCGAAGTCGAGAGCCGAGAGTTGGAATAATTGAGATTTAATGAAGTGTCCCATTTTTGGGGACTTTGGTTAACTTTGTTAGGGTCCCGCGGGTTTGAGTTGAAAACGTTTGGAAGCGCGTGATTAAAATGTACTTAGTTATGGTAAAAAAATCAATAGCGTATGTGAATCCAGCAACCCGCACTTGGCAGCGTGGTGGAATACGGCCTAATCACCCTTCGAGGGTAGACCTGTATCCCAGCAGTGGAAGGATTAAAGGTTGAGTAGATAGAATGATATATATAAGGGTGTCCTGCCTAATTGATCAAGCAAAGCAAAGAATTAGAGACAAATAATATAAATACATGTTTATTTTTGGTTTTTCGAAAATGAGTTGCCCGATCATTAGTTACGTCGATTTTCATAAAATATTTTAATAGGTGGGTCATTCCTAAACTAAATATTTTTTTACATGTGAACTAAGTATATCGGTTAAAGATTTTTTTAATCTTTTATTATCATCATCTACAATATTACTCTCATTTTTTTATTTTAATCTTTATAGAATGCTTTTTGAGGCGAAAAATATTAAGAAAAATATTTTTTAGGTTTGTAAAGGCCAAGTGTCTAGCAAATTATCAAAATCAGACTACTCTACTAAAACGTTATTCGTCAACATAAAAAAAACATGTCGACTTGAGAACCATCATTCGTTTTTTCGTCGACTAACTCAAGTCAGATGATAATCCTTAATTACAAACTACTAATTTTAAACAATAAACACTAGGATATAAAACTAATATTAAACAATAAGGTAGATAACTAATTCTAAATATTTTTATATAAAGATAGAAAACTAACATTAATATTAAGATAGAACTAACAGTTAATATGTACTAGGTAATATTAAGTATATTGTATTCTAAAATGCATGAAATAAATGCTTTTTTATTTTATTTTATTTATTTAACTCAAGTCACCACAACTTGGTTTTAGAACTGCAACGCCTGCTACATGTCTAACATCCTGGCTGTGGTTACCGCAAATTATTTGGACTGGAAATCTTACAGCTAGACTAAATATAAGACTCTTAGAGGTAGACTAAATACAAGACTAGTTAGCCATTAAAGGACAAACCACTGGTGGCTGCATCAAAATTAAACTGTCCCAAGACCCGTTAAAAATAGAGTAAGTATGGTAATTATGGTGAAGAAAAGTGGTCACGAGATTTATTTTTGGACCTCAGATAAGTGTAGAGATAGATGGAGACTTGCGTTACGTTTGGGTGAAGCTAAGAACTGCTCTACACACGTACGTATATAACATCTATAGTGCTGTGAGAAGAGGATTTTTTTAAATCTTTTGTTTATTTGGGACTTTGAAACATTTCGTTTATGTAGCGCTTTGATTCCATTTTTATTGTGCGCACTGCCAGAGTGTGGATTATTATACTTTGCTGGAGTGGGTGTTTCCTAATATATTATTAGATATAATTTGGCTGTCTTCAAGTCGCGAATGAATCGTTTCCTTCTAGGCGCGCGTGCTGCATCGTAGACCGCATCATTGCTTACCATCAGGCGAGATGGCGGTCAAACGCAAGCCTATAACAAAAAAGTCTTAAAAGGTCGGCAGCGTATCTGTGATGCCTCCAGCGTTACAGGTATCTAAATGACGGTGATCGCTCACCATCAGGCGGCCCGTTTGCTTGGTTACCAACTATGGCATAAAAAAAAAAGAAAAAATGGTCAATCTGAGGTTCGGGCTGAACTGCAAAATTTTAGTATTGTACGGAACCCCACCGGAAATACCGTCGCAGCGAGTAACAAGCATGCAAGGGCGACAACACTACATTATGAAGTGTCAATCGTTAATTCTTACATGCATCCTTCTATTGTAGAGAAGGGAACCAAAAAAAATATGCAGGTGATACTTTGAAACGTAACTTATTCGAGTAGTTTAAAAGAATGTGTTTTTGAGAAGTTTATAAGAATTTTAAGATAGTTTTAATTTTACTACGAATTTTTTGCACGTTTTCTTTTGGATCTGTGTAAAATATTATTTAGAAAAGCTTTGCTAAGTTTTAAATAAGCCTTTATTTCTCAGAAAGTCAGAACCTATTTTTAATATTGTAGTGTTTTTGTATATTTAAAGGTGGAAATATAGGTAGGTACGCCAAAAAATCATTTTTAAATCAGATTTAATCATTCTCCTTTCTCTAGAATGGAATAAAAATATTGACAACTTAAAAAATATAGCGAAAATAAGAAATTTAATTTCATCGATTAAAACAACTTGACCTTCAAATCGAAATTATCCTAAAAGTTGTATAAAGTTTGCTATATTTGATATAGCAAGTGTATGGAAAGGCGACAGACAACTGCTTTGGTTTTATAGCAAAAGGCATAAAACAGGCGCCGCGACGAAAAAACTTTACTATTGTACACTCAGCCACATTCAGTAGTGAGCTGTAAAGCTAAAATAAAAGTGCTCTGGTCTGCACTTCTACACTTTTACACTAAAATTATAAAGAGGAAGTACATATTTGTATTTTTGGATGTTTGTAACGAAAATACTCAAAAACTACTGGTCCGATTTAAAAAATTGTTTTGCCAATATAAAGCTACATCATTAGCGAGTAACATAGACTATATTTTATACCCGTGGGAAGCCGGGGCAGGTCGCTAGTAGGTAATAACCAAAGCTTTCAAATGAGTAAGTATATTTACTTACTGCAAGAAGTCATTATAATGCAAAACCCAGACGCGGCGCATCACGCTTGTAATTATTCTTCGAAAAAGATCACCGAATGTATTCGAAACCAGTAGGAGCATCAGACTTTTAGTATAGGCAGGACACGATCGCGATCGCTTCTCGCTTGTAATCTTTTGATGAAGATCGAATGTGATCGAAACTAGTCGTTATAGACGATCTAATTTTACGTGAGTGTTTCCGTGTTAATTCTAATGCGCTGATTACACGTAACGAGTACAGTGGTGAGTTGGCGCTCTCGGCCGAGTACTCGGTTTGTATAAACAGTTAGACGAGGCGAGACAGTCACTAGAACCATGGTTTGTTTGCTCGGCCGAGTGTGTTCATTTACTGTCTCGCCACACTGAGAAAATATTCTGCTAAAAGAATGATGAATTCACCTAAATAACGGAGCATACTGAAATCACCAAAAAGTACGTTGTAAGTTTATGATAGTCACCTTAAAAACTGGTGCTAATCATCGTACTTTTTGGTGATATCAGTATGCTCCGTAATTTAGGTGAATTCATCATTCTTTTAGCGAAATTTAGATGGTCATTTATCTCAGTGCACTGTACTCGTTACGTGTAACCAACGTACAGGGTGGCTGGCACAGGACCCGCCATAGCAAAATCACGCATGGAGGAGGTCATATGCTACCTATTGAAGCTTACTTTCCCTAACTAAAGTTTTATAGTTTAGGAGATAGGGTAACTTTTAAACCTTTTTAAGATTTTCCCGAAATTTGACCTTAAAGCTGCTATAACTTTTTTTATTTAAAGTTCTTGTGAATTATTCTTTTATTTTTGTTAGCACCGACATATGTTTGATCAAACTACGTCGAAACTCCGCTTAAACAAGGACATAAAAAAGATATTACGCTTGAAAAAGGAAAAATTACCGAAAAAAAAACATTAAGATCATTTTTTTGTTTAATAATTAAAAAAACTTTAGTTAGGGAAAGTAAGCTTCAATAATAGGTAGCATATGACCTCCTCCATGCGTGATTTTGCTATGGCGGGTCCTGTGCCAGTCACCCTGTATAACGAAATGCCTTGTTAATTCGTACACTGACTGTCCAAAATAATAAAATATGAATCACCCACAGGATGTCGTTGCCAAGTTCTCGCTTCATTTGTTTTCAATAAAACTGTTTATTCGTTTATAAGTCGCTTTGTCGCGGTTTCGAACGCGTTCTCACAAAAGGTGAAATACGTCTGTCTGCTGTACTGAAAAATAATGATAATTACTTATCAGGGAAATTGTTATTTATACGAAGAAAAGAAAACAAGACTTAGGTACATAATAGACAGTCTATTTTTGCGGCAAAACACACAATAATACAAAAAACAAAAAAAATTGTAACAAACAACATTTTTTACCACAAACCGGTATCAAATCAAGATGACACCAATTTAAGCACATAATAAAACTGGTAAATCTTTACTGCACCTGCACAAAAAAACAAAGAGATATACGAGTACCATTCCGAAAAACAAGAACTGCCTTATCGCTTAAAACAATTTCTTCCAGATATACACAAAACTTTTATACACCCGATAAACATTGCCCTTCTTTCCGCTTTCACAATAACCTTTTATATTTCTTATTTTTTGATATCCATATGACAGCCATCTTTCGGCAATAAATCTCGGCCGGAGCGTATTACCGGTAATTTCACAGGGTTAAACCTAAATAAACAAGGAGTTAGATACCATCAAGTAATTATGGGGTTTATTTTTTAAGGAATTTCGCATTTTGTACGAAGTCGTATCAGCGATCTTTGAATGGGGGTCGGGTTACCATGGGTTTAGGATTTTGCGGAAACGCGGACAAAAAGCTGAATAATTTGTGAGGTGGTTGTTGATTTTGTGTTTGTGAATATGAAATGTGGGTTTTGTGGATTTCATTCATAATTCACATACGCTATTGAATGTTTTCTCTGGACGTATTTAGGATGTAGGTTTCCTCACAAAGTTTCTCATCGAAAAGCTAGTGGTATGAAAATTCGTACATACTCGCGTACATGTCTCAAAAATTTCCGCAAAGCTAAAATTGTAATATTTTTTAAAACTAGTCTAAAATATAACAGATAGGTAAATTATTTTATTAAAAAATAATAGTTAAAAAAAACTAAAAAAACACGCTTTTTATAAAAAACCGAACTAAAAAAATAGAAAATAAAATTTTATAAATTTAAATTAAGAATAGGGTTGAAAATTTCAATAAATATAAATTAATAATAGTGTAAATAAATAAATATATGTATTTTATTTTTAAAAAGCGTGGGGTGCATGGGTCAATAGATATTATATATTTTGTAGATACATTTTGTATTGACAGACATGAGTAGAGTGATTAGCATTTTGATAATATCTTAGAAAGCACCCCACGCTTTTTTAAAAATAAAATACATATATTTATTTATTTACACTATTATTAATTTATATTTATTGAAATTTTCAACCCTATTCTTAATTTAAATTTATAAAATTTTATTTTCTATTTTTTTAGTTCGGTTTTTTATAAAAAGCGTGTTTTTTTAGTTTTTTTTAACTATTATTTATTTTTCGCTTTTTAGTTCGATTTGCTAACTATTAACCATCCTTAATATGTACACAAATGTGTTGGTGTTATCCGACTTTGGCCGTCTGCTCAAGCAAATTAAAAATAAAATTGATGCGTAACAAAAAATATTGAGCAAAAAGATTTGTAGCCGCGTGGTTTCGATCCTCAGACCTCATAAAATAAAATTGATGCGTAACAAAAAATATTGAGCAAAAAGATTTCTAGCGCGTGGTTTCGATCCAGGGACCTCTGGGTTATGAGCCCAGCACGCTTCCACTGCGCCACTCTGTTCTCTGACACGAATGACGAAATTACCATTTGTAAGTTAAACAGTATTAAAAGTTAAAGAAACTTTATAGAAAAAGCGTGTTAAAAAAATTAATAGTTAAAAAAACTAAAAAACACGATTTGTTTAGTGTATTGTCATCGGTCCTCGATATATCTACAAAGTTTGAAAGAAATCTGACCGTTTAAAGTGGGTCAAAAACGCGCTCAAAGGAGTCGGTTACATACAAACATACAAACATACAAACATACAAACATACAAACATACAGGTGAAGCTAATAAAAGCGTGTTAAAAAAAAGATCAAGATTTTTTTTACATTTTTTAGAAGATTGAGGCAATAAGGCTGCCTTTTGTGTCTTGTTATAAATTATGTAGGTACTGTTTCTGATTTCCTTTTTGTAGTGTCAATAAGAATTTCTTGTAGGTATTGTAAGAAATTCTTTGGGACTTATGTACGAATTTACATACCACTGGCTTTTCGGTGAAGGAAAACATCGTGAGGAAACCTGCATATGTCCGGAGAAGAAATTCAATGGCGTATGTGAATCCACCAACCCGCACTTGGCCAGCGTGGTGGAATACGGCCTAATTACCCTTAGAGGGTAGACCTGTATCCCAGCAGTGGGAGGATTAATGGTTGCATATGATGATGATGATTGTAAGAAAAATGTCGTCCAAATTATCCCTAACCCAAAAACACCATAGTCACCCCAAAATCTGAATTATTTGATACCAAAATACCGAATTTGCTTACCTTAATCTTAAACGAGAAACCTTTGAATGGCCAATAAACTCCGGAGTTTACAATGTGGGAGCGATTCATAAAAACGCAATTTATTCTCGAGTTGCAATTACATCTCAATTACATCTTGGTATTTTTATTACATGTAAAATAAACTGAGTTTAAATACTTACAAAATAATCTTAAGACAAAATAATTCTATTTACTCTGCCAACTCAGAAAAACCATAAAAAAAATTATGCTATAGGTGGCATTGATATGGCATTTAATATGGCATATTGGCATATTGGCATTTATGAGTTCTTTGGGACTTACGTTATGTACGAATTTACATACCACTGGCTTTTCGGTGAAGGAAAACATCGTCAGGAAACCTGCATAATGTATGTCCGGAGAAGAAATTCAATGGTGTATGTGAATCCAACCAACCCGCACTTGGCCAGCGTGGTGGAATACGGCCTAATCAAGGGGTAGACCTGTTTCCCAGCAGTGGGAAGATTAAAGGTTGCATAATGATGATGATAGGTGGCAAACAAGCAAACGGGCCGCCTGATGGTAAGCGATCACCGTCGTCTTGATACCTGTAACACTGGAGGCGTCACGGATACGCTGTAGACCTTTTAGGTCTATTAACAGCCATTTTAGAGAACCCAATGTCAACCTTTTTAAGGGTTAAATGGTACCTACTGACACAATTATTTCTGTTGCATCAACTTTTTGATGAATCAAACTTCACGCTATGTTATAATGGCTATGTAGTATGTGTGACTAGGTACGTGCAATGTACGGACGATGCGGTCAGTCTTCGGATGGGTGGTCACTGGTCACCCATCCACTGGTGTTTACAACTAAGCGACACCTTGGGTCGAATTAATGAATGAACGTTATATTGTAGGTCCCGGTTGTTTATCTTATCAACAAGCCATATCAGAGGCGTTCAGTCTGAAACATTACAAACGTACTCGTAACCTTTCCTTAACAGCTTTATAAAAGCTTTAATTTTTTTATAGAGAATTACAGGTCGCAACTCTTCTTTTATTAAATTACTAGCTTTTATCTGTGACTTCGCTCGTATTTATTTTGTTAAATAAAAAGTGTCCTTGTAATACCTCTAAGAAAATGTGTACAAAGTTTCATGATGATCGGTTATCGCGTGAAAGCGTAACAAACTAACTTTCATTCACGTTTATAATATTAGTACAAACAAAAAGGATATACTAAGCCGAAAAGAGGTCATAGGACTCATCATTATGAACAACTTTTACTATGAGACCAACCCGGAATTCGCAAAAAAAAAATCAGCTGTTCCATAGAAAAATGTCAATGACACTCAACAAAATGTATGGAACAGCTATTGATGTATGATCCCTTTTCGGCTTAGCATACCCTTTATGAATAACCCTGTATAATTAAAAAAGTAGTAAGGTTTAGCATTGACTAACTAACTTAAATTTTAAGTAATTCCTTAGATTAGATTTCATTTTATTATATTTTTATGGGTTATATTATGCCTGAAATTAACGATTTATTATTATTATTTTCTATTAAAAATAAATAATCGTTACACCGATTGATGGTGGTTTCACAATAAAGCCATCATCGGCCCGAAATCCGAATCATCTACGTGTCCACGGCATGCATGGAGCTGGTTTCCAAGCCAGTGTAGTGTGAACGAAGCCACTGGAGCGCGCTTGTATGCATCGAAAAACAAAACGGTTGCCGCATAGCTGTCGCATCGAGTTACTCACTATTTTGAGTGAGGGTTTCTCTACCTTTGGTTAGTGATTATCTGATGGATAACTGGTGGGTTGCAGTGAACCTCGCTACGTCTCTGTTTATTCACAACCTCTTGGCTGAATGTACTCATTTTCAGTTTTAAAAATTGTGTTTGGAGTGACTTGCTTGGACAATTTCATTCAAATCTTTGAGAGCTTCGCTTCACACACACGCTAAAACCAAGAAACAATGTTGTTTGCATGGATATTTTTTTTAGATTAGCTACATGGTAAAAGTGGTTTTGGTTTTATCTAAGCATCTCATATAATTATGTATAGAGATGAGATGAGAAGGTGTAAAATGCGCTCAACTCGTCACGCCCTCAAATGAAAAAACCCGCTGCCAAAGACAACTATCTGTTAACTGTTGACTAACAAGTTAGCTCTTGGATTATCAAATCAGACGATAGTAACACCTGCTCTGGGAATATTAGATAGGTTATAGCGTGAGGAAGCGGCGAGCTGACAGGCCACCTGGACGATGGAGCTCTCGTGGGATGACGGTTTAGTTTTAGAGGTCGCGGGTTGAGTAGAAATATTCCTGACGTGGTGCAGAGGAGTGCTCTACAAACTACATTTATATAAAAAGTATTTATTTTTTGTTGAAACGTCACGTTTGCCCATAACAGTGGGCCTAGCACAACTTTGACGTAAAAATACGTAGCGAGTATTCGATAGAAAAGTGTACGCCATTTACACCCGTCAAGAGCACACTTGACAGTCGTAAATGGCGTACACTTTTCTATCGAAAACTTGCTACGTATTTTTACGTCAACGTTGTGCTAGGCCTACAGGTCTGTTTTTACCAACTCGGCCGACAGCACTGTACTCGTATCGTGTAATCATATGGCCCATAAGGCTGACCAGTAGTGACCAGTAGTGACCAGTCTAAACGAATACCTATTAGCAGCTAGACTAAGAAAAATAGTCATCAAAATCCGATGAATTCACTTAAAGTACGGAGCATACTGATATCAGCAAAAAGTACGATAATTGGCACCAGTTTATGATAGTTGTCACTGTAAAAACTGGTGCTAATCATCGTACTTTTTGCTGATATCAGTATGCTCCGTACTTAAGGTAAATTCATTATTCTTTTAGCGGAATTTAGATGGCCATTTTTCTCAGTGTAACAAAGTCTGCAGACACGTGGTGAGTGGTGACCACTACTGATTGACTGACGTACAGTGGCCTACAGCGGACTGACGTGAGATTGACTGGACTGTAGCGAAACTGGACCCTGGTGTTGATAAGAGACGCTAGATAACGCTTTTTAACGTGTGGTTTGACCCCTTGAGGGGTCGTGAAGATTCTTTAAGGGGGTCGCATGTGCAACGGGGACTGTTCTGAAGAATTATTGAAGCTAAATCTGCACTGGACGACCACACATGGATTCTCATTGGATTATTGGCTTGTGGAAATCGCGCGCTGTTTAACTCTGCCGTCCTAAGTCGAAGAGCAGTATCTCAAAAACAAGTGATTTCTGTTTTTTGACGCATCAGATGCGTAAATTTTCAAGCTATCAGGATGCGTGAAAAAACAGTTTTTTTTGAGATACCGCTCTTTGGCTTCGGACGGCAGAACTGTTCATTTTACACGAACTTTTTGTCCACATACCTGTAAAAATGTGAAACGAGCTCTCAGCGGTATTTCCGAGTAACTACAGCTTTGGGTACTTCAAAAGCTGTCAATAGAGTTTAAAGTGGTTGGCAACGTATCCGTGACACTTCCGGCCGGTGTTACGTCAGGTATCCTAACTACGGTAATCACTTAGTCTTACCATCAGGCGGCCCATTAGCTTGTTTCCATGCCACTTATGGCATAAAAAAGCAACCTCCTAAAGAGGGAAGCCTGGGCTATTTATAAAATTACTCTAGAACGAAGCAATGGCACAGGAAGCAAGAATAAACCAGAAATAAGTTTTCACATGCTTTATTAACTTCCAGTGTTAGATATCTTGCGACTGAATTTTGAACCACTTCCCGATGTCCGATTGAGCTGAAATTGAATACGTGTGTAATTCTGATAACTGTAATAAAAGCTTATTAAAAAAAAATAAATACTAAAAAACACGCATTGTCATCAGTCGACAGGTGTGCAAAGTTTGAATTAAATCTGACCGTTAAAAAGTAGGGTAAAATCGAGTCCAAAAGGGTCGGTTACAAACATACAGTTGACACTAATAAAAGCGTGTTAATAAAACAAACATACAGATGAAGCTAATAAAAGCGTGTTAAAAAGGAGTCGGTTATAAACATTAAAACATACAAAAAAATATACAAGTGAAGAGAAAGCAAGTAAAATAAAAAATGAAATATATATTTTTTTTCGTTAGCATGACAAAAAGATGCTAAAGAAGACCCTACCGATATGTTTTATACTCAGCAGTAGGCGAAAAAAGGTTGATGATGATGATGATAATAGCAAAGTGTGAAGCGTCTTCCAGATCCCACTGACGCCGCGTCTCCGGATCCAACTATCCGAGGAGCGTGAATGGCGAGACGTGGACATGTGCTGGCACATGCATGGGACGCTTTTTGTAGCGGACACTCGACGAGAAAACAGTTAAATAAAAGAAAGAGAATATATGGAGGAATGGAAAAAGGGGGGGGGGGGATATTTTAAAAACAAGCTATTGTCGCGTTGGTGGGTTTAAGCTCAATCTGGTATTGGGATGGTTTTTTTAAGTTTTAATTCTCAAATAGTAAAATTCTTTGTATACAATTAACATTCCATGTTATCAGGTCAATAAATATTTCTGATTATTGACTTCAAAATTCAGTTTTAAGATTTGACCCACACTGACAGACTGACTGACACAAGATAAATAAAAGCCTGTGAAAATAGTCAAAATGCGAAAACATCAAGCAAAATGTAATTTCGGTTTTTTATAACCTATTTTTTCATATTTTTGTTTAATTGACCAATACTCAGAATACTCACTCAAGCCTAGCAAGAGCCGTGGACAAATTATCTTTCCACCGTTTATCTACGTCCGTTCGTGTCTACGAAAAAACGAACAAAGCTACATTATGAATTTTTGTTACTTCCACGCAGGATTTAAACAGTGCCAACTCAATTTTTGACCACAGTCCAAGGTTTATTAAGCCTACACAGTCTACAGTACAGTAGTAGAAAATAGTTGATGATGAATAAAAAGCAAATCCCCTTTCGTCCGCGACAGTACAACACAAAAAGTCAATCTGTTATTCTGTTATCTGTAACCGCATCCATAATTTAAGGTTCAACATGACGGCACGGGTTTTTAACCTCCTTGTTTTTTACCCTTGTTTTTTTTCTCCGGCTATGAGAGAGGGACCTATTTTGATTTGAAGAGTTTTTAATGTTATTATGTCTGTAAATAACTATCACCTGGATAAGATTGGCACATGATCAGAAAACTTAGCACGGGTCGTGGAAAAGTTGTCTTTCTACCATTTTTATCCACGCGTAGACATATTTTTCTTATTCTCTCGGGATAAAAACGGTGGAAAGATAATTTTGTCCACGACTCATTCTGAGCTTGCAGGATGAGTGGCGTACTAGAAGAGAGGTACGAGTATATGATGAGCTGTGGGTGATTACAGGCTAACGATGATAATTATAGGTACAGGGTTATACGGAAAGGGTATGCTAAACTGAAAAAGGGCTCATAGTACCTACTCATCATTATGAACTACTTTTGGACTACTATGGTATGGTGGGGGGTTACGTGTAATCAGCCCATTAATTTTATTATCATAAATTAATTAATTATAATTTCAAATACCCATCCTAAATCTAACATTTACTTTTAGTACGGAAAGAGGTCCGAACTCTCAATAAAATTTGTGCACAGCATTGATAAAACCCCAAGCCGGATTCAGGAATAATGGCGCCGTTTGTCTACCCGCAGGTTTCCTATCTGTTAGCTTACGTTTTATTACACTAGCTACCCACCCGGCTTCTTTCCTGTAGAAAACCAGGATCTTTCTCTGTGTCTGTCTTCAAGTCGCGAGTGAATCGGTTTCTTCTAGGCAAGCGTGCTCCATCGTAGAATTCGTAGACCGCATCGTTGCTTACCATCAGGCATCGATATAATCCGACTTCGGTGCCATCAGGCGAGATGGCGGTCAATGCAAGCCTATTTATTTATTTAAGCCTTTTATTGCTGATAATTTAAACATAGCATTAACAATAGGCGTGACGAAAGATTTTAAAATCCTCTTCCATAATGTGAGTACACATTTACTATTTACAAAAAAGCCTTTATTTCGGTAATAAACTTAAGTTTAACGAAGTTTGAAGCCATTTTTCACATATTTTTTCAACAGTGCCCGAAAACAGCTTGTTTGTGTCATGGCGTCGATTTGACGTCACGGCTAGTAAACATGTCATTGTGTCTATGCGTGATGAGCGGCGGATGACTTGAGTTCACTGAGGCGTGACGTCATACGCTGTGATTGTTGTTTCTGACGAAATCTTAATAATCTGTTTTTTAAAAATAAAACTAAACATGTGTTTTACATTTTTTTAATCTGGCTAGTCCCCTGAAAGCATTGAATCGGCGAGTTTTTGATACTGTCGTCATGCCTATTATTATTACTTACTATTATTCTGAGTTTTGCAAAACTATTATTACTCAATAAAAAAACCAACAACCGAAAGTTAAAAGATAAGAAAACACCACGAACCTCTCAGATTCAGAATCAGATAATTTATTCGTCAGAACAAGGTAGGGACACAAAAATTCAAAGTTGCATACGAAGTGTTCAATAAAAATACATGCTCATGTTATATTATACTATACGTATGGCGTATAAATATTACTAATATCCCTACTAATATTATAAATGTGAATGTAAGTTTGTTTGTTACGCTTTCACGTGAAAATTGCTTAACCGATCATCATGAAACTTTGTACACATATTCTTGGGGGTATTAGAAGTAACATAGGGTACTTTTTACTGAAAAAAATCAATGCGAGCGAAGTCGCCGATCAAAGCTATTTAATAATAAATATCAAAGTAGCTAATATAAAATAATGAAATTATGACACAAGTGTCAATTACCTTAATCCGCCCGCTGCTGAGACCAGGTCTGCCCTCGAAGGGTGATTAGGCCGTATTCCACCACGCTGGCCAAGTGCGGGTTGCTGGATTCACATACGCCATTGACTTTCCTTTCTCCCCTTTTTATTGGCTCACGTTTTATTGAATGGGGATATCAACCGCCAAGCTATGTCAGAGATCTTCAGGCGGTCTAAACTCTGACACCAGGACCTTACTTATCTACTTTATTGAATCGGATACTTCAATTTCGATCTCATTCGGTGATTATTTAAAGGAGAGATTTTGAAGTGAAACAGTTTCAAAATCACGTTAGTTCTCATAGTGAAATTAAAGAACTCAAAAATACAAACTCAGAAAAAAAATCATCGAAATCCGATTATGAATTGAGGAAGTAATCTCGTAACATCGTCATCATTATCATCGTCAGCCTTCTCTATCCCACTGCTGGGTAGGCCTCTCTTCCGCTATGCCATCTGCCTCGGTCACACGTCAATCGGGTCCAGGTTCAACCCGCGACTTTGACTATGTCGTCGACCACCGAGTGTTACGTGTTACTTACAAAAAAGCAACATACAGTCAAATTGAGAACCCTTTCCTTTTCAAAGTCGGTTAAAAAAACTAGACAACATTATCTCAAAAGACGAAAAAACAATAACATTTAGCTACTTTTTAAATCTTGAACACTAAGAACGCGAAGAAAATCCTTTCGGCGCCAACTTCCCTGAAGAACCCCGAAATTCGCGACTAAAATTAATGTTAAGTACTAGACAATAGTCCTTGAGAAACACTACAATTACGGCTACAAATCTATCTGCAGTCAGATGGGGGAGCCACCATCGGAATCTCGAAGAAACGCCGACAGTTTTGTATGAAAAGTTTTAGTTTCTAAGTTTAGTCAATTGTGTAAAAGTCTGGTTAAGATTCATGAATTTCGACTCTCGTTTCAAAGCCTCTTATTTTGCCGTGTCTATGCCATAGATTAGGTAATAGTAGTAAATAGGATTGAAATGAATGTTTTAAGTATAATTACTTACAGCTTTTGTTCACTGCTCTGTTCGAGTAGATAATGAAGTATTTTAATTGAAACATTTATTTTCAAAAACAAGCTTTTATTGCATTGTCATCGGAGTTACACACGTATACCAAATTTCAGCTCAATCGGATAACGGGAAGTGGTTCAAAATTGAGTTGCAAGATTCCACCCGAACTAACATAATTAATTATACCTACATACATTGCAAGTTAAATAAAAGCTTTTAATAAATACGTTGAAAACCAACAAAATAAGCTGTAAATGCCTTTAAGATTGAGGTATGAGTACAAAGGTTTATAGGAAAGGGTATGCTAAGCCGAAAAGGGCTATTAGTACTAATTACTATGAACCCTTTTAACTATGTGACTGATCCTGAAATTGCGAATAAAATCAGCTGTTCCATTCCAATACAGTTTCTCGAGAGTCATTGACGTGTTTCTATGGAGCTGATATTATTTTGCGATTTCAGCGTTTGTCCTATAGTAAAAGTCGTTCATAATGATGAGTACTATGAGCCCTTTTTGCCTTAGTATGCCCGTTTCTTATATTCCTGTATAGGTTGCTGCAAAACCATCAGGTAGACATCTAAAATAAGAAAGTATCAAAATACAAAATTCCAAAAAGGTTAAGCAAAAAATTAAGCATCGGCGACACCGCTACTCTTGTTACGAGGTGTTCGGAACCCTAAAAACTTGGTTATTTTTTGTTTTTAGAGATCCTTAGGCAGATTTAAAAGCTTTAAATAAATTGCGTTTTCTATTAACTTGAGATATACAAAAGAACAAATCGTCGGCTTAGTGCAAGAAGTCATGAACCGGATAAAGTCACTAACTGCTTTGGTACGAAAAGTAACGTGGGAATAATTAAACGTGGGAATAATAAAAAAATTCCACGGGAATACTCAAGTTTTATTGAGTCGGATAGTATGACTAGTTTCGATCACAATTGGTGATCTTTTTCAAGGAATGATTACAAGCGTAATGCGCTTGAAGTTGCGTCCAGCCTGGCACTGATTTTGCAGTTAATGACTTCTTGCAGTGAGCCGACGAAATAGCTCCTTTAGCTATGTTTCTACCGACTTAAAAAAAACTTGAAATATTACACTTATTTATGTTTGTCCGTGTTTGAGTAGTCACATTTATTAAAGTTATTAAAGTTATTAAAACAAATAAATAACCTTAATTCTGACGGAACCCACCGAAATGCGCCACACTCTTAACCTTTTTTTCCTATCTGCATCACATTTACGTCGGCGTGTTTAGAAAATAAAAGTAACTCCTGACCCTGGCAACAAGACGCTGGATATGGGGGTAGGCCTTGGAGCCCTTGTGGGGGAATACTACTATCTTTTATTCTGTGGTGGGTAGATTTCGCTTTGCGTAGCTACTGACACATCGAAGAATGCGTTTGACAGTTTTCTTGAAATGCAGTAAATTGAAACGTTGAAACAGTTGAACCGATTTTGAAAAAGATGTTTAAGAACCACCATGTAAAAATAAATTTGAATCCACGAAGAGCACCTGCCAAAAAAATGGATAGGTGCTCTTCGTGGACTAGGCTGGGTGCTCTTCGCGCTGGTGCTATTCGGACGCGTGCTCTAGGTGGACTACTTCCAAAAATCCTGTTTTCATCATTATGAACAATTTTTACTATGTATGTGTGAATTTTGAAACCGTTTTAGTAATTAATAAGTTAATTAAAAACTAATCATTCAAATCCTGCATGAATTTTTGGACATCCTTTATGTGTATTCGCTATTTACCAAATTAAAAAAGGAAGCATAAGTTGCGAGTTTTTCGATCAAGGTATGGTTCTAATTTTTAACACGCTTTTATTAGCTTCACCTGTATGTTTGTATGTTTGTATGTTTGTATGTTTGTATGTAACCGACTCCTTTGAGCGCGTTTTTGACCCACTTTAAACGGTCAGATTTCTTTCAAACTTTGTAGATATATCGAGGACCGATGACAATACACTAAACAAATCGTGTTTTTTAGTTTTTTTAACTATTAATTTTTTTAACACGCTTTTTCTATAAAGTTTCTTTAACTTTTAATACCGTTTAACTTACAAATGGTAATTTCGTCATTCGTGTCAGAGAACAGAGTGGCGCAGTGGAAGCGTGCTGGGCTCATAACCCAGAGGTCCCTGGATCGAAATCACGCGCTAGAAATCTTTTTGCTCAATATTTTTTGTTACGCATCAATTTTATTTTATGAGGTCTGAGGATCGAAACCACGCGACTACAAATCTTTTTGCTCAATATTTTTTGTTTCGCATCAATTTTATTTTTAATTTGCTTGAACAGACGGCCAAAATCGGATAACACCAACACATTTGTACATATTAAGGATGGTTAATAGTTAGCAAATCGAACTAAAAAGCGAAAAATAAATAATAGTTAAAAAAAAACTAAAAAAACACGCTTTTTATAAAAAACGGAACTAAAAAAATAGAAAATAAAATTTTATAAATTTAAATTAAGAATAGGGTTGAAAATTTCAATAAATATAAATTAATAATAGTGTAAATAAATAAATATATGTATTTTATTTTTAAAAAAGCGTGGGGTGCTTTCTAAGATATTATCAAAATGCTAATCACTCTACTCATGTCTGTCAATACAAAATGTATCTACAAAATATATAATATCTATTGACCCATGCACCCCACGCTTTTTAAAAATAAAATACATATATTTATTTATTTACACTATTATTAATTTATATTTATTGAAATTTTCAACCCTATTCTTAATTTAAATTTATAAAATTTTATTTTCTATTTTTTTAGTTCCGTTTTTTATAAAAAGCGTGTTTTTTTAGTTTTTTTTTAACTATTATTTATTTATGGCTATTTCGAAAAGGAGTGCAAAATAACTTGTAGTATTTGACAGATAAAATGGCCTAAATAGCTAAATTTAAAATCTACCTTCCCGGTTCACGCTCAAATGATTTTATTTTAAAACTTTAGACTATTTTGATTCACAAGCCATGACAATGGCAACACTTTTTGTATAAAACTTAACAGAATTTTGTTTAGAGATTCTTTGGAGATGTTTTACGTATTTTTTACTTCTTCCGTCAAATGGTTTCATTTCGCAATAAAAGTAAAATATGCCACAAATTCTCGGCGGGTGGTCAAAAATGGGAACTAATTTTTTCGACAGAAGGTTGTCGGTTTTTCTTCGAAAATTCGACGGTGGCTCTCAATGTAGAATGAAATAAGTTGGTGGCGCGAAAGTTTGATTTTTTAAACTTCGAGAAGAATTTAGTTTTGGCGCGTATTCACGCGGGATTTAAAAATGGTAGAGTGTGTTAGAATAGTAACTATCCTACTCATATTATAAATGTAAAACTTTGTGTGTTTGCAAACTTTTGTTACCACGTACCTATTTCTGTAATTACTAAACCGACTTTTATATTTATAATGGAGATAGATTTTGCAAAAAAATCTGCTGCTTCATAAATTTTGTCGTGTATTGACATTTTTCTATGAAACAGCTGTTTCTTTTCACAAATTCCGGGTTGGTCCCATGGTAAAAGTTGTTCACAATGACGAGCAACTTGCTAAAAGATCAGATTACAAGTAGGCCGCATGTGGCCCGCGCCCCACATAAAATACTAGTAGTCCAATATCCGATCAAAAAACTAGACAACTCATTAAGTGCCATCTAAGGGCGCGTTCACACGACAGCTCATAAATTATAGGCAACAAAATAACGACACTAATAAGTGGCCGGCCACTGCCTCCGAATTACTGGACAGATATGTGACCTATTTTTAGAGGGGCTTGGCAGACGGGCTACTGTTTGTGATTTAAATCATTTTAAGATGTAAAAGGTGTGTGTAATGATTTGAAAATATAAAAACACTAATTCACTTTTTCTAAATCATTACTTATTTAGACCAGTAGCAGACTGGTAATAATATCATTTTATTTTTAGAAGATCATCTTGGGTCACATCATAACAAAAATAAAAAAAATCTACATTACAAAAATTAAGCCCAAATAAAATAAATAAAAACGCGGGAAACTAAAATAATATCCATCACAATTTTTCGCACATCAAAATACACATCCACTCATACAATAAACTCGCAGTCTCGCAAAATAAATATTAGATTGAAAAGAAGAAAATATAGGATAAGACTGGACTCTATAGCGACTTTTTAAACCAATATCAGATAAAAACAGTTTCAACGCTTTATGTTAAATTCAAAATTAAAGGAATGGGGATGCCATGGACCACACTCAAGACAAGGACAACAAACATCCTGGCGGTTTGCAATGTTTTCCTAGCGATTCGTCAACAACTGTTAGCTACTTTAGTCGCCCGTCTGCTTGCCCCCTCTCAGGACCCCTTATCTAGTATCTACGTCCGTACCCACGTCAATTTGAACGTCAGACGGTCAGTCTGTTTGTTTGTCTCTTGAAGATACTGGCTATGCTTGCGGTTTCATTTCTATACATATTTTTTGTTGTCTTTGAAATAAAATTAAAATGACTAAATAAAAAAATAACTGCAAAAAAAAATAATAAGACAGAAGTTAGTACAATTGATGGACACATTTTGATGTGCAGTAAATAAATCTGATGTGCAATTATTAGTTTACTAAACAACGAGTGCAAAAATTAAGAAAATTAAAATGACATGGTTTTTTTAATTATTTATGAATGCCATTCTTTATTAAGTTTTGGTAATAAATACCTCAACGTTTTATACAAAATTCTTACACATGTTTCCATTTAACACACTAAAATGATTTAAAACCTTAAAAGGAGTCGTGTCAACGTTCTAAGTTCGACAAAAAGTTGCGGGTAGACGCGACACGGAATGTTAAAGGCAACTAATTGACGGCAACAATTTGTTGGTGGCAAAAATGATGTTCTGAGAACATGCCGGAATGAAAACGTACGGGAGTTATCTCGGGAGATGACACCGGACCACATTTATTCAGCATATACGACTGCTACATCAAACCATTAATCCTCCCACTGCTGGGATACAGGTCTACCCTCGAAGGGTGATTAGACCGTATTCCACCACGCTGGCCAAGTGCGGGATGGTGGATTCACATACGCATTGAATTTCTTCTCCGGACGTATGCAGGTTTCCTAACGATGTTTTCCTTCACCGAAAAGCCAGTGGTATGTAAATTCGTACATAAGATCCAAAGAACTTATTAGTACGAGTCGGGGTTTGAACCCGCCACCTCAAGAATGCAAAGCGGCTGTACTCCCACTGAGCTACCACGGCTCATATGACTGTTATTATTAATTTATTTATTATAATTAGATAATCGCTCCGTACTGAGACCTCGCGACTCCTAGCTAAACCATACTTGATTGAAGTAAGTAAGAAAAGTAGAAACACATTAGATAAAGGAAAGAAATTGGTTAATTTCATATTGGAACATGCTAAAAATTATCTCGCGGTCTGTCTCTAGCCAAGCTTGTTAGAAAAGACACGCTTCTGGCCTTTTTGGTCTCCTGGTATTTGAAATAGAACATACCTTTACTGCACACACAAAACTTCGGTTTCAAACAAAACATTCGGTACCTACTACAATTTCGGCCTTATAGATAGATAGATAAACTCTTTATTGTTCACACCATAAATTACAAACAAAAGAATTATAACACCTAAAACTAGTGCGACAACTGGCGGCCTTATCGCTAAGAGCGATCTCTTCCTGGCAACCTTAGGATGGATAGGATAGACAAAAAAATAGAAAAACGGGGTGTGAAATATTGAGAAAAAAAACTGTCATATAAACCTACATAAAAAAAAAGTTAAAAATACTTAGAAATACATTCAAATAAAATACATTCTAATACTAAAACTATCTACATCAGCTCAAACAATTTTATACAGACCTACCGGGTCGTCTAAATTTCTCGCCCGTATGTTCGTTATATTTTTATTCGTGTACCGATAGCATCACACCACTCATTATTGTGTAAAAGCATTGCTGCGCCTTGTCCTTCTTTTTGTTGACCGTACTGGCGACGACGGCAGTGACTTCAAGATTAGTTTATGAAAGCTTAGCAAAAAGGGTTGAAAAAGCTTTTTTATCAGCGATACTTGCTCGATTAACCGTTATTTAATTCAATTGTATTTTAAATTATTATTTGCCATAAAATATGTCAAACATGTGGTCGGAGAAGAAAACTCATAACTTTCTACCAAAGATCCTTTTCTACTAATATTACTCACTATATGCGAAAGTTGTGTGTGTGTACGTGTGAATATTTGTTACCATGTATCCCCGTAACTACTAAACCGTTTTTGATAACATTTAGTATAGATGTAGCTTATATGCCCTGGATTGACACATGAGCTAGTTTTCATTATCTTTATTTTCTAATCATAAAAGTGATGATAAAAAGTAGCTTATGCTTGGTAACTAGCTAAGCCAAAAAATATTTGCGAATAAATATTTAAATAAACCATAAAAAATTATTTAGTTAGCATTATTTGATTTCCCAGTAAATATTTTGATGCACGATTAATTATTCAATTTTCCAATGACGTAGCACTTTTGTTCTCGACTGTACTAAAATTTTTAACATAGCGATGTAACACAATAGATGATGATTTGATAAAAGTTTGACGATTTTTGGTTTAGGAATCCTTTGAAGTGGTTTTGTAATGTATTTAACAGGTTATTAGATAGACATAACTGACAATAAGTAATAACATACTCGTATGTTTTTAGCTAACTGTCTATAATAAGAAGGGTGATGTTTTTTGTGTTTGTTTAATTTGGCTTGACAAATTTTGAAATATGTAGGTACAAAGTTTCGATGGGTCGAGTAGGAAATTTTTAAATTATAAAACTCAAAATAACGGATTTTTGACGCCAAAACGTATCATGTCTCCGTAGTCAGGATATGTCTTTTTTTGACTCGTAATTTATTGTCTTTCTGCTGTAAATTAACACGGGGGCACTCACGTATGGTTCAGTCCAAAAGTTTTTCAGATAAATCATCGAATCTAATCGAAACCAGTCAGAGTATCCGCTTTGATTGTGCAGGGTTATAAAAACTGTATGTATTTCTCTAATGAAAAAAAAAAACAAAAAATCAGAATTTCCATAGAAATAAAATTGTTTTTACAAAAAAAAACAAAAACCGACTTCAAGACTAACAAACTTAAACTAAAAAGTAGAAAATAAAATTTTTATTAGTTTAAATCAAAAAGCAGCAAAAGGCAACTAAAGATAAAATAGAATCAGTTATAGTTTTGGAGTCGGTGCCAGCCAGGGACAGTTTTGCTGATTTTACTTTGACTGTTATTTTATACTTTTTAGTTTAAGTTTGTTAGTCTTGAAGTCGGTTTTTGTTTTTTTTTGTAAGAATAATTTTATTTTTGAATTTTGAGTAAGCAGTGGCAGATCCACGATTTTGGCGTGACGAGCAAATCGCTATCCAACAATTTTAGTATCTAAGCAACTAACGCATTACGTAATTCAAATTCATATTGGTATACACATTTACACAGTTATACGTCGCCGAAGTCCCAGATGTTTGCGATATAACTTTACAAGATTAGTGTCTAAAAGTTGCGTAGCGAAATGTACCAAGAGCCTAAGTCTATCAAAATTGAAGAAACGAGTACTACCTATGCGCTACAACTAGCTTCTAGTCGCGAAAAATTATGTAACTACTACTAACTTTGATAGGAAATGTGGTAACCTGATGTACTGAAACATTTTGCGTAACTCTTTCAAGTGTACAGACGTGATGTTATTATGTGTGATTGCATAACAATGCATATTTATGCGAAAGCAGCGATTGCGTTTGATTTGCTGTCATTTTTTGAAGAGTTCCGTTGTCTGTCTCCGAAACCCATCATCAGATCTTTATGAAATTTAAATGGGAACATTTCGGAATAAACCCCTTTCGAATAAAAAAAATATTTTGCAAAACCGTCTATATTTGACGGAGTTATGCCCGAGCATACATAAAAAAAAAAAAAAAAAACAAACATCCGAATAATAATTGAGAGCCTCCTCCTTTTTGGAAGTCGGTTAAAAATGTTGCAGCAGCTATGAGCCTTTTTCGGCGTAGCAGACTCTTTCCTTATAACCCTCTCTATATCTACAAACATAGTTTTTGATAGACATAATATTTTGAGGTGCATTCAGTAATTTTGATGTGCAATCATAAATTTCCCAATAATTAGTCAGAGTAAGTCGAGCGGCGATTCGTGGGAATAAACTTTTAGGATAAATGTGTGGACAAGGAATGCAATGGAGACGGAAAAATATTGTTGCAATTTAATTTTTATTTTAATAAATTTAATGAGAAAATAAAAATAATGAAAAAAAACCTTTAATGTTTCAAAATTAAACTTTGCAACGGCTGAAACGATTTTAATAAAGAATGTAAAAAAATTCAGCCAGGAAACCTGCTTAAAAAATATCGTATTCAAATCGGTTGACTTGTTTTAGAGATATATGGTGCTACAGGCAAACTCACACACACACTATGATAATATATAGCGGTAAAACTTATAACACCCACTTTTGCGTAGGGGTTAAAAAACTAACCCTTATAACGAGTATATGTATAGAAAACCATCCATCCATTGTAGACCGCATCTTTGCTTACCATCAGGCAAGATGGCAGTCAAACGTAAGCCCATCATCAAATAAAAAACAGTTCTAATGACGACCAGTGCAAGACGTTTGCTTGATGGTAAGCGCCACGCTTACTCTTTCCCAATTTTTAATTAACAAGGAAAACGGATATTAATGGAAGTTTTTTACCATTGAGGAAAAATGTGTTTTTTTCCTTAATAGTTTTTATGTTGATTGTTTTACCCTAATTTAGATAGATAATCATAATTATGTCTATGAATAAAATAACTCTGGAGTTCAAGGTACGAGGTCATGCAGATAAAAGTTTTAAACTAGGTACAGTCTCACGGAATTGAAATCACACATATATAAAATACGAACAATTCCCGCAGGCAGCGGCCTTTTAGATTAGTTTAGTTTAGTTTTATTGGTTTAGTTTTTTAATTTAATTATATTGTAATGTTCATTTGTAATTTCATAATGATAAATAAATGTCACTTCCAAATACGAAATAGTTTTGTTTAGTTTTATTGGTTTAGTTTTTAATTTAAGTACCTATATTTTAATTTTCATACGAGTATGTTCTTTTGTAATTTAAATTTAAATACGAAATTATTGAATTAGTGAGAGAGTGTGTTATGTTTGTGAACTCATCATTCTGAATCAGCTTAATTGATTTTCATAAAATTCGATATGAAGGTAAGTAATATAACAATTTAGCACAACGCTGAAGATATTATTATGTTTGATTTTAAACTGATATAACTAAATATTTTTTCCAAAAATACTAAAATATAAGGCTTAAAATAAATAAGAAATCATGGCACTAACAAAGAACAAATCAAAGTATGTAAATCCTTCATTCACAAAATAATTAAGAAAACAAAAACATGATAAAAAAAAGATTAAGAATGTTATGAAGATAATTTCATAAAAAATTGTGATTTTGTTTCTGACAGTACCCAAGTAGTCTAATATATGACTAAACGATATTTATAAAAGAGAGACAATAGAGACATCTCTTGAAACAATTATCATTCGATCAGTCTCCATTCTACAACCAACTGAAAAATACTGAGAGATAAACCAAGCAACATGCGCGCGCTCTTTCTAGCGTGTGTCGTCACAACCGTCTCTTTCGCTCGAGGACTCGACTTAAGCGACTACTTCAGCAATAGGAACTGGTGGAACACTCTCAGAGAACGAAATCCGAGGATTGGTCATGAGAACTGCTTGCTATACTACCGACAGTCTTTCTCTAAAGATCCTATGCAAGCAGGTAGAAAGAAACACCACATCAACCCTGGCAACACTTTGCTACGTTTCTTCAATACGGCCATCCAAGAAAATGGGAAAAACAGCACGCAGCTTGACGGACTTCATCAAATTATAAGCACTTTGGCTGACAACTTCATAGATTACTACAAAGAAAAACATACCACCCATATTGGTAAAAAGAAGATACAAAAAATAAAAAAACGAATTCAGTGAAATTAATGAAATTGTAAGAGAACAGCTGAGTATGGTAGGTACGTTCAATTCAATTGAATAATGAGACTGGAGACGAAGTGTCTTTAAAAGAGTTGTTTTCCTTAAATGAAGTAGCAAAAGCTGTATTTTTCTGGATGCCTGCGAACATTTTCATGGGGCCTCGGCATAGAGCTGATGATCCTGGAAAAAACTTTGATGAAAACGCAAGTTTTGTTGTGC
This sequence comes from Alcis repandata, assembly GCA_949125135.1. Lineage (NCBI taxonomy): Eukaryota > Metazoa > Arthropoda > Insecta > Lepidoptera > Geometridae > Alcis > Alcis repandata. The sequence goes on along the minus strand of OX421250.1, from coordinate 7,219,316 downwards.
AAAACTCTGCTGCATTTGATCTTCTAAGAAGAATAGATCGCAAAATGAACTTGTATATACAATACAAAGATGTAATAGATTTCAATGAAGTGATAGAAATGTTACAAGCTGATCTATTCATGGGAATTCGCGACCCTTATCCGTTGCGAATGAAGCAGTGGCAAATAAAATACAGGACTGACGATAGATTTTGTTTCTACGAAATAAACAGAGAGCCAATTGTTACAGCAACCCCGGAGACAACAACGAGATATTTTACGGAAAGTAGACGATTCGAAGAAATTGTCACTAAAAATGATTTTCTGTTCTTAACCCCAATCGTTACTTACGAGTTAGAGCTGAAAAAGGATAATTTGCTGATCGCAGCAAATGTTCTAGAAAGAACGGACCACGGAACTGGATTCGAGGAGAAACTCAGTTACAAATCTTGGAGAGATTGGTTAGAAAGATCTTTTTGGGTGAACGGATGGTTAATCGGTCCTGAGATAGCTAAATACGGTAAATCTATGGCAGATCACAAATACGGCTACATTTTTAAAGACAGATCATTCGTTGCTGGAGTCGTTGGAGCAGATTTACGGTTTGGAAACGACAGTTGGACTGAGGACCCTGGTTAGGACGAGGACATACTTGCCATAGCTATAGCGGTCAGTGATGAGGAGAATACCATCGATGGTCAAGGATGGATCTTCCCCTATGGTAGATACCGTACATGGAGAGGATATCGAAGTGATGGAAGTAGTAGAGATCCGGTATTATCTTCGGTGTTTCCGGATGGGCGGACTGCAAGTTTGGAACGAAGAGCTATTTCGTCTAAGGTGAAGAATGTTAAGGCCAGTGATGCTGTTTAAGGATCCAGGTTCACTTGAATAAGAGTGTAAATTGGTAGTTATAATAATAATATATATGTGTGTTTATTGTTTAATTAAATGACTGAAAAGCATATTTACAAGTGTTTTTGCATGCGGTGGTTTTTAAATGTGTAGAAAGTAATTAAAATAATAGATACATATGTTTAAGCTGACGTTTATTCTTTTTTATTATTTATTTTCTATTTACTTTTGGAAGTATTTTTTATCGCAATAATGATCAGAATTAGCAAAATATGTCTAGAAGTAGTCTAGAATCTAGACAGTAGATTCTTCTTTGTATCCGAATTTGGAACCAGATTCAATTTACGAATTGTTTTTTCTTAATTAGTTATGTGTAGGTAGTATGTAATTTTTCAACCTAACTAATGTAGTTTTTTTCTGTAATCGTTTTAGTGAATAAATAAATAGATATATGAGGTTGATAGTTTTTTTTACAAAAATGCCGTCTCCACACCTTTCCTTGTGCTGCATACTGCACCAAATATGCAGTGGGCGTGCATGGGCGTCACAATTAAATATAATATATCCCGGTCCATTCGGCCCACCGTCTAAAAACAATGGCAATGTCGGTCGGAATGACCTAACGAAATTGATCATAATTATTTTTATAGAATACCAGCTGTGCCCCGTTTTACTCCTTTTTTTGTCTAAGCCACAGGGTTATAATAAAAGCGTATGCTGAGCCAAAAAACGGCTCATATTTATTAACAAGTTTTACTATGGGACCAACCCGGAATTCGCGAAAAATCAGCTGTTCCATACATTTTTCCGACAGTCATTGATATTTTTTTATGGAACAGCTGATTTGTCTTGACTCTAGGGTTGGTCCCATAGTAAAAGTTGTTTATAATGATGAGTACTATGAGTGTTTTTGGCTTAGCATACCTTTTCTTTATAACCATTTAAATGGCTTTTCTATGGAAAAGGTTGAAAGATCAAAAAGACTAAGTATATCAGATTTCCGCAAGTTAGAAGAGATTCCTAAATATCTTCATTAATGAATCAATATAAACAGTTGGTGATGCCGCAAATAGCGGGCGGATGTGCGCGGCAGACGGGCGGGCGGGCGGGCGGTGCTTTATTTTTACACCGTTTACTACGAGCCAGTAGCTTGCTACGCTACTGGAGTGAATAGTGAGCTTACTTAGAAGCTAGTAACTAGCCTAGCATAACATCTGACGTAAAATATACATAAAAAGTGAAAAAGAAAAGTAGACAAAAAGCGGGCGTAAATGGCGTAGAAAAGTGTACGTCATTTACGCCTGTCAAGGCGCCCCCTGACTGGCTTAAATGGCGTACACTTTTCTATCGAAAAATCGCCACGTAATTTACGTCAGAAGTAATGTTAGGCCCGCTGGGGTTTGTGGTAAGTAGGTAGGTAAGCTCGTATAGGCCGGATGGCTAGCCCTGCTGTCAGAGAGTTTAGGCCCAGTGGTGGATTTACCAGCAGGCTGAGTAGGCTGGAGCCTAGGGCGGCAGATTTCAGGGGCGGCAAATTCTGGGGCAAGTTTTTTTAATTTCGGACATGATTTCTGAAAGAAAGTATTATTGTGAGCAGGGACGGGGGACGGGGCTAGTGTATCGAATTGTTTAGGTCGGTAGGGGCGGCAAAATGTTGAATAGCCTACGGGCGGCAAATGTGTAAATCCGCCACTGTTTAGGCCTCCTGAAGGCCTCTGACATGACTTGACGATTATTTTTGTAGAACAACCTATATACAAACCCACAATTTTACGTGTGGTTCATTGGTGATTCGTTACTAAAACCTTTTTTTTTTTTTTTGTTTACCCAGTGGAAATCCTTTATGGATACCACGCCCGCCCCGGGGGAGGCAGGGTGGTTATGTGGGAGTCTCCGCCCTGCGGCGGCATACCCACTAAAACCACTGGGGTGTTCGGCATCCGCCTGAGATGGGGCAAGGTGGGGTCGCGTTAGCAATCGCCACCTTGCCCCGGCGACGGACCCGATTAGGGCCCCCTGCACCTATGGAGGGGTGACCCTGTTCCCCAGGATCACCCCCCAGACAGTGTGGGGTCGTGCAGGCCGGGAGAGTCCCCCGACTCTCCCGGCAACCCCACTGCCGAGGAGCGAGGAGACGGGCGAACCGCCTCCTCGCTCCCTAGCCCCGCTCGCTCGCACGTGGTGGGCAGTGTGGTTAGCACCACCCACCCCGCCTTAAGCCCACGTTCCTTTCACACCCGGCCGCAAACCTCACGCGGCGAGGTGCAAAAGGAACCCTCCTCTTTCCCTTGCACTCCCGACCGCGACCCACACGCGGCGAGGAGCACAAGGAAAACCGTCCTGGTGGCACCGCTGTCACCGCCCGAGCGTGGAGCGCCGTTTCCTCCAGCGTCCACCACACTCGTCACCGGCGGCAGCAGTGCCACCGTCCAAGTGTGGAGCGCCGCATCCCCCGGCGTCCACCACACTCAGACCCTCCTCCTGTCCTTGCACTCCCGACCGCGACCCACACGCGGCGGGGAGCACAAGGAAAACCCCCTTGGTGGTCCGAGCCATCGCTCAGACCCCGGCTCATCCGCTGTGCCCTCTGCTAATCAGCCCTCTGCTGCCAGAGGGACACGCGGAAGGCCCCACCTCGGGTTCCTCTTCGTTTCACCGGGCTCAGTGCCACGGCTACTTATCCCCCCCGCCACGGAAAGGCGGGAACCCATTCGGGGGGGTCGTTACTAAAACCTAGTCGAGCTTCGCTTCGCTTCGAGCAACGGAAGTCACGGTCAGCCTTCCGATGGGTGACGAGACGGCGGATGGTTATTTATTTAATTTACAACTCAACGACAGGAAGCTGTCAATTGTCAACTCCGAGTAAAAAATCTATGGTGTCACACTCCTGGGCAATGGTCTCCACCATCACCTTTCAGACAGTGCGATCACTCGCCAGATTTGACCAGTTTGCCAGTTGCGTCGAGGTCATCAAGCCAGCGTTTTTCCGGCCTGCCTCGGCTCCTTCGTCCGTTTTTAGGCACCCACTGCGTGACCCTTCTTGCCCTGCCCAAAAAAAGACTATACCTAATAATAATCTTAGACTAGTGTTACGGTTATCATCGCAACAAACACGGAGTGTTTTTAAATGTTTTTCCTATTAATAAAATTGTTTGTCTACTGTCTAAAACACAGTAAATCAATTCCACGACTCAACTCTTTTTGGACAAACTTCTATTAGTAGGGACTAGGATAGTAGAATTCATTGGCTACACTAACTTGCTGGTTCCAGTAGCTAGCTTGATCTAAACCGACTCGTCCGATTCGTGGAACCGACAGCGAGACGTCAGATTGCTCCGCCGACACGGTTATAGATTCCACTCGCAATGTGTGAATGATATTAAACATAATAATTTATCTTATGACGACCTGTTTGGCTTAGCGGTAATATATCCGCCTTTAAAGCCAGGGTTCCCGGGTTCGATTCCCGGCCGGGCAGATGTTTGAATGATGAATTTAAATGTCTGCTCCGGGTCTGGGTGTTAGTTTTCCTTGTCTTTGTGTTCTATGGCATCACGGCACAGGGTACGAGTATCCTAGTGGGAAGCTATGAGTGTGAAACGTTTATTTATTTTTTTATTTATTATCTTACCTACATTGTCGGAAGATGTCGCTGGTAGCGATAGGGTCGTCTGTTGTAGCACTAGTTTTCTTTACTACCCGACTGAGAGAAGCCAAAAAAGAGGAAAAGGTCTCATAGTTCTCATCATTATGAACAACTTCTGAGCGATTCTTCTTCTGAACAATTGAGCGATCTGAATTGCACTTAATTGTATCGAAACAAGAGTCATATTCCTTTAATTTATTTTGCGGAGTAAATCTTCTGTAATATTCTATGCTTTTACTATGAAACCGAATTTGAAATCGCGGAAAATTTGTGGTTTATGTCAATAACAATCGACAAAAAAACATACTGTCGAATTGAAAACCGTCTCCTTTTTGGAAGTCGTTTAAAAATGTACGGAACAGCTTTTTGGTTGACAGGGTTGGTTCCGTAGTAAAAATTGTTCTAATGATGAGTACTAGGAGCCCTTTTCGGCTAAGCATACCCTTTTCTCATATCGCTGTACCCACACATATTTTTGGAGAAGTTTGACAGGCCTTTCATTTGATCACAGATAGACTGTAGTGACTGTATAGTAGAGAATGTAGTGGTAGGGCTCTTTTGCAGAGCCCGCCTGGGGAAGTACCACACCTTTGCCAGTTATTCCACCGCCAAGCAGTAATGTGCAAACATTACTGTGTTCCGGTTGGAAGGGCATTGTTTCCAGTGAAATTACAGGGCAAATGGGAGATTATATCAAATAGGAACTTATATCTCAGGGTGACGAGCGCAGTGCTGCGCCGCGCAGGAGCTTGAATTCTGCGAGTTCAAAATTCTGTGTGGCGCAGACCTGTAATGGGCAAACGTGACGTTTAACATCAGGCGAGCGATTTGCTCGTTTCGTCACTTAATCACATAAAAAAAAGACTTAAGAATATCTAGCTGTGGTCAAACGCCAAGCCTATCAACAAAAAAAATTGCGTCGACCTAAGAATTTCCTCCGTTTTTTCGTCGGTTAAAAAGACTTCGCCGATCTATCGCAACCGGCTAGTCAAGTCCTCGCGACCTACTCTGTTAATAGATAATAATCATTATTGATGATAAAATACCTTCCAAGGAAAAATGTAAAAGGTGCGAATTTAATTATCACAAACACTTTAACACAATCTAGATTTTTAATTTAAATAAAGTCTCAGGATTCCGGAGAAAAGGTTGCATTTTACGAACCCTTTAATAATTAAGGTAACAGTGTTGCTTTTACTTTTATTTTACTGATCTAGATCTGCAAGGTTATAAGGAAAGGGTATGCTAAGACGGAAAGGGCTCGTAGCAGTCATCACTATAAAAAGTTTTACAGTAGCACCAACCCTGAAAACTCGATAGAAAATTAGCTGTTCCATAAAAAAATGTCAATGACACTCAACAAAATGTAAAGAACAGCTAATTTTTTTTGGGAATTCCGTGTTGGTGTCTTATGAAAAGTTGTTCATAATAAGTGCTGTGAGCTTTTTCAGCTTAGCGTACCCTTTCCTTATAGCCCTGTATACTCTGGAACGCCTGGACCGATTTTGATGCGAGTGATACTAAACTTATCGGTTGAAACCTTGATGTCATGTTCCATTTTGTTTTGCAATTTTTTTGGGTTTTGTTTTTAATTTGACAGTTTCAGATTCTGTCAAATTAAAAAAACAAAAACTAAAAGTGTTCTTGTTTTTTCTTGTTACTTTTTGTCAATCTCACTTAAAATTAACTACGAGTATGTATGTATTATTTTATTAAAATACTACAAGCAAGCCTGGCAACACCAACATCCGATAACCATCTACCACCGAATTAACTAAATAATTATTAATTAAACATAAACGATTATTATCGTAAGTTAAATAATCAATGAGATTTTTTCCATAATTTATCATTTTGATTGGGATCTCCTCTAACCGAGAAAGGCGCATTTTTAAAATGGCCGCCCGGTTTTGTATTTAAAGAGTAGTGTGTCTCCAGAGAAAACTGGTGTTAATAAGTCAGTAAAACACATTGTCACAGTCATATTGGCCCAAGTTTGAACGATTTGTTTGACAGATCTAAACTACCAGTGCCAGGTGGGACGCAACCGCAAGTGCGCCACGCGTTTAATCTACTGATGAAGATCACCATAATGTGACCGAAACTACTTAATTTTTGCGCGAGCGCAGTGCTGTGCCGCGCAGGGTCTTGAATTCTGCGAATTCAAAATTCTGGGTGGCGCAGACCTGTTATGGGCAAACGTGAAGTTTAACATCAGGCGAGCGATTTGCTCGTCTCGTCACTCAATTACATAAAAAAAAAAGAAAAAAACGTGAGTATTCCCATTTGAAATATAACAAAATTTCAAAACCACGTTAGTTTCCATAGTACCTAAGATCTAAACGAATTAAAAAATATCCGTCTTTGTAATTGTAACCTTTTAGACAGGATTTCAATATTTTTAGGAAAAATAGATCTGTCAAATGAAGTTTTCAAACTTGGGCTCTATATCCTACTAACGTTTGGATGGTTGTTACATAATCGCACAAAAACATCTGAACGGATTTGGATGAAATGGTACAGAGGTAGAAGTAGAGATATACCCTAGATCTTATCGAGGCAGAATATTGGAACCACCCGCAACGGAAACTCTTACTGCGAGACTAAACTGGATTGCCATTGATTTTGTCTCGCTCTAACAACTAGAGTGAAAGCAAGACAAAACTCAACGCAAATCAGTTTAGACTTGCGCTAAAACTTCGCGGAACGGGCCCAGACTCGGCCTAGTAACTGGTATTAAAATCGACTCTATAAGGAAAAACTTGTTGTTTATTTGGTAGGTAATCATCCGTGATATTCCCAAAAAACTGTTTAGTATTGTCTAATCAATAAAACGCGTCATTTAAGAGTCAGAGCGATAAACTTTAACTAAACAATGAACTAGGAGATACCGAAGTCGGTATTGATTAATTACGCTTTAGATGGTATAAAAGAGAAGAGTGTCCATTTTATTGGCTCAGTTTCCTTTTACCACCAACGGCAAAAAATAGTGCGAAAGTTAAAGAAAAGCAAAGCAATGCGTGCGCTACTTCTAGTGCTAATTGTCGTGTCGACTCTGTATGTCAGTCTTGGAGGCTTTGACCGATGGAATTACTATAATAATAAAGACTGGTGGTGGCAAAACGTCAGAGGTAGGACCAGGACTGATCAGGACTGTTTGTTGTATTCAAGAAGACCCTCAGCCAACGTGATCCCTGAAACCACAACTCATGAAATAACTGGAATACCACTCGCAAGGCACCACATCATCCCTGGTGACACTCTGCTTCGTTTTTTTAATAGAGCTTTGGAAGAGAATCGCAACAACAACAATCAACTTGATGGACTGATCGAAGTTCTCGGCTCCTTAGCTGATAACTTCATAAATAATTACGGAAGCAACACCAATGTTAATGCGCATATAAGACAAGAACTGAGAACAATACGAGAGCAGCTGCGTTCTGGAAATGAAGCTACCCTAAATGGGCTGTTCAGCTCGAGTGAAGTAGCTAGATCCATATTTTACTGGATGCCTGCAAATATTTTCATTGGTCCTCGATTTAGAGCTGACGATCCTGCAGACCACTTTGAAGACAACGCTGATGTTATTGTGCAAAATTCAACGATATTCAACCGACTAAGCAGAATCAATAACACAATGAACTCGTATATACGAAACCGACGTGTAGATGATTTCAACGAGGTGGTAGATATGTTACGAGACCAGCTAATTCTGGGACGACGTGAAGCATACCCGTTTCAAATAGACCAATGGCAAGCAAGACGCATGAATCGCAACGGCTTGCATTTTTACGAAATAATCACACATTCGATTATAACGACAACTTCTGAGACAGTTACGAGACATTTGATAAAACGTGAAGTTGTGTTCCAAATTATTGACCAAAAAGATCCATTGTGCTTTATTCCTGTTGCTATGTATGAGATAGCGTTAAAGAAGGATAATCTGATAATCGCAGCAAATGTTCTAGAAAGGACAGAGAGAGGAAATGGGTTCGAGAAGAAATTCAGCTACGGATCGTGGAGAGACTGGCTAGAACATTCTCCTTGGAAAAACCCAATGTTTTATAATAACGGAATAGTTACTACTGGCAAAATGTTGGCGGATTATAAATATGGTTATTTGTTTAAAGACAATTCGTTTGTCGTTGGAATCGTTGGCACAGATTTTCGTTTTGGGAACGACAGTTGGACGACGATGCCTGATTGGGATGTTAACACTTTGGGTGGTCAAATGTTCTTTGATAAAAACGGAAGACCGGTCGCTTTGGCGGCTAGCGATGAAGCGAGATCGACTGATGGTAGAGGATGGGTTTTCCTTTACACTAAGAGACGTATGTTTCTACTTCTGCATCAGAATCCGGATCCTATCAATGACGTAGCTGCTGCACTATCATCAGTGTTTCCTAGTGGGAAAACTGAGAGCTACGCTGTGACAGCGATGGCATTCAAGGCTGAGACAGTTAAGCTGTCTTATGATGATGATGATCGGGAGATTAGGTCCATTAGAATCTAAATTATGCGAACACTTACTAGTAAAAATAAAGTATTTTTCGTAATCTGATTTTTGTTTCAAACTGGCACATATTAATTGAAAACCATAGACTAGCAATAGCGGATCTGCGCACTTCTCAAAGAATTTTGGCCATATTTTTCAATAAATCATCTAGGTTTACGTTTATTAATAACAGTTCTTGTAGGAAAACGGGTCAAACCACAGGGCACAGACAGCTATTGTATCTAATAATATTCTAGTAAGTATATACCGTTTACTGAAAACGAATTGTTTGAGTGTTTTTTTTTTTGCAATTCATTACCTAACCTCGCCTATTTTCTATTTTTATTTAATTATATTTTATATATAACGTAATTTGATTCTATCTCATGTCAACTTATCTAATTTTAACCTTATCTATTTTTTTTTTATAATCGAGAGGCAGTGTCATACCGTTTGATTTCTCTGTCATCAAACTATTCTACATATCAGTGGAGTAATTGGCGCCAAATTCGAGTGAGCGTTGCGAACAATGTCAAAACTTTTCGCGTTAAGTTGGCAACATTCAAAAACAAAAATTCGAAAAAAGAACGCGAAAGAAAATAAAAAACAAGAGCAGGGGACAAATTTCTTTGGCTTTTCTGAACGGAATACCCGAATGATGAATTGCATACTAATAAACAAACATTGGAATACGCACTCTTATAACTTGAGCGCTAAGGTTTAAAATAGCTTGAATTTTGTCATGAAATCTGATGTGACTGTTTTAAAGAATTTTGTTTGGTTACAAGTTTTTATTCTTCAATTTAATTGTGCGAAATTGTTGCATGCGTGTTTTTGTGATACGAAAATGCAATTTTATTCGTGCGACTTCAAAAAAATAACTTCACACCTATACCCTTGGAAATACGGTTTAAAATGCTATATCTTTTGGTAATAATGTAAAATTGGAGTATTTTATTTATTTTTGTCGGTAATTGGTCCTTAGCACGTCCAAGTTTGTTTTTATTGCTTTTTAACGCCGAAGTTAATTATTTTAAAGGTTTTTTGAGTGATTTATCTCCATTTTGCTGCTGCACTCTTTTTATAATGTTGATACATTTTGTATAATAAATTCAAAGGAGTTTGTGAGAAAAAGTACCTATCTAATTAAATAAAAATAAAAAACCCTTGGACAAGAAAAAAGCTGATAATCTCCAAACAAGCGATTTTTATAGCTAATAACACTTTCGATTGAGTCTACTTACAAACAAAAAACATATGAAAATTAGTTCAGCTTTGGAGAGCTACGATGTCACAGACAGATACACACTTAATCAACCTCACCCCACTGCTGGGACCCCAGGTCTACAGGTGACGCCGGTGTTACAGATCCGTAGGCGACGGTGATCGCTTACCATCAGGCGACCCGTTTGCTTATTTACCACGGATACCACCCATAAAGCTCAGATCAAGTAGAAAGGCAGATAGAGTCCCGCCTTAGATCCAAGTGAAGCCAAATAAACTACCCTACTGCCCGTGTACGTATACTTCAAGCACACTACCCTCATTACCACTTATTTTTCTTGTCCACGTTCTCTGAGCAACTGACGTAAGAATTGACGATTGATTCGGGTAGTTTTTATGCGTCAATATGTGCTTGAAGTATACGTACACGGGCAGTAGAGTAGTTTTTTTGGCTTCACTTGGATCTAAGGCGGGACTCTATCTGCTTTTCTACTTGATCTGAGCTATAAAGATATAAAATCAAAGGTAGATTCGTCCCAAAGTTAATTCGTTACATTTTGAAAACTCCATACATTGAAAGTAAATTCACATGTATTAAAAACTAGCTGCGCCCCGCGGTTTCACCCGTTTTTACGGGATAAAAAGTAGCCTATGTGTTAGTCCAGACCATGAACAACCTCCATTCCAAATTTCATGTAAATCCGTTCAGCCGTTTCTGCGTGAAAGAGCAACAAACATACTCACAAACTTTCGCGTTTTTAGTATTACGACTAAGTTATGAACTGACAGCTACAGTAGGTACCCGGCGATAAATATAGCACATCGACCATTGGAAGAGACAAGAGACTTAGTAGAGCGTTTTCTCTGTCGCACGAAATACAAACAGTCCAATATCTATTAGGAGGTAGTGTGCGACAGAGATAATGCTCTACGAAGCCGAAATTAGCCGATAGTCTCCTTCCAAAGGTCGATGTGCAATATTTATCGGCTCGTACTGTAAGTTGGAGTGACGTCACGTGCCACAGTTGAGCAGCAGTTACTCGTCAGGCTTCCCTGCTATCGGTCGGCGGACTGTCAAAACAGCAATAGGTAACACGATAGTGTATACACAGGGTGTATCGTAAAACAGTGTTTTAGAATTAAAAAATAAAGTTATAAAACAGGCCCAAGTTCGAAGGCACTATTTGACAGATCTAAACTAACTAAAATGTCTCTGTCGTTATCATTGCAAGCTATTAGACAAGGACGTCAATAGTTTTAGAAAAAGATATATCATTAAAAACCTTCAAACTTGGGCCCAATACGGTCTTAGAAGGTAATAAAATTAGTTATTAATCGTATTTAAAAATCTCTTTTACATACATTACTAGCTTTTATTGTTTTGTCATCGGAGTTACACACGTTTATCAAAACCTCAAGGACATCGGGAAGTGTTTGAAAGTTTATTTGCAAGATTTGACGCACACATACATAATATTAAGTAGATCAACCAACCATAGACATTTCTAAAACTAGTAGTACCTACTAAGTAATACATAATATTATTATAGTGGTCAAACGCAAGCCTATATCAGAATTTAAAAAAATCTGATACTTGCACAATAAAGTTTATTTTTAACCGACTTCAAAAAAGGAGGAGGTTCTCAATTCGACTGTATGTTTTTTTTGTTTTATGTTTGTTACCTCATAACTTTTGACTGGGTGGATCGATTTTGATGATTATTTTTTATTAGAAAGCTGACACTTCCCGTGTGGTCCCATTTCAATTTAGTCCAGTTCTGATAATGGTATCCATGAGAAAACCATATAAGTCTCAAATTTGCATTAAGTACGTGCGCGACAAATAGACGAATAACTCAATAGTCGGTCTCTTAAAGTCGGTTTTTGTTTTTTTTTTTTTGTAAAAATAATTATATTATATTTAGAAACCGAACTACGAACTCCGCTAGCATATACTAAATCACGATGTCTTTTATCTCACTTTTCTCTAGCTGGCAGAGTGAGACGAAAGCCAGGGCGATCCAGCGCCTAGCCAAGTTGCAATTCCATAATCGAAACGCCATAGAAAAGTAGGAAACTGTATGGGGATTATATTTCTATACGGCCTGTTTGGCTCAGTGGTAACATACCCGCTTTATAAGCCAGAGGTCCCGGGTTCGATTCCCGGCCGGGCAGATGCTTGAATGATGAATTTAAATATCTGCTCTGGGTCTGGGTGTTAGTTGTCCTTGTCTTTGTGTTCCATTCCATGGCATCCCCGACACAGGATTTATCCTAGTGGGGAGCTATGAGTGTGAAACGTTTGTTTGAATGTTTGAATAATATAGAATCTATAAATTGGTTCTACAATAGAAATGTCACTCCCAATATTTCTACTTTTCTATAGCGTTTCGATTATGGAATTGCAACTTGGCTAGGGCTGTTTAGGCTTGCGCTAAGAGTTTGCGGAACGGCCCTGGTAATAATTTTGTAGAACACCCTGTATTTGTAAATAAATATATAAGTATAGCTATCAACTAACGCATCCTGTAGGTTGGACTGAAGCGCCGAAGGTAGGTTAGTATGGAGAGCAACTCAAAACATAACTGTAGACTTTTAAGTTTTTTACGACTGATTTAAAATGCTTATAATGGTTTTGTAATTTTGTATGTTAAGCATTTCAAAATGTGAAAAAAATGTTTCAATTAACACGAGAATAGTTACGTTTCCTTTTAAAACCACGTTAGTTTTCATTATATTATTATCAAAAATGATTAGTCACATAAATTTTAGTATTTCAAATTGATTGGCTTTATTTTTTAATTGACTGATGATTGAAATCAGCTTCACTTTGACATAAAGTAAGCTGCAACTTATAAAATGAATCCGTTTACTAGTGGTAGCGCTCTTTTCCAAAGCCCGCCTGGGGAAGTACCACACTTTTGCCAGTTATTTCACCGTCAAGCAGTACCTAGTGTGCAAACATTACTGTGTTCCGGTTAGAAGGGCATTGTTTTCAGAGAAATTACAAGGCAAATGGGAGATTAAACGTCTTATATCTCAGGACGACGAGCTTCTAAGACAGACAGAATTCTAAGAATCCAAAATTCTGTGTGGTGTAGACCTGTTATGGGCAAACGTGACGTTTGACATCAGTCGAGCGATTTGTCTCTTTACCATTAAAAATACTAAAAAGCCGACTCTACGCTAGCCCGTCTCGTGGCGTTGCGTGTTAAATTATGGCTTCTTCTCTTAACAAGAATCTAAGAGTGACGTGACGAGACGGAATATGGACAAAAAATGGCTCAGCTTTATTAGTAAATGGCTTGTAGGGCCTCCCATACAAAGTTGTGAGGGAGGGGGGTGCTAAGACGAAAAGGGCTCATAGTACTGATCATTATGAACAACTTTTACTTTGGGAAAAAAAATCAGCTGTTCCATACATTTTGTCGAGTGTCATTGACATTTTTGTATGGAACAGCTTGCGAATTTCGGGTTAGTCCCATAGTAAAAGTTGTTCATAATGATGAGTACTATGAGCCCTTTTTGGTTTAGCATACCCTTTATGAACCCTGTAGGTATATAAAAGTTTTCAAAAATCAAGTTTTAGCAAAATATGTCCTTCGCGGTCACCCATCCAAAAACTGGCCGAGTTAATGTTTAACTTCGCTGAACTGTTAAGATCTATCGAGCTCGCAACTTGCCAAACCTTTTAACCTCCCAAATGTAGCGGACGGATAGCATTATCTTTTCTCGCCATTAGTCGCCGTTTCCCGCATTTTGCTCAACGTCGCCATTTCCCCGGTAAACTGCGGCACGGCTAATGACGTCACGGAACAGAATACTCGATAGTCAGTAAAAAATTAAATTTTTGGTTAAATAAAATAAGTAGATGATAGAAAAGCTCTTTATTCTCAACACCAGAAATTCCAATCAATTTAGAACTAGTGCAACAACTGGCGGCCTTATCACTAAGAGCGCTCTGTTCCAGGCACGTTCCGATTTGGTAACTAACCGTTTTTGCGTGCATGAGCAACAAACATCCATACATACAAACTGACATTTTCATATTAGTACGATCTAGTTTGTATGTAGATAATGGAAATGTCACAACATGTAATTTTTAAATTTCATTTTCTTACTTAATATTTATAAAGTGAAAGTTTTTGAGTATGTTTGTTACTCCTTCACGCTAAAACGGCTGAACGGTTTTAAATGAAATTTGGAATACCTAATGGTCTTTCATGGTCTGGATTAACACAAAGGCTACTTGTTATCCCGGAAACGCGGGTGAAACCGCAGGGCACAGATAGTTGAATATGTATTTAGTTATTAACTTTTTGAAATGGTCGCTCCTGTTCCCCTGAGGTCAAAAACGGTTTAAGAGCCATCGCAGACGACGGATTTTTAGTTGGCGGACCTGTAGGTACATTGTACAAAGTCAACCGTATCTCTGATAGACCGCAGTGAGTTAGCGTTTGTTTCTTTTTCTAAACACAGGCATTAAGTGAAATCAGCAACAGAAGCTATTAAAATGTGATGTAATCTGGGTGTCTTCAAGTCGCGAGTGAATCGGTTTCTTCTAGGCGCGCGTGCTCCATTAGACCGCATCGTTGCTTACCATCAGGCGAGATGGCGTATGGCGGTCAAACGTAAGCCTATTGAATAAAAAAATATGTTTTCTAGCTATTTAAGTTAAAAAGTAAACTTTTCTGGATTTAAATTATATTTTTATTCAGTGAGATAAGTTTCGGCTCGGCTGCTGGCTCGCAACGCCGCGGTCTACGATGCAGCACGCACCGAGACGACACCGAGTCACTCGCGACTTGAAGACACGCTGAACTCAGATTATATTATTGCAAATGGCAATAAAAAGATTGCTGAAATTCATCTCGTATAACATTTTGTCGAGTGTCACTGGCAGTTGATTTTTTTCTCAATTTACGTGTTGGTCCCAAAGTAAATTGTTCATAATGATGAGTACTATGAGCCCTTTTCAGCTTAGCATAGTACTTGTCATGGGCAAACGTGACGTTTAACATCAGTCGAGCGATTTGCTCGTCTTGTCACTCAATAGCATGAAAAGTCCGTTGTGCGCGCTGGCCTTTGGTTGCAAAGTCCGTCGTGTGCGCTTCCCCTAACGTATAACACGCACATGTTTATACTCGTACATTAACAGCAGTAGTACAAGTGAGTACATGTCCGTAATTGCGCGTGGAAAAGTGTTCTCTCATTGCGTATAACGAGACGCGAGGCTGTGCGAGACTTAGAGTACTGGATGTGGTTTGTAGTTTTTGATAAAAATAATACTTTATTTTTATCAAAAACTACATACATTTTTTTAATTCGTACTGATTATGATTTTAGCTCCCAGCTAAAGCAGTAAAGGATTATCCACTGTTTACGCCACACCCTGTATGTGTTAATCCAAGGTTTTTTTTCACATCCAATCCTTCCAGGCGTTTCAGCATAAAAGAGAAACAAACATACAGAGAAACATTCGCAATTATAATTTTAGCGTAATTAGGTATGAAGAACATACATAGGTCCTATCAATCCTAGTTATCCAAAGGTTGGCTAAAAGAAACGAGCCCTAGCTTTTTTGGTACCGGGAAAGACAGCAGGATATGCGAAACTAATGGGTTGATTACACGTAACGAGTACAGTGGCGAGACACTCGGCCGAGCAAACAAACCATGGTTCTAGCGACTGTCTCGCCTCGTCGAACTGCTTATACAAACCGAGTACTCTGCCTGTCACAGTCTCGCCTCAGAAATTTAACCCATTACAAAAATCTTGTAAAACGGATTTGTTTTGAATTCTGTCTCTTCCAGTTTATCTGCGAGACGCATAAAATGACTGCTTTTACCGTATCAGGGCTGCGTTATGCGCGGTCCCACTTAACGTCGTTCGTTATACGGAGCGACTCACTACTACACGGAATATTGAGAGTCAGAAGCTAAACTTCAAAGTAAAAACAACGAGCAACGCACACATAGACATCGCTCACGGACACGAGTTGAGGAACAATCGGCCGCTGGTGTTTATCACTCGACTGCACTGCACTGACGAATTTGTGGTTCACGAATAGACACAAAACTTGTCACAAAACATAGAGAGATAGATAATAATTAATACACGGCTACGAGGAAAGGATATGCTAAGCCGAATAAAACTCATAGTAAATTAACATTCTGAACAACTTTTACTATGACCAGCCATGAATTCACGAAAACAAAACAGCGGTTCCATAGAAAAATGTCAATAACACTCGAAAAAAGGTATGGAACAGCTTCTTTTTCGCAAATTCCGGGTTGGTCCCTTAGTAAAATTAGTTCACAATGATGAGTACTTATCGACTATAAGTTATTTCGGCTTACCACACTCTTTCCTTAGAACCATGTTTTACGTATATTTATCTCTATGTTAGCTCAACTTTGACGTAAAAATACGTAGCGAGTTTTCGATAGAAAAGTGTACGCAATTTACGACTGTCAAGTGTGCTCCTGACGGATGTAAATGGCGTACACTTTTCTATTAAATACTCGCTACATATTTTACGTCAGAAGTTGTGCTAGCCCCACAGTTTCCATTCGCGAACCACAAAAGGGTGCGTTTCTCGCTTACTGTGAAACTAAGCTTCTGCACTCTCAATATTTTGTGCTACGGTTTATCATGATTTTTTAAATTCATGCTGTAAAGACCCAGTTTGGGCTAGTTGAGGACGAGCAGGTATTTAACTTGAATGATCAAAGCGTGGCTTGGAATTGCACACGTTTGATCTGTAAATGGATGGTCATTTTCATACATTTATAAAAGTGTTTTTTTTTCAGACACCATTAGTCCGGCTTTTTAATAATATTTTTATGCTATTTAGTGGCGAGCAAATCATTCGCCTAATGTTAAACGTAACGTTTACCCATAACAGGTCTGCGCCACCCAGAATTTTGAATTCTTAGAATTCAAAATCCTGCGCGGCGCAGCACTGCGCTCGTCACCCTGAGATATAAAATGTTTAATCTCCTATTTACCCTGAAATTTCACTGGAAACAATACTCTCCCAACCGGAACACAGAAACGAGGATGATTTATTTATTTGAAAAACTAAATACAAGAATATACAATATACAATTATATGTTACATTACCCTTTTTCAAGACTGTTGGAAAAAATACCGTTTTTTTTCATAAAGTAAGCAAAAAAATATATTTTAATAATATGTAAAACAAGTTATTTTTATTACTTTTTACAAAATTTCAGTCGTAGCAAGTAGGTAATTTCGTACAAAAATTACCAATATCTGAAGCACTATGTATTACGTAGGTACTTATATAAGTTTTTCTTCAAGTAACTAAACCATTCCAAACAGTTCATCAGATGCCCTTAATGAAAATTTAAGTTCCCTACTTAATCCTCAGATAATTTTAAAGTTTCTTTAGCAAGTAGAAGCCTACTTAAGGCTTTAAAATAATGGCTAAATATTTAAGCATTTCTGCCGTCCACTAACTATAATGCCGTTAAGCCACAGGGGGTCGATTTTTACTTTTAAACATGATAGGATAGAGTTTAAAATTCTCTATCTACCTGTCTAACAAACGTGTTCCTATCTGTCATAGGTCCTAAGATACAAATAGCACAAACGCCGCTACATGACATTTCTTTTCAACATTACACGTCTATAAAGTCGTCATACAACATTACCTAACTAACTAGCCGCTATAATCCCATAACGACATAAATATGTATTAAAATATCAAATAATTGCTTACCTATAAAGCCGTTTATTGTGTTTTGTATGCTAAAACACAGCTATAGTACTTTAATTACTTTTAAGTTGAGGTGTGTGTTTTAATTTATTGAAAAATTCCTTAACTAAAACACAGTTACAAGAAAAACCTTCGAATAAAAGACGTTAAGGTCGCTTAACCGTTTTTTAGATAAGGATTCACCTTATTCCATTATACAATTTACTACACTTGCAAGTCGTCAAAAGAAATTCGAAAATTAATATGTATATTTTTTTATATATTTCCTCAACTTAAAAAACGTTAAGCAGCATTCCTTAATTAAAACGCCGTTATCTGCCATCACCCCGCGCTTTATTTTTTTTTGTTACACTAATATTATCACCGTAGAACAAAGAACTAGATCTGATAATCATTATCTAGTTAGTGGTAGGCTTGTGACTCCCGCGTTAATCGTCAAAAAAGATGTCTGGTTTTAGTGTTACTTTGTAACGGCGAGTCTATCGTTTTATTCTGCAAGATAAACAGTGGTTTCAACGCAGTAATTTATTTAAGATCTTCGCCAGTGTGTTATTGATATTTGCTATTGTCGTTTTACTTCATGATTTTACTCATTACTTCATCAAACCCGAAAAAAGCCCCCGGAACTGACGGGCTCACCGTTGACATCTGCGCTGCAGCCATCCGAAGCGAACGGGAAATCTTCTTAGCGATAGCAAACAAATGCTTGTTGCTGAGGTACTTCCCCAAGCAGTGGAAAGCGGCGCACGTGATTATCCTACGCAAACCCGGTAAAACAGATTACACACATCCGAAGTCATACCGTCAAAACGTCTAACGTCGAAAAACTTTTGGTAAACCGACTCCAATGGCATCTCCTCCCGACCATCAGTCAGAAACAGTACGGTTTCATGCCCCAACGAGGAACCGAAGACACCCTCTATGACCTGGTAGAGCACATTAAAAAAGGAGTAAACAGCAAAAACATCGTACTCCTAGTCTCCCTGGATATAGAGGGCGCATTCGACAATGCATGTTGGCCCGCCCTAAAAGACAATCTAGCGAAGAAGAGGTGCCCAAAAAACCTCTACGAGATGGTAAACTCATACCTCAATGACCGAAAAGTCAAAGTCAACTATGCAGGAGCAGCACACGAGAGCGAAACTACCAAAGGGTGTGTCCAAGGATCTATCGGCGGGGGTCCGCCGATAGATCCTATTCCTATATCCGATAGAGCAGCGAGTTCCAGAAGGTACCCACCTTCTGGAACGTAATCCTAGACTCGCTGCTGCGACTGCTGGAAGCAGAGGGAGTAGTGCTCAAGCCTTCGCGGATGACGTCGTTCTCGTGTTCACAGTCAAACATCATCGAGCAGCAGGCCAACAACACGTTGGACATGATCGTGAAATGGGGAAAACGTAACAAGCTCAACTTTGCAGCGCAGAAGACTAATGCGATGCCCCCAAACCTGGTCATGTCTGGCATCCAGCTTAATCTCGTCGAAGAAGTCAAGCTGCTTGGCCTGTTGATCGACTGTAGGCTCAATTTCAAAGGACACGTGAAAGCCCAGTGTAAAAAGGTGGCGGATATCTCCAAACAGATTGCACGTGCGGCGAAAGTGACCTGGGGTCTAAAGAGCGCGATCCCGAGAACCATCTACGAGTACGTCGCAGTGGTGGAACCCATCATCATGTATGCCTCAAGCGTGTGGACGCAGGCGGTAGACCTCGAGGAAAACAAGAAGCACTTGAACTGTTTATAATTGTAGGTAATGTAAGAGCGGTTTATTGTGTGTATACTTTTGTTTTGTAAACTTACTTGATAAGGATCTCAAAGCCATATTTTAAAAAGTCTGATAAGAGTTAGAATATTACTAAACCAATCCCCAAATTATTTGTAATGTTTATTAATTAATTAATTTATTATTATATTTATTTATTCTTAATATATAGCAGAAACCGAATATTATGTATATATTACATTCTTTTTAACTAGAATTGCAAAATTCAATAATAAACATATCTTTTATGTTAGATAATTGTAGTTGTAATTTTCAAGTTAGCTTATTTTGAAATGGTATTCTCAATTAATAGTAGTAAATGCTTAACTAAATAGTGGCTATGTCCCAGATGTTTTATGTTTAACTGCTTTAAAGATAAGTATTTGAATGTAATTAACGGCATAAATATTTTTTTTTACATAAGTTATCCTTAATGCTTGTTAAGAATGTGGCTAAAATACATTAACGGCATTTTAGTTACGTAATTTAAGTTAATTTTATGAAACATAAATTTCAATAGTCAGTTACCTAAAAACACTAAGCTAAAATGCCGTTACGGTGAACTTAACTGCATTTTAGCGTTTGGTTTTCACTTTTATCAAAATTTAAAGCACAGCTATAAAGCAAAAAATGTATTTTACATTTAAATAAACAAGTGTATTTATTTTAAAGTACATTTATTAGAAAGTACTATAAAAAACATGTATTTCTATATCAGGAAGTCTCGTATAAAGTTTATGGTTATAAAGTAGCATTCATTTTAAACATCTCCCGCGTTTTTTGCTGATATCTCCAAACTTGGTTTTGAGGCTTAACGGCATTATAGATAGTGGACGGCAGATTTATACACTTACTTAGTTAATTTATTAATGTACTTAAGTCATTATTTTTCTTTAAAACAAACTTAAATAAAAAAGAGGCTAGAAATTACCGAGCGAAGTGATGGCTTTCAATGTATTTTTTAGTAACTACATATACCTAAAGTATTGGGTTCTTCAAAAGGGCTGTTAATATAGAGTCTTAAAAGGTCCGTGACGCCTCCAGTGTTACAGGTATCCAGGCGACGGTGATCGCTTGCCATCAGGCGGTTCAACTGCTTCTTTACCACCTATACCTAAGCATTAAGATAAAAATCTCAAAGGTCACAAAAAAAATCGGCATTTCCATGTATATTTTTCCATATGCACTTAATATTTGACCATCAGTCCGTATGGAGTGCTTCATCAGTGAATGCCAATCAATTGTCGGTTTTTGTCTATTATTGTTTTGTTTTATTAGTTCTACATTATTTAGTAACTAATATAGTTTCTAAGTAGTCTACTTACAGCCATGTGTCCATTTTATCCTAAATAAAAATATTCGTATTAAAATTTAAATATATAAATAAATAAATAAATAAACGTTTCACACTCATAGCTCCCCACTAGGAATAAATCCTGTGTCGGGGATGCCATGGAACACACACAAAGACAAGGACAACTAACACCCAGACCCAGAACAGATATTTAAATTCATCATTCAAACATCTGCCCGGCCGGGAATCGAACCCGGGACCTCTGGCTTATAAGGCGGCTACACTACCGCTCAGCCAAACAGGTCGACATCGGTCGATATGTGAATAAATTACGTTTTATCGGCGATAACTTGCATCTAATTCCATGCACTGAGTTCATGCAAATAAGTAGGTACACTTTGAACCAAACTAGTTCCACACAGTTCGGAACGCACTACTAGTATCCTCGTCAAGTCCATCGATAAAGTGAGGCGGTGAAGTGAACAGTGTCAACACACTCTACCAAGTCAACAGTGTGTAGTGGAGGTGTTAAAAGCCCTTATAAGAATGTAGAGAATACACACACGGCCATCTTGCTCGCGTTATTGTGTTAATAGAGCTTTGAAGACGTCTCTATTAACCGCTTCATCTTTCAAACAAGATACTTAAATTTAAAAGAAATTAAAAATATAAAAAACCCTCCGACATTTCATCAAACAGTTAAGAACACTCCCGACTCACCATTCAAACAAAAGAAAAACAAAATCGGTTCATTCCGTTCGGGAGCTACGATGCCATAGAAAGAGACACAGGCACGTCAAACTTATAACACCCCGTCGTTTTTGCGTTGAAGGTTAAAAATAGATTCAAAACAAGCTTTCATTGCATTGTCATCGGAGTTACAGAGGTATACCAAATTTCAGCTCAATCGGACATCGAGGAGTGGTTCAAAAATCTGTTGCAAGATTTGACCCGAATAAAATATACTTAATCATACTTGGAAAATAGAAAATACTTAAAAATTTACGAATCAACATAGCAAATTTACGAACAAACATATATTAAATGTCAAGAAATAAATAAAAATTGAAATTTTACTGCAAAACAAGGATTTATAAAAAGGGTGTCTACAAGCACTTCTCCGGGCTGGCAAAGAAAGCATCATTAACGCCGCTAGTGTTGCAGGTGTCCAGGCAGCGGTGTGCTTACCATCAGGCTGACCGTCTGCTCGGTTGCACACTTTTATTTTATACAGTGCTATAAGGAAAGGGTATGCTAAGCCGAAAAGGGCTCATAGTGTTCATCATTTTGAACAATTTTTACTTTGGGCCGACCTGAAATTCGCGAGAAAAATCAGCTTTGCCATTCATTTTGGTTGAATGTCATTGACATTTTTCTATGGAATAGTGATTTTTTTTGTGAAAAAAAAAACAGAATAGTTCTTCCGTTCCCCGACGTCCCCCCTCCTCTTCCCCACGGTCTCACTCCACACTTCACACTACACACGTTAACATATTTATCCACGGCGGTGGTCTGTTGACTTACCACGTCACCTTATTAATTTGGGGCCGCGAGAGCTCGAGTGGAAAACTGAACTTATAACGTCGTATTCATGTTTACTGATCTTTGACGTCGCCGTCTATGGTCCACCACTTACGAGGTGTGCCTACTACCTACCTATAAGTACCAACATACATACATACATGTTCCCCGATGGTTACCAAAAACTCGTATGAAACGCTTATTGTGCAAACCGCTAGAGTGTGGAATGCTTTGCCCGAGTGGGTGTTTCCCGAGAGATATAATCTGGGTGTCTTCAAGTCGTAAGTGACTCGGTTTCTTCTAGGCAAGCGTGTTGCATCGTAGACCGCATCATTGCTTTTCAGCAGGCAGAATGGCGGACAAACGAACTGAACTTGAACTGTAAGAGTCCAAAATTCTGGATGACGCAAACCTGTTAAATTATGGGCAAACGTGACGTTTACATCAGGCGAGCGATTTGCTCGTCTCGTCACTCAATAGCAAAAAAACTCGATGAGATATGGCTTCCTGCCTCCCTCGGTTGAAATATACCTATAGGTAATACCATTTCCAAAGGTAGAAGATAAAAACTAAAAGGAGATAAAATAAGCAATCCATCACATATTCGGGCAAACAACCGGGAGAAAACGGAAGATAAGAATATCTGATATCTTTAAACAAGGAATGCTTTGTTATAAAATCTAACCGTGCTTTAGCGAAAGGTAAATTGATGGATATATAGGGCTATGAGAAAAGGGTATGCTAAGCCGAAAAGGGCTCAGAGTACTCGTCATTATGAACAACTTTTACTACGGGACCAAATCAGAATTTGCAAAAAAAAAACAGCTTTTCCATACATTTTGTAGATCATCTTTGACATTTTCCTATGAATCAGCTGCTTTTTTTCGCGAATTCCGGTTTGGTCCCACAGTAAAAAATGTTCATAATGATGAGTAGGTACTATATGCGCCTCTCGGCTTAGCGTACGCTTTCTTTATAGCCCTGTATAATACTGAAAAACAAACACAACAAGCCAAGAGAACAATTCTAGATATGTCAAAATAACTTTCAGTCACCAAATAGCTCAAAAATGACGTAACTTTTTTTCAAACTTTTTTGGCCAACATTGCCCATGATCAAATAAGTAACATTGCCCACACAAATAATAATCAGATGAAACCGAGCAATATTTGTGAGTAATAAATATGAGGTTAGTTGTCTGTTTTATTAGAGCCCGGGGCTTCCAAATTATTGATTTGGTGTGTTGACGGAGGTAGATAAGGTAAGAGGACAAACGGGTTTGATACTTGACGTTTACAGCGTAGCTCTAGGTGTTCGTAACCGATCACCGATGACGACACGATCGGTTTGAGGATGGGTACGCATGGCGGTCATTATCATCAGCAACCTTTAATCCTCCCACTGCTGGGATACAGGTCTACCCTCGAAGAGTGATCAGGTTGTAATCCACGACTCTGGCCAAGTGCGGGTTGGTGGATACACATACACCATTAAATTTCTTCTCCGGACGTATGGCGGTGCTTAAATTCAATTCAATTTATTTAGTTTTTGATATATGGGTTGGGTAGGTACATTAATGTACACTAATAATACTATACATAATATCCTTTTAGCTGTTTTTGCGTAATAAATAACACACATACAAACTTTGATATTTATATTGTCAATTGATAATGTTAATAATCGAGCAAGGATCAAACCCGTTCATTCTCCTCTTCTTATCGTGTAATATAATTATAATGCAGCGCGTAAGTACATGTGATAATGTAATGATGGATGCGCGCCGCGCCGTGCGACGTGTGGGCCGACAGGTATGGGTGGAAGAGGATTGTCTACGTGTTCTACTTCGTTGGTAGTGTGTGAAGTTTTGGGATTATGATTTTTTTGGCGTAAGAAACTGTATTCTGGAGAATTTTAGGTTTGATCTCGGTCACTCTTACTGACATGACATTTTTAATGAAAGCGACAGTGACCGAGATAATGCCTAACTTGTTAGAAAAGAGCTCCAGCAGCAGTGCGCTGCGCTGGGGGCAGCAGCGGCAGTGCGAGACCGAAACTCACTTATAGTTTGCGATTACCAACGGCAGTGCAAGTATACAATTAAATAGATTAGAGTAGACTTGTTCTAATAGAATTGTCGAACTTTGTCGATCGATAAACTGACGTTTAAAATAAGTCCTGATAATTACTCGTGTGTGTGGTCTGCAGTACAGTACTTACGTTTATACATTTGAGCGACAATAACTTAATTGTCGTTAATTCATCATTCAATTCATGAAATTTTGCACGTAAGTAGTACATTCCAATACCATTTTTCAATTCAAATGTGAGCACAGTCGGTTCAGGGATTGTAGAGATATAGATCGTGAGGATCAGTTCGCCATGAACTACTAGGTAGGTACTTATAATAGTTATGTCTAAACAATAATATTGATTTGGCTAAGTTAACCTAAAATGCATCATGCCAATAAAATCTAGGCTATCCGAGACCCATCTAACCCCCAGAACCGCCTGTAATGGGCTCTCGTATGGGCTGTGACGTCACAGGAAGCCATAAACTAGTCCGCGGCGGCCGAATTTCGGCGGGACATGGTATGAATCGGTTATTAGGGCTGGGGTGGCGAGAATTGGTCTTTGAGTCAAGTTTGCGTTTTTTTTTAGCCATGACGGAACAGAGAAGGTAGGAAATGGCAGCTCACGACGGATTTCCTTACCTTTTTTTGGTTACTCACCTACTTTTGGGGGGTAAGTTGGGGGGGGGCTTAAATTTTATTTTATTCCTTACCTACGGTGATTTTACACCATATCGTGGTTTTTTTTCAGAAGTTCGTTTAACTCAAAAATTTACGAAATTTGGTGTTAATTAGAAATCAGAAATATTTGTTGACCTTAAATAACATTGGATGTTACAAGTAGGTACCTATATTAGACACAGGGCCTAAACCCTAAAGTAGAGTTCGTTTTTGGGAGAATCTTAGTTCATATAAAAATGTGTCAAAACCGCTTTAGTTTCCACTTTCCATAATAAAAGAATGTAAAGTAAAGTAAAGTAAAGTAAAATTTTATTGCAATATCATTCAGTAGTCGTTCCTTCTTGTGAAAAGTTTTAGCATGATGCGGCAAATATTTAAATCACGAAATTGTTAGTATTTTTAGGATGCGCCCCGTGGCTTCACGTTTTCTCGGCGATGAAAATTGGCATTTGCCCATCTGTCGTTCTGGAACCTAAACAATTTATTATCTTCGTCATATTCCGTTTAGTAATTACGTGATAACAAAAATTCATACACACAAAATTACAGGTGAAATTACAGGGCAAATGGGAGATTAAACATCTTATATCTCAGGGTGACGAGCGCAGTGCTGTGCCGCGCAGGGTCTTGAATTATGCAAGTTAAAAATTCTGGGTGGTGCAGAGCTGTTATGGGCAAACGTGAAGTTTAACATTAGGCGAGCGATTTGCTCGTCTCGTCACTCAATTACATAAAAAAAAAAACACACTTTCACATCTAGGTATTATATTAGTAGAGCGGCCAATTCTCGCCGGCCCGAGATCTCCGGAGAGTGGTACAATAAGTTTTGCATATTAACCGACGGGCTTCCTCCTGCGACTACACTTACCGATGTTCAGATCATGACTGTGTTATCCCGACAGGGTTGGCAGGAAAGGGTATGCTAAGCCAAGAAAGGCTCATAGTACCTACTCATATTTACGAACAAATTTTACTATGGGACCAATTCTGATCCGCAAAAAATTGAGCTGTTCAATTCATTTTTCGTACAGTGACATTTTTATTTGGAACAGCTGATTCTTTTTTGCGATTTCAGGGTTGGTCCCGTAATAAAAGTACTATGAGTCCTGTTTGGACCGGCGCGCTATTGGTTAAACAGAATGGCTTGATATTTGCAGTCAAATGACTGCAAAAAAATATGCAAAAAACTTAGGTGATGTTTTTGATATATGCAAAATAATTTTCTGCATCTCTTTTCATTTCTTACATAAGAAAAAGATAGCAACTACTTTAGAGCTGTCAAAAATTAAAATTGAAAATCGAACGATAAAACCAACTCCATTACTCTCACACTATAAGCATGCTAGAAAAGGGGAGAGGTGTGAAAGAGACAGATAGCGCGTGTGGATATGTGAGAAAAGGACAGAGGTATAGTAAAAACAATTGCTCCAGTAGTCCAGTTGTATTTTAAAATTGCCCGATTTCGGATATATCTCGTAAAGTGAAGAGAGGACATAAAACCGACAATGAATTTTACGTACTGCCACGTCAGAGAGATTTTACGGTCAGAGAGAGGACGAGGAACAAAGAGGGAATTATTCGAATTATGTGCGGGATTGTTCGAGTGGGTGATTGTGAATTATTCGATTTATATTTTTGTGTACTTGTATGGGGGACATTGAAATTGATTATGCGAATGATTTTGGTATTTCGTAAGGCAATTCCAAAGATTTTAGTGATCAATAATAATTATAAAAAAAGCCCTAAATGTTAGGGTGTTTTTTCTATCCATTTAACGGAGACTTTTTTTCCCCAAATTCATTTTTCTAAGTGAATTTTGCGTGAATCTAGAGATTATTAATATAAATAATAAAATTACTTACCTTCCAAAATATGTATACCTAGCTATGACGATAAATCCAACACTATTATTCGATTCTCGCTTTTACTCGAATGACGACTCGAATTAATTATTCCGGTTCACCTTCCTACCTCGAGGTTGGCATCACTGGAACGCTGGATTGCTTTATATTGTTCCCGGAATTGGTTTTTTCATGTTGGACATCAATTCGGCGTTCGATTTTTGAATTACGCGCCTTTGTGGTGGAGTAAATTTTTAACTTGGCGCTTTTTGTGTTTTTGGAGATTTATGAAGATGAGTCTCTTTTATGCTTTTTAATAAAAAATGTTATTCACTAAGTGAGTAAGTAGGATATATATAATAAGTATCTGTTTTTATATTTGTTTACATAATTATTTTTCGTGTTAAAAAAAATCTGCGCCCGAAGAAAGCGTCAGTTTGAAAGTAGGTTAAAAAAGAAAAGGTTCTTAATTTAGTTTTTTTACGTTTGTAAATTAGAATTTCGTCATTTGTAAAGCGATTTCTTCTTTCATTTAAAAAAATACACTTTCAGATGAATTTCCTGAAAATTTTAGCAAAATCAATTCAGAACTTTGGTTTTTGAATCAAAATTCTGGAAAACATATTATATCATCTAATAATTTTAAAGTCGGTTTTTTAAGTTATTATTTATTAAAACTTTATAACCCCAAAATATTTAACCTCTAACAATGCTGTCAAACGTGTCAAACACATTTAAAAAACCAATAACATATTTAACTGTCGCATCAAATATTTAATCCATATTAACTGGCCATGTTATGGCTATTATTATGGCCTACGTACGATTATCTATTTAGTGGTCAAGTGAAAAGAGACTTGACGAGCAAAAATTTAGATGGGTTTAATAGTCAGACGAGGAAATTATTCGTAGTAAAAAAAAATATATTTTTTGTGGTTTGATGGTTAATTATTTTGAATCCGTGGTCTCTTTATATTCTTATTTAGCAAACGGAATATTTTTAAATGGGCTAGGTGTGTTTGTTTTAAAAAAAATATTTTATGGCTTTTCCTGAACATTTGTTTCAATAATGTTTTTGAATGCGTTTATCTCAAAACTCATTAATTTATGGTCAGGTCCCTTTTAGTTTGACCGCTTAAATATTCTATAACTTCCTGCTAATATGATAAATGACAAAGTTTGTATGTTTGGATGTTTGTGGCTCAAAAACAGCTGAACAGATTTGGATGAAATTTGGTTTAAAGGTAACGTATACCCTGGATTAACATAATTATATGCTTCTTTTTATTCATAAATATGCGAAAGAAATTGCAGGTTACAGCTAAAAATTGCAGGTTACAGCTAAAAATTGCAGGTAACAGCTAAAAATGCGAAAGTTTGTGTGTGTGTGCGTAAATGTTTGTTACCACTTATCTCCGTAACTACTGAACCGATTTTGATAAAATTTGGAATGCAGATACTTTAAGTTCTGAAATAACACATAAGCTACTTTTAGTCATCATCATTATCGACGTTTTTCAACACCGCAGACAAAACTGAGGGGCACAGCTAATAATATTATAATATTATAATATTGTATACATAACACATATTTACGTATTTCTAATATTAGTTAGACTACAGGCAAAGCGGGCAAAGCCGCAAGCATAAGCTAGTATTCCCTAACACCCATAAGTCCGATTAAATACATTATAATACTCGATTATATCAGAATTAAAGAAATGCCATCAATTTTTATAACCATTTTGATGGCATTTTTAGAGGTTTTCGAATATTGGAAGTATGCGATGTTATTGGTCATAAATGGGTTAACCTTTCTGACAATACCACTCCTAGTAGAAAGTTTTATGACAAAACTACTTAGAAGATAATTTTGTTTTATCTAATTTTATAAGCTTTTATTTAACTTGTCTTTTTGTCTGTGGGTCAAATCTTGCAGCTGAATTTTGAGCCGCTTCCCGATGTCCGATTGAGCTGAAATTTGGTATACGTGTGTAACTCCGAAGACGATGCAATAAAGCTTGTTTTTTTAATGTACTTATGATATTTTAAAAGTCAGGGTTCCGTATCTCCCCTCCGAATTGGGTTTCCCGCCTTTCCGTGGCGGGGGGGATAAGTAGCCGGGCCGCCTTGCCCGGTGAAATTAAGAGGAACCCTAAAGGTGGAGGCTCGGGCCGGCGCCCTGGACATTCCGGGAAGCGGCGGTCTGGGCCTAGGAGCCCTCCCGTATACCTCTCCGTGGAGAGGGAACGTGGTAGGGCTCGGGGTCGTCTGCGGACGACGACGGGGGGCACATTGTGCCCTCCAGAGGGGTAGACTCGGCCGGCGTCCTGGACAGTCCGGGTAGCGGCGGTCGAGTCCCCGAGAGGGAGAGAGCGGGAGAGAGAGAGGGACCCTTTCTCTCACCCGCTCCGCAGAGAGAAGAGCGGACACGGGGGCGAGTCAGGCCAGAGGGGCCAGTAAGGCTCGCACTCCGTCTCCGCTAGGAGGGCCTGGAGTGGCGGGTGCGGGGACACCCGCTGCTTCGCATTGAGCCCTCCAGGGTGGTCGACGCGTCTGATGTTCCGACGCGTCGCCACGAAGTGGGAGGGGGTGGCCACCCCCTACCCGAGGTGGGTCTGCCTCACAGCGGACATAGGCTGGGCGGGGCTGCGGTGATTTAATGGGCCCGCGGCTCCGTCCATTGCCTGGAGGAACTTCCCAGGGTTTTTAGTGGGTATGCCGCCACTAGGGCGGAGACTCCCACATAACCACCCTGCCCTCCACGGGGCGGGCGTGGTATCCATAAAGGATTTTCCCTGGGTCACAAAAAAAAAAAAAAAAAGGGTTCCGTATCTAAAACGGAACCATTTTGAAAGTTGTCGTGATTTTTTTTTGAAAGGACATTTCTTGAGTTGGTCGTTTGCAACCGTTGGAAATTTAGTACTTTGTACATTCTGCCCTTGAGATAGGTCCTATTTATCAAAATCAATTCACATTTGACTGGGATATCGATTGAAATACTTAACAAAAAATCACACAGACGAACATCACCCTTCATCACTTCTTTTTCAGGCGATTAAAATGACGTATAATTTCCGCCCATATTTTCCTCAACATCACAAATGAAGAACCTATAGAACCTCTTCATTTTTTAAAGTCAGTTAATAATATCATACCAATAATTTATGCTCATTTTTCATAAACACATCAAAAAAGTTCTTATCACATATACATACAAACATAGAACCTCCTCCTTTTTTCAGTCGGTAAAAAATTAAATGACTTATTTTTCCGCCCATTTTTCCTCCACCCCCAAAAAGGTCCTAATTACCTTCACACCTCTCCTAATACAAGTACCCAATTATCCGTCCATTTTAAATTAATTCCACATTATATAAAGATGGCGGTCATTATACCGCTATCAGAACATAATCGTAAGTCTTAATTACTAATTGTTTTGTCATAATTACAATATGGATGTTGGGGAGCGATTTGGTGGGGGGAGCAGCGGTAAGCGGAAGCGATTTTGGTGTCGAGAAGGTTGACCAAAAAATTGCAGGTGTAATGCTACCTTCGTATTCTAGGGCTTAAAAAAGCAATAAAAAATTGGTGAGCCTAAAACAGCTGATCTGATGTTAAATGGTTAACTCGAAAACTATAATTGGAAATTCTACTGTATTTTGCATTTTATAAAGCTCACACTTCAATGACACGGGGCAAAGGCTGAATAAGGTGCTGTTTCAATAGCAAAAGAGCGGCTACATGCTTAGCGTGCGACTACACTCAACGACAGGCTACGGCCGACAATTTTCGTGTATTTTGTTCAATTACTTGAGGAACTCTGATACTGAAACTCGTTCAGAAATCAGCACGTCCACGTATTGTTACAGTACAGCGCATGACGCAAAAGTTTCTTATTGCCATTAAGTCAGCGTTTGTTGTCTGGTGGTAAGCGAGGATATGGTCGTAGATGAAGCACGCAGAGTTAAAAGATATTTTACTTAAAA
This sequence comes from Alcis repandata, assembly GCA_949125135.1. Taxonomy (NCBI): domain Eukaryota; kingdom Metazoa; phylum Arthropoda; class Insecta; order Lepidoptera; family Geometridae; genus Alcis; species Alcis repandata. The sequence continues at coordinate 7,188,213 of OX421250.1, read as the reverse complement.
CTAGCGATAGTACTAATTGCCTTGCTTTTAGACATTAATTGGATTGACAACAATCATTTAACTTTGGCTATACAATACACATAAAGTTTTACTCATAAACATTGCTAGTTAGTCATTGCTTAAAATGTTTTGACAACTTCTCGCTAACGTGAAATATCACGCGAAAACAAGACGGATAACTTTAAGCAGTAATTAAGTTTAAACATTCTTTATAAGTATGACTCATAGCGTTTAAATAAGACTAAAAATCGCTTCTCCTGTGCCAGTGTCCGCCGCCCAAAGGCCCTGATTTGCATACTGGTGTCATTAAACATACACGAGTATATTTACGACTCTGCCACCGTTTAAGTGGCTTGTGCCTTGAGGGCACAGCTAGGGCAGAAGTGTAGGGCATAGCCTTTGGTTATTGCCTGATTTAGTTGGCTAAGTAGATATAAATCATATTAATATAGGGCTGTAAGCTGAAAAGGTCTTATAGTACTTATACCTACTCATCATTGTGTACAACTTTTACTATGGAACCAAAACTGAAATCACAAAAGAAATACCTGTTCTATTGAAAGATATTAATGACACTCAACATGATGTATGGAACACAAGAAAACATCATGGAACAGCTGGTTTTTTTTTCTCAATTTCAGAGTTGGTCCAATTGTAAAAATTGTTCATGAGGATAAGTACTAATAAGAGATTTTTTCGATTTAGCCTAAAATGGCGCATAGTACTCACCATTATGAACAACTTTTACTATGAGACCAATCCTGAAATAGAAAAAACAATATCTGCTGTTCCATAGAAAAATGGCAATATCTAATATTGATTTTTCGCGATGGGGTTGGCCCCGTAGTAAAAGTTGTTTACAATCGTGAGAACTATGCTTTATTTTCGTCTTAGCCATCATCTAGCCATGCCGAAGGCCGACTGGGCACGAAGTTTCAAGCATTAATATACCTAATAATATACATTTAATAGACTTATTTTATCATGTAAGACAATAGGCCCAAGTTTGAAGGCTTTTTAAGACAGATCTAAATTTTCTAAAACTATTGGCATCCTTGTCTAATGGCTTGCAATGATAAAGACAGATATATTTTTAGTTAGTTTAGATCTGTCTTAAAATGCCTTCAAACTTGGGCCTAATATTTTTCTAAATAAAACAATCGAAAGTGTCGACAATTATCTCGATAAGTTAATTATGTTTATAATTGCGTCGTTCACTTTAATATCACTATTTCTGTTGATCGTAACTCATGAGATTTTAACGTTTCTACGTTTATATCCCGGGTGAGTCCACGCTGACTGACAAAACGGTTATTTATGTATCCGAGGGGGTACTGTGGGTAGCTAGGGTGGAGGTTTGGTGGAGGTTGGGTGGAGGTTGGGTGGGTGTTGGGGGAGGTTGGGTGGTAGTTTCCCCCCGAATGGGTTCCCGCCTTTCCGTGGCGGGGGGGATAAGTAGCCGTGGCACTGAGCCCGGTGAAACGAAGAGGAATCCGAGGTGGTGCCTTCCGCGTGTCCCTCTGGCAGCAGAGGGCTGATTAGCAGAGGGCACAGCGGATGAGCCGGGGTCTGAGCGATGGCTCGGACCACCAGGGGGGGTTTTCCTTGTGCTCCTCGCCGCGTGTGGGTCGCGGTCGGGAGTGCAAGGAAAGGAGGAGGGTCTGAGTGTGGTGGACGCCGGGGGATGCGGCGCTCCACACTTGGACGGTGGCATTGCTGCCACCGGTGACGAGTGTAGTGGACGCTGGAGGAAACGGCGCTCCACGCTCGGGCGGTGACAGCGGTGCCACCAGGAGGGTTTTCTTTGTGCTCCTCGCCGCGTGTGGGTCGCGGTCGGGAGTGCAAGGGAAAGAGGAGGGTTCCTTTTGCACCTCGCCGCGTGAGGTTTGTGGCCGGGTGTGAAAGGAACGTGGGCTTAAGGCGGGGTGGGTGGTGCTAACCACACTGCCCACCACGTGCGAGCGAGCGGGGCTGGGGAGCGAGAGGGCGGTTCGCCCGTCTCCTTGCTCCTCGGCAGTGGGGTTGCCGGTAGAGTCGGGGGACTCTCCCGGCCTGCACGACCCCACACTGTCTGGGGGGTGATCCTGGGGAACAGGGTCACCCCGCCATGGGTGCAGGGGGCCCTAATCGGGCCCGTCGCCGGGGCAAGGTGGTCAATGCTAACGCGACACCACCTTGCCCTACCAGGCGGACGATGAATTCCCCAGTGGTGTTAGTGGGTATGCCGCTACTAGGGCGGAGACTCCCACATAACCACCCTGCCTCCCCCGGGGCGGGCGTGGTATCCATAAAGGATTTCCACTGGGTAAACAAAAAAAAAAAAGGTTGGGTGGTAGTTGGGTGGAAAGTGGGTGAATGTTGGGTGGATGTTGGGTTTGGATGTTTGGATGAATTTGGGTTTGAATTTGGATGTTGGGTGGGGCGTGGTTGAATGTTGGACGGAAGTCGGGTGGATGCTGGGTGGATGTTGAGTGGGAGTTGGGTGGAACTTTGTTGGCAGTTAGGTAAAACCTTTTTGTTAATTGGGTGAGAGTCCATCGGAATTTGGGTGGAATCAATCTTAGTAAGATTTTAGGATGTTTTTCAAGAAAATGTATAAAAGTGAAAAGATCTAAAGTGCTTCGGTATCTTTCTTTTATTTTACTGCGGGCATAGCGAAGAGTCTCTATCTACTTATCGATCTAGCTAGAGTTCATAACACGTAACGAGTACAGTGGCGAGACAGTGCCTTCGGCCGAGTACTCGGTTTGTATAAACAGTTTGAGGAGGCGAGACAGTCACTAGAACCATGATATGTTTGCTCGGCCGAGTGTGCCTATTTACTCGTACCACTGTTTTCGTTACGTGTAAATGTGATTAACATAATATATATATATATATGACTCGAGTTCGAGTTATTAAACCTCTCACACCAATGGTATCCCCCTGCTCCTTATAATTTACGAGGTAAGATATAAAATATCTTGAAAATATAATTGTAGGTGTCGACTTCACCGGATTGAGGCTAATTTTTTTATTTCGCTTTTTAAAAATACTGACTTATGCTTGTTGCGACTGCATCCTTTAATTTTACGAAATATGGGAGTGGTTTTTATTTATGATCCAGATTTTTTTTTTGAGTGAGGATGAAGTGTGTTGGGTTTGTTTAACTTTGTTAGTGTGTCAGTGTGTGTTGGTACATTTTTGTTTGAAATTGCTGAATTGATTTTGATGCTATTATTTAAATAGTTGGTTGTTTGGTATACTATGCCGGGTTATAAGGAAAAGATATGCTAAGATACAAAGGTGTTACAATGGGTATCTACTATCTACTCATGATTATGAACAAGTTTTACTACGGTCCCAACCCTGAAATAAAAAAAAGCTGCTGTTCCAAAGAAAAATGTCAACGATACTCGACAAATTGTTTGGAACAGCTGTTATTTTTTCATGATTTCAGAGTTAGCCTATAGTAAAACTTATTCATAATGACGTGTACTAAAAGCCCTTGTCAGCTTAGCATACCCTTTTCTTATAACCCTGTATAGAATATAAGTGCTCAAATCCATTGTAAAGTTGCCAGTAGGTACTGTAAAGGTGTTATCACATTTTTTTTTCAAGATTCTAAATTTAATTCTATGCCTAAGTATGAACACTAGGGCTGCCCACTCAGCCTTACCTACTAATTAACGTTAAAGTACGTAAAGTGAGTTGATCCCGTAACTGTACGTTACCACGTAACATTATAACGTAATTTGCCCCGTTTAATGCTTTCTAGGCGGGAATTGATTTTAGCACGCACGTAGTGGCCTGTAGGTATTCGTGGTTAAAGACGGGAAATTGTTAGAAAATAATCGAATAATTTATAAATCGAACAATGTGTATTCGAATATTATCATAATAATCATTGATAATTGAGTAGGTTTTCGATAATTTTTATTCGAATATTTTAATAGGTTTTTTATTCGAATAATTTGTAGAGTAAATCTAGTATTCTGCGTAGGGTTGCGGAGAGTTTTGGTAGGTAGTTGAGTATGGTCCGTTATTTCTTTATTTGAAAAGAAAATTAAGAAGATAAAAGAAAGCGCCACCTAGTTGCATTCGCTTCGAACTAAAACGTACTATCTTGTTTCTTATTAACTTGTTATTCATGACTAGTACAAATTGAAAAATATACGAATTAGAACAATAACAGCAAACCACAATACACTAACTACAAGCTATTTCATTTGTAAGTTTTAAAAAATGAGAAATAAATAAGGTTGATTAAACATTTGAATGAAAAAAAAACACACTCAACTGAAAAAAAAATCCAAAAAAAAGAAAAAAAAATCCAAAAAAAAAAAATCAAAAAAAAAGAAAGAAAAAAAATCATCCAAAAATCAAACAAAAAAAAAGAAAAAAATCAATGAAAAAAAAAATGTTCAAATGTTTTCAAATAATTTTCCATCGCAACCATAACACTTTCAGTTTTTAACTGTTAAAATAAGAAGAGCTCAGTTTAATCTTGATTTATTGATATTTTTACGATAATCTTGTGTAAGCTCATACCCAAATGAATCACAATAAATAAGTCAGAATATTGACATTCAAAACTAATTTCGAATATTTATGCGAACTTAGCTTTGGCTTATCCATGCATAAGTTAATATTGACAACGAACCACATTACTTACTCATATATATAAGCGTCGAGTTAAAAAAACCTTAACTTAGTTGACTTAGTAAACTTGTAAATAGCATAAAAAAGCAATAAAAATGTTTTTTATTTATGTTATACGCTTGAAAAAAACAAAAAAATATATAATAAAACAAAGAACTTATTTTTTGTATTTTCGTTAATCGTTGTTATTCGAATAATTACATTTTCGACTAAAACTCGAATAAATGTTATTCGAATAAATTAAAATTCCAAGTCGTCCATCTCTTGTCGTGGTTTAGTTAGAATGTTATAGATTGAATTTGTGTGGATAATTCTGAGTCATGACTCGTTATACTAGCTCCTGCCTTTGGATTCGTTCAAAATCTTCATTGAAATTGAATTAAATAAGTTGTTGTAGATAATTCAAACAAAAATGCTACAAACAAGCAGATGATCAGCCTGATGGTAAGCGGACCGTCTCGTAAAGACGCCTGCAATACTAACAAAGCGAAAAAATATAAAAAGCAATTTGTAAAAACTGTATAATTTTGTAATATTATAAAACAATAAAAAAAATATGCAAATGTAAGAAAAAATCGATTAAAAAATGTAGCTATTGATTCCGAGAAATTATCCTTATGATTTGCTTCGCTACCAGAAACAACCTCTCTTAACGATATGCCACCAAAAATACTTTTATAATAACATAGTAATACGAGTACAGTCAGACAGGCTGAAGGTAGAGTTTCGAAGAACTACAACTGCTATCGAGAAAAGTCATGTACAAACTTGTAAATTTATTGTAGGCATATTTTTTTTAATGTAATTTAGTGACGAGACGAGCAAATCGCTCGCCTGATGTTAAACGTCACGTTTGCCCATAACAGGTCTGCGCCACCCAGAATTTTGAACTCGCAGAATTCAAAACACTGCGCTCGTCACCCTGAGATATAAGTAGTATAATCTCCCATTTGCCCTGTAATTTCATTAATTGATACAGTGTTATTCATAAAGGGTGTGCTAAGCCGAAAAGGGCTCATAAGACGCATCATTAATGAACAACTTTTACTATGGGACCAAACCTGAATTCGCGAAAATAAAATCAGCTGTTACATACATTTTGTCGAGTGTCATTGACATTTTTTCAGTATAGGCTATAAAAATACATTTATTGTAGAATTTATAGTGCAAAATAACCACAGTCAGGACAATATACTGCGAAAAGTTTAACTGCAAAATCAGTGCCAGGCTGGACGCTACTTCGAGCGCATCACGCTTGTTATTCCTTGAAAAAGTTCACCAAATGTGATCGAAACTAGCCGCAATATCCTATTGAATAAAACTTTAGTATTCCCGTATTAATTAAAGACAAAATGTGTAAAAACTACGTAAAACAGCGAAACAGTAACTTTTTGCAGTTAATGACTTCTTGCACTAAGCCGACGTTATATTAATTTTTGTCAGATCGTATCTTCGAATATTCCAAGATATGGTTTTTGAGTATTTCTTTCAATTCGAATTAATTCAATAATTATGCAAAGTATACATATGACACGTTGAATGTCTTTTATGAGCAGAATCATTTTTGGCATGAAATTATTCGAATAATCGTTTTCAATAAAACATTAACACCTAAAAATAAATTTGTAATTAATATGCGAGAGATTTGTGTGATTGTATCAGGCTTCGTCATCACATCACATTTAAATTATAAAAACGAAAGTTTGTCCGTGTTTATTACAAACTTGTAAATCCTTAACTGTGTAATGTTTGTAACTAAATTTTGACTTTGAAGGTTTTTGAGATTTTAAAATCTCAAATTTCAAATATTCTGATTTGTTTGGTTTGTTTTTAGGTTTTGGAAAGCTCGACGTGGTCGAACACGCGTCACTCTTGTTTCACTCTTTGAAAAAGGTCACTCGATGTGATCGACGCTGGTGTAGTAGAGCTTCAGACTCAATATGTGAGTAGTCCCATGTATTTACATAAAATCATACTAATAAAAATCATAAATGTCAACGTTTGGATGTTTCGATGTTTGTTACTCAATCACGCAAAAATGGCTGAATGGATTAGGGTGAAATTTGGAATGAAAGTAGCTTATACCCTGGATTAACATAATAGGTTACTTTTTAACCCGGAAAAGGCGAGCGAATGGCGCCTCTTTAGTATCGGATGTCAAGACATTTGGGTCGCTGCGCCAACAACGTTAGTTTTTTTTTATTCAGTAGGTAATTAGGTAATTCATTAGGCTTGTGTTTGACCGCCATCTCGCCTGATCGTAAGCAACGATGCGGTCTACGATGGAGCACGCGCGCCTAGAAGAAACCGATTCACTCGTGACTTGAAGACACCCAGATTATATTTATCGGGAAACACCCACTCGGTAAAGCTTTCCACTCTAGCGGTTCGCACAATAAAGGTGGAATCAAAGCGTTTCGTACGTATTTTTATCAACAATTAAGTTTTAATAGTAATTATTTGGCTATTTCGTTATTTTAGTAGAACCAGGAAACGAATAACTAGTAAATGGTCTGAATACGGCACATTTATGAAGTTAAGAGCTTGTAACTTACTGTTATAGACTGGGGGAAGGAGCGGGACAAGCTAGGAGAGGTCGCGGGGTGAAAGCTTGAGGGATATGTCGGTAGATGACGCTGAAACAATTTTTTTGACGTGACAACTTCTTATAAATCGATGAACGCCGGGTGCACGCACGAAAAAGTGTCCCGTTACGCTCATGTGACGTCACGATCAGAGCGAGAACAGTACCTATGCAATAATTTCATCAATGTTTTGTTATGACGTCACGTTAAACTGTCGTCCGTAAACCGACTTTACAGACAATCTTTTTTTTGAGGTCCATATTTTTGATGGTAAACTGTTACCGTTTTTGGACATATTTGTCCAGATATGAATAATGATGGTGATGAAAGCAGCGTCCGTCTGTTTCTGAAGTACTTTCGCTCGTGGCTGATTAGCGGCTTTATCGCTAAGCAAAATCTTTTAGCTTTAGTAGCATAGTACGATTGCTTTACCGCTGTGTGTGTGTCTGTGGCACCGTAGATCTTAAACGATTGGGATGCGGTTTTTTTTTATTTTATTTGTTTGATTAGTTATACCGCTCCCGCTCTCGCTCCCGCTCCCACTTGGCCCACACCCCAATGTTGGGCACTCGGCCGCTCGCGTGGGTGCCACTCATTACAATACCAGAGCATTGTGCCGTTTACGATTATGTAAACAGCCTGCTCGTAACGCTCGCGTTCTGTGGATATGCCTTTCTGACTGTCCTAGAAAAGACACAATTTTTTTTTGTCTCTTTAAAATTTTTTAAAGTTACTAAACTTATAGTTTGGTTTTGGATTTTTGGAATACCTATAGGGTATGTACTTTTAATTCTGAAAAAAAGTGGTGCTGCTACTAAGTAATAAAAGAAAAGATACTTAATGAGGATCAAAAAAAAAATTATTTTTCAATTTTTTTTTTTCAATTAAAAATTGAGTGAAACCCGCGGTCACGTCCACAGCACTCCACCATCTACCACCTACTAGAGCCAGTAATGGATGCGTGTCTGTTCTCTCTACAATAGACTTCCGCCGCCGGCTCCGCCCGCTCCTTACTCTATGCCTCTATGGTATTTGTTAATTGCTAATGACGCGATGGGCTGACACTAGGGCTGGACAGTAGCCCTGAACTTAATAGGTACGTTAGTGTAGGAGTAAAGAGAGTAGAAGTTTAATACATAAATATCAATTATTTTAGGCATGAAAAACCCATATTAGGTCCGTCTTAAAAAGCCTTGAAGGCTTTTTAAGACAGATCTAAATTTTCTAAAACTATTGGCATCCTTGTCTAATGGCTTGCAATGATAAAGACAGATATATTTTTAGTTAGTTTAGATCTGTCTTAAAATGCCTTCATACTTGGGACCATTACTATTCTAATTAATAAAGTTAAAAATAAAAGTTAAATTTGCATCTAAAAAAATACAGGATTATTTAAAAATGAATCAACTTTACACAATGCTATCACCAACTCTTTATCACCATCGTCATCCGCTTTTGAAAAGAGACAACCACCTTCTGTTTTTCCTAAAACAAACAAAAATATAAAAAACTGTTTTTCTTTCTTTCTTGCTTTCTTTATCCCACTTTCTACTATAGGTATAGGCCTCTGTCACTGTTACCAAATTTAATAACCAATCATACAAGAATAATTGCCACAATGTAACAGGTTCGTTACACGTAACGAGTACAGTGGCGAGACAGTAAATTGACACACTCGGTCGAGCAAACAAATCACGGTTCTAGTGACTGTCTCGCCTCGTCAAACTGTTCATACAAACCGAGTACTCGGCCGAAGGCACTGTCTCGCCACTGTACTCGTAACATGTAATCAACCCATAAAGCCCAAAATACGGACATGAAATAAATTCCCCCTTAAGGCTCGTTTTATCATCGAAATAAAAATATTTCACCTTTTTTCGAAAATAAAAAAGGCGCTGCATAAATACACGACGCAAAACCAATTAAGTGCAGTCGCCACCGCTCACAGCATCAATCGAAATGAATTGGACTTACATTAACAGACGGTTAGGCTGGGAGACAGGGGCTAACTAAGTTACTTGTTAAAACTGGGAATTCGAGGCAAACACTTTGGGACCATTCAAAAATAATGTCACGCGTGAAGGAATTTTAATAATTGCATAGAAATAAACCATCTACATTGAAAACTTCTTCAATATCGCATCAAGTTATCGTTAAACAATTATAAATGAACACTAGCTGTGCCCTATGGGTTCACCCTCATTTTCAATGAACATTTATAATATTGTTAAGATATGAGCAAAACAAACATGTACGAGTACAAGTGCCAATATAAAGGTAATACCAACCAATATAAAGAATTATCACCCTATTCTACTTTACTCTACCTTTAATCCTCCCGCTGCTGGTACAGGTCTACCCTCGAAGGGTGATCAGGCCGTATTCCACCACGCTGCCAAGTGCGGGCTGGATTCACATACGCCATTGAATTTCTTCTCCGGACGTATCCAGTTTTCTTCACGATGTTTTCCATCAGCCACATTCGTTATTTTTTCTTGCAGTAGCTCCTTACCTATGCGGCGATGTTTTCTTATATTTCAGTATCAGGCACCGCCCAAAGTTTAGATTGGTCCTCCCATTTTAAATTAACAAAACACATGTTTTATTGCGTTAACATAAAGTTCTAAATTGCATATTTTTAATCTCACTTTGAGTATAAACAAACTAAAGGGTTTCAGTGCAATTTGCAGTAACTCAAGTCGGTACAAGATCTTGGATAGTTTAAGATTCTGGCTTTGGTCATGTCGGAAGAGTCTTAGTAAAAAAAGTTTTTGACAAGACGAAACATGTTAAAAAGATTAAAAACTGCGAACCAAATATCTATTTTCATCCCACCATCTCGGAAAGAGTATTTTTAATCTTCAATATCAGAGTGGAAAAGCCGTTTTTATTCTCTAGAGGATAAAGTAAATTGAATTTAGAACATCGTGTGCACTGTGCACTAAGTTTGTGAATTAAAAAAACATTAAACCTATTTACTGCTACCTCTATGGTGCCGAATATATCATACAACTTTTTTTTAATTTGTTAAAAACTCAGACTCGGAACCTTCTTGGTGTTCTTTTTTCAATTTGCTTTGTACGCGGTTCTTTACGCGGCATTTTTTCACGTCATTGTTAAACCTTATATTAAAAACAAGAAACTTGAAAACAAGTGAAAAAACTAAAATGAAAAAAAACTAAAAAAAAGGAAAAAATTCTAAAAAAAAAAACTAAAAAATTCTAGCGACGAGGAAGTTTGTTTGACGCCAACAGAATTGACTGAAACTGTTAATAATGCGCAAATGAGTTTTTCCACTCAGATATTGAAGATTAAAAATACTCTTTCCTCGCTGAGGTGGAATGAAAAGTTACGTGTTGCACTCGAGTGCAAAGATTTTTCACCTCGTGCTCTTTTGATTCCCTCGCTAACGCTCAGGATTCTAATTTTGAATCACTCGCTGCGCTCGTGATTCAATTTTAGAATCCTTCGCTTGCTCGGTCATCAAAATTGAACACGCGGTTAAAAAGCAACTTTGCACTCTTGTATAACAAATAACTATTATTAAGCTGCGAGCACCGAAGTCGGATTATATACTTACTTACACTTATATTTATACATACTTAATCGATGCCTGCGAGTGATTTATTATGAATTTTGTTTTTTTTTTAGTTATTCATAATCAAGAACAACTTTTACCACGGGTCACGGGACCGATAACGAAATAGAGAAAAAAAAAGCCATAGAAAAATGTCAAAGACGCTCGAAAAAGTAAATGGAACTGCCGATTTTTTTTTTCGATTGAATGGTTGGTCCCATCGTAAAAGTTGTCCATAATGATGAGCACTATGAGCCCTTTTGAGCTTATTCCTACCCTTTCCTTATAACGCTACAAACTTCTCTTACTGCATTTATACTTCGCCAAACTTTCACATGTTCCTTTATCTTATCTTTTATCTTGGTTCAGAGAGCATATTCTCGTCCGTTCGAGACTATATCGGTCACTCTTACTCTCACGCCACTTCTATTAAGAGCGACAAGGACGGATTTACGAGAACATCTCACTCCTCAGAATCGCGCCCAGTTGAAATGTATTTCGTAATTTGCTAACGAGCAAGATTTGTGTATTTACGATGTTAATTTCATTTGATTACTTTTTGGGTTAAAATGGTTCGCTGATTTTGGTGATATGGTTACCGATGTGAGAATACATAAGATGGTGTGGTTATTTTGGGATGTAACTTTTATCTAAATGTTTTAAGGCTTCCGAGAAAACCTTTTTTTTATGCTATTGAGTGACACGAGCAAATCGAGTCTGATGTTAAAAGTCACGTTTGCCCAGAATTTTGAACTGAAGAATTCAAGACCCTGCGCGGTACAGCACTGCGCTCGTCACCCTGAGATATAAGATGTTTAATCTCATATTTGCTCTGAAATTTCTCCAGAAACAACGCCCTTCCAACCGGAACACAGTAATGTTTGCACATTACTGCTTGGCGGTGGAATAACTGGCAAAGGTGTGGTACTTCCCCAGGAGGGCTCTGCAAAAGAACCCTACAACAGAAAAGTTCTAAAGTAGACCCAGTAAACATTACCCTCTTTCTCGAGCAGTCGGTTAAAAATCAATTCGATTCTCAATAATTCAGAAGCCATCAAAAAACTGATTCCATTTCAATCCAACTTTTATATTTTCGTTCAAATATTTGCGAACATAACATGAGCCTGATTGTTACGGACGGACAAACATTCGCCGTTTAATATAGATACGGTTGTCTGTCTGATGATTTTGTAAGATTTTGGTTGGATTTTTGAGTTTTGATGAGAAAAACCAAAATTATAAATACAACATCATTTAAACAAACACAAAAGCATCATCATCAACATTATAGGACAATAGTTCGATTTGTTTTCGTTTCTTCATGTTTTTTTTTAAATTAATAGTTTGGCAAAAAATGTAGGTAACTATATTAGGTATCTATTCCGAACGAAATAAAAATATTTTAAGAAAATGATACTTAATAACAATTTTTTACACCAAACTTTTTTCATTTTTGCTCTCCCGTTATCCTACAGGAGCTATATTTTCCAGGATAAAAAGTACCTTATACAAGGTTACAAGGAAAGTTTAACCAAAAAGGGCTAGTAGTACATACTCATCATTATGAACAAATTTTACTAAGGGACGTTGGTCCCTTAGTAAAATTTGTCAAAAATTTGTCAAAAATTTGTCAAAAATTTGTCAAAAATTTGTCAAAAATTTGTCAAAAATTTGTCAAAAATTTGTCAAAAATTTGTCAAAAAACACGAAAAAAGAAAAATCAGCTGTTCCATACATTTAGTCGAGCGCAATGACGTTTTTCTATGGAACAGATGAGATTTTTTACTGATTTCAGAGTTGGACCCATAGTAAAAGTTGTTCATAATGATGAGTACTATGAGCCCTTTCCTTTTAACCCTTTATAACGGTACAGCCTTTCAGTTACCTAATAATTCCAACACCAGGGCTGCCCACTCTCCCCACATACCATCAGCCCATCAATCTTTAATTTCTAAAGCATTCTTCATTTACAGCGGTTCTATGGCGCCAAATTTTATTACACGCTAATCGTATACAGGGTGTGACTTTCAATGGCACATTATGATCATTGATAATATAGAGGTCGCTGTTCACACTTTTTATTGTGGATGACGGTAGTTTGCGTTTCCATGGGTTAGAGGAGCTGTGCTGTGAGTGGTCGAAATTACTTGGTTAAAATGCACCAAAAAAAATACCACAAATATAGGCAATACTTACTACATTCAATAATATAGGCTGAACGTAAAATTAGAGATGAGTATAAAAGGCGGTCTTATAGCTAAGAACGATCTCTACTAGATAACGTTGAAAAGGCAGTCTTGTAACTAGCAGCGATTTTTGTTTTTTTACGCAATTGGATAAATGTTTTCAACCATTTCATCTATTACATAAAAACTAAAAAGAAAATTAATTCCATACTATATTCCACATTAAAATTTATTTTGTAAACAAAAAATGGGAAAAAAATTTAATGTTACAGAATTATATCTGATTTTTTTACTTATTTGAAAGTAATGGGTAATTGAAAGTTTCGATGACAAATCATCCGTGGAAAAGCTCACTAAGTGTCGACGAACTGATTGAATGAGTTATCGAAGTGGTGTGGTATTTATTGTGGACGTGTGAACATTTTACCTAGATATTTTAATTGAATTTTGTACTCGGGAACCGTTGTAGTTTCTAGTGGTTCTTATCTAAAATATCGTCATCGTCATCATTTGAAACTTGAATTAAATTGTTTAATTAGATAGATAGAAAAACTCTTTTTTGTTCACACCAGAAATAAAGAAAAAATATTGCTAAAAACTTATTACATTTTTTTTTGTAAGAAACATTATAAAACCTCACCTCGATTTTCTGTGATAAAAGTGATCTATACGCTATACAAGGCTATAAGGAAAGGGTATGCTAAGCCGAAAAAGGCACATAGTAGGTACTCATTATTGTGAACAATTTTTACTAGGGGACCAACCCTGCAATCACGAAAATAAAATCAGCTGTTTTATAGAAAAATGTCAATGACACTCGGAAACAAATTCGCAACGAGTTTCTGTGACTCGTTTTGGTGTGACTGGTTGGGATCCCCTCGACAAAATGTATGGAACAGCTATTTGTTTTGCGATTTCCAGGTTGGTCCCATAGTGAAAGTTCTTCATAACGCCCTTTTCGACATAGCATACCCTTTCCTTATAGTCCTGTCATAAGATATTTTACGAATCACCCTGTATAAGTGCTCCATTGACGCCACCTGTATAAACACAGCATACTAATGACAAATTTAACGACCATCCTGTGTCGACTACAATCTATCAGATGTAGAAATTATGTCTATGAATAATTGTTTTTGATTTCACGATTAAGATAGAAAGAAACGGTAGACACTAGACAGCTATCTCTTTCACGCATCTTGAAATTTGTAAAAATACTAGCTGCGCCCCGCGGTTTCACCCGCGTTTTCCGGGATAAAAAGTAGCCTATGTGTTAATCCAGACCATGAACAACCTTCATTCCAAATTTTATGTAAATCCATTCAGCCGTTTCAGCCTTTACGAGGAACAAACACGTACTTTCACCTTTATAATATTAGTAAGATGAAATCACTGTGTGGAAATTAAAGCGTCATTTATGAGTAGTGTGTGAGTGGAATTTTTGAATTTATAATAATATCATAATTGTATCCTTTTTATTTTAAAAATAAATTTTTAAACATTTCAAAAATGCATTTTAAAATATATTAAGTATCTAGGTATGTGCCTCCGAAAAAATAATTATTACCTACCTAAATTATTATTTTTTCGGAGGCATCTGAAAAAATACCTCAACTACCTCTTAATACCTCCGTCAAATTAAAAGAACCCTAACAACCCCAACCCTAAACAAATGTTTGTGAATTTACAACATAAAAAAACTAATCGAGTATTTTACCTTTTTCACAATTAATTTTTATAATGACCAATTAATTATTTCGAACAAAATAGTCCTGGAACAACATTATTTTTCAAGTTCTACCCAAAAATTCTCAGAAATCCGACAAACAATTAAAAGTTTCTTAAATCAGTAATTGGTATTCAAAACCAATCGGAGGTAATCTTGTTCAAGTTAAATTGACAGTTCCTTTTATACTTACTAGTGTTTTACGGTTTTACCTGTAATTTTTAGTTTATTGACTTAATGGTTTTTTTTAAGAAGATATTTTTTTTACTACGGGGTTTTCACGCATTTTTGTTTTTATTTTAGGTCACCGAATGTGTCACCGTCACCGTCACCGTAGTAGACGACTTAATTTTTACGTGAGTATTCCTGTGTTAATTATAACATTTTTATTAGTATCTTTTTGTTAATTTTTTTCGTGTTTTTTTTTTGTTGTTTTATTTTTGTTTCACACTCATAGCATAGAATACTAAGGCTCTCCCCACTAAGATACCATGGAACACAAAGACAAGGACAACTAACACCCAGACCCGGAGCAGATATTTAAATTCATCATTCATAACATTTGGGTGGTATCCTGGTATCCGTATCTAAAGTGGTATCGACGATCAATCGTACGCGATATGACTTCAAAATAGTAAAGTCATAACAGGAAAGATTATGTCATAAGGTGTGGTGCAAGTGCGTGTTTGTGAGTGACTATGTGGCCCTAGTGTCAATCAGCTTGCTTTATCGCACTTATCGTCGCTAAGTAATGGGCGAGATTTTTTTTTTTAAATAGTTACTGCTTTGATTGCTTTGGAAGCAGCTTTGCCATACACACATAAACACATAGAAAACATAGGCAATGGAGAACTGACGAGCTGGTGTTCAAAATGTGGACTTATTCAAAATTTACAAACAAAAAAAGTTTTAAAGTTCTTTTTTATGCTATTGAGTGACGAGACGAGCAAATCGCTCGCCTGATGTTAAACGTCACGTTTGCCCATTACAGGTCTGCGTCACCCAGAATTTTGAACTCGCAGAATTCAAGACCCTGCGCGGCGCAGCACTGCGCTCGTCACCCTGAGATATAAGATAGTTAATCTCCTATTTGCCCTGAAATTTCCCTGGAAACAATCAAATACCAGTTTAGCACAATAACCACACTCTACACACTTTAACAAAACAAGACACTTTCTTTTAATAACACAACTTCGATTATCAAAACAGTAGATTTTTTTCTCAAAAAATCACCCACGTGAATAAATATCTATATTTACCACCATTTGTTTTCTTTCAAAATATCCCACAAAATTTCCTTCCAATAAGGTCGTATCCTCTATAAACTTTTGGCGGTACTTTTTACTTTTTTGTAGCGTGCCAGTGCGGCGCCTGTCTATTTGACATTGACATACAAAACGAAATGTCATTTGCATGTGTTAATGTTCCTTTTTACAAAGAATCTTTTTTATGAGCCGGGTGTGGGTTAGAAAAAGTTTTGTTTTTACGAGCTCTTGCGAGATTTTTTATAGGCGTGAGAAATCCCGATTCTACCATAGGATATTTTGGAAATAAGTCAGGGCTACCGCTATGATTATTTGAAAAGTTTTGTGTGTTTGCCTGTATGTAAATATTTAAATGAATCAATTATTATACTTACTTAGGTATTAAAATATTAGCTACTCGGTAACCCAGTGCTCTCCGCGGTTTTCCCCACTATCCTACTGAAATCATTATTTTTTTCCGGGATAAAAAGTACTTATTCTATATTTTGATCAATGATAAAAATAATTATAATATCAAGTTTCATTAAAATCCGTTCAGTAGTTTTAACGTTATATGGTTACAAAAGTATAATGATGACAAAACTTATTGGTTATTTGAAATTGATTTGGTAAAACTAAATACACAAAAACTTATTTTCTAATTTTGATTTAGTTCGATTCCTCGCGTTGGTCACATGGCTCCGCATTTAAATTCGGGGAATGATAGGAAAATTGACTTTGACACTAGAGCAAAATAACTTGAATTTTAAGACAGACCTTTTTAATATTCAAGTTATGTTGTCAAAGTAAATGTGTCAAAGTTTTCAGGCCGCCTGAAGGCATCTGACATGGCTAGGCGGTTGTTGTTGTCGGACAAACAACCGGGATTTTAACTTAAAGTTATTTATTAGACTATTTTTTTATGCTATTGAGAGACGAGACGAGCATGCGCTCGCCTGATGTTAAACGTCACGTTTGCCCATAACAGGTCTGCGTCACCCAGAATTTTGAACTCGCAGAATTCAAAACCCGGCGCGGCAAAGCACTGCGCTCGTCACCCTGAGATATAAGATGTTTAGGGATTTGTCACACTGGATGCGTTCTGCGGTCTGCGGTCAGGTCGCGCGAACAAAAGTGTTTGCGCGACCTGACCGCAGACCGCAGAACGCATCCAGTGTGACAAATCCATTAATCTTCTATTTTCCCTGAAATTTCATTTTAGGTAGGTACTTATTAATAAATATAAGTAAGTTATTCGCTAATCGGCGCGGACGTCCGTCTTCGATGAGCCGCCGAGTCTCGCCGGATGATTGCGGTGCTGTTTTTTTTCTTAAACCGTGAGCTTTTGTGGTATGAGAAAGAAACTTTCGGCGATTGTATCCATTTTATTATAACCTGAGAATTGTCTTTTAAATGCAAAGAACATTTAGTATTTTTATAAGTAAAAAGTACCCGCAACCGACGAGCTTGTATGAAAACACTTATGAAAGTAGAAGAAGCGAAAGACATATGTCAGGATCGTAGCAAGTGGAGGGATGTAGTCTCTGCCTACCCCAATGGGAAAGAGGCGTGATAATATGTATGTATGTATGTATGTATAAGTCAACATTTTAGTTTTAGGAAAAAGTAATGTTTTAACCGACGAAAAAACGGAGGAATGTTCTCAAGTCGACGCGTTTATATTATTTTTGTCTCTTTTGCATGCGTATGTATAAAAGCAAACTAAACAATTTAAAAAGAATTCCAGAGCCGAATTTCGCGAATGCATCAAAAACAAAAAAGGACTTCGCACACCGTAACGACTCAACAGTATCTCAGAGACCAGCATTTACCTATGTTGTTGTTTTTTTTACGTTTCTTATTATTTTTTATAATTAGGTCTTTACTGTTTGTTTCTTTGTGTCCTTAAAGTAATTTTCTACAGATAGGTATTTCAATTAATTTGTGTAGAACTATGGATTTTGTAAATTCCGAAATAAATAATACCCGAAAGTAATCGTGTATTATTGGGTTAGACTCTCTGACTATAGGTTTAGTTTAGTAAAATCTAATTAAAAACTTCCCAAACATATTTTATACAGAGCAGTTAATTTCGTAACATCGCCAATCTTTCTCCACTTAAACCGTGCAGCAAATAAACTCGACCGTTTTAAAGATATTTCACACTGGTTATTAAGAACCTCTCACGTACACGTGAGGGCCGTGTATAATCACCCTTACATACGGGTGGCGATCGCTCTTAAGCGGGTTAAAAATAAAACGTGCTTTGATGGTTGCGGCTTTACATGACTTAATTTTTAGATTCGTTTTAGTCAGTACTTAGGAGTTAGGAATTACTTTCACACTTTTTTGTTATAATTAAACACGGGAATACTCACGTAAAAATTGAGTCGTCTACTACGTCTAGTTTCGGTCACATTCGATGACCTTCATCAGGTGAGTTTACAAATGTGACGCGCTCGCGGTTGCGTCTCGTTTGGCACTCAATTTTTACGTGAGTATTCCCGAGTTTAATTATAACAAAAATGTGTGAAAACCACGTTAGTTTCCATACTTTCACACTGTCAGTTTTAAATTGATGGCACAACAGGAGAGATGCCTATACCCAGCAGTGGGAGAGAGAAGACTTTGGATGATGATGATGATGTTAGTTTTAAAGTGTTGTGTGTGCGTTTCTTTTGTCTCACATTTTTTTTTTAAATTTTTTTAGTCAAAAACTAATTCGCGTTAAAAAGGACGTACCTATTATTTTATTTACCTATTTCCTGTATAACTAGATGATGTTTAGAATGTCAGGCCCAGTGCTGCTTTGCTTTTACGGCCTCGTAGGTTCAGTGCTACGAATATAAAATATAGCCTATATATGTTTAGCATTCAGAAATAGTGAAGCTTTCCATTGATGACAGAATTTTTAAAATAGATATGAGTGAAATATTGGTTTTAAACAAGCTTTTATTGCATTCTCATCGAAGTAACACTAGTATACCAAGTTCAGCTCCATCATACCTACATAAAACGGCAAGTTAAAAAACCCTTTTAACCTATGGTTCACATTGTTGGTGCACCAGCTACATACCTATTTACTTAATACTACCTACATTACTTTAATTCTATGCACCTGAGTACCTAGTGCGAGTTTTTTCGTGTACCTACTCGTAGTTTACGTTATCGATCAACACCGCGCCACCTAGTGTTCATAAGATGAACTACAATAGTTCAATACAAATTGTAGTTACCATCGTTAACGTTAACTACACAAATAAAACAACCACTAGGCACTCTGTCACAGCAAACTGTGTACTGTTTGTTGATCCTGTAATAAACAAAAAAGAAAAAATATGAAAATTTAATCGACCTCATTTTGTTAAATCTCAAGATCTCGATCAAACCTTTATCATCGAAAGGTCACCGCCCATCATACTAATACAAACTTTCACACTTGTCAGTTTAAATCGCAACAGAGAGTCTTAACGCGTTAACGCACCGCGGGTTTCCGTTAATTTTAGTCGTTACCGTTAAATTTTATGTCAAATGTAATTTTCGAATGTCACTGATTTGGGATTTTTGGGACCAGTTGAGTCGGATTTGTGTTTGTTTTTCAGTGAAAAGAATCAAGTTTTATTTTAGTAATTGCGTTCCACGCTTTTATCTGATCTTAACTATTAATATATTATGGTACAAATTACTTGCATACAAATTCTATCCTAATTCTTGATCCAAACATTTCATAGCAGGAATTTTTTGTATTATTCAAATGAAAAAAAGCATTCGTTTTTTATTTTATGTTGAAAATACTGGCTTTAATATTTTTCTACACTCACTTTTGACATTGGAATATAATATTAAGGATAATAAAAGCAAAATTTTAACCCATTCATGTAAGTTTTCGATTACAATTACAACAGCACAATTTAGATAATTTTACGAAAATAATGGCGTCTCAAACTTGGTTATCAGAGAAATTAAATATTTATTCCTTTTTTGGCAACACACGGCTTAAGCATAACACCAGTTACTTTATTAAATCCCAAATCCAGACGCCTATTGCCAATAAAATTCAAAGCAAAAGAGCGAGACGGAGAAAAATATGCGTGTGCTAGAGCGGGATGGATGGTCGCGAGGTGCATCGTGGCTGGAAGGTGTAAAGATGAAACACGAAAGTGACGCGTTTTTTAGTGATGGGGTTGGTCCTTTTGGGATATGACTTTTTCGATAAAAATTGTTATAGATTTTGAAGTGGGAGTTATTTTTCCAAAGTATTAGACTTCTACGTATTATATTTAGTGTGAACAATAAGGAGTTTATCTACGTATCTATCTAATCTATCTGTAAAACAAGCTTCACTAATAAATTTTATTGCAGATAAGTCCGTTATCAACCACCAACTCGAATGCTGTTATCAGTTTTTACATTATACTTCATAGTAGGTAGGTACTATTGAAATGGGGTAACCTTATACATTACACAACCCCTTACCAAAGATCAGAGGAATGCTCAATAGTATTATCATCATAATTTATAGTCAACGCCACAAAATTCAAAACATTTACAAAAACATTTGCATAGACTTCTAGACTTGCTAGGCAATTTAAAAACTACACCATATTTGAATTACTATCAATACTTATTCAAATATGGAAACTAACATGGTTTCGACATATTTTGTTTTCATTAACACCGAAATATTCACGTAAAATTAAGTCGTTTATTACGACTAGTTATGATCAGATTCCCGCGTTAATTATAACAAAAATACAAATAAATTGATATAAAAATATCACCTTAAATCCAAGATCGACACTATTATCAAATCTATCGTAAACCTCCAAGCAGATATCGTAACCTCGATATGCAAACTCGCAGCACAGCCCATCCCTAAAGGTCACGGCCCAAACGCCTCGGAACGGGTTCCGCCACAACCGACGACGAATAATAACATCCTCTGGCAAAGGAAAATAAATCTATAGCCGACGGCACAAAAGGTGGAAAAGAACTCGCACTTACTTACGGAGGTTGGCTTCGGAGATTTTTGTATTAAGATTTAGGTATTTTTAGTAAGAACTTTTTTATAATAAAAACTAAAATACTTAAATACAACTCTAGCTATTTTAAATGTCACTTTTCAAAATCAACTGTCCTAATAATAATTATTATCTACCTTTTTATATCTTTTATTTTATTTAAAACTGAATTTAAGTATCAAGTGATAATATATTCTTTTCATAATTCCAAATAGGAGCAGTCATAGCAACTATAAATTATTTATCACTAACTTTTTTGACAATAAATCATATTCTTTATTTTGTACGCTGATAGAGACAAAACATTATCAAAAGTGAGAAATGTATCTTTTAACACCTTATTATATATGCTTGTAGGCTTATTCCCGGTGTACTCACAAATTATGTACAATATATTAGTGCTCTCTTTATTTAAAATGTCTCACAGTAAAATAAATCTGACTATCTACCTCAACTGTTCCGTAATTTTTTTTTTCAATTTTGTACTAGCTTCTGTGTATTTGATTTAATAAATTAGACAGACATTTAATTTAATAAATTAAAACAAGCATTTAAATCTACTCCTAATTTAATATTTCGATACCCAGTCTCATAGTCTTGAAGAATTCAATAGAACCACAAAGCCCTACACGCCACACAAAAGACAGAAAATCAGTCAACACTTGCCTCAAAGAAATCAAAGCCTGAATGAGTGAGCCATGGCTGAGCCATTAAAAAAATATTTAAAAGTGAATTTAAAACAAAACACAAAAAGCGCGGGCATTCCTCAGTTTGAAATGAGAAGGATAGCTGAATGGTTTGTATTGAGAATGCAGGTGTTTTTAAAATAAAAATGGCGTTGGGTCACCGAATCGACTCAAAATGACATATTGCCAGCTATGTGTAAGCCAGTACATATTTCACGTGAAGACACAGGCTGCATGCTTGGCTCTCTGACCTCCTACTGTATCTTATACAGTAGGAGGTATAGATATGTCTCATTATTAGGTTTTGTTTGAAACAGTCTGAAGAAATTAAGATAATTATAAAAAACATCTTGTTTAATCCGCATTGAACTCAAATATTTACCTGGTTGGTGGTTGGTACACTCGGCCGACCAAACAAGTTCTTTGTGACTGTCTCGCCTCGTCAAACTATTTATACAATCGAATACTCGGCCCAGGGCACTGTCTCGCCACTGTACTCAATACGTTTAATCAACCCATTACTTTTGTAAATAGCATTACTCAAAATCCAAAGTTGTTGTTTGACTCAGTTTTGAGTCGGTACGGTGTGCGATGGCCAGAATGCGCAGTGGCCAGTGCGTTTGATGCAGTGAAGTGAAAGAAAAGAACGCATTTAAAAGATGTGTGGTGTAAAAAGAGTTTTTAACCTTTTGTGAGGAAAATATACTGCTTTATATTATACTAGCTGACCCGGCAAACGTTGTTTTGCCATATTAATTTAGGGGTTGGTGATAGAAGGGTGAAAATTTAGGGTTGTATGTATTTTTAATGCCACATAAGGCACATTATATAAAAATAAAATTTTAGTCCAAACAATAAAAATAAATGTTAGGGGTGGACAACCCTTATCACTTAGGGGTATGAAAAATAGATTTTGGCCGATTCTCAGACCTACTCAATATGCTCACAAAATTTCATGAGAATCGGTCAAGCCGTTTCGGAGGAGTACGGGAACGAACATTGTGACACGAGAATTTTATATATAAGAAGACTAGCTGACCCGGCAAACGTTGTTTTGCCATATAAATTAATAGGGGTTGGTGATAGAAGGGTGAAAATTTAGGGTTGTATGTATTTTTAATGCCACATAAGCCACATTATAAAAAAAAAATGTTGTCCAAAAAAAAAAAAAAATTAGGACTACCCCTAACATTTAGGGTTATGAAAAATAGATGTTGGCCGATTCTCAGACCTACTGAATATGCATACAAAATTTCATAAAAATCGGTCAAGCCGTTTCGGAGGAGTATGGCAACGAAAACTGTGACACGAGAATTTTATATATTAGAAGATTATAGGTACTGGTTAGAGGGTACTACTGCTACTTTATAACAAGGTTGTAAGAAAAGGGTATCTAAGTATATTTTCCTTGACAGTCATACTAATTTGAAATTGGGGAAAGGGTACCTCAGCGCGACGTGTCATCGGGACCTGTATGATGAGCTCGTAGCGCAAGCCTAAATTGGATCGCTGCAGCTTTCGTCTCGCTTCGCAATAAGAAATAGAAGAGAAAAAGTGAAAAGTCAACGTGAATCAATTCAGTCTTGGACTAAGAGCTCGGTGATCGTGCGCAGGTGTGAACCCGCCTTTAAAGTGGTAATGGCATTTGCACACTTACTCGTAAATAGGAAAAGATAAATCCTAAGCAATAATCATATAAAATAAAGTAGAGATCAAACGTCAGGCAAGACTGAAGGTTTGTGGCTATTGCTTGACCCTGGCTTGATAGATCTGGTGGCAGTAGCCCTTATGTTCTTTAGGGTTCCGTGGTCAAAAGATTTCTATAAAAACTTACATAAAAGTGCGTTAGTAGGATAAAGGATAGAGGACTAAAAGTAAAGAATTAAAGAAAGCTTTTAAAAAGGACTAAGTACCAGAAATTCGCGCGGAACTGAACCTTGCGACCTCTATATCTCCACAATGCCTCGATCGATTTTGCTCATATTTCAACTTAGAAGTTGTATTAGAATGAACTATTTCTTTTCAAAATTTGATGATGATCGGATAAACGATATTCAAGTTATCGTCGGACTAATAAACAAATATGTTACAAGCGCTATTTTTTTTCTAAAGACTGAGACCGCACTGCGCTTGAAACAAAAAAAACTAATTGCTTTTTCCCGGGACAAAAATGTAGCTTATATTATGTTAATCCCGAGTCCAGGGTATAAGCAAGCTTCATACCAAGTTAATCCAAATATCCGGACTCACAAACAACAGAACTCTGACAATGTACCTACTATAAAAGTACATTTAAAAAATAATTGTAAAAACAAGTTTTTTATTGTATCGTCATCGGAGTTACACAGTTTTCCCAAATTCGGGCTCAATCAGACATCGGGAAGTGGTTCAAAATTCAGTAGCAAGATTCCACCCGAAACATATTTACATAATAAGTAGGTACAATGCCAGTTAAATAAAAGCTTGTAAAATAGGATTTCCTTGATAAAACCGAAATAGAGACAAGATTTTAAAGAGCACGGTTTTACAACAAACTACCCTCATTTTAAAATAAAAAGTGTTAACTCATTTCACGCATTTAAGAAACAATTAGCAAAATATTATCGATAGTAAGTTGTTGTAACAACATGAGAAAAGAAATGCGTGAAGTGGGTAAAAATGTGTTTTAAGTGCGATGACGAACGCAATTTTTTTTTGTTAATCCATGTTATAACATACGTGACATTTAATTGTATTCGTGATAATCATCATCATCATCATCATCATATCATATGCAACCTTTAAATCCTCCCACTGCTGGGATACAGGTCTACTCTCGAAGGCTGGTTAGGCCGTATTCCACCACGCTGCCAAGTGCGGGTGGGTGATCACTTGATCACATACGAGTACGCCATTGAATTTCTTCTCCGGACGTATGCAGGGTTTCCTCACGATGTTTTCCTTCACCGAAAAGCCGTATGTAAGTTCGTACATGAGTCCCAAAGAACTCGCGATAGTAAAATTCTTAAACCTAAACCTCTCTGTTTGCATCTTAGGCTAAAAACTGGTTAACACTAGGGCTGTCTCAGCCTACACAAAACCAAGTCAACAAATTGACCTTCTTCCCAATAAAGATGAAACCCATCAGGTGGTCTCCCGACCATGTTAATTAACTCTTATTTTTATTTAATTTACAGACATTATGACGTGTTAAGGCCCATATTAACCAAATTAATGTAAAACAGACTAAATAAGTTTTAAAAATCATTACGGAAATGTCAAGAGTTGCTTTTATGACTAACTAGCTGCGGTTTCATAGCTAGCTATCTGCGCCCTGCGGTTTCACCCGCGATTTCCGTGATAAAAAGTAGCCTATGTATTAATCCAGACCATGAACAACCTTCATTCCAAATTTCATGTAAATCTGTTCAGTCGTTTTTGCATGAAAGAGCAACAAGCTAGTGGGCTGGGGTGAATAAACGTAACGAGTGGCGAGACAGTGCCCTCGGTCGAGTACTCGGGTTGTATAAACAGTTTGACGAGGCGAGACAGTCACTAGAACCATGGTTTGTTCGCTCGACCGAGTGTGCCCATTTACTGTCTCGCCACTGTACTCGTTAGGTGTAATCAACCCAATATTCTATGTCTACCCACTGGTTGGATTAGTGCAAGAAACTAGTATGAATATGATTTAAATATTTTATACCAGCTGCGGTCCGTGGTTTTGCCTGCTATCTTACAGTAATTGTATTTTTTTTAAGTAGCTTATTCTTTATACTCGTAACTGTCTCGTATTTCCATGGCAAATTTCAACCAAATCCGTTTGCGTTTTTGCATGATTGAATAAAAAAATTCAAAAATCTATCCGAAAATTGGCATTTATAATAATAACAGGATCTAAAATTTTGGATGAGACGTTTGTATGATGGAATGTTTCGCAAAAACGGCTGAACAGATTTGGATTAAGTTTGGCATGGAGGAAACTTACGTACATAATATTATTCCAGAAAAGCATTAAAACTCAAGCCTAAGAAAAAAATATTTTATTTTTCATATATATTTTTTAAATTATTTTATTTTCTGTACACTGAAATTATCACAAATAGCCTATAAGTTAGGTGCATAACTAAAGTCTCATTACAATCTAAGAATTATGTCAATAAAATGATAAACATCATAATAAATTTATTTAAAGACTGCTCTTGCGATGACGACGGTCGCCGCCATCTTGGATGGTCAGGAGTGAAATTGGCTTGTGAGATGGGTTCCGTGAATTTCATTTAACTAGTGACAGAATGAATTACACAAATTAGAAAATGCTTTACTATTAAATACCACTGGCTTTTCGGTGAAGGAAAAAATCTTGAGGAAACCTGCAGCCGTCCGGAGAAGAAAATCAATGGCGTATGTGAATCCAGCCCGCACTTGGCAGCGTGGTGGAATAAGGCCTGATCACCCTCCGAGGGTACACCTGTACCAGCAGCGGGAGGATTAAAGATTATATTCCGCTTCTTAGGAGAGGCGTACTCGTAGGTATGTTTAGCTGTCGACAAACATTTTTATAGAGTCAATTCCTACGGTTGCTTGGAAGAGATTGCTCTAAGTAACAAAGCCCTAGTTGTTGCATTAATTTTAAGTATTTTCTTTAAATTAAGTTAAGCAACTTCACGCAACAGTTTATTCAACCGAAAATACAGCGTCAAATAAATACAATAAAATGTCAAAATCTTAACTAATTAACCCCTAATCGCTCCCGGTGCGAATATAAACTTCATGCTTGTAAATTCGGGTGTGAACAATAACTACATTTAATTTATATAAATGGGCCCAATATATCTGTCTATATCATTGCAAGCCATTAGATAAGGATGCCAATAGTTTTAGAAAAATTAGATCTGTCTTAAAAAGCCTTCAAACTTGGGCCTAATATCTAACTAAACATTTGTGATGATGATGTTAAAAATCAATACTATTGTTTCGGTCCTCGTTTAAATTTGACATTCATTCGTCAGTTTCGTGCCAGCTGCGAATTACCTCACGATATTAACTAAACCGACTGAATAATATTATACAATATACGGGACTAACAGGAACGGGTATGCTACGCCGAAAGGACCTCGTGTTATTCATCATTATGAACAACTTTTACTATGAAATCAACGCAATAAAAATCAAGAAAGAACACAGAAACACACGATAAAATTTATAAAACAGCTGTTTTTTTACAATTTCAGAGTTGATCCCATAGTAAAGGCTATATATTCATAATGATGAGCCCTTTTCGGCGTAGCATACCCTTTCCGTACAACCCTGTGTTCGATTAAATTTAACCGAACTCGGTTTAGCTAATTCTCTGTATTCAGCTTATTTGTGAGCGGCGCCGTTCACTGCAGGTCGTTTAGAACTTTTATTAATATTCAGGTCAAATCAGCAGTTAGGTAAAGTTTTCAGTGGTGTTTTAGTTTGACCGCTTTGTGGCAGTAAAAAAATGTATTTATAAATGAAATGAAAATATTTTGTTTCTGAACTTTACATCGATATAAGTTAACTAACTGCTTAAGATAGTACAAAAATGAAATATTTCACTTAAATTCGTTGAGCCGTTTGAGCGTAAAGAAATAAAATAAAAAAGACATAAAATATTTAGACAAAAAAGTTTCTATTGCATTGTCAATTACATCGCGAAGTGGTTCAAAATTCAGTTGTAAGATTTAATTTTAGGACGCACACCTTCTAACACAGTTAATTAAATAAATGCTTTTAAAAAACATTGTTATTATAATGTTTAAAAAAGTATTTGTATAAGTAGAAAACATTTATATTTGGTTTTGAACCTTTTGAGCGCTAAAGTGACTTATTCTTGACAAGCACTAATGGGCTTTGTGCACGTCCAAAATTTGAGTAAAACATTTTATTTTTGGTTTTTTAATGTGATTGGCACAGAGCACGACAATATTATATTTACACCGCAGCCACCAAATTAAAATTATTAGCGCACGGAACCCTAAAACATATTTTGCGTGAACTTTAATATCAAAAAAGGCGCAAAACATACGTTTTATATTGTAATGCAGAACATGGGCACAGATAAGAATGTTAAAAAAATATTCGTGAAAAATAAAATTGTGAGGCACAACATGAAGTTTGCATGAGGTAGCCACTGGGCGGCGTAGGGCTGCCACCCAAACTTTAGTAATTTTAGTGAAGCTAAAAGCTAGTAGATAGTAGCTTAAGCTCCTATATCCCCTTATATCGCTCCTATAATTATCTTCGTCACTGTTTGGTAAATTTTGCTTTTTTTTAAGGACTAAATCTGCGTTTGAACACCAACTCGCCTTAAGCGACGATGTGGTCGAAGCTGAAGCACGCAGACCTAAAAGATTCACTCTGACCGTGAAAAGCCCAAGATTGTATCTCTCAAGAAACAAGGAAGTAAGTAATAATCATTTATTCATATTTTCTCTAAGCAATCTTATTTTTTTATTATTCGTAGTCGTGCGTTAACAGTCGAAAAATGGCTCGACCGATTTACTTTTTTTGTCACCTTAATAATAGAGTATCCTACTATAGAAAAAAAGGAAATCGAAAAACCTTACAAAGTCACCGAATCATCTAGTTATAAAATTGTTAACATATTTTTGATATAATAGAAAAAAAATCCTTAACTCGTTCAGGGCAGCCCTACGCCCTCCAGTATCGCACAGTGTGAGCTCACCGTTTGCCATATTTTCGACTCAACGGGCTGCAAGCTGCGTGAGAGATGTTGCCAACTAAAGGGGAGCGAGTGGCCGGCCCTAGTGTCAAACTTTGAAGCAGTTTCATAGCAAATAAATCCAGTATTAACTTATGAACTTGTCTAAAGGTCTCGGTTGTGAAGACGTCGAATATTTTGATAAATTAAATTAAATTTTAATAAATTTACAAATATTTTAACGAACAAGTTTTTATTGCTCTGTCATCGGAGTTACACACGTACACCAAATTTCAGCTCTATCGGACATCGGGAAGTTTTTAAATTCAGTTGCAAGATTTGACCCGAACAACAAACGGGCAAGCTAAATAAAAGCTTGTAAAAATACACTTATCTATACGGGGTAGTAAGGAAAGGATATACTAAACAGAAAAGGGCTCATAGTCCTCATCATTATAAACAACTATCACTAATACCAACCCGAAATTTGCAAAAAAGCCGTTGCATAAAGTTTATGGGACACGAGAGAAAATGTATGAAACAGCAGATTTTTCTGCGATTTCAGGGTTCGTCCCATACTTAGTAAAAGTTGTTCACAATGATGAGTACCGTAAGCCTATTTCGGCTTAGAATACCATTCCGTCTAACTCTGTATAACAGTTAACTTCAGTTCTATTCATTTCTAACCGACTTCAAGAAAAGTAAAAAAACTCTAAATCGACTGCCCCTACGAATACTATCAAAATCTTTTCATTATAACTCTATATTGATTTTCAGTTCCTACAGCAGGCTGATTCAGCTATCCGAACATCAAAAGAGAAGAATTCGAATTTATTGACAAGATTTGACATAAATATTCTTTCCGAAGGCGGAAGACTTTTCGAAGATAATTGTCAAATATATTCGACGATTATCATCGATAGCAGGGGAAACCGCAGGACACAGTTAGTAAAACAGAATTGAAAAGCATCGCTTGTAAAATTAAATATTAATTAATAACAAGTACAGGGTGATCCCAGAAGGGTATTGTTTCGTTAATACGCACGCACACAGCCAGCCTTTAATATGAATGCGGCTGTTATGAGTGTGTGTGTGCGTTGTGGCACGGAAATAACCAAATAACAAAAAAAATGTTATTAGAAATGTACGTAATTGTATAACACAAATACAACACATATACATTTACAATACATATAGGTATATTACATAAACATAAACTAGCTGACCCCCGGCGGTTTCACCCGCTGTTTTTTTTTACTTTTAAACCTTCCCTGTAGTAGAGCAAACAAAACAAAACAAAAACCAACAACAAAGATCGGACCAATTTCTGAAGGTTCTCATAATATTATGTTAACCGTACCAAACACCAAATGTCTCAAAAGTAGGAACAGTTTGTATTGGAAAATTAAATTGTTGATTTTAATATTTTTCTTTACTTATTATTAATGTTTCTCACCGTTTAAACCTTCCCTGAGCTTTTACAAATATTTCAAGATCAAAATTAGCGAAATCGGTCCAGCCGTTCTCGAGTTTTAGCGAGACTAACGAACAGCGATTCATTTTTATATATAAGAAAGAAGAAAGATTACATAAACATAAACAATACACATACATATTGTAACAAACAACACATACCCAACATACATACAACACATAAACAAATACACATAAAACACATATTTACATTTCTATGGACTTTGTGAAATAATCGGACGTAGGCCATTTTAATAATGGCCATAACATGGCCAGTTAATATGGATTATATATTTGATGCGACAGTTAAATATGTTATTGGTTTTTTAAATGTGTTTGACACGTTTGACAGCATTGTTAGAGGTTAAATATTTGGGGGTTATAAAGTTTTAATCCTACTAATATAACAAATGTCAGACTTTGTACGTTTGAATGTTTGATACTCAATCACGCTGAAAAGGCTGAACGGCTTTGAACGTGGTATGGAGATAGTTTATACCCTGGATTTACATATAGGCTACTTTTTATCCTGGTAAATTTAAATATAAATAAGACAGGACCGCGGTGCGCAACTAGTGTATTTTGTACATACTTGCATACATGTCAAATTAACAACCTCCTTTTTCGGAAGTGGGTTAAAACTCGTACCGTCTCAACTAACGAAAACCTCCCAATCCCCGTGATTTATAGGCACAGCGCCCAGTGTTGCCGTGTTATGAAAATATTTAATTATTCGCCGCACTTCGGCCGAGTCACCACAAAATAGAGAACAGAAGCCAAGCTTCAGTCAGCGCGTTTGAGTAACGCACACATAGACACCGCTCACCGACACGAGAATCGGACCACTCGCCTGCACTTGCGTGGCGAGTAATTCTCCAATACCCATTGGCTCACATAGCGGTCAAACTTATAACATCCTAATTTTTTCGTCGGGGGTTAAAATTGGGGGTCCAACCATGTTATAAGAGTTCCATACGCACGCTATAGAACTTAGTATTTTTTAATTTTTTGGACAAAAAACATAGCAAAATGCGCGTCCACAACGGCAGCATGTAATTTTTGATTTTTGCCGTGACAACGTCTAATAATTCGAAGAACGCCGGCTGCACGCACGAAAAGTGTCCCGTTACGTGTCCCGTTACGCTCATTGTGACGTCACGATCAGAGCGAGAACAGTATGCAATCACTTCACCAATGTTTTGTTATGACGTTGTCACGTTAAACTATCGTCCGTAAACCGACTTTACAGACAACCAATTTTTTTTTAGGTATTTATTTTTGAAATGTATAATATTATTGTAAATGAGTAACTGTATTAGTAATTATAGGCTAAAAGCCTATTAATTATTTTTATTTTTTTTTCAATTTGAGCATTCGAGCGGGCGATTGTTTTACTCGTGTCCGTGAGCGATGTCTATGTGTGTGTTACTCGAGCTACGTTTCTATGAAGTTGGTCTTCTGCACGTTCAATGTTTTGTATAGTCACCCTGCAATTTGGGGTTGCCAGAGGTGACGAAATTGCCTCACGCTTGAAACTTTGATAATGCTAGAGATTTTCGCAGGAATTTTTTCGTGATGATGATTGGCGGGTTTTTTTGGTAATTAAAATTTTGTAGTGTGTAGTGTATTCTGTGGTAGTGTGTACTTACAGTTACTACAGTACTTACAGTTTTATCCTGAACTTTTATTCATGGCTACACTGAAAGGGTATGCTGGGCCAAAATGGGTCTTAGTACTCGTCATTATGAACAAGTTTTACTACCTATGGCACCTTGAAATCGCGAAAAATAATCAGCTGTCCCATACAAAAATGCCTCAGTTGACAAAATGTATGGAACAACTGATTTATTTCTTGATTTCAAGGTAACCACCATGGTAAAAGTTCTTCAGAATGTTGAGTACCTACTACGCGCCCTTCTCGGTTTAGTTTCGGTTCATACCCTTTCATTATAACCCTTTACAATTTAATTGAAGATATCCAACAGTTAGATTACCCAAATCAAATTTAGTTTACAAAACGGTACAACAGAATCGAATAACTTTTCTAGTAATGGAGAATAAAATTCCCGGTACAAGCCACAAAAATAGATAACAAATACATTTTGTGACGTCATCCATCAACGTCACAGCGCCCCTACAAAAGGGGTACAAAAGGGTAGTTTCCACCACGCATCGCCATATTTTTAGGCCCATCTGTCAAAATGACATAAACGTCAAACTTTTTTTTGAGGTCTGTAGTTGACCGAGCAAAAAATCTCAGAGACAAATATACTTATCTCTCTTTTACTCATATTCGAACTTAAAAATTGTATTAGAATGAACTACTTGTCGTGATGATCAAATCAAGAATACCCAAGTTATGTTAGGACTACAGAATTCTCTCTATTCCATAGAGTCCAGTAATATGTTTACATTTGTATAGTATTTGAATACGAAAAAGAACAAAACAAAAATTTGATAAAATGCATGAGAATCTTTTGAGAATTTTTGTAAAGTTTTTAACCAACTACAAAAAAGGAGGAGGTTCTCAATTCGATTGTATTTTTTTTATGTTTGTTACCTCATAACTTTTGACTGGGTGAATCAATTTTGATGATTCTTTTTTTATTAGAAAGCTGACGCTTTCCGTGTGGTCCCATTTCAATTTAGTCCAGTTCTGATAATGGTATCCATGAGAAAACCATACAAGTCTTTTTGCATTAAGTACGTGCGCGACAAATATAATAGATGAATACCTAACTCAATAGTCGGTCTCTTAAAGTCGGTTTTTGTTTTTTTTTTTGTAAAAATAATTATATTAGACCAACATCAATATGTTTGTGATGAATTTAATTAAAAACTGTTTCATCGCAGACCTGTATAATTTGGGCATTAAATATTTGCTAACCATTTGGCGGAGATGTTGTCGCGACGCGATGACATTGGCGACTGATCTTCAAGAATTGGTTGACCTATTTGGGGCCATTCGATTTACATTAGGAGTCTTTTTACGTTTGCTTGCTAAGCTTAGCTATGCTAATCCGAAAAGGGCTCATAGACCTCATCATGAACAACTTTTACTTCGAGACCAACCCGGAATTCCCGATGAAAATCAGCTGTTCCATACATTGTGTCGAGTGTCATTGACATTTTTCTATGGAACAGCTGATTTTTTCGCAAATACCAGATTGGTCCCAGAATAGGCTCGTTAGCAAAAGCTAAGATTTCTGAGGATGGGGCTATAGTGACTCATTATAAATGTGCTAGCGTGAGCATTCGACATGACTCGCTAATAGTTCCAGTTACCCCGTGACCTCGTGACCTCAATACTGCATGAGGTCGTTACACGCAACACTGACCATTGTATTCACTGATTTTTGGAGTCTAGGGGAACAAATAAGCGTTTGTACCTATACAAAATTATAAGGAAAGGGTCTGCTAAGCCAAAAAGGGCTCATTATTACTCGTCATTATGATCAATTATTTCATTTTCAATTCATAATGATGAGTACTATGAGCTTTTTCGGCTTAGACTAAACAAAAGTTAAAAAAAAACTGAGTCTAAAAAAATTAAAAACAAACAAACATCCGGATACATGTTTTTTTTACCAGTTGATGCAGAGACGCTTTGCACACTTCGCTCGCTTAGTCAAAAAACTAATGTTTTTATTTAGTTTTTAACCGACTTCCAAAAAGGAGACGGTTCTCAATTCGACTGTTTTTTTTATGTATGCCACGTTGCCACGCGATTACTCCGTCAATTATGAACTATTTTTGATGATTGTTGTTTTGTTTGGTAGGTCATATTTCAGAGGTCCCATATCAAATTTATTTAAAGTGATTTAGAGCTTTTTTCACAGTTTCATTGCAGGTGTGAAAATGTTTCTCAGCGTGGTTCTTGTATAGAAAACTATAAGAAATAAAGACATTTGTATAAAAGTACAGGCGCGCGCAACTTGGCCGTTCTGTCACAATCAATCATGAAAGTTACCGACAGTACAGCTGTACTGTTACCGACAAAAGTGTTACAAAAAAAACTAAACTAAATTCTGAGTGGCGCAGACTTGTTTTGGGCAAACGTGACGTTTAACATCAGGAGCGGTTCGCTCGTTTCGTCACTCAATAGCATAAAAAAATTAAACCTTCTGTGACAATGTTTTTTTGTAAACTAGGCATTCACCATCTTCTTTCTAAGTTATTAGGCGTCATACTTTTTAGGCCTCCTGAAGGTTTAATAAAACATACTTAGGCTGCAATTAGGCACATAATAATAATGAATAAACGTTACACGTTTTGCACTCATAGCCCCCACTGGGAAGCCATGGAACTCAAAGACAAGGACCACTAACCAGACTCAGAGCAGATAATATTTAAACCCATCATTCGAACATCTGCGCAGCCGATAATTGAACCCGGGACCTCTGGCTTATTAGGCGGACATACTACCGCTGAGAGAAATAGGCCTCTAAACCAAAATTATTATTTACTAGCAGCCCCCGGCGGTTTTACTCACTGTTTTTTTTTTTTTTAAACCTTCCCTGTATTAGAGCAAACAAAAAAAAAAAAAAACAAAACAGAC
This sequence comes from Alcis repandata, assembly GCA_949125135.1. NCBI lineage: Eukaryota > Metazoa > Arthropoda > Insecta > Lepidoptera > Geometridae > Alcis > Alcis repandata. Next base: position 7,153,846 of record OX421250.1, on the reverse strand, counting down.
CAAAATCGGACCAATTTCTGAACACACCTATAAATATTTGACATGACAACCAAGCCAAGTGACACTATTTTTTATTTCTAAAAAGACAAAAGAGACCGGACATCCCGAGTTTACCGTACTGATAGGACGAACATCAAATGTTTCAAATGTCGATTTTAGTGTTTTTCTTTACTTATTATTCATGTTTATCACCGTTTAAACCTGCCCTGAACTTTTACAAATATATCAAGATCAAAATTAGCGAAATCGGTCCAGCCGTTCTTGAGTTTTAGCGAGACTAACGAACAGCGATTCATTTTTATATATAAGAACTAGCTGACTTAAACCTTCCCTGTATTATAGCGAACAAAACAAAAAAAAACCACAGACCAAAAAGATCGGACTAATTTCTGAACACACCTATAAATAATAAATTTGACAACCAAGTGACACTATTTTTTCATTTCTAAAAATACAAAAGAGATCGGACATTCCGAGTTTCCCGTACCGAACATCAAATGTTTCACAGGTAGGAACAGTTTGTATTGAAAAATAAAATTGTCGATTTTAGTATTTTTCTTTACTTATTATTCATGTTTCTCACCGTTTAAACATTCCCTGAACTTTTACAAATATTTCAAGATCAAAATTAGCAAAATCGGTCCAGCCGTTCTCGAGTTTTAGCGAGACTAACGAACAGCGATTCATTTTTCTAAATAATAAGAAGAAGAAGAAGAAGATAATTACTGTTATTTATTATTTGTTGTTAAAATGACATGTTTTCATGGGCATTGTTTCCAGTGAAATTACAGGGCAAATGGGAGATTAAACATCTCATATCTCAGGGTGACGAGCGCAGTGCTGCGCCGCGCAGGGGCTTGAATTCTGCGAGTTCAAAATTCTGGGTGGCGCAGACCTGTTACCTGATTTGCTCGTCTCGTCACTCAATAGCATAAAAAAAGTTAAATTACATAAATTTTAATGTCAATCTTAGCAACTGCTTAAAAGCAGCGTTTATGAGTTAGAAATTTTGTCTAAAAGTCTTATTTATCGCTTCTGTAAGCGACTGTACCAACCTAAAATCTCCACCACATCTGGAAACAACAAAAGTCAATATTATTACCGGAATAATAAACTTTCTTTCTAGTTCCGCTTCGAAGCATTCCACTTAGGCACATTGTTGTAGGAACTAAGGCGCTGTTTCCACGGACGACTTTCTATATACGGGGTTATTTTCGGCTCGATGCAAAGCCAAAACATGTACAATTTGTACCTAAATGCGGGCTTTACTTACAAATCCATAGTAATAGTTGTTGATAATGATGAGTACCATGACCTCTTTTCGACTTAGCATACCCTTTCAGTATAGCCCTGTCCCTGTATAGGTGCAATGCAAGCAAGAGTTTGATAAATCTATTGTCATAATTAGGCATCGATCTAGGACTTCGGTGTAATTAGGTTTTTAAAAGATTTTGTTGTTATAAAATGTCATTTTCACGGGTGATTCTAATCAAAAACTTTTTAAGGCATGTGTCATTTAATTGGTTCAATTTAAGAGCATTAAAACATTTGAATATTTTTCATTTTCGTTGAGGAAAAAATTCAAAATTTCTTGCAATGCTCGGACCGCTTATCCAAAATTAATACACACATGGCTTTTACCATCATTCGATTTTGCCTTTTCGTGCCAAAATTTACATATCTTGTCAGATGCTGTCAACTATGGAAGCATACAGACCTGCTTCAGAGGTTAGACATCATTATAAGACAAACTTTGGCTTCCATTTTGAATGTCAACCTTAACGATCGAGAGTGGCTTCAGGCATCACTGCCGGTGCGTTTGGGTGGCTTAGGGATCCGTTCGGTCTCTGGTGTTGCCCTCCCCGCTTTCCTGTCCTCGGTTCATAGCAACCAAATGCTTATCGAGAAAACACTCTCCAAAAGTTCCGCTGTTGTTGAGATTGTTTTCATGAATGAGGCCAGGGACGCGTGGACAACAATGTGCCCAAACTCTGATTTTCCTAAATTTCCATCTTCTCAGCGGCAGTGGGATCCGATCTGTGAGCTAGTGCGGAAGCAGCTTTTTAATACGTGCTTTAGCTCTGCAGATCGGGCTCGTCTATTAGCCGTTGCTGAGTGGGAATCAGGTTTGTGGCTACAGGCCCTCCCATCGCCAAACACCGGGACTCTAATGGATTCGTCAACTTTTCGGATTGCCACTTCTCTCCGCTTGGGCGCATCTTGCTGTGCTCCACACCGCTGCCAATGTGGCGTTGCTGTTGACCAGCTCGGTCATCACGGGCTTTCTTGTGTTAGAAGCGCAGGCAGGATTCCCCGCCACGCCAATCTTAACGACATTATCCGCCGGGCTTTTGTCTCCGCTAACTGCGCGGCCGTTCTGGAACCGAACGGTCTCGTACGTAGTGGCGGTAAAAGACCGGACGGAATGACTTTGGTTCCGTGGAAGATGGGACGGCCCTTAGTGTGGGACGCTACTTGTGTCGACACACTTGCGCCGTCACATCTTTCCGGAACTCAGAATAAGGCTGGCGCGGCGGCAGAATCTGCGGAAGGCCTCAAAAGGCGTAAGTATAGTACGCTAGACAGCGGCTATATGTTTGAGCCTTTTGGGGTCGAAACCTTGGGACCGTGGGGGCCGAGTGCTAAAAAAATTTATAAAGAGCTCTCTTCTCGTCTGGTCGAAGCAACACGTGACCAAAATGCTGGCCTCTATCTCGCCCAAAGGGTGAGCATCGCCATACAACGTGGTAATGGGGCCAGCATTTTGGGAACAATTCCCACAGGCAGCGGGCCTTTTAGATTAGTTTAGTTTTATTGGTTAGTTTTTTTAATTTAATTATATTTTAATGTATTTTCTTAATTTAAGTCTCTTTTTGCCTAATAAATCTCAGTTTTTCTTGCAAATAAATACAAGGGACTGCTTACGTTTCACTGAGTCGGATACGCTGAGTTATATCTTAGATCACATCCGTTGATCTGTTTCAAAGAGTGATTATAAGGTTCACACGTAACTGTGTCAAAACCATATTAGTTTATGCAGCAATTATTTTCACAGTTTTTATATTCGTCGGGATTGGCTCTTGACCACAGCTCAACCATGTTTAAATTATATCTATTTTTTTGCTCATCAGGCTCAGCGTTTGACCATAGCGTAATTCTATCTAAAATTCCAAACCAAGCCGTAGGAAACAAATATCTAGTAACTAGATGCGCCCCGCGGTTTCACCCGCGTTTTCCGGGATAAAAAGTAGCCTATGTGTTAATCCAGACCCTGAACAACCTTCATTCCAAATTTCATGTAAATCCGTTCAGTAGTTTTTACGTGAAAGAGTAACAAACATCCATACATACATCCATACTTACAAACTTTCGCCTTTATAATAGTAGTAGGATTCCTTGACATATCCTCATCTATTGAATAGTCTCTTCACCTAAACATTATCGAAAAATGCGTAGGAGTTTTATGATAATCCGTCCATTGTGGCTGCATCTATTTTGACAATACTGAGTCGTAAATATAGATTATGTTTAGCAGTTGTCCTATTTGTACTACTTTGGTTGGGGAAATCAGATTTATGCAGGTTATAAAGAAAGGGTATGCTAAGGCGAAAAGGCTCATCATTATGAACTACTTTTACTCTGGGACCAACCCAAAATGGCGAAAAAAATCAGCTGTTCCATACATTTTGTTGAATGTCATTCAGATTTTTGTATGGGCCAGCTGATTTTTTTTACTATAACCGGGTTGGATATTTGAGGTGGCGGGATCAAACCCCGACTCGTACCGATGAGTTCTTTGGGACTAATGTACGAATTTACATACCACTGGCTTTTCGGTGAAGGAAAACATCGTGAGGAAACCTGCATACGTCCGGAGAAGAAACTCAATGGCGTATGTAAATCCAGCCCGCACTTGGCAGCGTGGGGGGAATACGGCCTGATCACCCTTCGAGGGTAGACCTGGGCAACATATTTTATGATCCGGGTTGGTTCCATAGTAAAAGTTGTTCATAATGATGAGTACTAGGAGTCATAAAATATATAAGTATTTATTTTATTCTAGTAACAGAATGCCCGCGCTCGACGCAAAATATAAATTAGGTAGGTACTAATTTGAAGTCTAACCTTGTACAACAATAAGATATCTCGTTATCATAAAAAATTGGCGTCTCTTCTATTTACAGACAGACATAACTAATAAATAATTTAGCAATAATATTATTAATGTCCACGACGGAGATGTAGAATTTTCTTTAATAAATTTATTATTATAGCTCATATTTATGTTAATTGTATGATGATATAACGTTTTTGAATTTTTTATTTAGTGTTATGGGTATTGGTGAGAGGTTCCAGTGTGAGCGAAGCGAGTAGCGAGAGACTTATGTAGCTTGTATATGGTTATAAGGAACGGGTATGCTAAGCCGAAAAGGGCTCATAGTACTCATCATTATGAACAACTTTTACTATGAGACGAACCCTGAAATGACGAAAAAAATACAGCTATTCCATAAATTTTGTAGTGTCATTGACATTTTCTCAATGTAACACTTTTTTGTCTTGGCATGCCCTTTCCTTCTTTCTTTTATTCTGTTATAGGCTTGCCTTTCACTACCATCTCGCCTGGTGGTAAGCTATGATGCGGTCTACGATAGAGCATGCTTGCTTAGAACCGATTCACTCGCGACTTGAAGACACCCAAATTATATCTATCGGGAAACTCGAGCAAAGTATTCCACACTCTGGCAGTGCGCACAATAAAAGTGGAATCAAAGCGCTTCGTACGAGTTTTTGGTATATCTACCATGAAGCGATGTCGCTTCTTAGTGCCCTTTGTGGTCCGATAGTAGAATGGGCTAGCGGAAATAAGAGTATGCAGATCAGATGCACACTCTCCGAAATGTATCCGATAGAAAACCGACAGACTACCAACTTTGCGGCGATGTTCGAGACTTTATGTTGTTGTTGATGTTCGTGCTTCTAGGCATAGCATATCTTTCCCTCCACCCAGTCCTATCAAACCACATGACGAGTCCGCCAGCCTGCCCACCTGCCGCGCTGATCCTATCTAATTATGTAAACGGACGGCCTTTCAACAAACGGACACATTCAATAAATACCCGGCCCAATAGTAGCTTCATTCGAGACACGGGATTGAGGGTATTTCGACATTTTTAGATAACTTCAATAGAATAGAATATCAATTACTGGCTGCGCCTCGCGGTTTCACCCGCGTTTTCCGGGACAAAAAGTAGCCTATGTGTAACCAGACCATGAACAACCTTTATTCCAAATTTCATGTAAATCCGCTTAGCCGTTTTTGCGTAAAAGGGGAACAAACATACATACATTCTTACGAACTTTCGCGTTTATAATATTAGTAGGATTATTAAAAAAGTCACAGTTACAGTTTCAATGTCAAAACATTACTGTGTTTCGGTTGGAAGGGCATTGTTTCCAGTGTTCAGGGCAAATAGGAGGCCACGCGCCGTAAGCGGGAATCGTCGTAATAGGGAATCGACATGCCGGGAATGATTCTTAAACGAATTATTCCCGGCATGTCGATTCCCTATTACGACGATTCCCGCTTACGGCGCGTGGCTTAACGTCGAGTCTCGACACGCCGCGCCGGTTTTTGCGGACTTGACTCTTTACGTCGAGTTCCTTTAACGTCGATTCTCGTCACGAAACTCCCTTACTACGCTACCAGATCTTATGTACTGCTCAGAATTAAAGTATACGGTTTTAGGGATTGTTCCCACTACGCCGCTTCTCACTACGCCGCTTCTCACTACGTCGCTCCGCGCCTATGGATATATGGACTAGTGCCACGACGTCGCGCGTCGCATCTCCTATACATTTCTTCCCGCCACGCCGCTCGCAGCCTCAAAGGCTGTAAGGATTTGTAAGGAGCCCAAAGTAGTTATAAAATTTTCACGGGTGCAAAATCATGAAGAGGTAAAAACACTTGTACATTTTTCAATTAAAATCTTTATTTAATTAACATTTTTACCTGACTGTCAGTTAAAAAAAATACGAGTTAATTTACCTCTTCTTGATGCTACACCCATGAAAATTTGACAACTATTTCGGGCTCCTAAAGCATTATGCACCTTTTAGTCAGTCAACAAGCGGCGTAGTGGGAACAATCCAATTTTAGTATAAGTAGAGGTTTAGTAAATATAACAAAATTTGATCGTTTATAATTTAATATCACAGTTCATTACAATCACAGATAAAATTACAATAAATTACATAGATCATGGTAAAAATAATCAAAAACTCATTTCAGAAATATAAAAAAATTGTATCAAAATCACAGTAAATCAATAATTAATCAAAATTAAAAAACATGTAAATAATAAAATTCAAAATAGTACACGTACATACATACATACCTACATGCACCGGTATACAATACATATATTTTGATAGTAGGAAAGTAAAAATCAACTTACTTTCTATTGTTGTATCTCACGGCTTCGATAACCAAAGGTAGTTCGCTAATTCGGAGATTTTCGCAATGATGTTTACCTAAAAGTCACAATAGAAAAATTAAAATAAGTACTTATGATTATTAGTAGCCGGAAATGAATTAAATATTTGTTATTATAATAAAAAAACCATTAGGTACGTTATGGAGTACTTACGAGTTTTTGGTAGCCGGAATTATTACGTGTGCATCAAAACAAAACAATGCACTCGCAGCAAGCTTCGATGCGCGTCCGGCGTTATCGTTGTTTACCTGCGAGCACTCCCGAGCTACGAAAGATCACATAGGTAAACCCATTCAAGCGTATGATCGCTTTGTTTGACATTAATGTTTCTATTTTTTGTCTTGCGGCTGAAATGATGATGATGAAAACTACAAAACTTAATATTACGCTTTTGCAGTTCAAAGCAGATGTTTGTCATGAACTGTGATATCATCATCATCAATATAATTATAAAAATGAATGTCGTGACTGACTGACAGATCAACGCACAGCCTAAACCGCTTAAGCTACAAACGTCAAATTTGGACAAAAGTTTTATACTAAAAAGCGGACGCACACTAGGAAAGGAATTTGCCCAATTCAACCCCTAAGGGGGTGAAAAGGGGTGTTTAAGTTTGTATGAATTTTTTTTTTTCTTAATGCTACAATTATCAAACTTTGCGAATATACTAAAGTAAAAAAAATTATTGACACCTGTTTCTTCATTTTTGAAAAATCAACCCCTAAAGAGGTGAAATGGAGCAATGAAGTTTGTATGACGAATTTTTGTGACGAATGAATTTTAATGCTGTGGTTACGAAACTTTGCAAATATACTAAGCTAAAAAAAATAATAAACACTTATTTTTTTATTTTTTGAAGATCAACCCCCGAAGGGGTTAAATGGAGTGTTGAAATTTGTATGAAAATATATTTTCCCAATGCTATGATCATTTCATTTTGCAGATGTACTAAGCTAAAAAAATAATAGATACCTGTTTCATTATTTTTGGAAAATCAACCCCTAAAGGAGTGAAATGGCGTGGTAAAGATAGTACGGGGAAAAAAATTGTTTTGATGCTAACTCAATAAAACTTTACAGATGTACTAAACTTAAGGCGGGTAAACCACATCCGGAAAAAAATCCAAAAAAAAAATTTTTTGCTCTCAAAAAATAGGGTTAAATTAATTTCATCCCAGAAAAATTATCGGTTCCCGCCCTCGTCCACGCGGGCGAAGCCGTGGTGACATTCAGGTAAAAATGTTAATTAAATAAAGATTTTAATTGAAAAATGTACAAGTGTTTTTACCTCTTCATGATTTTGCACCCGTGAAAATTTTACAACTACTTTGGGCTCCTTCCAAATCGCACAAAATTCATGAATCCAACCGCGAAGTCGCCTTAAATGAGCGAGCGACGTTATGGGACAGCCTTTGAGGCTGCGAGCGGCGTGGCGGGAAGAAATGTATAGGAGATGCGACGCGCGACGTCGTGGCACTAGTCCATAAGCGCGGAGCGAGCGACGTAGTGAGAAGCGGCGTAGTGGGAACAAAATCGTAAACTTTAATTCTCAGCAGTACATAAGATCTGGTAGCGTAGAAAGGGAGTTTCGTGACGAGAATCGACGTTAAAGGAACTCGACGTAAAGAGTCAGTCCGCACGAAACCGGCGCGGCGTGTCGAGACTCGACGTTAAGCCACGCGCCGTAAGCGGGAATCGTCGTAATAGGGAATCGACATGCCGGGAATGATTCGATTAAACATCTTATATCTCAGAGTGACGAGCGCAGTGCTGCGCCGCGCAGGGGCTTGAATTGTATGAGTTCAAAATTGTGTGCCTAGCACAACTTTGACATAAAAATACATAGCGAATTTTCGATGGAAAAGTGGTTTTCCACTGTTATGGGCAAACGTGACGTTTAATATCACTCAATAGCGTAAAATCGCGGTACGCTTGTAACCCCTGATGAAGATCATCGAATGTGATTAATCAGCGAAACTAGCCGTATTAGACGACTTAATTTTACGTGATCCCCGTTTTAATAATAACAAAACATTTTAAAACCACGTTAGTTTCTATGCTAGAAAATTTCCTACAGAAGAAGTTGTGAGATCCAATGTAAAACCAAGTCGTTTAGTTTATTCAGTAGGTATTTGTTGATCGGAGCATTTTATTATTTATACTTTATTTATTTATACAACTTTGTCATAAATTTGCTACCGAATTAGCTACCTAACATTTTATAGTGACCGTATCAATGTTAAACATATTGATTTCAATAATAAATAGAATAACTGGGTAAAATGTTCTAAAATGAAATTTGGTAATACCTAGTTATATGATTTCATTGATTTCCTTAAAGTCACCAAAAAAATAGACTTCAAGCTGTAACTTACCCCTTATAACTTCGTTGTGGATCAACGAAGTTACAGGAGGTTCAAAATGGCCTGAATTGCATCAAGAAAAGATCGTACAGCTGTGCTCGACTTGGCGGGGTGAAATGAAATATTTATTCATAGCATTGCACAAGTCAATGGAAAAAGATAATCGTAATAAATTCATAAAGAATTCGTTAATCAATCATGTCGACCCCTCTTTCGTCAAGGTCGTAGAAAGGACCCAACCGATGGTGTTCTAGCAACCAGAGTTTCAATTTAGTTTTAAATATTGCGGTGGAAGCTGTACTCACTACTTTATCAGGCAATTTATTATAAATTGCGGGAACTCCCACGTACACGGACATTTGACTTTACTTAGCCAGCCTATGTTTTATGCCTTGTTTATGGTCTATTCTGTGACCGATGATACGGTCCAATCTCCGCAAATGTCGTTTTATTACAGTGTACAAATAACGCAACCTGGTACACAAACATACATGTCAAGGTGAGGATACGTTCAGTCTTGAAATACTCCTTAACAGACTGACAATTGTTCGCACGGCCCGTTTCTGTAGTCTGAAAACGCGCTCCCTATTCAGTATCAGCCGCGCGCGCCCATAGTTCTGTGCCATACGCCCATACGGTCTGCCATGCCCCCAGATTTTGAAGGCAGTTGAGAGTTGACGGATGTAACTTGACTTTTATAAAAGCTTTTATTTAACTTGCAATGTATGCAACTATGTTTGTTCGGATGGAATCTCGCAACTCAATTTTGAGCCACTTCCCGATGTCCGATTGAGCTGAAATTTGGTATACGTGTGTAACTCCGATGACAATGCAATAAAGCTTGTTTTTAATTTTTGTTGTTAACAATGAACTGGGCAGTACCCCAGTACCCCGTCCTTGATTAAAATAGTTAAAAAGATGTTAGAAAACAAATTAAGAAAATAATTGTTGTTTTTTCGATCTTAGCGTTTTTCTACTAGGTAACATTATATGTAAATGTCAAAGTTTGTTGCTCAATTACGCAAAAACGGCTAAACGAATATGGATGAAATTTGGTATGAAGCTAGCTTATACCCTAGATTAAAATATAGGCTTAACATTTAACGGTTCTTGTAGGATAGATAGATAAACTCTTTATTGTTCACACCAGAAATTACAAACAAAAGGATTACAACACTTAAAACTAGTTCAACAACTGGTGGCCTACCGCTAAAAGCAATCTCTTCCAGGCAGGATACCTGGTGAAATCGCAAGCTAGTTTGCTAATAAGTTCCAAGGAACCCTATGTGCTCCATTTAGTAAAGTCTAGCGATGTCGCCGGAACCCAGGCGGTGCGATAGTAAATAATATTAGGGAGATGGCTTACACGGCGCTCCGTTACCTGGCGTTACTTCTCGTTAGTTTCGTTAGGGCGGCTGTTCACGGCCGAGCGGGGTTTTGTTTGTCGAAAAATTTGAGATTTACCGACGACAAAATTAATTTTGTAGACTATTTATTGATTTTTGTGAATTTTGTGTTAACGTCACATTTGGTGTTTTTGTTGATGGAAACCAATTTTCTGTCAATTTCTTTACTACTTTATAAACAAATCACACGAGTCATATGTACCGATATGACAAAAACGTTTACTTGTTTGTCTAATAGCAAATGGGTTTGTCGATCGAAGGATATGGTACTTAAATTATGTAGTCGCGGTGATAAGCGGACGATATGTTGGTCCAGATAACGAGGTTCGACAACTCTACGTGAGTCAAATACAGAAAATATTTTTTTATAAGAGAATATTGTGCAGAAAACAAGACGTAGCAAGTCAGAAAAAAAAACCAGACCAGTTATGGGCAAACGTGACGTTTAACATCAGGCGAGCGATTTGCTCGTCTCGTCACGCAGATACATAAAAAAATGACATCAGCGCAAAATTATGGAATCGGTGATGACGATAGGCATAAAGTCCCATCAAAATTTCAGAAAAACACTGACGCCAGGTCTCTAAGCCTATATAAACTTACTTTTTAATATTATCTTCCTGTCGTGAAGTCGGCCAATAAGTTCGGTAACCATGTTCCCAACAAGTCCGCCCGCGAACACTCCCCCTTAGCACCCCATCGGGCCGAATGAATAACTAACGCGGCATGAAAGCCAGCGCCCGGGGTGTTTGCAACCTTATCTTGATGAGATACGCCGCTAATGCCCGGCTTTTTGGCGGAGGACGGGAATTTCGGGGACGATAGGAACTAATAGTGACCTTACCGCCTTCGAAGGTGAGCGTCTGGTATACTGGGAAACATTTATGGAGAAAATGAAGAAGTGAAGACACCGGTGGGTTTAAAGGGTTTTTCCCCGAAGGAGGTTCGGTACCCTAAAAAAATATGTGTCAAAACGGTCTGGTTATTCAAATTCATAACATTCAGCATTCAGTTCATTATTCTTTATATTATAATACGGCCGTTCAGAAAATGCGTTCCTGACACGTCGCGATTGAACTGACGACGTAACTTTGTAATGGCGTTGCAGTTACGATAAAAATATTTTTGCTGGTTGTTTACCGTTTTAACAATTGATGAGCATTAAAACAACATTATTATATCAATAATCAATTAATGTTATAATTTTGTGCCAAACTGAGTGTCAAACGTCAAACGCATTCTCTGAACGGCCGAACTATAGTTCCTTACTCCATACATATGAAATTGGTGTTATGTCGAACTGGCCACTTTGATCCCAAATATCTGCTCTTTGCTTAGGAATTCCAATTTCAAATTTATATCAAATTAAATCTCGTTTATTTGTGATTTGAATTTAGTGATTCATTTGTTTTCATTTGTGATTTTTCTTTGCAAAATGAAAATTTTAAAATATCGCGTTATTTACAAATACGAGTTCCATCGTGGCACGTGGCACCAACGCTAATAGTTTGTTAGGCTTGAGTTTAACCGCACTCTTGCCTGATGGTGTTAAGGTGGTACCTAATTTTAAGCTTCTTATATTATAACTAGCTGACTCGACAGACGTTGTCCTGTCTTAACGATGACTATTTAATTCGAATTGGTAAAAAAAGCCATTGCGTCAATTCTATGTCAAATGTAAATGTCAAAAGTTACATTAAAAAGTTTACATTGTCCAAAGCGCAATATGGTTTAAGTATTTTTAAATTTTCTAATTTTTCATGGTTTTTTTACTATAAATTGAGATGTGAGCTATCCTATCTCCTAAGTTAGATCGAACTGCACAGTGCACACGGTGTGCAGATTGAAATCGGTTAAGTAGTTTAGGAGTCTATAGCGGACAAACAACGTGACACGTAATTTATTAAGAAGATAACAATTAACTCTTAAACTTTCAGATAAACCTAGAAAGAGAGATGGAACACTGCGTTAGATTTGAGTGAAACCAAGAATTTCTCTACTTCCACGGGTAGGTACGTATACAAGTACAGTATTGATATGTCAATATGTGTGTCTTGTGTAAGTTTTGTTATCATATCATCATAATGCAACCTTTAATCCTCCCACTGCTGGTACAGGTCTGCCCTCGAAGGGTGATCAGGCCGTATCCCCCACGCTGCCAAGTGCGGGCTGGATTCACATACGCCATTGAATTTCTTCTCCGGACGTATGCAGGTTTCCTCACGATGTTTTCCTTCACCGAAAAGCCAGTGGTATGTAAATTCGTACATAAGTCCCAAAGAACTCATTGGTACGAGTCGGGGTTTGAACCCGCCACCTCAACAATATCGGCTGTTCTCCCACTGAGCTACCACGGCCATGTTTTGTTTTATCTAATTTAATTCAATAAATTACCTATAAAAATATGTATTATGTAAGTTTATTCCAGACAACCCTTCCTTTTATCTTTTAATAATTTATAAATGCACAACAATTTCGGATGATATTTAAAAATAGAAACGTTATAACGTATAATTATGATAATAACCCAAAAAATCGTAAACACATTAAAATATATTCGGACATACCTGGCAATTAGTGGAAATATAATAATTCAAAGCACAATACGGTAAGGCGTGTCCACCTACCCACATCAATCAATGGGGGATACAGTGCGGCAAGGATTGTAATAAACGCCGATGGAGGCACTGAGGAAAGGAGGGGGGGGGGGGGGGGGGTCGTTGTTTTCTATAAAATAACTAGCTGACCCGACAGACGTCCTGTCTTAACTATGAATATTGTATTCAAATAGTCTTAAATTTTCTAATGTTCCGCTCAACTTCCTTCATTTTTCTTTCATAAGAATCTTTTCCTAACAATAATTAACACCGTTTCTTCCGTTCACGCGTGATGCGATGATCACGGGAAATAGAGATTCATTTTTATAAATTTTGGTAGATATAGATGTATTTGTCTCTCTCTATTCAAGCTAAGCCGAAAAGGACAGATAATACTCATCATTATTAACAACTTTTACTATGGGACCAACCCTGAAAAAAAACAGCTGTTCCGTACATTTTGTCGAGTGTCTTTGACCCTTTTCTATTGAACAGATGATTTTATTATCGCGATTCCAGAGTTGGTCCTATAGTAAAAGTTGTTCATAATGATGAGTACTACGAGCCCTTTTCGGCTTAGCATACCCTTTATCTATTTATCTTTTGACCGCGTTCATTTTAAGACTTGTCACAACGTATGAGATCGAACTATAGTCTTTATTAGAAAGGAATAAGGTCGGCTTGATGTAAGGTTACACAATCGTTAGCGACTTTAATTACTTGTAACTCAATTATAACGGGGCCTTAATGGTCATTGCGCACTATGCCAACACCACATTAGGTCAATCAAGTAGGTACCTACTTAATTTTTTTTTGACGTGAACCAGTCCACGTTTGACCACCAACTCGCCTGATGGTAAGCGACGATGTGGTCGAAGATGAAGCACGCAAATTTAGAATATTCACTCTGACCTCGAAAAGCCCAAGAATGTATCTCTCAGGGAACAAGGAAGCCGGCAGTCTGTTCCATTCCTCTTAAAATATTTTATCCAACTGCGGCAAAAGCGGCCCTTGCCTTTGATCCACCTGCACAATTCACCCGGGTGTACCAGGGGGAATTTTTTTCTTCCCATGGTTCTCACCTGAGATTACCGGGGTGTATCAGGGGTTTTTTTATTTCTTTCCGTGGTTCACCTAAGTTCACCTGGCTGTAAGGATATTTGACCTGTATGAATGTTCGTCCTTATGTTTCCTCGAACTACTAAACGGCTGAACTGATTTAGATGAATAAAGGTTATAAATGATAATTCAGAGGGACCTATGGTATGCTAAGCAGTTAATACTGTCGCCTCAATCCTATTACAACCCATTGGATACAAAATGTTTTCCACAAAATGTTCACTTAATTTTTAGAAAAATACTTGTCTGAGTGTTGACTTAAAACAATTAGGTACTTTTCATGTACGCTAGGAATGCTAGGATAGACTCTTGAGACTTAACATAATTTATTCCACCATTGCACACAGTTGTATGCAATAAAATTTTACTTTCCTCTACCCTTTTTACATAAATGCATGTGACACACATATTATTATTCTGGCTTTCTTACAGTACGTGCAAATAAAAACGGTGCAATAATTTGTCCACATCCCGTGGTGGTATAGGCCTCTCTCTCTCTCTCTCTCTTGATATGCCATCTGCCTCGATCCTTTTTTTTTTTGTTTACCCAGTGGAAATCCTTTATGGATACCACGCCCGCCCCGGGGGAAGCAGGGTGGTTATGTGGGAGTCTCCGCCCTGCGGCGGCATAGCCACTAAAACCACTGGGGTGTTCGGCATCCGCCTGAGATGGGGCAAGGTGGGGTCGCGTTAGCAATCGCCACCTCGCCCCGGCGATGGGCCCGATTAGGGCCCCCCGCGTATATGGAGGGGTGACCCTGTTCCCCAGGATCACCCCCCCAGACAGTCAGTGTGGGGTCGTGCAGGCCGGGAGAGTCCCCCGACTCTCCCGGCAACCCCACTGCAGAGGAGCGAGGATACGGGCGAACCGCCTCCTCGCTCCCTCGTCTGCGCCGGAGCGGGTCAGATCGGGAGTCGTCCTCTCTGACCCGCTCCGCGGCCTCCTTCTGCGTCATCACCTCTTCGCAGAAGGAGACCCCGGCCTGGCACGATCTCTCGCCGCCGAGCACGGCTTTCACCACGCTCGGCAACGAGAGATCCCGGCCTATGTAGGCCGAAAGCGTATGCCGCTGGGGGGCCCCATGCGGCACACGCTTCCAGCGTCCACCCTCCTCCTTTCCTTGCACTCCCGACCGCAACCCACATGCGGCGAGGAGCACAAGGAAAACCCCCCTGGTGGCAGCAATGCCACCGTCCAAGCCATCACGCTGTGCCCTCTGCTAGTCAGAGGGACACGCGGACGGGCCCACCGTGTCGGGTTATTTGCCAGCGTGCGGTAATACTGCATAAAAGCTGCAGTATTACCGCACGCTGTTGCCCAGGGTGCACCACGAGGAGGTTACCCGACCTAGCACCCCATCTGCCTCGATCCTGCGCTAATCCAGGCTAATTCATCTACGCTATTTTGAACATTTTAATTTTTGGTCGGTTCAGTGACGAGCCGATGCAGTATGCAATGACCCTAACCGTGTCAGCGGTGGTCAACCTTTGGCATAGTTTTTTTGCATCTGTGTTTCTTGACCTTTTTAACCTAGTTTTGTTACTAGGTAATAAGTATTCAAGTTTTCACACTATGGAAAAACTATTTTTAATTTTTTGTAGCTTTTAAAGTAATTTAGTATAAAAGATAAAAAATCTCTTAAAATTAAAAATAACGTAGTTTTGGCATATTTTGTTTCAATAAAAACGTAGGTACTCACCAAATACTCCAATCCTTACCTCTGATACTTTTAATCACTTTCGGTGATCTATCAAGGAGTAACGATGGTTTGTATGTTTGTTACTCAATCAAGAATAAACGGCTGAACGGATTCGGATGAAATTTGGTGCGAAAGTAGCTTATACCCTGTAAAAACATACAGTCTACTTTTTATCCCAAAAAACGCAGGCAAAACCACGGAACGCTGCTAGTATGTCAAACTTCAATCACAACTGTTGACGACCCCTGACAATTTAGCCTATTGTCTGTCGAGCGTGAAATTTATTTAAAATGTGTTTGACCACTGATGTGATCAGTGTAATAGATGTAGCTTATATCGTGTGGTCTCACCGGTAGAAAGAAGTGAGTTTAGGCAGTGGGCAGCCCTGGAGTCAGATTTTAGGACGGCAGGACGCCTAGTACGGATCGTGGATAAAATTGTCCATAGTAATTATAATAGTTTATGAAACTGTTGCATAAAGAGGGGTGTTTTAATACCGAGTTATGTGCAGTTTCATACACTACTTTATCCACTCTCATATCATAAAGAATTACAAACTTCAATACGAATTTATATTGACATACTTTATAGCACCACCGAAATTTAATAATGGAATCAATGGCGGCGCTCTGAGATGGCGCGAAAACTAGGAGGTCACGCGCAAGCGCTGACGCAGTTTAGGTAATAGTTACTACGTGCCAAAAGAGTCAAGTGGGAAACTGTATCGTTTTGACAAAAAAAAAAGTTACATTATAACACTATTTTGTTAGGGAAATAGTGTTTTGAAACTTTTTCCCATTATGATATTGTGTCAAAAGTATGTCATTCATTATAGATTCGTTTTGAAGTTTGTAATTTGAATTTCACGTTTTTAGAGTAGATAAATAGATTAACTCTTTATTAGGCCTAAGTTTGAAGGCCTTTTAAGACAGATCTAAATTTTCTATAACTATTGGCATCCTTGTCTAACGGCTTGCAATGATAAAGACAGATATATTTTTAGTTAGTTTAGATCTGTCTTAAAATGCCTTCAAACTTGGGCCTATTGTTCACACCAGAAATTACAAACAAAATGATAATAACACTTAAAAGTAGTGCAACAACTGGCGGCCGAGCAACGAGTGATCTCTTTCAGGCTTCCTCTTCAATGTACCTACAATAATGTGTCGTCTAAGTTCTGAGCTATGATAGTGCATGCACTGAGACAAGAACATTATTTTTACAAAACAAAAAACAAAAACCGACTTCAAAAGACCGACTATTGAGTTATTCATCTATTTGTCGCGCACGTACTTAATGCAAATTTAAGACTTACATGGTTTTCTCATAGATACCATTATCAGAACTGGACTAAATTGAAATGGGACCAAATGGGAAGCGTCAGCTTTCTAATAAAAAAAGAATCATCAAAATCGATTCACCCAGTCAAAAGTTATGAGGTAACAAACATAAAAAAAACATACAGTCGAATTGATAACCTCCTCCTTTTAAGTCGGTAAAAAAAGATCACCTACGAGTAAAGTACGGAGCATACTGACAATCAGCACGAAGTACGATGATTAGCACTAGTTTTTGGGTGAGAACCATATAATATTATGATAGTTGTCACCGTAAAAACTGGTGCTAAACATCGTAAGTTTTGGTGATTGTCAGTATGCTCCGTATTTTAGGTGAATTCATCGGAATTTTGATTGCCATTTTTCTCAGTGTGGTTTTACCAAAATGATGGCAGCGATCCCCCATCTGAAAATTACTAAGTATGAGATGGGAACAACACAGCAATAGTAAAAAAATAAAAAGCCGTTCCATGCAAAATTGTCAATGATACGGAAGAAAATGTATGGAACAACAGATTTTTTTTGAGGTTTAAGGGTTGGTCCCATTCCCATAGTAAAAGTTGTTCATAATGATGAGTACTATGAACCTTTTCGGCTTAGTATACCCATTCCTTACAATAAACCTTGTAAGGTCTGCGTGCTTCATCTTCGACCACATCGTTGCTTACCACAGACGACTCGGTGGTCAAACTGAGTTTTCGTGATAAAAAATAAACAAAAATATAAAGATTTTTAATGGCCGACCTGTTTGATTTCGACAAAGGGAATGCAAACCGTTTTATAACCTTTTAGCTTTATCAAAATCTCGACAGTCCACTTATTGTTTTGTTGGGACAAGTGCAAATCTTTGTTCGCGAAATAATTTATGCATGCATTAAAATTCGGTGTGACCGCGAGTGGTATTTGGAACGGAGAGCTAGTTGAAAGATCAAATCGATGTTTTTTGTGTGTGTGTATTTTGTTCTTTTGTTTTTATTTCGCATAACCGATTGTAATTTTTAGCTAAGTAGTTTATGCAAAGTGTGTAAAAACAATTTTTGAGATCGAATATGAGTAGAATTATTACAGAGATAGAGAGTCACAGTTCGAGGCAAGCAATCCTACTAATATTATAGCTCAAATCAAAAAGAAAGCATATACTACAAACTTATAGTGCTTCTTAGTTCCTTAGTTCCAGGTAAAGCCAAAAACTACCTGACTGCCCGTGTAGGTACGTATATTTCACGCACTTCATTTTAAAAACTACCTTCTCCTTCACGCTAAAACCGCTGAACTGATTCGGATGTTTGATACGAAAGTAGCTTGCTTAGCTGAATTTTATTAACATAACATAAAATTATATTAGGTTACTTTTTATCCTGGAAACCGCAGGATGCCGCTAGTTATAGGCAAACCTTTTTTTGGTGTGCCTATAGTTTTAAAACATTGATGTATGTCGGTGTAGGTACGTAAGTGATATAATATCTACAAAATACTAAGTAAATATTAGGTTCTACCTACTAAAAACGATGACTAATTTAAGTTTACAATTTTGTAGTACTTTTGTATATTATATTTAATATCCAAAAGCTTTTTTTACAGTACAATGGAAAACAAAGTAACTCTTTGTATCAAGTAAAAAACAGATAAAGAATCTTAATTTCGAAATGAATAAAAAAGATACCTACGCTAACCCCGAATTCTTCAACCTACACGTCTCTTTGACGCTTCATAACATCTTAGATCTCCATTCAAACTGGCACAACAAAAAACCATAAGCACGCCTCTTTTTCCACAATTAATCACCCAAAAAAAAACCTCTCGTAAGACTTTAAAAAGTCCGCATCGATGCATTGACGTACCTTCTTTCAGCGGCTGTCAAAGTGACACTTGATTTATGATTTTCCATTGTGGCAGCACTGCGTTATGGCGCGAAACTCATTTATATTGCTAATGACATTTCGAGAAATTCAAAATGGCCGGTAATGCGGCTGGCAAAAAGCATAACATATAGTTTTTAAGAGATTATCTGCTTTGTATTTTCGAGATTAATTTGTGCTTTTTGCCGGCCTTTGACTTGTTCGTAATTATTTTGCGTCGGCTAATTATGTGGCTACACGATTTACGATTCATTCTTTTCTTTATGTTGGTGCCTATTGAAATTGTATGTATACCTACTACCTACACACGTGACTCGGTAAGTTTTTTTCTGTACACGAAAGAGGTATATAAAGCTATCCATACTTGCAATTTATAGTAATTAAAAATGTTGTACTTTACTTCATCTCAAGTTTTTATTTTTATTATTTTATGCTATTGAGTGACGAGACGAGCAAATCGCTCGCCTGATGTTAAACGTCACGTTTGCCCATAACAGGTCTGCGCCACCCAGAATTTTGAACTCATACAATTCAAGACCCTGCGCGGCGCAGCACTGCGCTCGTCACCCTGAGATATAAGTTGTTTTATCTCCCATTTGCCCTGTAATTTCACTGGAAACAATGCCCTTCCAACCGGAACACAGTAATGTTTGCGCATTACTGCTTGGCGGTGGAATAACTGGCAAAGGTGTGGTTCTTCCCCAGGCGGGCTCTGCAAAAGAGCCCTACCACTACAAAAATGAATGAGTTAATTTACCTGTAACATTTCAATGTTATTTAGGTCATTTTTTTTTTTTAAATTACGAGACGAGCAAATCGCTCACCTAATGTAACTCTGTATACAACTATACAGGGTTAGTGCGTCAAATAGAGAGTCTTTATCCATTTCCACCAACGCTGTGGCGCATAAAGATATCTGTTTAGAATAGAAAAAGTTACATTATAATTATAGGTATGCGAGTTATACCTTCAATATATAATGTACTAGCGACGTGCCCCGGCTTTGCACGGGTATAAAATATTGCCTATGTTACTCAGGGATAATGTAGCATTCTAATGGTGAAAGAATTTTTGAAATCGGTCTAGTAGTTTTTGAGTTTATTCAACACAAACATACAAAAATACAAATCTTTCCTCTTTATAATATGTATTAGCCGCTTGAGGCACCCCCTCCCGCGGGTTTTTTTCCGTAGAAGCACCGGCGCGTCATCGTTTGTTTATGTGACGTCACGCGCCGGGCGGCCGATCACTTGAATGGTTTTTATGACTTAAACATTCGAACAAGGACCCACTTGTAATTGTTTATTCTTAGAGCTGTTTAATACACGTGTCGAATGACGAATGTTATCATAACATTGGTTGGCCTGGTTTATATATAAATCAGCGTATAACCGCTTACTTTACAAAAAAACATGGACTTTGAAGTTTACATATTTTTACTAAAAAAAGTAAAGCGATAATGTATGTTTTTACTATTTAGATTTAATAATAGACTCAATCTGCACTTTGTCACAAAATAAGAATACATTACTCACCTTAAAAGTATTTAATATCAGGCATTTAAAAACCAGCGAAAAAAAATTTTTCCGCGATTTTTTTTGTTCCCACTTCACAACACTTGTTTACATCTTGTCGTAAATTGTCATTTCACAAAAACAACTACACACAACACTTCTAGGATGATTGTTTCACTATATTTTAAATAGATCATAACATCTAACACAGTAAATAAAATAAACTTTGAGAAATAAAAAACACGGCCGTCTATGATGATGACGCAATCAGGCCTTGGAAGAATGACTGAAGTCGAAACACTAAAACACTTGTATACCTTAAAATATATTGTTATCAGCCTTGTTAACAAGTATTTAAAGCATAATAACCAAGAACACCACCAGAACCAGCATAACTAACGTTTTATTTACGTAAAACCCGTCGATGCACCGCCGACCGCGCAAAGTCAACACAAACTGACTTTGACTCAGGGAATATTATTTAATTTTTAATCGAATATCCACCGAGTTTAAAGTTGTTCGACTACGGCATAATGGCACATTCAAGCGGAACGAGATGGCATTCATACTTATAAGTCTTTTGCCTTAGTAAAAGCAGGATAGAGACTTTTTCTGAGTCTGGCGCGAAATAAAAATCCGGACACTACAGTGTCCGCGATGCTTCTACGGGTTTTTTGAAATCGGACACTACAGTGTCCGCGGTGCTTCAAGCGGTTAGTATAGATCGGTTATGTCATAACATATTGTGCCGAACTGGCAAACTCATGGCTTGGAATGTAGGTAATATGGTAGGGCTGTCCGAAAAATTTTGTAAAAAATGTTTATACAGGGTTATTGGAAAAGGGTATGCTACTCGGAAAAGGTCTCAAAGATCATCATAGACCCCGAAATCGAGAAAAGCCAGCCGTACCATAAAAAATGTCAATGACATTCGACAAAATGCCGAAGAGCCGATTTTTTCCGCTATTTCCGGGTTGGTCCCACAGTAAAAGTTTTTCATAATGATGAGTACAATGAGCCCTTTTCGGCTTAGCATACCCTTTCCTTACTACCCTGTAGAGCCCTACCACTTCTGCCCTGGAACTGCGTCACGCGTTCACGCGTCTAACATTTAACTATATTTTCCATTAACTTAATTTTTACATAACTTTATTTTTTTACTTTGTTTCTTTAATAAATGTTGCCAAAGCAACATACTTACCCAATGCAATTCCTTCACAACATCACAGCATAACGCTCAACAAATCATGCGTCCTTTGTGCGCAAACAAAAGACTATAAAGCGGGTACAGACAGCCCTGACGGATCCGGCGATAAAACGAACAAAGAGGTAAAACACCATACAGACGGTCGCAGAATAATGAAGTGGAGACGGACAACTTGTAATCTGAGTCTGTCTCCCGAATGGTACAAGCCAGCCTTTTTTTTTAATCGAAATTTTATTTAGAGACTTTAGTCGCTTTGTAAACTATTTGCTTCAAAATAAAAAAGGACCAGAGTTATTACATAATACGGGTTATTTGATAAGTAAATTTTGGGTGACGCAGACTTGTTATGGGCAAACGTGACGTGTAACTTCGGGTGAGCGATTTGTTATAACTAAAATTAAGCAAAATCACATACGGCAATACAATTCCGACCTTACCGCCTATACCCACTCCTTCCAGACTGCTTTTAAATGGACAGGACTGATGGGATTACGGATTGTAACTTTTTAAAATGCAATTGCACTCAA
Source organism: Alcis repandata (assembly GCA_949125135.1). Classification (NCBI taxonomy): domain Eukaryota; kingdom Metazoa; phylum Arthropoda; class Insecta; order Lepidoptera; family Geometridae; genus Alcis; species Alcis repandata. The sequence goes on along the minus strand of OX421250.1, from coordinate 7,131,720 downwards.
TTGCAATTGACGAGACGAGCAAATCGCTCGAGTAATGTCTAACGTCGTAACTATCCTCAAAACTTGGTTCTAGTCTGGACATTTCTGCGCCCTTCCACCTTGTACCATTCCACCTTATAAGTGTTATTATCCTTTGCAATTTCTGGTCTGAACAATAAAGAGTTTATCTATCTCCCTGGACAACGCTTTACTTACGACACTAGTTTTACTTACTTACCTACTCCTCTGGCGCAGCGACCCACAGTGGGTCTTGGCCTCCGACAACAGAGAACGCCACTGATCTCGATCTTGCGCTGTCTCTTGCCAGTCGTTGGCTTGGATTTCGCACAGGTCGGATCGCACGGCGACACACCCACACTAGTCATACCTCTGCATATTTTTCGTCCGTGTTAATTCTGAATTTGAAATCCTCGCATACCATAGCTTCCTATTCGCCGGTACCGTATGTTCCTATTGGCCGCGCCGCGCACCTTGTAACACCATTTCGTGGAGCTTTTTGAAAAAAGAACTTTACTAGTTGTGGCTAGCTAGTGTAAGGGTGTGTCCACACTAAGATAGAATGCTCTTTATTAGCTCTAAACTCCCAGTAGTTCAAGTGGTAAAACTACTCAGCAAGACTACAGAGAATGGGCTTTATTTTCATATCTTATTTTTTTTATCTTTGTCTTTTTTATTCATTTCTGTTTTATTGGCAATTTTTTCTTTATTTTCTGAGAGGTTGTGCTTTGGGCAGGTTCGTCTAATTTGTTTACCACCGACGCAAAAGTTGAAAGTTAACTTGTATCTGTCACATCGTGGCTTCCAAACGGTAGAACCAATATTGATTTTGTTTGAAGTTTTTTGAATAAAAACTTGTTTTAGCTAGCTACAGTACTGTAAGGCTGTTTCACACTGAGGTCTTGTCTGGCCGATACCTTATTGTACACTATCCCTGAGTGCTATAGACTATATTATAGCCCCAAACCTGCAAACCCGAGAACCAAGTCCCGGGTTTTATACGAAATCAGTTTTATATGAATTTCCATAATGTTTTTGGACAGACCAATCCTGGTTTTATGTTAATACGTAATCATAAAATTGTTAAGATCTAAGCATTGTGGTTGTTGTAAATTACTTGGAGAATTTCTTAATGCTGTTACCTAGAGAAACAGGAACAAGAGTAGAAATGGGGGTTGAAGTGAATTTGCCGGATTACTATTTTTGCCGGACGGCTGCTACATTGTTCTGGGTAATTTTTTTACATAAAGCAGCGGTCAGCAAGCAGACGGTCAGCCTGATGGTAAGCAAAACTGCCACCCATAAAACATCTGCAACACTATGTGTTATGTCTGTGGCAGCCGGTTCTTTGTTACTAGAATTGAGTGCCTATTAGATTTTATTTGCAATTATTAGTAGTTTTGAATGACAGGAATTTGAACTAAAGAGGGTTTTAAATACAAATGTAAAGCCTTATTTTTATACAAAATAACAGAATATTATTTTTTTAAACCTTAAAGTGGCTTATGACATCAAACATCCAAAAACTTAAACTTAAAGAGACTTTGATTTATTCAATACAAAAAAATAATTACAGATTCAGATATATATTTTTATTCCGTTATTTTTTGCAAAACCGCATAATTGACTATACATACAAAATGAAATACACAATATTGCAACACATCAAGAAATATTCTTCATCCGGCTAAAATTCCACTATTTTACCGGTATACAAGCACATCTCTAAATGCAACAATGTTCGCATTGTTGTTCAAGAGACCCAGGGCGCGGTAAGTGGCTGAAATATCTGTTTAGACATGACGCCACACCCTGGTTATATACCTACAGTACTAGCTAATTCTGTAGATACCTATAGATACCTATATTATGTAACAAAGAGTAGATATACAACGATACAAGGAAAGGGGAAATAGACTTAAAGTAAAAGTTGTTCATAATGATGAGTACCATGAGCCCTTTTCAGCATAGCAAACCCTTTCCCGACGGGCAGATGTTTGAATGATGAATTGAAATATCTGTTCCGGGTCTGGAAGTTAGTTGTCCTTGTCTTTGTGTTCCATGGCATCCCCGAAACAGGATTTATTCCTAGTGGGGAGCTATGAGTGGGAATTTATTTATTATTAATATATTTATTTTCTTAGAGCCTTGTATATTCTAATGTGACTAGCTGACTCGACAGACGTTGTCCTGTCAAAAGCCATTGCGTAACTATAGCAACCGTAGTATGTTGATGCTTAGTAAAAATTATCAGTATATATATAATTTGCAATAAATTAAAATTGCGACTATAATTTGAGATTTAAACTATCCTATCTCTCAAGTTGGATCGAACTGCACATGGTGTGCGAATTTTATTATAATCGGTTAAGTGGTTTAGGACCCATTGAGGACAAACATTGTGACACGAGATTTATATATATTAAGATTTGTGATGACATCTCATATCAAATAGAATGTCTGAGGATGACAAACTAGGTTTTTCGTTATTTTAATGTATATAATAGGCTTGAATTTGACCGCCATCTTGCCTGATAGTAAGCAACGATACGGTCTACGATGCAACAACAACAATAACAATTAGATTATTTTTCCGTAAATGTTATCTCTGAATCAATTACCAAGTGTTTTAATATTTTTTATAATTAATGTTTTAGTAATTTTGAAAGCGTCCATTGTTTTTGCCCCCGACTATACCTACTCAGTATTTTTGTAGGTACGGTACTGTATTTAATGAGTCACAAACTCACAAAGCAGCATTGTGTTTACTTCAAGTTGACTCAACATTTATAGGATAGGTCACGTAACGTTAATGTATAAATACTGAGAAATACTGACGACGACCTTTGCCACCGTTCTAAAAAAAAAACGTTCTCACATGTCATTATGCCACCGACTCATTCTATGGTCAAATTTAAAAAAGGAACGTGTGAACGACATCCCAAAAAAGAGGCGCGAGACTGCCCTCCATAAAGTTTAAACTTGAATTTGGAACGTTGAATTTGTCAACAACACGGAGTATTTTTAACAATAAACCTGGCCGCTAATAAAAGTGGTGCTATTTTAAAAGATAATAAAAGAACTCTTTTCTTCTATCGTAAAAAGTTATCACATTAAGTTCTGCTTTTTGGCGGGAAGAGAACCGGTTTTAGTGACACAATACAAACAGCGACAGTTGGGGTGATTCTTTTTTAATGTAAATTTTATTTTTGGCTTTTAATCGCTATGCGATTATGCCAGACAGTCACAGTGTAACTCGTAGAGAAAAATAATTCCCAACGAGTAACAGTGCGATACGTTTGGTGTGACTCGTTGGGAACCCCTCGACCATTACAACACTGGGAATATTGCAATCATAGTCAAAGGAAATTAGAGTCTCTACGTGGAGTTAGAATATTCGAGAATAATGAGTACAAGATCCTTGCGGCATCACACATTGTTGCTACCAGAAGTTAACACAAGTGAGTTACTACACTACAAAGAAACACCCTTATAAGCATCAAGGGGTTGTACAGTGAACTCTTAGCGCAACCTTAAACTGGATCGCCCTGGCTTTCGTTTTACTCCATTAACTAAAGAAAAAGCGAGACAAAGGCCATATTAAGTACTAGATATGCCCCCTGGTTTCTGCTACGCGGTGATGAAAAACGATGAAAGTAGCCTATCTATCTCAAAATTAATCAAAATCTGCTTAGTATTTACAACAAATACCTGGTAACAAATATTCACACACACTTCTCGCATTTATACCTAATATGTGTTTGGCTCTTACTGTTAACACGTCGCTCAATGACGTCACACAGCTATCATATGTCTTAATCTAAAGATAAGGGCATTTTTATAGTTCCCTTACAACAGAAAATGGACCGGAGTTATCTTTGGAGAGGGTTTACTACTTTTATGGCTCGTGGAGCTGACCAGAACTATCATACTAAAACTAATATTAGGCATGCTTACTTACCTAATATAACTATGCTGTGAATCAGAGGGCATTTAAAATTGTTGGTTAGTTAGCCACAACCTCAGATCAAGTAGAAAGGCAGATACAGTCCCGCCTTAGATACAGGTGAAGCCAAAAAAACTACCCTACCCCTATTTTGACGCATAAAAAATACCGTTATTCTTACTTATTTTCCTTGTCCACTTTCTCTGAGCAACTGACGTAAGAATTGACGATTGATTCGGGTAGTTTTTATGCGTTAATTTGTGCTTGGGAATTTGTACACGGGAATTAGGGTAGTTTTATTTAGCTTCACTTGTATCTAAGGCTATCTATCTGCCTTTCTTCTTGATCTGAGTTAGTTAGCCGCAACACTGAGAAAAATATGCAACTAAATTCCGCTAAAAGAATGATGAATTCACCTAAAGTACGGAGCATACTGATTTATCACAAAAAAGTACGATGATTAGCACCAGTTTTTACTGTTACAACTATCATAAACTGGTGCTAATCATCGTACTTTGTGGTGATATCAGTATGCTCCGTATTAAGTGAATTCATCGGAATTTGGCTATAAACATGGCTATTTGGCGAAACATGGCTATTTTTCTCAGTGAAGAAGTAGTGTTCGTCAACACAACCCAATCACCACCATCTTATAATCTCAGGGTGACGAGCGCAGTGCTGTGCCGCGCAGGGGCTTGAATTCTAAGAGTTCAAAATTCTGGTTGACGCAGACCTATTATGCGCAAACTTGACGTTTAACATCAGGCGAGCGGTTTGCTCGTCTCGTCACTCAATAGCATAGAAAAAAAACTACCCCTGTTCGATTTGTAGCCGGGCAGATGTTTGAATGATGAATTTAAATATCTGCTCTGGGTCTGGGTGTCAGTTGTCCCCACTACGATACCCTGTGTCGGGGAGGCCATGGAGCACAGAGACAAGGACAACTAACACCCAGACCCAGAGCAGATATTTACATTCAGCACTCAAACATCTGCCCGGCCGAGACTCGAACCCGAGACCTCTGGCTTATTAGGCGGATATACTAAATTCCTCGTTAACCACGCGTTAACAAAATAAACAACGTTACAAAATATTTAGCCGCAGGTCCCGATAACATTGTTCAAGTAACAATGCCCTTTATACAGCTATCTTCTGTCTCACGGATCGGTTGAGGATTAAAAGTAATATGAGAGGGAGGTGAAATACAGGGTTGTAAGGAAAGGGTAGGCTAAGCTGAAGGCTCGTAGTACTCATCATTATGAATAACTTTTATTATGGGACCAAACTGGAACGCGCGAAAATAAAACAGCTGTTCCATGCATTTTGTCGAGTGTCATTGACATTTTTCTATGGAATAGCTTGTTTTTTTTTTCGTGAATTACGGCTTGGTCTCATAGTAAAACCAGGAAGAGGGCGAAAGGTACAGTTCGCCACAAACTACTAGTATTCCAGGGTTATAAAGAAAGGGTATGCTAAGCCCAAAAAGGCTCATAGTACTAATCATTATGAACTTTCACCATGGGACCAAACCGGAATTCACGAAAAAAAATCAGCTGTTCCATATTTATATTTTGTCAAGTGTCATTAACATTTTTATGGAACAGCTAATTTTTAAACGGTTTTTTTTTAAACGGTTTTATTTAGCTCACGTTTCTTTTTTCTTGGGTCAAATTTAGTAATTTTTTAGCTCACCCCGTTTGTTTTATTCTTGGGTCAAATTTAGTAATTCAAATTTCACCCTCTTCCTGTCAACCGATTAATCTGAAATTTTGTATACACTTTGGATTTTGGTGACAATACAATTATGTTTATTCATTATCATTATAAATTCAAGATGGCCGCCGCTACAAAATGGCGGATAACGTAGGTTTTATCGATCCCATCAATATGGGTATCAAATAGGGTTTCCAGAACCGGTACTGTTTCTAAGAACCGGGATTTCGGTACTTTTGTTCCAAAGAACCGGGAAATCCCGGGATTCCCGGTTCTTTCGTATTTTTTGGTATATTTGCTATTTTTTGTTTTTCAATGGCGCAAAAGTGAATCTTACACGCAGTAGTTATTCGTTTTATACTTGTCTGAGTGTCTGAAGTGACGTGTGACTCTCAGCGGACTCTTGGAGTCTGAGCTTCAGCGAGTAATAGCCGCAGCCTATATCCTCCTCATTCTTCGCCTGTGTATATATTCTACCTGGATGATATACCCAGATATATAATATCCAAGATGTGGTTCTCTATGATCAATGCATACTTGTTACATATTTACAAATTACTTATTCTCGATGCTCGGTCGATTATTCTGTAGTGGTTTGTTATGGGACCCATACTTTTCCACTATTTCGTAGATTTGATCCTTAAGGCTGAAGCTATCGCCTCCTGCTGTATGTGCAGGTGTAGCAGAAACCTAAAATTATTTCGCTAATGATGTTTTCTTCCTAAGTGGAAGTTCAGTTGGAAGGACATTGTTTACAGTGAAATTTCAGGGCAAAAGGAGATTAAACATCTTATATCTCAGGGTGACGAGCGCAGTACTGTGACGCGTAGGGTTTTGCATTCTAATTCTTTTTGCATTCTTTCTGCAGCCCTGTTATGGGCAAACGTGACGTTTAACATCAGGCAAGCGATTTGCTCGTCTCATCACTCAATAACATAAAAAACCAATTAGATCATTAGCGTACGCTACAGTGAATACACCTTCTTTGTTAACGAGTTCTGCGAGTTGATCTACCACCATAACCCAAATCAATGGTGACATAGCTCCTCTGATTCCAAGTAGTGGTGATATGACCTGCACCGGCATCCCGCTTGGGGTGTTTTGTGTACTGCCTTCCAACTGTCAGCTTACCCAAACCAGCCGAGCTCCCTAAACTAGCAGAGCACGGCTTGGGATCGCTGATATACCTCTTCTACTCGTACTTGTGTTGCGCCACGTAGCTCCTTCTTGCGGGCAGCTTTTTGTAGCTCAATACCCTAATGCCCTCTGTCTCAATTCTGACAGTTCTGTTAGCGAGCATTGCCGTAACCCAACAGACAACTTGACAAGCTACAGAATGACAATAGAGTCTGCGGACGCCCATTCCTCTTTGGCAGGTTGGTGTGGAGTGTGTAGTTTCCATCCATTACTGTCATCTAATTGATTTTTTAGAAAGTGTGACTGCTACCACTCAAATTATAATAATGTAATGATATACGTTTTTAAGCTTTCACAACTAATAAAACCTTCACAGACATTAGTTGAAAGCTGATAAGTTGCTAACTAACTAAAACTAGCTTTTATTTGTGATATTCTATTATTTTTATGCCTATTTATGTTATTTTATGTAAATAAAGTACTTAACGGTTAGTTTTAGTTAATAAAACGCAGTAATTTACGTGTTAGATTCTCTTTTGCGCCTTCAGAAAACAAGAAATAGCTGGTACCGAAAATCCCGAAAGAACCGGGAAAAAATTTAAAAATCCCGGTTCTTTTTTGACCCCAAAAGAACCGGGAAATCCCGGTTCTTTTGGAACCGGGATTTCCCGGTTGGAAACCCTAGTATCAAATGAAAGTGCTCAACCAGTATAATACAATGTACTATATAAAATAAAAACTAAAAACTAGAAAATAAAAATAGGTAAAAAAAATTTTAAGTTAAACGGTTTTATGTTAAAAAAAAACATACATTGCAATGTTTAAGATAAATGTACTAAAAACCAAAAAATAATAAAAAGCAAGAAAACCGTGGGACGTGCCCCACGGTTTTATTTTAGTCTAGTCTATGCATATGTTTATAATTCCCACGACTGTATCTATTTTATTATTTTTTGGTTTTTAGTACATTTATCTTAAACATTGCAATGTATGTTTTTTTAACATAAAACCGTTTATTTATTAACGACTTCCGGGTTGGTCCTATAGGTACTAAAAGTTGTGTTTAATGATGAGTACTACCTACCTACCCTTTCCTCATAACCCTGTACATGACATTTTAAAGACAATAACCCACAAACAACTAACACTAGGGCCGAACTAAACCTTCACTATATTCTACCATATTCATGTAGAAATTCATACGACAAACTATGATTTTTACCGTTGTATGATAAAAACTGAAAATTGCCATCAAATTTTTACTACCTAATTTTGAACCTTATCGCTATTGAATTAGAGTCTATCAAATTTGAATTATTCAGAGTTTGATGATAAACCAACTTAAAATCGTCGCCAAATCGTAAGTTTGAACCTTATGTTCATAGTTTTAAAGTCCATAAAATTTTTAATTGTTCACTCTTCAATGATAAAAACCAACTAGACATTTTCACCCAAGCCGCGTTAATTTAAACCTTATGTGTATAGTTTTAGAGTCTGTTCAGTTTTGATTGTGAGTAAAATTAAGTTTGTAAATTTAAATCGAGATCGTGGCATATGGAATTGACCATACGAGGTTTTTCTTCGATTGCTATCGAGTAGTAATCGAATCGGCCGAATGATTCGGAATCGAGTTTTCGCTCGATTTCATGCTAGGTCTTGTTTGTCAAAGGACTTGGATCGTTTTCGGTTTAGCCTTTGAAAGAAATCCGGTATAGAAGATTTTTATTAATATTTTCATAGATTTTAAAATAGGAATTGAGTAAAAATAGAAGGATATTATTTATATTACATACGAACAACTTTTACTATGGGACCAACCCGAAATTCGCGAAAAAAAATCAGCTGTTCCATAGAAAAATATCAATGACACTCGACAAAATTTATAGAACAGTTGATTACATTTTCGCGAATTCTGGGTTGGTCCCATAGTAATGTTATTCATAACGATGAGTACTATGCGCCCTTTTGGGCTTAGCATACCCTTTATGAATAACCCTTTATATTACCAACCTATTTTCTGTCTTGTTTTGTTTCTTATTAACGACTTCTAAGCAACAAGTATCTACTTAATACAATAATTTAGCTAAACTCCTTTAAGAGAAACATCCAACCTCTTTTAACTTCAACTTAGTTTATGGCATTCAATGTCTTACCTCTATAATCCTTGACATCTAACTTAAGGGGAGATAAAAAAGAGATAAACGATCATCAGCTATCTCTTTCACGCATTAAAGAAATCTACACTAATATTTTAAAGAGGAAATATTTGTTTTTTGTGTGTTTGTAATGATTAAACTGAAAAACTACTGGACTGATTTTACAAATTCTTTCATTAAAAACAAACCAATAGATCAAAATGTTTGCTCTAACAATGCAAATATTTTAAAGTAATTTTCATTTTAATGTACATTTTACTTACATTATCTTATTTTTATCACGATTTGAGAGAAGATTTTTTTCATTAGTTTATGTAAGTACATAATTGTTTTTTATAAAAAATATTTGATTAAATTATCTTAAAAATTTTAAAAAATGTGGGAAAGCTGATGGCCGTAACCTCCCCTTAACTCAAACTGCGACCTCAAACATTAAACTGTCAACAAAACATGCCACAAAAAGACGTTTGACATTAAAATGTAGCGCTCAAAATTTTCGTTCTTAACAAAACACAAAATTAGAAATAAAATGTTAGAAGACATAATAACACTCGGCTCACACGAAGACACCTCAATCGAAGTCACCGCTGAACAAGATCACTTCGACAACTCCGAACCTCTTGACAAGGCCACTGTTGGCGACCTTTATGTCGTAGGGAAACTATGGATAGACCTGCTCCAAAAGGGTCTTCTCGGCACCAAATGGAAACTCCCTCCACTGCTGCCTGTCGTCCAATCAGCAGCCCCTCCACCACCCCCTGAAAAGCCGCCAAAAATGAAGTACAAAGACCTGCCTTTAGTCACCGCCCCCCACTACGAGTACAAAGACTATCTTGAAGACAAACCGAAATGCCCAGCATTGAAAAGACGTCTCATGCACGAAAAAGTTCTCCCATACGTAAAATGCACCAGAAAAGACATGGCAACACGTTTCAGCGGGATCGGGTACGAAATAAACTGCATGAAGAACGAAGTTATATGCGCTTTGAACTGCAAGAAAAACGAGTTCGTTTGCTATATGAGAAGCTGCAAAAACCTGAGACTCAGGCAAGGGGTTCTCGCTCTAGGAGCAGCGACAGGCTTTCTTCTAAGCAGGAAGTATAAAGGCAGAACAACTCCTCGCTTAGTCTACCCTACAATCGGTTTGCTGGCAGCTGGAGCCTTGTGCTTTCCTGAGGAGACTGACGAAGCTTTTAGGAGCATATCGTTGGAGACAGGGAAGTTTATCCTAAGTCTTTATAACAGGTATTGCGATAAAAACGCAGGGTTGAGAGAAAGGCTGGCGTGTCAGTACGAGTTGCCGAAACTTCCACCGCCGGCGACAGCGAATAAATGCCCGCAGAAAAATAAGTGAAGTACTAATTTAGGAAAATGCCATAAAATAGGCGGAAAAATATGCAAGTAATTGGGTAATCTATAAGGGAGTAAGTAAATTACGATGTTTTATTAGTTCTTGGTTTTTATTTACTCCTTGTTCGTTCTTATTTCTAACAACCGACACAAAAACAACGGGGTGTTATTTGACGTGTCTGTGTGTCTGTCTGTGGCATCGTAGCTCCCGAACGAATGAACCGCGCGTGCTTCATCGTAGACCGCATCATTGCTTACCATCAGGCGAGATACCGGTCAACCGCAAGCCAATAGTGGGAAAAAAAATCTCCTTTTTGTGCAGTCGGGTAAACATAAAAACTCCTATGTTCCGTACACACATAATAACCCGAACAAGAAGTTTGATCACTTCAACACAATACGCTGTAAAGGTAACAGCCCATTGTTTCACATTACCACTGATAGAGTCACAATGGAAGTGACATTACCATGAAAACTTATAAATAGATAGATACAGGGTTTGAGAGAAGAATGCTAAGCCGAAAAGAGCTCATAGTACTCATTATATGAACGACTTTTACTATGGGACCAATTCGGAAATCATAATAAAAATCAGCGGTTCCATAGAATCACAACAAAATGTTTGGCAGAAGATAAAAAAATGGGTATACACCCATTTGCTAGAATTTCATTTGCCATCATTTTATCTGCTATACTGGTCAACAGACATAATATTGTTTCTCATAATTTTATATGTTATACTCATTGTTTACTATATTAGTCACTTGCTAGAAACTTTGTTTTCCATAAAGTCAATTTCAATAATATCATTTGTTATCATCATTGTAAGGCGTAATTATCATATGCCATAATATAATTTGCCATCGAAATTACTTCTAGAAAAAAAATCATAAGATCGGTTTAAACTAAACGATCAATAGGTTAGGTTAGGTTAGAACATGAAAAACAACGCACGAGCCGAGCGTGCCGCGGTAGCGGCCGGCGAAGTGCTAGAAAGCCAATCGCTTTTTAGGACAAAGGCGTTAGGTTAATTTTCTACGGAAGCGACTTGGATCAATCATAGTGATAAGTAGGTAATAGAAATAAAAACGATCAATAGGTTAGGTTATGTTAGAACATGAAAAACAACGCACGAGCCGAGCGAGCGTAGCGAGCGTGCCGCTGCAGCGGCCGGCGAAGTGCTAGAAAGCCAATCGCTTTTTAGGACACAGGCGTTAGGTTAATTTTCTACGGAAGCGACATGGATCGATTATAGTGATAAGTAGGTATTAGAAATAAAAACGATCAATAGGTTAGGTTATGTTAGAACATGAAAAACAACGCACGAGCCGAGCGAGCGTAGCGAGCGTGCCGTGGCAGCGGCCGGCGAAGTGCTAGAAAGCCAATCGCTTTTTAGGACAAAGGCGTTAGGTTAATTTCTACGGAAGCGACATGGATCGATTATAGTGATAAGTAGGTAAGTATCAGAAATAAAAACAATTTTAATGGCTTTTTTTTAATGATTTTTTTTTTGGGCTTGGATGTATTTGAAATTAATTTAGTATGGCGTTGAAATATTCTGTTAATTAATATTATTGCAATTAATTAAATGGATAATAATACGTATGGCACTCGTATCATTATTAAATCTAATGTACGGGCAAACAAGAGTATGTCACATAACTTTTATGGTAAACAAACAATTCGGGCAAATGAAATTCGGGCAAGTAAAATTCGGGCATTTGAGAATTATTGCTTATATTCTTCGGGCAAACATTAGACAACCAAAAAAATGCCCAGGTTTGTTCTGCTGTTCGTAAAAAATGAGTTAAGTGATATTTAGAGAGACAGCAACAAGCATCCAAATATTCACACCCTTCTATTTTAATTTTTAAAATAAAAAGCTTTTAATTTTGTTTCGTGTTTGTTGCTCAATTACGCTAAACGGCTGAATTTGGAATTTATTTATTGTGAAGCTAGCTATTATATAATATTATACCCTTGATTAAAATATAGGCTACTTTTTATCTCACAAAACGCAGGTGACACCGCGCAACTAATTTTTGACCGAGTGAGGTCTTAGAGTCTAGGGGAACAAATCGGCGCTTGTATGTTAGTAGCATATGTTCGTCCGATAACTGGTATGGTATGGGTATGTGGGTATGGTTGATCCGATCTTAATAAAATTTTGCAAGCAAGTAAGTACTTCATTTTAATACAATTTTTAAGTTCAAATTTGACCGAAATCGGTCGTGGAATTTGGGAGATTTAGGCGCTGTGAAGTCTCAGTTCGCCACGAACTTTTAGTTAATATTAAGAGGATTCTATGGTAATAAGTTATTACCATAGAATCCTCGTAATATTAATAACCCTTTTCCATGCCACTTCCATCTTCTCTACGGCGACTCCTCACCAAGCAGATAGCTTGTTGCTACAAAAACAATACAATCGGCAATTTCGTCACTTTCCCCGCCGCGCCGGCTGCCCACTGATTTGGTGGGTGAACAAGGCGATCATATCACAACATAGCGATCAGATATTGATCAGGATGATCAAGGGCTAGCCTACAAGCTGTTAGAGAACTGCGATCATTTCGAAAAACTCTACTTCGTTACGTCACTACGTCTACAGGGCAATATAACCATAGGAATACTTTGCCCGAATGGGTTTCCCGATAGATATAATCTGGGGTGTCTTCAAGTCACGAGTGAATCGGTTCTTCCTAGGCAAGCACCAGTTTAAGATAGTCAGCGTAAAAACTAGTGCTAATTTTCGTACTTTTTGTTGATATCAGTATGCTCCGTACTTTTAGTGAATATGTCATTCTTTTAACTTCGTTTAGCGGAATCAGATGGGCATTTTTCTCAGTGCAGAAACTCCGACACGAGGACCAACCACTAGACCTATAAAAAATTAATAAAAATAAACGTTTCACACTCATAACTACCCACTAGGAATCAATCCTGTGTCGGGAATGCCATGGAACACAAAGACAAGGACAACTAACACCCAGACCCAGAACAGATATTTAAATTCATCATTCGAACATCTGCCCGGCCGGGAATCGAACCCGGGACCTCAGGCTTATAAGGCGGATACACGCTGAGCCAAACAGGCCGACCAATACATAATAGCATAGTACTTACGTCACCCCACGCCGTCACGCCGTTTACCCGCTCACTCACTCGTGCAAACTAGTCACAAAAAACTACTTTTTTCATAAAAAAGTCGTCAAAAAAACAAAATTACGTAATAGTCTGATTATGACAGATTGATTCTTCTTTTGTACGGTTTTCTAATTTAAGCTTTGTTTTGGTTTAATTTAAACTGACCGTGTCACTCGCTACTTTTTTTTGTTGTTCTTGCTTTAGCTATTTGGGGTAAAAGAGGCCTTTTATGATAGAAAAGTAAATTGAATTAAGACTGGAACACCAGTGTTAATTATATTTTAACAAAAGAAAACAAAACTTTGTTATTCAATAAGGTGGTGCAGTAGCCCTAAGGTGGGTCTTGCCTTCGACAATAAAAGTTAATAGATAGATAGATAAACTCTTTATTGTTCACACCGTAAATTACAAACAAAAGGATTATAAGACTTAAAACTAGTGTAGCGACTGGCGGCCTTATCGCTAAGAGCGATCTCTTCCAGGCAACCTTAGGATTGATAGGATAGATAAAGAAAAACGGGGTGTGCAATATTAAAGAAAACTGTGTCATATATAAACCTACATAAAAGTAATAAATACCTAGACATGCATAATGCTTCGTTATTATTCTCCTGATTAACTCGACACTCAAAGAATAGAGTGTCGAGTTACTCAGTCTAGATCTAGTACCAGGTTTAAGACCCAAAGTGGAACATAGATCCACTTTGTGTCCAAAACTGGGCAACTTATCGACGATCAATCTTGTCTTATCGATCTTACGATCCAGAATGGGTCCTGGATTAACTTTGGGCCAAAAATAAAAAGCGTTAATACACAAACTAATGAGTTGATTACGAGTACAGTGGCGAGACAGTAAATGGGCACACTCGGCCGAGCATACAAACTATCGTTCTACTTAGTGACTGTCTCGCCTCATCAACCTGTTTACACAAACCGAGTACTCGGCCGAGGGCACTGTCTCGCCACTGTACTCGTTACGTGTAAATCGTGTAATCAACCCATAACTATTAAATGTATGACCAGTGACAGTAAAAATATCTTAGTCTATCTATTTTGTTCTAAAAGCAAAAGTAATTTACCAAAATACACCCGCATACTATTATGTCCAATATCAATACGAATATTATAATATTATTCATATATACCCATTATTATTTATTGGATTAGCCTAATACAGTTTTATGGAATGATAGGGGCGTAGCAAGGGTGGCTCTGATATTTTGTGGGAATCAGAAAAGCAAAAAATGTATTTGGTCCAAAATAGTAACCATTCTTCCTAAAAATTATGTGATTTAAGGAATCATTGAGTCATTATATATTATAATAATATATTGATGTATAGATAAACTCTTTATTGTTCACACCAGAATTACAAACACTTAAAACTTAAAACACTTAAAAATAGTCATTGTAGTAATTAAGTTACCTTAATTTCTAAGTTAACTAAACTAAGTTTCATTTTACTTAAGTTACCTAACTCCATGTGATAGAGAGAAAATTTACTTACGATGTACGAACGAACGAACGAACAAACGAACGAACAAACGAACGAACGATGACTACCTACTAGATGGTATGATACTTCACCGTAATGTTCCATTTTAACCGACTTCAAAAAAGGAGGAGGTTATCAAGTCGACTGTATGTTTTTTTTTGTTTGTTACCTGATAACTTTTGACTGGGTGAATCGATTTTGATGATTCTTTTTTTATTAGAAAGCTGACGCTTCCCGTGTGATACCATTTAGTCCAGTTCTGATAATGGTATCCATGAGAAAACCATACAAGTCTTAAATTAGCATTAGGTACGTGCGCGACAAATAGATGAATAACTCAATAGTCGGTCTCTTGAAGTCGGTTTTTGTTTTTTAGTTTTGTAAAAATAATTTTGATTGAGCTACTTAACTCATCTTTACTCGGTCATGGGCTAGGGGCTCGCTGTTTACGCCTTAGTGACATTCTTTGGACATTTGTAACAAACAGACAAACATACAAATGCAATTTGTTACCTTAGACTCTAAAGCCTCACTTCGCTTAGTCAATCTATCGGCTATTAAAAATAAATATGAAAGTTTTGTAATATGTTTGGATATTACAATATTCATTACTCAATTACGCAAAAAGGACTGAACGGATTTGAATGAAATTTGGTATGGAGATAGCTTATATTCTAGATTAACCAACAGGCTACTTTTTATTTCAGAAAAATTAACTGCTTCTGTAGAAAGGCGAGTGAATCCACTGTGAGCAGTTTGTCTTAAAATTTTCTATTCTACCCACAAATTATTTTTTTCTTGTGCTTGTGTATGTTATATTATCGTGGGGCTATGATCAAGGCTCATATTTTCGACCCAAAAAATGATTATACAATGATCAGCCATAAATTACAATTTATCACTGTTACTGCAAAAAATAGGGCATCGCTACCTGGTAAAGGTTTATAAGAAAAGAGTGAATGGACATCGTAAATGGCCGATCTCAAATGATGGCCTTACAGCAGTTTGCATTGTAAGTTATACCTGGGATGTGCTGAGAAACGGCCAGGTAAGTGTTTTACATGATACAGGGTTAAAAGTAAAGGGTATGCTAAGCCGAAACAGGCCCACGTAGCTCATCATTATGAACAACTTTTACTGTGAGACCAACCCGGATCTCGCGAAAAATATCAACTGTTCCATGAAAAAATGTATGGAACAGCTGTTTTTTTTGCGAATTCCGGGTTGGTTCGAAAATAAAAGTTGTTCATAATGATGAGTACTATGAACCCTTTTCGGCTTAGCATACCCTTTTCTTTTAACCCTGTTTAGGCAGCAATGATTTTAATGAACTATCAAGTGTCAAAATTAATATAATTTCGATTACCAGTCCGTCAGATAATAAATGACACAAACTTTTCCTATTTATAATAATGGGTTGATTACACGTAACGAGTACAGCGGCGAGACAGTAAACGGACTAGTACGGTAGCGACTGTCTCGCCTCGTCAAACTGTTTATACAAACCGAGTACTCGGCCGAGGGCACTGTCTCGCCACCTCAGATCAAGTAGAAGGTAGATACGAATCCCGCCTTAGATACAAGTGAAGCCAAAAAAACTACCCTACTGCCCGAGTACGTATACTTCAAGCACATACGAGTATTGACGCATAAAAGCTACCCGAATCAATCGTCAATTCTTACGTCAGTTGCTCAGAGAACGTGGACAAAAAAAAATAAGTAGTTATGAGGGTAGTTTTTATGCGTCAGTATGTGCTTGAAGTATACGTACACGGGCAGGTAGTTTTTTTGGCTCCACCTGTATCTAAGGCGGGACTATATCTGCCTTTCTATTTGATCTGAGCCCAGTCTCACAGTCTCAGTGTCTCAGAATCTCTAACAGAAAACCAAAATACCAAATCTAGGACATTACCAATCGAACCACACGACCTCCTTTGAATATGTCCCGGTTAATTAGGTAAACTCTTATCACGCCATTGATACTGCATTAGTTCCAGAACATTTACCGCGAACGAAAGACGAAATGGATGCCACAGAATAAAATGTAGTAGCTATGCGTTTTAAAGTAAACCAAGTTATATTTGCAGTTGGTGGAAAGGTAAAACTTGAATTCTTAGTGGATAATGTTCGGGGAATGTGATGGGATGACGAATTTGACTGCAAAGATAAGTTGGTCGTTCTAAAATCAAATTTTGCAGATTCATAGCGGGAAAACGGTCACTAATTTATTTTTAATAAATCGATGTTTGTGTTTTATGTTCGATTATTGAAATGTTTTTGATTCGATTGTTATTGTTCTTTTTTGGGGCTTTGTGCTTTATGCGATTTAAGTTTTAAATCAAAATTCGCATATTTTCAATAAGAAGATTCATAGCAGTGTTGGGGCGAAAATAGTCAGATATTTTTTGATTTGTTCGATTATTCAAATAGTTTAATCGATTTGACTGTATTGGCTTAAAACTCAGGTCAATTATATAACACACTAGCTGTTCCCTGCCACGCTTTGCTGTGGATAAAAAAAAAATAGCCTATGTTACTTTGGGATAATGTAGCATTCGAATGGTGAAATAATTTTTGAAATCGGTCCAGTAGTTTTTGAGTTTATTCCACACAAACATCCAAAAATACAAAAATACAAATCTTTCCTCTTTCTAATATTAGTATAGATATTTATACAGGGTTATTATGGAAAGAGTATGCAAAGCCGAAAAGGACTTACTATGGGCGTTTTTCGGCATAGCATAGCATAAGGAAACGGTTCCTTATAACTCTGTAATGTTTACAGGATCCCAGACGAAGACGCGAACAGAAGCTTGTCACATAATATTTTTGTATTAAAAACGTATTAATAATATAATAATATCAAAACCTACCTTTTCTTAACACAAACATATTAAAAAATCATTTAATTATATACACTTAACATAATTAATCCAGTATAAAGGAGCCATTTGGAGCCGTTTATTTTTATGTTTTCCTATTTAATTTAGATCCATAATAAGGCATTAGGAAATTAATTAACTTTAAAATTTATTTAACAACTTGCCGACAAGATGTTTTAGATAAAATATAGATAAAGCTTGGACATAAATAGAGAACCAGTTTTGGAATACCACTATTAAGCTACCTACACTCTGTGGTTTAACCCGGGCGGTGATGAAAAACGGTGATGATGATGATGATGAAAAGTAGCCTATGACCTTTTCTGTACCCCTGACTATTTGTATGCAAAATTTCATGATGATCGGTTGAGCGGTTAAGTCGTGAAAACGGAACAAACAAACTCAGTTTTACCGTTATAATTTTAGGATTAAGGCTAAATGAGCCTTTTTGTAGTGTCCAAAAATTACCAGAAAAAAGCTAAACTCGACCGTATAATTCCAGGTAATTAGCATAAACTCGTAAAACAGTAGTCCGCGATTATATCAAAGAGATACACAAAATTATGCCTCATTTATACAAACGATTTCACGAAACAATCGATTCGAATATCGAATCGAATTAAATCGAAAATTCATTCAAATCGACGCTAAATTCTTTTTAAACATTCGAAATAACACATTTCGTGCCATTCTTTGAAAAAAGTTAAAGTTCCAGATTCATAAATTGATACGTTCGAAATTTGAAATCGATTCTGATGTTTTTAAATTGTTGCCCGCTGGCAGGCGGGAAAAATTGCTAATAAAAAGTTTTATTTATTCTGACGTTTGTAATCAGTGGCAGTTATTTACTTTTATTTTGTTTTTAACGTTTTGTCGGTGGAAATTTAAATAATAAATAATAAGACTACAACATTTTGGCTGAATAAAACTGAGTGTGGAGTAAATGTTATAAAATAAATATAACGCAATTATTTTTTAGCTTTCAGCTTTTATGGAACTTGCAAAATGTTTGTTCGGGAGGAATCTTGCAACAGTAGTTCAAAAGTACGATGTCGGTTTGATCTGAAATTTGATATAGGTACATGGAACTGCCTGCCGGCTTCCTTGTTTCCTGAGATGGAATCTTGGGCTTTTCAAGGTCAGAGTGAATATGTATCTAGGTCTGCGTGCACCATCTTCGACCGCATCGTCGCTTACCAGGCGAGTTGATGGTCAAATGCGGACTTATTCAAGTTAAAAAATGTGTAACTGCGATGAAACTATCATAAAAGCTTGTTTTAAAAATGTTTTTTTAATAAAGTTATTACTTTTGCACCATCGTTCGTTCCAAAAGTTCGTTCGTTCGTTTTATCATTTCCCTCGCTGTCAGGGCATGTCGTCCGCCAATCATCGCTCATTATACCGCATTACAAGTTACGTTAGACTGTTCAGTCGGCGGCGTCCCGCTGACTGAGGTTTTGGTACAAAACACGGAGAGTACACAGAACGAAACAGTACAGAAGTCAAGGTTGATTGCACGCTCCAGCACGCACACATAGACATCGGCATCGTTCACGGATAGGAGTAGAGGAACAATCGAGTGCAGGCGAGTACTCCGATAAATAATCACGGCGAGAGAGATAAGAAAAAATGGTAATCCAGAAAAATGTCAATGACACTAAACTGGACAGTAAGTTCATTTTAAAAATATTTTTATCTACTCTCTTTCTCTCTCTATAGTAAAATTTAAATTACGAACTTCAAAACGAATCTATACTTAATGACATACTTTATAATATTTTAACGGAAAAAAAAGTTTCATTGTAACACTATTTCCTAAACAAAATAGTGTTATAATATAATTTTTTTGTCATTACGATACAGTTTCCCACTTACAGTTTTGGCACGTAATAACTATTACCTAAACTGCGCGTGACAGCCTAGTTTTGGCGCCATCTTAGACCGCCGCCATTGATTTCATTTTTAAATTTCGGTGATGTGTTTAAATCATGTCAAAATAAATTCGTATTGAAGTTTGTAATTCGTATTTTATGATATGAGAGTAGATAAAGTAGTGTATGAAACTGCACATAACTCGGTATTCAAACACTCGTATGATACTAAAATGGGTTGGTCCCATTGTAAAAGTTGTTCATAATGATGAGTAGGTAGGTACTATGAGCCCTTTTCATAAGTTTTCCATAAGTACCTACAAGTTCCAATCCTCAATAAATATTTTATCGGGCAATAATTATTATTTCTATTTAGATTTCAAGGGAGTTTATCATTATTTTCGTCCGCATTAATAAAATCGTGATATCGTAATTGTATGTAATTTGGTGTTAGTTTTGGGAAGATATTCGAATGTATAGACAGGACGGGGCAGTAATTCAAAATGGAGTCTATATTTCGAGAATAATATTGTTTAAATATAGGTATGTCTCATTAATTTATGACAGCTACTTTTTAACCGACTTCCAAAAGAAGACGATTCTTAAATCGACTGATTTTTTGTACACATATTTTTTAGTGCATATCGATGTGGGCCTTGGGTTCCCATATTTCAAGATTTGGCACGAGTTTTCAGGATTTTTAGACTTCTTTCAGGATTACGGGCGTTTTTTGTAAACCTCAGGAAATCTCAAGGTTTTCAAAACGTAAAGTAGATTTTAATTTTTTTATAACGTGAGCATGACCCCTGAGAATCGAGATCCTCAGAGTATTCAATTATCAATTATTTTGTGTTTTGTACCATTTTAATAAAAAGATCTAAAAAAAATACTCTATTTAGTAAAACAATTTGAAAATGCTGAGATTTCCTAATTTACTATGTCTGGCTGTAATCCTGAAACGAGTTTGAAATTCCCTCCAGACCCAGTGCAAATCTTTAAATTCATCATATTCAACCTGCCCGGCCAGAAATCAATCCCGGGACCTCTGGCTTATAAGGCGGATACACTACCGCTGAGCCAAACAGGGCGACTAAAAATGCCGCCTCTCCGTTTCCTCACTCTACACACATAAACATATCGCCCAAGGATACAATGAAATGATACAAGCTAATTATTTATAATCGCTCCACGATCATTGTTACGACGATATCGCTTCTACTTATTTTTAACCGACAAGAAAAGGAGAAAGGTTACTTTTTATCATTTTTAAGTTTTTTTTTTCATTGCAAATACCTACGTCTATTTCTGACTACCAACTTGCCTGTTGATAAGTGACGATATGACTGAAGATGAAGCACGCAGACTTAGAAGATGCCTATTCACTCTGACCTTAAAAAGCCCTGGATTATATCTCTCAGGGAACAAGGAAGCCGGCAGTCTGTTCCATTCCCGGGCCGTACGAATCAGAAATGTAGATTCGAAACGTTTTGTACGAATCCAGGGAAAATCGACAGCAAAAGGGTGGTAGTAGGGCGTCTTCCTACTTGTCCTGTAGTGGAATGGAAAATTACGCTATCAAATTAGGTTTGTTTGCAAGGAAAGAGTTTAAGGAAAGGGTATATTAAGCCGAAAAGGGCTCACTTATCATTATGAACAACTTATACAGTACTACGGGTCTAAAACTGGATTTGCAAAAAAAAAAAATCAGCTGTTCCATACATTTTGTAGAGTCATTAAATTTTTTCTATAAAACAGCTGATTTTTCATCCCTGAACTTGGAACAAAAATATCATCAGTTATATCATCAATGTAATTTGTGTGAAATGTAAAAAATTACACCTTTATTGTGCGAACCGCTAGAGTGTGGAATGCTCTGCCCGAGTGGGTGTTTCCCGATAGATATAATTTGGGTGTCTTCAAGCCGCGAGTGAATCGGTTCCTTCTAGGCGCGCGTGCTCCATCGTAGACTGCATCGTTGCTTAACTAAATAAATAAAAAAATAATAGTTAAAAAAACTAAAAAACACGATTTGTTTAGTGTATTGTCATCGGTCCTCGATATATCTACAAAGTTTGAAAGAAATCTGACCGTTTAAAGTGGGTCAAAAACGCGCTCAAAGGAGTCGGTTACATACAAACATACAAACATACAGGTGAAGCTAATAAAAGCGTGTTAAAAAAAATTAATTATGTGGTAATTATCTCCTCAAAAACAACTAATTACAAAATCATTTCACAATTTAACTCCATAAGTATATCAACAGTCAACAATGCCAATTGCCAAATAACTATCTAAAACAATAGATTTCATCATAACGAGCTCAGCCGAATGAGATTAGAACGCAAGGCCGGGTTAATTGTTTGGTATCGGACGTTTCATTACGTGGAAACATACGGGACAGTGTAGGGGCGAACAAATTAAAATTAAAATTAAGAATTAAGTAACGAAACAAATTTTTTTTCACGTAAATATGTTTGTATATTTTTTATGAGTGACAAGATCAGCAAATCGCTCGCCTAATGTTAAAAGTCACGTTTGACCAAAACAGGTCACCCAGAATTTTGAACTCATACAATTCGAAACCCAGCGCGGCACAGCACTGCGATATTTATAAGAGACTAGCTGCCACCCGGCGGTTTCACACGCAGTGTTTTTGACGTGATAACGTCTTATAATTCGATGGAGCCGGGTGCAAGTACGAAAAAAGTGTGACGTATGTGCCGTTACCTCGATGAGGCGTTACCTCGCTCTGAGTGAAATTGTGATTTCCTATATTCTATTTTTGAAAAATGAAACCATTCCATCTGTATTTTCTTATGACGTTGTCACGTTCAACTATCGTCAGTAAACCGACTTTACAGACAACCGATTTTTTTTTTAATTTTTTTTCTTTACTTTTAAACCTTCCCTGAACTTATACAAATATTTCAAGACCAAAATTAGCGAAATCGGTCCAGTCGTCGAATTATTGCGAGCCAAACTAACAGCGATTCATTTTTTATAAACCACTTAGGTATAAGATACGAGTATGACTGTTAAAAGAAGATATAAGATTATTTCACAAGCTCGTCACTGAACCTACCCGTGTGTTTCCAGCACTGAGTCACATACCACATTGCGTCTACAGATCTTGTAATTATAATAAGTCAGTAAGTACCTATGTCTGTAGGCTGTAGGTACTAAGAGCATGATATTATTGATCTTGAGATTGAATTATGTATGATGTTGTGGCCTACATTTGTGTGACTGTCTGTCACGTCACGACATACCCATATTTCTCAGATCAAGTGGAAAGGCAGATAGAGTCCCGCCTTAGATCCAAGTGAAGCCAAAAACTACCCCCAACTGCCCGTGTACGTAAACTTCACGAATTTAATGACGCATTAAAACTACCCGAATGTCAAAATGTCAATGAAATTTAAACCTAGAAATTATAATGTTTCTGTGTTCCATGAGATTTTATTTACGATAAGTAGACACGTGGAAAGTTATTCCATCGGACGTCTTTTTTACTTTATTGTGTTTTATTTATTTATATTATCACCATTTCATTTATTTATTTTTCTTGTCCACTTTTCTGATCAACTGACGTGAGAACTGACGATTGATTCGGGTAGTTTTTATGCGTCAATATGTGCTTGAAGTACCTATACGTAACACGGGCAGTAGGGTAGTTTTTGGCTTCACTTGGATCTAAGGCGGGACTCTATCTGCCTTTCTACTTGATCTGAGCTATAATTATAATTATTATCAGCCATGTGTTTCTACGACTTTCTGGGTCAGATTACAAGTAGGTAGGTACCAAAAAAAAAATCGTGTGCTTGGAAGAGATTGCTTAGTAAGGCTGCCAGTTGTTACACAAGTTTTTAAGCGTAAACCTTTTGTTCGCATTTCGTTTGCACTCGTAATCTCCTGATGAAGATCACCGAATGTGATCGAAAGATCGAAACTAGTCGTAATAAACTTCTTAATTTGACGTGAGTATTCCCGTGTTAGTAACAATATTTTGTGGTGTATTCAGAAATTTCAAGTTTTTTTCAGTGATGGGCGAATGAAGAGTGAAGAGAGTCGACGAACTTTTTAGAACCTCTACTCTCCAAATAATAAAAAAAAACATTAATAGCTTTAAGTCCTTTCCTAATAGAGGAAAAAAATCTATCATAGCATTTTTTCTAAGTCCCATTTCTAAAAAAGAAAGAACATTCCAAAAACAAAACTCAAACAAAAAGGTTGACAATGACCATAGACTATTTCTCTCACAATGACCCTTGACGTCTGACCCGTGTGAATCTCTGACGTCGTGACGCGACGTTCGATTTTCAAAAATATTTAGGCGCGAACGTCACGCGCCGCTGATTGGTGGGAATTCGACCGGTGATGAGCGATCACGACCGACGTTCCAATTTTAAAATTCTATCGATTGATTGTGACTGTGGTTTACGATTCTATTTTTATTTCTGACGCGGGCTAATTACTGTAGTCGTGTGAAGCCAAAATTGTAGAAAAACATTATCTGTTTATCTTTGTGGCATATTTGCTCCCAAACGGCTGAACCGATTTTAATTTAGTTTCTTATGATTAAAAGGTAGGTAACTCGATTTTGTGAGTGCTCTTAATTCAAGAAAATTGGTTCAGCCATTTGAAAATAAGATTTTTGTAGTCGGTGCTTTCTAAATTTATGCGTACCTATTCCCAATTCTTTATTAATGACAAGACAAGTCAGTAATCAAATTCGAAAAAAAAAATGGCACCTGTCAAAAAGTCACAATGAGCGGCTTTAGTCGACAGATTTAATTTATCTACAATCGATGTCCTTGTCTAATAGGTTGCAATGACAAAGACAGATATATTTCTAGTTGACCGAGCGAGCGAAGCGTCTCTGCGACAGTTGGCAAAATTTTCATTCATCTGTCCGAATGTTTGTTTGTATGTTGGTACTCGCGTACAGGACGTATTTTACGAGTCTTGATGAAACTTGGTGCCTTTAAAGGATTTACGATTTTATAGAATTTTAATTTTTTGTATCGTATTTCCCTCGAAAACCATTTACCGGCCGATTTTGATAACATATCGCGGAAATATTTCTAATCCAATCCTAAAAAAAACAAGAATTTCGAAATATGATTAACTAGCTGTTCCCTGCCACGCTTCGCTGTGGATAAAAAAAAAACTATTGCATTGTTACTTTGGGATTATGTAGCATTCGAATGGTGAAAGAATTTTTGAAATCGGTCCAGTAGTTTTTGAGTTTATTCCACACAAACATACAAAAATACAAATCTTTCCTCTTTATAATATTAGTATAGATCTATAGATATATGAGTAAAATCGGTCTAGAGGTTGTCGGAAAAAGGTTCTCGCGAGGTCTACTTAACTGTTCGCAGAACTGCTGTTAGTATAGATCTGTCAAAAACCTTCAAACCTGTCCCATTGTCTCTGATTACTTCAAACAATGAATCACGTGATTTCCACAAAAGTCACGTCAACGTAGGTACGAGTATTTGTCATCCATTGACTTGCAACTCGCAACCGCAACCACTTTATCACAACTAACCATGCATATATTATGCATATAATTATATATGAAGGTATATTCTACTATAAAAATGTAGCCACGGTCACAGAATAGTTAATAGTAGGTGACAAACCGGTAAAGGTACTAAGGTTTTGTCTATATTGCAAGCATTTTGTTATAATTAATATTCACGTGAAAAAAGGCCCAATTTTGAAAAGGCTAAACCGATTATTATCAAACAGCTAAGAACACTCCCGACTAATTCACCTTTCAAACAAAACGAGAACATTATTTTTACAAAACAAAAAACAAAAACCGACTTCAAAAGACCGACTATATCTATTTGTCGCGCACGTACTTAATGCAAATTTAAGACTTATATAGTTTTCTCATGGATACCATTATCAGAACTGGACTAAATTGAAATGGGACCGAATGGGAAGCGTCAGCTTTCTAATAAAAAAAGAATCATCAAAATCGATTCACCCAGTCAAAAGTTATGAGGTAACAAACTTAAAAAAAATACGTACTGTCGAATTGATAACCTCCTCCTTTTTTGAAGTCGGTTAATAAGACAAAATCAAAATCGGTTCATCCGTTCGGGAGCTACGATGCCACAGTCAGACACATTCACACATAGACACGTCAAACTTATAACACCCCGTCTTGCGTCGGGGCTTAATTAAGTCGTAACTAGTCGAACCCATCCACCAACCACCAACCCGCACTTGGCAGCGTGGTGGAATACGGCCTAATCACCCTTCGAGGGTAGAACTGTATCCCAGCAGTGGGAGGATTAAAGGTTGCTGATGATGAACTAGTCGAAATAAACGACTTAATTTTACTCTAGTGTTCTCCGTCTTAATAAACAAAATGTGTCAAAACCGCGTTAGTTTCCATAGTATATTGCAAGCCTTGCCTGAAACCCGTGAGACTGGCAGGGTTATAAAAAGGGTATGTTAATCCAAAAAGGGCTCATTGTACTCATCATTATGAACAACTGTTACTATGGGATCAACTCTGAAATCGCAAAAAATCAGCTTCCGTTGAAAAAAATGTCAGTGACAGTAGACAAAATGTATTTTTTTTTATGTAATTGAGTGACGAGACGAGCAAATCGCTCGCCTGATGTTAAACGTCTCGTTTGCCCATAACAGGTCTGCACCACCCAGAATTTTGAACTCGCAGATTTCAAGACCCTGCGCGGCACAGCACTGCGCTCGTCACCCTGAGATTCTGATATAAGTTGTTTTCTCCCATTTGCCCTGTAATTTCACTGGAAACAGCCGTTTTTGTTTTCGCGATTTGATGGTTAGTCCCAAAGTAAAAGTTGTTCATAATTATGAGTACTATGAGCCCTTTTCGCGTAGCATACCCTTTCCTTACAACCCTGTATGAAAAAAAACATGGTACCGATCTGAAAGCACCTTTATGTCAGTAATCTGTCACATTAGTAAACTAAAAAACATTAATATTAAAGAATTAAGATGTAAAGTTGAATACTAATTCACTTTGACAAATTATGTCAGTGGTAGAATAATGGCAGCCAGATAAACCAAAATTTATTTTAAAAAAAATATAGAAACGATGTCGTTGCTTAGCTTATATTCCGTCATGTTCCGTAAGTATTCAAATGTAAGTTTTCTCCGTACAATAGTTGCCTGGAAGAGATTGCTCGTGGCGATAAGGACTAGTAGCATTTGTTTGCAAGTTATTTATTTTCTGTTATATTTAAACACGAGAATACTCACGTAAAAATTAAGTCGTCTTATTATTTCTTTTCCTTTAGTTGTTGTAGTTTGGCACAAAAAAGAGTTTCTATCTATCTTAATGAATCAGCGAAGTAAGTCATTATTAAACTCAGGCCGCCTAAAAACTGAAAACAGGGTGAGCCACCCGGCCTACACAAGTTTACTTACCCTTTCCGAATGTATCCGGGCAATAAAAAAAAATTAAAAAAATCGGTTGTCTGTAAAGTCGGTTTACGGACGATAGTTAAACGAGACAACGTCACAACAAAACATTGATGAAATTATTGCATTCTGTTCTCGCTCCGATCGTGACGTCACAATGAGCGTAACGGGACACGTAACGGGACACTTTTTGGTGCGTGCAGCCGGCGTTCATCGATTTATTAGACGTTGTCACGTCAAAAATAAAATTAGTCAAATCGGAAGTTTACCAACAAATCTCAAACTTTTACTTATTTTAGTACCTTAGTTTTTTCCCACCGTCGTCGGTTCGTTTGAAGCTCGAAGTCTTGTAACATTATTTAAAACAAATAACAAATATTTAACAGGATCTACCTCGGCGGTACAACACACGCGTCGATCGGGACTCCGGACAAGGTTGCTGCGTTAGATACTAAAGTAAGGTGAGAAAGATTGACCGAAAATGGGCGAGAACACACTAAGAAATACAGTATACTTAAGTTACATAATACTAATAATTATGGTAATTACATTAAAACACAGGCATATTTTTTTAAGTTTGGCGTAACCAGAATATGTACTTTGTTTTCATGTCTTTTTCTAGGTATAAATTAAAATAAAAAACATTAAAGGAAAAAAGTGATTTTTGTTTAATATTAACAAAAGGCAACATTATGGTAGAATCACGTAGATTTTTCAAGTTATTTAGAATATGGGCCTTCATTCCCGAATAGTACTTCATTTTCTTATCGTATTTTAGCCCTAAAAGTGGAGTGGGTGTAGATCCCCTTCCTTTTTTCCTTTTGGTTAAAAACATCCTCAAATTGCTATATTCATTAAACAGCTCAAATTCTCGCGCTCGGTTTTTTTAGTAGGTTTCCTGTTTCATAGTGTCTACGCACTTCATTGCATCGTTAGTAAAAAGGCTTTTTTCCAAAACAAACAAAAGCTGTTTGTCTATTACCATTTTCACCCAATAGACAATAGACAAATATTTATTTGAGACAAAAATAATAATAACAAACATACTAAAAATTAAAGGAAGAAACAACACAATTTTTGCCTTAAATATGTACATATATGTATTTGAGTATCGAAACCTCCGTGATCACCGCGAGCGCCTCCCCGCGCCCGTATGACACATCTCGACTCGGCGTGTGTTCGGAGAATCGAGCCGAGAAATATTGTATTGTTGGAGAATGGGTGCTTTTATAATTTATCGTGGCACGGCACGGCACGATATTACCGTGGACGTGATAGAAGTTTCGTGGCAGTGGACGGCATGCCGTGCCGTAGGGTGATTTTATAATTCGCCGTGAAATTATTACGCTTTGCGCCAGTGTTTCCACTTTTAGGGATTTCGCCCTATTTTAGGGTAAAAAATAAATATAGGTACTTAAATATAATAATATAATATAATATAAAATATATATATATATTATTATATATATATATTATATATACATATATAATATAAATATATATATTATTATGAATAAAATCACTTAGGTAATAACTAATACCAACAATAAATATTTTTTTTTTATTTATTTGCATCTTCGTACCACCCCTTGCTCGCTATTTTGGAAAACATTTTGTCATCAATTTGGAAATTAAAACAATTTTGATTGTTTTCTTCCACAAATCTTTTTGTGTGAAGAAGCCCTACTATCGAATCAGAGGAAAGTTTATTCCTTTGTTTTGTTGCTAAATCGGGATATCGGGAGACGATGTCCAAAATCAGTAGATCTCCCGATAAATCGGGAACTTTTGCAACACTGCACCCGCGCCTTTTGGCTACGCACGCACACATACAAATTTCTTGTACGCACACACTACACTCTCAACAATGCCGCGACGATTTGATAGGGAGCGCAGTATGCTACGGCAACGGCACGGTAGATCGTTGCTGTTCACGGCGTGCCGTTGCCGTGGACGGTAAATTAAAAGCGTTTGCATACAAATGCATACATTTTGCTTTCCTACTTTACCGTGACGATAAAAACGTGCCGTGCCGTGCCGTGCGACGGTAAATTATAAAAGCACCCAATGAAGCGAGCTGCGGACGGGGTGAGGTGTGTGCCAATAATGTAGGTACTGTGGGTACGTGTCTTTACGTCTAAAACAAGCAAGTTGTAAAGAGGTATGGATCCTATACATAATTATAATACACTAGCTTGCCCGACAGACATTGTCCTGTCTTAACTATGTCTTATTTTTCTAATGTTCCGCTCAATTTCCTTAATTTTTTCTTTCAAAAGAACCTTTTCCTGACAATAATTAGCATAACACAACAAAAAAATAATTAGCGAAATTGTTCCATCCGTTCACGCGTGATGCGATGACCAAGGGAAATAGGGATTCATTTTTATTTTTTATATATTTAGATGTAGAGTCCGAGGTAAGGAACGCATTGCAGATGCCTTATATGTATTGGAGGTGTCCATAGACGGTGATCACTTACCTTCCGGCAATAGTATTAGTATGTACTTTATTTGAGTGTATTTACTTTTTATGTAGGTTTATAATAAATGTTTTCTCTTTTGTTGCACACCCCGTTTTCTATTTTCGTTTATGTATCCTCTCAATCCTAAGGTTGCCTGGAAGAGAACGCTCTTAGAGATAAGGCCGCCAATTGTTGCATTAGTTTTAAGTTTTATGGTTCTTTTGTCTGTAATTTTTGGTGTGAATAATAAAGAGTATATCTAAGTATATATCATCATGCGGCTCATTGCTTTTTTCCAAAATTCAAACTCTTGTAACTCTTTTCTTCTTAACCCCCGACGTAAAAGAGTGAAACAAGTTTAACCGCTATGTTTGTGTGTTTGTCTGTGGCCCGTACCTCTGACGGAAGAACCGATTTAGATGCTGTTTTTTTATCTGAAAGCAAGTTTTTCGGTGTTTCTTAAAAGACATGTGTTATAAAAATCGGTTCAGCCGCTTGAAGGTCATCCGCTCGTTTGCTATCCACGTCGAGGGTAATTTTTTTAGTACCATTTCTTTCATTATTTTTTCGTCGCTAGTAATTCCGCCTTTGACCAACTCGACTCATAAGCGATCTGTTCGAACACCTACAAAACCTTGTTAGCATCAAAAATAAGGTATTAAAACTTCTCTCTTCTCTCAACTTATAAAAGATGTATAATCAGGCACAAATAAAATAATGAACAAGCCGACATGCCGCACAAAATCACACGTACTTTATGTACAATTACAAGCTAAAGCGTCTTAAGATCTTTTACCATATTAAGCTCCTTTGCTTTTTTGTCGGCACTAG
Source organism: Alcis repandata (assembly GCA_949125135.1). Lineage (NCBI taxonomy): Eukaryota > Metazoa > Arthropoda > Insecta > Lepidoptera > Geometridae > Alcis > Alcis repandata. The sequence continues at coordinate 7,101,304 of OX421250.1, read as the reverse complement.
TACAGTGTTGCAGTAAGGGATCTTGATAACTGTAGGCCTAGGGAAGACAGCGGCGATGTGGGTTTTTTTAGGGTTAGATGAAAATAGCACCTTACACCTAATATTTTTCGCATCGGTTTATATAACCCTTCTAAGGAGAGGATATTATGCTAAGCAGTAAGAGGTCTGGTCATTTTAATAATTTTTACTATGAGATCAACCCTGATATCGTGAAAAAAAAATCAGCTGTTCCTAATGCTGGGGCTACATTAGCGGGCTACAGCGAATATTCGTGTTAACGCGATGAATGTGGCCGGGTACATCGTGTCATCGCGTAGAGTTCGGGCGAAGACGATGTAGTTCGGGGAGCTGTCGGTAAACTGGCACGGATCAAAGGGATTTGTCGCGACAATATTCGCTTGGGTGGCTACACCTACGTCAATTCAGTGTCAATTCACAACACAATCCGGCACGATGCATCGCGTCAACTCGACACGGAATCTTCGCCCGCCTTAATGTAGACAAGAACATCGCCTATGTCCGAACACGATGTTTTTGTCGCGCCAACACGATACGAATCTTCGCCCGCTAATGTAGCCGAAGCAATAGAGAAGATCTTTCATGTTGTTACATTGTAATTGTTGTTTCAACGACAATGTACAAAATGTGTGAAACTGCTGATTTCTTTTTACGGTTGCAGGGTTGGCCTCATAGTAAAAAGTTGTTCATAATGATGAGTACTACATTCTTGGCTTAGCATACCCTTTCTTTATAACCTCGTATATTATTTTTTTATTGTTTATATTACCTCAATTCATTATCTACATTTTCTTGTTTAAAGTCACTAGAGTACGAGTTGAGTTACTGCGTCCCACGTACGCACAGACAGACCTTTCCACAAGAACCGGTCATGCCTATAAGGCGTCTATGGTAATGACTCTGGACAATTATTAATAGACATTGTTCCACTCGCCGCTCGTTGCCACGCGAATTTATACCTTAAGGCTTTAATTACGCGAATAAAGCTGTGAGCGGACTTGATTATGTTTGGCTGATTAGCAGTTTGGTTGTCTTGTTAAGTAGTTCTATTTTACCTACCAAGTAAACGTTACCTGGGGTGCAAGTATGGTTCTTGATCCCTATATCTGTTAGAAGATCGGTTAGATTCGCTCCAAATCGAACGCAACGCAAACGCCTCGAAACGATTCGAAACGCTTTGATTCCACTTTTATTGTGCGCACTGCCAGAGTGTGGAATACTTTGCCCGAGTGGGTGTTTCCCGATAGATATAATTTGGGTGTCTTCAAGTCGCGAGTGAATCGGTTCCTTCTAGGCAAGCGTGCTCCATCGTAGACCGCATCGTTGCTTAACATCAGGCGAGATGGTGGTCAAACGCAAGCCTTAATTGAATAAAAAAAAAAAAAAAAAAAAATAGTCAAACAGTTCAAAATAATCAACCAGTTCTAAATCAAATAATCAATACACCCAATTGCTGAATAATAATCATACAGATAAAAACAATCTCTGGGGCCTTCTGGGGTGCCAGAGCAAGTCAGTCAGTTTGTTTGGCTAAGTGGTAGAATAAGCTAGAGACCCCGGGTTCGATTCCCAGCCGGGCAGATGTTTGAATGATTAACTTCAATATCTGCTCTGGGTCTGGGTGTTAGTTGTCCTTATCTTTGTGTGTTCCATCATTCCATGGCATCCCCGACTTGTCCTTGTCTTTGTGTTCCATGGCACCCCCGACACAGGGTATCCTAGTGGGGAGCTATGAGTGTGAAACGTTCTTATTATTATTATTATTTAAAAATTGTGGGATATGGTTATGATGATGATGATAAATTCTCCATTATTAGCTAAGTATTTTCATAGCCTCTAAAGTTCTAACTCGCAGGAAAAGCAGATCGATCTCAAACTTTGCAGACCTCTTCAAACTTTAATGCAATCGCCTTCATTCAAACAGCCGAGCCGCCGGTCTTGATAGATAAGCGAAGTTAGAGAGAGACGGTTGACAGCTATCTCTGTCGCGTGTTTGAGATTTTAGAATATTTTAAATTGGTAAAAATAAAATTAAGAAAGGAGCAGGGAAAGTATTTGATGTTTGTTTTCTTTTTTTTCAGTCGTTTCAGCGTCATACAGACATACTTTCAGTTATAGTGTTAGTGTACGCGAAAGAGAGGTCCGACGTCTGTCTCTTTCTTCTTAAGGGTTAAGGATTCCTATGCTGAAGATGAGATATTATCCCGGTCACTGTCGATCTTGGACAGTGCCCTCGACCGAATACTAAAGTTTGTATAAACAGTTTGACGAGTCGAGACAGTCACTAGAACAATCATTTGTTTGCTCGACCGAGTGTGCTCATTTACTGTCTCGTCACTGTACTCGTTACGTGTAATCAACCTATACCTACGTCACATAGACCACTACTAAATAATAGTCAATTAAAAATATAACTACAATAGAATAGGTATGTAACATATAGGGCTACATATTAAGGGCCTTGTAGCAAATAGCAATGATACCCAAAATTGTCAACTAACCTAACTGGTCCAATCGTAACAATACGCCGTGCCAGTTCAAGCCATGCGACGTTACGTTACATAATGAGAGTGCTCTACAATGCTAACATTCACTTTCTAAACGCTGGTGTTGTAAAACATTGGGCAGCGTGTTGACAAGTCGGAATACGGCATTAAGTTGTTGACAAGTTTATCGGTAAACTGGCCTTTGGGCCAATACATCGTTTTGGTTGTAAGAAAGGGTACTTACTATGTATGCTAAGCCTAGGGTTGCAATCCATCCGGATTTCCCCGGATTTGTCCTAGTTTAGAGAGCATCCGGGGAGCGTCCGGGCAAGGCTTCATTTTAAAAGGGCTCAATATATATAGTCATCATTATGAATAGCTTTTACAGATACGGACAAACCAGAAATTTGGAAAAAAAACAACAGCTTTTTCGACCTGATTGGCGCAGCGTTAATAAATCCGCCTCATAAGCCAGAGGTCCCGGGTTCGATTCCCGATTGAGCAGATGTTTGAATGATGACTTTAAAATATCTGTCCTGTGTCTGGGTATTAGTTTTACTTGTCTTTGTGTCGTGGCACCTTCGACACAGAGTATCCTAGTGGGAGCTATGAGTGTGTTTAGGGGGGGGGGGGGGGGGGGGGGGGGTTATTAAAACTAAAAAAATTGGTTGCCTGTAAAGTCGGTATACGGGCGAAAGTTTTACGTGACAACGACTTTGAGTGGTAAAATAATTTTAATGTGAATATTCATTCGTATAGTAGGAAGAAGGATGAAATAATAGTAACAATTTAAAAAAATTATTTATACAAAGAATTATATTTAAAACATTAATTTATACAAAGAATCTCGCACTGAATTTCATATTAACAAAATTTTATGTCTGTCTCTCTCGCTCTTAGGCGGGCTAACCATGCCCGAGTGGAAGGGACGCGTGCCTCTCACTCGCTCTCATTGTGAGCGCATAACGTGAGCGGAGCGTAACGCAGTTTCTTGAAGTGTCACCCGGCAAACCAATTTATAAGACGTTGTCACGTCAAAAAGAATTAATAATTCAATTTTTCTCAGATTTGGTTAACTTTTGCATAGAGGTTTAATGTAGTCATAACCCCCCCCCCCCCCCCCCCCCCCATAAGCTACTAGAAGAAATATGTGCAATAACTAAGGACGGTAGGCAGATTTAGGTTTATTGTTTAAAAATATAAAGTAATAAATCAATAGTAAAAAAAGGACAGTAACCGTATTCATACTTTTACTATTATAAAATTAGTGACATGTTTGATGGTGTTATAGGCAGGGCCTTTATTTGCTATGAGCACACGAGCACGTAACGCGCCGCGTTACGTCAAATCCATGGAATCGACATGGAATGGTATTCCGTATGCCAATGTCAAAATTTAAAACGCGATGCCACGCTAAGACTGAGCCGCGTTCACGTTACGTGCGTGTGATGACGTCACGAGTTTTTGGCGTGGAATATGATGGTAGATAGCGAATAAGGGCCCTGATCATTCATGTGATCACCAAAGTCATTGATAAACACTTTAGTACCTTCACTTCGTTTTTACATCGACGCCATACACCTCAGTATCAACTCCCAAATTATTGCCAACATAAACTTAAAAAATTAGAATTGCTAACAAGTTTCGCATATATCAAGCTTATTTCCAAGAGGATATGGCGCTTAAGGAATTTGCTTTTTTAGGGTCCCGTGGCTCTGACGCGCTCCGTTCCGCTCGGTGTTCAATTGTTCATCTGCATAAGAAACGACGTTGTTCGACGGAGAGCTAAAAACAGCTTGTCGAGTCAATCACTTGCCAATCATAGAAGTCTGGAAGCCTGGAAGTTTTACTATTTTTGTTTTCTTAATTTTTGGTGTGCATATAGATAGTAACTATCTACTCTTTTCATATTTCTTTATATTTTAGTCTTAGTTTTTTCTTGTAATTTGTTTGGTGTGTAACAAAGTCTCTAATCAATTCTTTTCTATTTCAAAGAGTTTATTTATTAATTTATTTTTATGGCAAAAATGCTGTCTAAGATATAGGACGTTTACCTAGGAGGTCATTGTTATCACTGATTTTATCCACACTATTTAAATTGTAGTTTTTCAATTAACTTTACCAATTAGGAAGTAATATTTTTTAATCGTGTTGTTTCTCATAGACCAAGTCATTTTTAACCGACTTCAAAAAAGGAGGAGGTTATCAATTCGACTGTATGTTTTTTTTTTCTTTTTTTCGAAATCAACGTCATTCCAGTGGCCGTAAATATAATATAATAATGTCTAGGGAACCCAAAGCTTGTCTTGACACGCACTTGCCCTCTTTTTATTCCTATCAAGCTCATGAATCGTTAAAATCTTCGCTTCAGTATATTTTAATGATTAGTTTTGACTTTTTTTATTGGTTTCGTATTTCTATAACTACTTGGTTTTATTATGTTTTTACGGCTTTATTATTTTATTATTGATGCTGGTTTTGAAATTTAACAATAAAAATGAAAATATTAATAACTAGATAATTTAATATTAATTAATGTGTTGTTCGATCATTGATATGTTATACAGGGTTATATGGAAAGGGTATGCTAAGCCGAAAAAGGCTCATAGTACTCATTACTATAATAATACAAAAAGTAGCAAATGTGTTAATCCTGAGTATAAGATGCCTCTACCCATCTTAAGGTCGCCTGGAAGAGAATACTCTTAGCGATAAGACGGCTAGTTGTTGCAATAGTTTATTGTGTGTCCGTGTCCTTTTTTTTGTAATTTCCAGTATGAACAGTAAAGAGTTTATCTATCTATCTATATCAAATTTTATCCAAATCTTACCAACAAACAGTCCATCTATTTGCAACCTAAAGCATAAAAACCTAATAAAAATCTATACAGGGTTAATACGAATAAAACGAAAAATCTTAGTTCTCTCCAACATTTATTGGTCGAAAAATAAATTAAAAACTTTGGATATCAACAAAGGCCAGAAATCGTATAAATAAATACCTAAAGGATCTACTCTTAACATAACAACATATTTACAATTCCTTACCTATACATTAGGTAATCGACCTTCTTTCTATATTACAAGTCACTCTTATCCAATTTTTAACATTTTATTTATACGTCCCTTCATACAGGATATCAGGCAGAGGTACATTAAATATATACATAAAACAAACAAGCTTTTATTGCATTGTCTTCGGAGTTACCCATTATACCAAATTTCAGCTCAATCGGACATCGGGAAGTGGTTCAAAATTGAGTTGCAACATTTGATTCACATAAATAAGGGAAGTTAAATAAAAGCTTGTAATAAGTATAAATATGAAGAAGATAAGATTTGTTATATTTATTGATTTAAATTGTGATGAAGTTAACGATTTATGCGTGACTATTGCAATAATGACAGAGGCTTCATTATAATTTTAATTAATCAAAAAGTTTCATGGGCAAGCTTTTCTACATCATATCTTTTGTTCTACAAAATATAATGATTTTAAATGACAATAATATCACGTGGTTTAAAATTAGATGAATCACAGAATCTGAGTCTGCCACTTTCACACAAATATAACATTAAGTATTTATATTTTCATAAAAGTTAAAAAATTTAAGGAATGTTTTAGAATAAAACTCAATATGCGAAATACAGAGAAGCTGCCTTTAAATATTTTGACTACTTAAAAATAGCCCTGTACTTAATTCTATAGGTGCAGTAAAGCATCTTTTCCAAGTGAAAAGAGCAAAATAATTGTGTTACTTCTGCCAAAATAGCATGTAAATGTGCAAAGCGGTTGCCAAAACCAATTTAGTGTGACCTAGTGTGGGAAATTTCGGCTGTAAATCGCTTGCATACGTGTATATTTCTTTTAAAGTGCTATGTTTAGTACTTTACCTATTTAAAATATACATATATACTTATGTATGGCTTGGTGAGATATTATCGAACAGCTATATAATATTTTTTCTATTATTAAGGCTAGCGCACAACGGATCTGTAGGTTATACACGTAGATCATCTGCACGGGCACATACTGCTGCGTTGTGAATTGTGAACAAAACTTCAAATTCATTTGTTTCGAATGTCTTAAATTCACAGTAATACAAATAAATACATTAGGTCATTCAGATTGTAAATTTTATGGAACTTGTATGAGACATAACACACCGCTTTCGTGACTTGCACGTCTGTGCCTCCTGTGCAAAATGATAAAACTCGAAGGACACTACTTTTGAGTTGTATCATTTTGCACGTGTATGTAGACGTAATGCATTGTGCCATGTCTCTAACAGAAGTATGCATTACAAGTTTCCAACGCAGTAATTTGTACACGTGCATATCTACGTGTACAGAACCGGTGTGCTCTAGCCCTTATAGCAAATCTTATCTTTGTCTATTTTATTTGCAATTAAAAATAAATAAATATAAAAAATAATAGTAAGTACGACAGAACTTTAGACTAACAATAATTTTAGTTTTAGTGCTTTTTACAATATTACTGTTTATTTTTATAGATGACATAATTATAATGAAAATGAAAATATAATAAACATTGCTTATCGTTTCGTTTCACAGATATTATATTACAAACATATTTTATACATATTAAATCACCAAATACATATTAATTTTTTAAATTTAATTGGTATTTAATATTAATTAGTATCTCTGCCTCCACCTACTATTTTACATTATCCAAACTCAATCCAGACTTAAAATATGGCCGCCTTTTATTTTTACAGCAATTATTTAACGATACATCGCAAAAAATATACATCGTACTTCATAAAATATTGTAATGAAAACGCCCATTATTTTTAATTAAAAAGAAATTTAACTTGATTTTAATGGCTTGAGTTATAGTTTTGTAATAAATCTAACAATTTTACTTAATTTTATAATAGTGCTGATTTTGTTTTACATAGATATCTAATTAACGTTGTCGGTTTCGTTCTTTGAATTACATGAATTCAATAAAACCAATCTTGAAAGTTTAAGTTGACAGAACTAAATTGACTAAAAGTATTATAGTTATGTTTTTGTCTAATAGATCACAATAACAGAGACAGCTATAGTTTTAGTAAGTCAGGCTCAGATCTGTCAACTAAAGTCTTCAAAATTCTCTTGATTCAGTGTTAGCAATATAAAAATGTTTGATAAACAATATGAGCGTTATCACTAAACATTTTAGAACAATCAACTATTATGCGAAATATCATTTCCTACCTATCATTACTCCGAAAGAACATTTCCAGGATTCACAATTTTAGGAATTTGTCGCGACCGTTTTAGTACCTACCAGATACAACTCAACTTTTATAATAAATCACTGCATAATATCAAAACTTCTAACACACAATATTGTTCAAATCTCCGACGGTATGTTGTGTGAAGTTTGATTGCTCTAAGTGACTTGTCATAAAGATTGAGTTGTAAGTAACCGATTTTACTTTTAATTATACTAACATTAGTATATTACAAAAATAGTTTTAGAAGTTTCAAGAGGTAGCTCAAGCTATAATTTCATTAATACTAATACTTTTCACTAAAAATTAAGTAAGTACATAAATTAGTGGAAAATTAGTGAGTTTCTTAATCAGTCTGTTTTATAAGATGTATTCGTTTTAATTTTTAGCGTAATACTTAATTCATTTTTATTTGTATCGTTATAAAAGTATGAAATCTTCAAAATCCAAATAACTATGCCGAAGACCGGATGTCGATTCTGTTCTATCATGTTTTGAGCTAAACCAAATCTGGTAGCCACAAAAAAATTCTATCCTTTTCTCACATACTGCGATGAGATGCAGATAATTTTGGTACTCTCAGATAAGTTTAGTTTGAATGGTATCACAGAATCAACACCACTGTATTCGCTGAGGACGGCGGATTTTAAGAAGCTAATTTTAATGAGTTTAATATTAGAGAGATTAATTTGGTAACCATTTTTGTTTTTTTATAATTAAGTAATTATTATTTTAATATCGAGGAACGAATACATCTTACGCCGAGATTTGACTCTGTTTCGATCAAAAATTTTTACTAAAAATAAAAAGATCTAAAATAAATTGATTTTAATATATCTACCGTTTCAAACTATAAGGACATAAAACATTGTTGTCCTTGTCTGATGAGTTCGAAATAATAAAGACAGAATTAATTTTAGAACTTCTGTCAAATTTAAATTTGTAAAATTATATGAATTTGAGATAAAAATACGAACAATTTTTTATATTCCATGTCCGAAAGCTAAATTATAAGTTAAATTATATTAGTTATTTTTAGTAAAATTTTTCGACCTTCGTAAAATAATAAGTACAATAAAATATTTTAGCGAATTGCTAATAGCACCAATGTGTTAGGAAAAATACAAAAAATGTCGTAAAAAGGTAATAAATACAATATTAACTTTTAAAATGATGGTGGACAAAAATGACCTAAGAGACATTTGAAATTAATTGTCCTTTACGCCATTTTTGACCAGGAATTATTTTCAAGCAACTCGAAAATAATTCTAATCCATTCTGAGTATTGAATTCAAAAGCTTATTTATAATTGATTTAGTCATTAAAGACAAAAATTGCATTTATCACCTTTTCCGTCTTATAAATTAAAATATAATTAAAATACAAAATAAAACTTAATACAAAAGGGCATGATTTAGTTTTACAACCTCCGACTGAGCAAACAAACGAGTCCTGTCAAAAATTTTCGCTAAATTTATTTTATTTTAATTATTTTTTAAACTCAACGAAAATTTTTTGACAAAACCAGGCACGATTATAGGATTATGTTACTTATTGATACTAAAACGGTCTCACAATTATAACTAACTTTGTTATTTTAAAATCGAAAAAATATTAATTTCTCAGAATTTATTTTAAGCTTAGATTACTGATTACGTTTAGGTGTTTTCTGAATAAAACTATTTTTAGATTTAGACACAAATATAATATAAGAAAGAAGATTTCGCAAATGTGTTTTCGAAAGCATATCAAAAGGCTTTTGAATAACGGGTGACCTCGAATAAATCGCCGGTCATCTCTTTCTATTTTTACGGAATTTGCATTTAGTGCATGATCAATTCAATTTCATATTTTATACGGCAGCGAAGATACGGTAGGTTATTTTTAACTAGTTTAAAAAAAATTGTTGACATTTTGCTAGTATTATTGAAAAGAAATAAGACGCTATTTTAACGCTGTTAAATTATGATAGCTTAGAGAAAGTTGGACAAAATCGACACCATTGTGTACGTAGTCGAGATTTAATAAATAAATATATTCTATTTTTAATAATTTACAAAAAAAAATAGAATGAACACAGCATCAAATCAGCGGTCTTCTTTTTATACTATACAAACCTTACCAAATTGTTAACCCACGTCTCTTTTCAATTAGATAAGTGGGAAAAGGATGTCAACAACTTTTGAGCTCTCTTTAGTTACAGTTCAAAACTAGTACAAATTCTATACAATGCGACACAGATTTTCATAATAGCAGACGAGGACGCTGTTACGACGCCTGCCGTTTGATCAAAGCTTGTTTGTATATTGTAACACTTATTTTACACAAACAAGAAATTATGTTACAGCTGCAGTTTTGCTCTTGATCATTCTTTCAACCTATGTCACAGAATAAATGAAGTTTATACAAAAAAGGTTATTTTCTGAGGATATCACTTTGCAGTTTATACTGTTTAAAGCTAGTAATTTGCCTTAACCATGTTCATTTAAATAGCAACTCGAACGCAGAATGCTGTTTCGCCCAAATGGGGAAATAATCAATTTTAATGTTGTTAACGACAGGAGCCAGTTTCATAGAAAAAGTTAAATGTCAAGCATTCAAATGAGGCGTCGTTTATGTGAAATTAAATGTCGTATTTTGTTTAATACAGTACATATCTTTACTTGTATGTTTTTATCCTTTTTCGATTACAGAAATAGTCACAAATGAAAAAGGAAGGAGATTGAAATTTTAATATATTTCATTTTCATATACGAACCTAACAATTTTATCCTAATTATTTTTGAAACTTTATCAGATCTAATAGGCCGTAATTAACAGTACACTTTAAAAATCTAATTAAATAGACAAAAATAATTTATTCAGAAAACACCTAAAATAATCATTTATATAAAATTATAAATTGTTTTATTCTAGCGGACTGATAGTAGAGATTCAACATTGGGTCGTCATTCATTGTCCCACGAGGGCGACGGAAAGCGATGCGATGTGTTTTACCAAAACATAGCTGCAAAAATAGTATACGTGGAAGTAATGTTAGCTAGCTGTAGCTGTCCCACCTGCAGTGACATATGGAACCTTGTCGATAGATGAACTGACGTAGACTTGACAAAATCGTACTAAACCGTGAAAAGTTTACGGTTTTGTCTATGGTCTGGTTAGTCATGTTTTCAAGTTTTAGTCAAATTTAAACATCAAGTTGTAAAATTCCATACTTGCACTGCACCAGTGCAAGTGTGTTGTTGTCGACCGACATTTTGTCGACAAAACATGCCAAATTTGACGTTTAAAATCGACCAAACTGATTTTGTCGACAACAATGTCAAACTTTTAGATTTTCATACTTCAACTGCAGTAAGTTTGTTAGAATTACAGGAACAAGACTTTCCAACTGACCCATTTATAAGTCTACTAGGAACCACTTCCCAGGAAACTAATAAAGTCTACTAATATATACATTTCCAGTAGTTATCGACATTACTACTTAATAGTACTATTGGAAACGACCTACGTCATATAGATCACATTCAGCAGAGCTACTTTTTAATATTATCGCATCGCATCGCTTTACCAAAGTCGCTAACAACTAGCCTAACACACGCCGCGACAAAACCTTCTCCTCTCTCCCTGATATGCTATGAGTGAGCACGCAATAAAAAGAGACGACACCATTTTGTCTGTTTCGGCTTGTTAGGCTGGACAATGCGTTAGTAATTAAAAAGTCAATTAATTATTTATTACTAATTACACAGCACAACTAATGAAAACTAATATGAGAGATAATACTAAGAAAAATTCTGTTAACGATTGAGTCTCAAGCTGAATTTGTGAAAATACAGAAAAGTTAGCAGCCATTTTTAATTGAAAAAAAATATATAATTGTTAATCATTGTGTATTAGAATTGGCAAAGCTGCCAGCCAATTCTGCTGTAACGAAATTGAGTCTTTTCTTTTTCAAATTGATTGAAAAATATATTGATCATAATTACGTGAAGACTGACAAAGTTGCCAGGTAGTTCTGTAGTACGAATTCATGAATAAAACAAGTAAATTAAATAGGTCTATAACTTTTCATAAAGTCATTGTAACTACTTGGTGTCGCTGTCGATATTCGATGTAATACTTTTCTTATAGCGATCTTTTTCGTGAAAAATGGCACGACAGCACTCTCGCGAATAATATTTGCTGAATAATGAACTCTATCCTTTTCTCAATTATTGACGTTAAAAGAGATAAAGACAATTTCAGACCTACAATATTAGTTTCAGTTTAAAGTTCAGAGATTGTTAAATATATTTTCCAAATTAATGAAAATTAAACCCGATACCACGGCGGCGGCGGTGGCCGCCGCTAAATCGAACAAATATTTTTGCAGTAAAGCTTTGGTTTCCTAGGAAAGCGGTGCCGTCATATAGCGGCCGTAATATTACGGACGTCAAAAGGCGGCCGTCTTGACGGTGACGACATGTGGAAAGTTCCACGGCCGTTTTAACGCACCGTCAGTAATTTTTTTAAAACAAACGTCAAACGAAAAGTATCCAAGATAGAAAATGGACGACCTTGATTTAGCTTTAGTAATTTACTTGGAGGATGAACTATCATCAGAAGGGGAAAATAGTCGTATGGCGGAAGACGATTTATTCAAATCTCGTGGTACTGAAGGTGCATTTGAGATTTTAGTACGTCGCCGTTTACTATAAATTTCGTCGTCCTCGCTGCTCCAAGAGTTGGAACTCATTTTGTACGAAAAAAACACAAATACGTATTTAAAATAGCTTCACCGCTATCAATGAAACGTTCCCGAAACCATATGACACCGACAAGACGGCCGTCATGCAAATGGCGGCACCGCTTTTTGACGTTACGGTGTCAGTTACCGCTCTCTAGGAAACCGCGCCATCTTGTTTACATAGACAACGTTCTAGTGACGTCATTCACCGCTGTATTACGGCCGCTATATGACGGCACCGCTTTCCTAGGAAACCAAAGCTTAACCCATTGTCATCACCAAACAAAATAACTTATAAAATTAAATGTAGTCATAAAGGTAACAGTCATGGTCAAACAGGTTATATTGGTACTCCTAGTCATAAAGGTAAAAAGTCATAGTCAAAAAGGTAATTGCTTATTATATGGTATACTCGTATTAGTACTCCATTTGGGATTATATTTTCCACACCCCATTTTTCACCACAAAAAAGCTATTCAAGGGCAACCGGCCAATGAATACCGATATTTAACGAATTCACGGAGAAGTTTACAAGTTCCCGTGCCACTGAGACGGTAATTACAATAATTACAGCCAGTTACAAAAAGAAACATCGTAGAGTTGAAAGAGCGCCGACGGTCGGCTAAGCACCTGGGTATATTTTATGGCCCATTCCCAGAGTCTTACCGAGTAGTTTAAACCACTCGGTTAGTTAAAACTACTCGGTACAGTTGTTCCTTCCCAATAGTTTTTACGTATGAAAGTTTAAATGCAATTACTTTTTCGTGGCTGCAGTTTTAAATGTTGGTTGTTTTAGGGTAAGGCTTTATACGAAAAAAAAAAGATTATTTAAATCGTTATAGCAATGATAGTATTTTTTTTTATGCGTTAACATTTTTCTCCCGTCCCTGAGAACAAAGGGGTTAATTTCAAAATGTGACAAAAACAAGAACATTATTTTTACAAAACAAAAAACAAAAACCGACTTCAAAAGACCGACTATTGAGTTATTCATCTATTTGTCGCGCACGTACTTAATGCAAATTTAAGACTTATATGGTTTTCTCATGGATACCATTATCAGAACTGGACTAAATTGAAATGGGACCAAATGTGAAGCGTCAGCTTTCTAATAAAAAAAGAATTATCGAAATCGATTCACCCAGTCAAAAGTTATGAGGTAACAAACATAAAAAAAAATTATAAAAAAAAACATACAGACGAATTGATAACCTCCTCCTTTTTTGAAGTCGGTTAAAAAATTGATTGGAGTGTATTTAAAAACAATTGAAAAAATAAAGGGTTATGTAACATTATAACCTTTAAGGGGGTGAAATGATATCATAATGTAGGTATTAGGTATGTGTGAAAAAAAATACAGCGAATAAATTGTTGACTGTAATATTTAGCTACACGGACAATGCTGAGAACATATGCTAGTTATAACATATAACAATTTAACATTTAAAGTCATTTACGTCAACTTCAAAAGCAGAAAGTCATTTACGCCAATTTTCAAACGAAATCTACCCAACAGATTCCCCGACGCGAGCCCCCGCGATCTTTAATTACCCAGACATACCAGAATTACCGTGATTGCGCACCAGATGCCAGACTAGCTTCTTGTTATGACTCATTGCACTGTAATTTACGACTGAACTGATTATGTGCCTGGTAGAGATGGTATTTAGCGATTAGGTTGACGTTTTACTCTTTTTGTACTCAGCAGGACGCTGACCCGAGCAAGTTGCGCTTGGTACTCCTTGAAAAAGATCACCGAATCTGATAGAAACTATAGTCGGAGTATGCGACTCAATCTTACGTGAGTAGTCCCGTATATTTTATAACAGATTTTGCAAACGCGGAAATAGTATTTTTTACGTTGTCAAAATTAAAAATGAAAACGAAAACTTTAAACACATTTGTAGTTTATACTACAAAAAAAAAAAAAAAAGTATAAATGAAAAAAGCTCATTAGTAACTTATGTTACTAATGAGCTTTTTTCATTTATACTATTGAGGCCTTTGCCCAGCACTGGGACACGATAGGCTGAGAAAAAAAAATGCGGTTTATTTTACCAAATCATTTCAATCAAAAACATTAAACTGTTGAAAACAAACTTTTTGAGGGGTTCCCAACCAGTCACACCAAAACGAGTCACAGTGTGACTCGTTGGGATTTTTTTCCCAACCAGCCACACTGTGACTCGTTGGGAATCTTTTTTTCAGGCAAATATAAAATGCACAAGTAAACGAGATAGCCTATAAGCAAAGCAACCTTTCGCGCTGCGAATTACTGTGATTAACACCACACCAGGGCATTATTCTCGCGCGTTCGATATTATCTCGCCCACGTTTACTCTCGTGACTTTTTCATTGAAAAAAAAAAACTTATTCAACAACTGAGTTAATTGAGAATCAAGCGATTTTACCTGCTAAATGTAGTCAAATTAATAAGAAGTAAAAAGCTTTTTTTAAAGTGATCACGGAACAGCAGTGCTGTATTTACACTTGTAAATTAGCAAGGAAGGATTGAAAATGAAAAAGTGACAGAACACTGCTGCATTACTAAACACATGTAATCTCAAGCAAGGGAGAAAAATAATATCACACGAGCCAGAATCAGTCTCCAGATGTTGTGAAACTGCCTCGAACAGACATAACAGCTGACTCACATCGCTTATAATTAATTATGAGTGACATGTTGATATTAGCAGAACTGCACTGATTTGTTTCATGACTCAATTTCATTTCGACATAATTTTATGAATGAAGGCGTTTGACCTGAACGAGTTACTGGCTAGGCGTTTGACCATAGCTCGACTGATAATAATATAACAGTACTAATATTACAAATGTGAATGTAAGTTTGTTTGTTACGCTTTCACGCGAAAACTACAACCGATCATCATGAAACTTTGTACACATATTCTTGGAGGTATTAGAAGTAACATGGGATATTTTTTACTAAAAAAAATTGACCGCGGGTGAAACCACGGGATGCAGCTGGTGGAATATAAAGCGGCCTTTAAAATGGGGCTAACAAAACGCGGTAAAACATATCTAAGGACACTACACGTTTGTCTAACCCTTTTTAAATTATCTTTTTGCTTATTATTTCTGGTGTGAACAATAAAAAGTTAATCTATTTCGAACTAGCTGCGCCCACGGTGATGAAAAACGGTGGTGATGATGAAAACGTAGCCTCTTTTTCTGTACCCCTGACAACGCCAATGGATAATTTTATGGTCATCGGTTTAGTTATGGCGTGAAAGCTAATAACCTCACGATCGCATTTATATTATTAATTAGGATTAAGCAACCAGAAAATCCCACAAAACACTGAGAAAAATGCGCATCTAACAACCGCTAACAGAATGATGAATTCACCTAAAGTAAACTAGTGCTAATAATCGTACTGTTGGGTGATATCAGTATGCTCCGTACTTTAAATGAATTCATCATTATTTCAGCAGATTTTTTTCTCAGTGCACAAACATACACAACATTCATAAACCCGACTAACACATGCAAACTAAGACCGTGTCTGACTGAATGACTCGAGTTCACGATTCTCGAAACATTCGCAGGCTGACCTTGCTGGTGCAGTCACCCCTGGCTGCGTGAGATGTCTAGATGTTTCCTGATTATCCATAGATAATACGATGACTAAGAATACAGCCTATAACCAATCGAACTTATAAAAAAAAATCAAGTTCGAGTCGGACTTCGAACGAAGGGTTCCGTACCATCTATAAAAACAGCAAAAACGCGTTTGTTGTATGGGAGCCTCCTTAAATATTTTATTTTGTTTTTTAGTATTTGTTGAATATTTATGTTACCGGCAACAGAAATACGAGTACATCATCAGTGAAAATTTTAACTGTCTAACTATCACGGTTCATGAGATACAGCCTGGTAACAGACGGACGGACAGCAGAGTCTTAGTACTTAATAGGGTCCCGTTTTACTATTGGGTACGGAACCCTAAAAACTGAAGATGGACAAAGGCTTTCAAAAATTTTTGAATTTACGTTTACGGTCGGTTGCTAAGAAATGGATCAGACTTTCGGGTGCCTTGCTTCCTGAGATATCATATTTTATTCTGACTGCTTTTTAGAGAAATAGAAACTTAAGTTTCAAACATACAAAGAAGTAAATAATAGTAGTTAGGTAGAAAATACGGTCAAACCTTCTTTCAGTACCATGGACATCATAAAGCAGAAATATTTATTGACCATAATAATTATCAAATGTTACAGGAAAGTTACTTTTATAAAGATGTAAAGCTTGACTGTTTGTCTGTCCACTTTTTCACTGTCTCAAAAAAGGCGAAGTTTTTAAGGTATTAATTAACCTGTTAATCCAAAGTTGACATGACAGATTATGGCTTAGGCACTCGAGGCGTCGTTAGATTTGTGTTTACGTCAAAAAATGCAATTTTTCCGTTATTTTTTGTAATAATACTGAGACATACCAGTTTTGTCATAAACCACGTTTTTATAGTTAATTATCCAAATAAAGTTTATTGTTCTGCTAGTTTTATGGTGCCATAAAATGTATGCTTTCAGGTGTTTTTACAACGGCAGCAGTGGCCAAACCAGTTTGCAGAAATTTAGTACCGATCTAACGGTTAAAATAGTAATTATTGAAAAAACTTTTTATGCAAAACGCTTAGGTTAACGCTAAAACTGGTCTAAGTTTATGCCAAACTTTAAGTCGCTTGTTTATACATATAACAGAAAGGTGTAGTAATACTTAAGGGTGTTCTTCTACACGTTATATTAAACAACTTTTGTGACACAAATTTGCTAAATTCAAGAAAAAGAGTCTCCATCTCCATAATTTTGCAAACTTTTGTTCTAGAAGTTGTTCACTGTAGAAGAACACTCTTAAGTATTACTACACCTTTCTGTTACACCTTGCATAGTTCCTGAGATAATTAGGCGTGACATATAGACATCGAAGTCTCACCATAAAGGTTCCGTTGTTTTTTACTTTTTAAACCACGTCTTCAGAGTAGCTTAACTCCTGAGACAGACATAACGATGTTTTCCTCTAATAAATCTCAGATTGTCTGGCGTCCGATTTTATTTATTTGTTTTCAAGCGAACAGTGCAAACAACTTGGAAAAGGGTTAAAGTACTTTGAAAATAATTATGTATAGTTTGGAATACTTATAAAGTCGTTTTATGTTAAAGAGCAGTTTTAGTAAAAGGGTGGATTAATAGTCAGATTTTTTAACTTTTAATTTCTTCTCTTTACTTTTTGAATGTTCGAGTATGATTATGATTATAAACCAGAGATAGGCAAATGAAAAATGCAATCCCAATAAACTCTAGCAACATCTTTTATATGCTATTGAGTGACGAGACGAGCAAATCGCTCGCCTGATGTTAAACGTCACGTTTGTCCATAACAGGTCTGCGCCACCCAGAATTTTGAACTCGCAGAATTCAAGACCATTCGCCCTCCATTTCTCTTGACATGGGAGATTTCTATTTCCCGTGACACTACCAGTGGTGCCATGGGTAGAACTGCATTTCCCGTGACACTACTCTTTCGCAAGTAGTGCCACTGGAAATTTTATCTCCCTTGGCACTACTAGGTTATCTATCCTTTTTAATAAATATGACTGCATAATAATATCGTAAACTACCTACTTGGAAGTAGTGCCATGGGAAAGTAAAATTACCTATGACACTACTGGTAGTGCCAAGCAGTAGTGCCACGGGTAATGGACGCCATTCGCGGCACAGCACTGCGCTCGTCACCCTGAGATATAAGATGTTTAATCTCCTATTTGCCCCGAAATATCACTGGAAACAATGCCCTTCCAACTGGAACACAGTTATCTTTGTTATTATAAAAAGTTCATCTGTCTTCCTACTAAAAGTAAGATCGCACACGTCAAGCTGCTCATCAAACATTTTTCTGCAACTGTCATTGAAAGTACCTGTTAATTTCACAGCATGAGAGATCGAACCTCACGACAGTCTAGAAAGCGGCCCTAGTTGACTGCACCTCGGAGAAAGAACCGAATAATGAAAAGAGTAATGTAACTCCACCGTAATAATATCTCATTTGACATGTGAAAGTGATGTTGCACAAATAATAAGGTTGTTTGGATTGGAGTAATTTATACAGGGTTATTCATAAAGGGTATGCTAAGCCGAAAAGGGCTCATAGCACTCATCATTTTGAACAACTTTTACTATGGGACCAACAGGAACTCGCGAAAAAAAACAGCTGTTCCATACATTTTGTCGACAGTCAGTGTCGACCCATAGTAAAAGTTGTTTGTAATGAGTACTATGAGCACTTTTCGGCTTAGCAAACCCTTTCTGTATAACCTGTACAGATAGACATTAGACAACTGTTTTAAAAAGTACGTAATTATGGACAACCAGTTACAAAGTACATAATTATGGACAGCAACAAAGCACGCAGTTATGGATCTGCAGACATGGTAAGTATAACTTTAGTCTAGGTTTCTAAGTGGTGGTCTTATTGCTTAAAGCGTTATTTTCTTCCAGTATTAGAAAAGGACTACGTAGATCCGTTATTATGGGCATACGAATCACTATTGCTTTTACTCATATTTCTGATATAAATCTTTCAATTATGTCTCATTCACTTTTTACCATTCAAACTAGAATAATATCTCATCTTTTTTTAAGTAAAGGATTTTTTTTTACAACAATTAAATTAACCATTTAACATCACATTGACACGGAATCACTTTAACGCAAAAAGCCATTGCATAAAATCCCTAAATCGAATTTTTACGCATAATTTCATAAGTTCTAAAACCATGTTCCATAAACTTGCATGAAATTCATTCGTATAAAATCATAAACATTCGAATTGAGAACTGTATACAACTTTTCCATTTCACAAAGAATGCTTTTCGAATACAAGTCGTAAATCAATAACGGTAGGGTATAAAACTACTCAGAACATGACTTCACTTTGATGATGTCAAGAATAAATCACATTTGTTAGTATTGGCATTAAAAAGTCGATTCGTAAAAGCTTAGAGCTTTCGCATACTCGGTACTTTTAGTGACGTTGGCTGGCGATGATTTTGAGGTTAATTTGATGAGGTATTATTATACCTCATAAAATATTTGCGATTAACTAATCCTCGTTCCTCTTTTCAAATTCAAACTGAATTGAATTGAATTCTTTATAAACGCGTTAACTTTGGAGAAATTAAACAGTGTTTTGTCCAAGAAATTCTAGTTCAAAATTGAGTGCCAAATATCTGTCTATAATTCAATGATTCAAAGCCAATCTACTTCATAATCTTGTTAAGACTAAAACAAAAAGATGTCATTTACTAACATAAAAAACTTATTGAATAAAGTCACGATTAGTCATAATTACTAACTGTGCCAAGTGCGCGCAAGATCTTAGCTTTTACGACGTCTATAAAGTGGAAATAGATTTTTCCAACTACTCACATGATCTCACGTCCCTTTGTTTAAAAACCTTTGAAGTAACAGAAAATCTTTCATTTAATTCGACCAATTTCACTCAAAACTGAAATGAAAAATGGCCGCCACATTTGACATCTTGGAATTTTAGACCAATTTCTTTCAACGTTAAAAAGAAAAATGGCCGCCACATTTGACAGTTGTCGTTTTTAAATCATTTATGAGAAAAATGCCGCTACATTTCACATCGTGTTTGAAAATAAATGCGGGATGTAGATGTTTGATTCACAAGATTAATGTGTGAATGTTCGAGTATGATTTATTATTTGGGCTAATTTAGAGATGAGCGGACTGCTTTGGACGTTAAATTAATTGTTTTAGCAATATTAGCTGTTTTCATAACTACAAGACCGTCTCTATCTCTATTTTTTTCTGTTTGTAATAATTGTATTGTTGTATATCGAATCAATTATTTATTTAAAACATAACCAGTGTTTATAAAAAACAGTGTTTAGTAAATTATTGCTGATATTTTTTTACGTTACTCTAACTTCATTCACATGCTGGTTTACTATTCATCTATAATTGAATATAAAAAAATATAATTGATGTGTTTCTTGTTTATTTATTAAACTTTAAAACGCAACTGCTATAACTTTAGTGAATTAAATCACTCATTTAATTTTGATGGGCATTACAAAATCTTCACAAAGCTCAAAATAGCATGCTAAATTGTAAACTAAACTGTCGCTGCGCTATTAATTTTAGCAGCCATTATGCTAAACTGCTAAAACATTAACTCGTGAAATGTTCTCTCATTTCAATTTAGTTAGGAATGGAGATGCAAAATCATCACACCATAAAATACTGACTAATTTGCTGTTTTGAATAAAATTGTATACTTGCTTCGTTGAGTAGACTCGTAAAAAATTAAGTGTCTGGGATAAAAAGGTTGCCTACAATGTTGAGTTGATTGAATTTAACTTTGTTGATATAGCTTGTTAACTTTAAGTCATATTTTAGATTGCTTATTATGAACTAGCTGAGCCCTGCTAGTTTTTTTCCTAAACTCATGCATTGAGGCAAACAAAGCAAAAAAAACTTGTCTTTCAATTTTCGGATTTTTGCGAGACTAACGAACATTAGATTTTTGTATAAAACTAGCGGCACCCGCGGTTTTACTCGCTTTTTTCCTTTTTTTCTGTTAGAGCGAACCAGTCGAAAAAAATTTGTCCCATTTTCGAGTTTTTGCAAGACTAACGAAAAGCGATTGATTTTTAAAATGAGAAAAAAGAAGAATAACGATAAACAGAAATTATATGGATAGATAACTCTGCGTTTGACCACCAACTCGCCTTAAGCGACGATGTGGTCGAAGAAACATCTTATATCTCAGGGTGACGAGCGCAGGGCTGTGCCGCAGGGTTTTGAATTATCAAGAGTTCAAAATTCTGAGTCCCGCAGACCTGTTATGGGCAAACGTGACGTTTAACAGCAGGCGATCGGTTTGCTCGTCTCGGTACTCGATTGTAAAAAAAATGACGCAGACTTGGAAGATACCTATTTACTCTGACTTTGAAAATCCCAAGATTATTATCTCAGGAGACAAGGAAGCCGGCAACAGTCTGATTAATTGCTTAGAAGCCCTATAAATGCATAATACGGAGAATTACTTGGTTAAACGTATATTTTATTACGTATAATACGTATATTTTTAGTATGGGTTACACTCATGCTGAAGTTGTTTTTAACCGACTTCAAAAAAAGACGAGGTTATCAATTCGACTGTATGTTTTTTTTTATGTTTGTTACCTCATAACTTTTGACTGGGCGAATCGATTTTGATGATTCTTTTTTTATTAGAAAGCTGACGCTTCCCGTGTGGTCCCATTTCAATTTAGTCCAGTTCTGATAATGGTATCCATGAGAAAACCATATAAGTCTTTTTGCATTAAGTACGTGCGCGACAAATAGATGAATAACTCAATGGTAGTCGGTCTTTTGAAGTCGGTTTTTGTTTTTTTGTTTTGTATTAAAATAATTACTTATTTAATTTCCTTTATGAAGATGTTTGGTAAGTACCTGCGTAGGTTTATATTATTGATGAATGAATATTGGAATAGATGTATTTTGGTTATACTAGAATAAACTAATTTATTTGCTTCTAATTTGGTATTTTGTTTGTAAATTCAATTTCAATACTTTGAATAATTCTATAGACTTTTGACATTTACCTATATAGAGGTAGTATGTCTATGAAAAACTAATTATGAATAAAAAGTAATCAATGTACGTTATTTAAGGAATGTTTTACTAAGAAGCTTTTAGATCAAAAGGAGTTATTAGCTCGAAACTTGAATGAAAATATCAATACTTTTACTTTCTTCTTAATTTTACCTTCCAAAATTACAACATTATGCTATACAAAACGGTGCAACATCAAGAACCCATAGACAACATTATATCTGTCAAATATAACACATCTCACTCAACCAGACTTTTTAATCCCCACTTGCCAGTCTAAAAAATGTTTTAACGCGCCAGATGCCCGTAAATTATTACAAACACGAGATTATCCTTTCCCTTCGGTTCTAAAATAACCAAAATGCATATAAATAACCTCGTACCCAGAAATGCTTAGCAAGACATTAACTGTTTCGTTCTAAACTAAAAATACAAGATCAGGGCATGATCTTAGGCACTCGAGATTAGCTTCGTCACTCTCACTCTTATGACATTACTAATGAGAGCGACAAGGACAGAGATAATATCTCACTCTCAAGAATTGGCTTGGGTGAAGATTGAGCGCTATTATTAAGTTGTCTCGCTTTAACACTAAAGAGAAAACAAGACAGCGCCTGTTTAGTTCCACATTTGACCACGTTTATTATAAGCCGTGTCGTACTTTAACGGTTAGTTTCTATTAATAGAGGCACTCAGGGTAAAGCAAGCCCAAAAGTTGCCAGAACAAAAAAGTGTATTTTTACTCTATGTTTGGAAAACAATGCATTAGGACGACGTTGCTTGTCAGTTTTTTCTTTTTAAACGTTTTCTTTTTAATCTGTGATTGGCTGTATATTAAACTTTGAACATGATGTTTATCTTTGATGTTTAGTTTAGCTTTTAACGTTTCTTTTGGTTCGGTGTCTGTCAGTCATTTGTACAGCGTTTGATTTTAATTAGATAGCAATGTTGAAGTCTGTAATGTTGATTTTGTAGATGAATTTACTAAATTAATCAGTAAATACTATTATGAAATTGATAATGGTTCAAATAGGACTCTAGAACGGCTCATTTTGGACTTTACATCAAATAACTGCCGTAGTTTTACAGCCATAGGTATCTAAATTTCAAAAGTCCCTAGATTTCGACAAATCCAAAGAAATATGAAGAAGATCGCATTTACTGCTAATTCCGAATGTAACTAAACTAAATTGACTATTAGTGCCCTTAAATGTTATTTAATTAGTAAAAGTAGTAAAATAAAAAAATTAAGCTTAGCTGGGGAGCGTTTTCGGAAATTGAAACTATGATAAAATATTAGGACTTCTGTTTTTAGCTCTTACGAATTATGCTGTCATTTGGACTAATTAGTCATTTACGCTAATTAACGTATCTCTATAATTTTGTATTATTTCAGGAACTGACAAAACGCAAGCATGGTTAAATATTAGATATTTTATTTCATTAGGCATGCAAAAAAGTTAATAATGACGCAGTTGTCAAAATTAGTTATGTTAAGACTTCATAGCTGTCAAAGTTTGAAAAAAAAACAATTAAAATCCATTTACTTTTATTAGATTTCATTGTTTAAGGAACTAGAATGCATCATTCATATGCAAACTTGAAACCGCTGCTGTCCCAAGAGGCAAACTCTAATAAAATACTAAATTAATGACGTGAAATTAATTATGAATACAGGAATAGACTTCCAATTAGAATAAAATACAGATACCATTATTGCTTTATCAACTAAGCTACCGTATTAGATCATAAAAGCATTGACTTGTTTAAAACAGATGAGTTAAAACTAGTTGTCATGAATAGAGGTCGACGATCTCGTAAAAGTAAGGACGCAAATGAAGTTAGCACAGGTTTAAACAGCGGGGCGAGTCGTAAAATCCAGGAAATGAATAACATTAACTGCAGATAAAGATGGCTATAGCAAAATTTCATAGACACGGCGAATGTAGTTGTGAAAATTGGTTATTTGAATATAGTCTCTCAAATTACACTAACAAAAATAGTCATCTAAATTCCGCTGAATTTACTTAAAGTAAGTTAAAGTTAAAGTACGGAGCATACTGATATCACCAAAAAGTACGATGATTAGCACCAGTTTATGATAGTTGTCACCGTAAAAACATCGCTGATCATCGTACTTTTTGGTGATATCAGTATGCTTCGTACTTTAGATGAATTCATCATTCTTTTAGCGGAATTTAGATGCGCATTTTTGTTAGTATAAAGCGTGGCTGTCTGTGTGTGTGTGCGTCATTGCGTTTAACAATGAGTGTATGTGTTATTGTATCGCTTCCTCTTATAACACTTTTTATCACTTTAGGTAACAGTTCGGTGTTTTACAAAGTTATACGCAACAATGTCTATAATGAACTTTCAAGACAAGTTTCGTGACTTTTCTATATGGCAGTTTTAGTTCTTCAAAACGCCACCGCGGACTTATGGTTGTGGCGCTGTAGTCGATTGATTTAAAAGTTAAGATATTACTTAATTTTTATTGTTCGTGACTTTTTTAAGAGTTTAGTTTGATGATTCAGAAATAATGTTTAAAATCTTTAGCAACATCGTTTATTATTGGCAATGAATCAAAAATTATATTAATCACGATATAGTTTAAGAAATTGTTGGCAGCTTAAAATATATTGATTAGTACCGAGAAATTTACACAAGTATAGACTATCCCAGCTTTAATATAATTTTGAATGATGTTAATAACTACGTCGCTTCCAGATCTTTCATTTTTATTATCAAAGCGCCTGATTTCTATTGGAAAAAAGATTAATTTCATTTTCAATGTAAAAGCATCTTCAAAGAAGAGGAAACACTAATAAATAGGAGAAGATTTATTGAAAATGAGTTTCGGAACGAAGATATAATTGAGTAGGTATCTTATTAAATGTGGAACATTTTGTAACAACCCTTAAAACGAAATTTTATTTCATTTCATTTTTCTATTTATATTTTCTGTGAAATGTTCCTAAATTATGAGACAGAGGAATTTAGTGGTTTTTTTAGAGTTGTAATAATGAATATTATTCGAACTGTTTTCAAAATTATGAGATAGTTTCAGACATGGTTTTGGTATAAATGTAGTATTTTTGACAGTTTTTTCACTTGAATGGGATTTCCCACCTATGAGTGATTCATTATTAAAATTATGATTTATAATTATGACATAACTTACACATAATTTCGTTTTTATTGTATCAGGTTTGACAGAGGAATGTAAAGTGATAGAGATTCGAAATTGATGCCACCTCTTTTTCATTTATCAAAACGAAAAAGGACGCACATTTTAGTGCTGTCAGATTTGTTTAGTCTTTTACAACAGAATCGACGTAAATGTTGTTTTTGTTGTTACTTACTAATGTCCTTGTTATATGGCCATAGTTTCGATCATTGGTGATATTTTTCAGAGGGCGATTACTTGATTAGGCCAAAGTTCACAAAAACTAGACAAGTTACTTTTTAACCAACTGTTTTTGACATCTATTCAATAAGTTAAATGTCTAGAATACGAGTAGGCGGTTTTATAAAAACGCTGTTAAATTTAAGGAACGCTGGTCTTAATCAAACAATTTTGAAAGCTTTTTCGACAGTTCTTTGACTAAAACTATTGCTGTCTTTGTCTAATAGACTGCAATGACAAAGACAGCAATATTTTAGTAAGTTTAGATCTATCAACAAGCTTTTAGAATTTGCTAGAATTAATTGATGAAAACAGTATGGAGTTTCTTACTTTCTTCTCATTTATTAAATAAAGACTTTATGACCTTTATGACTTAATGTCTGGATAGACAATGGCTTTTATGACATAAATGTCTAGATTTACAACGATTTTTATGACTTAAATGTCTAGATAGACACAGTTATTATGAAGTTCCTTTCTTTTCACAGCACAGCTTGAGACTCAAATCGCTTGTTATTTTATAAAACTACCTAAAATATATCAACTGACACTAATGCGTATGTCTAACTGAAAACCGGTCTATTTCCACTATATTATTTATCTATTTGACTATTTTCTTTATTTATGTTAAAATGCTTCACGCATTTAAATGGCACAGCTGAGGTGCTCGCAAATTTGTCGTTGGTGAATTTTTCAAACTTTAAATATGTTTTTATGTCATAATTTTACTATGGAAACTAACGTGGTTTTCACACTTTTTTGTTATAATTAAACACGGGAATACTCACGTAAAAATTAAGTCGTCTACTAGTAGTAGTAGTCGTAGTAGACGACTTAATTTTTACGTGAGTATTCCCGTGTTTAATTATGTCATAATGTTTTGATATTTGAAAAATTCACCCAAAATAGATGTAGGTAAATGGCATATACACGTCATTATTTAATTTATGTTATTTTCAGCCTGTTGTTGATTTCAGACTGTTAATATTATGCCAAAAATTATGCGAAATAATAATTTGACGTGTATGAAGAATAAATGCTATAATTTCGAATAAAAATATCAGAATAAGCTGAAAATGCATAAATCAGTCGAGTTAAATAAATTTAATGAGGTGAAAATGCATAATTTTATATATAAGTAATCGTTATATCACATAATAAAAGCATACAATAAAGAGAAAAATTATTTTCTAAATAAACCAAAATCACAGTTTTTTTGGACAAGATTCATAACTCGCCCTAAGATTTTTTATATAAATAAAATCTAATCATACAAAAGCTGCCGGGAGATAAAGAAATGTCTTTTGAACTCATTAAAAAAACTACCTACTATTTTCTATAAGATTTCCCCTATATTAAATTGTATAGATTCGCCGAATCCTAGTTTTAGTCAAATATCCTTGCTTGCAATAATGAAAAATATAAAAATTGTTTAAGTCCTAGTGGTTTAAGAAACCTAATTACAATTATACATATTGTTAACATTTTTTATAATAATATTGTAATTTTACCAACTACGTTGTTCTATTTCCTGCGACGAACACGTCCTCCGTCCGCAGGAAATATATAAACTATAATTACTTCGATTATTTCATAGGCCCGATATAAATTACATTATTAAAAATTAGGCCCTCGACTTAGGTTCCTTAACTAGTCTCGGAACTCGCGGAACTAAGTTAGGATCGCTAACCATTAATCCATACCGTCCATACTTACAATCTCAATCCACAAAATCCATTAAAAATCCAGGGCACTTTTACACTAGCAATAACACTAACCGCACCATTGTTTGTCACAGACGCACGTTCACGTGAAGACTAGCGTGTCGGGGCGTAAGTGCAGAGACTGGAGTGTCTGTGCCGGCGCTGGCCCGGGCTTGGCCAGGAGGTCGGGTCGAGGGGGCCGAGCCGCCCGGGCGCATATTCACCGAGCCAGCGGAGCCAGCACCGCGCTCGCTGCCAGAGCGAGAGCCAGCGACGAAGCCAGCGCGGCGCCGCGGGAGTGCGACAACTCCTCGCTCTTGATCACCTCGTTCTGGGTCTTGTCGTACTTGTGCGTCTTCTTGGTAACGGGCTTGACTGTCGTCGTGGTTGTCGTCGTGGTTTGCGTGGTCGGAGGCGGCGGCGGCGGCGGTAAGGTGGGCTGCGGTGGCGGAGCGGGCGACTGGTCTTCGGGCTTGCAGCAAACGCGGAAAACCAGCTTCATATTATGGCTGAGGCAACGCCCGCCGATGCGTCTATGCAGGTCGTCCTTACTCGACGTGGATATAAAGTAGTAATCTTTACCGGGCAGGAATTCCAGCCCGCCCGGCTGGGGCGTGAAGGGCCGGAAAGTTATAGTGAAAAACATCAGTTTGTGCGGTTTATCGCATATCGCTATTATGCGAGGATTCGGATTCGTTATCCTACACGTATCGTATTCTTCTTTACTAACGTTATATATTATATATTTTTCTGTGTCTTCCTCGAACGTCCCCGGTGTGTACACTGGACATATAATATTCACTTGGTCGTATTCGAACTGAGCGTTCCCTTTATTCAGATCGAATACATGGTCGGTATTGTCTATTCTGAAAATGCTGTTGGTTGTGTTCCAGTGGATGTAGAACGACTTGGCGTAGTTCCCCATGACGCTTTCGATGAAGAAAATGAGGACTAGCAAGGTCCAAGGCGTGTGCCTGAGCCCGAAGTATGTTAGGGCCACCATTCTGCCAGCTCAGTCAACTCGCATTTGTTATCCCCTAGCTACACTCTCGACTCGCACCAATCCATATTTATGCCAACATTTCACAAAGTCATATCGTCCTCACTGTAAATCTAACGAATTCACTCAGAAAACACGAAATTTTCTTTCACTTTCGACACAGCGACTCATCCACCATGTTTCTCCGTCGCACGCTAGATTCTATCCGTCGATAAATGGAATTCCATGGGACGTGGCCCGATGGAAACGCGTCTAAATCACCTTTTGCACACTGAATCACTAATCAAAATCACTGTAGAGGGGTTTTAGAAGGTTTGTAGGTTCGTTTGGTGTTGAAATTAATCAATACAACACTGATTTTTTAGAATCCTGAGGTGTTCTTTGTATTGGGAGGGTGACGCGGCCCAGTGTCGAAACGTAAGCGCCGCGCGACGGACGGGCAAACTACTGGTCGGTCGCATTCCTTGGTCGAGGTACGCATGCGGCTATACCCCCCTCTCTCACCCTGCTGCACCCCCCGCCTTACCGACGCGTTCGTGCTTACGCGAGCTTTTGGACGACGCTTTTGTGTTACTATTTTCACTAAATTTAATCTCATAACCACCAATCTATCAACAAAAATTTATGAAACAACATCTTATTTCATCCTCCTCATAATTTTAATTAAATAACAACTTCTTTTTATAAATATTTCACGTGAAATTTTGGTCAAAAACTTGGAGAGCTTTTTCGCATAATTGTGAACGCGACGCTAGGGCGCCATTGAAAAGGCATGACCACAAACAAAATAGAAAAAGCCTGCGCTCCCTGATACCTACCTGATGTATAAGCGCAACGTTTCTCATAATTATGTTTAATGCACAGTTGATTATGACAAAATAATATCACTTTAGCTGATGAATACACATTTGATCATTTGTTTTCGCATAAAATGAGTTGGCATAATTTCGAAACTGCTAAATATCATATATAGTGGTCTTTTAGTATAATTATTTTTTTTGCTAATTAAAACTAAACATACGTCTTTAGCATTAATTAATTAAAGTTACACGCACATTATATTAATAAATCTTCTAAGTTGACTTAAATAGTTTTTAAGTTGTTTTTGATCTACTTATCTACTTATTGGTTTATAAATTATGTGTTTTAAATGTAATTTAATAAAAATAAATGTTCGCTCAATTGATTTATGATACAGTAAAAAGTTGTTAGTTAAAAATAAAAAAATACTTAAAGAAATAATTTCGTCTTTAGAAACGAAAATAAAATTAGAAATATCTGTCTTTTTAATTCTGAATTAGGCCTCGGCCGAGTACTCGGTTTGTATAAACAGTTTGACGAGGCGAGACAGTCACTAGAAGCATGACTTGTTCGCTCGGCCGAGTGTGCTCATTTACTGTCTCGCCACTGTACTCGTTACCTACGTGTAATCAACATAATAAGAGGGAGAGAAACGGTCGCTATCTATCTCTTTCGGGTATTTTTTTAGGATATCAAATTTTACTGAAGGGGAATAAAAAAATCAACCGATAAAAGCCCTTACCTTACTTACTTACTTTTTAAATTTGACTTTTAATAATCAATACGAATACCTATTAGAATAAGTACCTACTTATTTGTATTTTGTATTGACTCGTATTAATTGTAATTTTATTTACCTATTATTTGTGGTGGTATTTTTTTAAATACTATTTCAATTAAAAATATTATTTTGAAATATGAAATCGTGTAATTTCAAAAGGTTCTTTTTTTGAGTTTATCAATCAAATACAATTTTTAAATCTGCAATCGTGTTATTTTAGAGTATTTTTAATTTAGAGTAAGTTTATCGATTAAATATTATGTATTTTGAACTCCACAAAATGATGGCCGCTCTAGAATTCCGCTCCAGTTCCCGGAGCGTCACCCTAATTCGACATACCTACTACTACCTGCGTCAAATCCAATTATTACGACTCCCGAGGTAATGACGAGCTGTTTGTCATTATATAATATGTATTACTAGCTGTGCCCTGCGGTTTCACCCGCGTTTTCCGGGATAAAAAGTAGCGTAGGTGTTAATCCAGACCATGAATGACTTTCATTCCCGTTTAACCGTTTCAGCGTTCATTAGTAACAAACTTAATATATACTTTCACCTTTATAATATTTAATATTAGTAAGATATTAGTAAGATTATTGCTACAGTCCGACATAATAGAAGGATGCGCAGGGTTGTAAGGAAAGCATATGCTAACTAAGCCGAAAAGGTCTCGTGGTCATTCCGAACCACTTTTACTATCAGAGTGAGACCAATAACAATATCCGCAGCGCTGTTTCCAAGTGTTTGACAAGTTCAGATAGAAGCAGTAACCGTTTTTATTTGATAATTGAAAATGTATGTAAAGCTATGACTTTAAGAATAATACATTATTTTCTATTATTCTATTCTATTAGACGAATCCTGAAATTACGGAAAAAATCATTTCTTCCATAGAAAAATATCAATGACACTCGACAAAATGTATGGAACAGCTTTTTTCTCGACTTCAAGCTTGGTCTCATATCAAAAGTTGTTCACAATGATGAGAATTAGAAGCCCTTTTTCTTGTAACCCTTTACCCCATACCCAGTACCCACCCCTTATAACCATGGACGAGTAAAGCCATACCAGCGCTCAGGAATGTTAGGATAGGTAACTGTAAATAAAAAAAAAAAAAAAGGTAACTGTAAATGACTAATTTTTCTGAGAAAATTGAAAATATTCAAAATTTGAACAAAGCGGAACTTGCCAGGAAACCGTACCCATAATATAACGTATGGTCAATAGTCATGCCTTACTTCAAATATTACGTTAAACACGCGGCCTTTATTGTCTGACC
This sequence comes from Alcis repandata, assembly GCA_949125135.1. Lineage (NCBI taxonomy): Eukaryota > Metazoa > Arthropoda > Insecta > Lepidoptera > Geometridae > Alcis > Alcis repandata. The sequence continues at coordinate 7,070,193 of OX421250.1, read as the reverse complement.
AGTCAGAATTGCCGTTATCGAAAACAAACTAGAAATTATCAACCTATCGAAACCAAAAAGTGCAAAATGCATAAAGAAAATGTAAAAAAATTTTCTTTATGGATTTTGCGTTATCCATTTACGCCTGATAGAGTGCTGTCCTACTTGTTAACTCCGACACAAGGCGAAGGGGATGTTATAAATTATACGTGTGTGTCTGTCTGCATCGTAGCTCAAAAACGGCTTATACAGGGTTATTCATAAAGAATATGCTAAGCCGAAAAGGGCATCATTATGAACTACTTTTACTATGGGACCAAACCGAAATTCGCGAAAAAAAAATCAGCTGTTCCATACATTTTGTCGAGTGTCATTGACATTTTTCTATGGAACAGGGGTTTTTCTATGGGGTTTCCCATAGTAAAAGTTGTTCACAATGATGAGTACTATGAGCCCTTTTCGGCTTAGCATACCCTTCATGAATAACCCTGTTTTGCTTTCTTTGAAAGGTGATTTGTTCGAGAGTTATACCTATGATTATTATTTATCAGCCGTCATGTTGTACATGTTTACAAAGCTATGATAAGCTACCGACGAATATGTTTACTTATTTTATTTGATTTGGATTCTTCAATATTTGTGTTTGATATATAACTTCAAGTGGCGCCTAACTTTAAGAAAGTGATATAATTTTGGTGAGCTGTTGTCAAACGTCTAGCCTGTCGAGCATAGTTTTTATAGTCTTCTGCATTGGTTAAACAGGGTTATTAACAAAAGGTGTGCTAAGCCGAAAAGTGCTCATAATACTCATTATGAACAACTTTTGCAATGGGACCAACACGGAATTCGCGAAAAAATCAGCTACTTCATAAAAAAATGTTAATTATACTCGACAAAATGTATGGACCACTGGTGACAACTGAGAATTATATTATCAACTAGCTGCAGCCGGCGGTTTCACCCGCTGTTTTTTTTTTACTTTTAAACCTTCCCTGTATTAGAGCAAACAAAACAAAAAAAACAACAAAACAAACCAAAAAGATCGGACCAATTTCTGAACACACCTATAAATATTTGACAACCAAGTGACACTATTTTTTATTTCTAAAAACACAAAAGAGATCGGACATTCCGAGTTTCCCGTACCGAACATCAAATGTTTCACAGGTAGGAACAGTTTGTATTGAAAAATAAAATTGTCGATTTTAGTATTTTTCTTTACTTATTATTCATGTTTCTCACCGTTTAAACCTTCCCTGAACTTTTACAAATATATCAAGACCAAAATTAGCGAAATCGGTCCAGCCATTCCAGAGTTTTAGCGAGACTAACGAACAGCGATTCATTTTTATATATAAGAAGAAGATTATCTTATAATGGTCTTGACATATAGGTGGATTTGATTACACGTAACGAGTACAGTGGCGAGACAGTAAATGGGCACACTCGGCCGAGCGAACAAATCTTGGTTCTAGCGACTGTCTCGCCTCGTCAAACTGTTTATACAAACCGAGTACTCGGCCGAGGGCACTGTCTTGCCACTGTACTCGCGTGTAGGTATTCAACCATATAGATTACCTTTGTTACAAGCTTTTGTTTAACTTCTTACAATTTTGAACGACTCCTCGATGTCCGATTGAGCTGAAATTCGGTATACCTGTGTAACTCCGATGACAATGCAATAAAAAAAAGACGTGTGGCACTCGGAGGCTGCCGCGGCAAATCTATTGCATAGCATTTTTTATCAACTTATGCAATTATAATTATTTCATTAATCAATGCCACCTAGAGGCGAGTTGCTGAACTAAAGAGACAAGCGTGATATTTCAAAAAGTCATTAAAAGTTCTGCTATTCATCGATAGATGGTAAACTAAAAAGTATCACCGCTGTGCCTTAGGTTATTTTCGTTACGGAATTTCTGGATTCGGCCTCCACGCTCAAAGCCCGCGATAGAAGCTATGCAATAGCTTAAAACTTGTTTTCAAAACACTACAAACTTATTCGTATTTTAGTTACAGTTTCATACTTTTTTAAGTATTTGTGAAGACCCGTGGTGCTAACTAATATTTTTATAACATCAGCAGTCGCTTGCTCCGAGCCAGTGCATTAGTAACACAAAACGCGGAGTTTGTTTGTTTGCGTTATTGATAGCTGTTGTAAAGGCCGGGACACATCGTAGAGCTCGTGGCGTGGAGGTAAGGAGCTGTTAAAATCACCAAACTCACGTTATAGTTTTTGGATGGGACTCCTCAAAAAGTTTTAACAATGATAAATATTTAACCGTCTATTTCAGTAGCCATGTTTTAGAGCTAGTTTCCATTCTAGATTAAGTGTAACAAACAGATTCAGATTCAGAAATATTTATTGAACAACTGATACATTGTAATTTATGTATAAGCTAGATGTTAGTGCATTAGTTGAGATTGTCAGTTTACCCACATCGGGCATTCAATATGTACAGTCAAATAGTTTTAGTAGTTTTTAAAAAATAATAATGATTAACAATTTTCAATTTAATTTTATACAAATAAGAAAAGTGTTTTACTATGGAAACCAACGTGCTTTTGCCACATTTTGTTAATTTTTTTTGTAGTAGACTACTTAATTTTTCCGTAAGTGTTCCCGTGTTAATACATGATATTCCGATAATAATAATAATAAATCATTTATTTCAGGCAATATAACTTGCGTACAATGCAAGTTACAGAGGCCCATAGAACAAAAATAAAAGTTTTATTGGACAATAAGCACATTCTAAATAATTTTACTAGTTTAGTTACCTTAAAATTTATTCAGATTAAAATTACTTATTAGTTTGAGGCTAGATTGCAATTTTATTAAAAAATGCGCTTTTGGCGAAACAAAAAAAAAACAATTTACCATCTTGTTTCCTACCAGCTCACCATCTCACCATCTCACCCACCAGCTCACGAGCTCATCAGCTCACCAGCTCACCAGCTCACCAGCTCACCAGCTCACCAGCTCACCAGCTCACCAGCTCACCAGCTCACCAGCTCACCAGCTCACCACTTCCTCACTGTATACACCAGCCCTAACACCTTTAAAGTCACCGTGCTTTTAAAGTTTTTAGCGTCGCAATAACAAATATTTGCGCAGAGAACGTGCGAAGTGGAACCGATGTGGTTTTATTGTGTAAGGTCATTGCTCATTGCAGTGTAAACACTACTTAATAATGGTCTGTACAACTTATTTATTTATTTATTTTATTTATTTATTCAAAATATTCTGATAACACCTTTACAGTTGGACCAAGGCGGTCGCGGTGCTACCCTTATATCTACTTCTACTTCGCTGAGACAGCCCTAGAAATTGTCATCATCATCATAATATGTATCCTACTAATCTCTACTAATATTATGAAAGGGAATGTAAGTTTGTTTGTTACGCTTTCACGCGAAAACTACTTAACCGATCATCATGTAACTTTGTACACATATTCATGGATGTATTAGAAGTTAGGATACCTATTAAACTTATTAAAAAAATTGACCGCCGGTGAAACCGCGGGGTGCAGCTAGTAATAATATAAATGCGAAAGTTTGTAAAAATGTAACATATGTTTGTTTGTTCCTCTTTCACGCAAAAACGGCTGAACGGATTTACATGAAATTTGGACTGAAGGTTGTTCATGGTCTGGATTAACACATAGGCTATTTTTTATCCTGGAAAACGCGGGTGAAACTGCGGGGCGCTGCTAGTAATTAATAATAGATAATAGATAGATTTTGGTTTGAAATGTTTGTAAAATATTTTTTAGAAGCTTTAACTTGATATACTTACCTACTATTCTACTAAAATCATACGAAAGAGTTTGTGTGTGTGTTTGTGTGATTACTCCGTAAAATACTCGACCGACTTTGACGAAATTTAGAATGGAGATAGTTTGGGTTCTAAAATAACATGTAGGCTACATTCTATACAATTTTATTTTTAGTTAAAAAAACTAAAAATATTTTTTCAAGCTTTTATTTAACTTGCAATGCAATGTACCTACATTGCATTGCATTGTTTGCTAGTTTATAGGTCAAATTTTTTGAACCACTTCCCGATGTCCGATTGGGCTGAAATTTGGTATACGTTTGCAACTCCGATGACAATGCAATAAAAGCTTGTTTTTAATAATATTTTTTAAACAAACTAACATATTTCGAATGTATTCTCTGGAATACGTTAAAAGCCTGTTAGTTTGAGGTTCTATAGCATTTGATAGAATGAACAACAAAATAAACTATTTCGGATGTATTCTCTGGAATATGTTAAAGGCCTGATATAGTTTGGTATAGCATTTGATAGAATGAACAATTGAGACCAACAATAGAAAAATAACTCCTAACGAGGAACAGTTTGACTCGTTTGTTGTGACTCGTTTTGAACCCTCCAATTCATAGGTAGGTATTTTAATAGACAATAGACAAGTATTAAAATAAAAAAGAAAATACAACAAACAAATAATTGAATTTAAATTAAAAAGTTAGTATTGATTTATAAAACAAATAAAAAAAAACATAATATAAAAGTGAAACAAAAAAGCAAAAAATTTTGACCTGCTACATGAAGATAAAAATAAAATAAATGTAGGTAAGTAATCTTAAATCTAGTATTAAATAAAATATTAAATTGGTCTGGTGTCATGTCTTTGCAACTCTTCGCCTTTTTGATGAGCAAAAAGAAATTGTTTTAATCTAAAACTATACTGTGTATACCTACTTTGTTTTGTAATCCTACCAGTAGTTTTTTCTAAAGCGTCATCGTTTTATGGTTGACATACCTAAAACCCGAACGAAACGCTTTGACTCCACATTCATTTTGCGAACCGCACGAGTGTGGAATGATCTGCCTGAATGGGTGTTCTCCGACGGTTATAATATGGGCGTCTTCAAGTCGAGAGTGAATCGGTTTCTTCTAGGCAAGCGTGCTCCATCGTAGGCCGCATCATTGCTTCCCATCGATTTAATTCAAAATTTGCACACCTGTCAAAGACCGATGACAATGCGTGTTTTTTAGTTTATTTAACTATATATTTTATTATCCTACTATTATAAATGCGAAAGTTTGTAAGAATGTTTGTTGCTCTTTCACGCAAAAACGGCTGAACAGATTTACATGAAATTTGGAATGAAGGTCGTTCATGGTCTGGATTAACACATAGGCTACTTTTTATCCTGGAAAACGCGGGTGAAACCGTGGGGCGCAGCTAGTTATTCATAAAGTCACTTTCACATACATTTTACAAAAAAATAATTAAAAATAAACTGTGGTTTTATTATTGGTCTTGCTCAGATAACGACTAGTTTATCACAGATGTAGGTACTGTTTCAGACCAAGTAGAAAGACAAATAGAGTCCCGCCTTAGATACAGGTGAAGCCAAAAAACTACCCGCCCGTGTACGTATACTTCAAGCACATATTGACGCATAAAAAACTTAAATTAAAAATTTAAAAAACCCCCGACACAAAAACCTACCTAAAAAAAGTACGAAATAATAATTTGATTTATTTAACAACCTGTACATAAAAACTAAAACACCGCTAAAAATATTAATAATAATTACAACAAAATATCAGTTAGGAAGAATCTAAGTACCTACCTATTAATATTTCTACAAAGAAAACGTCGCGTCGGGGGGACGTCGCGTTTTCTTCTGGATAACAATATACTAATCAGTCTTGGAGTTATACTCATCGTGGTAGCTTTGTTGTAAATACTAATATTTAGAAACGGTCCCCCCGACGCGACGTTTTCTTTGTAGAAATATTAATAGGTAGGTACTTAGATTCTTCCTAACTAATATTTTGTTGTAATTATTATTAATATTTTTAGCGGTGTTTTAGTTTTTATGTACAGGTTGTTAAATAAATCAAATTATTATTTCGTACTTTTTTTAGGTAGGTTTTTGTGTCGGGGGTTTTTTAAATTTTTAATTTAAGTTTTTATTTAATACTTTTTGTATGTTAGTACCAACATTGGTATATTTTATATATATAGTACTTTATTTTAGATTTAGTTTAAAAATTAAGTGAGGGTCAGCTGATCGCCAGCTTTTTAATTAGAACTATTAATATTATAATTATAATAATAGATAACCATTTTTTTTTACTACTCAGTGACAAACGAGCAGACAGCCCACCTGATGGTAAGCGGTAACTGTCGCCCATAACACCCACGGATATCACGCATTCAAGCTGCTGGCAACAACATTTTTTTCTGTTTGTTAAAAAGTTGAACGGAACACAATTACACAACAATGCAAGCATTGTTGCTTGGCGGTAGAAATAGATAAGGCAGTGGTACTCACCCAGGCGGACTCCTCAGGCTAGACAGAGTCCTACCACTGATAAAATATCTTATCTTTCATTTGACAACCATTTTGGGCACATTTGTAGAATTTTGGTTCTTCCATCCCCACTTTAACCCACCATAACTCTTAAACGGCTCAATCGATTTTTATAAAACATAACTAAGAACACTCTCGATTAAGTCTCCTTTCATCCAAAAAAAACTAAACTGAAATCGGTTCAGTGGTTCGGGCGCTATGATGCCACAGACAGACAGACACACAGACAGACAAACAGACACGTCAAACTTATAACACCCCTCTTTTGCGTCGGGGGTTAAAAACTACCCGAATCAATCGTCAATTCTTACGTCAGTTGCTCAGAGAACGTGGACAAGAAGAATAAGTAGTAATAAGGGTAGTTTTTATGCGTCAATATGTGCTTGAAATAAAGGTACACGGGCGGTAGGGTATAGTTTTTTTGGCTTCAACTGGATCGGCGGGACTCCTACCGTTCTACTTGATCTGAGGGTACTGTAATGTAATAATGAAGACCTATTCTATTTTTAGGCAGACAAGGGTCACATTGAACAACTTTGCAACATTTGTACCTGTCTAAATATGTACAACCGGAAATGGCATAGGAAAGTAGGAAACAGAACGTTCGGGAAACTACCGCCAGTGACGTGATTTCGTTCGCTCACGGCCACCTACGAGTACAGTAAGGTTATAAACGGACTGTATCGTAGCGAGAGAAACAGTCTCTCCCCTTTTGTTTAGACTATGAGAAAGTGACAAATATTTATATTCTAGCTTATCACATCTATGTGTAGATAAAATCGGCGGAAAGACAATTTGTCTAGCGATGATGATGCGATGTAGCATAAGTGGTAATCCAAGGCATAAATTCCGTGGTAAGCAATAATTTTCACAGTCACACAAACTTTTATAATTATTATGATATTACTAGCTGACCAGACAGACGTTGTCCTGTCTTAACTATGTCTTAATTTTCTAATGTTAAGTTCAACTTCCTTTTTGTTAAAGAACATTTTCCTGATAATAATTAACACAAAAAAAATATGTAAAAAGCGAAATTGTTCCATCCGTTCACGCGTCATGCGATGACCAAGGGAAATAGAGAACTATTTTATATTTATAGATTAGGATTAAAATAGCATGGAATAGGAAGGATATATAATATTATCTAATAGATAAGTATAAATAAGAATTCTAGCTTTTCTCCCGAAGCGCTAACTGAAAATCTGCGCACTGCACATACTTCACACACCCAAAAAACACAACTCTCCTTCTGGGAAGTCGGTTAAAAGAAAGTTCTGAGTCATTGCACATTCAACAAACCGGGTTAAATCATTTTACAGTGTTTTTCCTTCGCTCTAGCCAAACTAACAAATTGTCATTCATTTTTGTAAATGCCGAAATAAAATTAAATAGAAATGGGTCCTTTTATTATAATTTTATTGCCTTCACTAGCAAAAAGTCTTTACCCTTTTACAATACATTGTAAAAGAAAGTCACTCTTTTAAAACTAACGGAACCAAAGATAAACTATCTTCTACGTTTGCTTAGAACAATAAACATAAATTAATAACCGATAATAAAAGTCTGTTAGTTTGTCGGTATGTACAGGATAACCCGTTACGTGAAATGGGGTTTTTTCTATTGTTTTTGACAGTTATTGTTGCTTTACAATATTTTTTACTGTTGCTTTTGTGATTGTTGATTGCCTGCGGACCTTTTACCTGACTTGGGCAAAGCCAAAAAAGGATTATACAGGGTTATAGGAAAGTGTATGCGAAGCCGACAAGGGCTCATAGTTCTCATCATTACAAACAACTTTTACTATTTATAAGACAAGCCCGGAATTCGCAAAAAAAAAAATTAGTTATTCCATGGAAAAATGTCAATGATCATAATCGACAAAATGTATGGAGTTGATTATTTTTGCGCGAATTCCGGGTTGGTTCCATAGTAAAAGTGGTATTATAGTAATCATACCCGTTATGTATAACCCTGTGTAAGGCAGATCGCTGAGGGGTTGTGAAGTTATAGACGCCGTTAGGTCTCGATTCGTCACGAGAACTACGACACTGGTTTTTTCGCGATATTTCCGTTCACCAAAAGCTCGTCGCTGGGATTTGAACCTACACCCCACGTCGTGAGACTCGAACGCGCCAATTGCCTAATATCGATATAGTTTAAAATTAATAATATTAAATTTTAATTTTTTTTAATTTGTTTTAAAATCTTAGCTAATAATGCTTGGAAGAGATTGGTCTTAGCAAAAAGGCCGCCATAGTTGTTACACTAGTTTTTAGTGATATCATCTTTTTGTTTGTATTTTCTCGTGTAAACAACAAAGAGTTTATCTATCTTTCTATCTAATATTTATCTTAATATTATAAATGCGAAAGTCAGTTTGTTTTAACTATTAAACCGATCATAATCAAATTTTGCATACACGTTGTCAAAAATATAGAAAAGGAAATCATACCACATCATCATCAAGGCATGGCTATAGCCATCGGGCGCCGCTAATGCTTCCTTATAGATACAAATAAATAAAAATATTACTGGAGTGAGAAGAAAGAGTATTTATCACCCTAACGCCCTTTAGAAAGTGATAATCTCTCCAATTCAGCAAAGTATTCAATGACGGGCTCAAAAAACTGGCCAAAAGCGTGTCAGGTGCGCAACAAAAGGTTCTGGCTGGTTTTATTTTCCATATATAAAACGGTTAAGTAAGATCAGTTTGGCTTTTTTATTTTCATTTTTATGTGTCTGAATAAAATAGGTAAAAAATTAATTATTTTTTAATAATATACATATTCATGCACAATAGAAACAAACGAAAAGACTTTGCTCCTAAAGGGTTGATTAGACACGTAACGAGTACAGTGGCGTGGCGAGACAGTAAATGGGCACACTCGGCCGAGCAAACAAATTATGGATCTAGTGACTGTCTCGCCTCGTCAAACTGTTTACACTAACCGAGTAGGTACTCGGCCGAGAGGTCTGGCTCGCCACTGTACTCGTTACGTGTAATCAACCCATTGCAGATTTCTCCACACAACCACTGAACCCTAAAAAACCTAATACAAACTCTAAGAACGGTCTTAAACTACACAAAAGTTCTAAACATCACAAAAAAGCGCTAAGAAACTTTCGAGAATCAGAAATTCCCATACAAAAGGTAAAATATTGAATTGTCATTGCGTTAGAAGATTGCTCAAATTCTGCTTTGTGTAAACGCAAAAAGTTGGATAGGGCTGGGATGAAGAGGTATTGATTATATCGATAGATATATTTTTTATCGACAATAATCCAATAATCGTTCCGATCTGTTCGTTTTGTTTAGTTTAATTATTGTTTCACTGTGAAAACTAACATGGTTTTGGTTTCATGGTTTATGGAACTACCCGAGTAACTAAAAATATGGGGTATTTATAACAATATTTGATTGTAATCTTTGAATCTCGTTACATACAACGACATCTATCGACCGCCTGTTGAACTACTATACATTCTTGATACTTAAATTACCAAATTACTCGTTTTCAATCTGCAATACAAGTATGAAACTATGTCGATCGATAAACTGACGTTTGACGTTTATTAGACTCGGCAAAATCGATTTGCCATTTTGATCCGATCATATCGAAAACAATGAAATTTCCACAATTTAATCGAGTTCAAACGTCAATATCGATCGACAAAGTTCCATACTTGCACTGCACCATATTTCACATACCTTCAAACCAATTTTATCGACACTTTCCATCTACAAGTAAACTTATCGACTAGCCCCATCACTATTCGATGCCATTAGCGTCCGTGTCGCTCGTCAATCATAATCAGCCATTGTAAGGAACTAAGGGAGCACAGGGGCCTTATTCCCGCGCCGCACGATATTTACCTAAGTGATAAAGCCTGGTTTGCTGTGTGCCTAACACAACTTTGACGAAAAATTTTGTAGCGAGTATTCGACAGAAAAGTGTACGCCATTTACGCCTGTCAGTGGCGATTCTGACGGTGTTTTGGTATAGGGTGCAGCCATGCTGTTAGCTGCAATAATAATTTTGATGCATTTTAGCTAAATGAATTGAAAGTATGGTTTACCTACGTAAAGGGTTTTAAAGAAGGAGTATGTTAATCCAAAAAGGGCTCATAGTACAGTCATTTTGAACAACTTTTACTATGGGACCAACCCTGAAATCACGAAAATAAATACTAAGTACTTAGTTAAAAAAACTAAAAAACACGCTTTTTAGATAGAACACCAAACTAAAAAATAGAAAATAATTTTTAATAAATTTGGATTAATAATAGTAGTGTAATTTTTTTTAATAAATAGGTATAAATTAATAATAGTGTAAATAAGAAAAAAATATATTAATTGTAAAATAAGCGTGGGGTGCATGATGTCAATAGTAATAAACATTTCAACTGCAGATATTTTGACAGCTCAAGTGATATTTTTAAACTGTGAAATGAGAATGATATTGACGACCTGTTTGGCTCAGCGGTAGTAGTATATCCGCCTTATAAGCCAGTCCCGGATTCGATTCCCGGCCGGGCAGATCTTTGAATGATGAATTTAAATATCTGTTCTGGGTCTGGGTGTTAGTTGTCCTTGTCTTTGTGTTCCATGGCATCCGACACAGGGTATCCTAATGGGGAGCTATGAGTGTGAAACGTTCTTTAACGAAGAGTACGAGAATAGGGTCTTGGAAAAGCTTCGCTGCCACTTTCCCGTATCAAGATGTCTGAGCCAACTGACTAATGCAGCAGTATTGATTGCCTATTAGCCGTTTTATTCGAACCAGCCAGTATTTGGATGCGTGACCGCGAGTGGTATTTCTGGGTTGGATAGGGTTCATATATTCTTATTTGGTATTCGCAAAATTTGATGGTCAAAAACCTATTCAGTGTATTTTATGGGTTTTTAGAATGTGCTCTTTTTCCTCTTTTCCTTGTTCTGTTTAAATTGACGACCTGCTGTTCCATAGAAAAATGTCAACGACACTCGACAAAATGTATGGAAATGCTGTTTTTTTTCGCGAATTTCGGGTTGGTCCCATAGTAAAAGTTGTTCATAATGATGAGTACTATGAGCCCTTTTCGGCTTAGCATACCCTTTATGAATAACTTTGTATAGCTAGAAGATTCTGTCAACTTTGATAGATAATGTAATAATATACGAGTAATGTAACAAAAAATATATTGAAACTTAATTTTTTAATCCAATTTTTAAGTTCAAGTAGTAAAATCGGTCAAGAGCTTTTGGCGAAATATTGCGTCGAGTGCTTGTTTGTCGTTTCGACAAAGCTTTTTGAAAATTGTCTTTAAATGCAGTATTGACACTGAGTATTGATAAACTTTCGATTTCAATCCTATTAGTTAAGAAAATATATTTATGAGAGTAGAAAAATTAGTGTATAAAACTGCACATAACTAGGTATTAAAACACTCGTGTGATACTATTAAGAACCTCGCCCATGCCTCGGTTTTTAAACTCACACTCGTGTTTTAATACCCCTCATTAGGGAACAGTTTCATAAACTAAGTTACTAACTACTACTAACTACTAACTTACTATTTTTTGGTAGATACGACAAACAGGTACTCTAATGACGCACTACATCGCTACAACCTCTTGACTGATTTTGCTTATAAATATGTTACTTAAACTTAAAAGTTTGATTAAAAATATAGTTTCAATCTATTTTTGCTCGGATTTCAGAATTTTTCGCGCCCAGTGGGCAATTACAACTTGATATTGATGATGATGGCATAAATTCCATATTTTTCTGGTCATAGGCCATATTTTACTGCCGAGTATTTTGTTTTTCTTTTATTAATATACAGGCTTAATATGATTGCAGAAACCCATTATATTTTAAAAGAAATCCAAAGCAAACACCGATTTATACAGGGCTATTTTAAAATTCTATTTTCTATTTCTTATATTTCTATTTTTTTCAAAAAAATCTCGTAAGCATCATGCCATCTATATCATGCTTGATGGCGACTTTACTCAATGACTTCTCATAAAACTTAATACATTCAAAATATTTTAACTAGCTACGCCCCGCGATTTCACCCACATTTTCCGGGATAAAAAGTAGCCTATGTGTTAATCCAGACCATGAACAACCTTCATTCCTCGTGTAAATCCGTTCAGCCGTTTTTGCGTGAAAGAGTAACAAACATACATCCATACATTCTTAAAAACTTTCGCATTTGTAATAGTAGAAAGGATAATAGGATTAATTAGAAGTAGAATTACTTTCCTAGTTCGTAAAGTACTGCCATTTTAATTCTAAGCGCATCAAATTTCAGCTCTGTCGGACATCGGGAAGTGGTTCAAGATTCCACTCGAACAAACATACGGTCACTCGTACACACATACATTGCAAGTTAAGTAAAAGCTTTAAATACCAACTACATATTCTCTATTATTATTTTTCTTCTATTTTTTTATTTTATTGTGAATTTGTGCAACATGAAATGACTTGCCCAGTGTACAATCTGTTTTAAGGCTAATAAATAACTCTATACTTTACTCAACTAAAATAAATAAATGCTGGCCTTTATCTCGTCAAAAGGGCGAGCACCACCATACAACGTGGTAATGGGGCCAGCGTTTTGGGAACAATTCCCATAAGCAGCTGTCTTTTAAATTAGTTACGTTTTAATATAGGTAAGTAATTTTGAATGTTCCTATAGGTACTTCCTATGCCTATGTCCTAGAAAGACAAGGACAAGAACAAATTTAAATCTTTATAAATATACTAAAATAGCCATAAAGTAGTAAAGCTCGTTTCTCGAGTTTTCTCCTAATTCGAAATAGCCCTGTATTATGGTTGCACTAAGAAACGCCGCGGCCCGCCCCGCCCAGCTGGCGTCGGCGCCGCCCTCGCCGTTATTTACGAGTTTCATTTAAATCGGCCGGTTTTTACGTTTAATTTCGGAATTATTCCGCCATTTTATTAGCATAATGTTTTTGGTCTAGTAGCCATTTTTTGGGATTTAGAAAATAAACATATGAATTATGACATAATCATACTTTATATTCAAACACATAATATTTAAATTCTATATATTTTATTATTTAAAGATCAGAGTGAAAAGGTAGCCTTTTGTGTATTTCTCTTATGCAATGTTATAAGGAAAGGAAATGCTAAGCCGAAAAGGGCTCATAGTACTCATCATTATGAACAACTTTTACTATGGGACCAACCCGGAATTCGCAAAAAAAACAGCTGTTCCATAGAAAAATGTCAATGACACTCGACAAAATGTTTGGAACAGCTGATTTTCTTTGCGCAAATTCCGGGTTGGTCCCATAGTAAAAGTTGTTCATAATGAAGTACTACGCGTCTTTTTCGGCCTAGCATACCTTTTTCTTATAACTCTGTACTGTACCTTTAAAGAATGTTTCTAAAATAGTCTTTAAAAAGACATTCAACTCTTCCATACAGACAGTCAGGCAGGACAGCGCTAATTTTAACGAGTTAATCGGCGGCTAATGATAGCTCCGATTCCAGTATTCGATATAGAATCGATACCCGGTATCGTTATAATATTCATAATCGAATCGCCCAGATTGTAGAGTCAAAGGGAATCGGACATCAAGAGCTATTTACAGTTTACGATACGACAAAATCTACTAAGTTCCTATTAATATTACTAGTTAGTACCTTGTTCAAAAGTTGTGCAAAATTTTCTTTCATCTGTCCGGATGTTTGTTTGTGTATTTGTTTGTATGTTGGTGCTCGCGTACCGGGCGTAGGTACTTTTCAACGAATCTCGAAACTTAGTGTACAGGGTTATTCATAAAGGGTATGCTAAGACAAAAAGGGCTCTATTACTCATCATTATGAACAACTTTTACTATGGGACCAACTCGAAATTCGCGAAATAAAATCAGCTGTTCCATACATTTTGTCGAGTGTCATTGACATTTTTCTATGGAACACCTTTTTTTTTTGCGAATTTCGGGTTGGCATACCCTTTATGAATAACCCTATATAGGTTCCACGATTTCATAAATATTTTTTTTGTCGTCGGGATTTTTTATTAGGGCGGTATTTCTTACATTTTGCAGAATTATTTGGAATCCAATTTCAAACAAGGATTTCGAATATAAAGTCGATTAAGATGTTGTCAAGATAAAAGCCTGTGATTGTCCCAAGTTCTCGCGAGATCTACTGTTCGTAGAACTACTAATCTAGTTTTATTTCATAGCGAGTCGAGCCATCAGGCCGTATTCCATTACTCTTCGAGGGTTGACCTGTATCCCAGCAGTGGGAGGATATGAGCCATCAGGCGAGATGGCGGTCAAACACAAACCTAGGTTATGTTAGATTAGGTATTGTTCGTAACCTCATCAACCAGCTACCCTAACCAGCTTGTTTTGAAACAAAGAGACTTCTAACAAAGTTATAAAGCATCGGCCAGACTAAACCCCACCCTGGGAAATGACGACTGGCCGCCGACCACGATATATTATGCAATGGCTTTACCTGCACCACCTCATAGGACGCATGGAATATGCTGGCAGTAGCCGAACTTGCGATAAAATCAGAAAAAAATCTATCAAATAAAAAAAATCGAGCGTTAAATCGATTATGAGCGAGTGCTTATACCTCTAAAAAAATCTCATATCACTAATATTATAATAGCGAAAGTTTGGGAGTATGTTCGTTAGTTCTTCACGCTCATCGATCTATAATCCGACTTCGGTGTTCACGCTAAAGCAGCTGAACGGATTTAGATGAATTTGGAAAGAAGGACTTTCATGGTCTGGATTAACACAGACTTTTTATCCCGAAAAACGGCGAGGCGCAGCCACACTTACCTATAGCTGTAGCCTGTGTCGGGGATGCCATGGAACCCGGAAATCGAACCCAGGGCCTCTGGCTTAAAAGGCGGATATATTACCGCTGAGCCAAACAGGTCGTCAGTTAAGGCATTTCGGCTTTAAAGTGAGAACATACACACACACGTCCACACGCTCTAAAGATAATAAACTCCTTTTTTCTTTACTGTTGTTACGTAAAAACACGAAGACAAGGTACTGTCACACCAGTATACCGTATCAGAAGTATAATTCACAGAAATTACCTTTAATTAAAGAGCAAAATACCGTATAATGACACTGTTATTTTAATAAATACGAATCAATCTAGGTTAAAGCATTTTCAAAGCATTGGATTTTCTATACGAATACACAATAAGTAGGTATCTATTTATAAACTTATTTTAATTTTACCTACTTATAAATGAATCTTCCTATATTTTAATGATTTTTTTTTCGAGAATTCTGGTTTGTTACGATAGTAAAAGTTGTTCCGAATTATGAGTACTATGAGCCCTTTTCGATACTATACTATGACTAGACTATGACCCTTTCTGTATGACCCTACACAGAGTTATGCATAAAGGGTATGGCTAAGGCGAAAATGGCTCTTAGTACTCATATGAACAACTTTTACTATGGAAACAAACCCGGAATTCGCGAAAAAAAACTCAGCTGTTCCATAGAAAAATGTCAATGACACTCGACACAACATCGATCTATATAATCCGACTTCGGTGCGACACAAGAACATTATTTTTACAAAACAAAAAACAAAAACCGACTTCAAAAGACCGACTATTGAGTTATTCATCTATTTGTCGCGCACGTACTTTATGCTAAGACTTATATGGTTTTCTCATGGATACCATTATCAGAACTGGACTAAATTGAAATGGGACCAAATGGGAAGCGTCAGCTTTCTAATAAAAAAATAATCATCAAAATCGATTCACCCAGTCAAAAGTTATGAGGTAACAAACATAAAAAAAATAAATAAAAAATAAATAAAAAAAAAAAACATACAGACGAATTGATAACCTCTTCCTTTTTTGAAGTCGGTTAAAAATGTATGGAACAGCTGATTTTTTTTCGCGAATTCTGGTTTGGTCCCTTAATAAAAGTTGTTCATAATGATGAGTACTATCATCCCTTTTTGGCTTAGCAATACCTTTCCTTATAAACTTATAACTTTGACTAGGTACAAACTGGACTACGTTCATTACTGCCCCCGTGACTCTCCTACTAAATTATTGCAGACCAAATTGCACCGTCAATGCTCGGCGACTCGGTAACTCAAATGGCTGTTGTTTCAAGCTATTACCGTAATTCGGAATGCATTCGGTGACATGCGAGGACCTAGTTGTCTGGCCCGTTTCTTTGAACGCCATTTTGTGTAAGCGATGTACCTAAGTGGAGTCCTAAAAAAATAACGTTTCACACTGATAGGATAACCTGTGTCGGATGCCATGGAACACACAAAGACAAGGACAACTAACACCCAGACCCAGAGCAGATATTTTAAATTCATCAAATCTGTCCGGCCGGGAACCGAACCCTGGACCTCTGGCTTATCATCATCATGAAGTGCCATCTTCATGTTGAAGTTTGGAGGTCAGTAGGCTAAACTTCTTGCGATCCCATGCTGTGCTTTTTAAATGCTGATATCTTAGTCCGGTCCACTTCTTAGTGTCGTCCAGCTATTTCCGTCTCTATCGTCCTGGGCTCCTCTTCCCCGGAATTCTGCCCTCGAGGATCAATCGATCTGGCTTATAAGGCGGATATACTACCCCTGAGCCAAACAGGTCTTCGGAATATACAGAATGTATGCAAAGAAGACGGACGCGTCAGTGCTTGGAGGTTCTGAGCCCAAAAATGCAAAAAAACATGTTTAATGACCTAGCCGATCTAAACTGCACCGTTTTTTTATTTTCAGTCTCAAATTTTAAAAAATCAGCAATCAAATACATTTCGGCGAGAGTGAATGGCAACTTCTATGGAACAGCTTATTTCTTTTCTCGATTTCAGGGTTGGTCCCATAGTAAAAGTTGTTCATGAGTACTATGAGCTTTTCACAGATTAGCAAACCCATCTACACTCTACACTAATATTGTAAAGAGGAAAGATTTGTACTCGTATATTTGTATTTTTGTATGTTTATAACGGACTAGCTTCCGCCCACGGCTTCGCCCGCGTGGACTATACCTCGGGAACCGATAATTTTTCCGGGATGAAATTAATTTATCCCTCTTTTTTGAGAGCATGTAAAAAGCGTCATACAATGGAAGCATCCCTGCTTCTTTTTCAATGGCTCCAAAAAGGTCCGAGGTTTTGGTGACTTTTTAGTTGCTTTGGTAAAAATGTTTTTAGTTTTCGAGTTAATTAGCAGTTCCACCTCGAGGATGTGACTTTTCGAAGGTTTTGGATTTTTTCCGGATGTTGTTTACCCGCCTTAAGTTTAGTACATCTGTAAAGTTTCATTGAGTTAGCATCAAAACAAATTCTTTCTCCGTACTATCATTACCACGCTATCTCACCCCCACTGGGGTTGATTTTCCAAAAATGGTGAATTAGGTGTTCGTTATTTTTTTAAGCTTCGTATATTTGTAAAGTTTCAATACCGTGGCGTCAAAAACAATGCTTCTCCATACTAACTTTAACACTCTATTTCACCCTTTTAGAGGTTGAATTACAAAAAATCCTTTCTTGGTACACGTTTACTCATCAAGACTATACACTCCATATTTCTAATTTCTACGACCAGCGGTCTAGGCTGTGCGTTGTCTGTCAGTGAGTCATTACAATTCTCTCTCCGTACTATATTTACCACGCCATTTCACCCCTTTAGGGGTTGATTTTCCAAAAATAATGAAACCGGTATCTATTATTTTTTTAGCTTAGTTTTGCAAAGTTAAATAATCGTAGCATTAAAAAAATATATTTCCATACAAACTTTAATACCCCGTTTCACCCCTTTTAGGGTTGACTGTCCAAAAATAATGAAACATGTATCTATTATTTTTTTAGCTTAGTACATCTGCAAAATTAAATGATCATAGCATTAGAAAAAAATATTTTCATACAAACTTTAACACTCCATATTTTAACCCCTTCGGGGGTTGATTTTCAAAAACCAAAAAAATAAGTGTTTATTATTTTTTCTAGCTTAGTATATTGGCAAAGTTTCGTAACCACAGCACCAAAAAAAAATTCTTCATACAAACTTCAATACTCCGTTTCACCCCTTTAGGGGTTGGTTTTTCAAAAATGATGAAATAGGTATCGATTATTTTTTTAAATTTAGTATATTCGCAAAGTTTAATAATCGTAGCATTAAGAAAAATATTTTTTTTATACAAACTAAAACACCCCTTTTACCCCCTTAGGGGTTGAATTGGGTAAATTCCTTTCTTAGTGTGCGTCCGCTTTTTGATATAAAACTTTTGTCCAAATTTGACGTTTGTAGCTTAAGCGGTTTAGGCTGTGCGTTGATCTGTTGATTTTGATGCGTTGATTCAATTCAACACTCTGTTGAACCCTTTTAGGGGTTGATTTTCCAAAAATAATGAAACAGGTATCTAAAATTTTTTTATAGTTTAGTACAATTGCAAAGTTAAATTATCGTATTATTAGGAAAAAAATATTTTTAAACAAACTTCGATACTCCATTTCACCCCTTTAGGGGTTGATTTTCAAAAAACAAAAAAATAAATGTCTAATATTTTCTTAAGCTTAGTAAGTATATTTGCAAAGTTTCATAACCACAGCATTAAAAAAAATCTTCATACAAACTTTATTGCTCCGTTTCACCCCTTTAGGGGTTGATTTTTCAAAAATGATGAAACAGGTGTCGATTATTTTTTTAAATTTAGTATATTCGCAAAGTTTGATAATCGTAGCATTAAGAAAAAAAATTTTTTCATACAAACTTAAACACAATTTTTCACCCTCTTAAGGGTTGAATTGGGCAGATTCCTTTCTTAGTGTGCGTCCGCTTTTTGTTATAAAACTTTTGTCCAAATTTGACGTTTGTAGCTTAAGCGGTTTAGGCTGTGCGTTGATCTGTCAGCCAGTCTCGACATTCACTTTTACCTGTTTAACCCTTTTAGGGGTTGATTTTCAAAAAATAATGAAACAGGTATCTAATATTTTTTTTAGCTTATTACAATAGCAAAGTTAAATAATCGAAGTATTAGGAAAAAAATAATTTTATACAAACTTCAACACTCCGTTTAACCCCTTTAGGGGTTGATTTTCAGAAAACAAAAAAATAAGTGTCAATAATTTTTTTTAGCTTAGTATATCTGCAAAGTTTCGTAGCCACAGTATCAAAAAAAAAATCTCCATACAAACTTCAATACTCCGTTTCACCCCTTTAGGGGTTGATTTTCAAAAAACAAAAAAATAAGTGTCAATTATTTTCTTAAGCTTAGTATATTTGCAAAGTTTCATAACCACAGCATTAAAAAAAAAATCTTCATACAAACTTTATTGCTCCGTTTCACCCCTTTAGGGGTTGATTTTTAAAAAATGTTGAAATAGGTGTCAATTATTTTTTTAACTTTAGTATATTCGCAAAGTTTGATAATCGTAGCATAAAGAAAAAAAAATTTTTCATACAAACTTAAACACCCCTTTTCACCCTCTTAAGGGTTGAATTGGGCAAATTCCTTTCTTAGTGTGCGTCCGCTTTTTGATATAAAACTTTTGTCCAAAATTGACGTTTGTAGCTTAAGCGGTTTAGGCTGTGCGTTGATCTGTCAGTCAGTCACGACCTTCACTTTTATATATATAGATAGATAGAAGATAAACTCAAAAACTACTGGACCGATTTTAAAAATTCTTTCACCAATATAAATCTACATTATTACCAAGGAACATAGATTATATTTCATACCCGTGCAAAGCCGGGGCAGGTCACTAGTTTCTGATATCCCAGAGCGTATACCATATTTTAAAGCGTGTCTTTCTTCAATCAGACATTTAGCAGTGTTATTCCAAAAGAGAAGGAAGTAAGCGCTAGCCTGAAAGCTCGGAACTCTCAACTCAATTTCCTGGAGGTATCAAGCGACTCGTTACGAGTCTTAAGGTAAGTCTTAATAATGCGACTGGTCGCACGAATTTTCTGGGTGTCTTCAAGTCGCGAGTGAATCGGGTGCTGAACTGTAGACCGCATCATTGCTTGCTATTGGGCGAGATGGTGGTCAAATGCAAGCCTATCTTGTACAAGACAAAAATAAAGTGAAAAAGACGCAAAATCGCGCGATATGTCAGAAATTAAAAAAAGTTGAGACGGGTCCTTTTTCAAAACCTACCACAAAATTAAGGGTGCTGTAAAAGTTTAATGTTTATTTGTGTGTTTGCCTGGGTTCGTAGCTCCCAAACAGTTGAACTAATTTATGTTTGATTTCCTTTTATTAATCGACTTCAAAAAAGGAGGAGGTTTTCAATTCGTCTGTATGTTTTTTTTATATTTTTTTTTTTGTTTGTTACCTCATAACTTTTGACTGGGTGAATCGATTTTGATGATTCTTTTTTTATTGGAAAGCTGACGCTTCCCATTTGGTCCCATTTCAATTTAGTCCAGTTCTGATAATGGTATCCATGAGAAAACCATATAAGTCTTAAATTTGTATTAAGTACGTGCGCGACAAATAGATGAATAACTCAATAGTCGGTCTTTTGAAGTCGGTTTTTGTTTTTTGTTTTGTAAAAATAATGTTCTTGTTCGTAGCAAATTATAGCAATAAGGTAATCAAATACTTTTTATGTACTTTTAACACAAGTATTGACAGAAGCCAAGAAATACAAATTATATTGTAGTCTGGTGTAATCCTGTCCTGACATAATTCCGAATATTGTAATAATTAACACGGAATAATAAATCTTCTGATGAAGATCACCGAACATGATCGAAACTAGTCGTAATAAACGACTAAATTTTTACGAGAGTATCCCGTATTAATTATAACAGAATGTGTCTAAGATTGTTTTATTTTTATATAGGGTTATTCATAAAGGGTATGCTAAGCGGAAAAGAGCTCATAGTACTCATCATTATGAACAACTTTTACTATGGGACCAACCCGAAATTCGAGAAATAAAAATCAGCTGTTCAAAAATGTCAATGACACTTGACAAGATGGATGGAACAGCTGATTTTTTTTCGCGAATTCTGGTTTGGTCCCATAGTAAAAGTTGTTCATAATGATGAGTACTATAAGCGGCTTAGCATACCCTTTATGAATAACCCTGTATTTCTGCGACTTTTTTCCTGTTCCGAACCCACCCTTAAACTTGTATTTATTCCGAAGAATTCAGATAGATTTGAATACAAATCATGCTTCTCACCGAAAACAACGGAACACTGTTCTCGGCCCTATTCTGGCAAGCGACATTTTTTCTCGGTCACTGTTGCTCTTACTAGAAATACCATAACAGTGAGAAGGACAGAAATAATATCGAAAGCCCGAGAATAAGGTCTCCCAAAATACTGGTTTTCTATGGGCCGGAATATAATCATTCTTATGAAAGGTACAGAAATGGGCAACCTTGGCCGCCATTTTGTAATGAAATATTTACTTGAGGAGGTATTTTTTCATGAAATTTTTTAAGTCGATGCAGAGTAAAACCTAAGCATTCGCGCTAACTAAAGATAAATATAAAATACTTGCTGTGACCTGCGGTTTCACCCGCGGTCAAAAGGTTAACATGAGTTTTCCGGGATAAAAAGTAGCTTATGTGTTAATTCAGACCATAAACAACCTTCATTCCAAATTTCATGTAAATCCGTTCAGCCGTTTCAGCGTTTGTGGTAATAAACATAGAAACTTTGACTTTTATAATATTAGTAAGATTAAATTAGGCCATTAAAACAACAAGAATATCTATATATATAAAAATGAAACCCGTTTTCCTTGGTCACGGCCTCACGCGTGAATGGCTGGACCGATTTCACTAATTCTTTTTTTGTTGTATTTGTTATTATTAGGAGAAGGTTCTTACGGAAAAAAATATTAAGAAAATCTCTCAGAAATATTGAAAAACCCTAAAAACAGCCCTTTTATTTTTCCCATACAAACGTTTTCTAACTAAAACGAGCTTTATTGCTATTGTATAAAGTTCATATTGAATTGCAAGCACTCACTGTTGTTTAAGCAATGTAGGTATGTTCCTAACGTCCAAGAGTCAATTTGCACTTTATTACCTCTGTACAAAGTTAAAATTCAATCATATCTATCAAAAGAGTGTGCGTTTTATACTGATAATTTTTACTATATTTGACAAGTTAGCATCAACAAACTACGGTTGCTATAGTTACGCAATAGCATGATAATAGAGGTTATAACAAAGAGTTCCTATAATTATTCTCAACACCTTTGGTCACGCCATCACGCGTGAACTACTGGACCGATTTCAATTTACTCTACGTTTATCCCAAAGTCTACCCGTGCGAAGCCGGGGCGGGCCGCTAGTAACAAATATTTATTCATTCATTAATTTCATTCATTATTATTATATTACAAACACATCGCTCAAGGTCACGCTTATTTATTCACTCCTTGAAAAAGATCATCGAATATGATCGAAACTATACTTAGTCGGAATATCCGACTCAATAATAACTACTCTCTCGTTAATTATTTAATGATTTGTGTTTGACGACCTGTTTGGCTCAGCGGTAGTAGGTACTTAAGTATACAGGGCTATTCATAAAGGGTATGCTAAGCCGAAAAGGGCTCATAGTACTCATCATTATGAACAACTTTTACTATAGGACCAACTCGAAATTCGCGAAAAAAAAATCAGCTGTTCCATACATTTTGTTGAGAGTTGGTCCCATAGTAAAAGTTGTTCATTAATGATCAGTACCTACTATGAACCGATTTCGGCTTGGCATACCCTTTATGAATAACCCTATATCCGTCTTATAAGCCAGGGGTAACGAGTTCGATTCCCGGGCAGATGTTTGAATGATGAATTTAAATATCTGTTCTGGGTCTGGGTGTTAGTTGTCCTTGTCTTTGTGTTCCATGGCATCCCCGACACAGGGTATCCTAGTGGGGAGCTATGAGTGTAAAACGTTAGAGTTTTGGACCCATCGCTTAGGTGTATCCAATCTTAATAAGGCTAAGGTAGACTGAAGATTAAGCCTTTTAACCTAAACTGTGTGCTTTATCAAAATATATTTTGCGACTAGACTTTTTTAGCTATAGGCTAGACTTTTGACCGCAGCTCATCTTAGAATACAAAACTGAACAATAAAAAACTTTTGAAATCTAGCTGTCTTTGTCTTTGCTGTATACACCCTAATAGAAGAGGACATAATATTTTTAGTCAATTTTAATGTCGTTTTTGAAGGGGTTTATTGACTGGAGAGTGACATGCGAAACTGATAAAACTAAGACATTTAAAGGGTTATAAGAACTGAGTATGCAAAGCCGAAAAGGGCTCATTATGAACAACTTTTACTATGGGACCAACCGTGAAATTGCGAAAAAAAAAACAGCTGTTTCATACATTTTGTTGAGTGTCATTGTCATTTTTAACCGACTTCAAAAAAGGAGGAGGCTATCAATTCGACTGTATGTTTTTTTTTTTTTTATGTTTGTTACCTCATAACTTTTGACTGGGTGAATCGATTTTGATGATTCTTTTTTTATTAGAAAGCTGACGCTTCCTATTTGGTCCCATTTCAATTTAGTCCAGTTCTGATAATGGTATCCATGAGAAAACCATATAAGTCTTAAATTTGCATTACGAGTAAGTACGTGCGCGACAAATAGTGAATAACTCAATAGTCGGTTTGAAGTCGGTTTATGTTTTTTTGTAAAAATAATTGTTTTAAGGAACATATATATTCACTTAATTTGTAGAACGGATTGTTTTGAAAATAATCTTAAATGTCTGTTGCAATTTACTACGATTTTGTTCGGTTATATAATTATTACAATTAGGTAATAATGTATATCTATCATAGATATATAATATAGGTATAGAGGGCTGGCTCATTCCTCGCGCAAAGAATTTCACTGGCAATTCAGCGCGGGAATGCAGCCAGCGTTCTTGGTACTTTGCCACACGGGCAAAAACTACTTTTTGATTATTAATTTTTTGTAAATTTCTTAGTTCTATTTAGTTTAGTTTGTTATTTTAAATTTAAGATGTAAATATATATTATATAGGTAGATATGTTTATTGCATGTTGATATGCCTTTCACCAGCAGCTCAAGTTCGCTGCTACAAACAGAGTGCCAAGTTCAAGTTTTTTTCACCATTCGATCGCGTTAACGTAAACTACAATTTGTATGAAACTTGTAGTTCAATGAACACTAGGTGACGCGGTTTTTATCCCATACAATTATGATAGTTTATAATTGCGATCGTCAGTGAAAAAAACCTCGTAAGCACTCTGAATCCACGGCCCATCACAGTTGAACCGTACTCACCAACCGCCGCGCCATTCATTACGCCGCCCTATAAATCGTTTTTATGAACTGGTCGCCAACCGATCGATGTAGTAATATAAATATCAGCATCCCGGGAGAGGGTGGAGGGGGGGGGGGGGGGTACCTGCCTCCCGGGGCAACGACCCGCCGTGATTAGAGGGTCGTGCGGGGATGGTTTCAACTTCTCACTTTACAATAAATAGGTACTTATGTTTAGTTATTGCTGAGTATTTGGAAGATGTATTGAGCGTAATCGTTTTATGGTGTAGGTAACAAAAAAATTGACCTACAGGGTTTTAAGGAAAGGGTATGCTAAGCCGAAAAGGGCTCAAAGTACTCATCATTATGAACAATTTCTGCTATGGGATCAACTTGGAATTTGCGAAGAAAATTCAGCTGTTGCAAAAATTTTGTCGAATGTCATTGACTTTTCCTATGGAACACGGGACCTATAGTAAAAGTTGCTCATAATGATGAGTAGTAATATATGAGTCTTTTTCGGCTTAGCGTACCCTTTCCTCATTACCCTGTATTCAAATCCAGTAAACAGCCCGATCCTATAACCTAGTCGCAACTCATCTCGTTTCAACCCACTTTTTGAAGTAGGTTGAGAATGTTCTATCTATAAAGAATTAAACAGAACTCGTCTGTCTGTCGTTTTGAATAGTCTACGTCTCTGATGGAATGGAACATAATTATTTTTACAAAACAAAAAACAAAAACCGACTTCAAAAGACCAAATAACAACAAATAGATGAATAACTCAATGGTAGTCCATTGAGTTATTCATCTATTTGTCGCGCACGTACTTAATGCAAATTTAAGACTTATATGGTTTTCTCATGGATACCATTATCAGAACTGGACTAAATTGAAATGGGACTAAATGGGAAGCGTCAGCTTTCTAATAAAAAAATAATAATCAAAATCGATTCACCCAGTCAAAAGTTATGAGGTAACAAACATTAAAAATCAATCAACAACAGTCGAATTGATAACCTCCTCCTTTTTTGAAGTCTGTTAAAAACAGAACGGAACAGCCCGGGAATGGAACAGACTGCCGCCTTCCATGTTTCCTGAGACATAATCTTGGACTTTTCAAGGTCAGAGTGAACAGGTATCTTCTAAGTCTGCGTGCTTCATCTTCGACCAAACCGTCGCCTACCAACAGGCGAGTTGGTGTTCAAAAGCGGATTAATACGTTCCAAAAAATCAATTTAAAGTTTGTCTTCTTCCTCCTTGGCTTTTCTAGTGGCAACACAAGCACAGCCAACGACAACAGCTAGTCGCAACGATAAAAGCATTGAAATACTTTAGAATATTTTAGTAGAACTAAAACTATTATTTGTGTATGATTTACCGGTTTTGAGAACTTATAGAAAGTGGATTTTGAATAAGAGTCATATTTTGAGGTAATTCTAAAATAAGTACCTATTTATTATGAAGATTAAATAAAGATTATAAGATTAAGGACTATTGGCGACCTGCTTGGCTCAGTGGTAGTACATCCACCTTTAAAGCCAGAGGTCCCGGGTTCGATTCCCGGTTGAACAGATGTTGGAATGATGAATTTAAATATCTGCTCTGGGTCTTCTCACAGGATATCCCAGTGAGGAACTATGAATGTGAAACGTCATTTAAGAGTTATTACACCTTTTACACACAGGTTAATACAGAAAGGGTATGCTAAGCTGAAAAATCCTGACGGCAATCATCATTTTGAACCACGTTTACTAAACCAACCCAGAAATCGCGAAAAAATCAACTGTTCCATAGAAAATTGTCAAGGACATTCGACATATTGACGTAACAGCTGATTTTTCCGCGATTATTGATTTGGTCTCAAAGTAAAAGTTGTTCATAATGATAAGTACCTACTATGAGCCCTTTCCGGCTTAGCATACCTAATCCTTATAACCTACTGGTGTAAACCAAAACTTCACCAAAAATGAGTACCATGCCCTTTTCACTTTAGCATTTCTTCTGTACCCTTTCCTCCCAACCCTGTACAGACTCCCGTCGCCAACAGAAAACCCGCAAACAGTGCCTGACTTCACCCTATAAGTAAAGCAAGTACATCCGATCAATACAGACGTCTGCCCGAGTCATAATTAATTAACAGAGTTCAAAACTAATTGTTTACCGAGTTCCGATCGATTTTCAAACGCCATTTTGTCACGTAAGCCGTTTTGGCTTCGGACGATTCGATATACTCATCGATCTGTCGGATTATATACTGCATTTTCAGACATTTCGACTGCCCCTACGAATATCCGAAACTGCTAATTGCATTTTATACAGGAAAGCAATTTAAAGTCAAAATTTCACCTAAATTGTTAAAATGTTTAATATCAATTTTATTCACTTTAAAAAATTCTGTTGAAAAGGCATTGTTTCCAGTGAAATTTCAAGGTTAACCATCTTATATCTCAGGGTGACGAGCGCAGTGCTGTGCCGCGCAGGGACTTGAATTATTTATATATAAGAGTTCAAAATTCTGGGTGGTGACCTGTTATGGGCAAACGTGACGTTTAACATCAGGCGCGCGATTTACTCGTCTCGTCACTCAATAGAAATAAAAAAAAACAACTTGAAGTTGATGCCTAAAGAGCAGAGCAGAGAGCAGAGGAAACATAGTTGAGTTGTTGCCTTGTTGTTGTTGCCGATGTTGGAAAAAACTTGCTTAAAATAGAGAAATGGCGCCTTTTAGTTTCGGAACCAAGACACAATTTGGGTGGGTTAACAAAATAATTAGTTAGTGCTAAATCCTAAAAGCTAGTCCTGCGGAAGACTGACCGCGTCGTTGGTGGTCGGTTACGTCTACGACCACCTAGTGTAGCTTAGGTACGAGCACTGCAAATGTTGCAATACAATTCAATGCTTTATTGACTATACAAAAAAGAAGTACCTAGGTACCTATACAAACACAGTTATTTAAAAAAACATGATGAATGAGCAAAACGCAGTCTTCTCGGTAACAACGATAACTTCCAAAAACCTTTAGCTACATAGCTGTTGCAAAGATGCTTCAAATAACTTTGTACTTGTAGATAGAGGACATCGTCATGTTTCAGGAAATGAAAAATTGTGCGATTGTGCCCAATAAAATAAATGAGTTTTTGAGTTAATCAACATTTTTAGAAATTGTAAGAAAGTAACGAAGCGTCGGACGACTTCCAGCTCGTTGGGTCGACGACAACGAAAATATTGGCACAGGACCGGGGTGAGTAGTGCACTAGAAGAGGCCTATGCTCTGCAGTGGGTGATAACGGCTGATGATGATGATGTAAGAAAGTAACATCCTGCGCCACTCTTTTCATTGTCAAGATTGCAAACCACATGGCTTATATTTTTTTTTTGAGTCTTCCACCTCCTTTTTTTTATGTAGGGTGGTAGGTTGAGGCCTCAGGCGTACAAACCCATTGCCCTGGCTTCAGCTCATGGGGCGTCTGCCCCGTGGTCACGTCCTGGCCACAGTCCGCTCTAGCGGATGCTCTTATGCGGCTCGTATGGTTGTTTCTGTACTTCTGGCGTCATCTTCACTGTGTGGCATAATTATTGATGACGCCAGAAGTCAGAAGTACACATAGCTAACTTTAGCCAAAAAGACTTTAGCTGCGTCATTTTTGACAGCTCGCCGGCTCGACCTGACAGCTGTCAAGTGACGATTTAATCGAGGAAAGTGACACGTCTGGAATGGCGCGATTGGTGTGCTATATTATAGGTGTTGTTGATTGTAGCGGGCGCTGGGTCGGGTTACAGAGTGCTCCGCACCTGACGGCGGCGGCGGCGGCGGCGGGTGGGGCAGGGCACGGGCTTAGGACCTTTCTTGTTAATAATGGTTAGTATTAGTAATTGCTTAGATATAGCGAATTCGCATTTCATAATTATCATATGGAACTTCAATCCTCCCACTGCTGGGATACAGGTCTACCCTCGAAGGGTGATTAGGTCGTATTCTCCACGCTGCGGCCAAGTGCGGGTTGGTGGAATTCACATACGCCATTGAATTTCTTCTTCGGACGTATGCAGGTTTCCTCACGATATTTTCATTCACTGAAAAGCCAGTGGTATGGAAATTCGTACATAAGTCCCAAAGAACTCATTATTATCTATTTAGTGAAGGCATCTTCTAAATCTGCGTGCTTGAACTTCGACCACAGCCGCAGCGTCTCTTACCAACAGTTAATTTACAAGTTACTACTTCGCAAGTTGCTCACTTCTTAGCTCTTCAATTTATTTGCTTAATTTGTTCACTTTTTTGTTTTGTTTTTTTTTTTTCAATTTTGGGCTCGTCCGCTTTTGGACTTAGATGATCCGGCGAAAAACTCAAGTTTTAAATTACACTAATACAGTACTTTTTTCAAATTCAAGACACTGCAGCACTGCGCTCGTCACCCTGAGATATATTATAAGATGTTTAATCTCCTATTTGCCCTGAAATTTCACTGGAAACAATGTCCTTCCAACCGGAACAGTAATGCTTGCACATTATTGTTTGGCGGTAGAATAACTGGCAAAAGTGTGGTACTGTTCAAAGCGGGCTCTGCAAAAGAGTCCTACCACTACAAATTGAGTTGTTGTAGTATTGTGGTACCCTCGTTGATCGTTTCAGAATCTTTATATTGGTAAAGACCCGCTCGCCGCTCGTCGCTCGCCCCACCTGTCATGTTTGCATGTCGCGTTGCCACCAGTTTTCCCCGTGAGTTGATTTATTGAGTTACCGATTATACATCTTACCCCACTTTATAATTAAAGGAAACGGCTTTCGAGACGCGGTGGCTTGGTAGAAAATGGTAGATTTGGTAGAAAATGGTAGATTTGGTAGAAACATTAAACTAGCTGATAACCTGGACTTTGTACAAAAACATACATTTTCATTTTCATAAATATTTTTTTTACACCTAGGTAGGTATAATTGAGTGACGAGACGAGAAATCTCTCGCCTGATGTTATACGCACATAATTATTGACGCATAAACACTACCCATAAACTACTTATACTTACTAGGTACTAGGTAGGTACTTATTTTTCTTATCCACGTCCTATGAGTAAATGGTGTAAGAATTGACGATTGATTCAGGTAGTTTTTATGCGTCAATGTGCGCTTGAAGTATACGTACACGGGCGGGTAGTTTTTTTGGCTTCACCTGTATATAAGGCGGGACTCTATCTGCCTTTCTACTTGATCTTAGTACTCATGATTATGTTTTTTTTTCCAAATCTGTGCCCCGCCGTTTCAACCGCATAGATGATATTGTTTAAAGTAGCATATACCCTTTTCTGTACCCTGTACCCTGACAACGTGCAAATTTAATGATCGGTTGAGTAGTTTAAAGGCGTGAAAGAGTAACAAAAAACCAAACAAAACTACTTTCGCATTCATTTTACACAAGATAAAATTACTCTTAAACCAGTCGAGCAAAAACCAAAAAGAAGACAGCCACAACATTGTAGAACCATTATTTTCAAAATCCGTCAATATCAATTTTCCGTTCGAGTTGGTGACGAGTTAATCTCGATCGACGCGCGAGTGACCGAGAGGCGATCGAGTTTCATCGGTAATTCGATACGAGGTGCGTGCTACTCCCGCCGTCACTACTTGTGTTATTTAGTTTAATTAATAGAAGCTAGCTTCAAAGAGACTAGTGGTTTCCTGTGGCTGTGGCCATTTTTAATCCTCGACGCAAAAACGACGGGTTGTTGTAAGTTTGACGTGTCTGCGTGTCTGTCCCGAACGGATAAATCGATTTTGTTTTTGTTTGTTTTTGTTTGACAGGTGAAGTCGGGAGTGTACTTAGCTATGTTTGGTGAAAATCGGTTTAGCCGTTTTAACGTTGTTTTTTTTTTAAATTTTAAATTTAATGTTATTTATTTTATTGCAAGCTTTCATTTAACTTGCCATGTTTGTTTGTTAGTGTAGGTCATTTCTTGCAACTGACAAATTGCTAAAGAACTGCTTTTGGTTGACGTATCAAAAACCCGAACGAAACGCTTTGACTCCACATTTATTATGCAAACTTTCAAGTGTGAAATGCTCTGCCTGATTATGTTCCCCGATTGTTTTAATCTGGGTGTCTTCAAGTCGCGAGTGAATCGGTTCCTTCTATGCGCACTTCCTAATGACCGATTGAGCTGAAATGGTGAGGTTATAAATTATCCCCTCCCCCGCCTGCAAAACCACGTGTACTTTTATGAACAAAGTATCTTTAAAAAAATCAGATTCAAACAAAAAAATAAACACACGTGGCTTCTAACTACACTCCCCTCCCCTTGCCATATTTCGTGATGTTTTCGGACCCCCTCCCATCCCCCCCCCCCCCTTTCGAGCCTTACTTGATTAGGACGATGCCCAGCAGATATCTGATTTAAGATTTTATTCTATTTTTAATTTTAGATATCTGGGAGAGACAAGGCTGCGGATGACGATGATGAAGCGCCAGTCAAAGCTCCGTTTTCTAAATCCAACCAACTGCCTAGGCGTCGTATTCTTAGGCCTAGGTCACACTGCAGTCTAGACACGCCACCTAATCGTAAATAACTCGAATAATTAGCTGTTTGGCATTACAATACGATGGACGCTGTTGTTTTTATTTCACAGTCTACGAGTTTGTATTTTAGGGTTGGCAGTTGAATTGTTAAAGAATTGAAACGACTGCGCAAAAATAAGGTAATGTAAGCGAGATGATCCGAGTTCGATTCCCGGCCGGTCAAAATGTTTGAATGATGAATTTGAATATCTGATCTGGGTCTGGGAGTTAGTTGTCCTTGTCTTTATATATATCCTATGCTATTCGGGGATACCATAGATTCTATGGCATTCTCGTATACACCCCGACGACACAGGGAATCCTAGTTGGGAGCTATGAGTGTGAAACGTTAATGTTTTTCAGGTTATGTACCATAATGACTGTCATTTTGTGTTGTGTAAAGAACGGCTTAGCGGATTTTGAATTAAAAGGTTTTTAATACTACAAATTAACATCAAAATATTCAAGATATCGAGAACAGAGCGAAGTGTAGGAGAAAAAAACAATCGAATTGAGAACCGTCTCTTTTTCAACGTCGGTTTAAAAGAAGGAGGCTGACTCACCACTATGTGAAATACATATTATCCAGAATGAGATAAAGATAGAGTTCTAGACTCAATGTCTAATATCTCTCTTCCAAACTGAGCTTCCAAGACTAAAGTCACACATGACAGCGACAGCCCTACCCCCCGTCTGGCGTCGCTCCAAGCCCGCGTAGTACGCAGACGTGACGTCACAGGAATCCGCCCGCCCAGCCACAGCTCAACTAACAGTTTGTACGATAGTGTTGATTTTTTCGCGCTGGGCGGATGGATGCGGTCACTGCATACGTGGGATTTTAATGGTAGTGATCAAAGATGGGCGATCGTGGTATTTACTAATAGTATTATAGTAGACCCAAAAATAAATTAATAGTGGGGTTGCCGAAGCCAAACAATGCGACATTAAAAAATATAAATGTAAATGTACCCATTACATATATTATGTGTTCATCCAGGGCTATGAGGAAAGGGAGTGCTAAGCCGAAAAGAGCTCATAGTACTCATCATTATGAACAGCTTTACTGTGAGACCAACTCGGAATTTGTAAAAAAATAAATCAGCTGTTCCACAGAAAAATGACGACGACACTCGACAAAATGTATGGAACAGCTGATTTTTTCCTAAATTCCGGGTAGTAAAAGTTGCATATTTATTTTAGTAAATAGGCACAGAATACTCGAACTTGACTCAAAAGTCTAGCGGCTATTTTAGTTAATGAAAAAAACGGAAAGAAAATGAGATAATTTTGTAGATTATTTATTACCTATTAATAACGGATCAATTACAAAAACAATGTCACTAATAGTCACATTTTAATAATGCGCGAATGTTGCGAGTGCAAAGATTTTGAGTTATTTCTGGACAATTTCGAACGAACATACATACACATTCTAATAACACCTGAACGCAACGACTTGGATATTTTATCTGAACTAACCCTTCTATAGTGTCTAAAGAGATCATCTGAAGTTTCTGGAGGTGGTTGCACATTGAAATCACCAATTTCGAAAGGTGATTTCAGATGACTGTCAAGAATTTTGGATCGTGAGTTGTCTAAATCACAGATTTTGGAATTTGAACCAAGATTAACGAAATCACTTTCTCTTGGTTCTGGCCTTATTTCATTTGTAATCCCGCTTCGATATGTCGACGAATCACTGGAATCTGGGTCCAAATTAATTATTTTTAGTTCAGCAACAGTATGCATTGCATCTACGGGTCTGGGTACCACGTTTAGAGTGGTTTCCACATCGCTTCGTTTGTAAAAGCTTGTCTTAGTTCCATCTTTGATTTCATAGGCTGATTTGTTGTGATCTTCACCAATTTTGGGGTGTAATTGGTTGTCCAAATCAACGATTTTGGAACGGCATTCAAGTTTATCCAAATTACTCCCTTCATCTTTGGGCCTGGTGCCTTCTGCTGTCCAGCGTCCCAATAATTCTCTAGTATCTGGACCCAAGGCTGCTCCTTGTAGTTCAGCATCAGCATCGACTGATTCCACGGCTCTTGATGGCACTTGCTCGCGTTGCACATCACCCCTGGAAGCAGGTTTTCTTTATTATATCTTTGATTGCTGTTTTTCTCATCTCATTGCTTAATATAATTATTCCAAATTTAATTGTTATTTTCTCAACGGTTAAGCTGTGGTGTCCATCTAAGAAGAATGGTGTGGCCGTGGCATGATTCGATAAGTTTTGAGGTGCAAACGGATGTCAGGGGATGAGCGCTGTCCTATTATGCAGTACGTTATTTTACTATAACAACTAATGTGATTTTAATAAATTTTGATCAATGCACGGGATTTAAATATAATTGAGTCGGACATGCCGACTATAGTTTTGACTACATCGAAACAATAACTCGCTTCGTGACTAGCCAAGGCCTCACTGGCTGAGCTTACCTTATGCTTCTATCTGGATCTGGCTGGTTAGTTTGAAGTGACAATGGGCAACAGCTGTCTACACCGTGACCTATGGGGGTTTTAGTGAATACTCCAAAAAACTGGACGCCATATCGCCGGTAGCACCCCAATGCAGCTACCTTGCAGGTACCTTTTCAAAATTCCCATCACAAAAAAGGGTATTTAAACTTACTCAGTAGCTGCCTTGTTCGTCCTGTCTAGCTCTGTAAAGGCTATCCTTTGCTGGCACATCCTCGTCACCTGGTTGACCAGCCCCAGCCAGCGCTGCTTCAGTGCGCCCACAATCTCGCCGCCACGACCAATGCCGAGGAGGGCGTAGTTGTCTGAACCCTGGAAGGGGTGAGAAGGATCTGAATCTAAATCTGAATCTGATGGAAGTTTTGGAAAAAGTGAAACTGGTTGCTAGAGAAGTCAAACGCAAGTATTGTAAGTAAGAATACACAAAATGTTGGTAATTTAGCTAAGTGGTAAAAACAGGAGTTGAAAAAACTAATATTAATAGCTGGAGAAGAGGTCAACCGCCAACCTATCAAATAATTAAAAAGAAAAAAAAAAACCGAATAGAGAAGGATGATGATTCTTAGTATCAAAGGCCAAAAATAATGTGAGTCGGTGCGTTAACAAAGTCATTTTAAACTAAGAGTTAAATTAACAAATACAGAGTTATAAAAAATGACAGAATGACACCTCTGAATTACGACCTAAGAGCCTGTCCAGATGAGGCGTTTTGCACTCGCGCGTTGGCACTCGCGCGTACCCAAGATACTAGAGCTACATATTATATGTCCCGTCCAGATCCTCCTTCCTTCCTTCCGTCCGTTTCCTCAATCGCGCGTAAAACGCGTGCAATGAGCGGGACTCTCGACTCGCCCGTTTTACGCGCGAGCGCCGCGCGAGTCGAGATACTCGAGCGCCATTGCTGCGTCCAGTACTACGCGCGAGTTCGTTGCGAGTGGACGTATTTGATTTAAAATGGAGCGTGATAACTTCGATACGGAACTTTTTATGGATGAAGTTGAAAAAAGAGTAGCCATATGGAATATGGAATCATCTGACTATTCCAATAGAGTCATAAAACGCAGGAACTGGGAAGAAATTATCGAGATTTTTGTGAAGCTGGTGATTCCGAAGAAAAGAAAAAAGCTCATGTTTGCAACTGACTGGATCCCTCCCAGCGTAGAAACGCGCGCAAAACGCGGTATCTGGACGGAATAGAAATCAAGACGCGCGAGTGCACTCGCGCGTAAAACGCCTCATCTGGACAGGCTCTAAACAAAACAACAATCATCAAAATCCGTTCATAATTGACGGCGTTATCGCGTAACATACACACAAAAAAAAACATACAGTCGAATTGAGAACCGTCTCCTTTTTGTAAGTCGGTTAAAAACAGCTGTTCCATATAATACAGAAATGCCAGTGACACTCGACAAATGAACAACTGATTTTTTTTGCGACTTCAGGGTTGATCCCATAGTAAAAGTTGTTCATAATGATGAGCTCTTCTCAGCTTAGCATTCCCTTTTCTTATTTTAACTCTGTATTTGTCAATTTAACTCTATAAACTTAACTTTAACTTTTTACTTTAACTTTATGAGCCCGTCTTGGGTTAGGATACCCTTTTCTTATAAGCCTATACTCGTATGTTACTCACTCTACTGATTTGCAGATGTGTAACTTTGTTACCGGAGACCAGCTCGGAGTACGTTTCCACTTTGACACAGGCCTGGGAATAAACAATCAAAACACACTTTTACCTTACATATAGTTTTTACTTCGCTAAATCAGTAGTTTACTTTTATTTTGAAATAAGTACTAACAGATTTTCAAGAAATTTTTGAAATTTTTATCTCCTGAGCTTCGTCTAATTTTTTTTCAATAATGCAAAGGTGTAGGTATAAAATAATAAATGGGGAAAATACACGTTATCAGGGTACCGTAAAAGATATTGGCTATTATGCATAATCATCATCAAAATAACAATTTAACAATGATGATGTTGTTAGATATATGCCGGTGTCTGCCAGTTATTATACCGCTAAGCAGCAATGTGCAAACATTACTGTGTTCCGATTGGAAGAGCATTGTTTGCGTTTGTTTTTTAACATTGTTTTTTCCCGTGTTTCAGGGCAAATATAAGATTAAACATCTTATATCTCAGGGTGACGAGCGCAGTGCTGTGCCACGCAGGGGCTTGAATTCCAAGCGTTCAAAATTCTGGGTGGCACAGACCTGTTATAGGCTAACGTGACGTTTAACATTATGCGAGCGATTTGCTCGTCTCGTCACTCGATAGCGTGAAAAAACCAGCTATACTTAATCGATTTGACAAAACAAAATTGATGCCACTACGCCACCTATGAAAATATCACAAACTATTTTATTTTTTCCAAAAACGCCTCATTAAATAATTAATTATTCAAATATGTATGTGAAAATGTGCAAATAAACAACGATTAGAAAACGTTAAAAGTAGGTATGTTATAGTGTAAAATTAAACCTTTTTTTTTACACTCAATTATTATTTTTTCTACAAATAATAATTTTTTACATAATATCTACAAACATTAGATTTTCCAACTCATCAAATAGATAAACAAAGATGGCGTCCCGGCAACCAATGACAACCATTAGACATTGTACCACGCGCTGTGATTGGTTGAAAAAGTAATGTTTTATTACATCATTTTATTAGCCGATTACAACCGTTAGAAGGCGTATCTACTAGAGATAACTGTATATTTGGATAACATAATTGTTATAATAATAAACATTATGATAATTAAATAGATTGACCTATCTAATTAATTATATACAAAGCGATGTTACTAAACGTCGGTGATAAATGATAAAAAATGTGTTATCTATGTGTTTATAATTAGTCGTTTTTTCTAGATTGGCGCAAAGGAAGCACGTTTGCCTAGAAAGAAACCGATTCACTCGAGACACCCAGTTTATGCGGGATTATTAGTAAAGGGTATGCTTTCCATACATTTTGTCGAGTGTCATGAATTATTTTTTTAAGGAACAGTTGATGTTTGTTTCGCGAATTCGGTGTTGGTCCCATAGTAAAAATAGTTTTAAATGACCCTATGAGCCCTTTTCAGCTTAATATGTATACCCTTTCTTCTAAATGAACATCGGGCAAATCGACACGGGCAGGTGATCAAGCGCAGACAAAAAAAATCAATAAAAACCGATAATAAAAATCAATTGACCTGTCTAACCTAATAAACATAGTAATAATGTAGAGAAACATTTGTTTAATATAATCATAAACTATAAAATGATTTATATATTATATGATTATATAATCAATAACATTTACCGATATTGTTATCTTAATTAATTAAATTATTAGGTAATAATTTTTTTATTGATGACGTAACGAAACGTCGTCAAAAAATGACATGTAATTTTGCGGCAGACGTCAACGCCTTCGTGGCGCAATTGGTTAGCGCGTTCGGCTGTTAACCGAAAGGTTGGTGGTTCGAGTCCACCCGGGGGCGGTTATTTTGCAATAGTAAAATCTGAAATAAAATAGTATTTTTTAATTATACATAACTTGAGAAGAGAACAGAGGGCGTGAGAAGGACGGCGACGGGTGACGGGACGTCAGCGTGACGCGAGTGATAATAATTTATGATGAACTACAAATCTTTTGAAACTAAAGCAAAATACCCACCTCGGCTGGACTCGAACCAGTAACCTCTATTACACTTTGTAACGCTAACCAATTACGTCACAAAGTGTTGACTTCTATGCTTTTAATGACGTTTTATAATGTCTTTGAGCTATTTCAACCTTTTATCATTAAAAACCACCAAGTATCCGTGGCCCAATTGCCTAGCTTTCCCACAAATGCGAGTGCAGTGTCTTTTTCACATTATGTAAATTACAAAACCAGCTATGGCCTGTGGACACACCCGCGTTTACGAAAAACGGTGATGATGATGATGAAAAGTAGCCTATGTCCTTTTCTGTATACCTGGCAACGTGTTTGCAAAATTTCATGATGATCGGTTAAATAGTTACGGAGTAAAAGCGTTAAAGATAAAAAAAAAACCATAGACAAAATATTTATAAAAAAAAAAAATCATTCACATTACTAACATTATATTCATATTAGCCCTTCATCGTCTAGTTCGAACCCTCTTTTTTATTTTAGCACATTTTTCACATTTTTTTTTAATTTAAAACTCGATTTTATTTTTGCAAAATAACCGCCCCCGGGTGGACTCGAACCACCAACCTTTCGGTTAACAGCCGAACGCGCTAACCAATTGCGCCACGAAGGCGTTGACGCCTACCGCGAAATTACATGTCATTTTTCTATGACGTTTTATAACGTCTTTACCATATCAAGCTTTTATCTTTTAAACCCATAATTTGCAACTGTGGCGAAAATTGCCTAACGTCCCACTAATGCCACGCGCAGTGTGTCATCTTTCACACATTATAAAACCAGCTGTGGCCGTAGTTTCACCCTTGCGGTGAAGAAAAACGGTGCTGATGATGATGATGAAAAGTAGCCTATATCCTTTTATCTAGCCCTGACAACGTGTATGCAAAATTTCATAATGATTGGTTGAGTACTTAAGGCGTGAAAACGTTACAAACAAAGAAACAAGCAAACCAACTCACTTTCGCATTTATAATATATTATGTATGTAGGTATGTATTAGTATTTTTTCATTAATTAATAATTATAGTTTACATCATACAGACCCTTCATTCCCACCCCATACGAACTAACAAATTATTTTCGCATTAAAAAAAATATTTTAACTTAATTTTCATATTGCAAAATAACCGCCCCCGGGTGGACTCGAACCACCAACCTTTCGGTTAACAGCCGAACGCGCTAACCAATTGCGCCACGAAGGCGTTGACATCGGTTGCGAAATTACATGTCATCTTTTCAATGACGTTTCGTTACGTCATTTCATTCCATATTCTTCACGGAATGGTACTTAGACAATGTATTTTGATTAGATAAGAATTATAAACATTAACAACATTGTAATAATTGTATTCCACTCCTGCGCATGTGTTCTGAATTCTGGGTGGCGCAGACCTGTTATGGGCAAACGTGACGTTAAACATCAGGTGAGCGATTTGCTCGTCTCGTCACGCAATTAACATAAAAAAAATTAATGTTGTAATAATAAAATCGTTTATTTCAGGCATAAAAATCCCAGAAAAAATAAAATAAGAGCTAAAATAAAATAAAAAAGCATTTAAAAATGTTATGATCAGTAGAGTCAATACACTACACACTTTTAAACCGACTTCAAAAAAGGAGGAGGATATCAATTCGTCTGTATGTTTTTTTTAAATTTTTTTTTATGTTTGTTACCTCATAACTTTTGACTGGGTGAATCGATTTTGATGATTCTTTTTTTATTAGAAAGCTGCCGCTTCCCATTTGGTCTCATTTCGATTTACTCCAGTTCTGATAATGGTATCCATGAGAAAACCATATAAGTCTTAAATTTCCATTAAGTACGTGCGCGACAAATAGATGAATAACTCAATAGTCGGTCTTTTGAAGTCGGTTTTTGTTTTTTGTTTTGTAAAAATAATGTTCTTGTTTCACTACACTTTTTGAAGTTATACTTCTTTTGGCGCGATAGAGAAAAATGAAGAAGTGATTTTTTACTTAGCGCGACACTTACTAAATTCTACACCGTGAAGTTAGTTCTAGGTGGCATGAAAATTGATAACTATGTTCAAGTTGTATATTCTAGTATTTTTATATTTAGAACACGTGTCTCGTAAGAGTATCTACAATTAAACAGTGTGAATAAATAAATATTATTTTGGTGTTTTTATTAAATCAATTTCATATACGACGGTGATAGTATTGACTAATAATTTATTATTTATTAGTATATCTATATATTATATTGAATATTAGTAAAAACACTGATTTGAATAAACTGTTTTGAGTGCATTTATAGATATGAGGTTAATTGTCGGTATGTATAATTTATTTTTCCATACGCCAAAGAAGTATAACTTCTAACGCGTGTACATAAGTACACACACTATTTTTTTTGCTATTGATCCGCACTGCACGTGTTTTGTTCAAAAATGTGAATCGGAACGATGTTGTATGGAGTTTTTTTGTATGGTGTGTACCTATAACCATACTTGCGTAGGAGACCAGCTTTTATTTAGTCAAGGTTTACTTATAAAACTAAAACGCTATGCTATTTTATGCGATTTCAGGTTTGGCCGCATAGTAAATTTGTTTATAATGAGTACTATGAGCCCTTTTTGGCTAAAGCATACCCTTTACTCCCAGCTCTGTATAAGTAACTTACGTCTTCAGCCACGTCGGTGAGCACTATCTCATCGAGACAGGGGTTGTGGAACCGCGCGCGAGCGAGCAACAAGAAGCACTGCCCTATCTCCTCGCCGAACGATTTGTATGACCTGCAAAATAGATTTTTTTTTTCCGTGATAGGCTTGTGTTTGACCGCCATCTCGCCTGATAGTAAACAATGAGGAGCGTAGCTACCGCCGCGCCGTATCTGCCGTATCACTTATACGCCCGATTACGCCCCCCCCCCCCCCCTCCCCGATAATTATAATAATGATTAGATTATGATTTAATACATCAATTTTCCGAAAAAAGGGCAAGAAGAGTGTATTTTTTTCAATTTGAATTGTTTGTAAAAATTTTGGAAAAGTGACAAGTTTTAATTTTATGCAAACATTATTTTTTAAGGGCCCCCAAACAAATTTTATACGGGGCCCCGCCAAGGCATGCTACACCACTGTAAGCAATGCCTCGGTCTACGATGAACGCCTAGAAGAAACCGATTCATTCGTAACTTGAAGGTATCCAGAACATATCTATTTTAGTTTCAACTTAATCTTAAATCAACCCACTGCTGGGGTACAGGTCTTCCTTCGAAGGATCACTGGGCAGAATTCCACGACTAATTATTGATATAATATGGGTGTCTTCAGGTCGCGAGTGATTCGGTTCCTTCTAGGCGCGCGTGCTGCATCGTAGACCGCACCGTTGCTTACCATCAGGCGAGATGGCGGTCAAATGCAAGCCATTTTCTGAATTTAAAAAAAAGTAGGCCAGTTTGTTTTATTAAGAACAACTGACAAGCCATGTCAGAGGCCACGTCAGAGGCCAGGCGGCTTAAATTCTGATACCAAGGCGAAGAAAACTCTCGAGTCTCTCGACATATTATACGAGTTCAATTTCCTTTAGTATCTTGTCTAGAAACTGTTGCCACTTACTCCATGAGCTCTTCCTCCAGGTTCATCAGCTCTCGTCCAGTGGTGACAGCAGTGGCATGCATCAGCTTGGAGCCCACGTGCACCAGGTGAAACCTGTTCCGCTGGTGCTGCGCCCCCGCCAGCGATGGCATAAGATAAAAAATAAAAACCCTTTAAACTCGAAACGGTATTTCCTGGTAGCTATAATTTGGGTGTTTTAAGTCGCGTGTAAACCGGTACTTCCAGGCGCGCATGCTTCATCGTAAACCGCATCATTGCTTACCATCAAGCGAGATGGTAGTCAAACGAAAGCCTATCTTGGAATTAAAAAACTCACTCCACGAGCTCTTGTGCCAGGGTCTTCCTCAGCTCTTGTCAACTACCTATACTACTACCTATATATAGATATTTATCTTGGAACTCACACTACGAGTATAAGCTCTTCTGCCAGGGTCCTAAGTTCATCAGCTTAGAGTCCGCGTGCGCGAAGTGCAGCCTGTTCCGGTGCCGCGCCCCCGCCAGGCAGGGCAGGCAGGGCCGCCGGGGGGTGGGAGCGTAGGTGCCTGTTCTCTGTTTGGAGTACAACCATCATCTTCTTATCGCACCTACGTGGGGTCGGTACAGTATATACACTTTTTCCATCCATCTCTTTCACTCGTCATATCTGAATTCACTCCTTTCTTTTTGCATATCTGTTTACAATACAATACAAATATTGCAATACTGTATGCATTGTTGATAACTCACAACTGACTCCTCACTCCGCTCTTTCAGTCAGTAACACATCATAGTACATATGTATTTATTTACTTACAATTGTCCTGAGAGTCAATATCACGCCTCATATTGAAGTAACACACACTACTTACACACTAGACTATTGCAAATTTTGAGAAATATTCGAAAACAACATTAATTTACGATTTTCAGCCATATCGCCATATTGCTATCATCTGACAACACTGTAGGTACATGTTTATGTTTATTTAGTCATTTATATGAAATGAAGTGGCTAATGTAGGGTGTGAACTTTTGAATTTACGAAATAAATAAACTATAGTTAAATCAATACAGACTCCTCTCTACAGGTTTATTCCTAAAGGGTCACTAAACCGAAAAAGGCCCATTATTATGAACAACTTTTACTATGGGTATGGGACCAACCTGAAATTCGCGAAAAAATATCAGATGATCCATAGAAAAATGTCAATGACACTCGACGAAATGTGTGCTAAGCATAACCTTTATGAATAACCCAGTATAACATTGGGAAAATCGATTACAAGTACGAAATGTTTCCAAAAGTTTTTCAATGCCATTTTCTGAAAAAGACAGCTAAAAGTCATGTCAAAACGTTTGTCAAAAAGTATGGAGTTTATTTCGATCCGCAAAAAGGTTAGTAAAATAAATTATTTATGTTCTTCTTATTTTTTTGTATGTACATAATTGAGTGACGAGACGAGCAAATCGCTCGCCTGATATGAAGGTCACGTTTGCCCATAACAGGTCTGTGTCACCCAGAATTTTGAACTCGCAGAATTCAAGACCTTCCTAGTCATAAGTTTAAAAGTAAATACTGCCATTAAATAAAGTAAAATCGTATTTTTTTAAGGCCAAGTGGCTATACCTAGGTATAGGCCTGATGTCAGAGTTCTGTCTACCTGAAGAGTCCTGTATATTGTCAAAGAACATGTACTACACATACACATCTACTACTAATAGGTAATCGAGAAAAAAAATATTTGTTACGTTTATGCTATCGGTAGGTATATTTTGGTACTAAGACTCTTAATAACATTGACCAGATTTAAAAAACCCCCAATATTAAAACGGCCGAACCGACTTTCATAAAACATGTAACAAACCACCTACTTTCAAATAAAAAAAAACCGCATCCAAATCGGTTCGCCCGTGTAAGAGCTACATGCCACAGACACATCGTACATCACACACGTCGGTCAAACTTATAACACCCTCCTTTTCGCGTCGG
This sequence comes from Alcis repandata, assembly GCA_949125135.1. Taxonomy (NCBI): domain Eukaryota; kingdom Metazoa; phylum Arthropoda; class Insecta; order Lepidoptera; family Geometridae; genus Alcis; species Alcis repandata. The sequence goes on along the minus strand of OX421250.1, from coordinate 7,027,355 downwards.
AGGTTAAAAACACAATCCTTTCGTTTGGCTTTACAGTAATTGGTTAAAAAATCTTACACCTCTAGATTCCGAGTCCGATTGAGCATATCATATTTTAATCAAAATAAACTGGTTTGAAGCAGTTTTATCAAAATAAACTGGCATAAACCGGTTTTATCCAGATTCTACTCTGTCTATTCTTAGACTTGCATTTTGCACTCTCGATTAAGCTGACGAGACAGTAATGAACTAAGATTGGATTTTTAATCTCATTTGTCTGAGATGACGAGGTATATCCTTAGTTCGTCACTTGACGACAGACTCCTAGTTTTCTTTCCTAATTATTTACAGTACAAAATACAGGGCTTTTAATACTCATCATTATGAACAACTTTTACAATGGGACCAACTCGGAAATCGCAAAACATTTATCAGCTGTTTCATACATTTCGTCGAGTGTCAGGTATTGACATTTTTCTATGGAAAGTTGTTTTTTTTTTCGATTTCCCGGTTGGTCCCATAGTAAAAGTTGTTCATAATGATGAGTACTATTAAATTTAATTATGTCATCCAGGAGACCAAAAAAATAAGTTTATTTTATATGCAAAGTTGAACCCTAACTTACGCGAATTTGACTTACACTGCTATCGCTTGGTCCCACCTATCGCGTAAGTCCGGGGTATTACTGTAATTTATAAGCTAGATCTTAATGCTTTGTTATTGATGGAGAAAAATAAAAAAAAATCCGTGATTTGTCGATAAAATTAATTGCATTTTAACCCCTTAAAGTATCGGACATCGGAAACCGGACATATTGTATAACTTCTAGACAAGCACTAACCATATTCAACATCTTTTACAACCCCACATTTTCTATGCGGGCAGATCATTGAACCTCCACATACATTCATACATACATACATACATACACAATCTGACACCTTCCCGCCGCGATTTCACACATCAGATCCGCTCCCTACCACTCGAAAACAAAAAACGTGCCATAGACAAATAATAATAATTCTTCCCTTTAATGTAAGTGCTAACCAACCACTGTAAGATGAACTCTTACTCTACAGAAATATCTGCTGTTATTCGCGGTCGTATAATTACAAACATACAAACGTTTTTTTTAGACTCTGAGACCTCTTCGCTCAGTCAAAAATAGACATTCTGTTTCATAATTTCTGAAAAATTGTAAAATAAAGTTACCTACTCTATTCTGCAATGTGATACATACCTAATATTATTAAGTAGTAATCATTGAATATCCTTAGCCGCTATCTCGCTCGCTCATTTCAAAATTTTTGAAATCATAAAATCACTGAATAAAATGAAAAATCGCATTTGGTCAAGTTGCTTAGAATAATATCACAAAGCTTCAACAAAAAATAATTTGGATTTCAACAAGTTACAATACCTAAGCATGAGAATTTTATGTTTTCATGTTTTGCCTATTTTTATGTATGAAAAATTGTTTGAAAACTTTGTTTGCTAGTTCTGTTGAGACTTGCTACGCGCTGCGTTTGCACCTCTATAGTCTATTGGGACTGTAATTTTTACCATAACAAAAAATAGCCTTTAATATTCTAAAGTGCGATCTATTTCCATACCAAATTTCATCCAAATCCATTAAGCCGTTTCAGCGTGAATTAACAAACAAACACATCCTTTCACAAAACTTCTCATATAATATTAGTGCGATCGGAGGTCTATACAAGCTGGTGTATGTATGTGTGACATTTCTGTACAATGCCTATTATATAGTACAAAGAGGTACGGAACCCTCTTTCACACCTCTCGGCTTTTGATTCCGACTGTGGTTTTTTGCGATGATAAAATTTATTATTTTTAGAGGCGTCAACTAAAATTAACTTGTAATTTTATCAAAAGTTTTCAAGTTTTTTTTTGCAATTTTTGGAATTAAAAGTAAAAGTATAAGTACTTACAAGTAAAGTATCTTAAAGTTTTAAAAGTATCTTATGTGTTCTTACTATAAAAATATTTAATATAAAAGAACTCTTTTTATTTAGTTACGTTTGGCCGCCATCTTGCCTGATGGCTCGCAATGCCGCGGTCTACGATGCAGCACGCGCGCCGGGAAGGAACCGAGTCACTCGCGACTTGAAGACACATAGATTATATCAATCGGGAAACACCCACTCGGGCAGAGCATTCCACACTCTGGCTGTTCACATAACAAATTAATTATCAATAACTAGCACTAGATTCTCGGAACTTTGTGCCCAGTGCAGATGGCCTAGCCTAGCCTAGTTAATTTACTACTGACATAGAATGACTTAGCGAGTAAAGTGTACGCCATTTACGCCGGCCAGGTGCGCTCCTGACAGGCGTAAATGGCGTACATTTTTCTGATATTACTGTGTTCCGGTTGGAAGGGCAAAGTTTACGAGTACAGTGAAATTTCAGGGCAAATAGGGAATTAAACATCTTATAAATCTTAGGGTGACGAGCGCAGTGCTGTGCCGCGCAGGGGCTTGAATTCTAAGAGTTTTAAATTTTGGGTGACGCAGACCTGTTATGGGCAAACGTGTCGTTTGACATCAAGCGAGCGATTTGTTCGATTCGTCACACAATAGCATAAAAAAAGGTATTAATTTACGTCAGAAATTATGCTAGGCCCACTCGGCTTCGCAGGTTTATTCCATTTTATCTGTTACTTCTTCACGCTGAACTGGTTGGACGGTTTTGAATGAAAGTTGGTATGGTGATAGGATATAATTTACCGAGCGAGCGAAGCGTCTTTGCAACGACTGGCCAAATTCGCTTTCATCTGTCCGGATGTTTGTTTGTATGTTAGTACTCGCGTACCTACAGGTCGCATTTCTCAACAAATTTCGACAAAACTTGGTATACAGGTTCAACAATTTCATAGATATTTTTGTCGTCGGGATTTTTTGATTGGGGCGTCATTTCCTTCAAAAGAGGGACATTTGTAGCAGCGCCATTTACCGGCCGTTTTTGATAAATTGTGGCAGAAGTATATGGTACTTTTCTAACAAGAATTTCGGATATGACTAAAATCAGTCGAGAAGTTGTCGAGATAAAACACATGTTCAACAGACAAACAAGAAAAGTTCTAGTGAGGTCTACTACTCGCAGAACGACTAGTTTTAAGTACGTATTGCCCGGTCTACATCGTCAGATCTCTGCATCTTATTCACACCTCGCCCATTATCCCAGATATCTCTTGAACCGACACGCGAGATCGGTGAGAGCACAAATTAATTCTTTATAATGAACCCTGGCTTACAATGGACGACTCGAAGGTATAACCCGATTGAATTAAGGGGTCACTTCGAATTTCAATTAATTCTACTTTTGTAAGGTTTCTTTTTAATATTGGCTATTTAATTTTGTACAAGTTGAATCACAGAATTTTCCCTATTACTTTGTCTAGCGGCAGCTTTTTTTCTCGGAAGTAACTACTAACTGCTGTTTCTGGAAAGATATATTTTGCCCAGGAGTGAAATAGCTTAGGAAAAAATTTAAAAAAATTATAATTAATTGCGATTGGTTTTTTTTGACAGTGACAGTTTTTTTATAACTAACTAGCGGCCCGTCCCGAAATCGGTCCAGCCATTCACGTGTGAGGCCGTGACCAAGGAAAACGGGTTTCATTTTTATATATATAGATTAGTCCGCGTTTGACCACCAACTCGCCTGTTGATATGCAACGTTGTGGTCGAAGATTAAGCACGACGATTCAATATTTATTTTATTACAAGTCTGTCTATGTCACTCTCTTCTCTTTTATTTTAAATAACCTGCTATGAAATAAAAAGACACTTCAAAATCGGTTCAGCCGTTTGAGAGCTACGGTGCCACAAACAGACACACACACACGTCGAAGGTTAAATAGAAACTAACGTTTCGAAGGTTCTTTAATAGAATAGTCCAAAAACTTAGTTAATTATTTTTTACGTAGGTACTTAGGTACTTACTTACAGCGCAATTTTTCACAACACAAGCTTGTTTAAATACAAAAAGAAATATAAATAAAAACCCTTGACGCTTTCTTCACGCATAGACAAACCCTAAGACGTAGAAAAGAAAAAAACACCCATGCGCTTGTCTATGGCTCCCCTTCCAAGATGGCCGCCTCTCGTGACATATTTTCTATTCCTAGATCAAAGGCCCCTTAACTCTACCCTAGGCTAGGCAATGCAAAGCCTACAGTACGACACGGCTTTAAATGAAAGTGCTAAGTAAGTATATAAGTTCGTATAAAAGTACGTATAATAGAAGAGAATATCGTTTATTATTGAAAAAGTCACACAGCTTCACATACATTTTCAATTTTATATTAATTATTATACAGGTATAAGACGTGTATAATAATTAATATAAAAATGAATCGCTGTTCGTTTGTCTGGCTATAAACTCGAGAATGGTTGGACCGATTTCGCTAATTTTGATCTTGAAATATTTATAAAAGTTCAGGGAAGGTAAAAAAACAGCAGTTGAAATCGCCGGGTGCAGCTAGTTATCAATTTTTTTTTGTTACTGCTATTTGGACTAGTCAAACACTTGCAAACTGTATCCCTTAGTAAATGTTGATAATAATAATAAAAAATATTAAAAATCTTTAATTCAGGCCATAAATTAATGTCCATAAAGTTCATATTTTACATAATACAAAATCAGAAATCATAGATCAGACATAACAATATTACAATAGTAATTGTAAATTGTTTTTTGTTTGTTTTAATTTGTTTTGTTTGTTTTGTATTTGTTTGTTTGTTTTGTTCTTTGTTGTTGTTGTAGTTATTGTAGTTGTTGCTGTTTTTGTTTTGTTAATGATGGGAACTATGAACTCTCTTCGGCTTAGCATATCTACATACCATTTCCTTTAAACCCTGTGCTGTAGGTGACTGAAACTTAAGAGTAAAAGAGACAACAACAGTAGTTCCACTTCTGCCCACTTCATTATGTACCGTGTCACGCTGTAGGTTATTAAACTATACATACATAAGTCTCACTAGGGGAAGGGTCTCATGCCCTAACGAATGGCTTTTTCAGAATTATGAATTATTTTTATGTCTTTATGTTTTTATGAATAACAAGGACTAGGTAAAAGCTTTTCAGCTATAACTGAATAGAACAGTGCATTGGAGTTTATGGGTTGATTACACGTAAAAGGCAGTGGCGAGACAGTAAATGGGCACACTCGGCCGAGCGAACAAATCTTGGTTCTAGTGACTGTCTCGCCTCGTCAAACTGTTTATACAAACCGAGTACTCGGACAAGGGCACTGTCTCGACCATCGATCTAGTATGTACAGTACTATAATCCGACTTCGGTGTCCAGAACCTAAATATCGGACAACACAAATTAAGACATTAATTACATTATTAATTAATTAAGTTCTTAAATACATTTTTTAAATAAATTCATCACAAACATAATTATCGATGTTGGTCTAATAAAACTTTACAAAAATTCTCGAAAGATTCTCATTTATAGGTATGTTATTAAATTTTTGTCTTGTTTTTTCGTATTCAAATACTATATCATCTAAATCTGATAAATGTGATATTTATATTACGTGGTATTTATCATTTGAATACCGTTTTCTATTACTTTTAAGATAATTAAAACAAATATTAATCATTTAACAAAAAAAAAAACTTAAAATTCGCAGACCTCTGTTATCGGACTGACAGACAAACACTGCAGTATGCTGTTATTCGATCTCCGGTTCCTGTCCCTTTTAATAATAGCTTTTAAAAAGCAGATGACATAGAATTTGACGCACAGCCAGACAAAAATTAAACATTCAGCCAAAGCCAGACAGACTAAATTTTCCATCAAACTTGCATCGGTGGGCAGCTGTCGCGATGGCGGTCAATCAGCGGCCGTTCTATTGTTTTATTAGAACTAGTTTTGGCTGCGAGTTTACTCACGTAACACGAAATTTAATGTGGAGACCAACGTGGTTTTTGATACATTTTGTTGTGCCAGGCGAGACGCAACATCACGCTTTTAACTCACCTGATAAAGATCACCGAATGTGATCGAAAGTAGAAGTAGAAAAAAATCGTAGTAAACGACTTAATGTTTATTGACCGAGCGAGCGAAGCGTCTCTGCAACGACTGACCAAATTTGCTTTCATCTGTCCGGATGTTTGTTTGTATGTTGGTACTCGCGTACAGGTCGCATTTCTCAACAAATCTTGACGAAACTTGGTATACAGGTTCAACGATTTAATAGATTTTTTTGTCGTCGGGATTTTTTGATTAGGGGGGTATTTCCCTCAAAAAGGGGGGAAATTTGCAGTTTGCAAATTTGCATTTATTCATCGCCGCGCAGGCGAAACCGCGGCCAACAGCTAGTAGTAAATAACACAGATATAGGACAGTTTTGTTATACACAGTGTGTGACAAAATTGAATCAGGTTTTTGTCCAATATAGGCCGGCCCTGTTATTTGATTTTACAGTATTTTGTCCAAAACATTTTTCTAAATGTTCACGGAAAACTGAGATGAAAGGTTTTTATTTTTTTTCATATTATCATAGGATTGGTTATGTTATTTTGAGTGCTATAAGCAGTAATTTCTTTGAAACTTATGTAATTTACATACCACTGGCTTTTCGGTGAAGAAAAACATCGTGAGGAAATCTGCAGCCGTCCGGAGAAGAAAATCAATGGCATATGACTGTGATCACCCACCCACACTTGGCAGCGTGGTGGAATACGGCCTAACCACCCTTCGAGGGTAGACCTGTATCCCAGCAGTGGGAGGATTAAAAGTTTGAATAAGATGATGACGATGAAGCAATAAGGCTGCCCTTTTTAACAGATCAATCTATTTATTTTTAAAACAGAAGAAGAGTACTTAACAACGAAGACTACAACAGTTTTTAATTGTGACAAAATTACACAAAATTAGAATGAAAAATAAAACAATTTTTTTTTGTAAAGAAAATGTGTTAGTATTTGAGTCATTATAGAAAAAACCGCCATGCCATATCAAATGCCTCCAAGCGACCTAAAACCTCTGACAAGAGTTACCCACTCCACCAAATCTATGGTTTAAACTTTTTCTTTGACCAGCCGGACAACAATCAGTAATTACAAACAAATCAATTATTTAACGTTCCTATCCACGCAGGAGGGTAGTGAGGACTCTTGAAGTCCAGCTGCTTGAATGCTGTGCAGACCGACCGATTACCAACTGTAGATACCGCATTTCGAGGCCTTTGTTTTACAAGCGGTAATTTAACTTGGTTGTTAGTATCGTATCGTTTCGTTTCTTCTAAGCAAGCGTGCTCCATCGTAGACCGCATCGTTGCTTACCATCTGGCGAGATGACGGTCAAACGCAAGCCAATCATTCAATTAAAAAAAAAAAGTTGTCTGTAATTCTGCATGTCTCTCAGTAATTAAGTATGGGATAAAATCTTGGAAGCTAAAGAAGCACTTGCTGACGTTTGATTGTTTAGGGTTACGTACTAAAATGGTAATAAAGAACCCTTACGGTGAGAGTCCGCTGTCTGTATCAGATAAGATTTCAGATTTTCAGCCAATTATTTTATAGAAAGAGTGCCAAACAAGCTGACGATCCAGGCGCGGATACTTATACGCACTGTTTAAAGTTAAATGATAATAGTCATTACTGCACAGAGCACATTCCATTTTAACGTTGCGAAAATGTTAATTAACAAATTTTAATGTGAAAAAACAAAATTATTAATTTTTTCCTCAATTAGGCCCTAAAAGTCCTAAATGACCAAGCAGCCTTGATAGCTTCTATCTCACTTTGTCTACTGAACTTACTACGATCTAGAGCGAGATAAAAGCCTGCCGGTCAGCCAAGACCTGTCTATTAGCAACGGGTTTTGAATCACTGGTTTCATAGAAGAAGCTGTTTTCGACCGATACATGGCAGCTGGCACCATGGTACATTTGGATCGTTCTAAATGAGGAACCTATATAACGTAACCTATGCAAACTCGCACTTTACAACAACTTATTCACACAAGTGGCCAAACGACGGAACTAAATTTTCTCTACAGACAGCTGTAACTTTAGTTCGGATATCACGATAGTGGCGCCATCATAAACTTTGAAAATAAAATGTAGGATGATAGATTGCTTGGGGGCTGAACTGACCCCACTTTATTTATATGGGGTCTTCAGTACTAGGGTTGGCACTCAGCTGGCGGCATGTGAATAGGTAACGGTGGAGTGGTGACTATTATTGACCGAGAGGCCCTGGGTTACAAGGAAAGGGTATGCTAGCCCGAAAAGAGCTTACGCTAGTCATCAATGCTAGATTTGACCCGAAAATCGAAAAAACAAACAGAGCAAACTAAATAAAAAGCTTGTAAATTCAACTCATTTTTAGCTTTTTTACAAAGTCGCTCATCTGATGGTAACCTCAGGCTTGACCATAATATCTTGAAATGCACCTAGAATTAAAAAAACCAAGATTTTAACACCGCGCGGCTACACACGATACCACTCCTCACCCTTATGAATATACTCGTACCTACTAACTGCCGCCTGAGACTTAATTCCCGTTGCGGTGTTGCTCGGTCTTCGGTCTTGCAGTAACCATACTATACAGGGCCATAAAGAAAGGGTATTCTAAGCTGAAAAGGGCTCATAGTACCTACTCATCATTATGAACAACTTTTAGAGACTAACCCAGAAATTGCTAAAAATTACCAACTGTTCCATAAATTTTGTCGAGCGTCGATATTTTTCTATTGAACAGCTGGTTAATTTTTGCGAATCCCAGGTTATTCTCATAGTAAATGTTGTTCGTAATGAGTAGGAACTATGAGCCCTTTTTGGCTCAGCGTACCCTTTGCTTAAAACACTAGGCTGTATGTGTAAAAGTGCAACCTGCGGTTTCGACCGCGAAATCGAATCGCTACGAAGCGAATACCGTTTGTCCAGGCCCGCTGTTTAGTTAGATAAGTTTATAATACTAGTATTCTGTACGTATTGTGTGTTAGTGTGTTGTGTGATAGTACTGCCCTGTAATGTTTGCACACTACTGCTGGTTGAGTAAGGAAAGTGATGGCGGCGCCGCCACCGTCAGTGTGTCAGCACATTATGCGCGGCGGTAAGCGCGCATTACGGGCTGCACTCTGCGGCACGGCGCTTTGTAGCGCTGCATTATTTAGATAGGGCAGAACAATAAATAATATTTGTTTAAAAGTGGGTAGCAAATATTTCTGCTAAATTTTATCAAAATCGGCTGCGAATGGCAGAACCTGTAGGTATACCAAGTTTTGTCGAGATTCGATGTAAAATACGACCTGCACGTGAGTATGAACATGCATACAAACATAAACAAACAAGCATCCGGACAGATGCAAGTAAATTTGGTCAGTTGTTGCAGAATCGCTTTGCTCGCTCGGTCAGTTATAAACATTAGGATTCAGCTCTAGTAGAGCGAAGTCAGCCAAAACTTGATTACATGTAACGAGGATTTTACAGTAGCGAGACAGTGCCCTCAGTCGAGTATGTAGGTACTCGGTTTCTATACACAGTTTGACGAAGCGAGACAGTCACTAAAACCATGATTTGTTTGCTCGGCCGAGTGTGCCCATTTACTGTCTCACCAATGTACTCGTTACGTGTAATCCACCCATAACTCACTTACAGCAGAGTAGTAGGACTCGACTCGTTGCTTAGTGATTCAAAAAATAAAATTATAAGACTAAAAAACACGCATTGTCATCGGTCTTTGACAGGTGTGCAAAGTTTGAATGAAATCTGATCGTTCAAAGTAGAGCAAAATCGAGTCCAAAGAGCCGGCGACTGACCTGAGCATTTTGCCGTAACGTAGCATTCGAAAATTCGAAGCGAGCGTGGTGGTGGTTCAGTGATCGTCCAACTTCCACCGAGAAAGGTCACGTTCCGCGTTTTTACTCTATCTAGTACACGTTAGGGTAAAGTGCTGACGCAGTACCTACAATGCCTTCGCGCGCGTAGGCATCCGCGAACGCCGCGATGACTCAGTTTATCGTGTGTGAATCACGTCACGACCTTCAATAGTGTAAATATGTGTTAAGGCGAAGCTATACTTTATATTTTAAATTATGGCTTCGTCAAGCCCCGTCTCTATTGAGATAAAAACGGAAACGGAACGAGTGCTGGTCCACCATTACGAGCATGAGAAAGCGGAGAGAAAAAAGCTGGAGAGTCTGGTAAGAGATCTCCAGAGCCAACTAGAAGAACTTCAACGTCATCTGAAGCACGTCCAGGAGCAGAAAACATCAGCTCCAACTCAACCCCCTATCTATAGCAACGAGGAACCTCCCATCCCGCTCGAATATGAGACTGATGAAGAGGAACTTGCGAGAGAAACCGAGTGGGTGCGTCAAAAAAGTAGGAAGAAAAGGAAGTTAAACACGACACTGTCCCCACAACAAGGATCTGGTTCCGACCAACCACCCAAAGAAAAAACAAATGTAAAAAAGATACCTTTACCTCCGCCAATAGTTATAGAAAACATACTCGAGTACCAGAAATTGTATGATCTGCTCTCATCAAATGTAGCGAAGGACTCGTTTGTCATAAAAATGCTGAACGGGGAAAGCGTTAAAGTAAACGCCAATAACGATGAGGCATACAGAGCCATTACCAAGCTCTTGTCGAAAGAAAATCATCTCTGGCACTCCTATGAAAATAAACAGGATAGGCCAATTAGAGTGATGGCTAAAAATCTGCATTTGTCATGTCAGCCCGTCAGAATAATTGAAGACCTTATACTTCAAGGCTATAAAGTCCACGATGCTGTTAATAAACTTAGCTGGAGGAGCAAAACGCCACTTAACATGTTCATGCTTTCTTTCCACAAAGAAGAGGATATTAATAAGATCTATGGCATCAAGTCTATATTGGGTTGCAAGGTAGATATACAACCCATAAAATCATCAAAGCTGATCCCACAGTGCAAAAAGTGCCAAGCGTATGGACACACACAAAAATACTGCTCCAAAGAACCCAGGTGCGTGAAATGTACCGGTAAACACTTGACCATTGACTGTAAAAAGCCAGCGGAGGCTAAACCAAAATGCGTACACTGCGGTGAAGCACACCCTGCTAACTATAGGGGGTGCATAGTAGCCAAAGAGTTACAAACCATAAGGAACAAGCTAAGCAAGAAAACCAACTCAGCACCTGCTACTACCGCGGTCCCAAGTGCAACCAGATCAAAACTGCCAAGTGGTAATTCAAGCGTCAGAAAGAATGTTTCATATGCTCAAGCCTCAAAAGGATCTCCTTCGAGACCGTCAACACCATCTCAACCAAAGCATACAAGCATGGACATGGATGAAAAATTAAATCGAATTCTTAGTCTGGTGACGTCTTTTGATGAACGTCTTAAAAGGGTGGAAAACAGCACTAAAATAGCTGCAACAAAACTACAAAAATGAATAAGTTGATGAAAATTATGGCTTGGAATGCGAATGGGCTCCTTCAACATCGCAATGAATTACAGGCAGTATTAAATATCCAAAATATAGTTGTGTGTCTTGTATCTGAAACACATTTTACGAGAGAATCTTACATACAAATAAAAGGTTATAAAACATACCATGCACTACATCCTAATAACACCGCTAGGGGAGGTAGTGCTGTTATAATAAAAGAAAACATCTACCATTACGAAGAATATAAATGTGAAGAAGAACACATACAATCAGTAGCTGTTTCTGTCAGAACTAAAAAATATTCTGTTACCCTATCAGCTATATACTGTCCACCAAAATATGCCTTAAAGGCTGAAAAATATAGCAACTTACTGAGTGAGCTTGGTAACCGATTTATACTTGGAGGTGATTTTAATGCCAAAAATACCTTTTGGGGATCCAGGCTTACAACGTCAAAAGGAAGAGAACTGCTGAGCGCAATTAGAGACAACAAATGTAATGTTATGTCAACAGGAAAACCTACCTACTGGCCGACAGATCCACTAAAAATACCGGACCTAATTGATTTTTTCATATACAAAAATATTTCATCTTGCTTTCTCCAGATAGAGGAAGGATATGACATGAGTTCTGATCATTCTCCAATTACATTGTATCTAAGTGAGAGAGTGATACTGAAAGATAACAATTTGTCGTTGGTTAATAAGAGTACAGACTGGGAAAGTTTTAAACTTGACTTAGATTCCTCAATTGACTTAAAAGTTCCACTTAAGAATCCGGAACAGTTGGAAAACGATTTAAGAAAATTTATATTAAACATTCAAAAGAGCGCTTGGAACAATACTCCACAAGTTAAAACTCAATCCAGGAACATTTACTACCCAATGAAAATAAGATACCTTATAGCTGAAAAAAGGAGGCAAAGGCAAAAATGGCATGCAACTAGAGCTCCTAGAGATAAAACTATATTGAACAACTTAACAAAAAAATTAAAGAGGGAAATCCAGAGCTTTAATGACGTTACTATGGATACTAAGCTAAGTGAACTAACGAGTGATCGCACAACAGACTACTCGCTATGGAAAATGACCAGAAACTTAAATAAACCAACAAGGAATATTCCACCAATAAAGCAAGGCAATGGGAGCTGGGCCATAAGCAATGAACAAAAAGCGGCTAGGTTCGCAGAACACCTACAGCAAACATTCCAACCAAATGATGGAAGCTCTGCTCATGATGTTCCACTGGCTGAAACGCTTTCTGACCTAGAGATAAGATACGTTACACCTAGAGAAGTTATCAATGAAATCAAACATCTATCCAAAAAGAAGTCCCCTGGCTACGACCTTATTACTGGAGAAGTGCTACAAAACCTTCCCCGTAAGTCCATAGTAAAGCTCACTACTCTCATTAATGCGACGTTCAGACTGAAATACGTACCAGAGATGTGGAAAGTGGCTGAAGTCATTATGATTCCCAAACCTGGAAAATCACCTCACGAAGTGTCATCTTACAGACCAATATCCCTTCTACCCGTAATGTCAAAATTACTTGAAAAACTGTTCCTGAAACGATTAAAACCTATCATAGAATATAAAAATCTAATTCCAGACTATCAATTCGGTTTTAGAGAAAAACATTCGACTATAGACCAGGTACACAGAATCACAAACACTATTGAAAAAGCACTAGAAGAAAAGAAAGTCTGTTCTACAATTTTCTTAGACGTAGCACAAGCATTTGATAAAGTCTGGCATGAAGGGCTCATTTACAAGCTAAGAAATATGCTCCCAAAACAGTTTGTGGATCTTTTACAATCTTATCTGACGCAAAGAATGTTTAGAATCAGACAAGACGACAAATATTCAAAATTAAAGCCAATACATGCTGGAGTACCACAGGGAAGCGTCCTTGGTCCAGTCTTGTACTTATTGTACACCTGTGATATTCCAGAGCTAGAAATCAACACTATCGCCACTTTTGCAGATGACACAGCGATTATGGCAACAGGAGTCACTCATGAAGAAGCAGTGGAAAAAGTCCAAAAAGCCATCAACAAAATATCTGGCTGGACAGACAAATGGAGAATTAAACTTAACGAGTCTAAGTCCATTCACATAGACTTCACGAACAAAAAACCCAATTACCACCCGGTGTACATTAATGGTCAAGTGATACCATATGAAAACACGGCCAAATATCTTGGCATGACCTTGGACGCTAAGCTTCGCTGGAAAGCACATGTCAAAAAGAAACGTGATGAACTAGATCTTCGCTACAGAAATATGTATTGGTTAATTGGGAGAAAATCCACGCTGTCGGTACATAATAAAGTACTCTTAAATAAGCAAGTCCTTATGCCAATATGGACTTATGGTATCCAGCTATGGGGCTGTACCAACCAAAATAACATGCAGATCATACAAAGATTCCAAAATAAGGTGCTCAGAGGTATTGTCAATGCCCCTTGGTACATCAGAAACGAAGACCTTCATCGGGACCTAAAAGTGGACTTCGTCTCAACTGTCATTAAAACGTTTGCCGAAGCTCATGAACATAGACTCCACCACCACGTGAACGTCGAGGCTATCCAGCTCCTCGACAACACAAACATAGTGAGAAGACTAAAAAGGAAAAAACCTTTCGAGTTAGTGTAGTGTTATGACAGTGAAGTGTAGTTTAGTTAAATCTACTAGTAAAGAACACATTAACAAAGTGTCTTCGCCTTAATAGAGACAGTAAGAAATGTGTTAATGGACACAATCTTAGCTATAACTTACTTAGCAATTTATGTTAAACGCAAATTACTCATTAGTCTTTCAGGCTAGATCGTAATTTTAATGATGTACTTATCGATAAAAGGCATCATTACAAAAAAAAAAAAAAAAAAAAAAAAAAAAAGAGCGTGGCGGAGCACGCGGCGCTCGCAGCGAGCGGATCGGCTCGCTGTACTGACCTGCAACATTTCGTCGTAACGTAACGTTACGTTACGACGAAATGTTACAGGTCAGTCGACGGCTAAAAGGGTCGGTTACAAACATACACTAATAAGAAACTAATAAAGGCTTGTTAAAAAAGTTTTAAAACTAAATGTTGCCATGTCTACGCACCCATCTAAGCCAACCTCCTTTGATCGCGAGGCCGCGGTAGTGAATTAGTGCACACGTATGCATTAATGCGACGTGGAGACACCCTACATATAGCTAAGGTAGTAGCTATTGACAAGTGTTTTATCTTAAGAAATATTTTATTGAATCAGGCGTTATTTCACGGAAGTTCATCTTCGAATAACCGTTTTCAAACGTGTTTTTTTGTGTTTTTTGAGGCGGAAATACACTAGAAATACATTTGAAAACAGTTATATAAATAATAGAATCATAAATAGGTAATAATGATAAATAACGTTTCACACTTAGCTCCCTACTGATAGGATTCTCACTGTCGAGGATGCCATGCAACACAAAGACAAGGACAACTAACACCCAGACCCAGAGCAGATATTTAAATTCATCATTCAAGCATCTGCCCGGCTGGGAATCGGACCCGGAACCTCTAGCTTAAAAGGCCGAATATCACTTAACCAAACAGGTCGTCAAATAGGTTTGTTTTAAGTAATTTTATGTACGTATATTTGTCTATCTTTTTATTTATTTACAAGCGACCTGCCCCGGCTTTGCACGGGTATAAAATATAGCCTATGTTACTCAGGGATAATGTAGCATTCTAATGGTGGGATGCTAGGTCGGGTAACCTCCACGTGGTGCACCCTGGGCAACAGCGTGCGGTAATACTGCAGCTTTTATGCAGTATTACCGCACGGTGGCCAATAACCCGACACGGTGGGCCCATCCGCGTGTCCCTCTGACTGGCAGAGGGCACAGCGTGATGGCTTGGACGGTGGCGTTGCTGCCACCAGGGGGGTTTTCCTTGTGCTCCTCGCCGCATGTGGGTTGCGGTCGGGAGTGCAAGGAAAGGAGGAGGGAAGCGCTGGAAGCGTGTGCCGCATGGGGCCCCGCAGCGGCATACGCTTTCGGCCTACATAGGCCGGGATCTCTCGTTGCCGAGCGTGGTGAAAGCCGTGCTCGGCGGCGAGAGATCGTGGCAGTCCGGGGTCTCCTTCTGCGAAGAGGTGATGACGCAGAAGGAGGCCGCGGAGCGGGTCGGACGGAGAGGACGACAACCGATCTGATCCGCTCCGGCACAGACGGGGGAGCGAGGAGGCGGTTCGCCAGTCTCCTCGCTCCTCTGCAGTGGGGTTGCCGGGAGAGTCGGGAGATTCTCCCGGCCTGCACGACCTCACACTGACTGTCTGGGGGGTGATCCTGGGGAACAGGGTCACCCCTCCATAGGCGCGGGGGGCCCTAATCGGGCCCATCGCCGGGGCGAGGTGGCGATTGCTAACGCGACCCCACCTTGCCCCATCTCAGGCGGATGCCGAACACCCCAGTGGTTTTAGTGGGTATGCCGCCGCAGGGCGGAGACTCCCACATAACCACCCTGCCTCCCCCGGGGCGGGCGTGGTATCCATAAAGGATTTTCCCTGGGTCAAAAAAAAAAAAGCCTTCTAATGGTGAAAGAATTTTTGAAATCGGTCTAGTAGTTTTTGTGTTTATTCAACACAAACATACAAAAATATAAATCTTTCCTCTTTATAATCTTAATATATATAAATCTCGTGTCACGTTGTTTGTCCGCTATAGACTCCTAAACTACTTAACCGATTTCAATCAAATTTGCACACCGTGTGCAGTTCGATCTAGCTTATGAGATAGGATAGCTCACATCTCAATTTATAGTAAAAAAACATGAAAAATTAGAAAATTTAAAAATACATAGCGCTTTGGACAATGTAAACTTTTTTAATGTAACTTTTGACATTTGACATATAATATTGACGAAATGGCCTTTGACAGGACAACGTCTGTCGAGTCAGCTAGTATTAGTATAGATAAAACTACAATAAATAGGCTTGCGATGAGCCGTCTCGCCTGATGGTGAGCAATACTGCGGTGTACGATGGAGCACAGGCCTGGGACAAACCGATGTACATACGATCTATTTACGTATATTTTACTGTGCCCACTTACCTTTAACAACTCATAAGGATGATGAATAAGGGGTCTATCAATAGGTGTAACGGAAAGGTGTAGTAATACTTAAGGGTGTTCTTCTACACGTCAAAGTGAAACTTTTGTAACACAAGTTTGCTAAATTCGAGAAAAAAAATATGGAATCTCCATAGAAAATTGATCATTTGACTAAATACTCGTATTTCGTATGGAGACTCGATATGTTTTTCTCGAATTTCGCAAACTATTGTTTTAGAAGTTGTTTACTTTGACGAGTAGAAGAAAACACCCTTAAGTATTTTTTAATTTTTTATTTAATTGAGTGACGAAACGAGCAAATCGCAGTATTACTTACACCTATTCGTTACATCTTGTATACCGGACCAGTTTTTGTCCACGGCTTCGCCCGCGTGAAATATTTTTTCCTTACGAACTTATAATAATATACGCTTAAGGTGTCTTAAGTAACAAGAAACAAAACAATAACAAAAGCACCAATACTTACTTGTGGTATATTTCTTGAATTTACTGCGTAAATGAATTTCCTGTGACGTAACAGCATTGATAACACTTCTCTATGTAAATTACCAGGAAAATAGTATCTAATAAACTACACACCGCCAACCCGACTGAGAGCGCCACCGTCGCATTTTCGTCACAAAAATTACAGACAAGTGTGGCTAGTCTTAGTTCAGTGTTTTGACCACCGATTTTTAATACATGCTAAGGAAAATTGTCTTTTTAATTCTTACATAGAAACAGAGCACGTATATATGTATAGTTGTGTTAATTACGCGTATAAAACATGTTACAACATGAAATCTCTCCGCAAATTCAGGGCAGACATTACCTGAACAGGTTCTTGAAAAATTGGCTTTGTAAAGCAAATTTACGGAGTGCACGGTGGTATATTTACTTTGGAGGTCTCTGTGTATATTTTGCTGGTAAATTTATAGTTTTGAAGCTGAAAAAGAAGATCAAAATGAAGGTTTTGAGAACGTTTCAGTTGGTGGTGATGGCGGTTTTCTATTTAATGTCTGGTATGTATTAACAAGCTTTTTAACCGACTTCAAAAAAGGAGGAGGTTCTCAATTCGACTGTAGGTTTTTTTTTTTAATATGTTTGTTACCTCATAACTTTTGACTGGGTGAATCGATTTGGATGATTCTTTTTTTATTAGAAAGCTGACGCTTCCCATTTGGTCCCATTTCAATTTAGTCCAGTTCTGATAATGGTATCCATGAGAAAACCATATAAGTCTTAAATTTGCATTAAGTACGTGCGCGACAAATAGATGAATAACTCAATAGTCAGTTCTCTTGAAGTCGGTTTTTTTTTTGTAAAAATAATTATAATTAACTAGCATTGTATGTGGATCAAATTTTACAACTGAATTTTGAACCACTTCCTGTTGATTGAGCTGAAGTTGATTGACTCCGATGTTAATGCTAAAAAGCTTATTTTAGAAATGTTTCTTAAATAGCTTTTTATCTGTGATTTTTGTTTTGGATTTTTTAGTCTTCATCTTATCTTTTTCGTTGTCATCCGAATATTTTATTTTACATTTACTTATCTACATAAATAATTTTCAAAACTTTATTAAAATTTGATTGATTGGTTTTTTTATAAATACATGCTTTTGCATGCTTTAATTCATAATAATCTGAATATACTTGTCTAATACAAGGTTATATCTCTAAACCTCGTATTTGTAAAATCTATAAATAATGAAGGTATCCTCAATTTAATTTCAAATTGTATTTTCTAAAATAAAACTATTATTATTAATACATAGATAAATAAAAAATGTTTTTAAACTGCCAACGACTTGAGAATAAGAATCGATTAATTAAAAATCTGTATTGTATTTAACTTTTTATTTCATTTTCAAAAACTTAACAATATTAATTTTTGTTGCAGCTTCAATAATGTTCAAAACCTTCGAAAAAAACAAAGGAATTAAAACTTCATCGGAGGAGCAAGACCAAAAAGAATAGAGAAGATAAGGGAGTCTAAATCAATATTACCAACCAAAGTACATCGGACAAAAACACATATAAATAAATAACATAACGAAATACACTATAAATATTACACTGAGTAATGAAAGAAAAAACTTGAACTTATTATTTTTTTTTCTTTCACTTTCTTATTCTTTATTTTTCTTTCTTTTCTCTCTGTTTTTTTTTACCTCAAATAGATCGTGTAGCTACAGATAATTAGTTCCCATAATGCGGAAGTAGTATTTTATTTATTGACTCCAACCTAGCGGTAATAGGCATGACGACAGTATCAAAAAATCGCCGATTCAATGCTATCAGGGGACTAGCCAGATTAAAAAAATTTAAAACACATGTTTAGTTTTATTTTTAAAAAACAGATTATTAAGATTTTCAATAAATTAAAACATTAAAATACAGCAATCGGCCATCTTGTCAGAAACAACAATCACAGCGTATGACGTAACGCCTCAGTGAACTCAGGTCATCCGCCGCTCATCACGCATAGACACAATGACATGTTTACTAGCCGTGACGTCAAATCGACGCCATGACACAAGCAAGCTGTTTTCGGGCACTGTTGAAAAAATATGTGAAAAATGGCTTCAAACTTCGTTAAACTTAAGTTTATTACCGAAATAAAGGCTTTTTTGTAAATAGTAAATGTGTACTCACATT
This sequence comes from Alcis repandata, assembly GCA_949125135.1. Taxonomy (NCBI): domain Eukaryota; kingdom Metazoa; phylum Arthropoda; class Insecta; order Lepidoptera; family Geometridae; genus Alcis; species Alcis repandata. The sequence goes on along the minus strand of OX421250.1, from coordinate 7,008,211 downwards.
ATGGAAGAGGATTTTAAAATTTTTCGTCACGCCTATTGTAATTAATTTTTATTTTTTATGCTCATGTATTTTTGCCTTTCTACTTAATTTATCCTAACCTACCCCATCGGTCTACCTACCTACTTATCTACCCCACCTAACTATTAACCTTACCTCAACTACCTATAAATATATACAGGGTGTGGCGTAAAGAGTGGACAATCTTTTACTTACGGCTGGGGGACATCATTAAATGACAATTCTACCTATAAATATTTCCCTTGCAAAAATAAAAAAACTTAAAAGAAAAAAATATATAATTATGTACCTAAATTACATTTTTTATATTCTATTCTATATTGTATTCTTGCAAACTTAAGATAGCATAATTTTAGTTTTAATTTAAGTAAGTAAATAAAGTTATTAAAGAAGTTTCTTTTTATTTTGCCCCAGGATTTTAATAAGAATGGCACGTACCTGTTAATATGGGCAAACGTGACGTTTGCACTTACGTACACAAATAGTACCTACAATGTATGCGTCTTATACGTACATACGCACAAAGTAGAGGAATTCTTGACTTCGGCCAAATCTAACGCAGTGATCCATCTTTATTCGACGTCCTGTTTGGCTCAGCGGTAGGATATCCGCCTTATAAGCCAGAGGTCCCGGGTTTGATTTCCGGCCAGGCAGATCTTTGAATGATGAATTTAAATATCTGTTCTGGGTCTGGGTGTTTGTTGTCCTTGTCTTTGTTCCATGGCATCCCGACACAGGGTATCCTAGTTCGGAGCTCTGAGTGTGAAACTTTTTTAATTTTTATTATTTCTAAGTTTATCTGCCCGGGGTGAGTAAGTTACTTTTTTTATATATTTTTTCATTGTGTGCTATCAACTAGTTTTTTTTTTGTACAAGTGGCGAAAAAATCGCTCGCCATAAGTTAAACGTCACGTTTGCCCAAACCAGGACTGCGTCACCCAGAATTTTGAACTCTTAATAATTCAAGCCCCTGCGCGGCGCAGCACTGCGCTCGTCACCCTTAGATATAAGATGTTTGATCTCCTATTTGCCCTCAAATCTTGAAGGGATCCAGTCATACCTTCTCTTTAGTCATCCTTTTAATTATGATGATAAGAGTGAAAGTTTGTGAGTATGTTTGTTACTACTTCACGCTAAAACTGCTGTACGGATTCCGATGAAATTTGGTACGAAAGTAGTTTATACCCTAGATTCAGTTATAGGCTACTTTTTATCCCGAAAAACGCGGGTGAAACCGCGGGGCGCAGCTAGTTAAGATTTAATCCTAAAACTACCAACCCACTCGTCTGTACAGATACTCGGTAGCTGGAATGCGCCTGCGCCGTCAGCCATTTTACGGAGGACGGTACCTTGGAAGGTAATTAATTTGTGAAAACGCTTCTAAAGTGGAAACGCGATAAGCGGTGGCACAAGGCATGGGAGGTGGCGTTGTTTCTATTGTACCACTGTTTGATGTAAAATGTTAAAACCAAGTGGCAACCATTTTAGAAGTGTGAAATTTACTTATAGCTCATAGTTTACAGGTCCTCATCACTATGAACAAATTTACTATACTGGGTTATTCATAAAGGGTATGCTAAGCCGGAAAGGGCTCATAGTATCATCATTATGAACAACTTTTACTATGGGACAAACCCGAAATTCGCGAAAAAAAATGAGCTGTTTCATAGAAAAATGTCAATGACACCCGACAAAATGTATGGAACAGCTGTTTTTTCGTCTGTCTGTTTTTCATTCTGTCGGCTTAGCATACCCTTTATGAATAACCCTCAAAAATCAGGAAATTCGCAAATTCAAATCCGTTTAAGCACACCCGTTTAAAACTCATAACACCCCTCGTTTTACGTCGGGGGTTAAAATACGTAGTTATTATTTATCTGCGAATGCTCGTAACTTGCACACCTTCGGTATCAAGTGTCGATATATTAACCCTGCGGCGGCCGGCGCGCAAATGGACGTGAAACGCTCTTCTTTTAGCGAGAGACCGGGATCGATTACCCACTGGGTGAATATAGGGTTAAGAGTGGGGTAGAATAAATCAGAAAGAAAAGTATTCAGTATATTCATAATTTAGAACAAATAATATACAAGGTTATAATGATAAGAGTAAGTTAAAGGTAGCCTTTCGAAGCAAGCGTCTATAGCGTCAGTGGCGCCGCGACTGTGACGCCGTGACAGAGCGACAGATAGATGATCTATGCATCGCAAAAAGGGCCGATTACCGGCCTAGTTGCGGAAAAAGAGCCCGCTCTTTACCTTAGATGATCTATGCAAATGTATGAAATTCTAGGGAACGTCATTCGAGCGCAGCGACACTGACGCGGCGTCTGTGACGTCACAGTGCCGCGGTATCCGCGTTGTAAGCCAATAAGCGCGCTTGCCGTTCGTGGCACTAAAGACGCAGCGTCTGTGACGCTTAGTTCGAAAGGCTACCTTAATCTGAAAAGGGCTTGTAGTACTTATCATTGTGAACAACTCTTACTTTGGGACCATCCCGAAATTCGTGCAATAAAGCTCAGCTGTTCCATATATTTTGTCGAGTGTCATTGTCATTTTTCTATGAACAGCTGTTTTTTTTAATAATCATGTTGAGCGCTTTTCGGCTTAGCATATCCTTTCCTTATAACCCTGTATTATTAGATTATAGTCGTAAAATAAAATCAGTCGTACTAGCAGCGAAGTGTTGACGATGATGATGTTGAAACATTTTTAGTATAAAAATATTTCTTTGCTTTCTTTTTTCGCAAGTACAAAATGTAAACAGACATGATGTCTTGGCGTCACTCCAGCTCGCCTTTTTCAGCAATAAGCATCCGCCCAAGGCCGCCCTTCACCAGCCATTATGAAAAATAAAGAAAAAGCGCGCAACACTTGAACAATATTGAGTCGTTGAAGACTCGAGATGGCGGCAGTGGAGCGGTGGAGGGTTGAAACAGTAAGGGAAGGCGGACGAAATGCGTTGCGTCAACGTAAAAGGCTGGTTCTGGTTTACATGATGCAAGTTTCTTGTACATTCAAGTGCAATTATTGAATGCAATAAATCAAGTGCGTTAATTGCCCTTCAAGAATTGTACGCAACTGTTTACACGTGGATACAAGTAAAAAAATTGAAGAAGAACACCAAGAAAATTTTGGCAAGCAAAACTTGCGCAAAAGATCAAAATGTTACGTACTGTTTAGACCATGCAGGTAATTTATTACTTCAATTTTATTGTATGCAACAGGCAAGAAACTTGCATCATGTAAACCAGCCTTTATTATTATTACGCTAAAATCGGCGTTGCCACGCGGCGCGGTTAGGGTTGACATTTCTATTTAATTTAATTAAGGTTTAGGGCGCAATTTCAGGACAAATAGATAATCTTAATATATATAAATTACGTGTCACGTTGTTTGTCCGCTATAGACTCCTAAACTACTTAACCGATTTCAATCAAATTTGCACACCGTGTGCAGTTCGATCTAACTTAGGAGATAGGATAGCTCACATCTCAATTTATAGTAAAAAAACATGAAAAATCAGAAAAATTAAAAATACTTAAACCATATTATAGCGCTTTGGACAATGTAAACTTTTTCAATGTAACTTTTGACATTTGACATAGAATTGACGCAATGGCTTTTTTTTATGTAATTGAGTGACGAGACGAGCAAATCGCTCGCCTGATGTTAAACGTCACGTTTGCCCATAACAGGTCTGCGCCATCCAGAATTTTGAACTCGCAGAATTCAAGACCCTGCGCGGCACAGCACTGCGCTCGTCACCCTGAGATTTAAGTTGTTTAATCTCCCATTTGCCCTGTAATTACACTGGACACACCACAACAACAGACAGGACAACGTCTGTCGAGTCAGCTAGTTAAACTATAAAAATGAATTAAACCTCTTCTATCTCAGGGTGGATATGAAGATGAGCTCTCAGGTGTCTTAAATCTCTTATTTAATTTCTAATACTTAGTTCAAAATTCTAGGTGACACAGACCTGTTAGGGGCAACCGTTTAACATCAGGCGAGCGATTTGCTTGTCTCATCATTCAATAACAAAAAAAATAAGGTTCATCTGACATTTCTTCGTATGGCACACTCCGTTTTTTTATTTGTTTTTATATTTTATCCTCTCTTCGTCATTACATTCTTTCTGGTTTCCTAAAAAAGATGGCTCTTAGCCATAAGGCTGCCAGTTGTAGCACTAGTTTTAAGCGTTACTATGCTTTTGCTTGTTATTTCTGGTGTGAACAATAAAGAGTTTATCTTTCCATCTATCTTTTTATTTTCCCTATTGTTTTTTTTAAGCATCATCATCGTCACCGTTTATCACCACCACATGGATGAAACTGCGAGGCACAACCAGTATCACATACCTACGCACATCATCCAACCATCATTTTGTTACACATAAAAATTATTATACTTACTGCCCATACTGTATAAGAGTCGTCGCCTTACGTACCCAAATACTGGGCCTTATTTCCACTGAATATGCAATACATAATATTCGCCGGTCCTTGAAATGATACCTTCATACTCTGAAAAAAGAGGGAAATGGATGTGGTGTTTTGACAGGTTTTTCTTACGTTCAAACAAAATGATAACGTGTATTTGTAGATAGACAAGCTTTTTATTGATACTCTTTTTTAGACGTTTTTGAAGTTATACTTCTTATGGCGCGATAGAGAAAAATGATGAGAGTGAATTTTTACTTAGCGCGACACCTACTAAATTCTACACCGTGAAGTTAGTTCTAGGTGGCATGAAAATTGATAACTATGTTCAAGTTGTATATTCTAGTATTTTTATATTTAGAACACGTGTTTCGTAAGAGTATCTACAATTAAACAGTGTGAATAAATAAATATTATTTTGGTGTTTTTATTAAATCAATTTCATATACGACGGTGATAGTATTTACTAATAATTTATTATTTATTAGTATATCTTTATATATTGAATATTAGTGATAAAACTGATTTGAATAAACTGTTTTGAGTGCATTTATAGATTTGAGGTTAATTGTCGGTATGTATAATTTATTTTTCCATAGGTACGCCAAAGAAGTATAACTTCTAACGCGTGTGTGTACCTATGTACACACACTATTTTTTATTTAATTTTGTATTATACCTACGTTTGACTCAATTTTGAACCACTTTCCGATGTCCGATTGAGCTGAAATATTTTTAGACATGTGTAATTTCGATAACAATGGAATAGAATTTTTTTTTGTAATATTTTTACAATGTAATTATTTTCAAATATGATGAGAATGGACGAAAGAGTTGGCCAAGTCTCTCATTTAGGGAAACGAGCTCTAAACAGTAAAACGACATTAGGGCAAATACTTCATTTATTAATTTATAATAACTACTTGCATTGATTTAAAAAAAAATACTAAAAATACGGGTACTCAATAGATTAATGTACGTAAATGGAAACAGCATTTATCCGTGCTTTTTTCTATCATCGTTATGTATTTTTGAGACAGAGTTGCAGAAACGCCTGCTTCGCCTACGCATGTCACATCCAAAAACCTTTTCCAACCTCGCGGGGAAATCTCCAAGTTTTCGGGGCATTCTTTATATTTTTTTAATGCTCTGTAGGAGAGGACATCTAAATAAAAGAGGTCAAGATAGAATCGTACTACGGAAGCTGACACAGTTACAATTGTGCAGTAAGAAAACTGCTAGGTATCGAAATACATTACTCCTTATATACCTACCTAATGTAGGTACATACTTTTCACTGCCCCTTTAAGAATAAAAAGATTTAATTCTACTAAATTGAATTAGAGCCAGTAATAAAAGGGTTGTATTTACTAAAATTATAAATGAGAAGGATTGTGTGATTGTGTGTGTTTATAAAAATGTACCGTGTATTAAACATTTAGTTTGGATGTTTGTAAAAATTGAACTCAAAAACCACTGGACCGATTTCAAAAACTCTTTCAACATTTGAATCATTCGCGCGCCGTGCGACATACCGGTTGCACGTATTACCTGCTGTTTATCCGCGTTCTGCTAATAAAACAGTGCACTAAGGTTGTTAAAATACTATGGACGAGGTCCACTCCAGGCCTCCGTCTGTGATTAGCAATATGAGTGAAGACGAGATACGATCAAATTGTACAATTATAGATGAAGATTTACAGTGTAGTGACGACTTGCAGCCTTCCGTTATTATGCCGGGACGCGCGGTAAAACGACTTCGGGAAACGACGGAAAGTGACGAAAGCGGCCGAGTTATTGACGAAGAGGGTTTCACCACAATTACGCGTAAAGCCTCGGTCACACATAGCGAATACTCGCTGCGAGTGCATTCGCCGCGAACAATAGTCGCAGCGACAATTCGCTGCCTGCCTGTCACACACCGCGAGTTCTACACGAGATTTTCGACAGTCTGTTGGTGCGCAAATACAAAATGTCGTCTGCTCTAATACGTTTGTGTATTCGGTTGGCATGTGCAGAGTTAGCAAACCAAATGCTGATTAAGCTCACAACCCGCAAGAAGAGAAAATGGGTTCGTAAATGGATTGAACGCAGAGAACAGTACGGGGCTTCTAATACCCTTTTGAAAGAATTGGCTGCAGAAGAACCAGGAGATTACAGAAACATTCTACGTATAACGGAAGCAAAGTTTGTAGAATTACTTGAAATGATCAGTCCAACAATAAGGAAACAAGACACACGCATGAGAACAGCCATTAACTGTAAAACAAAATTGGAAATAACGCTGAACTACATAGGAAGTGGAAGCAGTCTGAAACAATTATCCTATTTATTTAGAGTGCCTCACAATACTATATCAACATTTTTGCCGGAAGTTTTGAAAGCAATTTATGAAGCTTTAACGGGATTCATACAGGTAAGTAACGTATTTATTTATATGAGATCTTGAAAAGCACTATTACTAATTTGTAGGTATTATAAAACACTAAGGTAATATGTTCAATTTTTTTATTTATTTATTACAAAACAAATACTCTGAACTGAATGTCATCATCTACTCGTAACAAAATTTAACACAGAAATAAAGTAACCAAATTTTAATTAGAAAATTTAGAGAATCAACACTTACAATTTTAACACAACAATAAAAATAAACCAATCAGAAATAATTATTGAGAAGGAAATATTGATTCAATCGCTCTTTGTAACAACATGTCGCCGTTTGTGGCCTGTTCTTGGGGTAACACTTCTTGTTGTGCCTGTTGATCTAAGATGTTAGCATGTTGTTCAAAATAGTCATGTGATGTTTCCTGTATTTCGTAGGTGGGCTGATGGGGCGATGGTGTGCTCCTAAAACCCTCTTGACCTAACAAAGTAGCGGTTGGTTGGTATGTTGCTTGTGGCGATGGTGTACTTGGCAACGTTCCACGATACGAGTAATAAGATGAGCGTGAAGTTCCTTCAGGAGATGAATGTGAATATGTCATACTTTTAAGTCTTTCTTTTGTAATAAGACTTTGTATTTGGTCTTGTAATATAACAAAACTTCTTTCTGGTAATTTTCTAAGTTGGGCTGCAATATGCAGTGCAAAGCGGTCGTATTCATCTTCTTTATCCACAGTCGAATCAACGATGTTTCGAAGCTGTGAAACACTTTCCTGGAAATTTGAATATATTTTGCTTTGCTTCTTCTTCGGAGGTCCTGCATTTTTCATTACTGCTGCCTTTTTGTTACAAAGTGCTTCGGAAACCCTTTCATTTACCGTTGTAGCTACTGTCGATTCAGTAGATTGGTTTTCATAATCCAAATTACAGTCACTAACTTCTTCAGCAACAGGGAGACACTCGTTTTGTGATAAGTTCTGAAAAAAATATACTGAACTTTATATCTCAATAACTACGTAAACTGGTATTTTGGATGGTATCTATCATCGTTCTAAGAGTACAAATACTAGTAATATTACTATTCGCTTGTAATTGGACCCTCTGAACGATAGAAGAATGAAAAGCTAATGTTTTATTTTTGTTTCAGGTTCCTGACACAGAAGACGAGTGGAAATCTATCCAGCGTATGTTTGAATTAAAATGGAACTTTCCTAATTGCTGTGGAGCTCTTGACGGGAAGCACATCAATATCTTGCGACCCGCCAATAGTACATCTACTTTTTTCAATTACAAACAGTTCTATAGTATCATTCTATTTGCAATGGTAGATGCAGATTATTGTTTCCGGTATATTGATGTTGGAAGTGATGGAAGAGCATCTGATAGTACTATATTCAGAACGTCAACTTTGAATATCGCAATGGAAGAGAATTTACTGAATTGGCCTGTGGGTGGACTTTGCGTAGGAGACGACGCTTTTCCACTTCGGACAAACTTACTGAAGCCCTTTCGGCACAGGAACCTATCGCTTGAAGAAAAAATTTTTAATTATCGTCTATCAAGAGCGAGACGAATTTCGGAAAATGCATTTGGGATCTTAGCTTCAAGGTTCCGTATCCTTCGTAGGCCCATCGACTTAAAGGTGGAAACGACCGAAATCCTGATCAAAGCAGCATGTGCTATTCATAACTGGCTACGAATGACCTCAAGCAGACACTACTTTCCAGCAACATGTATTGACAGGGAGGATACAGAAACGAATCAAATTCATCCGGGAACATGGAGAATGGAAATCGAGCCACTCACTGGTGTAAATCGTAATGACGTGGGATATTTGTCTAACCACAACACCAATGATGCAGAATCACTCAGACGAAGATATGCTAGAGCCTTCTGTACAACGTCGTCTGTTCCGTGGCAGCTACGCGCAGTTCAGAACACGTGAATAACAAATAAAGTATTACACCAAAGTATTCTGTATTTTCTATTTACCTACGGTCAAACAGTACTTATAGGTAAAAAACTTAATAGTGTATTGTATTAATATATAAAATTAATATACAAAAATACAGGGTTGAACACACTAATGTGACCATACTGAAGGGTGTTGCTCTTTGTTAGATGTACTGCAACACCCTTCAGTATGGTCAGTGTGTTACACCCTGTATAAATACTTACTAGATTTGATGATGATTCTCGACCCGACATAACATTTCTTAGAAAAGAAGCTTCGTTGAACCACACTAAGTGTGTATTATAAATGTCTTCAGCACCGGCACCGCTTTTCATAGATTTTTTAATTTTATTTACTTCACTCCTATAAGTATCTTTTATATTTTTAATTTTTCTTTTCAATTGCTCAAGGGTTTCTATTTTAAATCCCAACTCAATAAGGTCGTTGTACAACTTTATGAAGGCGCCTTCCTTTGCATTCTTCTTTAAAAAATTGCTGTTATTAGTATCCCACAGCTCTTCATATTTCCTATATGCATTCAAGAAACGAATAATTTCTATATTTCCCCACTTTAGGGAATCCTTTTTTTGTTGACTCATAATTAAAAACTTGAAAAAGCGACGAATCGACCTGTAAGCACGATCGTGTCCAGTCCAGTCGAGAGCGGCGCGCGAATTGCTAGTCGCAGCGAATACCCTGTCACACACAACGAATACTCGCGGCGACTGCGCAATCGCCGCGAATAAAATTGAACATGCTTAATTCCAATCGCGGCGAATTCAAGTCGCGGCGAGTGAGTCTACTCGCAGCGAATAGCCTGTCACACACAGCGAATACTAGCGGCGACTACGCATTCGCAGCGAGTATTCGCTATGTGTGACCGAGGCTTAAGACAAAACGTATTGCCACAGATAAAGTTATAAAGACGAATGCACTTATTAACGACTCAAACAGGAATGATGTTTGTTTATCTTCATATGAAGTACTACCTAAACAAATAGGTTTAGCACGATTATTTAAGTCGGAAGGCATTACGAATGCGTCGAAAATAAAATATAAGAATGCCTACAAAGTAATAATCAGCTTTGAGAAAAGGGAAGATGCGTTAGAACTAATCAATAATAAAAAAATGATTGAACTGCGATACCGCTGCCATTTTACGACAGAAGTAGACCTGAGTTATGGCGTAGTTAAATATCTGGAGCTGGACATTAGTGATGAAGATCTGATGAAATCATTTAACTCAGAGTACAAAATAGAATCTGTCAGGAGACTGAAACGCCTCTCTGATAAAGGGGAGTGGATTGCGAGTGAGACCGTCAGGTTTGGTTTTAAAAGTTCTACTCTGCCAGAATATATAAACGGGTATGACTGTAGGTTCAAGGTTGAACCCTATACCTTCCCGGTATCTCAGTGCAGTTTCTGTTGGCGGTACGGGCATACTACGCGTACTTGTCCTAATAACAAAACAATTTGTCCAAAATGCGGCGGAAATCACAGTAACTGTGAAACTACTCAGTTTCGATGCGTAAACTGTAAGGGACGTCATATTTCATTCAGCAAGTTATGTCCCCATTTCTTGAAGGAAAAGAAAATCCGTGAAACCATGTCGAAGCATAATGTGACATACAAGATGGCTTTATCAATGTATTTAGATAATAAGTCTTACCAAGCTAAAACAAGAACCTTTACAGTTTACCCTGAAGAAACGCGGCGATCAGAAAATGTAGACATGTCATACAGTGCTGCTCTTCGTCAAACAGCCAAAGTCCCTAGAATACAGAAAGATAGTAGCAGCAGTGAAGTGGAGATCGGGGAAGCTGCTTCCACAGTATTTATGAAAAAGAAACAAAAAGCTAACAAAAAACAAAAAAACGCAAACAGAGATATAGAAAACTGGCAGAATTCTTCCGATATGAGATCACCAGTAGAAGAAAAAGAAGAAGAAGAAGCAGAAAACAGAAGGAAGAATACTAATTATATCACTCGGTTGTTGCATAAAGTGAAGGAAATTGTGACGACGAATAATAGTTTTGAAGAAAAAATCCAAAGTGTGTTGAAAGTAATATTTGATGAAGTAGTCTCGTTTATTGTTAAGAATGTGAGTAATGGTGAGGTGTTCAACAAACTCTTGGGTCTGTTTAAGTATGGATAGTAACAATCATGTAAATTACGCTACGACGGCATCAGGCTCTGGGGGTTCTGTTGCGCAATATCTTCATGTCGCGCAATGGAACTCACAGAGTCTGATGCCTAAACGACATGATTTCGAGCTATTGTTGAATCAAGAGAGGATTGGAATTGCCGTATTGAGTGAAACATGGCTCTGCCAGAATATCATATTGCGAGTAAATAATTATAATATTTATAGAAGTGACAGAGCTGACGGGTACGGAGGTGTAGCCATTTTCGTACACAAATCCATTAAATCACATTTAGTTCCAATACAACACTTGAATAATAATACAGATATACTATGTGTCAAAATATTGAACTGCAAATATTTAGAAAATGTGATAGGTATTTACTGTCCACAAACACCAGCAACTAACCAAAACGATTGGGATTTTATATTTTCACAATTTGGCATCAAAACAATAATAGCAGGAGATTTTAACGGTCACCACACAAACTGGTCGTATAAAAATGACAGTAGGGGTAAACAACTGGTAGACGCCTCTATGGATAATGGGTTTGTGGCACTTAACAGTGGAGAATTTACAAGGGTCAAATTGGTCAGTGGCAGCTTACAGCAATCAGCACCTGATATTACTTTTGTATCTTCCGATTTAGCGACTTACATGAAATGGCAAGTTACTCGTGAAAATTTAGGTAGCGATCATTTAATAATTAAAATATCATTACAGTACCGAGATGCACGGCATTTTGTTATAGGGCGTAATTACAAACTAGCTGATTGGCATAAATATCAAGAAATTATAAAAGAGAGAATAAATTCTGATTTAATTGTCCCGGAAAATAATATTCAGCACTGCTATGATTTACTCATTGAAGAAATTAATTATGCCGCCGGAAAAAGTATTCCAATGATTAAAAATTGTACAGACCCTACACAAATATTTAGACCAAAACCGTATTGGAATCCAGAGATATCTTTAGCAGTGGCAGCTCGTAGGTTAGCCTTAAAAACATTTAGACGCAACCCTACCACGTCAAACTTAAATGAACTAAAATCAAAAACTGCTGCAGCTCAGCAAGTGCATAGGCGATATAAATCAGCACATTGGAAGCAATTATTCACCGGAGTTGATGAAACAGTAAGTGCTTCAGACATGTGGCGTAGAATGCGTTGGGTTAAAGGCTTTAAGAAACAAAACTGCCAGATCTCGAGCGATAAAAAGGATGAATTGTTACGATCTTTAGCGCCTGATTCGGTAGCATCACCACAGCCAGTACTTAATACTAGAAACACATTACTTAACGACGACTTCTCAGTAACTGAATTGTTTCATTGTTTAAAAAAGAAAGATACAGCTCCAGGGGATGATAAAATTACGTACTCCATGATTTATAATCTACCGCTAGAAGCAAAGTTTTACCTGCTTAAAATATACAACGGAATCTATAAAACAGGAACGGTACCGAATCAATGGCGTGAGATTAAAATTGTCCCAGTCCCTAAAACTAGTCCCGACCCAAACATAGCTCCCAAATTTAGACCTATATCTCTTATTTCATGTGTGTGCAAAATATTCCACTTGATGATGTGCAAGCGTTTGGAATGGTACATAGAAAGTAACAACATTTTACCACAGTTTACATCTGGCTTTAGAAAAAATCAATCGTGTCTAGACTCTTTAGCGCGCTTTGTAACACAAATACAGATAGGATTCACCCATCGGACGCCTACTTTGGCAGTTTTTCTAGACATTGAAAATGCCTATAATAACGTTCTTGTTGACCAACTCGTTTTAATACTCGATAAACTGGGAATAGGATACCACATGTGTCAATACTTATGGAACTTTTTGAGCAGACGAACCTTAAAAATAAACCGCGATAATGATGGAAATGAAATTAATATCAGATGGACTAGTAGAGGATTAGCTCAAGGAGATCCTTTCTCACCTCTCCTGTTCAACATCCTAACACATAAAATAAGTTCAGACTTAGAAGACGTAAGTATGCTTCAATACGCAGATGATTTCGTAATATACACTCAAAGTAGGGACACAGATTTAAACGAAAGTATTATACAAAGCTCTTTAAATACCATAACTTTTTTTTTGGAAAAATTAGGATTACAGATATCATCATCGAAAACACAGGTATGCCAGTTCAAAAGAGGAAGAAATTGTGGTCAGATTAATCTTGAAATTAATGGCCAAGAAATAGATGCGGCTGATTGCGTTAAATATTTGGGTATGTGGATAGATAAATCTTTGACGTGGAAGACGCATATTAATGAAACTGTACAAAAAGTAGCAAAGACGGTTAATCTTCTAAAAATTTTAGCGGGACCAGCATGGGGGCTTCACCCTAAACACCTAAGACGGCTATATATTTCTTTAGTGCGCAGTAAAATTGATTTCGGGAGCTTTTTGTACGACTCGGCAGCTAAAAGTCATTTGAACAAACTTAAAAAAGTGCAGAATGCAGCGATGCGTGTGATTGGTGGATTCATTAGAACAACTCCCATACATGTTATGGAATGTGAACTATGCATACATCCATTACACCTGCGAAGACAGTATCTTGCAACAAAGTATTGTTTAAAAACACGAAGTTCTTCGCACATCACAGTAAATATACTAAATGAACTTTCAGATTATATTGAAACAGACTATTGGGCCAGAAAAAAGAAACCTATTTTAGCAGTATTATTTTCTGAAACCAAATTGGAAAAACTAAAAGTCCGGACCCCTCTTAATATGTTCCGGTTTAATACATGGGCGTCAAATATAAAAATTAATTTTATTTCTACTGAAGTGGAAGGTATTAAAGATGCTAAAAGTAGATATGACACAAAAGTACTTAGGGCGAATACACTATGTATGATAAACGTTACATATGCAGGATGGTATAAACTATATACGGATGGGTCGAAAATAGGCGATGGTCTTGGTGCAGCATACTTCGACCCTAAACAAAATTTCAGTTCAGGCTATAAGGTTGTGTCTAAATATAATTCAATTATGGCGGTAGAACTACTCGCAATCTCGGAAGCGTTATCGTATATAATTAGTTTGAATTGTAAGAAAGTGGTAATATTTTCCGACAGCAAAAGTGCATTACAGCATATTGCTCGGTGCACCTCTAGCTCTAGAGGTGCCTCGATAGCGTATGACATTGTACGAAAAATATTATTACTATTACAGAAGAATGTCGATTTAAGATTGCAGTGGATACCGTCTCATATAAGCATCCAAGGTAACGATGAAGCCGATAAATGTGCAAAAGAAGCTATATCTACTGGAGCAGAGATTTACATGATGCCGGAAACCTCAGAAGTTCTATGCAATTACCGGTACAAAATTTTTGAAAAGTGGAAATTGTATTTTGACACAACTTCACAGGAAAAAGGAATCTGGTACCATACCCTGCAGAAAAATCCGCCTAAAATACCTTGGTTCACTAATTGTAAAATGAAGAGACAGTGGATAGTTATGGCTCACAGACTCCGTTCCGGGCCTAACCGCTTGAGGCACCCCCTCCCGCGGGTTTTTTTCCGTAGAAGCACCGGCGCGTCATCGTTTGTTTATGTTACGTCACGCGCCGGGCGGTCGACCACTTAAATGGTTTTTATGACTTAAACATTCGAACAAGGACCCACTTGTAATTGTTATCTTAGAGCTGTTGTATACACGTGTCGAATGACGAATGTTATCATAACATTGGTTGGCCTGGTATAGATATAAATCAGCGTATAACCGCTTACTTTACAAAAAAACATGGACTTTGAAGTTTACATATTTTTACTAAAAAAAGTAAAGCGATAATGTATGTTTTATACTATTTAGATTTAATAATAGACTCAATCTGCACTTTGTCACAAAATAAGAATACATTACTCACCTTAAAAGTATTTAATATCAGGCATTTAAAAACCAGCGAAAAAAAATTTTTCCGCGATTTTTTTTGTTCCACTTCACAACACTTGTTTACATCTTGTCGTAAATTGTCATTTCACAAAAACAACTGCACACAACACTTCTACGATGATTGTTTCACTATATTTTAAATAGATCATAACATCTAACACAGTAAATAAAATAAACTTTGAGAAATAAAAAACACGGCCGTCTATGATGATGACGCAATGAGGCCTTGGAAGAATGACTGAAGTCGAAACACTAAAACACTTGTATACCTTAAAATATATTGTTATCAGCCTTGTTAACAAGTATTTAAAGCATAATAACCAAGAACACCACCAGAACCAGCATAACTAACGTTTTATTTACGTAAAACCCGTCGATGCACCGCCGACCGCGCAAAGTCAACACAAACTGACTTCGACTGACGGAATAATATTTAATTTTTAATCGAATATCCACCGAGTTTAAAGTTGTTCGACTACGGCATAATGGCACATTCAAGCGGAACGAGATGGCATTCATACTTATAAGTCTTTTGCCTTAGTAAAAGCAGGATAGAGACTTTTTCTGAGTCTGGCGCGAAATAAAAGTTTGGGTACTACAGTACCCATGGTGCTACTACCGACTTTGCGATTTTGGGTACTGTAGTACCCAAGGTGCTTCAAGCGGATATGCCTCTAAATAAGTTTAAGTTTTTAATGAGATTAGTTGAATCTGACACCTGCGACACATGCGGAAGTGTCGAGGATGTCTATCATATTCTGGCAGAATGTCTGAGGACGCAGTCTACCAGATGTACTATGCTCACTCAATACGGTTGCAATCTTCTCGATGTCGGCGTAATACCAAGTGTCCTGTCCGCACCACTGTGTGATGCGGCTCGCACACTGTACAAATTGTTGTGTGAAGTATTTAAGTAGGTTTTCCTACCTACATGAGAATGTAAAAATGGAGCTGACATAGTCGCAAAGCGACTCAAGCCCTTAAAAATATAGATTAAAAAAAAAAAAAAAAAAAAAACATTTGAATGCTACATTATCCCTAAGTAACGTAGGTTATATTTCACACCCGTGCAAAGCCGGGGCAGGTTGCTAGTAATTTATAAATGTAGCTATATCTATTTCAAAGAATATACAATTTCATTTCGCCGAAACAACAAACACACACTAACTTTTGCATTTTTGCTTTTTTTTTTATAGATAGACAATTGACGGTTTGCGCATGCCGTAAATGTATAAGTTAGAACCCCCCAGTTATTCATGATTGGAATCTTTATCTTACTTTACCTTCTGCCTTTCCCTACGCGGTGTCTATTGACTTTTTGATCCCATTAAAAGTATTATTTTTTCTAATGAAATTTTATATTTTTCTGGCTTGTTACGAGCGAAGAGTTTTCAATAGATACCGAAGTGGCTTCGGCGGTTTTAAAAAAATAATTGCGATTTTTTATTTGCTCTTTTTAAGTGCGAATGTAAAATATCTATTTTGTTCGGAATTAAAGTGATAAAATGGGATGCTTTAACGAGCTATGAAAAAAGTTTTAGTGGTTGATGGGAATGAAAATATGGGCTAGATGTTTTTTTTGTTGATGCTACCTAATACAGGATTATATGCTTGGAGTGTAGATGATACGAGTATTAGGTACTACCGAGTAAGAAAAAAAAAAACAGAAACTAGGTGGCACTGACGGCTTACCATTAGGCGGCCTGTCTGTTTATTTGCAAGCTAAATTTGGCAGGAAAAATATAAGTAAGGTACAACTGCACCAATAAATTATAATTAATATTTTTTTTATCCAAACCATACATAAAGTTGGGCAAAACAAAAACGTCCCATTTTTAGGTATTGTCTTTGCATCAATTTATCGATACTTTCTAATATTTTCTGAGCAACTTGACCGAATGCGATTTTTCATAATTTTGTTCACTGATTTTACGACTTCAAAAATGTTGAAATAAAGCGAGCGAGATAACGGCGAGTCAAGTTCCTTAAATCAGCGAAGCGTAGCTATTTAAAAAAAAACCCGGCCAAGTGCGAGTCGACTCGCGCACGAAGGGTTCCGTACCATTACCTATTAAAACGGCAAAAAACACGTTTGTTGTATGGGAGCCCCCTTAAGTACCTACCTATTTGTATTATTCTGTTTTTTTAGTATTTGTTGTTTTATCAGTAATAGAAATACATAATCTGTGAAAATTTCAACTGTCTGACTTTCACGGTTCATGAGATACAGCCTGGTGACAGACTGACAGCGGAGTCTTAGTAATAGGGTCCCGTTTTACCCTTTGGGTACGGAACCCTAAAAACACGCTAGCCAAGCCTTGTCTATGATTATTTTCGAATAATTAAACCTAGTTCTGAATAGATTCTCTTTTTAAAGAGGCGTTGAACCAGAGACTAAAACTAGTCCTTTGTCTATGACTCGCTTTTGTTTTTGCGCGGTTTTACAACTCTTTGGTACCTATTCAAAATAAAATACTACAAGGGTTAAACGTACAACGCCAGGGGAAGTTTAAAATATATTAAAATAAAAATCTGTAAGAAATCGATTTTTGAAATGTTTTTTGTACCTATACAGGGTTATAAGGAAAGGGTATGATAAGCTGTAAAGGGCTTATAGTACTCATCATTATAAACAACTTTTACTATGAGACCAAACCTGAAATCGCAGCTGTTCCATACACATTGTCGAGTGTCATTGACATTTTTCTATGGAACAGCTGAATTTTTCTGCGAATTTTG
The DNA here is from genome assembly GCA_949125135.1 of Alcis repandata. Taxonomy (NCBI): domain Eukaryota; kingdom Metazoa; phylum Arthropoda; class Insecta; order Lepidoptera; family Geometridae; genus Alcis; species Alcis repandata. Next base: position 6,990,611 of record OX421250.1, on the reverse strand, counting down.
GATTGGTCTCTTAGTAAAAGTTGTTCACAATGATGAGTACCATGAAGTACATTGTTTAGTTTACACACTGAGAAAAATAGCAATCAAAATTCCTATGAATTCACCTAAAGTACGGAGCATACTGACAATCACCAAAAAATACGATGTTTAGCACCAGTTTTTACGGTGACAACTATCATAAAATATATGGTTGTCACCGTATAAACTAGTACTATCACCAGTTTTTATAGTAGTAGTAGGGGATTGTCAGTATGCTCCGTACTTTAGGTGAATTCATCGGGATTTTGATTGCCATTTTCAGGTGAAATTTTTCTGTGAACAAAAATATCAAAATTTTATCAGTTTTGACTTACACACTATTTCCCTACTTACTTCCCCTATTAGTTAAATATGTTTTTTTTCTATTTACCCAACCCCACACATCTGATTACTTACTACGCACACAACCACTCTCACACACACAACGCATTGAGTGCGCGTGAAAATTCACGCCTTGTCGCAGAGTTTCGCGTTTTTTTAATTACAACCCCGCTGTGCCATTGTCGCAGCCCTAGTAGGGGGGATCTAGGTTTAGGGTTGTCACTTGACGAGTTTTTTGTGAAGTGAAAGTTTTGTAGGAGACAAATAGCAATAAACTCTCATCATCATCAAACTTCTACATGAACATCTTCATATTGAAGTTTGGAGGTCAGTAGGCTAAACTCCTTGCGATCCCATGCTGTGCTTTTTAAATGCTGATAACTCAGTCCGGTCCACTTCTTAATGTCGTCCAGCTATTTCCGTCTCTGTCGTCCTGGCCTTCTCTTCCCAGGAATTATACCCTCGAGGATCAACAGTGGGAATTCATTTATAATTCATATTCACATAAACTCTACAGGGTTATAAAGACATTTATATATATAACTAAGCCGAAAACGGCTCATGGTACTCATCGTTTTAAACAACTTTTACCAAGGGGCCAACCCGGAAAAAAACAGCTGTTTCATACATTTTACTACTGTAAAACTACTGTACTGTTTCATATTCAAAAACACGTTACTTTCCATAATAGTATGGATTTTCTATTTTTATCCGAAATAAAATATATTTGAATTTGAGTAAGAAGACCAGTATGTTCGCGACCCGTGCTTTACTTGCTGCAAAATAGCAGGTGAAACCGCGGGTCGAAGTAGAGCAATATTTCGATGGTGACAGCCCTACGCTACATGTTATCGAACTGGGGGATCGTCAGAGCACCGGTACTACCTCGTAATATGAAAATGTACACGGATTTAGTTCAACGCATAGTTTTACCACTATTTTTATATAAATTTTTTTTCTAACAGAAAAAAATTTAAATAATATAAAAAATATTTTTTTTTATTCAATACACCAGCTTTCATTAAGCTCTGTTTTTTATGTGTAATTAATACGCTTTTATTAGTTTCACCTGTATGTATGTATGTAGGTATGTAACCGACTCCTTTGAGCTCGATTTTGCCCTACTTTGAACGATCAGATTTAATTCAAACTTTGCACACCTGTCCAAATCCGATGACAATGCGTGTTTTTCTAGTTTTTTTTTTTTAATATTCTGTTTATATCTATTAATTAATTCAACAAAATGACATAATATACATGAACAGAATAAAAAAACATAAATAAAACACAGAGTCCAAGTCAGTATCCGCGGGTAGAGTGCCCGTTAGGCTGGCGACGTTACCTCGTTGAAGTTGAATAGCAATACTAATAATAATTCTTTGGCCGAGGTAAGCACCAGCCCTTTGGTCGTTTGATTTCTCTATCAGAAATATATATTTAAAAAAGTATGTGTTCATGTAAAGTATGTAACATGTATTCAATATTTCAGCTCAATCGGGCATCGGGAAGTGGTTCAAAATTCAGTTGCAAGTTTTTACTCACGCAACCATACATACTCGTACATACCTATTATAATGTAAAGTTCAATAAAACCTTCATCAATTGAATATATAAATAAATAAATAAACGTTTCACACTCACTCAATAAATCCTGTGTCGGGAATGCCATGGAACCCACACAAAGACAATTACTAACACCCAGACCCAGAACAGATTCATTCAAACATCTGGCCGGCCGAGAATCGAACCTGGGACCTCTGGCTTATAAGGCGGAGCCACCGCTGAGCCAAATAGTTCGCTATGGTTGGTCCCATAATAAAAGTTGTTCATAATGGTGAGTACTATGAGCCCTTTTCGGCTTAGCGTACCCTTTCCTTATACGAGTATAACCCATTATTAGAAGAATAGGATAGAATTTCAGGAATTCTAAACTTCAACAGTTCAAAATAAATGTGCAATGAACTGGGCTCGTCATCCTGACTCCGTGAACTAGGTTATAGACCAACTTCTGAGAGCCACTCTTAGGGGGCGTCCATAAAATACGTGAGATGTTTAAGGGGGGGAGGGGGTCGAGTCAAATCTCATCTAATCTTACGTTGGAGAGAGGGGGGGCCTCGGCAAATATCACGTATTTTTTTTCTGATTGAAACAAAAAAAAATATACTATTTTGGTCCATTTAATCCAGATTGTACATGCCTAAGATTTAATCTTAAGCGTAATCGTAATACGATTAAGATTATTCACTAATTCGTTCGAAAGAAAATAATTTCATTCATACTTCGACGTTATACATCTACTGACTGTCAAGAGTGGCTAAATCAGAACGAAGTTAAAGGAGCAGATGATTTTACTGAAAATCATATGGACATGTTGGTTCCAATAGTCTCTCTTGAGACCGCGCATGATTCTCCATGGACTGAATTAGAGTAGATATTCTTTTTTTAATCACAGTAGTTATGATTTAAGTATTAATTCTATTGTTAAATTTTTATTACACTTATAATTAAACTCTCAGCAATATTGATTACTAGTCTTAACTAGTCGTAAATAAAAGCACGAAGCAATTTTTTTTCTTTTTACAATAACAATCCAACGCGTTTACGTAAGAAACCCACATTTTGAAAAATCTCACGTGAGATTGGGGGAGGGGGGAGGGGGTTTAATAAAATCTCACGACATCTCACCAGGGGGCGGGGGGGAGGGACAGAAAATTAAAAAATACCTCACGTAATTTATGGACGCCCCCTTACGCACATTTCATCAATTTCACTAGAAACATTTATTATCATCATTACATTAATTAATATAATAAGAGTATAATACTTATAATTATGAATCAAACAAAACGTACCTTGTAGTTTGATTCCAATTATGCGAGGATCACCACCGAAGACGATTTAATTATTACATGCAGCAGTACATGGGATTGTGCTATCTTCTTCACACCTTTAGATATTCACCACTATAAAATACAAAACTTGACTTCCCGTCTCCCTTCCACGACCGGAGAGGGGCGCCTGAAACTGGTCATTATTTTTAGAGATATACCTACAAAGGATGTTAACTGTGTAAATATACATTTTTGTTTCTTAGTTTGTCTGCTCACTCAAGGGTCCTTTCACAAGGGTGGGTTGGGAGTGTAATCGTCTTCGGTGGTGATCCTCGCATAATTGGAATCAAACTACAAGGTACGTTTTGTTTGATTCATAATTATACTTTGGATCACCACCGAAGACGATTTAATTATTACATGCAGATGTTTAGAGATCCTTCGTCAGACAAAGAGCTTAAAAACAAACAATGTTATAATATATGCCCTTCTGGTATTGATTTATGTTACCTACATTATTCAAAATAATGTGTTCCATAGGTAACTCTATCTTTAATCCATAACAATTTATAAAACTTTTAAAATCTCAACAAATAAGTTATCAATCCAATAAAAGCATTTGATTGATTAGATACATAATATATTATTATTAGTACCTATTCATAAAAAAATATTGAATATAGATTTTGCCACTTCACTGTTTTCAAGATTATAAATTTAAATATTCTCTATTTAAAAAATATATAAAGCAATCGCTCCGACCTGTAGCCTTCTCAACCTATTTTTGTTACACCTAAGAGTATGTGAGCTTTTCGCATTTTATGCGGATCTAGCATGCTAATAATGGTGATATGTTCATCCAGCTGTTTAGGATTTATTAATATAAACTCGTAAAACCGTCGCAAATTTGCAAGGCAGTTTATCAGCTATTTAAACTCACTAGGCATTACAGCCGCAAATAAAATTATATTTCTTACATAGATTCTATACAAACCATAGTTAAGGTTCAGATTATGTATAGGTATACAATTTATGTTACCCAGTAATGTTCTTAAATAAAAGGCAAGGGTTGGAAGGCACCGGACCGGGGTTGCGATGTTTTTCTTAAATAGGAAACTTTTAGGCTTAATCCCGGAGTGGTACTTACTCCATTTTTTTTTTTTTTTTATTTATTTATTTATTTATTTTTTTTTTTTTTTTATTATTATTATTTTTTTTTTTTTTTTTTGTTAAAAAAGAAAAGAATCTCATACATTAATTCGCAAAATGCTCCACAGAATTATCATTAAAATTAATTCATTTTAAAATACTATTTTTAGGCTTCGTTTCACTCCAGGGCTATCTTAGACCATTCTCAAAATACTCCGAGATCTATTTTCAAACTGCTTCATCGAAAACAATAGAAATTTAATTTTAATCTAAACGGGTTATTATAGTTTGAAAGATTTATTTAGACCCATTCATTTAATTTTATTAAACTTATCGGTTGCATTTTCTTGCGGAAGCAATCGCTTGTAGAGTGCTAGTTTCACAAGATAAATCTTAAAGGGTAATTATCTGCTAAATAATTATTTAATTTAGAAACAAAACCCAAAATCTTATTGGTGTCCCAATACGCTGAATATTTAGTTTAGTATAAGTAGTATTTTTTATTTAGTATATGGTTTTAGGTTATAACCCGTCCACACTTTATAAAAATCTGTAGACACTATCATATAATGTGACTTTTGCTACTATGTTTATGGACAAAGCTGTTAAAGCTGTCACATAGTTCAAAATTTGTTGTTTTAATTAAATTTAAATTCTATATGACTCGCATTAGAATACTGAAAGTTACTGTTACTTTCTTGAAAAAATATCCGCAATTTAATACATATACGAATCATATTGCTTTGAAGTTTGATTCGCAGATGAAACCATGTCAATACAATAATTATGCCTCAAAAAGGTTTTGATTTATCATCAACTGCCTGGTAATCTCGCTGCCCCCAGAGTAAGGTCAGCGTGTAGATGCCATATTCTGTGAGCAAATATTTTATTCCAAATAAAAATATTTGTTCCGATACTATTAACACAGTTCACGGTGACTTTAACTTACAATGCCTGAGTCGGAGGAACACATAGAGAGGCAAGTTACTTGCAATTAACAATTTATGTTACTTATGTTCATATTCCGTGTTTATCTTACTGAATTCATGATTAGTAACGACGTAATCAGGCAATAGTAGAAATATTCCCAATCTCATAACATCGCCGAAGTAGTTCGTTATAAAAACCTTTATTCGATTTTTAAAGTAAACAATTGTTGCGTTATCTGCTCTTAAGAGTTTATGGCAACATTGAAGCTCAAAAATAAATATTTTGAGTCCTTGAAATGCAAATTTTAAATCCAAAGTATCCAATACAGCTCCAATTCAGTCCAATCGTCCCGTAAACTTTGCCCGTCAGGCAGTGCGCCGCGCCGCACCGTCAGCTACTTCGAAAAACATTTTATGCAACATATTTGATGTGTAAAAATGGAGCGAAATGAGTTCAATGTGAAGTCTTTGCTCTCATAAGTAAATTTTTACTGACTACGCTATAACCAAATTTTTAAAATTTGGAAATTATAATCATTAAAATTAAATATGTGCATAATATAGGTATCCAAGGATCATGTAGGTAGTTATAGTTACTCGTACGCCCATTTTTCCCATTCCAATAATTTTGTAAAGATGTACCAGTCTGTATGTATGCATGCGACGAAATTCAATCCATTTTGTTAAAAAATAAATACACGGATTTTCGATGAGAGCGCTTTGAATAGGGCTCTAATTAGAAATCAAATAATTTAAATAATTTTGATTTTTCTGATCTAACTAATTATTATTTAGAATTTAGAATAGAATTAGAATACTTAGATTTTAGAATTGATTAATATTTTTTATATAGTAAAGTGCCCTTATTGAATCGAAATATTTATTTTTGAACCCCAAATAAAACGGTGATCGCTGTTACCTTTCGGTATTTATTCTCATTTATATCAGATCAAGTATAACAGCACATAGGTATAAGAAAACAATCGACATCGACACGTCTCGCGTGTCGATATAAATTCCAACCCATGATTTTATTGCCAGGTACCGACTCAATAAAACGGTTTCTCTTTACAGTACACTCAAAACATTACTCTTGTATTCAAAATGATACTAAAAGAAAAAATTTCATAGAAATATTTGTAGGTCTTACTATTTCCTTATGCTCTTCCTTGACTAGCCATTTCCTGCGACTGTATTCCCGGCGGCGATCCCTCGATGCTGGTGCCTGCATCCGAGGAGCGGGGTTCTGACGCAGCTCGATGGCTACTCACGGAATCCCCCACACGTTTAAAGCTCCTCGTTTAATTTTGAACTTGACCTTGAAACGGCCCTTTTCGAAATTTTGGCCAATAGGTACTCGACCAGACTTGGCAAAAATAAAATGTCTTAACATTTTGTGTTGTAACACTATGTTGTGTCTGCTAACATAATATGTTATCCATCTTCGCAATTTCTGTTTCCTGTAAGCAACTGGCGTCTGTATTTCCTCTGACTATTGCCTTCAATGCACATTTTATTGATGCATCGGCTTCGTTTAATGCCTCTTCCTCTTGGCGGACCTTATAGCTTGCATAATCGACAGATAGACATAGCGCCAGTACTATATATTATAACCTCAACGCGATTTTCGCGGAGAAACTTTAACTTTTTACTACACACGATATACGTGGAGTAAATGCGCCTCAAACACGATTTACGTGGAGGGTTCATCACCTTTACACGATTTACGTGAAGGTAATGCAAAGGCTCAACATGATTTACATTGAGAATTAGTAGGTAGCCTCAACACGTTTTACCTACGTGGAGATGTTGACTTGATTTATTAGAAAGTATTAAAAAGCCTCGACATGATGTACATGGAGAATTAGTAGGTAGCCTCAACACGTTTTACCTACGTGGAGATGTTGACTTGATTTATTAGAAAGTATTAAAAAGCCTCGACATGATGTACATGGAGAATTAGTAGGTAGCCTCAACAAGGTTTTTGTGGAGTTGGTCATATTTACGCTTAAAAGAACTTAGTATTTTTCTACACACGATGTACGCGGAAAGTTCATTGTCTTAACACAAATTAAATCAAAGTAATATAAAACTCCAACATTATTTATATGGAGAATTAGTACATAGTCTTATCACATTTTACGTGAAGACAGTTGTGTAAATTAGACAATACGAAGAAATTATTTTGATACTCGACTAATAAGATAAACTAAGAAGTAGGTGGTACGTATAAATAAAAGTGAAATAATAAATCTTACAATTCGATCCTTCCAAATGTGCCAGTGCACAGAATACGTACTCGTAAGTGCCACCCTACTTGAGATGAAATCATTCCTGTTGTTAACTATTAATTAAACACAACAACAATAAAAACGAAGGAGTAGGTAGTCAATTATAATTTATCTTACCTACATTCATATTTCAATTCAAACCCAAAACTTTCTATCATGTTTAGTAATAACTTTAGAAAAGAGGGTAGAAATATATAGAAATTAATTCAATATTATAACGCTATGGTATATTAATTGTCTTGCAATTATTTTAAATATTGTATGTAGGTACGTCTATTTTACATACCTGATTTCCAATATCCAATACTATCCATTTCGAACTCGTAATTCCAGCAAATTATCACATTGTTGACGGAAACTCGACGACGACGAGCTCCTTAGCCCGTTTCGTTGCACTTTTCTGCATTTTCCGTACTCACTTCCAATTAGATCGCGTATATTTTTCTTTATCCTAACACTTATTCACTAAATCAATCCATGTGATAACAATTATTCACCGGATCAATTAGGTACGGTGTGATTCCGACGACACAAAAACACGTAATGACCAGTTTCAGGCGCCCCTCTCCGGTCGTGGAAGGGAGACGGGAAGTCAAGTTTTGTATTTTATAGTGGTGAATATCTAAAGGTGTGAAGAAGATAGCACAATCCCATGTACTGCTGCATGTAATAATTAAATCGTCTTCGGTGGTGATCCAAAGTATAATTTTTGGGTATCCTAGTGGAGAGCTATGAGTGTGAAACGTTATTTATTTATTTTATTACTATAGTCACCGCGTTACCAACGGAGTCGTGCGGCCATAAATCATTTCTCTATATCTATCTCGCTCGCACTTGTGGGTCTTATGGAGCCGCATAGTGATGTGCGTAAGATATAGGCGGTTATAGGCGATAACGATAGGAATAAAATCAGATAGAAACATAATAGATAGTATTGTGGCCCTGAAAAGGGCCCTACTTTATAGTCCTACGACTTCGTTGGTAACGCGGTGACTATAGCGAGTAGCGACTACTAATACAGAGTCTTAATATTTTGCCTTCTTTTTCCGTGCACGTCATTGTAGATTAGTAAGTCATACAATTAAAAATAAAGCTAATATTATCATCTTTCAAATGACATATGTCACGACTTGATACAACACGGGGACGGCGCCCATACAAAAGTGCCCATCCTCCTTTTGTAATGTTCCGCTCGACTTCATTATTTTTTTCATTCAGCTGTTCCATACATTTCGTAGAGTGTTATTGACATTTTTCTATGGAACAGCTGATTTTTATTTCTCGAATTCCGGGTTGCTCCCATAGTAAAAGTTGTTCATAATGACGAGTACTGTTCGGCTTAGCATACCCTTTCTGTATTACCCTGTATAGATTTTATTTATTTATTATTTCTTTTGTCCTTACTATTAACGCTTAAGAGGCAGCCTTTGACGCCGCTATCTCGCTCGCACGTTTCAACTTTTCTTTAAATTATAAATCAAATAAAATTCCTCGTATTTAAATCAAATAAAATTGATACTTCAAATTCAAACTTATTAATTTAGGTCAGTTTTTTTTTATTTGTGCAACAACTGGCCGCCTTATCGCTAAGAACTAAAAAAACTAGACAAGTCATAGGGGTACATAGGCACATGTTCCATGTTTTAATTACATCATCCATGTTCGTAAGGGGTGTCCACCCCCTTTCATCCCCTTGAATAGATGTAAACTAGGCCGTAGGTAAAGGCATTGAATATTTGAATATGCAGTTAGGGATGAGCCTGTGAGGAAAAATTCACTATCGGATTTTTTACCGGACTACCCATAAAGGGTAATAAAGTCCAGAATATGCCTAGAATGTAATTAGGGATGTCAATTTAGACTGAAATTTGTCTAATAAATATATAGGGTTATTCATTAAGGGTATGCTAAGCCGAAAAGAGCTCATAGTACTCATCATTATAACAACTTTTACATGGGCCCAACTCGAAATTCGCGAAAAAAATCAGCTGTTCCATAGAAAAATGTCAATGACACTCGACAAAATGTATGGAACAGTTGATTTTTTTTCGCGAATTCTGGGTACTCCAATAGTAAAAGTAGTTCATAATGTAGTTACTATGTGCACTTTTCGGCTTTGCATACCCTTTATGAATAACCTTGTATATCTTTATTTTCTCTCTTGTTATTTATTTATTGTTTGATTTATTTTATAATTAATGATTTGAATATGAATTCCTCATTATTTTAATATAAGTAGATTTAATTTGGGTGTTTTTTTTTTGTTCTACTTATAAAGAAAAGTGTGTAGGTACCTAAATATTTAATGGAACATCAGAATTAATCATCGCTCATCAAAATATGGCCCACAACTCCACAAGTAATTTTTTTAGTAAAATCCACCAAAATATAGTTTTAGGCCTTTAAGCGGCCTAAAACTGACACCAGGGCTACCCACTCGCCCTGTATACACTTACTTACAAAGGAATTCAATAAAAACAAAACCTGTTTCTACCTATACATACTCGTATTAATGCTAAGAAATACAAGTATATTTTTTTTATGCCATAGGTGGCTGACAAGCAAACGGCCGCCTGATGGTAAGCAGTCACCGTTCCTGTAACACTGATCACTGACATATAATCTAAGAAAAACATCACCCTCCTTCAGTAATCGGTTGAAACTCTATCCGCCCTCATCCCTAGAGTCTAGATAGACTGGTATAGGTAGGTCTGTAAAGTGCGTAGGGTGCAAAGACCCCTTATGTGTGTGTGAGGGGGGACACTGTTTCCATTACACCCTGTAAAAAGACGGATATACATACGACAGAAATGCGGTAAAAAAATTGGTTGTCTGTAAAGTCGGTTTACGGACGACAGTTTAACGTGACAACGTCATAACAAAACATTGATGAAATTATTGCAATGTTCTCGCTCCGATCGTGACGTCACAACGAGCGTAACGGGACACTATTTCGTGCGTGCAGCCGGCGTTCATCGATTTATTAGACGTCACGTTAAAAAGGATTAAGATTAAGTCAGTACGTTCATATAGGCCTTGATTTGAGAGTTTTTAGGCTGCTTTAAAAAGTACTCTTAATAACATTTTTGTTATAATTAAACACGGGAATACTCACGTAAAAATTACTAGAAAATTAGTGATTATAATTTTTTTTTTTTGATTTTTAATTTTTACGTGAGTATTCCCGTGTTTAATTATAACAAAAATGTGTGAAAACCACGTTAGTTTCCATAGTAAAATTACTGGTAGTAACTAGCGAAATTTGGTTTTATCTGTCCGGATGTTTGTATTTTTGTGCGTGTGTTGGTAGTTATAGGGCGCATTTTTCAACGAATCTCGACGAAAATTGGTATACAGGCTCCACGATTACACAGATTTTATTGTCGTCGAGAATTTTGATTGGGAAAAAATGGGTGAAATATTGCTGCAGCGTCATTTACCGGCCGATTTTGATAAAGCAGAAATATTTGGTAGGTACCTAATTCTAAACAAAAATTTCGAATATGAGTAAAATCAGTCTTTTAATTTATGTCGACACGAGCTCGACACTAAACTTGGAATTTATCTACGTCAGTTGGTTTGTTTAAGTCAAATCTTGAAACTGAATTCTGAAACTTAAGCTAAATTTTAAATACTGAAATGAAGCACCTCTTTTCACGCCAGGATGGTATATACTATATACATCAGGGCACGCCACAATAGTGGCGGTAAGTCCCCTCTTTGAGGAGTGGCTTGAGAGGCGCCACGGCGCCCTTACCTTCCGTCTGACGCAGGTCCTCACCGGACATGGTTGTTTCGGGAGGTACCTGCACCGAATCAGGCGGGATTAAACGCCCGGATGCAACCACTGTGAGGATCGGCCGGAGGACACGGTGGAGCACACCGTGGAGGTCTGCCCCGCTTGGGTGGAGCCCCGCCGTGTTCTCGTAGCGGCGATCGGCGGCGGCGATCTCTCGCGTCCGGCCCTGGTGCAAGCCATGGTCCGGGGCGAGGAGGAATGGGACGCCGTCGCCTCCTTCTGCGAAGCAGTGATGCTAGCGAAGGAGGTGGCGGAACGTGAGAGGGAGAGAACCTCTCGTCCCAGCCGCCGCCGTGGGAGGCGCTCCGGGCGTCGGGGGTCACGTGACGACCTCCGGTCACCGTAGACGCGGGCCTGTGGACGGTGAGCTATTGGGCTAGCTCGCTGTCCGTCCGTCTTATGACGACACAGGTCGTGTCGACGGCGCGTTCGTGTTCCACGCGCACCTCAAAGAGATGTCAGCAACATGGAAGGGGTCCGAAAGGGCCCATGCCCGTCGGGGCTGCGGGTAGAAGTTACCGCGGCCTCGGCGTCACAAGGGCGTAGAAGGAACATGGGTGGTTTTTGGTCAGTAGAAGTCTGACACTCCCTTCCACTCTGCCCAAGAGTGGGAGGGGTCATTTGATGATTTCCCACCCCCCAAAAAAAAAAAAAAAGGATGGTATATACATATTTGTAAAACACTTTATATCGGTATCTTCTAGGCAAGTGTGCTCCATCGTAGGCCGCATCGTTGCTTCCCATCAGGCAGGATGGCGGTCAAACGCAAGCCTATTTTTGAATTAAAAAAAATATATATATTTCACAATTACATTCACAGGTAACAGTATTACGTCGACGTCTATTCGCCTATTCGGATCTAAAGCTCCAATCGAATTGCCGTTCTCTTTCCAACATTCTGCCCTACCAAGTGTTATCCCTTCCCCTTTACAATCGTTCTTTTACTTGGCGGGGAACCACGTTTCCGGTGACCATTTAAATATAAAGACTGTTTAGGGTGAGAAGTAAGCTTAACTAAGTAAAAAAAGTAAAGTAAAGTATTATTTTTTTTTTGATTAAGTGATGAAACGAGCAAATTGCTCGCCTGATGTTAAAACGACACGTTTGCCCATTACGGGTCTGCGCCACCCAGAATTTTGAACTCGCAGAATTCAAGACCATTCGCGGCACAGCACTGCGCTCGTCACCCTGAGATATAAGTTGATTAATCTCCCATTTGACCTGTAATTAAAGTAAGTAAAGTAAAAGTAACTTAAAGTTACTTAACTTAGCTTAACTAACTTAACTTAACTCCTTAAGCTACTGGTGACGAGAGGTTTGCTCCGCAACATTCGTTTATATTAATATTTTTCCTTTATTTCAATTTATACGCATAAACATAGTGAACAAACAATAATACAACTTATCATTTACCCAGACAATGAACTACATCCCATAACTGTTTATCAAATTAAATACTAAATCATATAAAATCGAGTAAATCACATCAAGGTGATTATATTTATACTACATATTTATGATTAAAAATCATGACAATAAACCTGTGAAACAATAAAAAATATTAAAAAAACAAAATCAAAATCGGTTTATCCTTTGGGAGCTACGATGCAACACACACACACACGTCAAACTTAGGTATAACACCCCTTCGTTTTTGCGTCGCGGCACGGGGTTTAAAAAACGTTGTACAATGTACAATGAAAACGAACGCGTCTTGAAAAGTGCGTGCGGTGTGTGGTCTCTTTAAAATTCAAGTCTTCTTACATGCAAACTATATACTTACACTTAAGTACTTTGTCACAGTACATATTACAAAATGTACATTGCAGCTAGAAGAATTAATTTCGGTATGCGATATGGGCCAAAAAAATTGAAATGTTTTGTGTGTAAAGAATTATGAGGTAAAGTGACTTGAGTGGGATCTGGGTGTAGTGTGTTTAAAGGTGGTATATCATCCATATATCCGTACCAATGAGTTCTTTGGAACTTATGTACGAATTTACATACCACTAGCTTTTCGGTAAAGGAAAACATCGTGAGGAAACCTGCATACGTCCGGAGAAGAAATTCAATGCGTATGTGAATCCATCCCGCACTTGGCAGCGTGGTGGAATACGGCCTGATCACCCTTGGAGGGTAGACCTGTATCCCAGCAGTAGGATTAAAGTTAGCTGACGATAATGATAATATCATCCATTGCCGCGACCAACCTGACTAAATACAAAATTGTATTAAATATCTTAAAAATCTTTTACATTTCGGGCCTTACCTACTTATTAGATATCAGTAATCAGAATATTTATTGACCTTAAATATAATAACATAATTAAACGACGGCGTTTTCACTCGCTGTTTTTTACTTTTAAACCTTTCCTGTATACAAAACAAAACAAAAAAAATTATTCAAATCGGTCCAGCCGTTCTCGAGTTTAAGCGAGACAAACGAATAGCGATTCATTTTTATAATAAGAAGAAGAAAGAAGAAGAAAAAGAAGAGGTAGTTGTTGCTAAGGTTAACAAGTGCCATTTAACTTGTGCACAATTCAAAAATGTAGTGCGCAGTACTAAGCAATGTCACATAACTTTACGAAAACTTTTTTAAGGAAAGCCATTTTTTTACTCGTACTTATTTATGTGTTTAAAATTCAATCGCTATTCGTTATAGTCTCGCAAAAATTCCAATATGAATTATTTATAATAAAATGCGAGTAAAACCAGTAAAACTGCGGGGCGCAGCTAGTTAAAAATTAAAAAAGCACACAGGCCCAGTCTGGAATAACAAATAACTGGCCATCAAGTTAAAAAAAAAAACACTAAATTTTTACCTTTTCTGTTGCAGTTAGATACGAGTAGGTAATGTCTGTGTTTTGCACTTTGACCCCATTATCAAATAGTTATCGGTTATTTTGCTTAAATTACCGCATGTTTGAAGAAACAACGGACGTATTCGATAAAATATAATTTAGGTGTTAAAATATAAAGATACTTTTTAGAATAAAGACTAAACAAGCAAAGAAAATCGTTTTCAAAGTTCAGTGTATTCACCGTAAAAAGTAAAACTCTCAAAAAAGGGTCTAAAATGAATCTCAAGACTATGTGTGAAACGCTTGTGGTTTAAAAACAGTTGAATGTGGTTTACGGTCACAAATGTTTTGTGCAGACTTCTTATGGGTGTTGGTGGCAGCGCTGCTGGCGAGGTCGAGTGCTGAGGAGCTGTTCGGAAGAGTGAAGGAATCTCCTGGTGAGGAGAAGCTACTGAGAGTGCAGGAGCCGTCGAAGTTGCAGGAGACGCCTGATGTGCAGGGGCTAACAGGAATGCACAAGCAACGGAGTGTGCAAGAGTCATGGTACTTACAGAAGTCGCTCAGAGTGGAGGAATCGTCAGGCGTGCAGGGGCTGTCGGGAGGGCAAAAGTCACTAAACTTGCAATACCTGGCTGGTGTGCGAGAGCTAATGGAAATCAAGAAGTCATCAAAGTTCCAGAAGTCGCCCAGATTGCAGGAGTCATTAGATATACATGGGCCAACAAACAATCAAGATCTGACCAGTGTGCAGCTACTGGGAGTGCAGGAGCCACTAAACCTGGAAGAGTCACGCAGAGTGCAAAGGTCGCCCAGACTGCATGAGTCCCTAGGTGTACAGGGGCTATCAGGAGTGCAGGACCAGACTAGTGTTCAAAAGCTACCGGAAGCGCAAGACCCACCAGATGTGCAGGCATCCGGGCCGTTCCGCTGCCGACACAAGCAGTGCCAGTACATGGGCAACCATAATTTAGGCGGCTTGGAAACGTACATGATCGAAGGTACGGGTTTCACAAGCTCTTATTTCACTTACAATGGTTATACGTATGTAATTATGATGACGATGATGATGACGCTGATCCATATAACCAATCTTTACAGGAAATACGCTACAAATCACCGAAGGCACAAGATACCTAGATATAGATTGCGATCGGAACAACGTGCTCGAATCCCCCGCGCTGCCTCGCGCTGACGTCACGAGGCGCGTATCAACTGTGAGGCTGAGCATGTGTCCGCTGCCCGCTGGAAACCTCTCGCTAGCGGCCGTGTTTGATGAATTCAATATCGAGCTTTACAGCCACGAACCAGGAACGCCCAGCATTATACTCGACCACCTACATGCCGAGCCGCCGCTCGCCGCTAAGCACTTCATCGGCCTGGAACACCTCGTCGACCTTCGCATCTTCGCATACGTTCCCGTCTATCCAGAGCAAGACTTTCTCGTCCCACTGCACAGTCTCCACTCGCTGGTGGCAACGACCACGACGCCGGTTGATGGTGCGCTAGACTTGGTTCCCCACACGCTTCGCGAGCTCTCCCTGCAGATCACTGACATAAAACGCCTTCCCGCGACGATTTATTCGTCTCCCGAACTGCAGAAGCTCATAATCTCGAGCGATGGCCCGTTCGACGCAGTAGCGGTATCACCGGGACTGCTCGAGCTTGATCTGAGGTCACCTGCCACCTCGTTGAGTCTGAACACAGCGCCCGCACTCGAGACGCTTTTGATGGATGGATGGGCTGAGCTTCGGCCGCCGCCACTGGCGCATTGCGATAATCTCCAGAAGCTGCAACTCACGGCACCGGCACTTTCTGCGTTGCCGGACGGCTGGCTGGCAAACTGTTTAAATCTGGAGGAGCTTGAGATTATAAACGCCTATAATCTGAGCACTTTGCCTCCGATGTTGTTTGGGAAACCAAGCGAAAGCTACAAGCATTGGAAAGCAAAGCGAGTCGCTTTCAAGCAGGGAGCGCTCGAAACACTCCCGGATGGACTGTTGGGATGTGTTTATCAACTCCATATTCTCGAATTGGACGGCAACCGCTTACAGACGCTTCCAGCGTAAGTTATGATTGCAACAACCTAATTGTGTGAAGTTGGCTGTGGTGATGATCGCATGCTATTCTTATTTTTAAACTCTTCTTCATGCCAACTTATTCACACCGTACGTGCTCTGGCCTCCACTCGCGATGATCACAAACGCTCCAGCTTTCAATATTTAATGACGGCGAAAGCACGCGAAAGTGACACGGGAAACTAGATAACCTTTTTTTTACAGTGGGTTACCGATACCTAACTTTTTGGAAGAGCTGGACGCCTCATACAACGACCTGGACGAGCGCACTGTGGTCTCGCTGCCTGACTCGCTGTACTCGCTGAGTGTTCTCAACCTTGCTCACAACCCTCGGCTCGGTGACGTCTGCGACGAAACAGGTCAGTCATCGTCTTCCACTTTCTTCCTTCACCGAAACAATAACCGTAATTAACGATTTTCTCTCGCAGGTTACTCACCAATACGCAAATCTATGACACTGAAAAAGCTACTGCTGAACAGAACCAACGTGACTCGCATCTGCCGAGATTGGGTAGAAGACATGCCGTTTCTTAAGAAGCTGGACTTGAGCTACACAAAAGTATCTGAGCTCTCGGTGAGTGGAATTCTATTACATTCGAGCTAAGTTGAGAGCTGGTCCCGTGATCTTCCATTCATTTATACCCATATCATTATTTTGTTCTCAGTTTAAAGAGCTGCAGTTCACGCGAAATTCGAAATCGGAGGTGGTGTTGGTGGGCGCCCCAGTAACTGTGATAGAAGCAACACACGAAGACTACAGCACAGCTGCGCACGCGCCGTCGAGCGGCGCCTCTGTGCGCATCGACGCGGCGCTGCAGTGCGACTGCCGCATGTACTGGACGCGGCGCACGCTAGACAGCTCGAGGCACTCGCTGGCTCATATCAGCGAGCTGCGCTGCGTTGGCGGCCAATCGCTGAGTGAGCTGCAGCCAGAGGACATGGTGTGCGCGAAGCAAGATGAGTGCACAGCGGCTGCGCTGCCGGCAGCGTGCGCGTGTGCCGTTCGTCCGGACGACGACCCGCGCCAGGCTCGGCAGCTGGTACGCGTGCGCTGTGAGCGGGCTGAGCTGACAGAAGTCCCGCGCCCCCACTCCCGCCCTCGAGACAACTCCACGCAGCGTCTCTACGAACTACTACTGGCGCACAACAGCATCTCCAACCTTCAAGCCAACGACTTGCACGACGTAAAAGTGTGTCCTATTTGCATAATGCATGATGTACCTACCTAATTATGAGAGCGAATGGAGGAAGTATTGCATGTAAAAATATCTTAAAAAGTAAACACCTTCGCCTAAAAGTACTCGCAGGATTGTAGTAAGTTTTTTAAGCAAACGATGCAAATGTATTATCGGTAATATTCGGTAGTTTCGGTAAAACACATGTTATTACAAGATAGTAGGTACATAATTATTTTGAATTAACCAAATATATTAGGGAGAGTTCTGTGGTTAGTTTTCAGTCTTTTGTAACTGAATGGATCTCTTTTGCAAGGATGAATAAGAAATTACTGCCTTGTATCAAGAGTTCATGTCTAGATCCACTAATAATTGGAGTTCTGTATTTCAGGGACTCGACCTGCGTAACAACTCATTAATGAGAGTAGACGAAGAGACGGCGAAAAGATTCGGAGACATTAGCGGTGTGCTGCGACTTGCCGGCAATCCTCTCGAGTGCTCGTGTCGTGCTGCGTCGCTGCTACGTGCGCTGCACAGCCGCGCCACCACTGACACGGACATAGCAAATATCACCTGCAGCGACGGCAGCGCGCTTCTCAGCGTCCCGACCGAGGACTGCCCGTCGCCCGCCGCCTGGATCGCAGGTGGGCTCGCCTTGCTGTTCGCACTCACCGTCACCGCTACCGCCGTGTGCCTCGCTTCACGCGAGCGACGGTTCTTTATCAAAGCGATGCTGCACCGATGCGGCTGCCTGTGGTATGCCACCGAGACTGATGATGGCGAGCAACAATACGACGCTTTCATAACCTTCTCCCACAAGGACGAAGAGGTGGTGTTCAAGCTGATCGCGCAGCTCGAGCCGACCTACCGGCTGTGCATACACCAACGCGACTGGACACCAGGCCTTCGAATACCGGACCAGATTATGGAGTCGGTTCGTGTGTCAAGACGCACAGTAGCGCTCGTTTCTCAGCACTTTCTCAACAGCATGTGGGCGCGCGCCGAGTTCCGCGAGGCTCACGAGGCAGCTATGATGGACGCGCGGCCGCGGCTTATCGTGGTGCTGCTGGAAGAGCCATCTACTTTGGAAATGGACGACCTGATGCGCCGCTACGTCACGACTCACACGTACCTGCGCTGGGGCGAGCCCTGGTTCTGGGACAAGCTGGCGGTAGCGCTCCCGCGTCCACGTCAGCGAGACTCGGCTCCACCTCATGCTTATTCTCCCCACAGACCTACCGCTCTTTTGGCACTTCCTGCACCGTCATTGACCGCTGCTTCTGCTTCGTCTTCTCCAGCCCAGCCTGTAGTAGAAGACTCCATGTACATGCCAACATTAACCTCGGCGACACACTCATCGTCTGCTGCGTTTCCGAGTTCGCCGTCAGCGATCGAACTAATGACCATGCCGCAGCCCCCTAGACAATAGCGACATTATCTAGAAGAATAATGGAACCTCACTAAAATACACAACAGAAAAACATACAGTCAAATTGAGAACCGTATTATTTTTGAAATCTGTTGAAAATATACGTAAGTCTACAAGATTATTATTGTATTTTAAATTAAGAAAAACATGTTACTATGTTGCAGTTTTATTATAAAGTTGTCACTCTAAAAGATTTGAGTAGAGTTGTCATTGTGAACAACTTTTAACTGTTTTGTATGGGACCAACCCACATATCCAGAAAAAGATACCTGCTTTTCCATACATTTTGTCAAGTCTCATTCACGTTTTTCTATGAAATAGGTAGCTGATTTTTTTCGCAAATTCAGGGTTTGTCCCAAAGTAAAAGTTGTTCACAATGAGTCCTTTTCCTTATATTTTTTATAGATGCTTTACCTCTGCATTTGTTTATTCTATGATAGGTTTGCGTTTGACCGCCATCATTCTTACCTGATGGTGAGCAAAGCCGCGGTCTACGATGGAGCACGCGCGCCTTGAAGGAACCGATTCACTCTCGACTGTATGGCTGCCAAAACAGAAATGCTCTTTGTAATTCAAAACTTATAATAAGATTCGATTCCTTATCTATCCATTGGCCGAGATTTATTTAACAACAACATAGGGTTCCGTGGCCAAATATTATAAAATCTAAAAGCTCCCGACAACAAGAAGCTGAAATTTTTCAAACGGCTAAGCCAGTGTTCTTTAATATAACAGTCGATAAAGTAGTCTTTCAGACAAAAATAAATCTGCCATAGCGAAAACTCGCACGTCGAGGATTCTGAATTTTCGTGTTTTAAACGAGCGCGGAATCCGAAAATCGCATCTAAGACATCACAAATCAATACGATAAGATGCAAACTACGGAACTGAGATGAAAAAACGGCGCGGAACTTATAACACCTTTCTCCTCTGACCTCAACAAAAATAGAAAAAAAAAAAAAAAAAAAAAAATTAGAAAAAATACGAAAAATATGATAGTTAAAAACGGTTCTACTTGAACGCATGAAAATATTATTAGAGCTACGGAACCCTACAAGAGAATATCACAAGCACGAGCTTGACAATTTATACAAGCATTGGAAATTCCCTGGAAA
Source organism: Alcis repandata (assembly GCA_949125135.1). Classification (NCBI taxonomy): domain Eukaryota; kingdom Metazoa; phylum Arthropoda; class Insecta; order Lepidoptera; family Geometridae; genus Alcis; species Alcis repandata. The sequence continues at coordinate 6,970,654 of OX421250.1, read as the reverse complement.
TTCCACTAAGATGTTTATTTCACCTCAGTGATATTTCACAGATAGATAGCTTTTAGCAACAAGGTTATAAACGTTGGATCGTTCAAATCAAAACAAATCAGGGCAGAAGTCAATATTACAAAAAAAAATCCATAGGTAAAGCTTTATTTATAAACATTTTAGTAGTAGATAATATAATTTATTCAAATACAAAGATGCTTATTGAAAGATAACATAAATAGACATAAACAGAATATAAAATTACATACATAACACAGAGCTTAGGTCACTATCCTGAATAGTAGTGATCACTGGCGACGTTACCTCGATGAATCGCAATACTAACTAATTTTAAAAGTTAATAGTCAGTAAGTAGGTTTTTAGGGTTCTGTACTCAAAGGGTAAAACGGGACCCTATTACAAAGACTCCACTGTCCGTCCGTCCGTCTGTCTGTCCGTCTGTCACCAGGCTGTATCTCATGAACCGTGTATAGTTAGACAATTGAAATTTTCACGGTCGATGTATTTTTGTTGCCGCTTTAAGGTAACAACAAATACTATAAAACAGAACAAAATAAATATTTAAGGGGGCTTCCAACAACAAACGTGATTTTTTGCCGTTTTTATAGATAGGCGTAACTTGCCTTAGACAGTTTGAAAAATAGACATCATTTCTAGGCATTTTGCTTGGTAAGCAATCTGAGTACCTATCAAGGATTTTTTCTAGCATAAAAAGTGGCCCGTGTGAAACTCAATAGGCATTTTCTAAGTCTACGTGCTTCATCTTCGACCACGTCGCTTACCAACCGGCGGGTTGGTGGTTAAACGTAGAAAAAAAACCCTGAAAATCTTCGTACGAAGATGCGTGAACAGTGCGACCACGGACCATATAACCCGTTGACAGATAATAATCATTTCACACTCATAGCTCCCCACTAGGAATAAATCCTGTGTCGGGGATGCCATGGAACACACACAAAGACAAAGACAAGGACAACTAACACCCTGACCCAGAACAGATATTTAAATTCATCATTCAACCATCTGCCCGGCCGGGAATCGAACCCGGGACCTCTGGCTTATAAGGCGGCTACACTACCGCTGAGCCAAACAGGCCGACAGACAGACATACAGATCATATCTAAGTATTTCCTTAAGAAAATAGTACCCTAGGCAGCATTACTATCTAGCTATATAATTATGATAGAACATAACTAATAGAGGGTTGCCAGGTATATTTTTTAGCCACGAGGCGCAGTTAGTCACCATCATCATCATCCACAGCCTTCTTTATCCCACTGCTGGGTATAGGCCTCTCTCTCACTGTGCCATCTGCCTCGGTCCTGACTCCTGCGCCAATCGAATCCAGGTTCGACCCGCGGCTTTCAAAATGTCGTCGGCCCATCTCGCCGCCGGACGACCACTTCGCCTGCCTAGCCTCGGCCACCACTCGGTGACTGCCTGACTCCACCTGCCGTCTTCTCGCCTAGCCACGTGTCCCGCAGTCGGTATGAAAACATAATCCAGTACAAACACAGGGCATATTATTAAGACTAGGCACTTGTTTGGTAGCTGACACATTTTGACCTGCAGAAATTATAATTACAAGGCTATTAATTAAGAATTCTAGAGATAACTTGCAGCAGAGAAGCTTTTTACATAATTGGATTTCCCGCAGAGCTGATAACTTATAAAAACGGTTTTTTTAACCAAGGTGTGGGTTATTCCTAACCTTTTGACACGATCGTGTGATATCTCGGCCAATGAGAGGCGTCCATGTCAAGTTGTAGGCAGCCAGCAGTCCTATAAATGGGTACTCTGAAGTTTGCAAAGCATCATTCGTTCTTCAGCGATACAGAAGCACACTGCTCTACTTTTCAAGGCAACATGAAGGCATACTTCGCATTTGTAGTTCTCGCGCTCGTCGCGTGCGCTTTGGCTGCTGAAGTTAATGTAAAACCTAAAATAAATATCGGTGAGTTAATTGTAATTTAAAATACTCGAGTCATTATTTGAGTGTTTATTGGCTTAACGCGGGTTTACACATTTTTCCAGACATACTCGTACCTTTGTTTCCTTTGATCATAAAATAATGATTAATTTGTTGAAAACAAAAAAGTACCTAAGTATTAATAGCTCATAAGAATAGTAAAATAAGACCCATACGTGAGGTAATAACGATAACTTATATTTATTTGTTAAATAATGTGGTGTCATTGAATTACAGAAGGGAGGACTTCAAGCATATGCACTTACCCGGCTGACGCTGGAAGCGTCTGTCCCGGCGTGGAGCACCCAGTTACTCGCACTAGGTAAGTGATCAGCATCGATCTATGGTGATCAGGAATATAATTTACACTCAAACTGTATCCCACTTCATTAGTTTAGTCAACCCATCTTGTATCTCAGGGTGACGAGCGCAGCGCTGTGCCGCGCAGGGTCTTTAATTCTAAAAATTCTAAATTCTGGGTGGCGCAGATCCGTTATGGGCCAACGTGACGCTTAACATCAGGCGAGCGATTTGCTCGTCTCGTCACTCAAAAGCATAAAAAAACTTACCAATTCATATTTTTTCTTTTGCAGGTACGCATACAACAGGAAAGAACTGACGTGTCTACCGTTTTCGTACAACGGTTGTGGAGGCAACTCCAACAACTTCGACACCTTCGCCGAGTGCAGAAAGACTTGCGAAGTATAATAGAACTAGACGCACTTCTACGAAGCGGGCACAAGTGGCGTTTCCGGCACAACCACGTCACGCCACGTCACCATGTCACGCTATTAAGTCTGCTATTTGAGTTGTTGTATCCAACATTTGATTCACAGCATCGATACCCATTTTACATTAAAATATTACAGAGATGCAATTCGATACTTACAATAAAATAAATTAAAAACGCTAAAATATCTTTTAATTTATAATATTTAAACCTAGTTAAAGAAGGGATTAGCCCAAATTATATCTGTAACCATTGTCAAATGCAAGTTATAGTCAAACTAGTTTGACATATTAATAAGACTTTTGCTCAATTTTGGTTTCTTTTTATAATGAAATGTACCCTCTTTGTTATAATGTACCAACAAGAGAGTGGGTTATCATTACACAGTTGGGGAGAGTAGATACTATAGTCGGGGGTTTGATAGTAAAAATGTACCTAGCCTATTCACACGGATCAAGTTATCACGAAATTAAGCTAAATTTAAACTTACTCAAGCATGTAAATAGTATATTTCAGTAACTGCCTGCTTTTCACATACTCGTACATAATTGTTTTTAACTTTTCTATTGAATGCAATAAAATATAATTAGTACACATTAATTGGAAAATTTATTTTTAAAACATATTTTAAGAATCTTGTTAAGAATATGGATATTGTAAGATATAATAAATAATAGATCTGTTTAATAGTAAAATGACAAAGGATTAAAAAGTACCAATAAGAATCGATGACACCTGCAAAAGTATAAAACTGTGTCAAAGGGACAATGTCCACCTCTGAGGGTTCACAAAAGTTTTAAAAATATGTTCTAATAAATCGTCGTCAAAGTTACTGGCCTACGTACGAGTATGTAGCCCGCGCGAGCGTTCATCATCATTATCGTCAGTCTACGAATATCATTTGATCGTTCACTGCTGGTCATAGGCCTCTCCTAGAGAATGCCACAATGCATGATCTTCTGCCTCATAAGTTGATAACATGTCCTCGGCCAAGTGCTCGGTTTGTATAAACAGTTTGACGAGGCAAGACAGTCACTGGAACCGTTTGCTCGGCCGAGTATGCCCATTTACTGTCTCGCCACTGTACTCGTTACGTGTAGTCAACCTGTTAGGTACGTAACTTCTTGCGAACAGCCGCCTCTGGCCGCAGCGCCCTACTCTACGTTTCCTGATCCGTGGTCTCTCTAGAGCCCGTCTACCCCGACAGTAGTCGGTTTTCCTACAGATAAGGCATGCTCATTTCCATTTCAGCTTGCTAATCCTTTAAGCAATGAGCGAGCGTTCGAAGAAGTTAAATTAGTAACTCCCAAAATGAAAGGTAAGAAAGAAAAAAATATTGTAATGTAACTATGTGGTGTAGTAAGTAGGTACTTAGATATAAGATATAATATAAGCAGTGTTTATTAATAATAAAGTTAGTCTTAATTCAGCATTCATGTGTTTCATTACAACTGCAACGTAAGGCTTTACAACTACAAATAAAAATTAAAAAGTAATATACATAAAACATTTTTTTAATTCTCGTTCAGTTTTGTAAGACTTTTTGGTATATTTACAACATTGTAGTCACTTATTAGATAGTGGGTGATACAGATAAAATCTGTATACAAATACACAGATGGCTGGTAGAGGATGACGAGAAAGACGATGTTTTGAGTGAAAGTGAGGAAAAAAGAGTTTCAGAAGTCTTGCAACTTACCACTGGTCTATACCAGTGGGAAGATGCAAGACTCCTTTACCTATGCCTATAATATTCAGGAAGGATTTTTTACCGTCTGTTTTGTTTTGCAGCAGGGTTCGATCGCAGCACGCACAAGCAATGCAAGAAGTGATAGAGACGCATTTGTAGTGATCATCAGGTAGTGGTGTGTCCCAAATGCATGCCAAATAGGGAATATGCATTTGGTTTAAATTGAATTGATTTTTTTTTCCCTTAATCCATATTGTCCTAAAATTGTATCTGAACCATTATTTTCTTATTTAGTATGTTTTTAATTGCAAAAAATATTAATTAAAAAATGCAAAATAAGCGCGTGAAATTGGTATTTGCGAAACGCATCACCATTGGTCGAACCGAAACGTGACGTCACATACCATGTTATCGGATTTATAGACGTTGCTTTTTATATGGTGTCTGAAAGAAAAAGTGTTTTTATTTGTGTTTCTGTAGTGTTTTTCATTAGCTAATTTAGCTAGTGCAACTTCTGGTAGCATTAAATCATCTAGGACGAAAAATAAATTAAATAAATTCAAAATTCAGTAAAATCCCAATTAAAAGACGGGTCAGACAAGTATAGTTCTTTAAACAAAAGTGTTATTGGACCTTCTGCTTGATTTTCGAAATATGCAAAACCTACTTCGGATCAATTCTAACCATGCTAACTATCCAAATTGTAACGGTTCGTTACTTTCTCTTCGATCAAAAAAAAAAATAAATTTCATTCCTCATATTCATTTTTTTAATTTAATATTTAAATGCTGTACCTATCATTACTTTTTGCCGGGAGCTATTTTCGTAAACGCATCTAGTAATGTCATAAGTAATGGACCAATGAGCGCGCACCTCGTATGCGCGGGCGTCGAGCTAACGGTTTCGTCCTAATTGACCTCGACGGCAGTACTGAGCTGGCGGCCGCTGCGGTGACTCGAACGGAATACCACTACGCTCGTCCGTCTATCCTACTTTCTGCCATTTTAAAAATTATTCGTGCTAAACACACGATAATTTTCTATAAGTATAAATTTTAGTGCTCTGTGTTTACCCCGAATTGGGTGAGTGTTTTAAATAATCATCTTATCAGTGCATTTTGCTTGTATGACGTGAGTATATTCAGATATTTTCATCAATTCTATCGTAAATTAGGCACCTTCCATAACGGTCCCCGCTATCGGGACCGTTAATTATTTTTTTAAGAAACATATCTGAATATACCTAGATAGTTTAATCCTCATTTTTATTGTATTTTCCATCTTTAATGTTTCTCCCACTGTGCTAGTTTTTATAGATGTTATTAATATTCCGTGTATACTAAAAACACTGTACGAGTTTGACTGCCTCATCTCAGATACTATTCACTGCATTAGATACCACTAGGTGCTTGCTTTTGCTTTGCGTGGCACAAAGGAATGCGGCAGTCAAACTGTGAACATGGACGATTCCTAAGACGGTCGATGTACTGACTTCCAGGGTTCATCCGGAGGCTAAGGGCTGCTACCCCATTTCCCCACTCCGTGAATCGGAGGTGTCTGCTGCTGACCTGGTGCCGGCCGGCTACTACGTACGCCGGTGCAGTCTCCGGTCTCCACTTTGTCGTCTGGGTCCAGACCTACTTCCGGGCCCGTCGACGAGTGTGTCCTCGCCCTACGAACCAAGGCCAGTGTGTCTAAACGGTCGAACCACGTATCTCAGTCGGTGAATGATCTCGAACCCCGACCTAAATTCTCACTTTGACCTATTCTTAATTTTTTTGTCATCTACCCTCTTTTGTTTTTTTATTATACTTTTGTTAACTTACTGGCTGTTTTATTTCGCTACTAGCTAGGTAGGACAGCTAGATATGTTACAATATAATATACTTACAATTATAATATACTTACGTTAAAGTGATCTTCACAACAATATAAACACGATAATGAAGATACAATATCTCTTCTCATAACCTTACACCATTGTTTTCGTATTTTCGAATCTTTTGGAACAGGAAAAAACACTTTTTCAGGTGTACTTATAATAGTGTTTTTGCACATTGGTACAAGACAATATCTATAAAATGGTTTTTTAGCTTTTTCCATGGTGTGAATAGCTTTTAAAATTGAAAATCTGTATAAAACAACCAAAAGTAACTGTCAAACTTATAGTCAACAAACACTGGTAGTGGTATGTGACGTCATTCAAGGCCCGCGAAAAATGGCGGCGTTCAAACAGATCAAATTTTAGCGATGTTTTAAATATCATTTTAAAAAATAATTAGAGCGTTTCCAACAGTATTTATATTTTTTACTATTTTATAACGATGTAAGAATTGAATTAAAAATTTAAAAAAAATACATGCATATTCCCTATTGCCGATGAAGTGATGACAAATTCATTTGATAATTAGTTAAATTAGATGACTGGAAAACAGTTAGCTGATTAATATAACGTTCCTTTTAAAAATGTCTCTTAGTCTCAATTATCCAAGTGGTCATGGCAATATCTATTGATTTCGTGTGCAAATATGTTTCAAATAAGGGTTTTAAATATTTTTATGAAGTGCTTTACTAGTATTTTGTCCTAGTTTTGTGAAAATTATTAGTTGATGGGCTATTAGGGAAGAGGTGTTATTTGCTTAGATATAGAGAACAAGCTAATAAAAAATAACTTTACAAATAAATATAAATCTTTATTGACATTGTATTTATGGATTTGTATTTATGATAAAAGACTGATAGGTACTTAAACATTAGCAATTATGTTAATGTAAGAGATTTGATTCGTTTACATCTGCAAAAAATACATATTTTATAACATTTTTTACAAACAATTTTTTTTTTATTTAACAAATAATAAACGCAGCTCCATATCCCACTGTTGATGGTGAAACCAATGTTATATTAACAAATTCATTTTCATTAATAGCCGTGTTATGAGTGAACGGGACCAGGCTAGGTTCTGTTTGACATAGCTTGCCGAATTCGGTGGTTTCTGTAACAAACAAAGTTAAAATATTACTTTTATTGAAATGCTCTGAAAAATGTAAAGTTCCTTTTAAAAGAAAGCCAAAATGAGTCCAAACTATAAAATATATCTATATATATAAAAATGAAACCCGTTTTCCTTGGTCACGGCATCACGCGTGAATGGCTGGACCGATTTCACTAATTCTTTTTTTGTTGTATTTGTTATTATTAGGAAAAGGTTCTTACGGAAAAAAATATTAAGAAAATTTCTCAGAAATATTGAAAAACCCTAAAAACAGCCCTTTTCTTTTTCCCATACAAATGTTTTCTAACTAAAACGAGCTTTATTGCTATTGTATAAAGTTCATATTGAATTGCAAGCACTCACTGTTGTTTAAGCAATGTAGGTATGTTCCTAACGTCCAAGAGTCAATTTGCAGTTTTGTGCAGTGTTTATATTTAATTAGGCAGTACCATAGAGAAGTACTGTATGGCAGTACGAAGTCTGCCGGGTCAGCTAGTAATGATGCTCGGGATTAGAAAGCCAGGCTTACTACCTATGTAGGTCTAATAAAATGAGATGCCAGGTTCAATATGTAATAGCAGTTAAGAGCTTCCACACCTAATCTTTGTTACCCGTTCGATTGCCATGCTAGGTAGGTAGGTACCTATTTGTTCGAGTGCGCGGCGGCGCGCGTCGTGGGGACACGACGGGAGCGGGGGGTGAGGCATCACACGCGCCGCCGCCGCCGCGCCGCCGTGCGCGCGTGCGTTTGTTGTGGCGCGCTCGTCAGGGTTGTCAAATAAAAAACCAAATAATGAATTTTTAACTTTGTATGGAAAAAAAAATGTCATGGTTTCACGTTTAATGTTTGCTTGTTTGATTCGAAATTTAATGCAGATTAACTACTATAAATATTGTTGGACCTTTCTGCAGCACCTTGTATACTTACAGGGTGTGGCGTAAAGAGTGGATAATATCCTTTTCATCCCACCATCTCGGAAAGAGTATTTTTAATCTTCAATATCTGAGTGGAAAAGCCGTTTTTATTCTCTAGAGGATAAAGTAAATTGAATTTAGAACATCGTGTGCACTAAGTTTGTGAATTAAAAAAAACATTAAACCTATAATACTGCTACCTTTATGGTGCCGAATATATCATACAACTTTTTTTAATTTGTTAAAAACTCAGACTCGGAACCTTCTTGGTGTTCTTTTTTCAATTTGCTTTGTACGCGGTTCTTTACGCGGCATTTTTTCACGTCATTGTTAAACCTTATATCTATATATATAAAAGAAAGTCGTGTTAGTTACACTATTTATAACTCAAGACCGGCTTTACCGATATGGCTGAAAATTGGTGAGGAGGTAGCTTAGAGCCAGGAGACGGACATAGGATACTATTTATTCCGAAATTCAAAGGTGAGGAAGTTCTCATTCCGAGGATCCCGATGATCCCAACCGATATGCCGTTTGAATTTAAAAGACTTCAATTTCCGATCCGTCTTGCATTTGCCATGACCATCAACGAATCACAAGGCCAATCCTTAAAAGTTTGTGGTTTGAATCTAGAACATCCATGTTTTTCCCATGGTCAATTATATATGTGGCATGTTCACGGGTCGGAAATTGAAGTCTTTTAAATTCAAACGGCATATCGGTATATAACTTAATAAATTCGAAAATCTGCGAATTATTGCCTTTAAGGCGGAACAGAGTTCGCCGGGTCAGCTAGTATTATATTAAAAACAAGAAACTTGAAAACAAGTGAAAAAACTAAAATGAGTGATTCTGGCGACGAGGAAGTTTGTTTGACGCCAACAGAATTGACTTAAACTGTTAATAATGCGCAAATGAGCTTTTCCACTCAGATATTGAAGATTAAAAATACTCTTTCCGAGATGAGGTGGAATGAAAAGTTACGTGTTGCACTCGAGTGCAAAGATTTTTCACCTCGTGCTCTTTTGATTCCCTCGTTAACGCTCAGGATTCTAATTTTGAATCACTCGCTGCGCTCGTGATTCAATTTTAGAATCCTTCGCTTGCTCGGTCATCAAAATTGAACACGCGGTTAAAAAGCAACTTTGCACTCTTGTTTAACAAATAACTATTACCTAGGGCTAGGGTTAATCACGACTGTTCGGAAAATTACAATTTGAATTCAGACAAAGTGTCATGGTTTTCGAGTTATTGGACATATTGAAGTCTAATTTTCCTCAAATTTTAAAAAATGTCCAATTTAAACTCGAAAACAGTGAAACTCTTTTACTGAATACATAATTGTCATTTTCCGAACAGTTGTGATGTCTCCCAGCTGTAGATAACGGATTTTCCACTCTTTATGTTACACCTCGTATGTTATCACATCATGTTCTGAATACTTATAACGTTGCTGGTTCGCCAGCTACCTATATCTTCATACTAGATTACTTAATTCTATGTTTTACCTACTCTAGCAATAGATCCTAAAATATTTAAATGAAAAAGTGCATAAAAGCTAAAGAGTGAATGCATTAGTGCATGCGACTTCTCACCTGCACTTATTTTGATGTAAAATGGCGTGTAAAAGTTTTCTTGAATGATTCTGGGTGTGGATTGTTCTTCTTTCGGACCCCAGTGTCCATCGTTGAACAAAAAGTATTCACTTTGCGTTTTTCCTTGGAGTCCAAAAACATCTGTAACGAAGAATTGGAAATCAAATAAACAATAATGTACCACTTTTTTGAAACTTTAACACACTTTTATACTAAAATTGATGAACGCGAATGTTTGTATGCATAATTATGTGATGTGTTAGCCTTCACTCTCAAAACGTTTGAAAAAAATTAATAGTTAAAAAAACTAAAAAACACGATTTGTTTAGTGTATTGTCATCGGTCCTCGATATATCTACAAAGTTTGAAAGAAATCTGACCGTTTAAAGTGGGTCAAAAACGCGCTCAAAGGAGTCGGTTACATACAAACATACAAACATACAAACATACAGGTGAAGCTAATAAAAGCGTGTTAAAAAGTCCGCGTTTGACCACCAACTCGCCTGATGGTGAGCGACGATGTGGTCGAAGATGAAGCACGCACACTTAGAAGATTGAGTAGGTTAAAGGGATGTAAATGAAATTCAGTATGAAGTCAGCTTATACCACATTCTCATTAAAGCTACTCTTTCTCTTGATACATAATCTATAAAATTCCTAAAGTTCATTTTTTGGACCTACGACTATATTTTATTGAGGGTATTTGGAGAAAATTGATGCAAAAGAAAATAAGAAGTCAAATGCGACTGTTTGTAATCCGACCTCCGTAGAGCTATTAAATGTCATAACGCTGTAACTTTTTGTAGTCTACAAGCACCTCTCCGAGCTGGAAAAGCACCATCAACGCCGCTAGTGTTGCAGGAGTTCAGGCGAGACGGTTCTGCTTAACATCAGGCTGGCCGTCTGCCTGTTTGCCGCTCTTTTATATATAAAAAAAAGCAAAATACACATGTGACTAATAATTATTCTATGACAGAGTGCCTGGACTTACGATAGCGAGTATAATCGAGTGCATGAAGGTGATTACATAGTATGTCAGCTCTAAATTCAAATGCTCGTGCAGCGAATTTCAGCTCAATTGGAGTTCCGGTGTATTTCCGTGTAAGTTCGAATGGTTGATTCGATTTGACAGGCACATACTGGCAACCTGCAAGCAAAAAATATAGTTAAATAATTCTTGTCAGCAATCACGGCCGTATATTCCGGTCGTTTAGCAGTTTTTACACGCTTTATATTAGCTTCACCTGTATGTTTGTAACCGACTCCTTTGGGCGCGATTTTGACCCACTTTAAACGGTCAGATTTCGTTCAAACTTTGTAGATATATCGAGGACCGATGACAATACACTAAACAAGCGTATTTTTAAAATAAATTTTTAAAATTTACTTTTTTTATTGCTGTATTTGAACATCCAGTTCTTCCATCAACGCGTTTATTGCCCTATTCTGGTGATGGGGGAAACCTTTAAAACTGAAAGGTTTGTCGTTGTCTAGAGTACTGTTCTCGGGATGTTGATCCCTTCCCTCTTATGACCCCTCCATCCAACGGTTGTAGCTTACCATTGCCTTCCCTGGGTTCGTTTGCAAATGCTAACTGATCCCAAAATCTGGCCACCCACAGCCCAGAGTAGAGGTCCCTTCCTGACGGCTCTTGCGACAGGCAGCGGATACCCCAGCCTTATTCTTAGACCTCGTCTCAAGGGTAATGCACGTACCTGTTTTGTCAATCATATACTGGTCCAGGGCGTCCTTTTCAGGCAATTGCCATGGTCGCCAACTTCCCGGAGTTACTGTCTCTGGCACTTCAACACAAAGGTTTGCTGCAAAACGAAAGCACAAGGTTAATAAATAGAATGATAGAATAGCCGTATGATTTTACCTTTTAATGGTACTAATGTAGGTATTCACTATTTGTACGGAAGATTAATTATTAAATAACTTATTACTTACCCTAATTACCAAATAATGCTGCAAGTAGCAACCCTTTTTATGAAGGACAAACATTTTTGTTTAAGTCTTGAGTGTTATTGAAAAAAAAAACTCACCATCGGCAAACGCGGACGATAAGAGCGCTAGAAATAAAATTGAGAAGTAAATGGGCTTCATCTTGTCTTGAGGAAGTGTTGAAGAGTTGTAGCTGCTCTTCTGTACCGCTCGCTGAGAAATGATGCTCTTTGGACATCGGAGTACCCATTTATAGGAGTGCAGTAGCTATCTATAGCACAGAACACCTCGTGCCTCGCTGATAGCACATTGAGATAACACACAGTGATGTCAAAGGTCTGAAAATTATTGATTGAGACTTTTTCAACAACTGGTAAGCTTTCATCGGTCCGGATGCTTGTTTGTATGTTTGCGTGGTTGTTGATACTCGCGTACATGGCATATTTTTAAACGAATCTCGACTAAACTTGGTATACAGGTTCTACGGTTTCATAGATTTTTTTTGGTCGTCGGGAATTTTTGGTTGGGGGGTAAAGTCCCTCAAAGAAGGAAGAACTATGCTGCAGTACCATATACCGGCCAGTTGTGATAAAATTTGTCAGAAATATGTGGTACTTAATTCGAAACAAGAAATTCAAATACGAGTATGAGTCGTCGAAATAAAAGACTATGATGGTCGCAAAAAAGTTTCGCGAGATCTACTGTTGGCAGAACTACTATAATTTTTTTACATCGCGATAAATCTATATTTGAAAAGCAACTCGCCAGTTGGTAAGCTTCGGTATGGTCGAAGATGAAGCGTGCAAACTTAAAACATACTTATTTAGTCTGACCTTTACAAACCCAAGATTGTATCTCTCAGGAAACAAGAAAAACAGCAGGCTGTTCCATTCCCTGGTTGTATGGATCAGTCGCGTAGATACTAAACGTTTTGTACGAATCCAAAAGAAATCATCGGTAATCATATGTATCTATTATTGGAAAGCAAAGTTAAAAGCCAAGCTACGGTTTAGATTACTAATTGTATTATAAACGCGAAAGTTTGTGAGTATGTTTGTCGCTCTTTCACGCAAAAACTGCTGAACGAATTTAAGTAGGTACATGATGAAATTTGGAATGAAAGTTGTTCATGGTCCGGATTAACTGCGGGGCGCAACTAGTATAATATAAATTTAGTCCCGCGGCGATTTACTGTTCTCATAGAATAGTTAGATAGATAAAGTTATGAAAGTTTTGTTCACACCAGAAATTACAAACAAAAGGAAAATACCAAACCAAAAGAAAAAAACAAGAAGGAAAGCAGGTGGAACCGCGGGGCGCAGCTAGAAACTTTAATTATCAAACTACCTACTGACTATCAACTGCATTAAAAATGTTTATAAACAAACGATTAAGTAACATAATACCTATTATCTATGGAAAATCCAACTTTTTTTATATTGGCTCCTGCCCTGATTGATCTTGGGAATTTCAACGTTAAAACCTTGTTTTTCTAAAAGCTATCTGTGGAATTTCCTATTCTTATACCTACATAAGTTGTTTAGTTATTTATTTATAAAACAAATCTGTGATACCTTCTTTGTGGGGTTCCGTAGCTTTAACATCCTCGTAGGCTAAAGTGAAACCGATTTCTGCTAAGAAATCTCTAGAGTAAAAATGGTTTTACCTATTTCCCTAAACACTGGTTTGACCTAACTTAAATTTAAGGCGCACCTAGCGCATATATTGTCATCATCTTCGTTTTCATCGATTGTAAGGACCTTTCAATTTTCAAAATGTTTTTTCTCTTTACTACGAAACCCTAAAACTTAATTAATTTAAAATAATATATACACTTTATGAGTCTCGGCCAATAAGAAAGCTCCACGTCACAATAGATAAGAAATCGGATCATATAAATTGATGTGAAGAATTATGAGAAGCATTTCTTTTTCGCCAGCGATACAGAATTAATTTAATTTAAAATCATCTATAAACAGGACAAAATGAAACTCAACTCCGCGTGTGTAATTCTTGGACTCATCGCGAGCTTATTTTCTGTCGGTGAAGGAAATCCTACTACTACTAAACCACCTGCTGCCACTACTGTGGCTGGTACTACTAAACCACCTGCTACTACTGCACCTGTTACTACTGCTCCTGGTACTACTAAACCACCTGCTACTACTGGTTCTAGCACTACCAAACCACCTACTGCTACTAAACCACCTAGTACTGCAACTACTGCCGCTCCAGGTAAGTAACACAATAAGATAAGGAAATATTATCTGAACAGTACCTACTAGTGGTGTTTTTTCCTTCCCCGGTCGAAGATCCAGAGGCAGACCTAAGACAAGATGGGAAAATGTAGTGCTGAGAGACATGAGAGAGTGCAATGTGTCCGAAGACGATGTCGAGGATAGAGCGAAGTTGAGAAGTAAGAAAGGCTGACCCCAACCACCATGTGGGATACATAGCCAGGAAGAGAGAGAGAGAGAGAGAGAGTGTTCTTATAGTAGAGTGTGGTACACTATTATGTTTTATTTTATAAAATAAAACAAAAACCAGCGCCATCTGGTTTGATTCGCTTCAAATAACATTTGATAATCCCATCTCATCTTACTCATATTATAAAAGTGAAAGTTTGTTACCAGTAAACGCTGAGACGGCTTAACGGATTTATATGAAATTTGAAATTCATGGTCTGGATTAACACATAAGCTACTTTTTATTCTGGATAACTTAAGTTAATCTTTAGACCCCGGGTGAAACCGCGGAGCGCAGCTAGTATTATCTAGTATATCACGACCTGTTTGGCCAAGCGGTAGTTCCTATATCCGCCTTATAAGCCAGAGGTCCTGGGTTTTAATGACGAATTTAAATATCTGCTCTGGGTCTGGGTGTTAGTTGTCCTTGTCTTGTGTGTGTTCCATGGCATCCCCGACACAGGCTATCCTAATGGAGAGCTATGAGTGTAAAGCGTTATTTATCTATTTATTTATTTACCTAATTTCTGATTGGTTTATAGAGCGGTGGATTCCAAGCATGTGCACCTACTCGAAAGACCCTGGAACCGTCTGCCCCGGGACGACTGCAGTAGTAACTCACACTAGGTAAGAATTTGAACAATCATTGTAACATAGTACAGAGTTACAAGGAAAGTGTAGGCTAAGCCGAACAGGACTCGTGGTACCCATCATTATGAACAACTTTTACTATGAGACCAAAATGGAAGGCGCGAAAAAAAATGCTGTTCTATAGAAATACTAGCTGACTCGACAGACGTTATCCTGTCTTAACGATGACTATTTAATTCGAATTGGTAAAAAAGCCATTGCGTCAATTCTATGTCAAATGTCAAAAGTTACATTAAAAAAGTTTACATTGTCCAAAACGCTATAATAAATTATCTAATTATCTATAAATTTTCTAATTTTTCATGTTTTTTTACTATAAATTGAGATGTGAGCTATCCTATCTCCTAAGTTAGATCGAACTGCACCCGGTGTGCAAATTTGATTGAGATCGGTTAAGTAGTTTAGGAGTCTATAGCGGACAAACAACGTGACACGTAATTTATATAATTACTAGCTGACTCGACAGACGTTGTCCTGTCAAAAGCCATTGCGTAACTATAGCAACCGTAGTATGTTGATGCTAACTTGTCAATTTATAGTAAAAATTATCAGTATATATATTATAATTTGCAATAAATTAAAATTGCGACTATAATTTGAGATTTAAACTATCCTATCTCTCAAGTTGGATCGAACTGCACATGGTGTGCGAATTTTATTATAATCGGTTAAGTGGTTTAGGAGTCCATTGAGGACAAACATTGTGACACGAGATTTATATATAATAAGATATACTAGCTGACTCGACAGACGTTGTCCTGTCAAAAGCCATTGCGTAACTATAGCAACCGTAGTATGTTGATGCTTAGTAAAAATTATCAGTATATATATAATTTGCAATAAATTAAAATTGCGACTATAATTTGAGATTTAAACTATCCTATCTCTCAAGTTGGATCGAACTGCACATGGTGTGCGAATTTTATTATAATCGGTTAAGTGGTTTAGGAGTCCATTGAGGACAAACATTGTGACACGAGATTTAGCAATAAATTAAAATTGCGACTATAATTTGAGATTTAAACTATCCTATCTCTCAAGTTGGATCGAACTGCACATGGTGTGCGAATTTTATTATAATCGGTTAAGTGGTATAAGAGTCCATTGAGGACAAACATTGTGACACGAGATTTAGCAATAAATTAAAATTGCGACTATAATTTGAGATTTAAACTATCCTATCTCTCAAGTTGGATCGAACTGCACATGGTGTGCGAATTTAATATAATCGGTTAAGTGGTTTAGGAGTCCATTGAGGACAAACATTGTGACACGAGATTTATATATATTAAGATGTCAATGATACTCGACTAAAATGTATGGAACAGCTGTATGGTTTTTTTTCGCAATTTCAGTACTAGTCTCATAGCAAAATTTGTTTATAATGATGATTACAAGCTTACTCAATATTATGAACATACCATGGGAATAATCCTAATTTCACGAAAACTTAATATCAGCTGTTTCATAGATTTTCTATAGGTAGGTTACATAACATTGAAATTTTTCCCTTGAAACAGCTGGTTTTTTTCTCGATTTATGAGCTTTTTAATACTGGTTGTTCCTGCTGAACTTAAAAAACCTTGCGACCTACGTATTAGGTTGGGGAAAAAGTCGAGTCGAAAAAAAGAAGGAAAAGAAAGTTTAAAAAAAAATCTAGTGCAGTTTCTATGAGAGCAGCACAAATTTGGTTTGAGCGTTTTCAATCCGAAAATTTTGATGTCAAAGATGCACGTCGCTCTGGTCGCCCTATTACGGATAAAATGGATGCCATTTTTGAAAAAGTATAGCAAGATCGGCATATCAGTAGTTACGAAGTTACGACGTAGCTGAAGAACTGGGAATTGACCACAAAACAGTTTTGGCGCATTTGAAAAAAAAACAGGGTACACAAAAAAGCTCGATATTTGGGAACCTCACGAGCTCACTGAAAGAAACCTAACGAAACGTGTACTCATTTGTGATTCTTTATTACGACGTAATGAAACCGAACCATTTTTAAAGAGGCTGATAACTGGTGTTGAAAAATGGATCAGGTACGACAAGAACGTGCGAAAAAGGTCGTGGTCAAAGGCCGGTCAGGCTTCTCACATTGTGGCGAAACCCGGGTTAACTCGCAACAAGGTGATGCTGTGTGTGTGGTGGGATTGGAAGGGCATTACCACCAGGCAGGACCAGGTTTCTGAACTCTACTGCAATCAACTGATAAGATTAAAGCAAGAAGTTGAAAGAAAGCGGCCGGAATTAATCAACAGAAGTGGTGTGGTTTTTCATCATTATAACGCTAGACCACATACTTCTTTAGCCACTCATCAAAAATTAAAAGATTTTGGCTAGAAGGTGTTAATGCATCCTCCTTCAGATTTCCACCTGTTTCTGTCTCTTCAGAATTCTTTAGGCAGTGTCAGGTTAACATCACGAGAGGACTGCCAAAACCATTTGTCGCGGTATTTTGATCAGAAGTCCCAAAATTTCTATAGCAATGGGATCATGTCCCTACCTACAAGATGGCAAAAAGTTATCGAACAAAATGGTACCTACAAACTTTAGTTAAATGTATATAAGCTATACTAAAAAATATTTTGAATTTTCTTAAAAAATGCGAAGAAACTTTTTCCCCAACCTATTATATCTTTACAACGGGCCGATTTTGTTCATTTCCGAGTTTAAAAATAGTGTTGAAGTGACATACTTTTGTTGTAAAATAACGTGACGATCAGATTAACCAAACTCAATTCATCGATGAACTTTACAAACAAATGTCAATTTATGTTTCATAAGTAATTTTTTATATTTTTCATGTTTTACAGGTACGCATACAACAAGAAAGAACTGTCGTGTCAACCGTTTTCGTACAACGGTTGTGGAGGCAACGCCAATAACTTCGACACCTACGTCGAGTGCATCAAGACTTGTGCAGTGTAGAACTAGACGGTCTAGACGTACTTCGACGAAGTGGGCGCTACCGACGTTCCCGGATGGTCACGTCACGCCACGTCATCATGTTCGTGCCACTTCGTGCCACGTCGATCTGCCTTTTCGCGTGGTTGTCTGTAACCTATCACATTTTTATATCTATAACGTAATAAATATTCAAAATGCAAAATACCTTTTTTATTGTTTCAAACTTACGCCCCTCTAAACAGCAAATTATAAATGTCAAATAATTTATAACTTTTGTCAGATTGACGAGACTTATTAGGACTCTCTATATATGACAGTATAAACATGTTTTTCTACCTGATAGAAATATCTAATTGACCAGTAAAATATTCTATTCTAGAGGTATTATTATTATACCTACTGGTCAAATTATATTAAAGAGGACAAAAATATTATTTTTTATCAGTATCAGGTATCAGGTATTTCTTAACCTTATTTTTATTTTGCGCTAATTAAGCTTGTCTGTAAGTTCGTTACTCTTGCACGGGGAAACGGCTAGACGGTATTAGATTGAATTTGGAATATTCAAAGCTTATTATTCTCTGCATGTTTAGTATACAATACATATACTATACAGGATATATACCGTCGATGAAACCGTGGGGCACAGCTACTTACAACATTAACCGCTGGAAGCACTAGCTTCGCTTTACATATTAATAGCTTGGCCGTACACATAGAGTAAGGGTAGTAAGGGGGAGTTGCCTCATTTATACAGTCCACTGCCGCATCAAAAACACATTGACCCAAAGCCCGACGTAGGTTCAAAACTATCCAGGAACGGGGTTTCGCAGCTATGCTCATCACCACGGAAATACTCAGGTCAGTTGACGTTCTCCGCTATCGTCAACAACATCAACATTTTCAACAAAAGTGAGTTGTCGTTTACATTTTCTCAATTTCAGGCGTGACATGCTTAGCTCACGTTTTACTTATGAATCACTAATTCAGTGTATAACCGAAATGTTTAATACTTACTTACTAAGTAAGTTTAAATTTAGCTTAAATTCGTGATAGCTTGAAGCGTGTGAATAGGCTACATTTTTACTATCAAACCCCAGACTATAGATAGCACTGTCCCCAACTGCCTCCCCCGCAAAAACCTGCTCTCTTGTTGGTACATTAAAGCAAAGAGGCTACATTTTTTAATAAATAGATACCAATACTGGGCAAAAGTCTTTTTAATGTGCCTACAAACTTATTTAACCGTAACTTGCATTTGACAATGGTTATAATTTAGGCTAATCCCTTCTTAAACTAGGTTTAATACATATTTTAAATTAAAAGAAGATATTTTAGCGATTTTAATTTATTTTATTGTAAATGTCGAAATAATATTGTTTCTTAAAATATGTTGTAGTTAGAGGTTTTCTATTACTTTTCATTCACACTATTTTATCAAATCTTTTAATTTAATTATAATAAAAATCGACGCTGTGCATAAAAATTTGGATACAACAACTCTAATAGCAGACTTAATAGCGTGACATGGTGACGTGGCGTGACGTGGCGTGACGTGGTTGTGCCCGGAAACGTCACTTGTGCCCGCTTCGTAGAAGTGCGTCTAGTTCTATTATACTTCGCAAGTCTTTCTGCACTCGGCGAAGGTGTCGAAGTTGTTCGAGTTGCCTCCACAACCGTTGTACGAAAACGGTAGACACGTCAGTTCTTTCCTGTTGTATGCGTACCTGCAAAGAAAAAAAAATATGCTATTGAGTGACAAGATGAACAAATTGCTCGCCTGATGTTAAGCGTCACGTTGGCCCATAACAGGTCTGCGCCACCCAAAATTTAGAAATTTTAGAATTAAACATCCTGCGCGGCACAGTACTGCGCTCGTCACCCTGAGATAAAAGATTAGTTTGTTAATTAAGCCAGATGCAATTTGAGTGTAAATTATATTCCTAATCACTTACCTAGTGCGAGTAACTGGGTGCTCCACGCCGGGACAGACGGTTCCAGCGTCAGCCGGGTAAGTGCACATGCTTGAAATCGACCGCCCTTCTGTAATTCAATGACACCACATTATTAAACAAATAAATATAAGTTATATTATCCCACGTGCGGGTCTCTTTTTTTGTTAACAACCAATAAAACATTATTTTATGATCAAAAACTATAAAATTATGTCTGGAAAAAAGTGTAAAGCCGCGTTAAGCCAGTAAACACTCAAATAATAACTGAGCGTTTTAAATAACAATTAACTCACCTGGAATTATTGTAGGTTTTACATTAACTTCAGCAGCCAAAGCGCACGCGACGAGCGCAAGAACTACAAATAATGCGAAGTATGCCTTCATGTGTCATGATTTTTAATTATGTATAGTATAAATTTAATCACCTTAATGTCATTTACTCGATTTTATATCATTTGGTATTTAATTTGATAAACAGTCGTTTGATTAAAATGGTTACCGGAAACATGTCGCCCCGCCCAGTAAACGCAATAGCGCTAAAGGAAGAACGATTGTAAAGTAGAGGGGATAAGACTTGGCGAGGTGGCATGTTGAGAAGTGAAAGGCAATTCGGTTTTAGCTTTAGTTTCGATCAGACGTCGATGTAATACTGTTACTGTGAATATAATTGTAATATATAAAGTGTTTTATAAATATATACCATCCTGGCGTGAAAAGAGGTGTTTTCGTTATACCTCAGAAGTGTTAAAAAACTCACGCCAAGCCGCAAACGAAGAAAAGAAAATGTTAAAACATGATGTAAAAAAAGCAGCAGACGTGTGAACGCCGTTGCTCCACAAGCTAACCGAGCTCAGGGAGCTCCCCCTGTAGCGAGATCACCACGAGAGCAGCATGGAGAGCTAAACGCAGACGATGTGCAGGATACACCAAAAAAATGAAGGTATGCTAATCTTGTTATTGTGTTAAGATTTTGTTTTCTCTTTCTCTTTTCATCTTACTGTTACCAAGGTATTTGTGCTTAAAATTAAGTTATTGTATAGAAATTAATAAATGTAATGTGCGTATATGCATTGGGTGGGTGGTAAAATTCACGTACCGTTTTCAATAAGGGTAATTTTTGATAATGTGATTTTAATTAAAAGTAGGTAAATGCAGGTGCGCGTAGGTACTTGGCCTAGGCTACTCCTTGGCAGTACTATGGCGCGCATTTTCATAAAACATCCACTCGGAAGAGGGTAGGTTAGGCCTACTTTTTAATAGCACATGATACGTTTTGGTACTTGCCCATTGTGTATACGTATATTTGAATTTGGAAAACGATATATTTTCGCGCGAAGTCGTTAAAATAGCTGAGCAGTATTTATAGAATACCGTTTTGTTTTCGTTTAATTTATATCTACCTACATTTTAGAAAGAGAAAGAGAAAAGGCTTTCATATGTTTATAGTTGACTTTATTATAATTATGTTGAAAGTATATCTTCGAGATATACGAGCGAAGATTTAATTTTTGAGTAAAGTCGGACTGTTGGTTAACTCACTCACTGGTTTGTTACGGGTATGCTTCCCGATGAATGTTAAGTGGATCGTTAGATTCACTAGTTAAGGCTGCTATTCCCAAAAACCGCCACTTTTGTGCGAGATTGAAACAATTTTTTGCCATTATTTATAAAGTTTATATTATTAAAAAAAAATATATCTGTATTTGCCGAACATAAGAAGTAATTTTATTTCTTTTAAACTTTTCATTATTAATCACTTATTTATTCATTTTCTTCAAAATTTTCAAATTATTTTTTTTATTACAATATATTAATATCATTACGAAGTTAACGATTTTATTAATTTTGTTTACACAGAAATTGTACAAAAATTATGTACTAGTGCATAAATATGTTTCTCACTGAAAATTAAGTAAACATTAGATGTCCCTTTTTAATGGCGCGGATATATGTATTTCCGCTAGATGTTAAGTGAATTGTTATATTTCACTGCATAGTTGAACAGAATATGCTTTCTGTTGGATGTGATGCGATGTGAGTGAGTCATGTATGATTAAGTTTGTTTTATTTCAATGAACTTTAAATATTTAATTGAAAAGGTTATAATATGCTTTTAGTTTATTGTTTGCCGAACTAAAAATGAACCTTTCCCCCCCCCCCCCCCCCCCCCAATGTTAACTGTTAGTTTGTGAATGTATTCTGCCGGAGACAATGTATACATTCCAGGGTGTTGACTGGTGTCAATGAAGTTCACCGTAGACGGTACTACTACTCGTGATATGCTGCCTAGGCATCGGCAGAAAACGATGGGGGTTATAAAGAAGAGACCTTCCTCTTCTCCATGCTGTTCCAGCGCTGTACCTGGAAAGACTTTGATAGACCCGGAAGGTATCAAACAAATTTTCTATAAATTAAGGCTGTTATAAAATTCTATACAGAATTACCGTAACTTACGCTATGTTATCCGAATTCGGTGGTTATGTTACTGTTTTACAGTTAACACGTTACAAATCGATATTTGCATCAATAATTTATTTCAGTCACAGTCAAACTACATAATATAATGGTTTATGCTTTATTCTAAGGGTTTATGCTATTTAGCAAAAAGATAACAATGATAATAAAATATTTTGATGGTTGTGCTATTTTACGGGAGTTCCTACTTAAATTTTGGAGGGTACTTTTTTTTCCATACTTCTGAAATGTACCTAAAATGATTTTGATAATTTTACATTATTTCTATTGATATCTTTCAGTGGATTGGTTTTCTTTTATATAACGTTATCACATAAAAACACGCTAATTCAGTTAATATTGACATTAATTTTTAATCATTTTACCCGAATAGCTAATTAATGATATTGGTGAATAATATTTGGTTCTTTTCAAATCACGAGTTAACACACTTCTTTCATATTTCAAAACATTTTTTTTCCTATTTTTGAATTTGACGTGTTTATAATGCTTTAAACTTTGATGAAGGTATAAAAAGTACACATATTATACACGGGGTGTTATGCAAGAGCATAGTAATATTTCAGAGTATATTTATACATTCAAGCATTTCTGAGAGTTGCTTTTCTTAAATAAGACTCTAAACTGAAACTCCATTTTAGGTTAGAATTTACCCAGTCATTAAAAGACGTGTCACCGTACTGTTTGAGATTTGAGTGAATAACTTGCTTGCGCGATCTAACTTTTCTAGTAGCGCCATCTCGTAACAAGCCTAGAAACTAAAATCGATTTATAATCGAAACGGGACAGCAAAATCGTTATTTTTGGGTCGTAGGATTTCAATTCAACTTGACTCGCATATGTAATTATAATAATTGAGAAACTTGATGAATAGTTATAACATCTAATCCAATAGAGATGTATTTTGACTTATTAAAACGAAGATTAAAAAAAAAAATGTTTGTGCCAATATTCGATTATTAAAAGATATCGATTCCTAATGTTTGGTAACCGATTAAGGTTTTAGCAATATTATGATTCTTGTTTTAAATGTTTTTGTTGAAATGATTACTGACATCCCGTGTAAAACGGCGTTCTATAAAATACATACTTAATATATGTATAGGTAAGTACTTTAAGTAACTTCAAACTTAATTTTCCAATATGTATAATAATAATTGCTGCGACGACTAATACTGGAATTTTCCCAATATTTCATTCACAATTAAATTCGAATGTGCACTTCACAAAAAAAAAAAAAAGGAAAACATAGGCAACGTAACTTTAAAAACAACGTTAAGAAAGTAATATAATTTATTAGTCAAATTGATTTAATTATTTTTGTAAATTTTATATTAAAGGGTAACCTAAAATAAAATAAATAAATGATGATTTGTAATTCTACTACATTGCGATTTAATAAAAACGGTTTTATTATTCTCCATGGTCTTACCTCAAAGGTCAAAAAAAAAAAAAATGTAAGCACGCGTGTGCAAAGTTAGAGCACCATGAAAGGTGTTAAACTTCAAAAGATACTTCTTATTTTGGATAGACTGTCGTGTAGTGGATAATTTTAGGATCATTTCATTTCATGATGTTATTTGGGTGTGAACCCTGAATAGACTAAGGCAGGTCTGTTTTGAGATTCAGTGCTTTCGATCTTAATAATGAAATCATTTTGAAAACTATGTAGGTAAATGGAGATCAATATAAAAATAAGAACATAATCTCAAGTTAAACGTAGTTCTTTTATTAAGAAAAAGAATTTGTTACTATTCTTCCTAATTCGATTCATTTCATGTATTTCTGATGTTTACAAGTAGATTTGACGTCAATTGAATACCTTACCTTCGTTTTGGATAAGCTTCATTAATATCATAGACGAGATTGCCTTGTATGTGAAAACATGGTTTAAATTAAATTTTTCAAGAGATCGTCTTCACGCTCACTAAGTAGTAAAATTTATAATTTTAATTTTTCAAGTTACCCATTCCATGCATTTATGTTGTGTTGTGATTATGTTTTATCATCGACACAGTAAACTGTTTTGATACTGCTAACTGCGTCAAACGAGTTAACCTACGTTATTCTCTTTATGAGGGTATTTTGTCAAAAAGCCGCGTACCATTGCGCTTGTTTTGAGTTTGTTCGATGATTGTATATTTTAATGCTGGTTGTCGAGTGTTACAACATGCATGTTCTTACAATTTTCGTGTTTGGTAAAATTATATTATTATTTGTAGATAAATTTCAAAAACATGATACATTTTACGTACACTGTATTGGATAACGTTAAAGGGTGCACCTCGGAGTACTATTAAATGTCCTCATAATGTGGATGTGGATGTGGATATTCAAAGGTAATTGGGTGAGCCATGACCATGTATAGCCTCGAATTACCTTAAGTACTAGGTCTAAAGTTGTACTCACATTTGGTGTTTTTGTTTTCTTAGTGATAAATAATAAACGTGGTGCACTCACAGCCTCGTCTTGCTTGGCACTATAATTAAATGTTGTTACAATGTAAATCAAAAGTTTAAATTTAAAAAAGTAAGTTAAAGCCTTAATTAATGCTATTAGAAAAAAAAAATCACCGTTTAAATCAAAGATCTGTAACTATCTGAAGTGCAGTGCTAGCTTAGTTTTTATTAAGGAATTTAATGATATGAAAGTAGATAAAGTAGTATATGAAACTGCGCATGACTGCTAAAACACTCGTGTGATACTATTAAGAACTTCGCCTACGGCTCAATTTTTGAAAGAACACTCTTGTTTTAATACTTATAGTTACGTAACAATTTCATGAACCCTCATGATAGTTTTTTCGGTTTAAATAAACGTTTTTATTATTATTTAGCTCAGCTACGTTATTTACGAGTAGATCAATTTTACTTCAGTTTTCTCCAGTGTTTAAAATTTAAATTTAAATTTTAGTGGTATCATCGGTAAATATGATACAAGGTTGGTTATGATTATTGTTAGTAAATCATGTATGTAATTGGTAGGAGCAATAATTTCATTTGATACGCTAAGAACTAAGATGTTTTGTCGCTAAGATGCTTTTTGTTGGGGTTTATGTAATATTACTTGCTAAGATTATTACTACTACTACACTACTTACTACTTTTTTACCATGAGAACAAATGTGGTTTTGATTTCACACATTTTTTAAGATAAACACGAACTTGCGAACTGTTAAGTCGGATAGGACTATAGTTTTATTTTCAATGATAACAAGCGTGACGCACTCACGATCACGATGTTGCCTGGCACTCGTATTAAATGTTGCTAGAGGGTAAATCAAAGCGAGTAATCAAGAGGTACTAATAGTGACTTTTAGATTTGAGTAAAAGAAAAATAAATTGAAATACGTATCTATAGCTAATGCTAACCTACAAATTAGGTTTGTTTACGGTGTTTTAAATACTGATGTTAAGAGTTATACTTACTTTTGAAATAAAATGAGGTTAATGTTCCGTATAGTTCCTGTCCAATCGATATATTGTAATTGTAACCAATCTGTAACTATCTTAAGTACGGTGCTAGCTTGTTTTTATTTAGCTAAGTTATTAAGTTCAGCTGAACGTTATGTTTTATCTAAAAAGATAATATGTTTTAAAAATTTAACATTAAAACTTTATACAATTTTATATTTGACGTATAGGTACTATTAGTTCGAATAAAATGAATATGAATATTCAAATAAGGTGGCATAATGCTCTTGTTTTAAGGGCAGTGATTCTATTCTGCAGATATAATTTTACCAATATTAATAAGGTTTCGCGTACCTATACCATTAGCTGAGAGCATTTGGTGTAATGTTTTATGTAAGATGCAATCAAAACTCATGGAGAAATATCAGTTCTTTAATATTAATCAGATCTTCCCAAACATGGTTTAACACTTTGAAGATAGCAAACGTTGTGTTTTTATCTTTGCGGAAACCCTTATTTCAATCACTAAGTTTTTACTGATGAAAACTTTCTTTAATATTTTGAGATATCTGATAAAATGGTAATTAATTTATTCCTGAATCATTTTTGGTTTTCATCCATGCTGTGTTATTGCTAAATTCTAGCCTATCTTTGTGAAATATCTAGCTTCAACATGTATATGTATATTGTGGTTATTATATAATATTCTTCCTTTATTACAAGGTGGTTCTTATATAATATTCTATTACTTTATTAATAATTTAAATAATACAGATAAATGATATTTCGTGCTGCAATATAGGTTACTTGAATAAATAAATATAAACAAATGATTCATTTCGATAGATTTATGTTTTACAGTATTTAACACTAGTATACTATGTAATAGTGTAATATAATTACAGTTTTAACTTGTTTCGTTGCATTTAGTTAAAATGTGTCCATAGGATTTGCTCTTTTACAAGGCCTACTATTTTTGCGTCTCTATATTTTACACTTTACGTTTTGTTTTAAGCTATTATAATCTTTGTTTTCATTTTTATGATTCAGCTTCTTAAATTCGTTTTGATGGGGATACTAGTTTAGAATACTAGATACCATATCAGTTGAAAGTTTGTTTTGTCAAAGTTGCTTGAAATAAATGTATTAAAAAAAAAAAAAAGGTAGAGACATTTGTGTAAATGAAAATACTTACTTATTTAAATTTTTGACGACAATAGTCTTGTATATAAATAGTTGAATCCAAGTAACTAGATCGTTATAAAGCCGAATGTCATGATTTGTAATTATAATAGATACCTAACTCAGAGAAATTATTCTTGTAATTAATGTGTGTTTTCTGAGTACACCAAGACTGTTAAAATGTTAACCTGAACTATCAATGTTGTGTCATTAATCATAGTTATATTTCGTTTTAACGATCATTTTCATTGAAATTGTCTATTGTACTAAGAAAGTCTGAATATCCATGTAATATTTATTCAAAGATGTTTTAAATTTATATTTTATGTGTATTTTGTGGGTAATGCCGGGAGGCATCACGTTGCCGGATGGCCGAGTGTCATGATTTTTAATTATGTATAGTATAAATTTAATCACCTTAATGTCATTTACTCGATTTTATATCATTTGGTATTTAATTTGATAAACAGTCGTTTGATTAAAATGGTTACCGGAAACATGTCGCCCCGCCCAGTAAACGCAATAGCGCTAAAGGAAGAACGATTGTAAAGTAGAGGGGATAAGACTTGGCGAGGTGGCATGTTGAGAAGTGAAAGGCAATTCGGTTTTAGCTTTAGTTTCGATCAGACGTCGATGTAATACTGTTACTGTGAATATAATTGTAATATATAAAGTGTTTTATAAATATATACCATCCTGGCGTGAAAAGAGGTGTTTTCGTTATACATGTTGCCTTGAAGAGTAGAGCAGTGTGCTTCTGTATCGCTGAAGAACGAATGATGCTTTGCAAACTTCAGAGTACCCATTTATAGGACTGCAGGCTGCCTACAACTTGACATAGACGCCTCTCATTGGCCGAGATATCACACGACCGTGTCAAAAGGTTAGGAATAACCCACATCTTAGTTCAAAAAATATTTTTATAAGTTATCAGCTCTGCGGGAAAGCCGATCACGTAAAAAGCTTTTTTGTCACAAGTTATCTCTATAATTCTTAATTAATAGCATTTTAATTATATCTAATCGCTGCAGGTCAAAATGTGTCAACTACCGAACAAGTGCCTACAGTCGTATTAATTATACCCTGTGTTTATACTGATTTCTATAAACATACTGACTGCGCCTCGCAGTTTTGTCTGCTTTACTTCAGTTCAATCAATTAATTTTCCAAACAACCATCGCGTTACAAACATCCAGACATTCAAACGAAATGATAATGTAATTTTAAATGCTCAGGTTACGTAGGTACAACATCTTCAAGCCAACGGAATCATTTTCATCATTTTCATCAAACGTATCTAAAAATTCCCGACTACTTATATTATAATTATATATTATATTCACCTATGAAACAAAAAAAAGGTAACAAAATTAAAATAGGTTCATCCGTTCGGGAGCTACGATGCCACAAATATCGGGGGTTAAAAACTACCTACTGCATGACTATGAACTACTAGAATACTCGTATTTATAAATAAACTAGCTGACTCGACAGACGTTGTCCTGTCAAAAGCCATTGCGTCAATAAATTCTATGTCAAATGTCAAAAGTTACATTAAAGAAGTTTACATTGTCCAAAGCGCTATAATTATGGTTTAAGTATTTTTAAATTTTCTAATTTTTCATGTTTTTTACTATAAATTGAGATGTGAGCTATCCTATCTCCTAAGTTAGATCGAACTGCACCCGGTGTGCAAATTTGATTGAAATCGGTTAAGTCGTTTAGGAGTCTATAGCGGACAAACAACGTGACACGTAATTTATATATATTAAGATAAATAAAAGCTTTATCTACGGAAAATACAACTGTTTGTTAAATTGGCTACTGGGCTCAAGTTTGAAGGCATTTTAAGACAGATCTAAACTAACTCAAAATATATCTGTCTTTATCATTGCAAGCCATTAGACAAGGATGCCAATAGTTTTAGAAAATTTTGATCTGTCTTAAAAACCCTTCAAACTTAGGCCTAATGTCCTGATTAGTTTTAAAATATCCACTGTTAAAATGACCTTGTTGCTAAAAGCTAGCTATCTGTGGAATATCACTGAGGTAAAATAAACATCTTAGTGGAATATCCAGGGTATTTCCAATGTTTATTATTATAAATTGTCAAGCTCGTGCTTTGTTACCCTTTTTGTAGATTCCGTAGCTTTAACATCTTCATACGTTCAACTCAAATCGATTTCTTAGAGACTAAAGTTGTTTTTGGGTTTTTTCCAATTTTATATTTGTATCTTATAACTTAGTCGAAAATTTGGCATAATATATTGTGAATTATTAGTTGACTCACCAATTCAATTTATTTACATCAGGCTGGTACTGTTATTTATTTATTTACAGAAATTGTTTAGAAATAGTTTCTACTAAATAGAAATAAAAGTACATAGTTACTTTAGCAAGTTTCAGCACTAAGTCAATACAGCGGTATAAAAAATATTAGCTTCGTATCAGTCAGAGGTTTCTTTAATATTAAATTTGGCTACGGAACCCTAATATCCAATTATATTGTATTATAAATCTCAGCCAATGAGAAATGCCTATGTTACAATTGATAAAAAATCGGATTTTATAAATTGGTGTTTTGAAATTAAGAATTGCATTTTGTTTCGACAGCGATGCTGACGACATTTTTTCTACTAAAAAGCATCCTCCATATACATATACATAACAACAAAATGAAACTCTTCTACTCGTGTTTAATTCTTGGGCTCATCGCGGGCACATTTGCTGACGGTGAAGGAAACCCCACGACAACTGCTAAACCTGTTACTACTAAACCACCTGCTACAACAACTGCACCTGGAACTACTAAACCGCCTGCTACAACAACTGCGCCTGGAACTACTAAACCGCCTGCTACAACAACTACACCTGGAACTACTAAACCTCCTGCTACAACAACTGCACCTGGAACTACTAAACCTCCTGCTACAACAACTGCACCTGGAACTACTAAACCGCCTGCTACAACAACTGCGCCTGGAACTACAAAACCGCCTGCTACAACAACTACACCTGGAACTACTAAACCGCCTGCTACAACAATTGCACCTGGAACTACTAAACCGCCTGCTACAACAACTGCACCTGAAACTACTAAACCTCCTGCTACAACAACTGCACCTGGAACTACTAAACCTCCTGCTACAACAACTGCACCTGGAACTACTAAACCTCCTGCTACTACAACTGCGCCTGGAACTACTAAGCCGCCTGCTACAACGACAGCGCCTGGAACTACTAAACCTCCTGCTACAACAACTGCACCTGGAACTACTAAACCTCCTGCTACAACAACTGCGCCTGGAACTACTAAACCTCCTGCTACAACAACTGCGCCTGGAACTACTAAACCTCCTGCTACAACAACTGCGCCTCCTCCTAGCACCACAACACGTGAGTTAAACCATAACAGAAGGAAATTTTCTCCTATTTATAATTGTATTTAACATGAAGTCGCTGGCCGAGCGTTCTTATAGTAGAGTGAGACCATTATTATATTATATAATTATAATTCCAATGAAAAGATAAAAAAAATAAAAAGCAATAGGAACAGCGCCATCCATCTAGTTTAATACGCTGCAAATAAAGTTTGATAATACGGTTTATAATATTTTTATTTTTACCTAACGATGTCTCATTGATTTACAGAGCGCCGGATTCCACTCATGTGCACGTACGCGACGGACCCTGGAACCATCTGCCCCGGCACGACTGTGCCACAAACTCGCACTAGGTAAAAATTTGCAGCTTTTTGAAACCATTTACCTTCGCAATGATAAAATGCCGAAATTTACACTGTGTGTAGGTATGTAATTATGTTTGTATGGACGGAATCTTGCAACTCAATTTTTAACCACTCCCCGATGTTCAATTGAGCTGAAATTTGGTGTAGGTAGGTACGTGTGTAACTCTGATGACAATGCAAAAAGAACTTGTTTTTAACATGTTTTTAAATTAACTTATTTATATCTACTCGTTGTTTACAAAACTGAAACCTTGCGACCTATGTTTTTACAACCAACTCAACTGATTTTGTTAATATTCAAACTAAACAGTTCAGTTAAAAATGACATACCTACGAGTACCTACTTGTTCGCAAAATTTCATGAAGATCTGATTTACCAATCTAAAGTTTTCGATGGACAAATATACAAGCATATAATAATAGGTACAAATGCCAATTTATTATTATTTTGGTTTAACAAATATCGGAATTACGCACCTAGGTGTATGGTACAGATAAATATAATAACTAAATGTTAATAAGACCAATTACAAAATTCCACAAATAAACTTTACCTCTAGAAATGGAGACCTCACTACGCTTGCTCATTTTATATTCCATATTTTACAGGTACGCATACAACAGGAGAGAACTGTCGTGTCAACCGTTTTCGTACAACGGCTGTGGAGGCAACGCCAACAACTTCGACACCTACGTCGAGTGCATCAAGACTTGTGCAGTGTAGAACTAGACGCAACTCGGCGAAGTGGGCACTACCGACGTTTCCGGACGGTCACGTCACGCCACGTCATCATGTTCGCGCCACGTCACTTACACTGGCTTTTCACGTGATTTGTTTCTAACTTATCACATTATTGATATCTATTACAACAATAAATAATTAAAATGCAAACTGCTTTTTTTATTCTAGCACTGAACAGACTACAGACAGAACAGGTTATACAGACAGGGTATGGTAAGCCGAAAAAGGCTCATAGTACTCATAATTATGAACAACTTTTACTACGGGACTAACTCCGAAATCGCGGCAAAAAATCAATGTCACTCGACAATATGTTATCCAATTAAGCAGCTGATTTTTTCATCTCTAGTGAAAGTTGTTTTTAATGACAAATACATTTCACTACATTTTTTCATGCAGACCCCGACTATAGTACTCTCCCCGACTGTATTATAATTACCCATGTACAATTGTACAATGTGCATTATAGCAAAAAGGCTTATAATATTTTTTTTTAATTATCAATGGTTCAGCAAAAGTCTTTCTATTTTGTCTAATAACTATAATAATTTTACTCAAGCTTGCACTTGACTAAGGTATAATTTGGACTAATCTCTTCCTTTAACTACATAGGTTTTAATATTATAAATCAAAAAACGGTATTTACCATCTTAAATTTTATTGTGGTAGATTTAATATTGTAAAATAACATATTGTAGTAAGAGGGAGGTTTTCTATAACATTTCAGTCACACCATTAATTTCCAATATATAAATTAGTTAAATAATATATAGGATTTTCAATATACGAGTAGATATACTTTTTAATTAAATAATAGATATCGATGGTGTGAATCAAAACTTGGATACAATAATCAAAAAATAAATAATAGTTAAAAAAAACTAAAAAAACACGCTTTTTATAAAAAACCGAACTAAAAAAATAGAAAATAAAATTTTATAAATTTAAATTAAGAATAGGGTTGAAAATTTCAATAAATATAAATTAATAATAGTGTAAATAAATAAATATATGTATTTTATTTTTAAAAAGCGTGGGGTGCATGGGTCAATAAGTAGATATTATATATTTTGTAGATACATTTTGTATTGACAGACATGAGTAGAGTGATTAGCATTTTGATAATATCTTAGAAAGCACCCCACGCTTTTTTAAAAATAAAATACATATATTTATTTATTTACACTATTATTAATTTATATTTATTGAAATTTTCAACCCTATTCTTAATTTAAATTTATAAAATTTTATTTTCTATTTTTTTAGTTCGGTTTTTTATAAAAAGCGTGTTTTTTTAGTTTTTTTTAACTATTATTTATTTTTCGCTTTTTAGTTCGATTTGCTAACTATTAACCATCCTTAATATGTACAAATGTGTTGGTGTTATCCGATTTTGGCCGTCTGCTCAAGCAAATTAAAAATAAAATTGATGCATAACAAAAAATATTGAGCAAAAAGATTTGTAGCCGCGTGGTTTCGATCCTCAGACCTCATAAAATAAAATTGATGTGTGACAAAAAATATTGAGCAAAAAGATTTCTAGCGCGTGGTTTCGATCCAGGGACCTCTGGGTTATGAGCCCAGCACGCTTCCACTGCGCCACTCTGTTCTCTGACTCGAATGACGAAACTACCATTTGTAAGTTAAACGGTATTAAAAGTTAAAGAAACTTTATAGAAAAAGCGTGTTAAAAAAATTAATAGTTAAAAAAACTAAAAAACACGATTTGTTTAGTGTATTGTCATCGGTCCTCGATATATCTACAAAGTTTGAAAGAAATCTGACCGTTTAAAGTGGGTCAAAAACGCGCTCAAAGGAGTCGGTTACATACAAACATACAAACATACAAACATACAAACATACAAACATACAAACATACAAACATACAAACATACAGGTGAAGCTAATAAAAGCGTGTTAAAAAGCACACTTAACGACGTGGCGTGACGTGACTGTGCCCGGAAAAGTCATAAGATTATCAGCTCTGTGGGTAATCCAATTACCTAAAAAACTTTTTCTCTAAAAGCTATCTCTAGAATTTGTAATTAATATCATTTAAATTGTTTTTACTTCTTATTTATCTTTGCAGGTCAAATTGTGTCAACTATCGCACAAGTAGATATCTACATTATCTACCTAATAACATGCATGGTTACCTATTTTATCTCCAGTTAAAAAGAAAACAATGTAGAATTATTGAAATTCTACAAACAAGACAAGATAAACAAAGACAAGAAGTACCTAATGTACAAATACTGCTGTGTTTCGGTTTGAAGGCCAATATACGTATTCAGCTAAATTTAAGGGCAAATAAGAGATTGAACATCCTATATCTCAGGGAGACGAGCGAGTTTCTGTTTCAGTTTATGTTTCAGTTTCCGTTTTAATTTAAATTTATTTCTGTATATATTTTTTTAATCGAAATGAAAAGTTGAGTGCATAAAACCTATGTTATGCAAAACGTTAAGCTAGCCTGAGCCGAAAACGAGGGCGGATATAAAATCGAGGATAAAGTGGGTTTTATGCCCGAGCTATACACTCAACTTTATGCCCTCGTTGTACAATCTACTATTTATTGACATTGCATCCATAGATTTTTAATTTTGACAAAAAAAAACTTAAACTGTAATTAATCATAATCATAATCAGTTTATTGGTAGATAATAAATATTACAGGTCGAACAGAAATTAAATAAAAATAATAAATTATCATTGATAGATAATAATTAATGTCACAATTGATTATTAATTTTTTATATAATAAATACAAGCCAAAATAACAAATATGTTTAGTAAGTATAAATCTAATTATTAAGTGATTCAATTCGATTTTATCTCAAAACATTTTCTTTAATCGACTTTATAATTTTATAAATATTATTTAGCAAATAATAAACGCAGCTCCGTATCCAACGTTCGATGGTGAAACCAAGGTAATATTGAAGACTTCATTCTCACGAATGGTGTCGTCTCGGGTGAAGGGGACGAGTTTAGGTTTTGTGTCACATATCTTGCCGAATTCTGTGGTTTCTGTAAGATAAAAAAAAATAAGTAAGTTAATTTTTTTTTTTTTTAAAACAATTGTTTTTTTTCGTCTTAGGGGGAAACTCGGCCAATGGACCAGTTGCCCCTTTAAAACGTTAGTGGTCGATTCGTCCACGTGTGATACTCGGCCTAGGAATTTTAGCACTGGACGCGTGATTGGTCAAACTACATCTATACAAACGTAAGTAAGTTAGTAATTAAGGTAAGTAAATAAATGGTGTAGTTAAGGCTTATCCTCACCTCCGCTTATTTTGATGTAAAACGGCGTGTAAAACTGTTCTTGTATGATGCGGGGTGTAGACTGTTCTTCTTTCGGACTCCAGTCTTCGACGTTATTCAAAAAGTATTCACCTTGCGTTTTGCCTGGCAGCCCAAAAACATCTGTAACGAGGAATTGTGAAATAAATAAACAAGAAACTCCAACTTAAGCTCCTAAAATAATTAAAAATAATTGTCAAACAATTGTAATTGTAATATTTTTAAAGTTTTTGTAAACACACTTACCTATTATACTAAAATTTAAATATCCGAATGTTTGCATTCATGCATGTATGTCAGTCCTTCACGCTTAAAAAGCTCATCAGATTTGAATGAAATTCGGTATGGAGGTAGCTTATACCGCATTATCATTTAAGCTATTCTTTTTCTTGATAAATGTAAAGCTTATTATAATGGATTAATTTATAAACTAATCATGTAGCAGACAGACGGACGGACAAACAACTTTCAGACAACGTAAGGTCTTTTGATTTATGAAGTACGAGTAAATCGGTTTCGCTTTTTTGTAAGCGATACCGATTTACTCGTCCATATTTTTAATGACCCTATATTCTATTGAGGGTTGTTTTCAAATAAATTTTATGCAAAAGAAAATAATAAGGCAAGTGCGATTGTATGAAATCGATCTCCAATGAGCTATTAATTGTCATAACGCTGTAACTCATTACCCGCGTCTGTTTTTCCGAAAAAGTACAACCCAGGCTTGTTCAAAAATAGAGTGAATAGGTTTTTCCTAGTCAAGCGTGCTACTTCTTCGACCACATCGTCGCTTCCCATCAGGCGAGATTGTGGTCAAACACATACCTAGTCCGATATAAAAAAAAAATTGGTTGTCTATAAAGTCGGTTTACGGACGATAGTTTGCATACTGTTCTCGCTCCGATCGTAACGTTACAATGAGCGTAACGGGACACTTTTTCGTGCGTGCACCTGGCGATCATCGGTTTTAGACGTCGTCTCGTCAAAAAAATCTATACACAATAAACATGTGACTAGGTATAGCTGCCCTCTCAGTCCCCCGCGCCGTCATATCCCCCGCGCCTCTGTACCGCGCAGGCGAGGACTGAGATAAACGGTTTGGCAATAGTTATTCTGTGACGACTTACAGTAGCGATTGTAGACAAAGTTGGGGAGATGCCATTTTACGTCTGATCTGAATTGATATCCTCGAGCCGCGAATTTCAACTCGATCGGAGTTCCGGTGTATTTCAGTGGAATACGAAATTCTTCGTTCGACTTAAGAGGCACATACGTGCAACCTGAAAGCAAAGAATATAGTATAAATATAGAATATAATATAGAATATAGCATTTAAGGCAATACAAGTTGAATACAATGTTACAGAGGCCTAAAGAAAATAAAAACCTTAAAGACTAACATACATTATAAAAAAAAACATTAACTTCATTGACACGTTAAAAAAAACAAAGAATAAAAAATAATCTAATCTTAGCATAAATTAAAAAGTCTGGCCAGCAATCAAGGCCGTACATTCCGTTTTTTAGCAATTTCAGCGATATTTGAACATCCAATTCGTCCATCAACATGTATAAGCCTTATTCTGGTGATGGAGTAAACCTTTAAAAGCTGAACAATTCCTCGTGGCCTGGAGTACTGGTTCCGGGACGTTGATCCCCTCTCTCTCCTGACCCTTCGCTCCAACGGCTGTGGCTCACCATTTCCTTCCCTGGGCTCGTTTGCAAAGTTTATCTGATCCCTAAATCTGAAAACCAACGAAACCTGAGGCTTCTAGTCGGCTCTTACGAAAGGCAGCGGATTTATCATCTTTGCCACTGGAGCAGTTGTGCCAGCCGCCCAGAGCCTCGCTCCGTTATTTTAAGGAGCTGGGTTAGCTTGGGTAACCGCTGGCAAGGGTTCTGAAACGCACAATGCACCCAGTGCGGGACTTATCGCCCCATTCCGAATAAGGATAAGAAGGCAGCGGATATCAAACCCTTATTCCTCCCCCCCTCCCTCGACCCCGGCTCCAGGGTAATGCACGTACCAGTTTGGTCAATCATATACTGGTCCAGGTCGTCCTTTTCAGGCCTATGCCATGGTCGCCAAATTTCCGGAGTTACCGTCTCTGGCACTTCAACACAAAGGTTTGCTGCAAAACGAAAACACAAGGTAGAGATAAATATTCCAATAGCAGTAGGTATGATTACACATATTGATATTATTCATGAATTTGTTTTGCGCAAGAAATTAATAATAAATACATTGACTTATTATTTACCAAATACCCATTCATTAAAAAAAGTCAGAGGGCTTTCAGCAAATGCAGCGTGAATAATATTTCCTCTTAAATTATATATAAGGTTTAATTTCTAATTTATACGGGATTAAAAGTAGCCAGGATATAAGCTACCTAACTACCTATTAAGCCGTTTTTGCGTGATAGGGTTACAAAATCCTAATCATAAAAAATAATGCTGTGGCAGGTTACCCTTTTTTTTGGTAAGTGATAACATTTTTGTTTAAATAGGTAGTTAAATTTTTATAAACTCAAGAGAAAAAAATGGAACAATGTAGGTTAAATAATAAAAAAAATGGGACAATGTAGGTTAAATAATAAAAAAATAAAAACAAAAAAAACTCACCCTCGGCAAACGCATACGCAAAGAGCGCAAGAAATGCAATTGCAAAAATTGAATTCATGTTGTCTTGAAGAGTTGCTACTGCTCTTCTGTGCTTACCGCTCGCTGACAAATGATGCTCTTTGGACATCGGAGTACCCATTTATAGGAGTGCAGTAGCTACCTATCGCACAGAACACCTCGTGCCTCGCTGATAGCACATTGAGATAGCACACAGTGCCACACACCGATGTCAAAGGTCTGAGAAACTTATTTACTTTTTTACATCGCGTTTAAGTCTATTTTTGAACACTAACTCGGACATTAATCGACGATAAGGTCAAAGATGAAACATATAAATTAGAAGATACCGTCAATCTGACCTTGACCAGTCTAAAATTGTATTCCTAAGGAAAAAAAGAAGCCGGCAGGGTTTTTAAGCAATTGAGTCACGAGATGAGCAAATTTCTCGCCCGATATTAAACGTCACGCTTACTTGTAACAGGTCTCCGCCACCCAGAATTTCTGGCTGTTAGATTCTCTAGCTGTATGAATCAGAAGATACAAAACGTTTTGTACGAATCTAAAGGAAATCAGTGAATGATATTTACAACCATTTTTGGAAGCGAACCCGAAGGCCGAGCCTCGGTATAGAGTCCCGACCCTTCGAGGCTGAAAGTCCAGCTGCAGTGCTCCCAGTATGGAGTCCGTATCAGCTAGTGAAGAGATAGATTATCATTCATCATCATCATTCTCAACCTGTAATCTTCCCACTGCTGGGATACAGGTCTGCCCTCGAAGGGCGATTAGGCCATATTCCACCATGCTGGGTGCATAAGTGCGGGAGTGGTGGATTCACATACGCCATTGAATTTCTTCTCCGGATTTTCACCGAAAAGCCAGTGTTATGTAAATTTGGTCGGTTTTACCCTGGATTAACACAACACAAGCTACTACTTTTAATCCCACAGCAATGCACTATTCTTGTATGATAGTTAAATGGATAAACTCTGTATCTATTGTTTACACCAGAAATTACAAACAAGAAGATTAACAAGAAGAACAACAAGAAGAAGACAAACCCAATAGGGGTTTTAAAGTTAAAAATATACCTACTGCCTGATAAGTAAATAAAAAAATGACAAAGAACAAAAATTAGAAGAAACAAGAAGGAAAGCAGGTGAAATCGCAGGGCGCAGCTAGAAGCTTTAATTAAAAAACTACCTACTGACAATCAACTACCTACTTAAAAAAAAATATTCCTAACCCCGGCGGTTTCACACGCTGTTTTTTTTTTACTTATAAACCTTTCCTGAACTTCCACAAATATATATCAAGATCAAAATTAGCAAAATCGGTCCAACCATTCTCGAGTTTTAGGCAGACAAACGAACAGCGATTTTTTTTTTTAAATATATAAAGAAAAGAAGAAGATAACAAGTAATTAAGCTTTATCTATGGAAAATCCAACTTTTTTGTATTGGCTCCTGCCCTGATTGATCTTGGGAAGTTTAGCGGTAAAACCTTGTTGTTACTAAAAGCTATCTGTTCTGTGGAATTCCAATGAAATGACCAATGAGACGTCCTAATGTCACTATCGATAAGAACGTGAACTTATAAATTGGTGTTTTGAATTACAAATCCGCATTTACGTTTCGATAGCGATACACAATTTATTAAACAATCTCAAAACAAATACAACATGAAACTTTTCTCCGAGTGTGTATTTCTTGGAGTTATTGTGAGCACATTTACTGTCGGTAAAGAAATCCCGACTGCGAGTACTACCGAAGAACCAATTACAACTACTAAACTTGCTACTACCGACGCGCCATGTACTTGTGCTTGTACTACTAAATCTGTTACAGCCACTCCTATCGTCACCACACGTCAGTAACACAATACGAAGAGAAAACATACATAAAACCTAGAAAAAGGGTATGTTAAACCGAAAAGCTCGTAGTACCCATCATTATGAACAACTTTTACTATGGGACCAAACCGGAATTCGCGAAAAGAATCAGCTGCTCCATACATTTTGACGAGTGCCGTTGTCATTCTTCTATGGAACAGCTGATTTTTTTCGCGAATTCCGGCTGGGGGCCGTAGTAAAAGTTGTTCATAATGCTGAAGTACTATGAGTCCTTTTCGGCTTAGCGTACCCTTTTTGCATTTCTCTGCTAATGTGGTCTGATTGATTTTAGATCGATGGATTGCAAGCATGTGCACCTACCCCACAGACTCCGGAACTGTCTGCCCGGAGGAAACTGTGCCAGTAACTCGCACTAGGTAAGAATGTGCAGCTAAGCTTGCTTGCTTTTGTGTAATAATTTATTGAATCAGGCGTTACTTCGCGGAAGTTCATCTTCAAATAACTGTTTTCAAGTGTATTTTTAGTGTATTTCCGCGTTCAAATCGCGTCGGGTACCACACTTATGATTCTGCGAAATTCTATCAATATCGGTCGGTACCTAAATGGCACTGCAGCAAATTTCCTCCTTTTTGAGGGAAATACCTACCCTCCAAACCTCCAATCAAAAAATCCCGACGACACAAAAATTCTATGAAATAGTTGAACTGTAATATACCTTTAAGTACCAAGTTTCGTCGGGCTTTGGTGAGAAATGCGACCTGTACCAACACACAAACAAACAAACATCCGGACAGGTGAAAGCAAATTTGGCCAGTCGCTGCAGGGACGTTTCGCTCGCTCGGGCAAATTTATTTTTTTATAGAAGTACTAGCTGACTCGACAGACGTTGTCCTGTCAAAAGCCATTGCGTAACTATAGCAACCGTAGTATGTTGATGCTAACTTGTCAATTTATAGTAAAAATTATCAGTATATATATAATTTGCAATAAATTAAAATTGCGACTATAATTTGAGATTTAAACTATCCTATCTCTCAAGTTGGATCGAACTGCACATGGTGTGCGAATTTTATTATAATCGGTTAAGTGGTTTAGGAGTCCATTGAGGACAAACATTGTGACACGAGATTTATATATATTAAGATACCTAACCATGTAGGTATAGGTACCTACACACTACTTTTACTTACTGCTACTTATCCTTTTGCTATTTTATCGTAGATATTATTTTCACCATTCTCAGGTACTCATATAATAGAAGAGAAAGGGTCTGTCTGCCGTTTTCATACAACGGTTGTGAAGGCAACGCCAACAACTTCGACACCTTCGCCGAGTGCAGCAAGACTTGCGAAGTGTAATAGATAGAACTAGACGCACTTCTACGAAGCCGCGCTTTCGACGGTTCCGGGCATAACCACGTCACGCCACGTCATCTTGTTCGCGCCACGTCGCTACATCGGCTTTTCGTGTGATTTATTTGACATTATTGACATCTATTCGAATTAGAAAACCTACCTATAATAGTATTTTAAATGAAAAATGCCTGTTTTTATTCAAACACTAAATATAGTATTAACTTTTCCGTTAATTACAATTAAGTAGGTAAGTACATTATATTAATAAGTACTTAGTACATCATCATCTGCCTACCCTTTATCCCACTTACGTGGGGTCGGTACTGTATGTACACTTCTTCCATTTATCTCTATCATTCGTCATATCCGAATACACTCCCTTCTTTTTCATATCATCTTTCACACAGTTCATCCATACATTCTTAGGTCGTCCTCTACACTGCCGTCCACTATCTATAATGCCGTTAAGCCTCAAAACCAAGTTTGGAGATATCAGCAAAAAACGCGGGAGATGTTTAAAATGAATGCTACTTGATAACCATAAACTTTATACGAGACTTCCTGATATAGAAATACATGTTTTTTATAGTACTTTCTAATAAATGTACTTTAAAATAAATACACTTGTTTATTTAAATGTAAAATACATTTTTTGCTTTATAGCTGTGCTTTAAATTTTGATAAAAGTGAAAACCAAACGCTAAAATGCAGTTAAGTTCACCGTAACGGCATTTTAGCTTAGTGTTTTTAGGTAACTGACTATTGAAATTTATGTTTCATAAAATTAACTTAAATTACGTAACTAAAATGCCGTTAATGTATTTTAGCCACATTCTTAACAAGCATTAAGGATAACTTATGTAAAAAAAAATATTTATGCCGTTAATTACATTCAAATACTTATCTTTAAAGCAGTTAAACATAAAACATCTGGGACATAGCCACTATTTAGTTAAGCATTTACTACTATTAATTGAGAATACCATTTCAAAATAAGCTAACTTGAAAATTACAACTACAATTATCTAACATAAAAGATATGTTTATTATTGAATTTTGCAATTCTAGTTAAAAAGAATGTAATATATACATACCCATAATATTCGGTTCTTGCTGTATATTAAAGAATAAATAAATATAATAATAAATAAATTAATTAATAAACCTTACAAATAATTTGGGGATTGGTTTAGTAATATTCTAACTCTTATCAGACTTTTTAAAATATGGCTTTGAAATCCTTATCAAGTAAGTTTACAAAACAAAAGTATACACACAATAAATCGCTCTTACATTACCTACAATTATAAACAGTTCAAGTGCTTCTTGTTTTCCTCGAGGTCTACCGCCTGCGCCCACACGCTTGAGGCATACATGATGATGGGTTCCACCACTGCGACGTAGATGGTTCTCGTGATCGCGCTCTTTAGACCCCAGGTCACTTTCGCCGCACGTGCAATCTGTTTGGAGATATCCGCCACCTTTTTACACTGGGCTTTCACGTGTCCTTTGAAATTGTGCCTACAGTCGATCAATAGGCCAATTGACTTCTTCGACGAGATTAAGCTGAATGCCAGACATGACCAGGTTTAGGGGCATCGCATTAGTCTTCTGCGCTGCAAAGTTGAGCTTGTTACGTTTTCCCCATTTCACGATCATGTCCAACGTGTTGTTGGCCTGCTGCTCGATGATGTTTGACTGTGAACACGAGAACGACGTCATCCGCGAAGGCTTGAGCACTACTCCCTCTGCTTCCAGCAGTCGCAGCAGCGAGTCTAGGATTACGTTCCAGAAGGTGGGTTCGCCGATAGATCCTTGGACACACCCTTTGGTAGTTTCGCTCTCGTGTGCTGCTCCTGCATAGTTGACTTTGACTTTTCGGTCATTGAGGTATGAGTTTACCATCTCGTAGAGGTTTTTTGGGCACCTCTTCTTCGCTAGATTGTCTTTTAGGGCGAGCCAACATGCATTGTCAAATGCGCCCTCTATATCCAGGGAGACTAGGAGTACGATGTTTTTGCTGTTTACTCCTTTTTTAATGTGCTCTACCAGGTCATAGAGGGTGTCTTCGGTTCCTCGTTGGGGCATGAAACCGTACTGTTTCTGACTGATGGTCGGGAGGAGATGCCATTGGAGTCGGTTTACCAAAAGTTTTTTCCAGGGACGGACAGGAGACCTATAGGACGGTATGACTTCGGATGTGTGTAATCTGTTTTACCGGGTTTGCGTAGGATAATCACGTGCGCTGCTTTCCACTGCTTGGGGAAGTACCTCAGCAACAAGCATTTGTTTGCTATCGCTAAGAAGATTTCCCGTTCGCTTCAGATGGCTGCAGCGCAGATGTCAACGGTGAGCCCGTCGGTTCCGGGTGCTTTTTTCGGGTTTGATGAAGTAATGAGTAAAATCATGAAGTAAAACGACAATAGCAAATATCAATAACACACTGGCGAAGATCTTAAATAAATTACTGCGTTGAAACCAGTGTTTATCTTGCAGAATAAAACGATAGACTCGCCATTACAAAGTAACAATAAAACCAGACATCTTTTTTGACGATTAACGCGGGAGTCACAAGCCTACCACTAACTAGATAATGATTATCAGATCTAGTTCTTTGTTCTACGGTGATAATATTAGTGTAACAAAAAAAAAATAAAGCGCGGGGTGATGGCAGATAACGGCGTTTTAATTAAGGAATGCTGCTTAACGTTTTTTAAGTTGAGGAAATATATAAAAAAATATACATTTTAATTTTCGAATTTCTTTTGACGACTTGCAAGTGTAGTAAATTGTATAATGGAATAAGGTGAATCCTTATCTAAAAAACGGTTAAGCGACCTTAACGTCTTTTATTCGAAGGTTTTTCTTGTAACTGTGTTTTAGTTAAGGAATTTTTCAATAAATTAAAACACACACC
Organism: Alcis repandata; assembly: GCA_949125135.1. Classification (NCBI taxonomy): domain Eukaryota; kingdom Metazoa; phylum Arthropoda; class Insecta; order Lepidoptera; family Geometridae; genus Alcis; species Alcis repandata. Next base: position 6,927,234 of record OX421250.1, on the reverse strand, counting down.
TCAACTTAAAAGTAATTAAAGTACTATAGCCGTGTTTTAGCATACAAAACACAATAAACGGCTTTATAGGTAAGCAATTATTTGATATTTTAATACATATTTATGTCGTTATGGGATTATAGCGGCTAGTTAGTTAGGTAATGTTATATGACGACTTTATAGACGTGTAATGTTGAAAAGAAATGTCATGTAGCGGCGTTTGTGCTATTTGTATCTTAGGACCTATGACAGATAGGAACACGTTTGTTAGACAGGTAGATAGAGAATTTTAAACTCTATCCTATCATGTTTAAAAGTAAAAATCGACCCCCTGTGGCTTAACGGCATTATAGTTAGTGGACGGCAGTACAGCTATACCTACCTACCCATTCACACTCAAGTTCATCGTCTTTTTTGTGATGTGGTCCTCCTCTCTTGGCATAATATGCCCGTACCACGATAGACGATTAAGTATTTAGTACCTACATCTAAATTGCAAATATTTTTTTATATCATATTTTAATAACCTGTTTATATTTTTTAAAGTTACTTTTAGTACTCATCATGAAACACTTTTACTATGGGAATAACCCTGAAATCGAGAAAAATCAGCTGTTTCATATAGTTTGTCGAGGGTCATTGATATTTTTCTGTGGAACTGCTATTTTTTTTCTTCTCAATTTCAAGGTTGGCCTCATGGTATTATTACTTAGATAAAGGTGGTTCATAATGAGTAGGTAAGTACTTTATATGTAGCTTATAATTATAATAATACTAGCGGCCTGTCCCAGCTTCGCACGGGTAGACACTATAAATTGAGATGTGAGCTATCATATCTGTTAAGTTAGATCGAACTGCACACGGTGTGCAAATTTGATTGAAATCGGTTATGTAGTTTAGGAGTCTATAGCGGACAAACAATTAATGTGACACGTAATTTATATTTATTAAGATAATTACTAGGCAGACAGTACCTACTTAAACCTATAGCGGTTAGTGTATGAAGTTTTTACCTGCGGTTAATAAGCAGAAAACTAAAATGCTTTGCATTAAAAACATCAGCAGACAACTTTAACCTACTTCAAAGTTTATGGTCTTACAATAGCCGTGATTTAAATGACTTTAAACAGTTTTATCACTCGCGGATTTAGTTTGCCACCAGTAGGCTATTCAAAATTTTCCAATAGTCTCTTCAGGGCGTCAAGGCTAATAATGTTTTTTTAAGTCAATGCTTCAGGGCACAGATGTATGAACCTGAAACCTGTGCTTCAGGCCACCGCCATGCGCCAGTGCTTGTTTAGCTATTAAATAAAAAAATAATATTAGCGGCAAAATGCACAAACCGTGTCGACCTGCACTGAATTAAGAGCACATATTTTTTTCAGTCAAATTCAGACATCTAATGAAGTAATGAATACTAACAAAACTACTACTAAATTAATCTCTGTAGTCTCAATTTTATCCATTTTATTCACAAATAAAAAAGTACCAAATGCAAAAAAATAATTTACCTAATAACTGTATAACTGTGTAACACTGTTTCACTAAGGCCAAATAATAAAAAAAAACATTTGCAGTCAGTGACTGTCACTTCTGTCATTAAATGTCATGTTAGTGTCAGACGTCAAATCTAAAACTCAAAAATTGTTCGCAAAAAAATAAAACGGTATCAAGGAAGGCGAAAAACGTGCTTTTCCTGGATTTTCCTGCGTGTTTCATCGTATAAAATTACTTCCAAATAACTTCCTATTCTATAAAAGGTGAGTTTACATTTGCAAAGCTTATCATTCAAAATCCCATCAACCCAAGATCATCCATACTTACAGGTTATTTTATAGTTGTAATTTATCACCCGGTAGAGAGCGACGCATATTGAGTAAAATGCGTGGTTTAAGCGCGGGTGTACAGTATTTCGGTAAATAAATGATAGCGGATAACTATTTATGCCGTTATCATGATAATTTGACCTTCGAAGATACTATTCCTTGATGCTAGTTTACCTACAAATGCACTTTCATCTTCGTCTTTCGATGTAGGTAATGTATTGTACCTCCATTGTTTTGTTCTGACAGAAAGATATCCATACTATTTTAACTTACAAAAACGTAGCCAAAGCTCAGTCTAGTTATAGTCGTCACAAAATAAGAGGCCCGTTTGGACACTTGAGAAAGACCGTAGAATGTAACTTGGAACGCTTTTCGCGCATACTTTATGGTAGCATGTAATGTCAAATTATAACGAAACTCTCAAAAACAGTTACGTTCTCAGTCTTCTTTTTTCAAATATTAGTGTTGTAACTTGTAACCAATTAATTATTGAATTGACGATAGCTCAACTGACGATTTTGGCTCATCATCCGAAGAAAATTATTGAATGAAGATTCAATCACTTTCGTTTTTTCTTGTTTATTTGTGATTGAATTAATGTTATTGTAACTAAAAATATTAAATTAAAGACAAATTGACCTCTTGCACCATTTCATATCATTTTAATATACCTATAATATTCAAGTTTAAGTTAAATTTTCGAATCGTAACCTTAATCCAGTGTATTATACTTTACAATTAGGGATTGCAGTACCGGTACTGTGGAGAGAATTTGATTTCCCGGTACTGAGGCAACCCAGTACCGGGAATTCACGGGAATTCCCGGGAAATTTGAAAATATTTTTTTTTACTGAATTTTAATTAAAATGAAGTAACGTAATGTAGTAACATTCATACTATTTGCTAATTTATTTTAATCAAAAATCCTTTTCAATTGTGTTAATATCACTAATTCTTATCCAAAAATATTGATTTTTACTTTTTAGGTTGGATTATAGACACATACGTCCTTGTATTTACTCTTTTAATTTCGATTATTTCTTTTAATTTGTTGATTTAAGAATACAATTGCATTTCAGAGTTTTAAAATGCTACGAAATCATGATGTGAACATAGCCCAGATGATATTTCGGCCATAGATCAGATTAGATGTTTTTTTTTTTTTTATAGGTCTGAATATGCCTTGGAGTTATCTCCTGAGTCGAAATGCCTCTTTTGTCTCTTTCTCGAGAACTGTAAGGCGCCAAAGTCGTGGAGACATCTTAAAGTGCAACTTGTGCCAAAAAAAAATTGTGCCTACCGTGCTTACTACCGGCATACTCGGTCATGTCAAATCACTCTGGAAGATTATAGAACATGTCTTCAACACATGTCATGTCTTCGGCTAATGACCTTCTTAGTGAGTGGCAATATGGGTTTCGGTCTGATGGCGATCTTTTAGCAATGAATTTTCAGCAATGAACTTAATATTGGCTTATTTTTTTAAGTTATAGTAAGAGTATCGACAGTACCGAAATTTCCCGAATTTCCCGGGAAAAAAAAACTCAGTACCGGTACTGCGTCAAGAGTCAATTTCCCGGGAAATACCGGGAATTCCAGTACCGATATTTCCCGGGAGCATTCCCTATTTACAATACAAAATCAAATCGATCAAATACTCATACAAACTTGAATTGATTTATCGTGAGTATCGAGTCGTATGGTTACATCACTAGTTACGTCGCAATGACAAACGTCCAAACGGGCTTCTTATTTTGTGACGACTATAACAGAATCTAGTAGATACACACACTACACACACTCACACAGTCACACACTTATGAGTCAAAATTTGAGCTATAGTTAACTAATCTATGTTGACTCCTACAATCAATTTCCAACTGTGCGTAAACGTAAACGTCGTAGTCGTTAGTCATATGTTTCTATCTGATTTTATTCTTATCGATATGCACCTATAACCATCTTACACACATCACTATGTGCTCCATAAAACCCACAAGTGCGAGCGAGATAGACAGAGAAATGATTTATGGCTGCATGACTCGGTTGGTAACGCGGTGACTATAGGCACTATTATATTTAACGGCAGTTCCAAATATGCCAATACATTCTAGCACCCTGTAAAAGTGCCTGTCTTAAATCACCCATTAACCCCTTTGACACATTTCATCGAAATGAATTCAGCCGCCATCAAGTGTAACAAACAGACTGAACAAAAGACAATGTTATGTTCGTATTTCATACTAACCCTGATTCAAAACAAATTAGAATTATTAATTTCTAGGTCAAGTTTATTAGCAGTATTACTTAAAAATTATATTTATCATGATTTTTCGCCAAAAATAGCAAAATCATGAAGGACAGTTTAGTACTATTATACTTGTATGCGATTCTGTATTTAATTAACATGTGCAAAAGAAGAGCTACATTTGATGTCTCATTTCCTCTCACGTTAGAAAGAGACAAACAACTGTTATGTCGCTTTTAAGGCCTCTTCACACTGTGCTATAGAGTATTGTTTAAAATCTTTGCCGTTTCTGCCTTTTTATAATTTTGTTTTACCGGTATACGTAAATACAATATGTGCGTGTTTTTCCTACTCTAATTGATAATTTTTGCACAAATTTCGATGTTTATCAAATGCTGTTTTGTTGATTTAATGTCTTGAATACATTTTGGTTTTAACTATAATGAGTTTGACAAAAAGTTTTTTTTTTCTTTGCCTATTGCTTCCTACTGCTGGGCCAAGGCCTCAATAAATAAATAAGTAATAACTGTCAAAGGCTTATACCCCTGTTTGCAATGTAGACTTTTTTACTGTTGATTTTCACTAATAAGAACAACAACAACAAAAAGCCCCCATAGGATAATCATGATCATGAAAAAATCCCATGCCCATACAACATACATGACATACATTTTGTATGAAATTTCATTTTCGAGGCAGTGCTAGGTTTACTATTATTGTTATATTATAGCATAATCTGAATGGGATCTAACATCATACACATTCATTTAGCTCTTCAGAATAGCATCTAATTCACAAATATTTTGCACACTCAAATCTATAACTCAGAAGTATAAAATATTACGTTGTTTGGTTTTCCGATGCAGTATTTATTAGACAGTATTGAAAGGAAGTCAGTTTTATTTCTATTTTGTATATATTTTTTATTTATACATACTTGTGATATATTTTGTGATAAGTTACATTATTAGTTTAGAAAAAGTTGTTGCTATCTTTTTAGTTTCATTAAGAAGTGAAAAATATTTTTTATTTTTAATTATTTATAAGTGAATATGCCACATACACATATTGATGATGTATGTGATCTCTACTTTTTACCTTTTTTCTGTGACTAACCCTGAAATTGTGAAAAAAATCTGCTAATTCTAAGTGGGGGTGATTCCACCTGCACCAATGTCTCGCTTGGGGTGTTTTGTACATTGCCCCGCAACTGCCAGCCCCAATACAACCCAGCCAAGCTCCCTAAAATAACACAGCCTATGAAAAATATGTATGACACTCGACCAAATGTATAGAACAGCTGGTTTTTATTGCGATAACAGGATTGATCCCATAGTAAAAGTTGTTCATAATGATGAGTACTATCCCTCTCCTTTTATCCTTGTTCAGGGTTAGAATGAAAGGTTATGCTAAGCCGAAAACAGCTCATAGTACTCATCATTATGAAAAACTTTTACTATGGGACCAACCCAGAAATTGAGAAAGAAAATCAGCTGTTCCATACATTTTGTCGAGTGTCATTGACATTTTTCTGTGGAACAGCTGATTTTTTTTTTCTATTTCACGGTTGGACCTATAATAATAGTTGTTCATAATGATAAGTACTATGAGCTGTTTTCACTAACCTTACCCTTTCCTTATAAAATCCTAGCTGGAAGATTCCCAGATCTGTTAAAATAAAATATTAAATAAACCTAAGTGATTTATAGCTCTATTTTAAATATCTTTGTGCTGAATATTTTGGATGCCCTCATTCTAGATGTCAGGTCGCGAGGGTGGCAAGAAGAAGCCGCTGAAGGCCCCGAAGAAGGAGTCCAAGGAGATGGACGAGGACGACTTGGCCCACAAGCAGAAGATGAAAGAACAGCAGAAGGCGCTGCAGGTAATCTATCTATCTATTCGTTTTTAACTTTGCTTCCACCGTTTTTTTCCGAAATTCGAGGCTTTATTGGTTATACATTTATGATTCAAAGTATTGTCCATCGCTGGCCACTACTTTGAGTCTTGATCAAGTAATGCTTCCAATATTGTGAATGACAATAAAACAGGCACACGAAATTGCTAAATTCTCGTACACTTCAACCCACGGCGACGACATGTTTGATCGAGAGTTGACACAGAACTGGGCAATTTGACACGCGATCATGACTATTGTGAAAATACGGATACGAAGCAAACTGAGGCGTCCACAACTTGATACAGGGCTTGATACGTGATACTCTGATACGGATACGGTGATTGGTTCGGGCAAATTATACATATCTGGAATTCTGGACCCACCTTATGGCAGTGGGACACTGTAGGTTGAATAAAAAATGTGTCAATGGTCAAAATACAAATTTTTTATTTTTACATTTTTCAGGACGCGAAAGCTAAGGCGACTCAGAAGGGCCCTTTGACGCAAGGTGGCATAAAAAAGTCTGGCAAAAAGTGACAAATCAAATATAACCTCAAAACTAATTTACACTTAAAATATAAAATTAAGTAAGTCGTAAGATCTTGTTGGATAGACTTTGGCTGCCTTTTTTAGTCTTTAAAGTATTTATGTTACATTAACTTTCTATACTATAATATACGCCAATACATATTTCTACTCCAAAACTATGCATTTATCTGTAATAACGTGTATACATTTGGTATTGAAATAAATTGTAATTACAATATTTATTGGCTTGTTTTAATAATGGCTGAATGCTAAATATCTTATATAAACCATGTGACGAAAAAAAGTTCGTGTTTACTAAATGAAATGTCATTGTCATAATTGTTTTTGTTAAATTTCGCGCCGTTTTGTTGAAAATTAATTACGAATTTTGTTGGAAAATAAAAATATTTGTTACTATTGAGCAACGCAACGCAACGCTCGACGGAAGTGCATATCGAACTGAAATTAAAGTTTGCACAAGTATTATTGGATATTGGTAAGTTTGAGTTGAGTTTCTGTTCAGTGTTTTGTAAAACGCAAATGAAAATGCTGTGAAGTTGATTATTTGTCGTTTATGCTACTTTATAGGTACCTATTCAAACTGACCAAAGAAGGCCTAATAGGCAGGTAAACACATAATTAATCCTATTGCATAGACTAGGTAGGTAACTAATTTAGTTATGAATAATGATTAAGTAAGTATAGCTTATAATATCATGATGTTAGACCAAAAGGATACCTCTTTAGCGAAGAGGCGGCAAGGTAAGTAAGTAATACAATCTAATTTACAGAGTGAGGGAGTGACCATAATAATTATTTTTTAAGGCAATACTACCCGATTGAAATACATATTATAGTTAAGTATATTCATACAGCAATTGCCACTTGCATGCATTTTACTAAAGTTGGTCATACTAATTAGGTAGGTTACTATCATGTCTGCTGTGAGTCTGGGTGTTAGTTGTCCTTGTCTTTGTGTGTGTTACACGGCATCCCCGACACAGGGTGTCCTAGTGGGGAGCTTTGAGTGTGAAATGTTAAGAACAAAACAACAACAGAGTTGTTTCTCATCAACACCACAGCAAATGTGCCAGCAGCCCCATGCCTCGCTGCCAGGAACTCAACACTCTACACCAATTAAGTAGATTTAGTGGTTTCCTACATATACTAAGTGACTTTACTTACTTATACAGGGTTTTAAGGAAAGGGTATGCTGAATGTGGAAGGGCCCATAGCATCATTCGTCATCATTCTTTGCGGCTCAGCATACCCCTTCTTTATAACCCTGTATACTAGTGTTCCCAAGCCTCGCTGCCACTGGTAGCTGTCACAAAATAAATGCAATGTCTTCTACAGTTGAACCAATTGGTTACTGCATATATCATATGATATTTACTTATATAACAACAACAGTACTAATTTCTATCATAATCATAATTTATATTTTTTCAGTTTGTACTAAAAGACTTTTATCAAAAATGAATAAGTTAGGAAACTTCATTTATCAACTGCGAAAACCGAGACACAAGTCTAATGACAATGAAAATATTTCACTAAAAGAATTGGGAGAAACTGCTGATAGTAATATTGATCAAAATAATGAAAACAATGAACACGTTGACGATTTTACCAAAGCTGCTGTTCTTCTAAGTAATGATAGTATAGAAGTAAGTGTTGTCACAGAAAGTAATGGTCTTCCAAATAAAGGTAATGTCGAAAATCAGTCAACCGGAAAAGATAAAGTTCTTCAAAGTACTGATAATAAAGAAGTTATCAAGCAAACTATTGAATGCAAAGGTATAAAGATTATCAAAATACTAAACAAAACAAAATCAAACGCTTGCAAAAATGTGACTATTCATGCAGCTAATGAAGTAAAAAATATATCAAATGACGAAATTTCGGCAGATTTGCTAAAGCAGCTATGTAATAATACAAATTTGATTGTCACAAAAGTTGATGCAGGAGATAAATCAACAGATATGAATTTGATCACTTCAGAAAACAAAATCGAAGGTAACATAGACCAAATAAAAGATGAAATTAAAAATACACACACAGCTGAAGCTATTTTTCCTGATTTAGCAAAATTGTTAGATACAACACATGTGAAACTCTCAAATCACACAGATTCAGCTACAATACAAAATGAAGCTAATCAAAACAGACACGCTAATACGGTTGATTCGATAAATTCAAATGATTCTCCTGAAATACAAAATGCAAATGATCAAACCACAACATGCCTGAAAGAATTTGACAAAGTTTTAGCAGAAGTGCAAGAAAAGGATTATTCTGATAACGCAGAAGCTCTTTCACTAGGTATAGATGATATTATTCTAGATGAAGAACTAGACATAGACAATGATATATTAAATATCGATGATATATTTGATGATGCAAATTTAGATGCGGATAGTACTTATTACTTCCAAGAAATTAAGCATATTCCAAATATTGACGAAAACAACTTTACTGCTACTGAACATTCAGTACAATTAGAAACAACAGAAATAAATATTGAAATAACCTCTATAAATGAAACAGAAGACTTTGATGTAATTTCTATAAGTTCAGATGACAACTTACATATAAACGAAACTAATTCTATAACTGTAGAAAATATAAAAAAGAATGGCACAGAAAATAATGAAAAAGAATTTAAAACAATTTTAAAATTAGATCAAAACAACGAATTCCTTCTACAAGACAATAACGCTAATAAAAGTAAGGAATTAAAAAGTACTGAAGAAACTAAAGCTTCCGAAGTAACCATAAGTCCCAAAGATACTAAAAATTGTACCGGAATTAAACGTCCAAAAGAGATAAAGAATTCTGAACAAACCGAAGAATCCGAAGAAAAAACATCCCAAGGTTTCTTTGATACAATTTCTATTAGTTCAAGTGAAGATATAGAAACTATTTCAATAGCATCGAGTAAACATGAAAGCGATGACTGCGGATACCATTCTTCAGATTTTGAATTCATATCCGAAGAGGAAGCCAAGAAGGACGGATTTATTATAAATTTTGTTCTCGAGAGACAGAATTTAAACAAAGCAAAGGTATTTTTTTGAACATAGATTTCCAAATATTCGAGAAAATAAAACTGGTTATGTGTATTATCTCCTATTGACGATTTTCAAAATGTTTTTCTAAGCAAGGTTAGACGGAAAGACTACTGAGACGAAAGGTTATTGTACTCATCATCTATATATATAAAAGAAAGTCGTGTTATGTTACACTACTTATAACTCAAGAACGGCTTTACCGATATGGCTGAAAATTGGTGAGGAGGTAGCTTAGAGCCAGGAAACGCACATAGGATACTATTTATTCCTATTATACTATTTATTTCTATTAAATAAATTCGATAGCATTCAAGTGTGAATTGACATAAAACATCAGTCACTATAAAACGAGGTGTATCAAAAAAGAATCAGACTTGGAATAACAAAACGACTTATAATACTCTTTGCGCAAATGACAGCTATGTAATGGACGTATGGATGACAATTTGATTTAACAATTTAACAGCTAAACAGATTTTGACGAAATTTGGTATGAAGGTAGCTTAAGCCCTAGGTAATATGTAGATTACTTTTTACCACAGAAAATTGAACGGCTTTCCGCTATTCTTGCAGGACAGCGGGTGAAACCGCGGGGCGCAGCTAGTAATATATAAATAGTTTGTTTATGTGTATATTTGTACATTGATAGATCTATACATTTTATTGCGGCTATCTTATAAAATTATTCTGTAATTCTTAAAGGTTGGTTCTAACAGAAGAAGCTCAAATGCAACACAAAATGACCCTTATGGTCCTGGAAATTCAAGAAATTTTGAAAATAACTTCCAAAATAGATCTGATGAAAAATTCAACGGATGTAATCAGGAAAACTATGTAATGCCACAAGAACAAGAGAACCAGATGGTGAATATGTTTCAAGGTGAGTTCAGGACTATTTTTCTATTATAATAGGGTTATACGGAAAGGTGGCACTAGGCTAAAAAGCTTATTTTATTATACTCATTGCAACTATAATATTTCAAACTATCTTGACTCGAAACATACTACATACACCTTCCGAAAAAATTGTTTAAAAAAGAAGAAAAAATTTTTTGCTTATAATTTCTAGTGTGAACAATAAACATTTTATCGTATCTTTCTTTTTAATCCTTTGATTCGTTTCCTTTGGTATATTCGATAGAAAAGTGTAGGTACGCCATTACCGCCTGTTGATGGCTGACAGGCGTAAATGGCGTCCACTTTTCTAACGAATACTCGTTACATGTTTTACGTCCGAAGTTTTTTTTAAGACTTATTAGAGACCATAGACTCCACGGTCCGTGAGTTCGTCCGAAGTTATGCTATAGTCACCGCGTCAACTGAACCATAGGACTACGCCGCGCTACCAACTGAATCATAGGGCCATTACAAACGGGGCCACAATAACTATCTACTATGTTTCTATCTGATTTTATTCTTATCGATATGCGCCTATAACCATCTTACGCACATCACTATGCGGCTCCATAAGACCCACACGTGCGAGCGAGATTTATGGTTGCACGACTCAGTTGGTAACGCGATGACTATAGTCCGTCCCACTGTACGAGTGATGTTCGCAGCCATGCCAGCGCTCCCTCCCGTCGCGCTGTACTCGGAGAACAAGTCGGCCCTCGCGCGGCCCCCGCGGGGGCGGGCGCGCTACGCGGGGCTCGGCTTCGAGATGAGTGTTGCCATGCACCGGCTCGAGAGGGACGAGAATATTGAGTGTAAGGATAGCAACACTTGTGGTATAAAGTATAGCCTAGAATGTTTCTAGCTTTATATGCCGCTTGGCCAGATACATCTTTTCGAGAACAAGACCTTTTTCACGCTACGCGGGACTCAAGTTTGAGATTAGTGCTGCCATGCACCGACTCGAGAGAGACAACATGGAGTGTAAGGAGTATAGCTATAGTGATTGTGGTCTAAAGTATGGCCTAGAATGTTTCCAGCTACTAGATGGTTCGATTAGTCTTTTGTCCCTATACCCAGTTTCGACGATCGACTTGCACGTCAGAATCGCTACGGTCCTCATTAGAGAATTTACTGTAACTAGTCTGGAGGAACTGAGACCTCGTAACCATAGGTTCCTAACCTCTTAATTCTGTGGAGTTCTATTTTGCATAGTGCGTTCAGAAAGTATTTTAGGTAGGCACGGAATACCTAGTTCTTTATTGTTCTCTTCGAAAACAGTGGAAGTGAAAAGCATTCTAAAAAGCGCCATCTAGTTTCTGAATAGGATAACTACGAACCTAGGATGAACCAGAATTAGAAGTATACTTTTGCTCTCAACCCAATTTTTTTTATTTCTATTTTTCTCTTTTTGTCCGTCAGTCCGGGACGAAGCTCAAGAAACCAGGAACAAGATCCTAGAAATGTACCCGGCTGAGAATGCAGTGAGAGAACTTAGGAAGAGGCGGAGGCGTTAGATTTTTACATTAATATAATATATTCTAAACATGTGCTAAGTATATTTATGTTAGAGAGGTAAAGTTTTTTTAGTGGTAATATTTTTTTGTAAAGAGTAGTTTTTTTTTTGTATTCGTTAGTTATACATAATTATTTAGTTTTTGTAATTTTATAAGTGTTGTATTTTTAAGTCAAACATTTCGAACAGTTTAGTGGCGTCATAAGTTCTGCAGCGATACAAAAATGAAGTATGTTACTTACTATTAAGGACAATTTATAAGAATTGTCGTAATGGGTTGATTACACGTAGCGAGTAGTGGCGACAGTGCCCTCGGCCGAGCACTCGGTTTGTATAAACAGTTTGACGAGGCGAGACAGTCACTTATCATGATTTGTTTGCTCGGCCGAATATGCCCATTTACTGTCTCGGCACTGTACTCGTTAGCTGTAATCAACCCATTAGCGAAACTTGAGAGCATATATTAAACTTATCTATAAATGAGGGTAGTTTCAAATTTAAACTCACAAATTATTTTTATTAAGAAGTTTATTGTAAATATTTACAATGTCAAGTAAAACTATAATTTATATCTATACGATAATGTTTTTACTTCTAGGTAAAGATAACTGTACTTTCAGTAACTTATTCTTGTTACAATCTAAGGCCTTACATACGGTCTGATCTAATGCGAGAGAGGGATGGCTAGACTTGAACTTATGCGAGTAAATGAAACGGGAATAGGCAGGAAGGCAGTGGGTGAGACTGGCACAGGACTGAAAAAGATGTTTCGAAGAAGAGACCTACACTTGGCAGTGGGAGAAAAATGGTAATTGATGTAAATAATTCAAGTTAAGAAGTTCAGTTTAGACAAATACTACGATGCATAATCTCATCACATTTTTTTTAGGTTCTGAACCAGTCGAAATAACTTATGATGAGATTCCAGTGTCTGTCAGTATGTTACAACCAATTTATTTGACAAAGCGCAGGTTAAACCGCGAGGCATAGCAAGTTGAAAATAATTATAAGAAATATTTCATAGATCTTTCTCATAAGTTAGCGATGTCTCAAAGTCTCTTTTCATCATCAACCCAGTAATCAGCCAGTCTCCTATAACAGTCCTGTGCCATCTCTTTTACTCCTGCAAAACGAACATCTATCGATCCCTGTCGCACATCAAATCAGAAGTAGGATGATGCCGTGTGGAAGATTCCAAAACTAGTTTTACTATGTTCTATATTCCATAACAGTACAACCAATTTTTACTCAAATACAGACAGAATACATATAGCCCGGTCACATTATCTCGAGACCTCGCTGGAATGCGAACCTCCGCCCCGTTCTCCTCTCACCTCCCTGCGCTCGCCCCGGCGCGTCAGTACGGTTAGCACTTTCGTTGCCGATACGCGTCGACTTGTACACGTGGTATATTTTTAAACATTTCATTGTTACGTTTGGACTTTTACGACGACGCCAGGTCTCGAGATAATGTGACCGGGTTATACAGGTCGATATAGTTTAGGGTGTTGTGTTTTGTATCGTATTGCATAGATTGCTAAGAATAGTAGCATAATTTCTGTCGAAAATTACGTAGTGAATATTACAGCCACGGATTTGTATGAAATTTGGTATGGAAGTCGCATACGCTGGAATTACACAGGCTACCTTTTCCCAGGAAATAAACGAGTACTAAAAACGAAAAGAAACAATGAGCGCTTAGTTTAGTTCAGTGATGTATCTAAATCACCAGTTGTGAAGTTAACCGTTTCGTTACATGCACTTATTTAAATTGATTACATATATTATTATTTGCTTTAAATACAATCGTCCTGTTTGTGTTTTTGTGTGCGTAAACTGGGAATATCTATGAAAACGCACACATACACGTGTCCGAATACAACTACTATTATACACTCGTTTCCGATAAGATTCGATACAACATTAAAAGATTCACAATAACATTTTACAAGTCGCCTAACTGTCAAATTTTCAGAATAAATCCGTGAACAATTTTGAAAAAAAAAACAAAGTAAAATGTATCTAAAATGCGTGAAAACTTCTAAACGAAATAAAAATATGCATTTATAAAACTACACGTTTCCGGTCTCCAGAAAAATGTTTTAGCACGTGAAAAACTTGGGCCAAGGCGACACCCAGGCACACATAACGTTTTGAATGCCTTATTACTGCCAATTTTTACAAAATTTCACAAACCGCGAGAGTTATATCGCTAGTTATGAACCTATCTAGATCATATTTGAGATAATACAATTGTTACATACATTTATATAGCAGCGTGTGTTCAGATCGGTGAGAACTTGCGGCAATTCAATAAACTTGCAAGTGTAGTACAAAACTTGCAGATATTGTTTACACAGTAAACATTGACTGGAAAAGCTACTTTTCGCAAGTTATGCTGTTTTTAGACATTCAAAGTTTAGTTATATTTCAATTATGTTGAAAACAACATAGTTTTATCCACAAAGTTTTTTCCAGCAGTTTACAGCGGCCCTATTGACTAAAATCTCTGATCTTCAATTCTGGCTTCATGAACTTCGAAAAGGGCCACTTGGCTTTCTTCAAGCCCGTTGTGACGTCTCTGGTCTTCCATCTTCGAACTAAAATGTGTGTAATTAAATTCAGTACTCAAACTCAAATAGTAACTAAAAATCTAGTTTGACTAATATTGACAACCTGAAGACCAATCCTAACGATAAGTAAGATCATCAGTGACATCTATCGTGATGTTCATTGTGAATGAGTCGATAGGGCCGCAACTCGGTTATAGCACTGGCCGAAGGACCGCCGAAATTACGAACTACCCACATCTTTACATCCAATATCACTTTATCAAAAACAAGACTTCCATACAAACGTTTTCACCCGTTTTTACCCCGTTAGGGGTTGAATTTCAAAAAATTCCTTCGTAACACCCTCCAAATTTTAAATCTACAACCAGCGGTTTAGGCTGTGCGTTGTCTGTCAGAAATTTGATTCTTATATATAGATATTAATGTGAAAACCGAACTAGGGTGCTTTAACGTCGTTTTAAGCGGTTGGTCGTTATATACGGATTCTGTTTTGTTTGTTCTCAAGAATCCGAGGACCGTGTAAGAATCTAGCATTAAATCTATTGTAGATATAGTAGCGTCTGTTTTTTTACAATCCGTTTGTTATAAGCGTATCTTTTGACCAAGCCAAGCGATGAAATCGACAAAATTCTGTCACTAAAATAAAATTATATTAGTTATTTCGCTAAAGGCTAAACTAACAATTAGATAACAAGAAAATATCAATTTAGGTACATACCAAATAAAAGGACAAGTTTAAAAAAACACTAACATTTTGCGTTAAAAAGAAGAATTCAATAAACCTATTTCTCGATTTTGAATTAGCCAATGAGAACGCTTTGTGTTCTCGTGACCCTCAAACTTGCTTTTTTACTTGTTCAAAAAATTTCATTATGAAATGTGAATTTTGTGTAGTGTGATATGTACAAGGTTATAAGGAAAGGGTATGCTAAGCCAAATGACCGATAGTACTCATCATTATGAACAACTTTTACTTTGGGAACAACCAAGAATTCGCGAAAAAAAATCTGCTGTTTCATAGAAAAATGTCAATGACACTCGACAAAATGTATGGAACAGCTGATCTTTTATTCCAAATTCCGGGTTGGTCCCGTAGTAAAAGTTGTTCATAATGATGAGTACTATATGAGCCTTTTTCAACTTGACATAACCTTTATAACTTCTGTATAGAAGATAATCTACGAAGTCATTTTTTACGTACAATTTAGCAGTACGACAATTTAACACAAAAATCGATATTTTCATTACGAAATCCCTCACAACCAGTGCCAGCTTCGAACAAACGGACTGTACGCCTAGACAGTTGTATAAAAATATTTCTATCCTAATCGTAACCTAGAATTTAGACTTTCTTTTGGCGGGCGACCTCGGCGGCGGTTCAGTCTTCTTACTCTGGAAAAATGAAAAAAAATATATCAGCACAACCATAATAAACACCTTTTCATCATCATCATCATATGCAACCTTTAATCCTCTCACTGCTTGGATACAGGTCTACCCTCGAAGGGTGATTAGGCCGTATTCCACCACGCTGGCCAAGTGCAGGTTGGTAGATTCACACACGCCATTGAATTTCTTCTCCGGACGTATGCAGGTTTCCTCACGATGTTTTCCTTCACCGAAAAGCCAGTGGTATGTAAATTCGTACATAAGTCCCAAAGAACTCATTGGTACGAGTCGGGGTTTGAACCCGCCACCTCAATAATGCGAAGCGGCTGCTCTCCCACTGAGCTACCACGGCTATTAATATAATAAACACCTTTTATTAAGTCTTAACACTAACTGCTGAAAACACATCCCTTGTTTTCCTTTGTGCAACGCGAATGCGGCTACACACGCCAGACACGTAAAACACAACGCATGAGATTATTAGCAGCAGTTAAAGTGTTAAAAGAAGTCGCTAATTAACTTATGGCTATGAAAAGCATACAATAGTACTCTACTCAAGTAGTCTCTGGGAGAGAAGGTAAAGGTTTTTGGAAGAAAGAAAGATTTTTGGATTTTCGAAAACTTCAAGACCGATTTCAAATTCTTTCACTATTTGAATGCTACATTATCCCTGAGTAACATAGGTTATATTTTATACTCGTGCAAAGCCGTGCCATAATGTATAATAAAAGTTATATTTATAACTAGCTGACTCCCGGCGGTTTCACCCGCTGTTTTTTTTACTTTTTAACCTTCCCTGTATTAGAGCAAACAAAACAAAAAAAAATCCAACAAAGCAGACCAAAAGGATCGGACCAATTTCTGAACACACCTATAAATATTTGACAACCAAGTGACACTATTTTTTATTTCTAAAAAGACAAAAGAGATCAGACATCCCGAGTTTACCGTACCGATAGGACGAACTGCAAATGTTTCACAGGTAGGAACAGTTTGTATTGGAAAATTAAATTGTTGATTTTAGTATTTTTCTTTACTTATTATTCATGTTTCTCACCGTTTAAACCTTCCCTGAACTTTTACAAATATATCAAGATCAAAATTAGCGAAATCGGTCCAGCCGTTCCAGAGTTTTAGCGAGACTAACGAACAGCGATTCATTTATATATATAAGAAAGAAGAAGATAATTTAATAAAAGTTAAGTTAACTGTGACTCACCTCTCTCGATCGTTTCGCCCTGGGTTCGTCTTTGTCCTTCTCATCCGACTTCTCTGACTCGGCTTTGTCTTCAGATTTCTCTCCCTTCTCTTTCCCGCTTTTTTCGCTCTCCTTCTCATTCTTATCGCTTTTGGAGTTTGAGTTTTTATCGTCTTTGGAATTTTTCTTCTCCTTCTTCTCGGAATCTTTTCCGCTTTTATCGCTGTCATTGTCTTTTCCGCTTTTATCGCTCTCGGATTTGTCTTCTTTCGATTTTTTGTCCCTCTTCGAGCTTTTTTCCGGTTTATCCGATTTTTCAGATTCTTTAGGCTTCTCTACTTTGTTGTGTTTGCTTTTATCACTGCTTTTATCGGTTTTATCAGTTTTTTCGCTCGTTTCGTTCTCTTCTGGCGGATCTTGCGTCTCTTTCTCTGCGATATCGTTTGCGACTTCGTTCTCTGTTACTTGTTCTGGTTCGGCCATTTCTTTGTCTTCGCTTGGTTCCGTCGGTGAGCTCTCTGGTTCTTTTTCCTGGAAATTGTATTGAAATACATGAATTTCGTTTTAAAATTGATTAATTTATTTTAATCCTAACTAAGGATATAGAATTATAAGTAAAGGGTATGCTAAGGCGAAAAGGGTTCATAGTACTGTAATCAATCATAGTCTAGAATTTTAGAATGCCAAACCAGATTGAAAAGTTTTTTTTTCATAGCGTTTGACCGACGTTTTTTTTTCCTCCGACGCGATTTGAATGCGGAAACACACTAGTAACACATTTGAAAACAGTCATTTGAAATAGATTGATGATATAGGATGATGAGACATTCTGTAATGTTCATTTTTTTACTTAAATTTATAATTATTAATTTAAGTAGTGTAGTGTGGTGTAGTAGTGTTTTAGTTTTTGTCATTTTAAGTACGCTGACAGGCGGGGTCTGGAGATCTTTTATCGTTTAACCAGCTTTGTAACCCAGGCCCAATAATAAAACAATAAGGCACAATAAATTAATTTTTTTGATGAAGACTGTAAATACTCACAGGTTCTTGGCTAGTCTCCTCACTCACTCCCTCCTTCTCCTTCTCACTCTCTCCGTCCTCCCTCGGTTCCTCTACCTCCGGAGTAACCTCTGGTTCCGGTGTCTCGTCGTCCTTCTTGTTGCGAGATTTTCGAGACTTTGAGGGCGTAGAGGCGGGTGTCGTCTTCTTGGACTTGGCTGAAATTAATTAAATATTAAAATAAAAGTAATAGATAAATATTTTATTATAAATATAACTAGCTACGCCTCGCGGTGACTCGCGGTCAAAAAGTTAACATGAGTTTTCCGGGATAAAAGTAGCCTATGTGTCAATCCTAACCATGAACAACCTTCATTCCAAATTTCATGTAAATTCGTTCAGCCGTTTTTTGCGTGAAAGAGCGACAAACATACATTCTTACAAACTTTCGCGTTTATAATATTAGTGGGATAGTAGATTGTATCTGTACGAGGACATAAAACAAGCCATTTTATACGAGACGTTTTGCTAGTCCGAGCCGAAGGCGAGGGCGGATATAAAGTCCAGTATAAAATGGGTTTTCTCACGATTCTCACGATGTTTTCCTTCACCGAAAAGCTATTTACTACTTATTTAAATACTGTAATACTTTAAAAAAGCTGGTTAAAGGGATCCACAGTTCACAATTTCGGTTTAACTCTTTGGGTGGCGCAGACCTGTTATAGGCAAACGTAACATTTAACATCAGGCGAGCGATTTACTAGTTAAAAACCCCCTTAAATATTTATAATATTGTTTTGTTGTTGTTTTAGTATTTGTTGTTATAGAGACAACAGAAATACATCATAAATCAGAAATATATCACGGTTCATGAGATACAGCCTGGTGACAGACGGACGGAGCCGGAGTCTTAATAATAGGGTTCCGTTTTACCCTATGGGTACAGAACCCTAAAAGAGACCGGTCACACTTGAGTCCACAAGAGTTGCTCACCCGCTCTCTTGTCCCCCGCGTCGCCCCCCTCCCCCTCCTCCCCCCCCGGCCCCTCCCCCCCCTCGGGCGGCTCCTCGCTGTTGGCGGCGTCGATAGCAGCGCGCATGGTGACCGCTGACGGGTTGTTCAACTCTGGGGGAGAGACATTTCCGAATTACTATGAGATTCAAATTTAAAAAAAACCCCCAACGTTGAAACGGCTCATCAAACATCTTAACACTTTGGCTGCGGCTTGTTTTTTACGCGCCTGCCGTGTGCAGCCGCACTCGCGTCGCGTAAAGGAAAACACAAGGTTTGTGTTTCCCGCAGCCAAAGTGTTAAATACATAAATGAATCGCTGTTCGTTTTTCTGGCTATAACTCGAGAATGGATGGACTGATTTCGCTAATTTTGATCTTGAAATATTTGTGGAAGTTCAGGAAAGGTTTAGAATAAAAAAAAATACCGGTTGAACCCGCCGGGTGCAGCTAATAGTGAAATTAAATTTCAATTTAACAAACCCCCAACGTTGAAACGGTTGAACCGATTTTTATCAATCATAGCTAAAACACTCCCGACTAATTCACATTTCAAACAAAAAAAAAATTTAAATCGGATCATCCGTTCGGGAGTTACGATGCCACAGACAAGCACACAGACACGTTAAACTTATAACACCCCTGTTTTACGTCGGGGGTTAATAAATAAGTTTTACACTCAGCATAATCGCCGCTTAGCATAAAATAACTATTTAGGGGCCTCTCATTCAACAAACGGTGATTTTTTTTGCCGTTTTTATAGATAACTAGCTGCACCCGGCGGTTTCACACGCTGTTTTTATTTTTTTGCTTTTAAACCTTCCCAGAACTTCCACAAATATTTCAAGGTCAAAATTAGCCAAATCGGTCCAGCCGTTCTCGAGTTTTAGCCAGACACGAACAGCGATTCATTTTTGTATATAAGATGAAACCCTTCGTGCGCGAGTCCAACTCGCACTTGACCGGTATTTTTTGTCAACTTTTTCACACATTAATTTTTTTTTTATTCATAATATTTTTTTATGTAATTGAGTATCAACATACCCAAAGGCTCATGCACTAGTTCCAGCAGCTCACCGGCGTTGAGCGCGCTCGTCACTTTCTTGAAAGTGAGCACTCGCTCAGAGAAGAACTCCCAGAAGGACAGCCCTTCGGGGGTCTGGAAGTGCTCCTGTGGAAACAATATAATTTAAAATCAAAAAAGAAAAAGAAATAAATAAGTGTTTATGAATAAACAATTGAATGTGCAAGCGGGGGAAAAATATTGAAATATGCCACAGTGAAAACAATTCTTGTCAATTTCCTCAGGGCTCCTGTTACGCAGTCCCCTGAATACTTCCTTCGACTGCCAGGGGTTTCCACGAAAGTAAAGCTAAGCCCCACGCCGTGGGAGGACCTTCTACGCTTTCTCTTCTCTCCTCCTTCACCTCCACGCCCCCCCCCTACCTTCAGGCCCCGGTACAGCACGTCGGCCCGCCTGCGGATGGCGTGCGCCTGCTTGCTGAACTGCAGCGCGTCCTGCTCGCTGAGGTCCCACGAGGGCGTGTTCCCCCCCCCCCCCCCCCCACTACCTTCAGGCCCCGGTACAGCACGTCGGCCCGCCTGCGGATGGCGTGCGCCTGCTTGCTGAACTGCAGCGCGTCCTGCTCGCTGAGGTCCCACGAGGGCGTGTTCCCCCCCCCCCCCCCCACTACCTTCAGGCCCCGGTACAGCACGTCGGCCCGCCTGCGGATGGCGTGCGCCTGCTTGCTGAACTGCAGCGCGTCCTGCTCGCTGAGGTCCCACGAGGGCGTGTTCCCCCCCCCCCCCCCACTACCTTCAGGCCCCGGTACAGCACGTCGGCCCGCCTGCGGATGGCGTGCGCCTGCTTGCTGAACTGCAGCGCGTCCTGCTCGCTGAGGTCCCACGAGGGCGTGTTCCCCCCCCCCCCCCCCCCACTACCTTCAGGCCCCGGTACAGCACGTCGGCCCGCCTGCGGATGGCGTGCGCCTGCTTGCTGAACTGCAGCGCGTCCTGCTCGCTGAGGTCCCACGAGGGCGTGTTCCCCACGTACGCGCGCATGCGCTTCACTGTCTCTAGGCATGTTGGGTGCTTCAGCAGCATTAGAGGCTTCACTTCCAGACCTGGAACACACCACACGAGACTATAATGTAAAAATAAAATAAGCGTTTCACACTCATAGTTTCCCACGAAGATAACCCTGTGTCGGGGATGCCATTATTTATTTATTTTATAGATAAACTCTTTATTGTTCACATCAGAAATTACAAACAAAAGGACAATAGCACTTAAAACTAGTGCATCGTCCCTGTCAAATCTCAAACAGTCCCCGAGTGCCCCGCTAGCCTCCACGTACGGAGTAGCTCGAGACAGAGCTCAAATCAGTCAAGCCGTTTAGGTTATATAATGAATAAATCCATGTTTTAACACAAACTGGTAAGCTGGTAATAAGCACAGAAGTACTTGTGTATTATTAAGTCGGATACACAAGAATGTGTCAAACCCAAGTTATAATAGTGACATGAGCCTATTTCTTGTGTAGTAATAATACAATGTATGTCAGTCACAATCGCAAATAGGGTTCAATTCTCAAAAACCATATTTCGGCGGTGACTGTATAATGTACGGACTCGGCTACTTCAACGATTTTATTTAAAATCTGTTGCTGTCAATCGAATCCAATAACAAAAATAGAGAATAAATAAACAACATTTTTGATTTGGAATACTTGACCGCAAAATGTAGCCACACACAAATTCCTGACATAAAACACACACACACACTAACAATCCTTTCTCTCATTTTGTGTAGTCAAATAAACCTATGTATGTCAGTCACAATCGCAAACAGGGTTCAATTCTCACAAACCATATTTCGGCGGTGACTGTATAATGTACGGACTCGTTAGAAACAACGATTTTATTTAAAATCTGTTGCTAAGGTTCGAATCCAATAACAAAAAACAGCAATATATAATAATAAATCTATGAATCTGCTTATAAGAAACAAATAACAATGAGAGTCGATGACACCTGCAAAAGTATTAAACTGTTTCACAGGTCTCAACATCCTCCTCCGAGAGTTACAAAAATAAGTTTCATTTTGAAATGAGTGTGATGTTAAATTCAAAGTCCCCGATTGCCCTGCCCCCCCCCCCCCCCCCACTCACCGAGCAGCTCGTCGAGCAGTGTAAGACACAGCTCAGTGTCCGCTTTCTCCAAACACAGGCACGTCTTGATCTTTGCATCGAGTTCAATCAGCTTCATCTCTGTTTTCAGGAAGTTTACACGGGACTTCTTCTCTTCTGTTAACAATAATAAATCATAAATGTAATGCAATCTTGCTAACACTATATTTTGAAATTTATACTAATCATTATCCTGACTTACAAAGAGGCAACAGCTTGGTTTTATAGACATACACTTATGAGGGTTTATTTGTCTTGATGCGCAGAAGTGTAGAAAGTAAAGTTTTTTTAGCCTATTTTTTAATCCCTATTTTTTTTATTCATTGGATGGTTTATACGCTGGACTGACACATAGGTCACCTTAATCCAGTTTCTGTAAGATAGCGGATGAAACCGCGAGGTGCAGTACTCAGATCAAGTAGAAAGGCAGATTTGGTCCCGCCTTAGATCCAAGTGAAGCCAAAATTAATAATTTAAAAAAAAAACTAAAAAACACGCTTTGTATAAAAAATCAAACAAAAAAATAAAAAGTTGGTTTCAAACATACAAACAAACATACAAGTGAAGCTAATAAAAAGCGTGCAAAAACTACCATACTGCCCGTGTACGTATACTTCAAGCACATATTGACGCATAAAAACTACCCGAATCAATCGTCAATTCTTACGTCAGTTGCTCAGAGAACGTGTACAAGAAAAATAAGTAGTAATGAGGGTAGTTTTTATGCGTCAGTATGTGCTTGAAGTATACGTACACGGGCAGTAGGATATTTGTTTTGGCTTCACTTCGATCTAACGCGGGACTCTATCTGCCTTTCTACTTGATCTGAGGTGCAGTATTACTTTTTATTATGATACTGACCGGTTTCCCTCTCCTTGTCTAACGTGGCCTTCTCTTCGTCTGTAAGGTTGAGTTCCATCACAAGTTGCGTAGCCACCGACTGCGGCGTTATATGCCCCCTTTCTAATCACAAAACAATACAGTTAAATGAAAATCAAATAAAACCTTTATACCTTCTCCAGATAGGTTTTACACAAAGAGAATGGAACAATATTAAACTTGGTGTAGCAACAAAACAAATGTTATTATACATATGTTTTTATATATTACTCGTATTATAAAAATATATTATTATATATCTTAATATATATAAATCTCGTGTCACAATGTTTGTCCTCAATGGACTCCTAAACCACTTAACCGATTATAATAAAATTCGCACACCATGTGCAGTTCGATCCAACTTGACAGATAGGATAGTTTAAATCTCAAATTATAGTCGCAATTTTAATTTATTGCAAATTATATTTAAACTGATAATTTTTACTATAAATTGACAAGTTAGCATCAACATACTACGGTTGCTATAGTTACGCAATGGCTTTTGACAGGACAACGTCTGTCGAGTCAGCTAGTTTTTTATAGATTCAAATAAAACAAATGTTATTTATAAAAAAAAAAAAAAATCGCTGTTCGTTTGTCTGGCTACCTCGAAAACGGCTGGACCGATTTGAATATTTATTTTTTTGTTTTGTTTGCTCTAATACAGAGGTTTGAAAGTAAAAAAAAACAACAAAAAAGCAGCGTGTGAAACCGCCGGGTGCAGCGTGTACATTGTATAAAAGTTGTAACTAAGTTGAGTTTAAAAGTTACATTAAGTAACTGAGCTGTATGTAAAAGTAACATGTAATTGCATTTAATGTTACTAACCTAGTTTCATTTAAAAATTAAATTAGATTTATCCCAAAATTCACCTAGTTTTCTTAAAAAGTAATTTATCTAGTTGTATTTAAAATTAATTTACTTAGTTGCATGCTAAAGTTCCATAATTGACAATTTAAAACTTATTTAGTCACATTTAACACTTTGACTGCGGAAAACACGTACCCTGTTTTCCTTTGCGCGA
Organism: Alcis repandata; assembly: GCA_949125135.1. Taxonomy (NCBI): domain Eukaryota; kingdom Metazoa; phylum Arthropoda; class Insecta; order Lepidoptera; family Geometridae; genus Alcis; species Alcis repandata. Next base: position 6,903,013 of record OX421250.1, on the reverse strand, counting down.
CGCGAATGCGGCTACACACGCCAGGCGCGTAAAACACAACGCATTTGACTATTAGCCGCACTTAAGACAAGCACATGTGATTATTTTATTTTTGTCATGAATGGATTTTATTTGATTTTGAATTTAATTTTTCATTTGTATGTTTTAATTGGTATTGATTTTAATTGTAATTTTATTTTATTATGTAATACTTACTATGGATTTTCTATTTTTATCCGAAATAAAATATTTGAATGAATGAATGAATGATTATTAACCGCAGTCAAAGTGTTAAAAATCACTAAGTTCCGTCTTAAAAGTGGCTTACCTAACTGCGTTTTGAGTGTGAGCGCGTTTCTAGCAGCCTGCTTGTCCCACTGCAGCCTCGCGGCTTCATTCTTGAAAGCTTTCGGACGCGACTGGAACACCCTTATACCGGCGTACGCGCCTTTTGGTAGATACGCTATTATGATGTTCTCCTTGTCTTTGTCGCTTTCTGGTGACGGGTAAAAAATATTTGCATTAAAATAATCATTTATAACCTAACCTAACATATATTTACATCTTAAATTAAAAATAAGCTAAAATAACAAACGAAAATAACTAAAACAAAGAAATTTACAAATATGTCTTTTTTGAAAGATTTTATTTAGCTTGCAATGTATGTACAACCCGGTCACAATATCTGTGCACCTCGCTGGAATGCGGCGCCTCTCCCGCTTCCCCTGTCACCTCTCCGCGCACTCCCCGGTGTGACAGTACGGTTAGCATCTTCGTTCCCGATACACGTCCCGATAATTTTGAGATATTTTCGCTTTGTTGTTGTTTTGTTTTCTAATATTTATTGTTAAGTTTAGACATATGACGTCACGAGGTCAAGTGCACAGATATTGTGACCGGGTTATATGTATGTAATGATGTTTGCTCGGGTAGCATCTTGCTACTGAATTTTGAACTACTTCCCGATGTCCGATTGAGCTGAAATTTCGTAAAATTTGGTATTTGGTGGTTGGTATGTGGTATTTTGTAACTGATGACAAAGCTTTTTTTAATTTACTTATTTCAAATGCCAAACAAGCAAACGGGCAGCCTGATAGTTTTTTTTTTTTTTTTTTTTTTTATGTAATTGAGTGACGAGACGAGCAAATCGCTCGCCTGATGTTAAACGTCACGTTTGCCCATAACAGGTCTGCGTCACCCAGAATTTTGAACTCGCAGAATTCAAAATCCTGCGCGGCACAGCACTGCGCTCGTCACCCTGAGATATAAGTTGTTTAATCTCCCATTTGCCCTGTAATTTCACTGGAAACAATGCCCTTCCAACCGGAACACAGTAATGTTTGCACATTAAGCGGTCACCATTGCCTATAAACACCTGTTACCTCGAAAGCATCAAGGATATGTTGCCAACCTTCTAAGACACAATGTAGTATTCAATATTGTAGTTATCTGTTTGCTTGTGATAATTATAATGTGTACCTGCTTGCTCATGCTCATTAAAATGTGTACCTGCTTGCTCATGCTCATTAAAATGTGTACCTGCTTGCTCATGCTCATTAAAATGTGTACCTGCTTGCTCATGCTCATTAAAATGTGTACCTGCTTGCTCATGCTCATTAAAATGTGTACCTGCTTGCTCATGCTCATTAAAATGTGTACCTGCTTGCTCATGCTCATTAAAATGTGTACCTGCTTGCTCATGCTCATTATAATGTGTACCTGCTTGGTAGTGGTGGTTAAAAAGTCTACTCTTGCTCTTAATCTATACTAATATTATAAAGAGGAAAGATTTGTATTTTTGTATGTTTGTGTGGAATAAACTCAAAAACTACTGGACCGATTTCAAAAATTCTTTCACCATTCGAATGCTACATTATCCCAAAGTGACATAGGCTATACTTAATTATTTATTACCTGAAAAAATTAGGGATCCTTACTAAAACTTCAATAGTGTCCACCCGTGCGAAGCCGGGACGAGCCGCTAGTTATGGTATAAACTGAGTGATAAACCCACTAAACCCTACTATCTAGTGTCAGAATTTAGCCTAGTTAAATACATACAAGTAAAAACCCATTTTAAACAATTAACAATTTATTTCATCCAAATAATTTATAACGATACATCAAGAAAAATCACTTATAATTTTGAATTATTACCCTACTTTTTAACACGTTTGTTTTCAATAGGATACATGTCCAATACTTTCGAATATGTAGCATTCGCGTCCACATCAAACTCTTCCAGGCAACCTACGTTTTTTACATACTCGCTATATTTTGTATTGAACCCCATGTCACCGTATTCCAATGACATAGGTACGGGGTTTGAACCTGTACTGGGTACATAATCTTTGAACATGTTTAGAAAATCTTCTTCGTTAGGTATTTTAGGTTTAAAATTGATATTCTCATTGCTCTTGTAGTCTAAATCTTTGTAGATTTTCAATGAAGCGACAGAGCATACAGATTGGTGACGACTCAAGTTTTTGACGCTACGGTCCGATTTTTGAGTCTGGTTGAATTCTTGAGAATCAGTCTGGTTGAATTGAGAGTTCTGAGACTGGCTGAGATAGTCTAAAGCAAATTCTGTGTCATTGAGTAAATTTAAAGACCCAAATATGACCCCACCGACGGACTCTTTCCCTCTTTTTGTATTCTGACTTTGAGGATATTCCTTAGTCCGTTTTATTTCAGTCTGAGCGGACACTTGAGTCAAATCCTGAGAATATTCCAATTCTTGACTAGAAATACTGTTTTCTTGGAAGAAATTTTCTGTCATATTTTCCTGTGTTTTAAAGTTGAAACCAAATGTTTGGTCAAATGATGGTAGAGTGTTTTGGTTGTTTCTGCTATTTTTAAGAATAGGTTCGCTTGTGGTAACATTGGGATTGACTTGAGATTTCGTTGGAGGAACAAATTTCTTTGGCTTGGTTGCTTTTTTCGTTTCATTATTTTGTGATGTTTTCCCGAATGTTGGCACTATTTTCTTAGGCACATCTTGATTAGTAATTTGTTGGTCACACTTCTGTACGTCTGCAGACTCTGAAAATCACACTAATATTATAAACGAGCCGCGCCTCGCGGTTTCACCCATTTTTCTACAGGAATTGTTTACTATTACGGGATAAAATTTAATGTTAATATGGGATATAATGTCCCTGTATCAAATATCCAAATCTGTTGAACTGTTAGAGTTGAGAGGGAACATACATAATAACATACACTCACTCACAAACATACACATTTATAATATTAGTGTGATTTAAAAAATCCTACTACAAAATGTAGCATGACGTTTCTGATATAACACATTTCTAAAGGCACCTTGCTATTCAGAATCGATTAAATGTTTAGGTAAAGCATAAAGCAATACATAAACCAGAAAACCGCCCTTCTTCTGGGCAGTCGGGTAAAAACAAAAGTGTAGAATATAATTAACTTCTACGATATGTTCACAAGCTCGAGTTTTAATAGTTAAAATGCCGTCAATTCTTTTTAAAATTTCGTATTTAATTTGTACGAGGTTTGAGCTCGCTAATCTTTTTAAACACTTGAAAAATATGTTTTAAGACAAGTTCATACATTTAGTGCATTGTCGTCGGAGTTACACTGGTATACCAAATTCCAGTTCAATCGGACATCGAGAAGTGGTTCAAAATTGATTAGCAAGATTTTAAAAACAAAAATAACCAATAAATAACAAAATAGCAATAAAAAATATTGGAAGTGAAGTAAAATCTTGTAATAACTTAAATATCATTACCGTCATTTTTTGCTAAAACGCTCGCATCGAAATCTTGTTGATATTTCGTGACACAGTTAATCGTTAAGTTATCATTGTACTGGCTCAAAATATCGTCACCGAATTGAAATACGTCCATTTCTTGAGTTATTTCATCCATTTTTCACTTTTTCCGGCCAAAAAACTAAAATTTGACTGATTTTTCTTTTTATTTACGTGAAATAAAGTATTTTTTTAATTTTGTAAAGTTTTCAAGCTGTCAAGTTATTCGCGGCAATTTTGCGCGGGAAGTGGTTTTTTTTGGCTCATCGAGTTATTTACATTCTTTTTATTGTTTTTTTTTTGTTTTCATTTGACTCCACTAAAAACGTGAATTTAGGCATTAAAATATTTTAACAAACTTTTACTGATGTATTAATTTTTATTTTAAAATGCATAAATCCGCATTTGACCACCAATTCGCCTGTTTCTTTAATTTTTTTAAATATAATGAATTTTCTTCTTAGGATTCCGTATGAATTTTTATTAAATATTTTGATAAAAATTAAGCAAATATTTAATAAATGCTTCTTACCTGTAGGTTCAAACGGTTTTTTCATGCCTTCCAGCTCCGACTGAAAAATTAATTTTTTTAAATAAGTGATTTTTACACAAAAACTGTACAAGTTTTTAATAGCTCTTTAGCTTTAGACACATTTTATGTTACTAATATAATCTTTAACCCGTGGAGCGCTTAGTGTATCTACGCATAGATCTTAAGGATTTTGGTCGGGTAGCGCTTAGCGTATCTACACATAGATACACAAGCGGCGCGCGCCATTTGTTTATGTTTTACTCGGTATCCGCTCGTTATTGGTCGGTTCTCGTGATTTATACCGATAGCCAACATAACAATCCCAATTTCTATCCAATCCTAGCAGTGTAGTAGGAGTAAACAAACCAAAAAAAAAAAGATTACCCAAGCATCACAATTTGGTCGAACTCAATGCGCCTACGTGATTTTGTGACCTATTACTGCTTGAAGTTTGGAGCTTACAGAAAATGGCTGGAAATCGTAAGCGGTGAGTAATGTGTTGTATTCTACTAAATGATATGTGTGGAATGTGTTAAAAGTGTTACATTTAGTGTTCGTAGCCTACTTTTTGAGAATAAACGGATAAACTTCTATCACGCCATCCGAGCCGGTCAATGTCCATGGCCGTTTCTATTGATAATTCGCGAAGTGTCGATTGAAATATCGAAAATTGCCTGTATACCCGTGGGTAATATATCTAGTAACATGTTCAGGTATACAGTTTCTCATTTTAGTGCGATAAACTCGTTATTTCAACCATTTTTGCAATATTCATTGGACGCCATTTTGTTCATTTCTCGCTCGATGCCGAAATGTACTGTCGGCAGCATAATTTTTCGTTTCGTTTTTGAGTTTTTGTTTTCGTGAAAACTATTAAAATTATACATACTAAGAAGGCCTCAGTTTCATGTTTCGTTTTTATTATTGGATGCTATTTTTTAATTATGTGTCTAATATTGATAATATTGACTATTTAATAATTATATTTTTTTATGTAATTGAGTGACGAGACGAGCAAATCGCTCGCCTGTTACTGAAATTACATTTATTACACTATAATTAAAATGCATTCATAATATAATAGATAAATCGTAAATAACAAATGTTTATTTTGACAGTTTGACTTTTCAGTTTAGATATGTCAAGATTTATAAATAAATTGGTTCATAAGGTCATCATCATGTTCAAAGTTTTTGTTTTGTCGATTTTTTATTAAAAATATTAACTTTTACAGACTAATACAATTTATATTGTTTATTTTGATTTTAGTTTAGCAAGACTGCAGTCAACCAGTTTTGATTTGAGGCGGTCACGATCCGTGACACCCTCCGGGCATTCTCAGCGTCCGTCCGCTTCCCGTCGTGCCCTACATATGGGATTGGCACAGGAGGTGGAGAGGGACGTTGACGTAGGCATGCTCACTCCGACTAACAGGTAAGAATCTAATATGATTATTTAATTTTCTTCTAAATTTTTACACTTGTTTCCTTTACATTTATAATGTTATATACTTTGAATAAAGGTCAATTTGTTTTTATCAGGAACCGAGCATTGGGGGTCCTCAGCACACCGGGGGGTACACTCAAATTGACTGGAGAAGTCGTGCCAATCGAGTGTACACCCGGTGGTTACGTCCGTCGCCACGTCGAGTCTCCACGTCCAATTATAACGTTAAAATATGTTTTTTTACAATTTACAATATTTACATAATGTAGGTAATATTATTTTGAGAACAATGTAATACTGTAATTCTAATTTCATTTTGGTATGATAATGTTGTAAATTGATTGTAGACGCCAAATTCTCAAAAACTGTAATAAAATAATGAATAAATAATATTATGGCGATAAGGTCGCCATTGTACTGCCGAATATTTAAATTATATCTATATCTTAAGTCATTTTTATCATCGGTGTGCAATACAACATACCTTATATTGTATTGTAATTTTTATTTTTCGTGCATTTGGAAAATCATGATATTATTACTTGTAAATAAATTATTTCTAAAAACTATGATGTTATAATATTATTTCGTGAGTATTTCATGTTAGGTGCCAAATTGCCAAAACCAGTTGAACAAAATACGTTAAAATTTGACTTTTCTTCTAATTCTAATAAAAATGTATCTAAAAAAGTTTTTTCGACATAAGAATACACCTACTAGGCACAGTTTTCCTTCTACGCATTATACAGACCTACTATGTTGACAATAGTCTTGCTATAAAATAATAAATAACTTTTATATCACGTTCAATTATTTCGTAAATTTTGATTTTTTTTTCGACAGTACATTTTGTCGCTTTCTGACAGAGGTCCGCGCGATCCGCGCGCTAACGGATGTTTTTTTACGTCCCGCGGTAATTTATATATTATTGAAGTGAATTATGTTTATAGGAGTGAAATTAATACTAAAACTATTTCAATAAGTGTCCTCCCTTGTTGTAAGAGTGCAGTGAGAGTTAAATTCGTATGTGAACATACCATAATCGTGTCAAATCTAACTAAGTGTAACGAAAAATTTCTAAATTAATTTTTCAACACCTGATTACTCATAAATGGTAAGTCACACATAATACAACTATACAAAGAAAGAAAGTATGTTTCAAGCGCTTTCCAGTGATATATATCTTAAAGCATATAATTAACGAATACATCGAGAATTATCCATTTCCGTGTCTCGCTTACGTTACAAATTTTTTTTTGCAAAATGCGCTGGCGCGTCCGCGCATTTGAAAATAAATACCTCCTGCGCTCCACGGGTTAAAGGTCTTGACCCGTAGTTTCCCCATTCTTCAGCTTTTTAGAATAAAAAGTTTCTTATATATTTCCTGTGATGGATACTACTTTCTAACTAAATTTCATCAACCTCGTTTTAGCCATTTAGTTGCGTAAAACGTAAAAAGAAAAATGTGAGGGTAGTTTTGATTTTATTTACCTGTTTAACAACGTTGTACTCTGTGAATGTCTTGTCGTTCTTTGCCTCCTTCTCTTTCGGTGCTTCCAGGTTTTGTTTCTCTACTACTGCTATGGGGGAGCCGCGACGCCTTTTCGGCGCCGGCGACGGCGACGACAACGCACTGTCTTCTGATTGTTCATCCATGTATCTGGAATATATACAGAATTATATTTAGTTAAACTTTTATTTTTTATTTTAGTTTTAATTTAAATTGTGAAAACTACTAATTATGTATATTATTAATACAGGGTTACTAGGAAAGGGCATACCCTTTGCTAGGGACAAACAAACATATCGACAAACCTTTCCCTCCTTTTGTGTAGTCGGGTAAAACTATGTATGTCAGTCACATAACAAATAGGGTTCAATTCTCAAAAACCATATTTTGGCGGTGACTGTATAAATGTATAATGTATGGACTCGTTAAAACCAAGGATTTTATTTAAGGTTGTTCGATTTTCATACTAATCTATTTGTACGTTCATGGGCGACGAGAGTATAATTTTACAATGAAATGACTATAGTTGGCTTTTAAATTGGTCTTTATTGGCGGCATTTTATCTTTAGTTGAAGAAAACAGTAGATTAATAGTAGAAATAACATCGAATTTTAGTTCATTTTTATCAATGTGTGAGTGAACACAGAATACATAATAGTAATTATACGGCAACGGTGCGCGACGTTGCCAGCTCGTGGCATACGCGGGTCACGCGCTGTTGCCGCTCTTCTCTGTCTTCGTTCTTTCTAAAGAATTCGCTCAGCTCAAAAATCAATTATTGAAATATTGGACATTGTATTGCCAGTATTTGAATTTGGATAAATTATAGGGAAATTATATTACAATACAAACAATAAATAATTATATTACTATGATGTAAATACTATTAAAATATACCTACAACATACAATTTATAATTTTTTTTTTCTTTACAAACGTCAATCGTCAAGTGATGTTCGTTGGTAAGTGCATCATTTGGGAACATCTGGACTGATTTGGTAATTTTTTTAAATTTAGTTATATACTCCTACTTAGATTTTATGGAATGAAAGCTTGGAAGTTGTCCAGAAAATTTGTATGTTTTTTTTTTAATTACGTCGGTAAATAATATATACGTGAGAGGAGTGTGGAGTTTTAGTTGTTCCAGAGTATTTACAAGAAAGTGTTACCTCTAAAACAAATCATTATGAGTTCCAAAAAATTACATAAATTATATTTATTTACTCGCATGGTTATAAAAAATAGTAGGAAAACATTATTTTAAAATACGATAATTTTCATGGATAATTTCAACTCATGGCGTTGGCAACACTGATTGCGTAAGTATACGCGCGTTTACGATTCGATTTTTCTTGAATTCTTGTTTTCAGTGTTTTGTTTATATGATACCTATATCAGAGGGCCATTCTATAAAGACTTTATCGATGTTTTACCAAAATAAACCATGGAACCACGTACATCGCAAAAAGCTTTCAAAAGCCACCAATACTCTGGTCCCAGGAAAAGTCGCAAACGGATTCGTGCGCAAATGAAACGATATCATGGAGAAATCAAAAGGTTAGTACTTTTAGTACAAATACGTACCTACTTGTTACTCTATTAGAATTACACACAAAGTTATCGCAGTTGATTATTTTCGGCTAACTTTCTAAAACATAACCTCTCTAAAGTTTCTAATTTACTTGTCGCTAATAACATTATTGCTTGTTGCAGTCGAAATGATGTGTGGTGCAAAAAGATGAAAACAGACGATTCCAGTGTGTGTTTCATCAAATTCTGTGTAAGTGAAACTACAATTTTCAAACATATAAATGTATGTTGAAATGATTTCTAAGGGTCTTGATTAGAATACTTTTGGGTTATGGACTGTGGGAAAAGACTTATATGTGAAAGACCAGGGGTGGGTACTGAACTCCTTTCTTCTTGGAAAACAAGCATTCATCCAACTGACATTATAAATACTTATTTAGCTGAAATGTGTATTGTCTCATTTTATATTATAATTGTTTTATACTGTATTTTTTATATAAAGCATAATCCAAATTATTATTCAATTAATTTCAGGGGTTATAGAAGCAGAAGCGATGCGATGGAAGCTTGCAAATGAATAAAAAACACAACTTCTACTATCAGGTTGGTAGTGATTAATTATATTTAGCAAAATAAAATAAAATTGAATAAATGTAATGTGTGAATAAATGGGTTATTTTTTTTTCAGATCCAGGGACAACTGCGGGTTTCCGGATTGGAAAAATGTTATTTTGTCGGATTTATTTCTCCTACTCAAGACATCACCGTATTGGAAATCGAGCGCGATGAAGTTTTCATCAGCAATATGTTACCAAAGCCGGAGAAATTTTATAAAAATTGTGTAGGTATTGCCCGAAGTTGTCCTACAAAGAGTGCGCAATAATCAAAAATGTTTACACATTGCATTGCGGTAGATGCGATTGTGCAGCCAGAGGAAGGCAAGAAAGTTGGTCGTGAAAGATAAAAAAAAAACATTGTAAATAGTTAAGTACGGAAATATAAACAATAAGAAATACATACATAATTATATCAACTACCTAATTGTTTTTTATTTTACCTGATATAAGGAATACGAACACACTTTCTCTTTACAGTCATAATATGTACAGAATAAGGTTATTTTAACTTTTCTAATTATACCATAATTCTGAATAAGAAAACATTTAAAAAAAAATTACAAGTGTCCTGTCATTATCAAATTATGCGCTTACTAAGTAACAGTAATTGATTTTTATTTAGAAGACAAAAAACATCGCAAAAAAAACATGCTAGGTGCGATTTGAACTCGATATCGCGGTATCTAATACCGGGACTTCTAACCACTGGTCCAAACTATGTAATGGATAGTATGTCGAAATTAGCGCATAGTTGGAACCACGTTCGAACACAACAAGAGCCTTGTCTCTGTGTGAGTGAGTAGTCTGCCGCGGCCCGCAATATTGCCCGGTACAAATTCAGTTCTTTAAAAAACGAAATCACTACTGAAATATAGCTGAGAAAATAGCAAATAATTTATTATTGTCGACAAATATATTACCATGAAATAATATGCACATTTTCATTTATAAAAAAATAAAATACGTCAAATTAAAACATCAGCGCCATCTATTGGCACTGATGTGCCTAGCTAACCGCAACCAACCACCTTAAAATCTGCTGGGACTAGCACGAATCCAATAATAAACAAAACTGCCAAAACGAATACTCGCATGTCGAGGGTTCTGAACTATCGTATTTTATTAATAAATAAAATAAAAATACAAATCACAAATCAATACCAATTACGGAACTAAGATGACATAACCAAGACCATTGAAGTAAAACCTTGAATAAGACATTCGTTTTGAAATGTTTAAATTAATACTTTTCATCTGATACTCCACATGACGAAATTGCTTGGCTTTAAAATTTTAGGTCCTCATTTCAGGACCCAATTTTAAGGTAAATAATAGAAAATACCTATTTCTCAGCATGTTTTTTTTTTCTACGAATGGTAGCCGTTAACGTGCGTTACGTCACCCGCACGTCTCAACGGAAGACCAGCGTCGGTTGTTTACGACCGGCATTATGCTGAGTTGAGACTGGTTAAGGCAAAAATAGTTTATTTCCATCTTTTAATTTAGTATGTTTGTATGTATATTTTTGCTTTAATAAACATTTGTCTATTAAATTATGAATTTATTCAAACATTATAATAATAATTTTTTCTTTGATATTTTATTAGTGTATTAATTTATTCGTAAATAATTATATTGGACATTTATAAGTGTAACATACATTGATGTACCCATATTTGAATAAACTATTTTGAATTTAAATCTTAATAATCTTAATATATATATAAATTACGTGTCACGTTGTTTGTCCGCTATAGACTCCTAAACTACTTAACCGATTTCAATCAAATTTGCACACCGGGTGCAGTTCGATCTAACTTAAGAGATAGGATAGCTCACATCTCAATTTATAGTTAAAAAACAAGAAAAATTAGAAAATTTAAAAATACTTAAACCATAATTTAACTTTAGCGCTTTGGACAATGTAAACTTTTTTAATGTAACGTAAATTAATGTAATGTAAATTGAGTTTGTGAGACGCCAAGTACCGTACCAGGCGACTTTCTCCGACTAAATCCTTATTCGGTGAAAACAGGGACTCCACAAAAACAATAATATACGCCTGCGCGTGGCAAAATATTTAGAACTGGGAAAAAGTGGGCGAAGGACAACTGCTCGCAGCGCTGTAAAACCTTAAGGCCTTAAAGCCACGTATTCACTGAGCAACAGTGTTTCGGAAACACAGGGTCTAAAACATCACGTAGATGTTTCCAGTAACAATGTTTCGGAAATTCTGCCGTCCACACAGACAGCTGCTTAGGTCATGTCGCCCGAGGAAGTAGTGTTGTTGTGTGGTGTCTACATTTTTTTGCATAATTCCATTTCTAGTAAAAAGAAAAGAAAAACACGTAACACGTACACATCGAGAAACACGTAGTGTTTACAGAAACAAAATGATATGTTTATGAAACATTATGATTTGTTTCAGAAACACGTAATTTCGTTTCTGAAACAGAGTTTATAAACAATTGTTGCTCAGTGAATACGTGGCTTTAACCTTTAGCCAGGCTGTATCTCATGAACTGTGATAGTTGAAATTTTCACAGATGATGTATTTCTGTTGCCGCTATAACAATAAATACTAAATAGAATAAAATGAACATTTAAGGGGGCTCCTATACATACAACAAACGTGTTTTTCCTCCGTTTTTATAGATAATGGTACGGAACCCTTCTAGCGCGAGTTCGACTCGCACTTGGCCAGTTTTTTATTTATCTGTATTTTTGTAACCCGAAAATATTTTTTCTGTTTCTTACCTCTTAGGCCGGATTTTCCTTCCGCTCCTGCTGACGACTTCTTCATCGATCTTATCATCTTCTTTGTCCTTCTCCTTGGACTCGTCCTTCTTGGCCTTCCCGCGCGGAGTTTTGCCCGGTTTTGGCGTCTCTTTGCCTTTGGCATCCGGTTTAGCCTTGCGGCTTTTTGATGGTGTCTGAGAATTAAAGCACTTTTATTAAAGATAGAGGGTTTTTTTGTTCTTAAATAAAATTAGCCATTTTTTAAAAGCTTTTATTTAATTTGCAATTATGTATACAGGGTTATTAATAAAGGGTATGCTAAGCCGAAAAGGGCTCATAGTAGTCATCATTGTTAACAACTTTTACTATGGGACCAACCCAGAATTAGCAAAAAAAAATCAGCTGTTTCATACATTTTGTCGAGTGTCATTGACATTTTTAAATGGAACAGCTGATTTTTTTCGCGATTTTCGAGTTGGTCCCATAGTAAAAGTTGTTCATAATTATGAGCACTAAGAGCCCTTTTCAGCTTAGCATACCCTTTATGAATAACCCTGTATAACTATGTTTGTTCGGGTGAAATCTTGTCCAATGTCTGATTAAGCTGAAATATGGTATACCTGAGTATCTCCGCTGCCAGGCTTGTTATGAAAAAAATATATATTTTAATAATTATTTAACACTATATAGAAGGCAACACTAGGCCCAAGTTTGAAGGCATAAGTTGAAAAATCATAACTAACAAAAAATATGTCTTTGTCATTGCAACGGGTCATTCCCATTTTATGTTATTGGATGCGTACTGACTGGCCGAGCAGCCTCGCGCGGCAACGTTTGTCTCGGGCCGCGGCACTCGGCGGCACGCGAGGGCGAGGGCGAGGCACGTCCTGACTGGCCGAGCATTTGCTTCGCGCGGCGGGCCGAGCGAGGCTGCGAGGTCAGTCAGTACGCACCCAATGACTGACGAGACGAGCTAATCGCTCGCCTGATGTTAAACGTCACGTTTGCCCATAACAGGTCTGCGTCATCTAGAATTTCGAATTTTTAGAATGTAAAACCCTGCGCGGCACAGCACTGCGCTCGCCACCCTGAGATATAAGATGTTTAATCTCCTATTTGCCCTGAAATTTAACCCCTTCCAACCGGAACACAGTAATGTTTGCACATTACTGCTTGGCGGTGGAATAACTGGCAAAGGTGTGGTACTTCCCCAGGCGGGCTCTGCAAGAGAGCCCTACCACTACAAAGAGCCCTATCACTACAAAATATGTCTCCAGTGGTGACAATCTTTGAGCTGAATATTTTATAGATAGTGCGGAACCCTTCGTGCGCGAGTCCGACTCGCACTTGGCCGGTTCTTTATATACATATAAGTGATAGATACCTTTCCTTCATCGATGACCAAAGGCCCGGCGTCATCGGAGTCTTCTACGACAGCGTCAGTTTGGGTCACATTTGGCTGCAACAATTATATTTAAAATGAACACCAAAATAGTTGAATATTTCAAACGTAAAACCAAGATCGTGACATGATGTAAAATAAATATTAATTAAACAACAATAGAACATCGAAAAGTGTCGATACATATATTTTTAGTAGTTAATAATTAATTAGTTTTTTAAATGTGACGTCACAAAACTTAGACCCCCCCCCCCCCCCCCACCCCTGTCACAAAATGTCAAACTTCGTCAACCCCTTCCCACCCCCTTTACATGTGACGTAATTTAAAGATGTCCCCTCATGTCTATCAATAATCCAGACATTTGATTGGTGTCTTGTAGTTAGATTACATGTTATTTCAGTGGTTCAGTCCTTTTATGATTTTAATGAATTTTATAATTTAATATTTGAATTTATTTTATTTTATTTTTATTTCATTTGAGATATTATACTTGACATCATTTATACACATTTATTATTTAATAGAATTGAATTGTATAATATGTTGTATAAATTTTTACTTTATTGTAATACATAATTATGTTATGATTGACGTGTAATTTGACATATTATGAAATAAATACAATACAATAATTGTCATGAGTCAGCGAGGAAGTTTAAGTCAGCGTGGACCCACTCTATGTTACTTACGTCTTCAGCAACGGTGTCATTGGCCGTGGTGTCAGCGGCTGATTCATCCATGGTGGTGTCGAGAGCAGAGTCGTTGGCTGTGTCATTTGTAGAGACATCTGCGTGGACCTGTGTAGAAAAAATAATTATCTATACATATTATATTTTGTAAGCTCATAAAGGTTCATAATAATTCCTTCCCAATCAAATCAATGATACTCGACAAAATGTATAAAATTGATGATTTTTCGCGAATTCCGGGTTAGTTCCATAGTAAAAATTGTTCATAATGATCAGTACATAACCCCTAACCCCCTCATAACCCCTTCTCGGCTTAGCATAACTTAGGCTTAGCCTTTCCTTTTAATCCTGTTTAATAAACCATAAATGTATGTCCTCTCGGCAAATCAAACATTTAGCTTATGATGATTGTTTTGGCTATGGACACTTAATGTATGGATTGCTAGGAACACAATAAATGGCTAGATTATTGTGTCATAGGTACAATCCTAAACATAACTAACAAAGGCAGAAGGCTGAGCAGTACTGTACCGGGTCTTAAGCAGCAGGCAACCATCATTAATAAATGTATTTGGCTAAGTAGTTTTATCATTTTGGCTGCGGCTAGTAATCCCCGCAGCCAAAGTGTTAAAGTTAATTTGAGTAAAGCTGGTCTTTGTTGGCAATACCAAAGGCTAGAGAACACCAGGCTGATCACCAACACAATGGTCTGAACAAGTGAATGAAGCCACCTCAATTGAAATCTAGCAGGTGGCGAGGTTAATTCGGACCAGCATTGATGCAGGCAGATTACCCATGACCCATGACAGGTACCTGTGACCACAATCTACAGAAACCATAATTAGATGAAAGGGACCTTTCATCTAATTAAATTTTTGTCAAGTTATTAATTTTTTATTGATTTTTTACCTCCACGGGCACTCCAATAACTTCTTCCAGAGGCACATTGTTAGCAAAGTCGTACTCGATCTGCTTGACTCCATCGTTGAAGTCCCGTCGCTTCACCGTCTTGGTTAGAAACTTGTCTTTATTCTCTGCATAGTCAAATATCATGTTTGGCGGTAGGTTTGCTCTGAAAGTGGGAAAATTTAAGGCAAACTTTAGTGTATATTTTAACTAGCTGCGCCCTGCGTTTTTCAGGATATAAAGTAGCCTATGTGTTAATCCAGACCATGAACAACCTACATTCAAAATTTTATGTAAATCCCTTCAGGCGTTTTTGCATGAAAGAGTAACAAACAAACATACATTCTTACAAACTTTTGCGTTTATAATATTAGTAGAAGGAGTAGAATACGACTTTTTTACTCTTTTTTAGTTAAAATAAACAACCCTTCTCAAATAATTGAGTATGTTGCTTTTATGATTATTACATGTAGTTAGTTTAATTTTCTACTACTTTAGTGCATCTTTTCTGCATTTTCTTCATCATATATGTACATTATCATAAAAAGTTAATTTGGTAAAATAATGGTGATTGAACTATCAAACACACAACTGATATAAATGTCAAGGTTTGTATGTTTGTATGCTTGAATGTTTGTTGCTCAACCACGCAAAAATGGCGGATTAGAATGAAATTTGGTTTGAAGGTAGTTTAATCTTTGATTAGCATTTAGGCTTCTTTTTATTTTTGTTTTATTTAAATGAGGGTGAAGCAGCCAGTTGCAAATAAACACCTATATAGTAAGGTATATTGTTTTCAAGTTTTTATAATGCAACATGATAAAATTAATAAATAAAGTAACTTACGTTTCACCCGTTCCATAGAAGTAAACAAAGTATTTCTTTCCATTTGGCCTTTGCACCTGCAAATATATTTTATACAATGTATTAACACAGTTTGTTATTCTTTGATAAGATATGGGCAGGGCTGCATCAATAGAAAAAATAGAACAACCTTTTTTTTAAGTTACTAAAAATGAGAGACAATCTCAACAATTTTAAAATTTTGTTTACATTCTTAAATATGCGAAGGAAGAAGAAACACCAAATACAACAATGATCAGTTGTTGATCAGTTGTATGTAAATATGAAACTGTTTTAACACTCAAATGTAACTAATTTACAAAGAATCTTCTTTGGTATGGATGTCTAATTGTCTACCTTCATCTAATATTATATTAATTTAGCCTTTTATTTTTTATCCTTACAAAACATGTATTTCTTATATTATATATATTGAATCTATTAATTTTTTTATTAATACTATTTTTAAGACTTATTCACTATCACTATCTTCAGGTGTAGGAACCCCTTTTTGGGTGAAGGCTAAATTTTAATATTATGAGAACTCAATTAGTAAACAATAATTATTATTTATTGACTATTAGGATACATAAAATATATTTACATCTTAAATTTAAAATAAGCTAAAATAACAAACTAAACTAAACAGAAATATGAAATTTACAAAAAAAATTGCCCGTTAATTAATTAATTTTAGCAATTTCACTAAAAACACAAAAAACTGTAGATCAACAAGTAATGTGTTATGTATTTATTTGTGGGCTTTTTTGTTTTGTTTGTTTTTTTTGGTTTGATTTGCAGCTATATTCTTCAAGCTAAGTGCTAACAGCCTGTGTTAGGATTGAGCCTTCCAGTCAAGTTAGTTTATAAAATGAAAATTGCATAACCTAACTTGTTAGATTTATGAACAACTAAGCACCACACCTGGTTTTTTTTAAATTGGTTACAATATTCTAACAAAATGTTCTATTTTGGTTTTATATTCATTTTCACTTAAAAACTGTTGAAATCTATAATCTATAAGCCAAGATGTTGTGTTTTCGGTTTCTATTTCAAGTCATATAATCTACTAATACAATTTGGTTTACTAAGTTAATTTGACTATTGTTTATTGTTGATTGCTCACAGAAGCTAAGTAGGTTTTTAATATAGATAATGTTCTTGGATTGAGAAGCAATGGAACAGACTTGATAGTGTTATCTAGGCCGAGCAAGCTAGGCGTCAGTGCCAAGTCTGCCAGATTTCATGCCACACCAAAATTGTTAAAGGTACATTCTGTTTTAAACGGTCTTGACACGAATAAAACATGTTTTATTAGCGTTCCAACCGTCTATAAGGCCGGAAAAGTGCATAGAAAATGATTAAACAGAAATAATTGCCCGGGAAGTCATATTCCCGCGCAAGCTAACAAGATTATTATCAGACATTTTTATTGTGCATATCATAGCTTGTGTGTAGGTTTTAGATTTTCTGAGTGCTTACCCTGGCCGGCCATGCTGGATATCCTTTTACTTTGGCGAATATGAAGTCTCCCGACTTATATTCTTTCACTTTTTTGCCCATTTTCAGGGAATGCGGTAGCGATAATGTATTCTTGAGCAAAGGCAATTATTACCATTCACGTCAAATCGCTTGCACTGAAATTCGAAAATGTATACCTATAGACACTATAAATGAAAACTAAAAACGTATTTACGTTGAAATAGCAGTAATTTCAATAGAAAACACATAGACGCCACTATAGAAATAACCTACAAAAAAATCTTACCGCGGCAGAGCAATGACGGAAAAGAAATAAACATGGCGTTTGTTTGATTGAAGTGATGGGGTTCCCTACTTTGTGAAATGATAAAGCAAAGTAATCTAACACATTATCTCTTAAATGAAAACTGCCTTGAATATTTAAAATCATTTCTGAAATTTATTTTTAGTGAAAATTTATATTTACGGTTTAAAATTTAAATCAATAAATGAAAAGCATGAAAATATAACAAGATTGCTCACAAAACAAAATCGATCGATTACGGATTTTACCGGTTCTTTCACTAGGCACGTCCTTGTCCTCGTATGGTCCTCCAGTGTTACCAGACGAGGAAACAAATATTACAGTGTTTCGTGCTCAAATTTACAGTGTTTGTGACAAAATTACAGCAAAAGTAAAAAAAAAATACAGTGAATTTTACAGTAGATCTCCAAATATTTCTCCAACCACTTATCAATACCTGTCACTGTCATTTAGCCCGATAGCCGTTTCTTTTTTGTAAATTCCGGAATTAAATGATTTTATCATTTTCTCTGTCGTTAACCACTCGTCTCTGAATTTTTAACCGACTTCAAAAACGGAGGAGGTTATGAATTCGACTGTATTTTTTTTTTGTTTATAATGTACCTTTTTTGTTTTTTTTGAGTTGATGGTCCGCTTTGATTATCTTAATCACTATCGTCAGATGAATTAGGCATTTTTAATTCTCAAGTCTTCAAACAAAATACATAAATTCACAAGTTTCACAGAACTACACAAACAAGCAGCCCCGGATCTTCAATTTTTTTTAGGCGGGGCAAAAACTGAAAAATGCCGCCCCCGCCCACTTATATTTATTTTTACCTTTATCATCTATATCAGGGGTCGGCAACCTTTTGGCAGACGCGGGCCGCATAGTGACAATTTTTTTTCAATGAACCAAATAATTCGATTTTGGAGAGCTTTGTGAATCAAGCGCACAGTTGCTCTACCCACAACACAGTGCTTGATTAAATAAGTTCAAATCTCGTAGTAGTTTTTATCAACCGGCATTTGGGTGTTATGCGCAGCAAGTTTAAAAGCACAAATAAATAAATAAAAATCGCGAGCGCAGCGAGCGCGAAATTTTTCGACATTGTTCATTAATTCAAAACATAGAATTTTTACGAATGAAACGTATAACGGAAATTAAGCACCATGAATACGCGAGCGCAGCAAGCGCGAAAATTTGAGATATTTTTGATCAATTTATGATAGATTTTTACGCGTCAGGCTATTTACAACGAAAATTACACAACACTCGCGTCGCGTCGGGTACAAAACTTGTAATATTTTCAATCAATTCAAAAATAATTGTGGCCTTTCCTTTATAAAATAAATAGTAAGAGATTTGAAGATCTTTTGTTTTTTTGGACGGGCTATTACGTAACGGAGTGTATTTAATAGATATCAGATATCAAGAATACGCGAGCGCAGCGAGCGCGAAATTTTGAGTTATATTCTGTCATTTTGAAAATAAAATACACGCGCTAGGTCACAAAGGTTTTTTCTTTTCACAAAGCCTGCGTTCAGTTTACATTGCATTTTGCTTGTAGAAAAATTACAGTGTTCTCCATACACTGTAATTTTACTATTACAGTGTACAGTAGATCGTGTGAAAATACAGTAGATCTGCTGTAATTACAGTGTATCTGGCAACGCTGTGTCCTCCCACTTTGCTCTATGCCTTATGGATTGACACTAAAACATTTTTCTAGCTAGCAACCTAGTTTACTATCAGTGGTCGTGTCAGACGGATGCTTCGGGCGAGAATTTTTCGCGTAAACTAATTGATTTCATCTAATTAAATTACAGTGAATCATTGTGTTTGCAATGTTAGTGTGATGCGAGCCATGAGAACCGTTATTGTGCAAACATACAATCATAAAACTTCAAATCGAGTGATGTGATTTCTGACTAAAATGGCATCGGGGGACACGGATCGTATAGAAGTTATGGAAAGTGTCAAGAAATCGGACACAGGCGGTGGGCCCTCGGGCTCGGATGACGATGGTACGGCACCAGCAAATCTAATAATAACATTCCTTTGTGTTAATCTCATTGTGTAACCCCACATACCCTAAGTGTTACATTCTAAAGCTCGTTCCATTTTCCTATTGCAGATCGAGACAAAAGTTCAATCGCCGAAAAAAATGTACCCTACGATGTGAGTATCCTATTTACACTTTTATATAGTCCAGTTTTCAGTTATACTTGCTCTACATTCATAGTTACTAAATTGTGAACCTCTGGTGCTAAACTCTGCTCACAGCCTGGCTTCTTAGTGGTTGAACATCCTCAAAAACTGTTTAGCAGTTGCTATGTGACGCATAGTAACAACTTGACACAGAAATACCCAGTTTATATATTATAAATCTCATACCTAGATAGCTCAGATCTTGTTGGCTTAACTATAGGAAAAACATGATAAAATCACAGCATTTTTAATTACTCACAAGGTCATACACTTAATAGTTTTAACTGACGGAAAGTAAACAATGGAGGAGGTTGTCAGGTAGTATTTTGATGCAAATAAAGTCTTATACATCATTTATCATGACTTCAAAGTATAGGACAGATAGAAAACTTTATATGTAATAGATTTCTTTAGAGGTTTTTATTTTAATTTGCATAAAACCTATGAGAAAAGTAATAGAAAATGTTGACAAAATTTTATGGAAAATGTCAACAAATTTGCATGGAAAACTTCAAAAACCACTGAAATCTAGACAATAAAGTCAATTCAGTAGTGGGCAAACATTAGTGTTCTAGTATATAGGGTTATTCATAAAGGATATGCTAAGCCGAAAAGGGCTCATAGTACTCATCATTATGAACAACTTTTACTATGGGACCATCCCGAAATTCGCGAAAAAAAAATCAGCTGTTCCATAGAAAAATGTCAATGACACTCAACAAAATGTATGGAACAGCTGATATTTTTTTCGCGAATTTCGAGTTGGTCCCATAGTAAAAGTTGTTCATAATGATGAGTACTACAAGCCCTTTTCGGCTTGGCATACCCTTTATGAATAACCCTGTATAATGTTTCCAGCTAAATTACAAAGTATAAAGGCATTAACAGGACCCAACGGTTTCACCTGTGGTTATAAAAAACTATGTATGTCAGAGAAAGTACCCCATGTCCTTTTCTGTACCCTTAACAATGTGTATACATAATTTTATTATGCTCAGTTCAATAGTTATGTCATGAAACTGTAACAAACATTTAGGATATTTACAAAACTTATAGGATAGATAGATAGATAAATAAGCTCTTTATTGTTCACACCAGAAATTACAAAATGGATATTAAATTTAAAACTAGTGCAACAACTAGCGGCCTTATCGCTAAGAGCGATCTCTTCCAGGCAACCTTAGGATGGAGAGGGTACATAATGTAAATAGAAAACGGGGTGTGCAATATTGAAAAAAACAGTGTCATATAAACCTACACATAAAGTGTCAAACATACATTAGGATAGTGAATGCATCAGCATCGCACATTAAGTCAAATATGATAAACTGTGTTTACCTGGTGCCAGAGCACCCTTCCTACTAATCTTAATATATATAAATTACGTGTCACGTTGTTTGTCCGCTATAGACTCCTAAACTACTTAACCAATTTCAATCAAATTTGCACACCGGGTGCAGTTCGATCTAACTTAGGACATAGGATAGCTCACATCTCAATTTATAGTAAAAAAAATTAAAAATACTTAAACCATAATTTAACTTTAGCGCTTTGGACAATGTAAACTTTTTTTATGTAACATTTGACATAGAATTGACTCAATGGCTTTTTTTACCAATTCGAATTAAATAGTCATCTTTAAGACAAGACAACGTCTGTCGAGTCAGCTAGTATTACATAAATAAATGCCAAACTTTGTGTGTTGAATGATTGTTACCTCATATCTCCGTAACAACTAAACCGAAAATAAAATAAAATTAAAACAAGATGTCTTATGCTCTAAGTCACAGACTACTTTTATCATTTATACATATTACTAGCGGACCAGGCAAACGTTGTTTTGCCATAAAATAAAAATTATTTCTAGTGACTATTAAAAAATAGGGGTTGGTGATAAAAGGGTGAAAATTTAGGGTTGTATGTATTTTTTAATGCCACATAAGCAACAATATAAGAAATAAAAATTTTGTCCAAAAAATTAAAATAAATGTTTCGGGTGGACAACCCTTATCACTTAGGGGTATGAAAAATAGATGTTGGCCGATTCTCAGACCTACTCAATATGCTCAAAATTTCATGAGAATCGGTCAAGCTGTTT
Organism: Alcis repandata; assembly: GCA_949125135.1. Lineage (NCBI taxonomy): Eukaryota > Metazoa > Arthropoda > Insecta > Lepidoptera > Geometridae > Alcis > Alcis repandata. Next base: position 6,880,960 of record OX421250.1, on the reverse strand, counting down.
CGGAGGAGTACGAGAACGAACATTGTGACACGAGAATTTTATATATAAGATATTTGTCTTATAAGCCAGAGGTCCCGGGTTAGATTCTGGGCCGGGAAGATGTTTGAATGGTGAAGTTAAATCTCTATTCTGGGTCTGGGTGTTAGTTGTCCTTGTCTTTGTGTTCCATGGCATCCACACGGTATCCTAGTGGGGGAGCTGTGAGTGTGAAACATTATTTATTTATTTAACATCATCACCGTTTATCATCAGTACAGAGGTGAAGGCGCAGGGCGGTACTAGTATTTTAATGTAGTCTCAATTAAAATAAGAGCTGCTTTGATTAAAAAATTGTTAAAAATTAACGAAACATTTTATTACATAAGTTATTCGTAATATGAAACGCAAATTATGCAAAGTTATCTACTTTGTTTTTGTTCATTAAAACTGTCTTAATGGATAAACAAATTTTGGTAATTATATTTAAATTGTGGAATCAATCAATTAACTGATATTTGATTGAATCGCCTATTATTGAAACCACAATGAATTTAAATATTATTGGAAATATAATGCTGGCCACACATACGTGAAATTACGGTAGTAGGTTATTACATCATTTTAAAGCATTCCAGTATTAATTAAAAAAACTAAAAAACACATTTTCATCCGTCTTTGACAGATGTGCAAAGTTTGAATTAAATCTGATCGTTCAAAGTAGGGCAAAATCAAGTCCAAAAGGGTTGGTTACATACATACAGGTGAAACTAATAAAAGCGAGTTAAAGAACCTATACCAATAGTTAGAAAATAAAGAATAGAATGTTACTTTATTGCAAACCAAATAAATAGTTCTGGTGTAATAATTATTATCTAATCTTTGCTTCTAGCCTATTTTTTTAAATTATTTTTCACTATTCAAAAATTTATTTTTAAGCTGTTGTAGAGTAGTTATCAGATGAATTGTATATAGGGTTATTACGGTGATAGCCGAAAATGATACGGTGAAAGCCGAAAATGTTTTAAAATACCCCGAAATGGGGAAACCACGCAACACTGAGAAACCAACGGAAGCAGAGGTTGCGAAAGCCAAAGGCGTGGCCCAGCCTGCGAGTAGGTCACAGCCGCCCTCGGGCCCTTCCGAGGGAACGAGTGGGGGCTGGAGCCGAAAAGAGAGCGAGTGTGACACACCCGAAGCAATTAGGACCAAAGCTGGCACGGAGGTTTCTCAAAATTACGGGACGTCGGTGGAAACCACCCGGGGCGCAAAACGTCAGCGGAGCTCCGATCAAGTATCACCAGGGTCTATCGCGGCAGACAAAAAGGTGTGCTTGGCGGGTGGAACCGCTGGGGTTGTGGCAGGACCGAGCGGGACTGACAGACCGGAAAATGGGGTGGGGGAATCAAGAGCTCAGAACTCATATGCCGCCGCTGTTAAACTGTACCGGGTGGTGGTACAGGACAAAGGCGGCATGATGATGGACGAGCTCAGGGCGACCCTACTCCGCAAAACTATAGACAAGATGCAGTACAAACTGTTCAAAGACAATCGCGGCAAGCCAAAAGAGGAGCGTAAGCTGCCGACTTTCTGGCAACTACCTAGGCTAACTCGCGGGTGCCTCAGGTTGACCCCTCGTGACGACTTCTCACTGGCATGGTTGGCAACGACTGTGGAACAGCTGCCGTGCCTGTGGGAGGGGTCGGGAGGGTTTAGGGTGCTTCCTGAGAGCGAGTTACCCAGGTACTATACGGGAATCATTTATGTTCCTGACTTCGGCGAAGATAGGGAAGACCTCAAAAAGTGGCCTTTTATACTCAGAGAGTTCCTATCTGACCTGAACGGGAACATAAGTGTGGACAAATGGCCCATCTTCAAGCACATAGTGCGGCAGAGGGGCGAAACTTTCAATCACATCTTGGTGATGGGCGTTCCACCAGAAGATATAGAGATCTTGAAGCGGGTAGACTACAGGCTGGCCTACACGACGGGGGCAGTCTACGTCAAAATAAAAACAAACAAAACCGGAGGTACCGCGCGGGTGCATGCAGGGGGGGAGGGATGCGCTAACACCGTACCAAGCGGTGCGAGCGTGTCCTTGGCCGACGCCGGCGCCGACACGGTACCCCCGGAAGACAAGGAATGGACAAGGGAAGAGGTCGACCGTCTCCTGGAAGTGAGCGACGGGGGCGAGGAGGACATATCGAGCGATATTATGAGCTTGACCATCCTCTCGCCTCTGTCGCTCATGGAAACGGAGAGGGACGGGCCACCCCCTGTTCATTCTCTGGATGACTAGGGCTGAGCAGACGTGGAAGCCAACAAAAATGGATAAGCACGCTAGAATGATAAACAACAATAATAATAATAAAAACAAAACCAATAAACAAGCCACCGGCACTCTGGGTGGTACAAGTCTTGAAAGTCACAAAAACACATTTAGGATAGAGATCATACAATCCAACCATCAACACAGCGTCACAGGCTCCGCTACCCTGCGGCGAACTCTGGAGGAGCAACCTAACACAATAGCACTGGTCCAGGAACCATACTTATATCGAGGAAAGGTAAGTGACTTTGCGGCACTACGAGGCAACGTCTTTATTCCCCCTAAGGAAAATAAAATGCGAACGTTTATTTACGTACCGAACCCTTTTAAAGCGTCACTGATAACACATTTGTGTACCGATGACCTCACTGTAATCAAATTGGAGACCGGCCTACAAGGCAGGCTCAGCTCTATTATATTAGCCTCGGCATACATGGATGGGACGCACGAGGCGCCACCTCCTGAAATAGAGGGGCTAATGCAGTTCTGCTCAATCAACAACTTAGAATGCGTAATAGGCTGCGATGCGAACGCACACTGCGTAGTCTGGGGAAGCCCAGACACAAACGACAGAGGGAAAGACGTGCTTGATTTTGTCCTCAGGCATGACCTGAACATCTTAAATCGAGGATCAGAACCAACGTTTGTGCCTTCTTGGGCGAAAACGATTATAGATATCACGTTAGCCACAACCGCAATCTCCGACAGCATCAAAGACTGGCGTGTGGCAACGGAGGACTACTCCGGCTCTGACCATCGGAGGATAAGGTTCAGTCTAAATGTAGGAAAGCACTTACCTCGCACCTACAGAAATCCCAGAAAGACTGACAAATCACTCTTCTCTGAAAAACTCCAGGAAAAACTGCTAAATATACAGCAAGTTAAGATTAGCACAGAACTCACCCCAAACGAAATAGAGGACATGGTACGATCGATAGCAGGTATTTTAAAAAGCAGCTACGAAAGCTCATGCCCTCTAAAGACGGAGAACAGTGAGATACTACATAAAAAAGATAAATGGTGGAGCAGAGTACTCAACAAACTGAGGAAGAAAGCTAGACATCATTTCAACAGAGCGATGAACACCAATCAGGAAGAGGATTGGCAAGAATATAGAAAAGCTCGACACCAACTAAAAGTAGAAATTATCAGGAGTAAGAAAAACTCCTGGAAAAAATTCAGTAACTCAATACAGTCAGAGAGCGAAACCGCAAGGCTTAGAAAGATAGTATCAAACAACACCCAAACCAAACTAGGTACCCTAAAAAAACCAGATGGCTCATATACCACGTCGGAACAAGAACAGTTTGAACTGCTTTTACAAACTCATTTTCCGGAATGCCGACTTGAACATGAAGGTGGGTGGGAAACTAAGATCCCCCATCAACCCAGAAGGGAAGACTGGGACTTTGCGTCCTCCATCGTTACTGAAGAGGCTCTACTATGGGCGGTCTGTACCTTCCAACCCTTCAAGAGCGCAGGATCTGATGGAATCTTTCCGGCACTCCTGCATTGGAGTGTAAATAAGATAAAATATCACCTCGCCGCCATCTTCAAATCATGCCTCGCATGGAAATACATACCTAAGGCCTGGAGGGAAGTCAAAGTAGTATTCCTGCCAAAGCCGGGTAAATCAGACTATACAAACCCAAAATCATTTCGGCCTATTAGCTTAAGCTCTTGTCTTTTAAAGACGCTAGAAAGACTATGTGACAAATATATCCGAAATGGACCGCTACAGGAGAAACCAGTGCACCAAAACCAACATGCCTACCAAACAGGAAAATCAACGGAAACCGCCTTGCATCAGGTGGTACACAAGATTGAATCTGCTATAGAAAACAAGCAGTCATGCCTAGTAACCTTTATCGACATTGAGGGGGCCTTTGACAAAACGACGTTTCCCAGTATCGAGTTGGGGCTCAGAAGGCACAACGTCGACGAAGGAGTGAGCAAATGGATCACAACAATGCTGTCTAATAGAGCAGCAAATATAGAGTCTTCTAAAGAGTCGCGCTGCGTCGTCACTAAAGGTTGCCCCCAAGGAGGAGTGATATCCCCTATTCTTTGGGTAATAGTGGTAAATGAACTAGTCGAACTCTTAAACAAAAATGGAATAACTACCATTGCTTATGCAGATGATCTGGCAATAATGATATCTGGACTTTTCGAATCAACACTATGTGAAAAAATGCAGAAAGCTCTCCGAATAGTAGAAGATTGGTGCGAAAAGCACAATCTCTCTGTTAATCCGCAAAAAAACAGAAATGGTGTTATTCACGCGTAAAACAAAAATACCAAAATTAAAACTACCGACCCTTTTTAGAACGGGACTAACTTTAAACAAGGAAGTGAAATATCTCGGAATTTGGCTAGATAATAAACTTCTTTGGGGAAAACAACTAGATCACGTTACTACTAAAGCCACAAACATACTATGGCAGTGCACCAGGGCAGTTGGCAAAGACTGGGGACTGAAACCAAAACTATGTCGATGGCTATACACGGTAATAGTCAGGCCAGTACTCACATACGGTAGCATAGTGTGGTGGCCCAGAACAATCCTGGCAACAACCATCACCAAGCTACAGAAACTACAAAGGCTGGCATGTTCACTAATAAGTGGCTGCTCAAAGTCGACACCATCGGCCGCCCTTAACGTAATTCTAGGTCTGACGCCATTACACTTGCACATACAGCAGGAAGCAATGGCGTCGGCACTAAGAATCAAATCCTTAAACCAGTGGAAAGGCGTCGGATACACCACAACCCACTGTAGAATCTTAGACAGAGCAACAAAAATCGTCCCAGACGCAAGCCGAGGGACTGACAAAGTTGCTAATGTACATCTGGACAACAAAAACTATGAGCTAGTGACAGAAGAACGAGTCCAAGCTGACATCGTAGATGCTGGTCCAAAGAAATATAACATTTACACGGACGGTGCAAAAAATAATAAGGGTGCTGGTTGTGGTTACTACTCACTAGAGCTGGGTATCAAAGAGTCCATAGCCCTAAATAAGACTACAACCGTATTGCAGGCAGAGGCGATGGGCCTTCTGCTTGCGGCAAGATTGGTACTCACAAAAAACTCGGAAAGCAGTATAGAAAGAAAAGATGATCAACTCACGTTCATCACTGATAGCGCAGCAATCATCTACGCACTCAGAAAGCCAACAACTAGGTCCAGAGTGGTATCGGAATGCCACTTTACTCTACAAAATTTAGCAACCAGAAATACAGTTACTGTGGAATGGACAAAAAGTCACAGCGGATGTAAAGGAAATAACAAAGCCGACTTACTCGCAAAGGAAGGCATAAAGAAAGAAATTAAGGCAGATGTCGCGGCACTGTGTAAACCAACTGCATTGGAAACGCGAAACCTGTTAATTGCCTACACGGAAAAAGAACAGCAAAATCTATGGAACAAAACTACAGATTGTAAACACTCAAAAGCTTTTTACCCATCGATAAATAGAAAAGCGACCAACAAACTACTCAAGTTAACCAGGACAGATCTCCGTACAATGATAGGCATTATCACTGGCCACTGTGAGCTAAATTACCACTTACACAAAATTGGAGCTACGGACAGTCCGCTGTGCCGAGGCTGTTTACAAGAGGACGAAACCGTGGAGCACGTGCTGTTGCACTGTGAGGCCACGGAAGATATAAGATCAAGGTCGAGGCTCCTTGAAGAAACCACACAACAAGTCTCAAGTACCACAACACCTGGCGCAATGCAAGTGGAGGAGGTATGCCAGCGACCCCAGGCCGTGCTCCGTTATTTTAGGGAGCTCGGATGGTTGGGGTAAGCTGGCAGTCGGGGGGGCAATGCACAATACACCCCAAGCGGGACGTCGGTGCAGGTCGTATCACCCCCATTTAGAATTAGAATTAGAATAGGGTTATTCATAAAGGGTATGCTAATCCGAAAAGTGCTCGTAGTGCTCATCATTATGAACAACTTTTACTATGGGACCAACCCGGAATTCGCGAAAAATCAGGTGTTCCATAGAAAAATGTGAATGACACTCGATAAAATGTTTGGAACAGCTGATTTTTTTTCGCGAATTTCGGGTTGGTCCCATAGTTAAAGTTGTTCATAATGATAAGTACTATGTGCCCTTTTCGGCCATATGAATAACCCTATATACAATTCATCTGATAACTACTCTACTCCACCGTAGTCCACAAGGTTTACGACAAATTGTTAATTCTCTGTGGTATTTTCCATTGGATCATTCATGAATGGTAGATAAAAACTATAATACAATAGGTACATAATAGCTAACCAACAAGACTATAAATAGATTAGGTTAGAAGAGCAAAAAATGTTTACCTGAGTAACTTGTTTTATTGAAAATAAACTTCTGGGTAAAGTTCGAATAGAATGGATAGTCTGGTGTAAGTTTTTGAGCCACCTATAAGGCTTACAAACGTAGTTCATAAAGCTTTTATTCATAGGTTTTAGGGTTTCGTACCTAAAAGGTAAAAAGGGACTCTATTACTCTGCTGTCCGTCCGTCTGTCAGCAGGCTGTATCTCATAAACCGTGATAGTTAGACAGTTGAAATTTTCACAGATGATTTATTTCTGTTGCCGCTATAAAATAAAATAAATATGGAGGCTCCCCCATACAGCAGACGTGATTTTTTGCTGTTTTTATAGATAACTAGCGGCCCGTCCCGGCTTCGCACGGGTAGACACTATAAATTGAGATGTGAGCTATCCTATCTCCTAAGTTAGATCGAACTGCACACGGTGTGCAAATTTGATTGAAATCGGTTAAGTAGTTTAGAAGTCTATAGCGGACAAACAACGTGACACGTAATTTATATACATATACTAGCTGACTCGACAGACGTTGTCCTGTCAAAAGCCATTGCGTCAATTCTATGTCAAATGTCAAAAGTTATGCTATTGCGTAACTATAGCAACCGTAGTATGTTGATGCTAACTTGTCAATTTATAGTAAAAATTATCAGTATATACAAGGTGTCCGAGGTAGGCCCAACAATATTTAGAGGTACTTATCTACATCATGTTTGGAGTCGTTGACGTAAATGTTAGCAATGCAAACGAATTTTTTTTTTTCCATACAAAATTAAAAAATATTTTATTTGTGTTTTTTTTGGCAACCCTAACTACACATGGTACAATAAACGCGGGCCGCTGTCTTTGAGAGTGCCGCGCGCTGCGCGCGCATGAATTCCCCGCGCGCCCGCGTCTCGCTCGCCGCCGCATCGCCACCCCCGCGCGCCGATTACCCCTTCCCCTCACCTGCACGTGCCACTCCTGGCGCTAGCGCAACTAATCTACTTTCGAACGTCACCCTAACCTACTCTGTGGCCTAAATTAGCATCTGCCTAGCCCTAACTGTGTAACCTATTCGTACCTATGAACCTCATTATGATGGGAAAATGATTTATCCAAAATGTAACTTATGTTTCATGTTATGATTCTAACCTGGATAGATTAATGTCAAATTCTAATTTTACTCTCCTATCGTTATCGTATACCCTAATAATATCTAGGTACCTACATTGCTTATCATAGGATAGGTTGTGAGAATAATTAAAAACACCAGTACTTCAATTAATTATGTTTAATATTACATACATGATTGGTTTATTATTCACAACAATTTTAACAAAATAGTTAGAGTACTTACGACAGACGTCATACGTTTCACTTTTTTTAAACCACTAGGTTTCACTGATTAAGTATTTCACTTTTGCTTTAATTTAATTTAAAGGAAAGGCTCAAAGTGCTGGCCTCCCTTCTCGATGCAGAGCCGAGCTCGACGAGAAATCGAGCCCATCACGTTTTTCAACATGTGTGGGGTTACATTGCTGAAAGCCTCTGTGATACGCGGTATCATTTCTTCTCGTGTGCTGCACGGCTTCGAATACACAATATTTTTGATGTAGCCCCACAAAAAGAAATCCAAGGGCGTCAGGTCCGGCGAGCGCGGAGGCCACTGTCTCGGCGCATCTTGGCCGCGGCCGATCCAGCGGCCGGGAAACCGAGCATGTAGGTTTTGGCGAACGCGTCGAGCAAAATGCGCTGGCGCTCCGTCGTGTTGGTACCACATGTCCCGCTCCACAGCCAACGGCAAGTTTTCCATTTGGTCCTCCAGCTCACCTTGTAGCAGCTCCAAGTAGCCTGCGGCATTCAAGGTGACAGGCAAGAAGATAGGGCCGATTAATCGGTCTCCGATTATGCCCGCCCAGACATTAATCCGCCACTTATGTTGGAAACAGCTCTCGGTAGACGCATGCGGATTTACATGTGCCCATACGTGCTCATTATGTATGTTGGAGAGTCCACTTCTGGTGAAAGTCGCTTCGTCAGTCCACAACACTTTCTCGACGAAGGCAGAATCCACAGCTACTTTTTCTTCTATCCACTCGCAAAAATCCACTCTTGCACTGTGGTCTGATTGCAGCAGTTCTTGTGTTCGACGGAAGTGATATGGATGCTGGCCGTCTTCATGCAGAGTCCTCCAAACTATTCTGTGATCGACGCGCAGCCGCGCGCCCGCTCGACGCGTGCTAGTACGCGGGTCTTCGGCAAAATGCTGCAGGATTTGTGTTTCCAGGTTTGCACTGATGTTTGTGCCGGGTCTTTCGGTTGCTGCTCCATGAAAACTTCCGGTACTGTGCAGACGTAAGCAGAGTCCACGGAAGCACGAGTATGAAGGCAGACGTCTTTGTTCCGGAAGCGGCCTGTCGTCGACGAACCGTTGACGGTACAGCTCACGCGCCCCGTTGCAACTCCCGTTCGCAGCTCCGACGCAAAGTATCATGTCGTAATACTCTGCGTTTGAATAAGACATCGTGATTTGGATAAAAAAATCGAAATGATAATTCGTGACAATACACGACCTCGAAGTTCGAATGATGAAAGCCGAGTGGCGATTTTCAAAAACAGAAAGCGACACTGCGGCTTAGTCAAAGCGAATGCATTTAGGGTTCCATTTTTATTCTTAAAACAATTTCACCATGTACACTCAATACGTTTTCAGTTATGGTATAACATCATTATTATTTAGGTACAACATCATTTTTATTGTTTTGCAATTGATTGTGTTGTTGAGTTGCAGTTTACACTAGAGCACGGTTTTTTTTAAGATTACATTTTTATCAAGTTAACTCAAGCATTTGTTTTATTTAAAAATTCATTATGCTCTTGACTCTCAACTCTCAATCTCAACTCACCTGATGTCACGTGTTACAGTGTATCACGCTTTGTTTTTTGAATAGCCTTTGTGAGATAGTAAAAAAATAAAAAAATAAAAACATTTTGTACAGTTTTCATCGAAGGATATTTTGAAAAATAAAAGTTTGTATTTTTGAAATAATGACATCCCGTAGGATATTTTTATTACCATTCATTTAATCTTCGACAGCCAAACTAAGGAAAATAAAAATAAAAACTATCAACAAAAATAATTATGACGGAACCCGAAACAACAAAGTTAACTAATTTAGCTAAAAATGGGCGAACAACGGCCGGCCGTGCACGATTGGCTGCGGCTGTCTTTGAATAACAGCGCGGTGATATTATTGGCTAGCGGCATTGTTCTGAGAATCGGCTTAGCGCGCTATTGGCGATCGGCAAGCGTTAGAGTTTCTTTGTCGGCTAGGACCGAAGCCGACGATTCCGCAAAGACTAACACAAACACAGATGTGTAACTCAATCTTTTTAGTTTATTCAAAGTTTTGCAAAATTGAAAATAAAATAAAATTGTTCGTTTCCAAGTACTACTTCGATCATTTACAATGATTAGAATCTTGTTTGTGAACCGAGCTCAGCTGACTTTATTTGTTATCTTGCCATGTAATGCGCTTTATTTGATAAAAATAGGGCACAATTAGAATTTATTTCTGAATAAAAATTGCCCGAAATTAATCGCATAAAGCAATACGCTAATTGCCATATTTTACAGAGAAATTCAAATAATAGGGTTCGAAATAATGAAGGTAGGTCGATTTTGAAGTATAATTTCTAATTCCTGTAATGAATTGAAAAAAACCTAATTTATGTAGTTGGTTAAATTTTGTTAAGAATTGAAATAGGCATTCTGTAAAAACATAACCTTCTGTACACTAATTAGTCTTTGACAGTCGTGGTCGTAGGTCGGTTATTCACCTTTTTAGGGTTGTACCTGTCCAAATTAATGCCAAAGTTTGATCTTCAATAACTCGTAAAATAAAAGATTAAGGAGTAAAAGACCTCTGGGGAGGGCTTCTAGATATACGTAAGTATGTGCTGTTTGAATATTGTTGGGCCTCCATCGGACACATTGTATATAATTTGCAATAAATTAAAATTGCGACTATAATTTGAGATTTAAACTATCCTATCTCTCAAGTTGGATCGAACTGCACATGGTGTGCGAATTTTATTATAATCGGTTAAGTGGTTTAGGAGTCCATTGAGGACAAACATTGTGACACGAGATTTATATATATTAAGATATTAAGATGGTACGGAACGAGTCGTGCGCGAGTCCGACTCGCACTTGGCCGGTTTTTCTTTTTAATTTTGAATTACCTAAACCCAATATCAACGTAATGTAGAACAGTGTAGAACATAGAAAAACCCCCCGACAAAAGATAACTAAGAACACTCCCGACGAATTCACCTTTCATAAAAAAAAAAAAAAAACAAAATCGGCTCATCCGTTTGGGAGCTACGATGCCACACAACACACCGACACGTCAAACTTATAACACCCCGTTGTTTTTGCGTTGTTAAAAATTTGGTCGGAAACCTTTTTTTTTTTTTTTTAATGTAATTGAATGACGAGACGAGCAAATCGCTCGCCTGATGTTAAACGTCACGTTTGCCCATAACAGGTCTGCGCTACCCAGAATTTTGAACTCGCAGAATTCAAGACCCTGCGCGGCACAGCACCTAGCACTGGTCGCGACTTGCCTTTCCACACTTTTTAACTACACGTAGATGTGACAAAGCTAGAATATGGATATGTTTGTCTCTTTCACGATAACAAGAACATTATTTTTACAAAACAAAAACCATAAGACTGACTATTGAGTTATTCATCTATTTGTCGCGCACGTACTTAATGCAAATTTAAGACTTATATAGTTTTCTCATGGATACCATTATCAGAACTGGACTAAATTGAAATGGGACCAAATGGGAAGCGTCAGCTTTCTAATAAAAAAAGAATCATCAAAATCGATTCACCCAGTCAAAAGTTATGAGGTAACAAACATAAAAAAAAAAAAAATTAAAAAAAAAAAACATACAGTCGAATTGATAACCTCCTTTTTTTGAAGTCGAATTGATAACCTCCTTTTTTGAAGTCGGTTAAAAAACGTAGCTAGTGATTATTTAGAACCTGCATCTAGCCCCGCTGGCCGCTGCTGTACAAATAAAACGTTTCACACTCATAGCTCCCCACTAGGATACCCTGTGACTGGGATAACATGCAACACAAAAACAAGATAACTAACACCCAGACCTGGAACAGATTTTTAAATTCATCATTCAAACATCTTCCCGGCCGAGAATCGCGCCCGGGACCTCTGGCTTTTAAGGCACAAATAGGGATAGTTTTGCATTGTTTTCAATAGTAACAATCAATTTTAAACATTATCTGAGGCACAGAATGCACATGTGAACTCATCGCACCCATTACAGGCACTTATCTCGCTGTTTCCCTCAATGTTTATTATCGCACAGAATATGAAGAGCGAGATGTTCAACTCTGTAAAACAGCACGTCTGGCCTCATAAGCCCAAGAGCGGTATCTCGAAAATATTTATTTTTGTTTTTTTCATGCATCTGATAGCTTGAAAAATTACGCATATCATGTATGAAAAAATAGAAATCTATGTTTTTTGGGATACCGCTTTTGGGCTTATGATGGCAGACTGGCTTGGTTAAGTCGTATGAATTGTAAATATTGTCAAATTTTACCCTAGGGAATAGCAGGTAGCTTAGGGCTTTAAATGATGTTTGCTGTTTGTCTAGGCCCTTGATTTCACCCGCGTGGCGATGATCCCATTTGGTGATGATGTTAAAAGAAGCCTGTGTCCTTTTTACACAGCTGACAACTTTTATGCAGAATTTCATGATGATCGGTTGAGTTGTTGATGCGTGAAAGTGTAAAAACAAACTCACTTTCGCATTTATAGTATCGGTTAGGATAAATCCGCGTTTGACCACCAACTCGTCTGATAGTAAGCTACGGTTTGACCGATAATGAAGCACGCAGTTTTCGAAGATAACTCTTTACTCCGACTCTTCGAAAGCCAACGATTATATCGCAGCAAACAAAGAGCCGGCGGAAGTTTGTCAAGGAAGTCGGCATGCGCCAGTTTGCCACTTAATTATTTCTCAGTTGGCGACAGTAGAACCAGATCGATCCAGTTCACAATTTAAACTTTTTGAGAAAACGAGGCAAACGCGTTTGAATTCCGCTAAATTCTAAAGTGAGAGATTTATAATTCGTAAGGAAAATAGTAGTAATACTTCAACTCTTGTTTGTGGCTCTTGTGAAGATTTTTCACAACTCCGCCAATGTCACGTTAAATAGACCATCGAACGCAGAGAATTTATACAGTTTCAAATTGTTTGTGGACACTTAAATTTCAGTGGCAGAGTTTTTTTGTACTATTTACTATTAGCACTTGAATCAATGTGTCCTGGAATAATTATGTTATTTTCGCGATTAAACCAAAAACTTTATCTCTATTTAAAGAAAATATGTCACTTGGGTCAGTCAAGACGATTCCCGATTGTCACCCTTGGGGACGATAATAGCACGACAACTGTGAATGATTCTCTGATCCCTCTGATTCTACCATCGTCAGTAATAAATAAATAACGTTTCACACATTCAAACATCTGCTCGGCCGGGAATCGAACCCGGGAGCTCTGACTTAAAAGGCGGGTATTATTAAAGCTGAGTCAAACAGGCCGTCAAATCTGAATATTTGTTGACTTTCTATTATATTCTATTCAGTTGTCCATCTATCTTATTTTATTCCGCAGTACAGACATTTGACATTCTGCGCTGATTTGTCATATCAGCTGGTGGTTTTCAGAATATTCGTTGAGTAATTGGCTATTGATAGCTGTTATATAATTAATTAGGGTATCAGAGTGGGTGGGTATCTTTCTTTCTAAGTTATTGACCGAGCGAGCGAAGCGTCTATGCAACGATTGGCCAATTTTGCTTTCATCTGTCCGGATCGCATTTCTGAACAAATCTTGACGAAACTTGGTAATACAAGTTCAACAATTTAATATAATTTTTCTGTCGTCGGGATTTTTTGATTGGGGGGGTATTTCCCTCAAAAAGGGGGGAAATTTGCTGCAGCGCCATTTACCGACCGATTTTGATCAATTTGGCAGAAGTATATAGTAAGTAAGTCAGTCAAGAAGTTGTTGAGATAAAACACTGTGATGACACAGAATTGTGGTGAATCACAGTAAGGTATCAGCGTGAGTAGGTATCTTTCTAAGTTATATATAGTTGGGTAATAGAGTCGGCAGAGGTAACGCAACGCACTGAAGATGCCTTGGGTATTGAAGGTGTCTATAGGGGGCAGTGAAAAAGCCGTGGTGGCTCAGTGAGAGAACAGCCGCTTCGCATTCTTGAGGTGGCGGGTTCAAACCCCGACTCGTACCAATGGGTTCTTTGGGACTTATGTAGGAATCTACATAAGATAAGACTGGCTTTTCGGTGAAGGAAAACATCGTGAGGAAACCTGCATATATCCGGAGAAGAAATTCAATGGCGTGTGTGAATCCAGCAACCCGCACTTGGCAGCGTGGTGGAATACGGCCTGATCACCCTTCGAGGGTAGACCTGTATCCCAGCAGTGGGATGATTAAAGGCTGCATGTGAGATAGGGGGCGGTGACCACTTACCACCAGGATTCCCGTCACTGGTTTTCCCGGAATTCGCAGGAAAAAAATCAGCTGTTCCATAGAAAAATGTCAATGACACTCGACAAAATGTATGGAAACATTTTGTCGAGTGTCATCATCGATCAAGTTAATCCGATGTTAATCCGACTTCGGTGAGTGTCATTGACATTTCTCTATAGTCACCGCTTTACCAACTGAGTCGTGAGGCCATAAATCATTTCTCCATGTCTATCTCGCTCGCACTTGTGGGTCTTATGGAGCCGCATAGTGATGTGCGTAAGATAGTTATAGGCGCATATCGATAAGAATAAAATCAGATAGAAACATAGTGATAGATATTTATTGGTGTTTATGGCCCTACGACTCAGTTGGTAACGCGGTGACTATAGCTGGTTTTTTTTTCGCGATATCCCAGTTAGTCCCATAGTAAAAGTTGTTCATAATGATGAGTACTATGCGCCCTGTTCGGGTTATCATACCCTTTTCATATAACTGTAATAATATTAGTAGTTATTTATTCAGTAAGTCTACTTGGTTTGATGCTCGTTGATATCTAGCCAGTTATCTTGTATCTAAGAAGATTATCTTTACGTTTACTACGATAGTAATTATTTGTAGACACCTACATAATTGTAATGGAATGCTGACGTCATCACGTTCATCATCATCATCGTCAGCTCATATTATAACTGGACTAACTGGAGGTTGCCTGGAAGAGATCGCTCTTACCGATAAGGCCGCCAGTTGTCGCACTAGTTTTAGGTGTTAAAATCATTTTGTTTGTAATTTATGGCGTGAACAATAAAGAGTTTATCTATCTATCGACTAACTGGATATAAGCATTATCTTTCTCCCTTTTTTCTCTAGCTTTAACTATTTTAAAAGCTTTTATTTAACTTGCAATGTATGTAACTACTAGCTACGCCCCGCGGTTTCACCCGCGTTTTCCGGGATAAAAAGCGTATGTGTTAATCCAGACCACGAACGACCTTCATTCCAAATTTCATGTAAATCCGTTCAGTCGTTTTTGCGTGAAAGAGGAACAATCACATCCATACAACCAACACACACTCAAACTTTTGCTCTTTTCTTTGCTCTCAAACTCAAATGGTCTTACAAACTTTCGCGTTTATAATGTTTACTAGCTGACCCGGCAAACGTTGTTTTGCCATATAAATTTAGGGGTTGGTGATAGAAGGGTGAAAATTTAGGGTTGTATGTATTTTTTAATGCCACATAAGCCACATTATAAAAAATAAAAAGTTTGTCCAAAAAATAATAATTAATGTTAGGGGTGGACAACCCTTATCACTTAAGGGTATGAAAAATAGATAGTAGCCGATTCTCAGACTTACTGAATAATGAATGCAAAATTGGTCAAGCCGTTTCGGAGGAGTACGGGAACGAACATTGTGACACGAGAATTTTATATAATGTTTATAATACTCGTAGGAAGTAAGATGTGTGTTCGAGTAGAATCTTGCAACTGAATTTTCAACCACTTCCCGATGTCCGATTGAACTGAAATTCGGTATACCTGTGTAACTCCGATGACAATGCAATAAAAGCTTGTTTCTAAAAATATTTTAAAAACTAACTTCACTACATTTCTCCATTTTCTGTCTGGTTTTCGCACCTGACATTCATGTCGGCTAACAGTTGTCTGAGCGTCTTGGGCAGTGATTAAATTTAAGCAGCGTTTATAACTAAGACTCATAACGTCTGTGTATGCGTTAGGTATAAGTTATGAGGTTATGACTGGGTTAAGACGTCCAATTCTCAAAATTAATGATATTTACTCAGATGCAAAATGAGGAAATGTGACCAAGGCAAGTGTGTTGTAACGGATACTGGACTAGAAACTTTATGGTACTGTTTTCTTTTAAGGATAGATATGACTTCTTTATATTCGATGTATCATAGCTACATTTTGGAGTGTGGGTTTTCTCGATCAATAAACGTTTCACACTCATGCTCCTCACTAGGATAAATCCTGTGTCGGGGATGCCATGGAACACACAAGGACAACTAACACCCAGACCCAGAACAGATATTTAAATTCATCATTCAAGTCATCATCATCTGCCTACCCTTATCCCACCTACGTGGGGTCGGTACAGTATGTACACTTCTTCCATTCATCTCTTTCACTCGTCATATCTGAATACACTCCCTTCTTTTTCATATCATCTTTCACACAGTTCATCCATACTTTCTTTGGTCGTCCTCTACAGCTATACCCATTCACACTCAAGTTCATCGTCTTTTTTGTAATGTGGCCCTCCTCTCTTCGCATAATATGCCCGTACCACGATAGGCGATTACTTGTCAACTTTTCTGTCACTGCTACTTTCAGACTTCCCCTAATATACTCATTCCTAATTCGATCCATTCGTGTTACACCACACATCCATCTCAACATTCGCATCTCCGCTACATGCAATCGTCTTTCATCCGATCCTTTTGTGGCCGAACACTCCGACCCATACATGACGACAGGTCTTATGACGCTTTTGTAAATTTGCCCCTTAAGCTTAAGGGGCATTCGCGGGTCGCATGTTGTTGCTGTGACCTGTCGCCATTTCATCCATCCCGCATTAATCCTGTCAAATTCATCATTCAAGTAATAATAATAATTGATTGATAGATAGATAAACTATTTATTGTTCACATCAGAATTACAAACAGAAGGATAATAACTATGCGTTTTACACGGTCTTTTTTGCCACACAAAATGTGGAACGAGCTCCCTCCACCGGTATTTCCGAGTAACTACAACATTGGGTTCTTCAAAAGCGCTGTTAATAGTCTTAAAAGGTCGGCAGCGTATCCGTGACGCCTCCAGTGTTACAGGTATCCAGACGGTGATCGCTTACCATCAGGCGGCCCGTTTCCTTGTTTTGTTTTTATGCTAATACACTGAGAAAAATGCGCATCTAAATTCCGCTAAAAGAATTATGAATTCACCTAAAGTACGGAGCATTTTGATATCACCAAAAAGTACGATGATTAGCACTAGTTTATGATAGTTGTCACCGTAAAAACTAGTTCTCGGTAAATATCATATGCTCCGTACTTTAAGTGAATTCATCAGAATTTTGTTGGCCATTTTCAGTGTAGCGACGAGACGAGCAAATCACTTGCCTAATGTTAAACGTCACGTTTGCCCTATGTCATAAAGAAACTGCCCAGGAGCCCTATTTTGAAGTGGGATGTTATTTCGGTCACTGTCGCGCTCATTAGAAATGTCATGAGAGTAAAAGTGACGGAGATAATCTCTCTCGCCCAAGAATAAAGCGCTGGTTTGAATCTACGTTTCTGATTCGTACAGCCAAGGGATGGAACAGACTGCCGGCTTCCCTGTTCTCTGAGAGATACAATCTCGAGCTTTTCAAGGTCAAAGTGAATAGCTATCTTCTAGGTCTGCGTGCTTCATCTTCGACCACATCGTCGTTTACCATCAGGCAAGATGGTCAAACGCGGACTTATTCGGTTAAAAAAACGATATAAATTCTTATCAGCTAATCACAAGATAATCTCGCTCTCTCTGTTTACAAACAGTCTTATCAATCATCGTAGTAACCCCAGATTGTATAGCAGTTCCAGTGATAAGGAATTCGTAAATAGCACTTTCGTTGCGAATCTCGGCTTTGATTGCGTAACAACTTTGTTATCAATTAAGTATCTAGCATGATAAGAAGTTTGGTCTGTCGGAATTGTAAAGTTTGGGAGTTGATTTGAGTTCCACGATAAGTTGTTTTAAAATGATGGAGACGGAGATAGATGGTCGTCGGTTGTCTCTTTCGCAAATTGAAGATGTAAAGTCACTGAGAGAGTTTAAAAAAAGGAGTTTGTTAGCACAAGCTATTATTGCTCTCTTCGGAGTTACACAGGTGTAATTTTCAGCTCAATTAGACATTAGGAAATGGGTCTATGGGTCGATACACATCTGACGGAAAATGTCGCGTATTATCGGTCGCGTAACGCCAGAACAGAGAAATGTATAATAAAACATCCAACCTTTCACACTCGACCGATGATGCGCTAGTGCATCATCGGTTGTATCGGGTGACAACTAAACTAAAACTAGAATTAGCAGCAGTTTTTAGGGTGAGAATCATATAATATGACTAGCTGACCCCCGGCGGTTTCACCCGCTGTTTTTTTTTTTACTTTTAAACCTGCCCTGTAGTAGAGCAAACAAAACAAAATAAAAACCAACAACAAAGATCGGACCAATTTCTGAACACACCTATAAAAATTTGACAACCTAGTGACACTATTTTTTATTTCTAAAAAGACAACGGACATCCCGAGTTTACCGTACCTATAGGACGAACATCAAATGTTTCACAGGTAGGAACAGTTTGTATTGGAAAATAAAATTGTCGATTTTAGTATTTTTCTTTACTTATTATTCATGTTTCTCACCGTTTAAACCTTCCCTGAGCTTATACAAATATTTCAAGATCAAAATTAGCGAAATCGGTCCAGCCGTTCTCGAGTTTTAGCGAGACTAACGAACAGCGATTCATTTTTAACACGCTTTTATATTAGCTTCACCTGTATGTTTGTATGTTTGTATGTAACCGACTCCTTTGAGCGCGTTTTTGACCCACTTTAAACGGTCAGATTTCTTTCAAACTTTGTAGATATATCGAGGACCGATGACAATACACTAAACAAATCGTGTTTTTTAGTTTTTTTAACTATTAATTTTATATATAAGAGAAGAGATAGTTGTCACCGTAAAAATTGGTGCTTATCATCGTACTTTTTGGTGATTATGACTACGCTCCGTACTTAGGTGAAATTTTCCTCAGTGTAGTGTTGCAGGAGTTCATAGGCGACGGTTCTGCTTAACATCAGGCTGGCCGTCTGCCTGTTTGCCGCTTTTTTATAAAATAAATCTAACTTGCACTCTTTTTTCGTGCAGTCAGGTAAGGGCATCAAAGTTTGCCCATAGTTCCGCAAGTTTTGGCAGTGAGGCGTGATGGCAGGAGCAACGACCTCTCCTAATATAGACCTAATGACAGAGTGGGCGTCTTCTGATATTTATAGAGACGTACTCTGGGGCTCTGTCTACAGGGTTATGAGGAAAGGGTAGGCTAAGCTGAAAAGGGCTCGAAGTACTCATCATTATGAACAACCTTTACCTTTAGTCATTGACATCTTTCTATGGAACAGCTGGTTTTTTTCGCGAATTCCGGGTTGGTCCCTTAGTAGAAGTTGTTCATAATGATGAGGACTATAAGCCCTTTTCGGCTTAGCATACCCGTTCTTAGTAACCCCGTTAGCTCTATGACCGTGTAGTATTGTTGCCGGTTTCACACCATTGTGGATTGTGAGCAAACAATCGTTTTAGGACATTCCTAACATTTATATTATACCAGTATTCTATGGTTCTATGGTACTGTAATAAGTGTGTTATGTATAATATAACAGTTTATTAAGTACAGAATAAATAAAATTGCACCTCGAATAAATTGTCCATCACAGCATTTAAGGCCGTACTTATAAAGCCTGTTTAAAGTTAGTCACAGCTTAAAATAACACGGTGTCACACCCATTTTTGAAAAATGTCTCAATTAGATTTTATAGTACTAGTACTAGTGAACCACTAATCACAAAATTTTCATTCAATCGTTACGTGTCAGAAAAATGCATTTAAATTTTGCATTTTCGAATTTCGCTCGTAATTTGACGAAAACGCTAGTCGCAGTGGACGCCATATTGCTCTGTAGTCATGACGTCAGTCGGCTGTGTAAACAAATGCAGTGACGTTTTGTATGTTAAGGTACGCTGATAGTAGACAGATGACACTTCTTAAGTTTACATAGCCGTATGACGTAATAACATGGCGACTGCTATTTAAATGGTGTCAATGGTGTTTTCAAACAGATTAAAAAAGCTGAAACTTTTGAATTCAATTTTAATATTTAGTTTGCTATTGAACTAAAACTTTCGATTTCCGACTGCTTTTTGCCTAAGCTATCTCAATAATATGGTTTTAGAATTTTTCACAAATAGAGTAAAATGTCCTATTGTCATGAGTTCAAAATGACTTGTTATAGGCAAACGTGACGTTAAACATTAGGCGAGCGATTTGCCCTTCTCGTCACTCAATAGCATTAAACAAAGTGGTTCAAAATTTAATTGCAAGATTTTACCTACACTAACCTAACTTACGGACATACATTGAAAGCCAAATATAAGCTTGTAAAAAAGACGCTTATTCAGTAAAGAAAACTAGATTACAAATTGTGTCACTCAGCACAAATCGTTCCAACAAAACGAATTGAATAAAACAGTAATATTCCCATAAAACGTCTCGCCTTCCAGTCGCCGACCAAATCATGCATCAAGTGTATTTACTATAACCCAGGGCGATTCTGGCTTCCAGCCAACACCGGCTAAAGGCTGGCGACGATATGGCTTGGCGAAATCTTCAGTTCATGACACGAAGAGGCCCTATACGGGGATATTGTCAGCTCTATGCAAAGCCGAAAAGGGCTCATAGTACTTACTTATGAACAACGTTTACTATTGGAACAACCTGGAATGCGCGACAAAAATGCTGTTACATACATTTTGTCGAGTGTCGTTGTCATTTTTACACGCTTTATGGACAGGGTGGATTATCAAGTTTCGAGTTTTACCGAGTTTGTTACCATTTACGAATCAAATTTTCACTTGGTCCATCGCGTAAACGTCTGATATTGTAGTGAGAACAAAACTGTCTCCGAGCCACGACGTACGATTCTCCACCTTTCAAAAACGCTTCAATAGCGAACGCGCGTTGCTCTCCCGACCACTGCGACATCGTGACTATCGAATCCGCACGAATGTCGAAGCTACTGCGCCCCTCCCCCCGCGCTTACTTGCAACGGTTTTTAAAATATTCAAATTTAAAATCCTAACTCTGCCGTGAGACACCCTGTATTAGCTTGTTACTGTATGTTTGTTTGTAATGTAACCGACTCCTTTGGGCGCGATTTTGACTTACTTTAAACGGCAGATTTCGTTCAATCTTTGTAGATATATCGAGGAACGATATCAATACACTAAACAAATCGTGTTTTTAGTTTTTTTTGGAACTATTAATTATTCTATGGAACAGCTGATTTTTTTTCGCGAATTCCGGGTTTGTTCCATAGTCAAAGTTGTTCATAATGATGAGTATTATGAGCCCTTTTCGGTTTAGCATCGAGCTGAAAATAAACCTGTATACTGAACAGACTGCCGGCTTCCTTGTTTCCTAAGATACAATCTTGGGCTTTTCAAGGTCTCTGAATAGCTATCTGATTGGTCTGCGTGCTTCATCTTCGACTATATCGCCGCTAAACATCAGGCGAAATGGCGGTCAAACGCGAACTTATCGCGTTAAAAAATATAACAAGCGTCCGAACCGAACCGATTCACTCGCGACTTGTAGACACCCAGATTATATCTATCGGGAAACGCCCACTCGGGCAGAGCACTGGCAAGTCGGCCTAAACAGGGCTGTTAGGAAAGAGCTCATAGTACTAATTATAATTATTACGAACCACTTTTTCTATAAGGTTAAATTTTATAATCGCGAAAAAAATAACAGCTGTTCCAAACATTTTATCAAGTGTCATTGACATGTTACTATGAAAACGGCTGATGAATCGCTGTTCGTTTGTCTGGCTATAACTCGAGAATGGTTGGACCGATTTCGCTAATTTTCATCTTGAAATATTTGTGAAAGTTCAGGGAAGGTTTAAAGTACTAAAAAAGGGTGAAACAAGTAATGAGCATACCCGTTTCTCATGACATTGTAGAACTTACTTCATAAAGTGGGCGGGTTCGGTGTCAGATCTAATACTTAATACAACGTCAACATGTCGCAAAGGACCGGCTGTTTGTGTGAAATTAAGCTGGTTTCAACCCTTACTTACTACAGAAAATCGGGCAAAACTATTATACTCGTAACTATTATTTAATCTGTGGTAGTAATATGGTCTGGGACTTTTGTAATGTAATATCAGAATAAAGGTTTGAATTTGAGTAGATAGGGCCAAACCAGAGTGCCTAGTGCGAGTTTTTTTGTGTGGTTTATGTAATCGATCGCGTTAACGTTAACTACAATTTGTGTGGCATAAAAGCAGCGCCACCTAGTGTTCATAAGATGAACTACAATAGTTCCATACAAATTATAGTACGTTAAAGCGATCGTTTACATAAACTACACAAAAAAACTCGCACTAGGCACTCTGGCTTATGCAGACAACTTCGGTTCAACATACAATTTGTATTCATTTTTTTGTCTTTTTTTTTGTCCTAGCCTATTGTGTCCTAATGCTGGGCAAAGCCCCTCCCCCCCCCATCTCCCTCCACGTATCCCTATTCTCCGCCAAGGTTTCAACAACTTTCTTTAACTAACCGATTTTAATGTGGAATAAACACAAATAGTTTATGTTCAGGAATAACACATTGGCTAGCTTTCATTATCTTTCATCACCGTTTTTCATCGCGCAGGCGAAACCGCGGGGCGCGGCCAGTAAGTAAATAATACAAAAAGTCGATGTCGGGCTGCCAAGGTATACAGGGTTATTCATAAAGGGTATGCTAAGCTGAAAAGGGCTCATAGTACTCATCATTATGAACAACTTTTACTATGGGACCAACTCGAAATTCGCGAAAAAAAAACAGCTGTTCCATACATTTTTGTTGTTTTTACATACATTGTTGAGTGTCATTGACATTTTTCTATGGAACAGCTGATTTTTTTTTCTCGAATTTCGGGTTGGTCCCATAGTAAAAGTTGTTCATAATGATGAGTACTACGAGCCCTTTTCGGCTTAGCATACCCTTTATGAATAACCCTATATAATGCACTGCCACAAGCGTCTACGGTCTATGTACATTGTGCATACAAAGTTAAATGCCGGGCAAACCGCTGTCAAGGTTTTAACCAAACTGTAGTATACAGGGTTATTAGGAAAGGGTATGCTAAGCCTAAACAGGATCGACCGAAAAAGGGTTATGAGGAAAGCGGAAAAAGATTCGTAATACTCCAACAAAATGTATGAAACACCTGATTTTTTTCGCGATTACAGAGTTGCCTCCACAGTTAAAGTAGTTCATAATGATGAGCACTATAAGCCTTTTTTTGGCATACCATACCCTTTCCTTATAGCCCTGTAGTATTTCATAGTATTTAAATTATTTTTTCGTAATCAGAAACTGGAAATCCGTCAATCTATATATATAAAAGTGAAGGTCGTGACTGACTGACAGATCAACGCACAGCCTAAACCGCTTAAGCTACAAACGTCAAATTTGTACAAAAGTTTTATACCAAAAAGCGGACTCACACTGAGAAAGGAATTTTCCCAATTCAACCCCTAAGGGGGTGAAAAGCGGTGTTTAAGTTTGTATGAAAAAAATATTTTTCTTAATGCTACGATTATCAAACTTTGCGAATATACTAACGTTAAAAAAATAATCGACACCTATTTCATCATTTTTCAAAAATCAACCCTTAAGAGGGTGAAACG
This sequence comes from Alcis repandata, assembly GCA_949125135.1. Lineage (NCBI taxonomy): Eukaryota > Metazoa > Arthropoda > Insecta > Lepidoptera > Geometridae > Alcis > Alcis repandata. Next base: position 6,857,216 of record OX421250.1, on the reverse strand, counting down.
GAACAATGAAATTTGTATGAAGATTTTTTTTTTAATAATGCTGTGGTTATGAAACTTTGCAAATATACTAAGCTAAAGAAAATATTAGACACTTATTTTTTTATTTTTTGAAAATCAACCCCTAAAGGGGTGAAACGGAGTATTGAAGTTTGTATGAAGAATTTTTTTTTGATGCTGTGGTTACGAATCTTTGCAAATATACTAAGCCTAAACAAATAATAGACACTTATTTTTTTGTTTTTTGAAAATCAACCCCTAAAGGGGTTAAACGGAGTGTTGAAGTTTTCATGAAAAATGTTTTTTCCTAATACTTCGATTATTTAACTTTGCTATTGTAATAAGCTAAAAAAAATATTAGATACCTGTTTCATTATTTTTTGAAAATCCACCCCTGAAAGGGTTAAACAGAGTGTTGAATCAACGCATCAACATTAACAGATCAACGCACAGCCTAAACCGCAACGTCAAATTTGTACAAAAGTTTTATACCAAAAAGCGGACTCACACTGAGAAAGGAATTTTCCCAATTCAACCCCTAAGGGGGTGAAAAGCGGTGTTTAAGTTTGTATGAAAAAAATATTTTTCTTAATGCTACGATTATCAAACTTTGCGAATATACTAACGTTAAAAAAATAATCGACACCTATTTCATCATTTTTCAAAAATCAACCCTTAAGAGGGTGAAACGGAACAATGAAATTTGTATGAAGATTTTTTTTTTAATAATGCTGTGGTTATGAAACTTTGCAAATATACTAAGCTAAAGAAAATATTAGACACTTATTTTTTTATTTTTTGATAATCAACCCCTAAAAGGGTGAAACGGAGTATTGAAGTTTGTATGAAGAATTTTTTTTTGATGCTGTGGTTACGAAAGGACATTGTCCAAAGTCGGCTTAGCGTGAACAGGATGCTCACAAAAAAATGATGTTGTCGATAAATCTTTTATTTTTTTTAAATAATTATTCTCGTATGTTTTTGTAGCAAGGTGAACAGAAAAAAAGTTGATTAAATTAGTATTTACACTGAGTAAATCCACAGAAGAAATAGTAGCGTATGTAGTAAACGGAACTTTACCGTAGGTTTCAAATCTTGTGTTGCCATTGAAAACGCTGGTTGGTTGATCTATTTTATATCGATTATTATTATTCGATGTTTGGTACAAAATATATTATGATGAATGATGTCGACCGCGTCGCATCGCCGCGTGTGCTCGTAAATAGTGAACTTCGTCTTGAACACCCGGTCCCAAGACTTGTAACTTACTGGAATATCTATCAGGCATTTTACGTTTCCGCACTTGTCTTATGCATATTGCACCGCTAACCGATTCAATTGGACAAAATCTTTTTTTTTAAACATGGCGGCTAGTAATCTTGACTTTTCCTATTCTCGAAACATTAAGCTCGATATTGCACTACTAGTGCATCACAGTGCGTTTGCATTTCCCACTACACAAAAGAAACCTTTTTCAAATATTTCTATTGCCACTTGATATTCATATTGACTGTTACATTCGAAGTTTTCGTAATATTTTTGGCCGAAATGCATCACTAGTTTTGTTACATTATTTATTTAACTTGATGTTTTTATCACATGAACCGAGCATTACTCTCTAGGTTGTATTTATTTTATTATATCTATGAAAACACAGAAACGAAATCAAAATCGATTAGTTTATCGATTATTTTTTTTGTAGTATGGCAACTCCGCATCCGTCATGTCCTGCCTGTTACTGTTACCTGTTACTATTCAAATTGTTTTCATCAGTCGTCTCGGCGTTCTGGATTGTTTGTGATTGTGTTTTGTAGAAGTTCGTACTTGTTTTGGACAATGGATCCTGATAACGACCCTCGCTTCCCTATGGACTCCGACTTTACCTCCGTTCACAATGACCCTGGCCAACCTTTTGACACTGATGCCGCCGTTCACCATGACCCTGGCACTCCTTTGGACTCCGAAATCTTCCCTCATGTCGAACCCGGCTCGATAATGGATACTGAACCCGTGGCACAAACATCCACACCTCCAGAGGCTCGCATGTCTCGTTGCATCAACTGTGGTGCAGATGTCACAGAGCGTAGACGACATAGCATAAACCTTGTTGAAGTGCAATCAGTTGTAGGGCAATGGATTGCTCCACAGATAGTAAGTTGAATATCATTAAAAAACATATAATGTGACTAATTGTGCACTGTACTAATAGATTTCTTTTCATTTTTAGGTTCAAGATACCAGTACAATATGTCACTCTTGCTGGAGTTTGGCATTGCACGAATCCAATGTGCAAGAAGAGCCTACAGCGAGCAGTGATCACCATCGACATTTGTGTGTCAACTGTGGTACATCTATCTTGCGCACAAGATCTCACATGTTACGTACAGACACAGAACGTGAGACGCGCATAAGAAACACTATAATGGAATGGATAAGACCTCGACAAGTAAGTTTTTGACTTCCATATATTTTGCTAACGTTAATCAGTTTTAATATTGCTAAGACCCTTTTTACATGTCACAACACAATCGCTATGCCATGTAAAGTAGAAATATATGAGGTCTTGTGATAATATCAAATAGTATGGATAATATCTCATGCTTTTTTACTTTACAGAGCACTGTGTTATGTGATTTTGGATCATCACTTATAGTAGACATGTTGCTATATGGATGGAAGGTACAAACTACTGAACATCTGGAGCTTTAAATTCAATCTGTCACTTGCTACTCACTGGTATTTGTTTAGGATATATACAATAAAAAAACAATTTATCTGTTTTAGTTACGACCAGCAGATAAAATCTGCCATCCATGCTGGCAACGGAGTGATCGTGCTGGAGCTCGTCCCTCGGAAACATCACATACAAGTAGATCAGGTCAACCAACAATAAATCTACCCAATTTAACCAGAGCTCCAGATACTCATGGACACTGTTTCTTCCTAGAATGTGGCTCAACAGAGAGATTAACAGTCCCTAATTGGCTGAGAGTAAAACTATTTATCGATTTAAAGTTTTATGTGCCAGAAACATGTAGAATATGTAGCTTTCATTTGCACAATGATAATTGGCAACAACTGGAGACCATTCAACAACCCATCCACAGTTTTACGGCGAACCATATAGAAGATTTTGCCACATTTGTCAACGAAAGAGTACATTTGTTGGACTTTTCAAGAATTGAAACAATGGCTGATGAAACAGTCTACTATTGGATTGGACTGTCAAAAGAACAGTTTACACAGCTTTATTCAGATGTACCAAGATTACATAATAGAAAAAATGGAAAAGTAGCCCTGGCTGCACTATTATTGAAATTGCGCACAGGCGACAGCGACGAAAGAATATCTAAATTCTTAGATATTCCACGTACAACATTGATGAGGCTAATAACTGATGCCCGGAAAATACTGAATGAAGATTTTGTCCCTAGGAACTTGGGAATTAATCACATAACGAGAGCTGAAATTGCTTTAAGAAATCTTTTGATTCCTAATGGGTTATTTGGTGGTGATGGAAGACCAATTGTGATTATGGATGGCACATATTTGTATGTTCAAAAAAGCTCAAATTATATGTACCAAAAAGATACATATTCCCTGCACAAGTATAGGAACCTAATGAAACCATTTGTAATTGTTTGTACAGATGGATATATTATTGATGTGTTGGGCCCCTATCCTGCCACAACATCTGATGCCCAAATCATTCAAAATGAATTCAATGACGAATCTAAGCCTTTGCGGCAGTATTTCCAATCTGGAGATGTTTTTATTCTGGATAGGGGCTTTAGGGACTGTGTGCCTCTATTGGAACAGCTTAATTATTCTGTTCACACACCTGCATGCCGAGAGGAAGGTGAATCTCAATTATCAACACTTGCAGCTAACCAGTCAAGAACTGTAACAATATGTCGTTGGGTGGTGGAAGCAGTCAATGGCATATTCAAACAGTCATATAGGCTTTTACGGCATGAGTTTTTTAATAAAGCATCATTACACGCCATGACAGATTTTCGTATAGCTGCAGCGTTGACAAACAAGTTCCATCAAAGAATAAGTGACAGGGAGGATGCAGGTACAATACTCCAAATAATAAATATGAAGTTAAATACAAATAATGATCTGGCTGATTATGTAAATGGCAATAATCTGAACCGAAGGCGCACACAGTTCCTCAACATCAATGTCAACACTGATAGTATATCCTTTCCAAGGCTTCAGTATACTGACCTTATATTGATAGCGTGTGGAACCTATCAATTAAAGCAAGCACGCTCTTATTATGGAGAGCATATAAGGAGTGATGGTTCCTATACAATTGAAGTGTGCAGGAATACAGCCAGCAACCTACTAGAAGGTTTTCCTTCAGCTGAAAATGACAAATTATTGCGGGCGAAAATTCATAGTAGGCACATTAGCCGTAAAATATATTTCGTATATATATTATATGAAAATAATGGTGAAGGGAGAGAGGCTGTAAAACATTATTGCTGCAATTGCATTGTGGGCCGAAGGACTGTGGGTTGCTGTGCTCACATTATGACCGTCATTTGGTACTTAAGCTGGGCAAGGTACGAAGACAACATAAATCCACCTGCCCAGTTTCTGGATGCTGTATTAATTACATATGATTCTGATTAGAAATAAACTAGAAATAAAAATAAGCTTGTTTTATTTCAAAAGCTCTCCGCTGACCATGATGTTTTACATGTAGGAAAGAGGTCTTACCAAACCTTTGCTACAAAGTTATTATAATATTTTGTTAGCCACTGCCATAAGGTACTTGGCCTATGTAATAATTATACCAAAACTCACTGTTCACTCTAAGCCAAAATCCCCTTACAAGTGGACATTGTCCTTTGCAAATATACTAAACCAAAAAAAATAAAAGACACTTATTTTTTTGTTTTTTGAAAATCAACCCCTAAAGGGGTTAAACGGAATGTTGAAGTTTGTATAAAAATATTTTTTTCCTAATACAACGATTATTTGACTTTGCAATTGTACTAAGCTAAAAAAAATAATAGATACCTGTTTCATTATTTTTTGAAAATCAACCCCTAAAAGGGTTAAACAGAGTGTTGAATCAACGCATCAACATCAACAGATCAACGCACAGCCTAAACCGCTTAAGCTTCAAACGTCAAATTTGGACAAAAGTTTTATACTAAAATGCGGACGCACACTAAGAAAAGGATTTGCCCAATTCAACCCCTATAGGGGTGAAAAGGGGTGTTTAAGTTTGTATGAAAAAAATATTTTCCTTAATGTTACGATTATCAAACTTTGTGAATATACCAACGTTAAAAAAATAATCGACACCTATTTCATCATTTTTGAAAAATCAACCCCAAAAGAGGTGAAACGGGGTATTGAAGTTTGTTTGAAGAATATTTTTTTTGATGCTGTGGTTACGAAACTTTGCCAATATACTAAAAAAAATATAGAAATAATAGCTAAAAGAAATAATAGATACTTATATTTTTGGTTTTTGAAAATCAACCCTCGAAGGGGAGTGTTGAAGTTTGTATGAAAATATTTTTTCCCAATGCTACGATTATTTAATTTTGCAGATGTACTAAGCTAAAAAAATAACAGATACCTGTTTCATTATTTTTGGAAAATCAACCCTTAAAGGGGTGAAACGGGATAATAAAGTTTGTATGGAAATATTTTTTTCTTAATGCTACGATTATTTAACTTTGCAAATTTACTAAGCTAAAGAAAATAATAGACACCAATATTTTTGTTTTTGAAAATCAACCCCTAAAGGGCTGAAACGGAGTATTGAAGTTTGTAAAGAAATATATTTTTCCCAATGTTACTTTTATTATCTTTGCAAATGTACTAAGCTAAAACAAAATAATAGATACCTGTTTCATCATTTTTGGAAAATCAACCCTTTAAGGGGTGAAATGGCGTGGTAAATATAGTACGGAGAGAGAATTGTAAAGACTCACTGACAGACAACGCACAGCCTAAACCGCTGGTCGTAGAAATTTGAAATATGAAGGGGGTGTTTGTCTTGACGAGTAAACTTGTACTAAGAAAGGATTTTTTGAAATTCAACCTCTAAAGGGGTGACATAGGGTGTTAAAGTTAGTATGGGGAAGCATTGTTTTTTAACGCCACGGTATTGAAACTTTACAAATATACGAAGCTTAAAAAAATAACGAACACCTATTTCACCATTCTTGGAAAATCAACCCCTGTGGGGGTGAAATGACGTGGTAAAGATAGTAACGGAGAAATAATTTGTTTTGATGCTAACTCAATGAAACTTTACAGATGTATTAAACTTAAGGCGGGTAAACAACATCCGGAAAAAATCCAAAACCTTCGAAAAGTCACATACCCGAGGTAAAACTGCTAATTATCTCGAAAACTAAAAACATTTTATCAAAGCGCTGCGACTAAAAAGTCACCAAATCCTCGGACCATTTTGGAGCCATTAAAAATAACATAGTCGCCTCAAAAACATGGCCGCGATACAAACTTTGAGGGTCTATATCTCCGAAACGGTTGAAGATGGGTGGGTGTTTGACTAAATATCATAGGAGTTAGCAACTTTAGCAAGGGCTACTTGATGGTGGTGGCGAAAATCCAAATGATTCAAAATGGCCGCCATTTTTCAAAATGATTCGAGGGGGCTGACTTATTTCATTCGGGAGTTTTTGGGGTCCCTGCTTCCATTGTATGACGCTTATTACATGCTCTCAAAAAAGAGGGATAAATTAATTTCATCCCGGAAAAATTATTGGTTCCCGAGGTATAGTCCACGCGGGCGAAGCCGTGGGCGGAAGCTAGTGTATGGAGATAATGATAAACATGCCTACGTCACTACATTAATATGAATCATTAAATAATATCAGTAATGCCAACAATTTATTTTAAAAACAGTGATAATATACGAGTATCTAACAGACTCGGCACACTACATTATCTCTATAGTAAAATCGAAATTAGCTTACGTTTTAATTCCACCTTTATTGTGCGTACCGCTAAAGTGAAATGCTCTGGCTTGTGGGTGTTTCCCGATAGACATTATCTGGGTGTCTTCAAGTCGCGAGTGAATCGGTTCCTTTTAGGCGCGCGTGCTCCATCGTAGACCGCATCGTTGCTTACCATCAGGCGAGATGGCGGTCAAACGCAAGCCTATTATTAATTAAAAAAATAAATACATATATCTCGTTATTACAAGCTTAATGTATATCTTTTAATATGTTAGTTTGTTTAGGTCATCTTGTACCTGAATTTTGAACCACTTCCCGATGTCCGATTGAGCTGTAATTTGGTATACATGTGTAACTCCGATGACAATGCAATAAAAGCTTGTTTTAGATAGATAGATAAACTCTTTATTTTTCACACCAGAAATTACAGACAAAAATGATCATCAACCTTAAAAGTAGTGCAACACCTGGCGGCCTTATTGTTTTCCTTTTTAATTATGATCAAAGATTTTGTTTGTGACGCTTTCACGCCTGAACTACTCCACCGGTTATCATGAAATTTTGTACAGAAAAGGATATAGGCTACTTTTTATCATCCTTATAATCATTGCGCGAGTAAAACTGCTGCACAGCTGGAATAAACTAATATGGCCCGAGCTTTATTATTATACTGAAAGACATGCCTGGAAAAGATCGCTTAGCGATAACGCCACCAGTTATTGCACTAGTTAGTGTGAAATTAGGGTCATTCCCAGTTGTCACCCTATTTTTATCGATTGTCATTCTTGGGGTCAAAGATAGGGTGATTATTATTAAATTTATCTGTTCTGGGTCTGGAGTCTGGGTGTTAGTTGTCCTTGTCTTTGTGTTCCATGGCATCTCCGACACAGGATTTATCCTAGTGGGGAGCTGAATGTGAAACGTTATTTACATATTAAATTCCTGATGTGAACAATAAAGAGTTTATCTGTACTGTAGTCTGAATGGCTTTAAATTGACCGCCAGGGCCGGCCACTATGCCTAAACCGAGAAGGAAGGAAGCTAAAAACTGAAAATACACTGATTCTGACGCAGTCGGTTTTTGATCATAATGTGGTCGTAAAGTGTTAATTAAAATATTTACTAGTTTGTGATAAACCGGTCGTCCTAATACCGTTGCAGTTTAAAATCAAATTTTAAAAAAAAACTAAAAATTTAATTAAAATTCAAAAAAAAAGTAAAAAAAAATACTTGAAAAAAAAACTTACCTTGCTATTTCACGAAGTATTCTAAATTCTTTTTTTCTTTTCGTCGTCAACGTTGTGCAAGAAATAGATTTTCCGTCCATGATGTGTTGTTCCAAGTCCTCAAAATATCGAAACAGGTAGGTGAGTGATTTTAAAGCGTCTTTAGTTTGAGCAGCATAGCTTCGCGGTAGACGGAATACAATGCTTACAGAGCTACGATGCGAAATAATAACGTAGCCTGCCCCCCTAGCCAAGTTGCAATTCAATAATCGAAACGCTGTAGAAAACTATGACAATGTATGGGAATGACATTTCTATAATAAAACAAATCCTTTCTACTCAATATTATAAACGCGAAAGTTTGTAAGAATGCATATTTGTTACCCTTTCACGCAAATACGGCTGAACGGAATTACATGAAATTTGAAATTAACGTTGTTGGTCTGGATTAACACATAGGCTACTTTTTATCCCGGAAAACGCGGGTGAAACCGCGGAGCGCAGTTAGTGATTTATAAATAGATTTTAGAAAAGTCATGTCAATGTCATCCCATACATTGTCCTAATTTTCTTTAGCATTTCGATTTATAGAACTGTAACTTGGCTGGTCAGAAAAACAAGAAAAGAAATATAAACTAAACAAACTAATAGGCTAAACTAGGGCCACTCATGATTTTGAATGTTTTCAATATAGACAGATTACATAATAGTTAGGGTTTTAATTGACCTGTACTTCGAACGTACATCATCATCGACAGCCCTCTCTTTCCCACTGCTGGGTACAGGCCTCTCCCGTTATGCCACCTGCCTTGGTCACATGCTAATCGGGTCCAGGTTAGACCCGCGACTCTGCTTATGTCGTCGATCCATTTCGTCGCGGAACGTATATCATTTTCTTACCCTTATCCCACCTACGTGGGGTCGGTACAGTATGTACACTTCTTCCATTCATCTCTATCACCCGTCATATCTGAATTCACCTTCTTTTTCATATCATCTTTCTCACAGTTAATCCATACATAACGCGGACATTACTTACGGAACGGACATAAATTGAAATAAATAATTAAAAAGCATATCAGCGCTGACCCAAACAAAGGCCATAGTATTAAATACCTTAACTTATAATGTCTTATGTTTTTCAGCCGGCCGTCGGGCCGCTGGGCGCCGTCGGCAAGATCCACAAGTCAGACCGCAAGATCGGGCACCGGCGCGTCGGGGAGGGAGGGGAGATCACCTACAAGAAGATACAGTCGTCGCAGATTATGGGGTCCATACAGCTTGGTGAGTTTACATAAGAAGTCATCTTACCTCCTTAAGTCCTTAAGTCGGCCTGTTTGGCTCAGCGTTAGTGTAGCCGCTTTATAAGCCAGAGGTCCCGGGTTCGATTCCCGGCCGGGCAGATGTTTGAATGATGAATTTAAATATCTGTTCTGGGTCTGGGTGTTAGTTGTCCTTGTCTTTGTGTGTGTTCCATGACACAGGATTTATTCCTAGTGGGGAGCTAATATGAGTGTGAAACGTTTTTTTTTTTTTTTTACTAGTCGTATAAATGTCAAGATCCACAAGTCAGTCCGCAAGATCGGGCACCGGCGCGTCGGAGTGGGAGGGGGGGGGTTCATACAGCTTGTTTAGTATCGTCAAAAATTCCCACATACTAGGTTGGCTAGGTCTTACCTGTGTTTTGTGGAATGATTTACCACGTTCGGTTTTTCCTCCAATAACCTTGGCCGCTTCAAACGAAGGGTTAATAAAGTCCTCCATAAAGAGATATGACATGACTTGATTCGTACCTTGACTTGGTTTGATGTCAACCGTAAGATTGGCCATCAATGGCGGGGCGGTGACAAGAAGTTACGGTCATAGCAGATAATGTACTCATTTTTGTTATAATTAAACACGGGAATACTCACGTAAAAATTAAATCCGTCTACTACGACTAGATTCGGTAACATTCGGTGACCTTCATCAGGTGAGTATACAAACGCGACGCGCTCGCAGTTGCGTCTCGTTTGGCACAACAAAAATGTGTGAAAACCACGTTAGTTTCCATGATAATGTGCTCCATACGGCATACACATTGGCAGAACCTTGGTACTTCAGCTTGGTATGGCTTTGATTTTGGTATGGACTTTGACTTGGTTTGGTGTCAAATATCCGTGGCTTTTGTTATTCGTCGTTTATCCGTGTTTTGGACCCTGTCTCTCAGGCAGATACCTACAGTTTATACAGGGTTAATAGCTGACTCGACAGACGTTGTCCTGTCAAAAGCCATTGCGTCAATTCTATGTCAAATGTCAAAAGTTACATTAAAAAAGTTTACATTGTCCAAAGCGCTAAAGTTAAATTATGGTTTAAGTATTTTTAAATTTTCTAATATTTCATGTTTTTTTACTATAAATTGAGATGTGAGCTATCCTATCTCCTAAGTTAGATCGAACTGCACCCGGTGTGCAAATTTGATTGAAATCGGTTAAGTAGTTTAGGAGTCTATAGCGGACAAACAACGTGACACGTAATTTATATATATTAAGATATCGAAAGGGTATACGAGGCCGTAAAAGGCTCATAGTACTCTTCATTAATATCATTAAAAACATAGTAAAAAACTGCTGTAAAAAAAATTTGAATGACACTTGACAAAATGTATGGAGCAGCTGATTTTTTTTCGCGAATTTCGTGTTGGTCCCATAGTAAAAGTTGTTCATAATGATGAGTACTATGAGCCCTTTTCTTATAACTCTGTATGTAGTTGTGATACTGTTCCTCTCTTGCAAATCTCCTGTGGTTAGTTAGCCCGACCTTGCACTGAAGCATTAACCAGTCAATTTAGGTTAGTGGACTAACAGGCACATGGATGTAAGAGTAATGGATGTTCCGTGTACAACCGTCTGTTGTGAAATGGTGCTAAAACTGTAGTATGTTTTAAAAGTGAGTAACGAATACTTATACTGAATAAAAAAACATACATACAACAAAAATAATTGGTAGATACAATTTGTACAAGCGGAGCGTTGGTCGTCCGGCGACGAGATGGGTCGACGACATAGTCAGAGTCGCGGGTCGAACCTGGACCCGATTAGCAGTTTACCGAGGCAGATGGCATAACGGGAGAGAGGCCTATACCCAGCAGTGGGATAGAGAGGGCTGTGGATGATGATGATGACAAATTGTACATAACAAACTAACGCCTATTTCGTGCTTTCCAATACAATTTAAACTTCAAATATGCGTAAAAGCTACCAAACAATTTAAGATATTATTATTATAGTGACCGCAATATTTCAGTTTCCCACAGACTTACTAGCTTTAAATTTAATGCCGCATCCACACCACGCTTCTCTCCATCTTCGCACATCACAACACTTATGTGGCGTTCGCTAATTTTAACCATTGCACATCCGAGCTATCTACCGATACTCAGCTATGGGAGCCGTATTCTGGTCCATTCGAGATCACCTCGGTCCTTGTCGCTCTCATTTATTTTATACCAGCTGCGGTTTTAAGGCAATTATTGTTTAAAAACATACTGCAATAAACAAATTTAAAAAAAGGAAAAGAAGAGAGTGAGAGTCTTCAATATTGCACACCCCGTTTTTATATTTTTTATCTATCCTCTCCAGCCTAAGGTTGCCTGGAAGAGATCGCTCTTAGCGATAAGGCCGCCAGTTGTCGCACTAGTTTTAGGTGTTATAATCCTTTTGTTTGTAATTTATGGTGTGAACAATAAAGAGTTTATCTATATGTATATATCTAATCTCGAATCGCCGAGAATCCTCGGTCCGTTTGTTTACAAAACACGAGCGCCTGTGGTTTTACATAATGGATGCGCGGTCAAACGTCTGACGTTTGATGCCAATCACATCGGTCCGGATCTGATGCATATTTGTGTTGTCGACCGAGCGAAGTGAGGTCTCTCATTATCTACCTTCTAAAAATGCAGGGTTATAAGGAAAGGGTATTCTAAGCCGAAAAGGGCTCGTAGTACTCATCATTATGAACAACTTTTACTATGGGACCAACCTGAAATCACGAAAAAAATATTAGCTGTCCCACAGAAAAATGTCAATAACTATTGACAAAATGTGTGGGACAACTGATTTTTTTGGTGATTTCAGGGTTGGCTCCATAGTAAAAGTTGTTTATCAGGATAAATACTAAAAACCCTTTTTAGTTAGTTCCTTAACTCTATAAATCGTTCAGTAAATTTTTAGACAGATTTAAAGCCATTGTATCAAAAACAACTTTAGTACATACATATTTTATGTACATAGTTTTAAAAATATTTGATTTTACAATTAAAATCATTAGTTAATTATTAGAATCAATGTTCGACTTTGTGATAAGGATTCTTATCAACGACAATTTTGTTGTGAAAAATATTTGAAGCCATTGTCACTTTTAATAAAAACTATATTAAACTACTAAATATTACTAAATTGACACTTTTGATAAAAAGTAGCCTATACTATAAATACTATACTATATATAAAGAGGATATACTTTCGTGCCAAATTTTGATCCGAATCCGTTTAGCCGTTTTTTGTAATTGAGTAAGGGCCGATTTTTCAATCCTCTAATAAATAGCCAGACAGCATTTATTCGACCAATAGCAAAATATTGAATTTTTCAATCCTCAGATAGGGTTTATTGAACGAATAACTCTACTGAGGAATAAATGTATCTGTCGTTTGAACGGCCAGATAACCGGTTATTCTACAGAATAAACATTGCATTCAATGACAGTTGTGTGTCGTTTGTCAAAAAAACGGTTTCTTTTTAGCTTTGAGGTTACAAAATAATTAGTTTTTTTCTCGAATTTGTATTTATTACAAAGAAAAAGTGTTATTATGGATATTTTTGACGGAATTGACGATTTGGCTATTGAAGAAGATGTTCTTATTAATGAATATATAAATACAACTGGAAGAAAACAAAGAATTGTTAGATCCAGGCATGATCACTATACTACGTGGGATTCAATGGAATTCCATCGCCGATTCAGACTTTCAAAGCAATCTGTGCTATATTTACTTTCTATGATAAGAGATAAAATCGAGCACAAAACACAAAGGTAAAGTTAGCGTTTACACAGTAAAATACAGTTATGTTGGAGTCTAGATACCTACCTATTAATATGTACCTTATATTAGCATTAAAAATAATTTTATTTTGTAAAATTAGTGTGTGTTGTTTTGTTGTTATTTGCAAATTAGCTTCTTGTTCTACCGAAAATAACACCCCTCAAATGAAGCAAAACACAACCATAACCTAAAACCACTTGTGTCAGAAGTGACAATTGCCCGTCCTGCTCTAACGCGTATACATTTAATATATTTGTTTCACTTGTCTGAAGTTAGCGTTGCCAGAGTCTAAATAATGAGTCAGTTAGCTATTCATGGTATAAATGACTATTGAAAAATAGAGAAACGTTTATGAGACGGATAAACAGCTTAATAAATTTATTCCCTTGGTAGTTATTAGGCGATTTATTAGAGGATTGAAAAATCAGCCCTAAGAAACATAACTTTCGCATTTATAATATTACATAGTAGGATATGATAGGACAATAAATATGTTCTTTATGTTTATTCATTTACAAGAGGTCGTGATCCTAATAAATTGTTGTCAGTTAATTTAAACAGTAAATAAAGACTTTTAATGTATGTTTTCATCATAAATTATATTAGATGTAACGCCGAACAGGATAAAAGTACTATGACATCAGAGTGAATAAAATTATTGTGAAATTTCTATTTATGGTAATATTATACATTGTCGATTTGTTATAAATAGTTATAACACCATAATAGTAATTATAAATGTGAAAGTTCAGGTGAACTGTGGTCAACTTTTATAATTGAAAAAATCCCCAACGTTGAAACGGCTGAACCGATTTTCATCAAACATAGCTAAGAATACTCCCGACTACTTTACCTTTCAAACTAAAAAAACAAAAACAAAATCAAAATCGGTTCATCCTTTCGGGAACTACGACGCCACACACACAGAGCCAGGTCAAACTTAGAACACCCCGTCGTTTTCATGTCGGGGGTTTAAAATGTCCCCAGCATTATAAGAATGTCATTTCCATCGACAAATGAACTATCGTCAGTACTTTTGTTTTTTTAGGATAAATGTGTATTCCATTATTTAAAACAAAATTCTGTCATTCCAGGAATCCAGCACGCGATCGGTGGTCTCGCCTCCAAGCCCGAGAGAGACCTCCTCATGCAAGACTTCATGACTGTGGAGACCACGAACTTCCCCCACGAGGGCTCGAACCACACCCCAGCGCATCACTACTCCGAGTTCAAGTTCAAAACGTACGCGCCGATAGCGTTCCGATACTTCCGAGACCTGTTCGGGATACAGCCGGACGATTTTTTGGTGAGTTTTTTATTTTGCTCGCTTCGCTCATCACAGATTGAGACTCGCTTAAATCGTACTGTCAGTCGGGGAATTTTATAAGTTTAAGGTCTGTACATTCACTTTCGTTTCTTTCACTTCAAAAACTAATTCAAATAATTTATTGCAATAAAAACAATTGAATAGTAGTAGCATACAAACATAATAACAAATAGATTAATCTATATATCTATATAATTACATATTTTATATAAAAATGAATCCCTATTTCCCTTGGTCAAGCCATCACGCGTGAACGGCTGGACCGATTTCACTTTTTTATTTTTTGTTGTGTTTGTTATTGTCAGGAGAAGGTTCTTATGAAAGAAAAAATAAAAACCGGGAAAAATTAGAAAATTAAAGAATACTTAAACCATATATTTAACTTTAGCGCTTTGGACAATGTAAACTTTTTTAATGTAACATTTGACATTTGAATATAAATAGAAATAAAATAAAAAATCTACCTATTTCCCGCATCAAGACCCATTTACTCTACGTTTATCCCAAAATGTTTAAAAAATTAATGTCTACCCGTGCGAAGCCGGGACGGGCCGCTAGTTAATAATAAATTCCAATACAATGCTAAGCAGACACTAAGCAGAGCTTGTATTATAATAACCGTGCTCCCTCACTTCATTGACAAATGATTATTAATTCCGGTATTAACTGGTCTAACTGACCAGTTAGATGTTGTCATGAAGATTATGGTAACTACGCTCGCTTCGCTCAATACACAAAAAATACATTCGCTTCAGTCATACCAATCGTATAGTCAGTAAGATGATTTCGTGTAGAAAATGTTACCTATAACATTCAATGTTATTTGAGGTCAGTGAATATTTCACATTTTTTATTTCGCTCGCTTCGCTCAGAAAATAACACCCTAAAGGCTTATAAAGTTAGTGAGAATAGTTAGTTCTGCGCACCACATTTTTGTATTGCACACAAGTTAAATTACATTTGTGAATCTAAGCAATTGTGACAGTAATTAAGTTTAAGCCGGGTTTAAATAAATGAGTAATACTTAGCAGTCTCCTATCGCTTATCTTTAAAACAAATACTTATCTCTTGCGTAATATTCAAAATTCTTCATAAATGATTAATAGTTGGTATCTCATATAAGCGAATATGACTCGTAAAATGTATTTTTATTTATTTCATTAGTCATAAGAGCAATAAAAATATCAAACATAATGTCCACCAGTTTTTAGGGTGAGGGTGACAGTCATATTCATATTATGATGCTATGATTATGATATTATGATAAACTGGTGCTAATCATCGTACTTTTTGGTGATATCATATGCTCCGTACTTTAGGTGAATTCATCGGAATTTTGATGGCCATTTTTCTCAGCGCATCATTTTGACTTGCAGACAAATATACACCTACACAACAATTTATTTTATTTTTGATAGGACTTAAAATGAAATACATACAATCCTTGTAAAATTACAAACACAATTCCAGATGTCAATGTGCAGCGCGCCGCTCCGCGAGCTGTCCAACCCGGGCGCGTCCGGCAGCATCTTCTACTTGACCAACGACGACGAATTCATCATCAAGACGGTGATGCACAAAGAAGGGGAGTTTCTGCAGAAACTGCTGCCTGGGTACTACTTGAACCTCGATCAGGTGAGAACTATGCAACCTTTAATCAGGGCCGGTCCTAGGGCGGTGCGAGCGGTGCGACCGCACCGGGCGCCTTCAAGGGGGGGCGCCAAAATGAACCAAAACGTGAAACCAAAAATGCTTGACCGAGCGCGCGAGTCGCGTACGCAGGAACAAAATTGCGGGGGAACGGACCGCGGGGTGAACTTTCGTCCCTCACTTCCTCACTAGGCAGGCATTGTCTATTGAATTGTCAATTCAAACGCACGCGAGTGTATTTATTTGTATACAGTGTGGTTAACGGCTAATAGTACGTACTTAGATTACAGTAATACCCAGCTTTAGGCAGTGGTCCGACCGCCGGCGAGAAATGGACTAACTATCGGCGATTTTCTCTCTCAAGTACAATAAATGTACATTCAGTGTAAACGAAAGAGATGCATATTATTATATTAAAAGGTGCTTTCTGACTGTTCACACCGCCGGCGACGACTAGCTTTACTAGTTTTGTCGCTGAGCGACGAGCTTTCAAAAATAAACTCGCTCAGCGATACTCGTTCAGCGATGCTCGCTCGCTTGATCATTTCTTTACAGTGATCTTTTGTTTACAGTACAGACTGAGCGACCGCGGGCGAGTGGCGCGAGTAATCGCTCGTCGCACTTGCACAGTCGCTTATAGCCCAGCGACAAAACTATCGAAACTACACACTCGCTTCCCGCTGATCGCCAACTTGTTTATAGTTTCTAGTTCTACTCGTTTCTTGTTCATCGTCGGCGGTCGGACCACTGCCTTACGCGAGGGATACGTTCCGGAAAAAATCGCGTTAACTGAAATTCGCGTATATCGAGGTTAAAAAAACAGTCAAAACAGTCAAAATTTAGTACAGATAAATTATTTTTTCCAAAAAAAGAACAAAAGCCGACTTCAAGGCTACAAACTTAAACTTAAAAGTAGAAAATATTTTTTTTATTAGTTTAAAGCAAAGAGCATTGAAGGACAACTAAAGATATAAAATAATCAGTTATAATTTTGGAGTCGGTGCCATAAGCCAGTCAAAGTAAAATCAGCAAAACTGTCCCTGGCTGGCACCGACTTCAAAAGTAACTGATTCTATTAAATATTATCTTTAGTTGTCCTTAAATGCTCTTCTTTGCTTTAAACTATAGTCAGGCCATTTCAATAGGTCACATTTGACAATTCATCAAAATTCAACAACGTAACCTTGTAACGGCGGGCATAAAATAATATATTTTTTCGTTTTGTTAGAACTGCACAATTGCTTAACTTTTTTCAATTACGATTACATATTTATTGTAATAATGACCGATACGAGTTATTTTATGATTTATTTTTTTTATAAACCATTTTAATCATAATAAACAATTACTGATCTACGAGATAATCTACGATCTCGTAAAGAACTGAACGTTGTTACAATGTTGCGTCAGTTAACCCTTTTTCTTTTTAAACACTAGGGATGATACTGTAAAAATCGAAAGCTGATAAGTTGAATCGAATGCAATGATTGCTTGTGAAGAAATTTCACCATAAATTAATATCCACGTTGTGATTATAATAAAACATAAATATTTATTATTCTTTCAACAAACTATAAAAATACAAAACATAACTAAATAGAAAAATCATTGATGTTAGGTACAATTTACTGACCCGGCTTTTTTTGGACTGATCTTACTGACTAATAAAATAATAATGGGACAGGGATTCGCCTAATGATTTTTAAAATTCACATATGTTTCAAGTCCGTATTGATTCATTCACTTTAATCGATGTTTTTAAGCAGGTCACCTCACTATGAAAATAAAACTGACAAATGTCAAATGTGACCTATTAAAATGGCCTGACTATAATAATAAAATTAATAATTTTCTACTTTTTAGTTTAAGTTTGTTGTCTTGAAGACGCGTTTTTGTTTTTTTTTTATTTTGTAAAAATAATTTATTTTTTAAGTGGGAGCAGTCAAAAGTTATGAGGTAACAAACATAAAAAAACATACAGTCGATTTGAAAACCTCCTCCTTTTTTGAAGTCGGTTAAAAAGTTGACAATCATTGAAATTGTTTTTCAGCTGTCCACCACTTCACCTAATAAGTATTCGCACAAACTGGTTAAATGAACTTTTGACAGCAGAATAATCTGAAGCCACTGCTTTTTCTGGTGGAAAATAAAGCAACTGCTCAACATATTTTTTATTTAGAGGGGCGCTATTTTTAGTCCTCGCACCAGTTAAAAATGTTAATAGGACCGGCACTGCCTTTAATCATCTCCCACTGCTGGGATACAGGTCTACCCTCGAAGGGTGATTAGGCCGTATTCCACCACGCTGCCAAGTGCGGGTTGTATTCACATACGCCACTGAATTTCTTCTCCGGACGTATGCAGGTTTCTTTACGATGTTTTCCTTTACCGAAAAGCCAGATGATTTAAAAAAATATTTTAAAAACAAGCTTTTTTGCAATGTCATCGGAGTTACACACGTATACCAAATTCCAGCTCAATCGGACATCGGGAAGTGGTTTAAAATTCAGCTGGAAGATTTGAATCGCACTGACAGACAGACCTAACACGGCAAGTTAAACAAGAACATTATTTTTACAAAACAAAAAACAAAAACCGACTTCAAAGAAACTAAGACTTATATACAATATGTCCGGTTTCCGATGTCCGATACTTTAAGGGGTTAAAATGCAATTAATTTTATCGACAAATCACGGATTTTTTTTATTTTTCTCCATCAATAAAAAAATGGCAGCACTTTAAAAAAAATTGTTAGCGAAGCATAGTGCTTGTATTAATTTAACAATATCTACCCAAGTAGAAGACTTCAAACACAAAAGTGGTCTCAAATGTTAGTTAATAGTGTAGACAATAAATCTAGATTCAAATTTTAATTTTTTAATGTTTCAGTATTATTAAAAATAATTTTTGAAAAAAATAAATTGGACAACAAATTGATGTTTTTTTCAGATTATTAGTTTAAAAAAAAAACCAATGTTTTAACCAATTTTATTTAATTATTTTTTTAATAATACAGGATATTTGCTATAAATGTACATTTAAATCTTAACTGTGAGTTAGATAGTTTAGGAGCTATGACAGTGTAAACATACGTACTTGAAAAGCGCGCATACCCCAGCAAATGAAATAAAACAAAAAAAATAAAATAAGAGATAATGAGAAAAATAAAAAAAAATCCGTGATTTGTCGATAAAATTAATTGCATTTTAACCCCTTAAAGTATCGGACATCGGAAACCGGACATATTGTATATAGTTTTCTCATGGATACCATTATCAGAACTGGACTAAATTGAAATAGGACTCCCATTAATGGTATCCATGAGAAAACTATATATGGGACCAAATGGGAAGCGTCAGCTTTCTAATAAAAAAAGAATCATCAAAATCGATTCACCCAGTCAAAAGTTATGAGGTAACAAACATAAAAAATAAAAATAAAAAAAATAGGTAAAAAAACTTTTTAAGTTAAACGGTTTTATGTTAAAAAAATGTACTAAAAACCAAAAAATAATAAAATAGATACAGTCGTGGGAATTATAAACATATGCATAGACTAGACTAAAATAAAACCGTGGGGCACGTCACAACGTCTCTAACTTAACTAACTTAACTCTCCCCACGGTTAACTTAAAAAGTTTTTTTACCTATTTTTATTTTCTAGTTTTTAGTTTTTATTTCGCATTCTGTTTAATTCATATTGATAAAACCTAAGTTATCCGCCATTTGGTAGAGGCCGCCATCTTGGATTTTAATTTTATATAGTACATTGTATTATACTGGTTGAGCACTTTCATTTGATACCCATATTGATGGGATCGATAAAACCTACGTTATCCGCCATTTTGTAGCGGCCGCCATCTTGTATTTCAATTTTTTATAGTATATTGTATTCTGCTTGTTGAGCCCTTTCATTTGATACCCATATTGATGGGATTGATAAAACCTACGTTTTCCGCCATTTTGTAGCGGCGGCCATCTTGAATTTATAATGATAATGAATAAACATAATTGTATTGTCACCAAAATCCAAAGTGTATACAAAATTTCAGATTAATCGGTTGACAGGAAGAGGGTGAAATTTGAATTACTAAATTTGACCCAAAAATAAAGAATAAATAAAACAAACGGGGTGAGCTAAATAAAACCGTTTAAAAACATACAGTCGAATTGATAACCTCATCCTTTTCTGAAGTCGGTTAAAAAAAACCCCTAACGTTAAAACAACTAATCTGATTTTGATTAAACATGTCTAAGAACAATTTCTATTCTATTCGGTATAATACTATTGTAAATCAAAAAACAATTATTAATAATAAATCAATTTGAAACAAAAAATACTTATTAGAAGACTAGAACTTATTTGTTATATTTTTATGTTTTTCGTTTGTCCGCCAGAACCCCCGCACCCTGCTACCAAAGTTCTTCGGCCTGTACTGCTACCAGTGCAACAGCAAGAATGTGCGCCTCGTCGCCATGAACAACCTGCTGCCGTCCGCCGTCAAACTGCACCAGAAGTACGATCTGAAAGGATCCACGTACAAACGGAAGGTGAGGGTTAACTCTACTTATCTATTTAGACGTCTGTGGATACTACAAGAACATTATTTTTACAAAACAAAAAACGACTTCAAAAGACCGACTATTGAGTTATTCATCTATTTGTCGCGCACGTACGTAATGCAAATTTAAGACTTATATGGTTTTCTCATGGATGCCATTATCAGAACTGGACTAAATTGAAATGGGATCAAATGGGAAGCGTCAGCTTTCTAATAAAAAAAGAATTATCAAAATCGATTCACCCAGTCAAAAGTTATGAGGTAACAAACATAAAAAAAAAATTAAAAGAAAAAAAAACATACAGACGAATTGATAACCTCCTCCTTTTTTGAAGTCGGTTAAAAATATCCAAAAAGTGTTCATGGATATAAAATGTTTTCACACTCGTAGCTCTCCACTAGGATAATCCTGTGTCGGGGATGCCATGGTACACACAAAGACAAGGACAACTAACACCCAGACCCAGAGCAGACATTTACATTCATCATTCAAACATCTGCCCGGCAACAACAAAGGCGGATGTATTATCGCTGAGCCAAACAAGCCGACGATTATCCCCTTGGTTATATCTGTTCTGGGTCTTAGTTGTCCTTGTGTGTGTTTCAGGGCATCCCCGATAAAGTCTATCCTAGTGGAGAGCCATGAGTGTGAAACTTCATTTATCTATTTATTTAGAAATTATGTCTTACGTTTTTTACTTTAGTATCCTTTGATGACTTGTTTGGCTCACCGGTAGTATATCCGCCTTATAAGCCAGAAATCCCGGGTTCGATTCCCGGCTGGGCAAATGTTTGAACGATGAATTTAAATTGTTGCTGTTCTGGGTCTGGGTGTTAGTTGTCCTTGTCTTTGTGTTCTATGGCATGAGTGTGAAACATTATTTATTTATCTTTCAGTCTTTCAGGCCACTTTCGACCCCCTATAACTTCGTTCTGGTTAAAACTATATATAACTTACTTACTCTTTGTCCCAGGCCAGTAAAAGCGAACGGCAGAAGAAGTCGCCAACATACAAGGACCTGGACTTCTTGGAACTGCACCCCGAGGGGATATTCCTCGAGGCGGACACATACAATGCGCTTACGAAGACAATGCAGCGCGACTGTCGAGTGCTGGAGAGTTTTAAGGTAAGTGTAATGTATTAAATAAGAGGGTAGTGCTGAATATTATGGCGGTAGGTTCGTGATTCAATAAACCTCATTCTGCGATAGTTCGGCTTTTCATTCAACATTCCAGTAAGTATACGGGGTTGTAAGGAATACGGGGGGTGGGGGGTGTATGCTTAGATGAAAAAGGCTCATACACTGAAAAAAATGCGCGCATCTAAATTCTGCTAAAATAATGATGAATTCAAAGTACGACGGACGATCAGCAACAGTTTTTACGGTGACAACCATATCGTAAACTGGTGCTAATCATCGTACTTTTTGGTGATATCAGTATGCTCCGTACTTTAAGTGATTTCATTGGAATTTAGATGGCCATTTTTCGCAGTGTTAGCACTCATCATTGTGAACAAATTTTACTATGAGACTAACCCGGAAATCGTTGAAAAAACAGCTGTTCTATACAATTTGTCGAGTGTCGTTGATGTTTTTCTATGGAACAGCTGATTTGTTTTCATGATTTCAGGGTTGGTCCCATAGTAAAAGTTGTTCATAATGATGAGTACTATGAACTTTTCTCGGCTTAGCAATTTAGCATACATTTTCCTTATAATCGTGTATAGGGTGAAAGAGGTCAATTTGAGCGAAAATGTGTGAAGTGAGCGAAAATGTAAGAAGTGAGCGAAAATGTATGAAATAAGCGAAAATTTGTGAAGTGAGCAATAGTGTGTAAAGCGTGTGAATATGTGTATATTGAATGAAATGTGCTAGCTGCTAGTGTGTATGAAATCAGTAAACATTTTGTGAAGGAAGAAAAAGTATATGACAAGAGCAAACATTTACGAGAAGAGCGAAAACGAGTGAAGTGTGTATATATTATTTTTTTACAAGGGGACTAGGCATACGTTTGATCACAATCTCACCTGATGGAAAGCGACAATGGTCGAAGATGTAGCACGCTTGCCTAGGAAATATCTATTCACTCATATTTAATGTTACAGATCATGGACTACTCTCTCCTAGTCGGCATTCACAATTTGGACGAAGCCCAGCGCGAGAAGAGCGAAGTCCGAGCGAGGACCGACTCCGGGCACAGCGACGACGATGACGAGCCCAAGAAGAGCGGACTCAACCGGACTAGGTAAGTGGGAGCGAAGCGAGCGGAATTGTGTAGGTCGAGCGAAAATGAACGGAAATGTGTGTGAGCGAAAATGAAAGACTAGTACTGAATTAATGGAACGAAAGTGTTAATGCTACTAAAATTCAGTTGAGCAAAAATGTGGGAGTGATTGGGAAAAGTATGAAACGATGAAGAAATGAATGACTGCCAATGTAAGTGAAGCGAGCAAAATTGTAATAAATGTAAGACAACATATTTTGGAAATAATTGTAATTAAAAATTGCACGGTTGGCACTTTTGGGTGCTCGCCTAGCTACCATTTTTTCGTTTTTGAAAGCACTTTGTTGTATTTAATTTGATGATATTGTTGTATTTAGTTGGGTTTTCTAAGGTGGAGGTATATATTTCAGATCTGACGGGAAGGAGGACTTTGGGATGCAAGTAAAGAGGACACAGTACGATATGTTTATATTTTGTCGTTATATGTTAACACCAAATGCCTCTTAACTTTTTAATCACCATACTGTTATTGGTTTGGTTACTCACATCTTCAGAGAATTGCATGTTTTGTATGACTTACTGACAGTTTGACTTACTGCTTTACTGACAAAATGTGCTGCTGATTGACGAATTTAAATGAAATTTACTAACTGGCTTCAATGGACATATTTACTATAATTTGAATAGCAACTGACAAACTAACATAATTGTGACATATGACTCCCTGTCACAAATATGTAAAACTTACTGACAAAATAACATGACTTATCATCCAATAAATGCTTTGTAACTGATATTACTCACTGACAAAAGTTGTATTAGTTTGCAATAAAAAATGGTATATATTGATGATTTACTGACTGATTTATAAATTACTGCTCAAATCTATAATCAACTGACTATAATAATATGACTTACTGATTTATCAATATGTACGAATACATATTACTTATCCATTTGATGTCCGACTTACTGACAAAATAATGTCAGGTTGTCAGTGAATGTGTGAATATGTGTTGGTGGTGTTACATTGCATGTCTCACAAACTGAAATGTTACTGTTATTTCTAACCTATTCTGTAATATTCTTCTAGAGTTGGCTTTTCAAAATAGTATTAAATCAGAATGTTACGTTTAAAATACTTATCTGGGGCCTTCGTAGTTTTAATCGAATCGGGCCTTTCGTTCTCAAGTGATGTATTTACCAACAAAAAGCATGTTTTTGTTATAGAGGTGAAACACAGAGATCATTTATCTAAATCTTGTTTTTTTTTTTTACAAGCTCTTATTTAACTATCAATTATGTCTAAATGTCAGTGTGGGTCAAATCTTGCAACTGAATTTTGAACCACTTTCCGATGTCCGATTGAGCTGAAATTTGGTATATCGTAACTCCGATGACATTGCAATTAAAGATTTTTTTTTTTATAAACTTATGTAGTTTTTTTTCACAATACTTTTTCCATACAAAAAAAAAAAAAAATTTTACAGAAGAAGTTGTGCATTCACAACCGAACTGGGTAAAAACCCGTATCTTGGTCAGTGAGGCTTCCCAGACATGAGCATAAGAAAATACCTTTTGACGTGACGTCTAATAAATCGATGAACGCCGGCTGCACGCACGAAAGTGTCCCGTATACGCTCATTGTGAAGTCACGGTCGGAGCGAGAACAGTATGCAATCATTCCATCAATGTTTTGTTATGACCTTATCACGTTAAACTATCGTCCGTAAACCGACTTTACAGGCAACCAATTTTTTTTTATCTACCAAAAATATTAGAAATACGTCCTAAATAAGTAATAAACCTATATACATGTGATTCCAGGTCGATAAATCGTCAGCGGCTGGTGGCGCACTCGACTGCGATGGAGTCTATCCACGCGGAGAGCGAGCCCATCGACGAGGAGGAGGATGTGCCGTGAGTACATCGCTTTATTTTATCACCAAAGCTTGTATTTTTGAGCACAAAAAAAATGTATAAGAAACAGGGAGACGGGGATAAGTGATATATAAATATTTCTTAAAAATGTATATGAAGTCTAGATGGTTTTATGCCTATTTTTGCTCTTTCTTTAATTATTAACACGCTTTTATTAGTTTCACCTGTATGTTTGTAACCGATCCTTTTGAACTCGATTTTGATAGATAGATAGATAAACTCTTTATTGTTCACACCATAAATTACAAACAAAAGGATTATAGCATCTAAAACTAGTGCGACAAGTGGCACTACTTGCTCTACTTTAAAAGATCAGATTTAATTCAAACTTTGCACACCTGTTAAAGACCGATGATAAGTGCGTGTTTTTTAGTTTTTTTTTATTTTTTTAAATATTTTTCATGTTGTATTTTTCGAGAATTTGTCTGCCATTAGGGCTGTATTTGATAAATTGTTACCCCTCCCCTTTTCCCCCCAGTCCGAGCGGTATCCCCGCCCGCGATTTCTACTTATTGATGTATTAGTATACAAATCTACTTATTAATGTCTAAATGCCTTTTATCCCTCTAGAACACAAGTATCGATGGACGTAAGGCGCTACTTTGTAGGATATTTTTCTTATACATAAATTATACAATAAGTTGTCTGTTTTCCGCTGGGGCTGTAAGAAATGACCAAAAAATTAACTCTATATGCAACAAAACGTTTTTTTTTTCTATTTTATTGCATTTTATAATATCATGTTTTATTTTGATCATATTTGATGACTCCCCAGCCCGGGCGGCATCCCGGCCCGCAACGCGCGCGGCGAGCGCCTCCTGCTGTTCCTCGGCATCATCGACATCCTGCAGTCCTACCGCTTCCGGAAGAAACTCGAGCACACCTGGAAAAGCATGATTCATGACGGGGTGAGTACCCTGGGCACACGTTTGAAGGCTTTGTTTGACAGATCTAACCTAACTACAAAATTCGAGGGGTGAGTGATAAAACCCGATAACTTCATAAAAGTGAGTCGCGAAATATTCCATGTTATAGTTTCTTGACAACAAAAAAATGATTTCCTTTTAAAAACTATGTGCAAATTCTTAACTAGGTACTTATGAAGATTATGATCACAGGAAATCATTTTTTTGTTGGCAAGAAACTTTAACATGGAATATCTCGCGACTCACTTTTATGAAGTTATCGAGTTTTAATCACTCACCCCTCGAAAATATATATTTTTTTATTCAGTAATAGGCTTGTATTTGACCGCCATCTTGCCTGATGGTAAGCAACGATACGGTCTACGATGGAGCACGCGCGCCTAGAATAAACCGATTCACTCGCGACTTGAAGACACCTAGATTTTATATCTATCGGAAAACACCCACTCAGGCAAAGCGTTCCACACCCTAGCGGTTCGCACAATAAAGGTGGAATCAAAGCGTTTCGTACGAGTTTTTGGTATAATTAACCATAAAACGGCGTCGCTTTTTAGTCTATCTGTCTTTATCATTGCAATCTATTAGACAAGGACGTCAATAGTTTTAGAAAAACCTCTGACAAAATATGTAGCGATTATTCGTCATATTCATTTATTCGTACTAATAGTATTGCTCAGATCAAGTAGAAAGCAATAGTGCTGCCTTAGATACAGGTGAAGCCAAAAAACTACCCCACTACCCTTATTACTACTTAGTTTTTTTGTCCACGTTCTCTGAGCAACTGACGTAAAAATTGACGATTGATTCGGGTAGTTTTTATGCGTCAATATCTGCTGCTGTATACTTCAGTATACGTACACGGGCAGTAGGGTAGTTTTTCGCCAACACTTCGAGACCTCGCTTCGTTCAGCCAATTATTTATTATCAAAAGGTGAAGTTGACTGATTGGTAATTTCTAAAAGTACCCTCAATTTTTATTTTTTATGTAATTGAGTGACGAGACGAGCAAATCGCTCGCCTGATGTCTCGTCAATTAGTCTAAATGAGAACCTCCCCTCGTTTTCCAGGACACAGTCTCGGTCCACCGGCCCAATTTCTACGCACAGAGATTCCTCGACTTCATGGGGAAGACGGTATTCAAGAAGATACCTTCGTGTAAGTATCACTCTCTCCTTCACACCCGTTGTGTCGCGTGTAACGTTATCTCTTTCTTTTCAGCTCGAAGGACCTGTTTTGGTGCGATTGAGATTATTTCAACCAAAATTTTTGTGTGGTCTTTTGTTGAACTGTATTTTGATAGTCCTAAAATTGTTGCCATCTCTTTTTGGCATATTGCAAAGAAAAGGGATGCAGATAATTTTAGTTCTATCAGTTCTGAAATGCTGCTATCCTTTTCTTGCATATGGATATAAAAAGAGACGCCACTGTCTTTTTGAATTAATAATAAAGTCTCAATTGCTTCAAAATAGGGACATTATTGTTATGCCGGCTGTACACTGTCGCTGAGACAGGTTTAGAGCGAGATAAGACTCTTTAGGTCTCGCGCACTCGCCTTACCTCGGTGTATTTGAGCCCGAGTCATAAAGACTTGTCTATTCTAACATAATGATATAAAATCAAAATTGTACAGAATTTGATTTGAAAAAAAAATAAAAGAAAACTAATTAACCTAAAATTTAAACTAACTTTAGTTGAAAAACGAAACTAACTAAAATTATTAATATGTTTGTATGTTGCATAAATATACGGTTACTTAAATATGACAAATAGGTACTTACAATAAGAATCAAACACTAAGTACATTAATATATTATTAACTCTAAATAAAATAATAAATCCGACACCAAGACCTAAATATTGAAAAAATGACAAAAGAAAGAAAAATGTCAAAGAATACCTATGCGACAGTATACAGCCGGCATAACAATACCATTATTAACATATAGGGCCTCACAAACATTGCTTAAATTTAAACCACTGCTTAAAATACTCTAACAACTCGAGAATTTTAAGCAGTGTATAAATTTAAGCAGGGTGTATAACACTAATTATTGTCGGGATTTTCACTCATAGTACTTTCTAATAGAGTTCTGATTTCAATAACAGAGTCCAAATCATCAGGCTATAGTCATTCGCTTACCTATTGTCCTACGTGAGCGATGGAGAGCGATGCGAAGCGATAAAAGTTTACAAATTTTGAAACTTTGATACTTTAAACAATAAAAAAAGAATTATCAAAATCGGACTACTCTGTAAAAAGTTATGCGTGGTCAGTGGTAAAAAAATTATACGCATCAATTTGAGAATCTACTCCGTTTTTTTAAACTTTTGACACATTCTGACTTGTTGAAAGAGTGAGGTTGAAGAAACCCGCGCCTAATCAGAGTAAGTGCCTTTTCACACGTACCGGTTGCCGGGTAGCCGGCGGTGAAGTGTATGGGCATGGTACATAGCTTTCACATGTACCGGCGTTATTTATCCGGCAGGCGGGTACATTTGACACCGGGTATCCGGCGCCGGCTACCCGGCAACCGGTACGTGTGAAAAGGCACTTATTTGTTATCAAAGTGTACAAAGTTGTAAAGAAAGTAATATCATAATTATAGTGAAGTAAAAAATACTGAATTTCAACAATAAAACAATGCTATTTCTGTCTTATTTTTAATAAATTGTCGCAACCAAAAATTGTAAATATTTCAAGTCCGAAGATTTTAACTTATACAGTAAATATTAGCTTTATTTTCAAATAAAATTATAAATATAATTTAAGTAGACCGCTTGTGGGTGCATTAATTTTACTCGACTGCAGAAGTAAAAAGAAAGATAACCTGTTTTGGGTGTAAGTACATGATTGCCTTTCACAAGCAAACAAAAAAAAAAAAAACAAAAAGTTTAAAAAAACGTTACATATTGCAGTCACTTAAAAAAAATATTTGCATCGTATCGCGTCGCTTTAACACATCTATTGCTTACGTAGGACAAGGCCTTGTTCTAATCCAGTATATTGCTGTACAAAATTGGACCCTACGCTGGTAGATTTAAGTGTCGAATTCCTGAGCTAATTTGGTTTGTTGTAAGTTGTTACTATTCCCAAAGGTGACATGTAAGTTTTATTTCGTGTTTGAGACTTTGAAATCTAGATTTTTTTAAGACAAATAAAAACAAGTTATTTTTTAATATTTTTAAAGTAGTCAGAAATTCAGTTGCGGTCTCGTTCATAACTATTAAAAATCATTTTTTTATGAATTAGCTAGTATGTACTTCATTTAAAAATACTCTTAAAAATTAAAATAAAATCTCTTTCAAAATATTTAACAAATTATTACTACAATAAAAAAAAAACAATTTTTTTTTTTAATATCTCTATAAATTAGTAAATTGTTCATGTTAATGTAAGTTTACTGTTAGAAAGAGAGTTTTCTGCTATTAATTCGTCTCTTTCCATCATTAAAGAGAAAATGAGACGGCAACTGCATTTCTGAACACTAATCTGATCTTTGACAAACAAAGACTAAGATCAAATTAGTTTACTCGATTTTTTTTCTTTTTTTAACATTAAAATGAAAGATTTTTTAGTCTCAAATCGTAAGCTACTGCAGGACCCTGTAGTTTTCTATACAGTCTTGTAAATTGGTATATTATCTGTGTGTTATGATATTTGTACGTTAATTTCGTAGTTAGTAAAAATATGTACAAATCTCATATTGTTTTGCATAATGGTGGTTGGACAAGTTTCGCTTTGGCAGAAATATTTGTTGTATGAATAAAATTTTAGTACCAAGTTTTATCTAGCTATCCTACTAATATGATACAGGGTTAAAGAAAGGGTATCCTAAGCCGAAGACGGTTCATAGTTCTCAACATTATAAACAATTTTTACTATTCGTAAAAATTTGTAAATGACATTTATAAGTGTACTTTGATGTACCCATATTTGAATATGGATTTGAATGGATTCTGGATGAATCCAGAAATCGCAAATAAAAAATAAGCTGTTTCATACATGTTGACATTTTTCAATGAAACAGCTTGGTATTATATTAACAACACCGCCATTTTCAAAATGGCTGCCAAACCGAAACTTGCCACACTAGAAAATCTGGTTAGAAAGTAATGAAACAATTCAAAATAAGTTTTTTAATTGAATTCAATTGTGTGTCAATGAAAATAATGTATTAATTCTCCCCGAATTAGTGGATCTACCCGAGATTAAGGGAAACCATCGCAAGTTTAGGACCCTTGTCACCAGCTATATAGGTACTGTAGGGTTGTACGTGTTTGGAGCATTTTCTTTTTATTTTGACGAGTTTTGAGTTCTTTTTATTTCTTTTTTGAATTGTGAATGTGTGCGTTTTTGTGTGTAGCTGTGGGGGTGTTGGATTTGTAGACTTTTTTGGAATTTTAGAAGTTTTGGTGATAGTTTTGTTAGCCGTTAGATGGATTTTTTGGAGTTATGGTTAAAAAAGTAACAGAAAATTAGGAATTTTGTAAGAAATTGTATAAAAAACAGTACTGTAGTTGAAATAGACTCTTTATTAAAGTAAACTAACTTTTTTATCTTGTAAATGCAATAATTATTCTGTAGCCAAACTTTTTTAAAGACAAAAACAATTAGAATTTTTTTCATATAGATAGTTTTGCAGTATTTTTCTAATTAGGGATGCCAACACCTCCACACTTTGCAGTACGAATTTAGCTGACAAAATGTACAAAATATTGATTTCGAAATTTAAGTTTTAAGCAAAATTTTAGGCATGTACTAGCAACATTTTATTTCTTTTTTTATGATTGGATGCTTCTAAATTTAAAAGGCATGCCGGTTTTATTTTGAATTGAGAATAATTTTGAGTAAACACGCACGCCCCCTAACCACCCCCAGTGTTAAGTCGTGTCATGTGATATTTAGTTCCTTTCGCACACCGTATGACTAAACGCCGACTCTACTTGGAGTCAACATTAAGTCAAAATTTTTGAAGTTATAAAATCACTTAAAAACCGAAAAAAAAAGCAATCGGTAAAGTTTCTTAGAATATCACGAAGCTTCAACAAGAAAAATCATTTTGATTCAAACAAGTTTTTGTACTTAAAAATGGGCACGACATAAAGTCTGATGCTTAGGTATTGAAACTTGTTTCTTTAATTCTGCCCCTTAAGTCTTTTCCATACAGACACGAACTGTGTTGGTAGTTGCAGTGATCAGAAAATGCCCTATCATAGTTAACAACTTGATAGGATCTTAACTAACCCCCAAACGAGATACAATGTTACTCTTTGGCATTCGAGTCGGGTCGGTGTAATACCGTGTGCGAAGTTCAGTGTTGCCAGACAGCAATAATATCTAGTGTTGCCAGACAGAAATAATATCTTTGTTTGTGTTTTCCATCTTTTTGTCCGTAATCGGACGCTGGCTCGAATCCGTGGAGGTCTAAGTAAGTCCTTGTGGAAAGTTCCCTTTTTCAAAGCATGGCCCGTTTTCCCTCGATGTTTACAATTTTAGGTAGTACAAAAATGTTCGACCGGCGGGGTTTGAACCCAGGGTGATCGGGCTAGCATAAATTCTGACGTATAATACGTAGCGAGTCGATAAAAATGTATGAATGCGGTTTCTATTTAATAAATCTGTCACATTTTCATACATTTGTCTATCGAATACTCGCTTCGTATTTTACATCAAGACTTATGCTAGGCCTACAGTGCGTTGTGTGCATTGCGATAAGGCTTTTTTAGACTGCAAATTAACTTTAGCCATATAACTTACATTCCCGCGTGTTTGGCCTAGTATAGCATTGTCTGAATTAGTCTTTCCCGCTCTGTCAACTAATGCAAGATCGCTGGTTCGAAATTCTTCATGTTTACCATTTTGATCCCATTTGTATGTGTCGTTTTTGTATCCCAGTAAAATATTTGTCATATTTGGCCCCCATTTGAATGTTTGTAACTTTTGGCCCCCATTTGAATGTTTTGTCACTTTTGGCCCCCATTTGAATGTTTTGTCACTTTTGGCCCCCATTTGAATGTTTTGTCACTTTTGGCCCCCATTTGAATGTGTGTTTTTGAACTCCATATAAACGTTGAAAACGGCTGTTTGTTAGTGTTTTTTGTGAGAAATGGTTACAAATTAGGAGAAATTATGGTCTTAGTCAAAAATAATTTGTAATTAATGATTGGATTTTTTTTTACTTGAACAATTTTTTTGTCTATAGTAGAGGAATATTTGTAACGATTTTTCACTCGTTGTATTGTTTCATCCCTTATTTTTCTGTACCCTTTTTCCACCAATTGCTACGTGGCGCCCCCTATCGCACCCTTCATTACACAATACACCTTTTCGATCTTCATACAGTGTCTGGCAAAATTTACACAACACGCTAAAAATTATATTATTTTCAATACAAAAGTAAGCGTTCTGTTTGTTACCTCTTCAAGATTGTTAAACTGATCGTGATAAGATTGAGCAAGGAAGTAGTGTATATCACGGAGAAGGACGCAGGGTATTTTATATAATGAAAATATTGAAAGAAAAAGGGAATATTTTTATAAATCATGGTAAACAACTTCTAGCACAAGATTATAAGATTGGGGTGTCCTAAACCTAAAACCGTAAAAGTATTCATAATTCTGAACAATTTTTCTTATAAAATCAACCCTGAAATCTCAAAAAAAAAGTTTATTCCCATTGTCCCCCATTGAATAGACTGATGGGGTCATTTGAGAATTAAAACTAAAGTGGTTAATTGGAATAATTAATTGGTTAATTATAAAAAATAAACTATATATTATTATTTAATTGGTTCCATTATAAAAAATAAACTATATATTATTATTTATAGTTTATTTTTTATGACATTTTTTTCTATGAAGCATCTGATTCTTTTTGCGTTTCTTTTCCAGGGTTAGTCCCATAGTAAAAAATGTCCGGAATAATGAATACTTACTAAAAAGTGTTTTCGGCTAAGAATATTTAAATCTAATTTAAACACATTTTTGCCAGTCACTTTATTCACTCTCTTCTTTACTTTTCTATCTTGTATCATCTCGAAATACTGACACAGTGTTTTCAACTTTCATATTTATTTATATTGAAATTTTTTGGGTTCGAATTTTGGGATTGCATCGTTGTGATATAGATTCATGCATCGTTGTGATATAGATTTTGGAACGATTGTCTTTTATTTTGATAAAATAGGCTTCTCTCAGACAAGCGGTAAACGACGAAGGTTGTATAGCTTGTATTTCAAATACGATACAAGTTGACTTTTGGTCGATCGCATCAACTCGAAATCGACGAAACATTGTCGGTCTTGCAAGTATGGTAGTTCTCAATTGGCAAATTTGACATTTAGAACCGACAAAACTAATTTTATCGATAGTAAAATGCCAAATAGAAATAAGATTATTGTCAAACATAGTTTTTATCGACAAAATATAGAGAATATGACATTTTGAATCGCAAAGACAGATTTTGTCGACGGCAAATTTGAAATTTGTCAAATGATAAAATACCAACTTGCTTTGCAGTCGAGTTAGTATGGTGAGTGGACCACTCAATTCTGCCAATTCGTTTACTGTCGCAAATCGCAAACTCGCCATCCCGCCCTCACATGCGAGCAAGGCAACGATTGCGAGCGACACCTACCGAGATCAGACTGCTGGTCACACTGAGAAATGCCTACAAAAAGATACCCGTCTTGTTTTATGCACTTTTTGCATTGTTATGTTATTTTTCAAAAATTAAGCTTTTATAAGTCATGTTTTATTTGCAATGCCAATAATTTATTTTGCAGCACAGCTTGTTTCTGAATAGAGCAAGTGCTTAATGTCATGAAAATGTAGTTATTTGGAGTATTTTTGTGATGTAAAAAACATATTATTGCAAAAGAAAAGTTCTAACTGCAAAAAAATATTTTTATTTTTATTATAAAAGCCAATGCATTCTAACTTTTGGCTATATACAAATGTGGCGTTTGTGATAATGTGGTTCGTCTTAGATTTCCCATCTGACTTCATAGAAGATGGGGTTTCCTAAAGTCACAACCACTCAAAAGAGCTAAAAAAACAAGAATAAGATCATACTTAAGTTGAAAAAAAAAACTAAAGTAGCCATTTACTTTTTATAAAATCAAATCACATGGATAAAAAATATTCAAATCATCACAAAAGTACTCCCAATTATCGCCGCCACAATAACAAACTCGTCTAAGTAAAAAATTTAAATTTTCCAGCATTGAAACACTCTCCGTCTAAGAGGAAGAGCATCGCCAAACCGTCGAAACAGCAGGACGACGTTGAGACGCCAGGTATGTTGGTTTTTTATACAATAAATTTCTAATGAGTTGATAATAAAACAATATCTATATTGATGCCTCGGCACTAAAATAAATGCGTGATTGACAATTACGTTTTTATTATTATTATCAACTCGTTACAAATCTTTCTTTTACTTTGGAATGCTTGACTTCTAAACTAATGTTTAGTTTAGTATTAACCTTTTATATTAAACTAGTTTATATCCCAATCCTAACACGAATGCGAAATTATTTTGGTACCTATATATACATTTCAGTTTATTTTTATCCCTCTCCCTTCTCCCATCCGGTGATTGTTACCCAGTTTTGTGATACGTCTTTTTTGTTATTATTTTCCGTTAAACAGTAGATTGATAATTGAAATTTCCGCCTTACGCCCGTTTGTGTATCGCCGCGCGATTTTCGTTCCGTGTTTTTAACGAACAAAAATCTGTGTTGTGTTTCTGTGCTAACGGTGTTGGTCGAAAAATGTCGATTTAACGGCATGGTTTGCGTCGGGAGTGAGAGAAATAAACTGAAATGTATGAAACGAATGAGACAAAATATTGACGAGTATATTTCTTCAGGGCGTATGTACATCGGCAGGCCGATTCTGGATTACAATCCTGATTTGATGAGACAGTCGCGGTTATCGCCGAGGTCTTCTCGAAGATCTAGTATGAGCGATTTTACCGATACGACAATATCTACGTGGAACCAGAGACATCCGCCGCCTAAAGCGGAATATCCCTCTGTACTATCTGACCGATTGAAAATCATGGACAGAGGTCCGTTCCCGAGAAGAATAGAATTTGACACGTCGAATCTAGTTCCCAGGGGAGAACCGAGTACTTCTTACGCAGATAATTACAGAACATCAATCCAAGATAGGATGGAGACACTATCAGAGCAACTGACTAAAGTTCTGAGCACGGGAGCGGGTAGTTCGCATATTAACGGCAGTCTGGCGGATAGTGGCATTCATACGGACAACACTAGCACCAGTGTGCCTCAAATATACGTAGACACTGCGTTGAGGAAACCAGGCATGAAAGACGCTTCTGTTGATACGAGAAACGAAAACAATCAACAGGAAATACCTTTCATAGACGAAGACGATGAAGACAAATGGAAACGACTGTCCAACGTAGAAAGACACAAAAGCATGTCGAACATACCGGAAAGGATCGAAGAACTTCAAGAACATTCCAGTGAAAGATTAAGCAACAGTCTCAATAGGGCTAAATCTCCGACCTTTGTTGAGAAGTTCAAGAAATTCTTTACCGATATCGGTCTTGTTAAAGCAGATAGCGCGCCGAATAATTCCGAGCAAGTAGAAAGAGACTCTAGTACGTTACCTAAAAGCTTAAATTCCAGCTACAGAACCCGAAGCGCGACTCCTACTAGATCGGAAACAAGAGACGCTTCAACGCTACCCAAAGATATGAGATTCCGCAAAGTCCTTTCCTCACAGACAGTATACTTACGACCGGACTCTCCAGTTCTGATGAGAGATCAAGAAATACAAACCAGAAAAGAACATGTGTCGGTCGTCCAATTGAATGGAGACGAAAGTGTACAAGAAGTATCTTCTGAGAGGGTTATTAAAGAAATCGTTTACATAAAGAGTTTAGATAAAGCTGAAATATATTCGGGTAAAGACAGCGGGAGTACTATAATAGTAGTACCACCCGCGGACTGAGTATACACTAAAGAGTAAAGGGCCTAACACCGAACCTTGTTGGAGAAATCTGTGGATGAATAGACTTTTGTAAATCATTACTAAAGATGATCATGTATGTGTCTATTATGGCTATTTATGAGTACTATTATGTTACGGAATTGTAATATCGAAGCTTATTCGTATAGGAGTAATTTTAGTGTGTACAACAGTATCGAAGGCTTCAGTGACATCTAACTATGCTTACATGATATTATAAAAGTAAATTGTTGTTGTATCGTTAAAAATATATAGGAAATATTATTTTTGTACACTTCTCTCGCTTATCCAAGTGTTTCATACTGAAACTACTTCTATAGAATTACAAGCGATATTTTCCTAAAGATTGTCAAAATAATCAGCTTGTATTCTTGACATCAAATTAAGTTCAAGATACAAGCTGTTCAAACTATACTAAGGTTCTTTTTCATCATAAGTTAGCATTGTTTTTCTAATATTTATACCGTCGATTGTTTAACTTTTGAACTGTAAAAACAGACGTTTAAATATTTAACTAACGTGTTATTTCGGTGGAATTTGATAGGTATTGATAGGTATAACTTGATTTTTTAACATACCGATTTGCGCCTTCTATATTTTCACTTCCTCTGACATCTAAGCATTTGGTGGGTGTAATTTTTACAACGACAGGTGACTCGTAAAAAGTCAAGTTATATAGTACTGTCGGAGTTTTAACTTTGGTATTATTTTGGTTCTTTTTGAGGTTCTAAGCAGATTCGGTTCAGTAGAATCTTATGCTGCACCATCGTAGACTTTAATGTCGTCGAAATTAGGTTTAAATTTAACTTTAGTGAGATTTTGTCGTACAATTTTGACAACGGATGTGTCTGTCCTTGCCTAATTGACTAAAATAAAAGAGACAGAAAATAACACTAGAATTTGACGTCATCGTCGATTCTATCGACATTCTAAATTTGAAATTGCGTTCTAAGTTTACAGCTCGAAATCTATGTCTATTCTTTTCTTACATATTAAGAAGGACAGAGAGACCTATAGTTTTCAACGGTTGGCAAAATTAATAAATAAATTATTATATTGCTCATTAATAAAATTAATTTATTTCGTCCTTAAATGGTTTTCTGTTCGAAAATCGTGTATTAAAAGTGATTATCAATTATTTATTGTAGTAAGTATAAAATTAGTTTTTTCGGTAATTGCACAAAATGTGGAGTCCATGGTTTTTGAGTTTAGAGGATATTTTGAGACTAACTTGATTATTTAGAAATCGTTCAGTAACTTTGAAGTTCTCTGTCAACTTCTCTCCGATGAAAAATGACACGCGAGAGAGTGAGACAGCACGTTTTAGCTTTTTTTTTGGTGTAACGTTTCTGGATAAAACCAGTCTCTAGGACATGGAATCGGTTATTTGTTTTAGTAGGTAACTATTTAAATATTTTAGCAAATTTTATTAGTTTTGCTTGAATTAAGCAAAATAAACTATTAGAAATGGCTTCCTTGTCTAATATTGGGTACCTATTTATTAATGGTGAAATTAGATGAGTTAAGCTATTAATAAAAAAGCTTTTAACAATAAATTAAAAATTAAGAAAAAATCCATTAAATTTTATTTCAGGTAAATATCACAAAATACAATGGTGTATATTTTGTTGTATAATTTTTTGAATTAAATAAAATTTCTACATAAATCGACTGTCCCTACGAACGCTATCGAAACTGCAAATAGCATTTTTTACAGGAGAACAATTTAAAATCAAATGTTGACCTTAATTAATTATAATAGTTAAAATATGTAATATCAATTTTTTTAAATAAATAATGTATTTTTTTTTATTATTTGTTTTCCTAAAATTAAATTAAACTAGCTACGCCCCGCAGTTTCACCCGCGTTTTCCGGGATAAAAAGTAGCGGATGTGTTATTCCAGACCCTGAACAACCTTCATTCCAAATTTCATGTAAATCCGTTCAGCCGTTTTTGCGTGAAAGAGCAACAAACATTCTTACAGATTTTCACGTTTATAATACAGCAAGATATTCGTATAATGAATCAAATCGTGATTTTGCAGTTTCTATAGTGTTTCTATAGTGTTTGAAACGTAGAATTAATTTCGGAAAAAGATTTTGTTTTGTTATACAATATGGTCACCCTACTTGGTCCATCGAAATGACATTCCTCGAAAAAGTATTGTATGGTCACAATTGGTTTAGCTTTTAGGGGATGAACAATTTATTGGCAGAGGGCGTTTTGAACATTTAGCTCTGGTTTTTTAAATAATTTATGTGCATTAAATATTTTGATATAATTGGCTAAAAAATTAAAATGAAACTCGTTAAATTATAATTGTTTATAAATTAATTTTGTTTTAAGAAGTATGACTCAACTCTTCAGCAATGACTTATATTTCCAAAATTTGTTTTGTCTTTTTGCTTCAAATAAAATAATAAATATATATGATGTTTGAACAAATATGATATTTTTTATCAAATAAACATTTTTATCAACAAATAAATTTATTACCAATTTTTTATATCGGCGTTCAAATATTTTGACTTTTCTTATGCAATTTACTTTGATTCGGCCCCCACTTCTCATGTCGACGGGGCAGATAGGAACTCAAATTCCCGACCACCCCGTTAATGGGGCATTTGGGAAAAACCCTTCAAACAATAATATATAATTTAAATCTTTAATTAGGTCCTATTTCTTAAATTATTTCAATTTCCTATAATTATAATAATATTAAACACAATGTAATTGTATAGGGTTGTCGAGAAAGGGTATGTTAAGCCGAAAAAAACTCATAGTACTCATCATTATGAACAATAACTTTTACTAAGGGATAAACCCGGAATTCGCAAAAAAAATCAGCTGTTCCATACATTTTGTCGAGTGTCATTGACATTTTTCTATGGAAACAGCTGGTTTTTTTTTTCGCTAATTCCTGGTTGGTCCCATAGTAAAAGTTAATCATAATGATTTATTTATATTAGATACCTGCCGCACTCACAGCAACGCCAAGGCGTGCGGCAGGTCAGATGCAGACAATTTTAACATAAAAATTGAGAAATTAAATTACAAAAAATAATAATAATAATAAAACATTTAAAAAAAAAATAAGTACTTATGATGAGGAATGATGAGTACTTATGAGCCCTTTTCGGCTTAGCATACCCTTTCCTCATAACTCTATAAGAAATCGAAAAATGTAATATCTCTTTTATTGTATTGTAAAATGAATGTTTTATGGATGTCATCCAGTGCTAAACAAATGTGTTTTAAACTTTGTAAAACTGAAAAAAAATTATGAATTCTCAAAAAAATCTGTACAGTCCGGCAAAGATCTTCCTTGTTTATTTTGAGCTTTGTCAGACTGTATAGTGTAATCAACTTATGCATAGAGGCGGCCAAATGGAAACTGAACGAATTACCTATTTCTTATTTCTTATCAATTTACTATGAGCTACGACCCGCGGTTTCACTCGCTATCGTACAGAAATAATTATTTTTCCTGGTCAAAAAGTTGCTTATATATTAATTCAAAGTAATAGCCACCTCCATACTGAATTTCACTTCAATTTCTTTTTTTTATATAAAAAAAGTCAAAGAGCATTTCTTAATCAAATTTCATTCTAGCCTCAAGGCAAAGTACATAATTTAAATCCAATTAACTTTTTGGTGTTACAAATTCTAAGTAAAAAAAACTTCAGTCAACGTTTAGTAAACGGTTTGAATTAGTTTGACCTATTTATTGTTTTTTTAGGGTTACGTACCCATGTCATACGTCAAGTAACCCTTATGGTGAGACTTAGGTTTCTGGCTGTATGTCAAAGCCAATTATTTATACTCAAATCAATAATGAAGACTTTTTATTAGTATCTGTGCTAAAGGCACAGTTTTGTTCAGGAAACTCGATTGTGGCTCCCTCTACATAAGTTGAAGCATCGCGCCCCACAGTTTGGTAGATAATATTATCTACGTGAATGTATGAACTTTTTGTATATAATGGTGAATAAATGAGATACTGGTGTAAGCAGTTTTTTTATTATTTATCTTGCAATGTATTATGTACATAACTATGTTTGTTCGGGTGGAATCACAACTGAATTTTGAACCACTTCCCAATGTCGGATTGAGCTAAAATTTGGTATACCTGTGTAACTCCGATGACAATGCAATAAAAGCTTGTTTGTAAAAATATTTTTTTAAATTACATTATTTAGATGAAAACTTGAACTTGCCCAAGTTTGACAGATATCAACTAACATATCAACTAACTTAATATATCTGTCTTTGTCATTGCAATCCGTTAGACAAGGACATCAATATGTTTTAGAAAATAAGTATATCTGTTAACTATGTACGTGAGACGCACACAATGACAACATACTACTTATTACTCGCTTGTCAGTTTGTACCGACGTTGCGCAGAGAACGAAAAATACGAAATATCTGTTATGGGTCTGGGTGTTAGTTGTCCTTGTCTCTGTGTGTTCCATGGCATCCCCGACACAGGGTATCCTAGTGGGGAGCTTTGAGTGTGAAACGTTTATTTCAAAATAAGAAATAAGTGTGTCACACATCCATTTTCTTACACAAATCTAACAGGTATAACAAAGGTGCTTCAGTCAGATAATCGCGGGGCTCTGTCCCTCTAGGTTTATCTGGGGTTAAGGGCGGTGAAAATGTGGGCCCAGTTTTTAGACTTTAGTAACTAGAGAAATCATTTTGTACTTTACTGGACTGCAAAAAGGGTCATTTTGCAACCTAACGGAAATGCGTTTTGTGACATTTCTTACCTGACTACAATAGCTTAGTTTCTAGACTTAATAAAAAGAACAATCATTTTGCACTCTACTGGACTGCAAAAAGGATCATTTTGCTCTATTAACCCAACTGAAATGGGTCTTGTAACATTTCTTACCTGACTACAATAGCTAACTACTTATTGCACTTTTTACCCACTTTCAGTACCTTAAGAAGGCAGTGGCGGATTTACCAGCAGGTTGAGTAGGCTGGAGTTGAGGTCGATAAATTCTAGGCCAATTTTTTTATGTCGAACATGATTTCCTAAAAGAAAGTATTCGACCTTTATTGTGCGAACCGCTAGGGTGTGGAACGCTTTGCCTGAGTGGGTGTTTCCCGATAGATATAATCTGTGTGTCTTCAAGTCGCGAGTGAATCGGTTTCTTCTAAGCAAGCGTAGGTACTCCATCGTAGACCGCATCATTGCTTACCATCAAACGAGATGGCGGTCAAACGCAAGACTAAATAAAAAAGGGGGGAGTGGGTGCTAGACTGTATCCAATTGTAGAGGTCTGTAGGGGCGGCAAAATTTTGAACAGCCTACTGGCGGCAAATGTGTAAATCCGCCACTGCCTTCAGTAAGAGGGTCATATGGCTTTATTAACCCAACTGCAAACATGTACACTTATCCGACTGCAGTAAAAGGATCATGTTGCACGCTTTTCATTCGACACTACCTTTTCACGCTGCTAGGAGGCGCAAGCACAAGCGGAACTAGCGGAAAAGCAGGTGAGAGTAATGACGATAATGATTGGTTAATTTATAATATTAACCCCCTTAAAACCCCCTTCCTATTTATAATACGAACCCCCTTTATACCCCCTTTCTTTTAGATCCCTTTTCCGATCCCTAGATCCCTTTCTTTCAAGATCTAGTTAGATTTATCCCCGCACGGTGAAACGGAGTAAAGATCTAGACGAATTAACTAGTAGACCGGGCGCTAGAAGTAAGTGAGTATGCATAATGTGAGTACCGAATTTCGCCAACGGATTTAAGTGAAGAAAAGGTCAAAGAATAATAATGTGGATCTTGCCGGTCAATTTTTTGGTCCATTTTTTTTTTACCCCCTCTTCTCTTATTCGTAAAGGGAATGTATTGAGTACATGATATAAAATCATTTTAATGATTATTTTCGTAATGATTTATAGTTTTTTCTAATGGTAAAAGTCAGGATGGATTCTTAAATAATAAGAAAAAAACAAAAATGAAAGTAATAATTTTAATAAAAAAATTAAAGTTACATATGAAAAACTAGCGAATTCAAGCATAAAAATGTATTTAAAGTAGGTAAAAAATTACTCATTTTTATTTTGACATTTGTTATTGATGCATTTACATAATGAAATACAAAACAATTCTGATTTTTTGCAATTACAAGACATTGTGCGACAATTTGCAGTACATTTACATGGTGGAATTAATGACTCTGGTAAAGACGGCTTCGTCATTTGTCGTGGATGGACGTAAGTCACCGTTGAGCTTTTCGTAACCAAATGCACAATAATCAATGGGTGGTAATTGTGTTTGATGAGCATTTTTCCATATAAATGTTTGTACTGTAGCCCTTAATAAATGCAAATGCAAAGCATCTGAAGTGCATATCACTCTCATCAAATTGAAATTAAAACCTATATTTTGAGATATCAGTATAAATCTGAGTTCATCAGCAGATATTTTTTTCTTCGAAAATAAATATGTGCAAACTGCTTCTAACTCTTTGAATTGCTGATTATTTAGGTCAAAGTTTCCCAAAGG
The DNA here is from genome assembly GCA_949125135.1 of Alcis repandata. Classification (NCBI taxonomy): domain Eukaryota; kingdom Metazoa; phylum Arthropoda; class Insecta; order Lepidoptera; family Geometridae; genus Alcis; species Alcis repandata. Next base: position 6,814,778 of record OX421250.1, on the reverse strand, counting down.
CATGAGAGCTGTTTGTACGAAATCGTCCATCCACGACAAATGACGAAGCCGTCTTTACCAGAGTCATTAATTCCACCATGTAAATGTACTGCAAATTGTCGCACAATGACTTGTAATTGCAAAAAATCAGAATTGTTTTGTATTTCATTATGTAAATGCATCAATAACAAATGTCAAAATAAAAATGAGTAATTTTTTACCTACTTTAAATACATTTATGCTTGAATTCGCTAGTTTTTCATATGTAACTTTAATTTTTTTTATTAATAAAAAAAATTATTACTTTCATTTTTGTTTTTTTCTTATTATTTAAGAATCCATCCTGACTTTTACCATTAGAAAAAACTATAAATCATTACGAAAATAATCATTAAAATGATTTTATATCATGTACTCAATACATTCCCTTTACGAATAAGAGAAGAGGGGGTAAAAAAAAAATGGACCAAAAAATTGACCGGCAAGAATCACATTATTATTCTTTGACCTTTTCTTCACTTAAATCCGTTGGCGAAATTCGGTACTCACATTATGCATACTCAACTACCTCTAGCGCCTGGACTATAGAGTCTAGACGAATTTTTACTATGCAAACTACTTAACTTAGTTTTGACAGATTTTGTTATAATTAACCCGGGAATACTAGTAGCAAATGACTTAATTTTTACATGTTAATTATAACAAAATCTAGACGAATCTTTTCCGTTTTTTACCTTTGAAGATAAAACTTGAAATAAAACAAAGTACAGAAGAAGCTCTAAGTATCTCGCTTTAATCGGCTGATTCCTAGGTCATTACCTCATTTGTCGACGAGGATGCTACTGGCACCTGTATCTGGAATTTACATGGTGAATTCGATGAACGTTTTACGTAAGGCGTCATCAGAGTCAGAAAAACCGCATCGACAAATGAGGAAACGTCCTTAGTTCAATATTTACCAAAAATTAACATGCCGACTTTAAATAACCATCCAAATGCTGACTTTTAATTTAGCGATCAGTTGTTAAAAACAGTGAGTCGTTAAAAATCATAAACATGTCAACTTTCGGTGAATTTTGGTCTTAGTGTCAGCACATCTATACTAATATTATAAAGAGGAAAGATTTGTATTTTTGGATGTTTGTGTGGAATAAACTCAAAAACTACTGGACCGATTTCAAAAATTCTTTCACCATTCGAATGCTACATTATCCCAAAGTGACATAGGCTATATTCATTACCTGAAAAAATTAGGGATCCTTACTAAAACTTCAATAGTGTCCACCCGTGCGAAGCCGGGACGAGCCGCTAGTCTTTTATATTTGAATAGGTATTTATTGAAAAGCTAATTTGAACTTTAAAAATAGTCCAAGCTTACTTGATGTTAAGTGACGATGATCGAAGATGGTAACACTCCCTCAAACATGAGATCATATGCTTAGCGAGATTATAATAACTACCAGACTCTTAATAACTTCTATCGAGAAATAAATAGTACCTACGCCTATCAATAAAAAAATTAAAGATAAAAACATTTTTCTATCCAAGTTTTAAGGGATTGGGTACAGAGAAAGCGAAGCAGAGAATACGAGTTCAAGCGTTCGGTGTTTACGTCCTGGGCCTTTATTCGCTATGAGCACACGAGCACGTAACGCGCCGCGTTACGTCAAATCCATGGAATCGACATGGAATGGTATTCCGTATGCCAATGTCAAAATTTAAAACGCGATGCCACGCTAAGACTCTGAGCCGCGTTCACGTTACGTGCGTGTGATGACGTCACGCGTTTTTGGCGTGGAATATGATGGTAGATAGCGAATAAGGGCCCAGCATTTGTTAGTACGTTTAGGTGTATACCTATGTTTCAGCCAACTAGCCGTTCAGTTAACAGCCTAGCTTTTTTACTATACGGCGCCGTTCAACTAGCTTCCCGACAGATTAATGAATGATTCAGCCATTTAATCAAACAGCCAGGCAAATGACTGGATCGACAACGATTAACTACTTGCCTAGTCATTAAATTGAGTACGCAAAGTGGATCGCAGGCGTTTTGACATGAAAAAAAAAAACAATTAGAAGTACATGCCCTCACAGCAAACATTCTACTGCAAAAGCCCAACGCGTGACCGCTATCTGTGTAACCAATCCTTAAAACATCCCACTATTTTTCGCCAGAAGTTATGCCAGGTGTACATCGTGCACAATCACAACACAGTTAATAAATAAATACATTACCTAAATAGTAATAAAATAACAATTAAATAAAAGTTTAGCAAGGCGCTTTGTTTGCTTTTCATCTTTTATTTTATCAAATAATTCGGCTTCTCACAAGCTTTGTACAAAATCCAGCCCTTGCTACGCTTTGCCTTTTAACTTAACCTGGTCCAGTGTCGCTAATTCATCTGCTCAGTAAATGTTGAGTGTTTGGGTATCGAAATACAGGGTTATAGGGAAAGGGTATGCTAAGCCGAAAAAGGCTCACAGTACTCATCATAATGAACAACTTTTACCATGGGACCAACCCGAAAATCCCGAAAAAAAAATAGAATCAGCTGTCCCACACAAAAATTATGACACCTGATTTTTTTTTTTTCGTGTTTTCATGGTTATTGGCTTATAGTAAAAGTTGTTCACGAACGAGTACTATGAGCCCTTTTTAGCTTAGTATACCGTTTCCTTTAAACCCTCTAGTGTTGCGGTCGTCGACGCTTAGGTACAGAAAGTGTCAGTAATTATGAGATCTGGCTTTAATTTAAATCTATATAGTTAATTTCACGTCTAATATTGATGTAATTTAACAGAACAGATAAGTTCGCGACACTGCAACTAAATACGAAACTAACAGTAACCCTGCCAAATAAATAATATATGATAAGCTTATATTTTCATGTATTCTCCTATATTTCACGCTGCTCTGACCTTTCGGATCTTTTCTATTGGGTATACTTTTGATATTATTTTAACCTGCTTGCTTTACTTTACTTCTTCTAAAACAATACTTAAATGCACCAATAAAAAACGACAATTTGCACGGTCAAGCTCAACACAAAAAATATAAATACAAACACGCCATTCTCGACATATAACTACCTTATGCTTCCATTTTATCATTGTACTACGTGCCAACTCTCTCCATTTATACATAATAATGAATAATGAATAAACCTTTACAATCTATTACGTGTTTTTCTATTCAGTCTCATTATCTGACGTAACCGCTCATATTACCCCTACGTCGGTGACGTCACCCGTGTCCACTGCTGCTAAAGCGATGACGTCAGCCAAGGCAATGGCGGCGTCCGAACCAGACGTGGCATTCCCGGCTGTATTAAAAGGATCCCAAAAACAAAGAGTCCCTCCTCCGGTCCCACCACGAGGCTCGCCTAAAGCTAAGCGAGGGGGAGCTCATTCCCAATCATCCATCGACACCAAAGGTGATTATCCAACTTTGAGCATATCAGTCAACGATATACCACCGCCGACGCCTATCACGAGTAGCGACGACGATTTTTGCTTTTACGGGCATGATTTTAAGGTTCAGCCTGCTGCATGTCGCATTGCACCTTCTGCGTCTGAGCAATCTGTTAGAATCACCAAATTAGTTGCTTCTAACTCGTTCTTAGATTACGCTGAGGAGGGAGATAGCATTACTCAGAGATCTCATCCGGGGAAAGATTTGATAGCTCAATCGACGATGATGGCCAAGTTTAATATAGATCGATTGGTTAGAGAGCATCTAGATTCTGGAGATTATGATGATACATCACTAACTGAATCGAGCAGCGAAGAGAAAATCGTTATTGAAGTGAATGAACTATTCGATGTTGATGAAGTAAGAGCGAGACAGTCCAAAAGTCCTTCCCAATTCATTAAAGGTGTAGTCACACAGATCGGAGACAAGATTACGAGAAAAAATGTTCCAGACATGAATGTATCCTCTGAAAAAGTTAGTGTGCACAACGTTAAGTCTTCAGACTTAATTTCTGCAGCCAAAACTTTGAAAAAAACTAATAACAGAAATGAAAAAGATGATGTAAAAGACGTTGAAAAAGAAATTGAGAAGAATGGTTCGAAACCTGGAATTATTTTTGGCCTGACCAAGAAGCTTAATTTCAATCAATCAAAGAAAGATAGGAGTGAAGTGAAGAAGATAAAACCTAAAGTTGAAATTAGGACGTACACAGAAGGTCGCTCAAAGGGTGGAATGACTAAAGACGAAGTCATTTGTCATAAGAAAGCCAAAACAAAAATAGATATGTTCCAAAAACACATCTGGAAAGTCCAAACCGATTCGGAGAACAGTTCGAGACGAAGTTCAATTTCGTCATCTCAAGATAGTAAAAAATCTGAGAAAATTGTAAAACCTGAGAAGCAAATCGATGTCAAAGAGACAAAGAAGATATTTGAGCCAAAGCTTGAGCCAATAGCCTATACTCATGGTAGTCTAAGCTCTGTTGAAAAGAGAAATTTCCGCCTTATGAGCACAGCAGTGAACCCTAACGTCTCAAAAGGAATTAGTGGTAACGTTCACGAGAAGATTAAAAAGTTTTCTGAAGCAACAGACTCAGATACTAAGGAGCCGGCAAGAGCACCAAGACAAAAGAAAAAATTGGGCAGTTTCAAGAAAAGATCATCGAAGAAAAAGATATACAAAATGAGGAAAGACATTGAAGAAGTTCTTTAAAAGATAAAAGAACTTAACGATGGCACTTAGGCCGTATAGTATCAAGAAAATGAAATTATCGAATAGATGAATGGAAATCAGAAAAATCATACCAAACTTACAGGCTTTACGAATGACAATAAAAAACAAATTCCTCAGACACAATCAAATCAAAATTAAATGTGTCAAATGCGTTTTATCCTACTTTTTTGGCTGTAAATTTAGTTCTTCTAGCATGCTTGGTGGTGTTTTCAATAGTTGTGATTTTGTCCTTTTGATTAAAAACTGCCATTTTATATTTACTAACGTTGTTTTGTGTACTAGAATTTTGTTTTGCTCGGTCGTCGGTAGCGTGGTGTGACCATAATGCATTAATTTCTTAATTATTTCGTATTTATTTGCACCCACTTAGCAACTTTTAATAGAATTTAGATATTTATATTGTTATTGAACTCTATATTCATTTACACATTATATCTGTGTATATTTTCATCACTAATATCTCTTTCCGTAGCTCATTATCTATTTGCGTCATTGTATTCATCTCCAATATCTATTTTTCCACGGTCATTTTTAATATCTTCTATAATAACATCTCTTCCAACATATACTTCCAAAACTGCTGTAATCGTAGTTGTATCTATTCCATTAACTTTTACAGTTACCGAACCAAAATCGCATGTTTCTTCTATAGTTATTCGCGTGCCAACTTTTCCATTACCTGCCGTAGTAATTTATTTATCATAATCTTGAGTTACTTCTCTACCAAAACCTCTAGTATTTACTGTAGTTATTTCTTTACCAAGATGTCATTTTGCTACAGTTGTTTTTACTACTACGATTTCCTTTGCTGTATCTTCCCCTATATTACCAGTGCTAGTAAGTAACGCTAGTTTCCACCCAGCCACGGCGCCACTGTCCTGCTGTTCGACTCCGCCTCCGCCCTTCGAAGAAGCTCCTCCACCCAGGACCAGTCGCACCAACTCATCGTCAACAACGTCGTCGAGCGCTTCAGGGCGGCGCAGAGGCGCTTCAAGCGCTGCGAGCGTTATGACGACGTCCAGCGCTTCATCGCTCGCGTTGACACCTGCAGCGCTGAGCAGCGCTAGAAGTAATGAAGCGAGGTGAGTAATACTTTGTTTTAACAAGTTACTAACCTATCTTTTTATTAACGGAATAACAAATATTTGGCTGTCTAGAATACTCATTTCCAGAAAAACATTTTTTATTTATTTTTATGTAATTGAGTGACGAGACGAGCAAATCGCTCGCCTGATGTTAAACGTCACGTTTGCCCATAACAGGTCTGCAGTTCTGCACCACCCAGAATTTTGAACTCGCAGAATTCAAGACCCTGGGCGGCACAGCACTGCGCTCGTCACCCTGAGATATAAGTTAAAAAAAATTCCAAAAGTTATCTTCATCTGCAGTTAATAATCTGTGTCATTCCAGCGTATGCTGGACCCCGCCAGCGTCAGTGGAAGGGTCAACGCCCACGTGGACGGAAGGCACACCCAGTTTCACGGAATCGAGTAGTAGTGAACAAGGTAAAACTACACGAATAAATATAGTAATTAAAATACCGAACTCAGAGGAAAGTTGACTCCGCCACCATGCAGGATACTTATTTATTACCGCTCTAGAGGTTGAAAAGTTGTTAATGAGTGGTTGCACCACCAACGATTTATCAAACAACTTCCCAACCTCATGAAAATCAATTATCTTTTCAACCATAGAACAATTTGATCTGATCTGTTGTTTGTGTTGCAAACAATTAAATTGTTATTTCAACAACTGGCAAAAAAGAAGTTGTTTGACTTACTTGTCTTCCGTTACAAGTTGTTATTCAAGACCTGTATTTGACTTCAAATTGAGTTGAATATCAAACATTCCAGGGTATCCGATAACCCCGGTGCGGGAAGGGCGCCGCTCCCCGCGCGCGCCGCCGCCCCCCGCGCGCACCAACAACGCCATCAACTGTCTTACCAGCGAAGTGGTGAGTTATTTGTTAAACCTAAACATTGGTGGGGAAAATTGTTTGATTAGCAAAAACTGGGCAAGTTGTTTGACAGACAGAAACTTGCTAAGATGTTTGACTGACAACTTGTGGAGAGTTGTTTGCTGAACGTTAACGAAAGATAATGTTGTTTGAGTGATGGACACGTGGTCTGTTTGCGTCTGTCAATGAAACAACTTGGTCGAAAATCTTGGAGGTGGTGGTAATAACTTACTAACAAAGAGTTAGTTGTTTACCATACCTATGTAGAAAAGTTATTTGACTTGTATAAATGTAGTATATTACAAAAACACGTATAAGAATAAAAGTTGTCAGTCAAACAATCAACTAAAAAGTGATGACGTATGAGTTGTTTTCCATACTTTTCAACATGTAGGTCAACCAATTTACTGAATTTAATGAATTGAAATGGTATTGTAGGTAAAAAAATCGATCGACAAAACATTTAAAATACCGAAACTATCATGATAAAATAATTTTGAATCGATAGCACTTTTGTCCAAAATTACCGGTTTTTTGTATTTGTCAATCGATAAAATTTTAATCTATAATTGCACAGCTTAATTATTAGTAATGGTAAAGGTTATACTAACATCACTATCTTCCACACTGATTGGCTTATCGAGCTTCTATTTTCAAAAAAATTATGATGCATAATATTTAGACCAATCAAAGATGACGCGGCCTACTCTTTCTACGAATCGCTTGCGGTGAAAACAACGTTACAAGTTTTGTAGTTTTTATTTTTTAAATGGCTACTTTTAGTGTTCTCTCAAAGCTGACAGTGTTGCCATGCGGTAATTGTAGTAGGTATTCTACTATCAACGGACAAATGCTACTAAAAATCTACTAATCTGAGTAATATAGCCTACACTAGGTACAGAATTTAATTTTAATACAAAAAGTAAAGATAACCTCAACATCTCCATTTCCGATGCAATATCGAAAATTAGCATTTGACAGATGTCAATGGTTATGCCAACTACACGTCTACAGATGACCACGCCATTTTTATAGACCAAAAATGAACTTATGACAGCTGTCAAATTGAATTGAATTGACGTTGGTTTTGACAACACTGGGCTAATCACAAAGAAAACATTACACACTTGCAATGTAAGCTAATAGAAAGAGTGGGGCGCGTTTTCATGTATTCCACAAGCTTTTATTTAACTTGCAAGATTTGTATTTTCGGGTCAAATCTTGCAACTGAATTTTGAACTACTTTCTGATGTCAGATTGAGCTGAAATTTGGGCATGTGTAACTATGACAGTACCTACAATAAAAGCTTGTTTTTAAAATATTTATATTTTTACTCTATAGCTGGATTGATCATGCAACTGTTTGGCCAACTAACATTAATGCCTACCTTTTATTTGGACGCTGCTTCAATGGTGGGTTATTTATTTATTTGTCTAGTTGCATTTGAAACAGAAAGTAGAGAACGACTATAAGTGATATGGATTAGTATTGACCAAAGGTTTTTGTTTTAAAACTGTAGATTTAACATCTATGATAATGTAAAGATGAATGTTTGGTTGTCCTATGCATTTTCTAACTATACCATTGTTTCGGTTGTGTTTAAACTTAATAAGTCTTAGTCATAAGCACTGCTTAAAGTTAGTCACTGCTTAAAATGCTCTGACAACTTCTCGCTGACGTGAAATGTTACGTGCGGAACAATGACGTAGTATTTTAAGCAGTGATTAAGTTTAAGCAGGCTTTATAAGTAAGGCCCTCTATATGCGTGGTCTGAGGCTAAGTCATGGTCTTGAGCCTTAAACTTTCGAGACCGAAGGCCGAGAACTACGAGCAGACTTTACAAAAACCAAAATTGTGAGTAATGCGGTGCCCCTGTCTAAGCACTGCATTATTTTGCCATTTTGGCGCGTCGATGTTAAATCCATAGTTTTAAAGATCGTTGGTATTGACGCTTAACTCTGTTCGGTATACCGCTAGCTTTTAGAAAGTTTTTGATGCGTACCTTAAAACGTGAAAGTTGACGAGATTTTTGTAAAAGGATTGAATTTTTGTAGGCGGATTAAGAAATACGCCAAAATGTATTTGAAGTTTTACGCACTTATTTATCAGGTTATTATGAAATAATGAGCCGTTTTTGGCTAGTATATCATTACTTTGTGTCAAATTGACAGTTATTGTTCGAAGATTCTGTAAATTTTGACAGATACTGTCGATGCCATCTATAATATTTATAGTTCAGATGAAAGAAACTAAACGTGACAGCTGTCAAAATGAAAAACGGCTCATCCGTTTGGATTGCGTTTGCAAATAACGTCCGTAGCGTTAGTTATGAATACGTTTTGGTATTCGTATTTCTTACTTCGCCTACTCTACGACAATATTATAACGTAAAATGTTCTACGTATCCTAATACCAAAATTGATTCACGAATTGAACTTTTGTAAGTTTGAGACTCGTCTTGGAAAGTTTGAAATGGTTTGACTCAAAGTTGTTGGACTCAAAATAAAAGTTTTGACATTGTTTAACTCAAGACGACAGTTTGGCAATTGTTAATGACTCAAATGACACTCAAATTCCTTCGGCTTGAGTAGAAATTTTGAAATGTTTCGACTCGGGACAGTCATTAAATTATTCCCCTCACGGTATTGTTAGCCAAACTGTTTAATGAGTCACGTTCAATGATCTTAGTCAACATTTTTAACTAAGAATGGTTAAAATGGTGCTTCCATTATATGGAATGCAAAACTAGCGAAATAGCTTTTATTAACGGACAGATTTATAAACAAGCAATAATAAGTGTCGAAGTGTTCCGCCATTTTGTTTAGTGTTGCCATTGTTATATCGTGTAAAGTATCGTGTTCGCTAAAAATCTGATTGCCAAAAACATGGACCCATTTTAATTACTCAGCACAGCAAGTGTGGTATTTGTTGATAGAAATATTTGACATTTCAAATAGATCAAATTGACGTTTGATTTGTCGACTAATACGAATGTCGACAAAACTGATTTGGTCGACATTAAGCGTCTATCGATGAAATACTGTGTTTGCATTGCAGGTTTATTAATGTACGTGCAATTTAGCGGCCGTGTAGTCATTTTGTTGTAATATTTATAATAGCAACCTTTTTAAAGCTTATATCATGTTTTTAACCGTTTATTAACCAAATTCAATTAGGTGACGGGTGTGATTTCTTAAATTTCAATGTCGCATGATTTGAGTTAGCGATCGGCTCCGACAGTTTCAATAGTTTCCTGAATCGATATTTTCACCACAAGTATCAATTATTATTGTTTTCTACAAATGTACAATAGACAATTGGTCATTGAGAGTTTTTTAGTCGATGTCGAATGGGAGTGGTCGATAAATCGAATATTTCAAACAGTATCTTCTACTTTTTAATTATAATTAAAAATTAAAATACACATAAATTATTGACCATGATATAAGCTTTAAAAGATATATTGACTGAAATCATTAAAAGTCATCAAAATCGTTCAAAACGACTGATATCAAAACATAGTAGTTTATACAGGGTGTGAAATTATTGTGAGTATGAGTGCACCATCATACCATGAACACTATCGGACACCCTGTTTTCATCAGCATTCGGTTAAACACGTTAACATTCGTAATATCAGTCATATCAAATTTTTTGCATAGTACAAATTATAAATAGATGTTAAATTAAAATGTAGGGCCGTATTTATAAACCCTACTTAAAGTTAGTCTCTGTTTAAAATGCTCTGACAACTCGCTGACGTAAAATGTCACGCGAAAACAAGATGGAGAATTTAAAACAGTGATTTAGTTTAAGCAGGCTTTATAAAAGGCCTTTTAAGTTCACCTAAACAGTTTTACTCGTAAAACTCTCTACATTTCAGTGTTGTCAGTTAAATTCTGCCAATGCTACTCTTGACTAATAATAATCCCGCAAGTTTGTATCGCTAATTATAATAAAAAGTTATTCCTGACTGTCGGAAGCAAATCGTTATGCGCTTTTGAATACATACTCAGCTTTCATGTGCGTGTTTTCAAATAATGGTTCAATCTATAAATGGTCTGTAAGCAGTTTACGAAAATAATAAAAAAAAATACCGAATTACCTATCTACTCAATTTTTTTTCTTCTTTTTTTGACATGGTATACAAAATATTATGTTGTATTCTCCTTTTTGCTAATATAATTAATAACCCTGAAATAACTTTATAATTTATTACGCCATAAATCAATGTTTCATAACTACATTATACAATTATTATATCCACCATTTATCAGCATGAAAAATGTTAAACAGTACAAAATATAAAATATCTCTACACAACAGTATTACCTACTTGTGTTCTAACCCAGGCGAGGCGAGTTCACTGCCTTCGACCACAACATCACTTTTAAAAAAAGCTGTGGTCAAACGCCTAGCCTGTGGTAAAAAATACGTTACGTTCTGGTTGTGTTTTCTCGTAATTGCTTACAGATCAATTTAATATCTTCTTTGTAAGCGGTGACCTCTACAATCAAGCAATAGATAGTTAAAAAAACTAAATGTTGTATTTTTGTTTTTAAAAGGGTTCGACAATCAACAATGATAATTATTTACTATGAATTAATTACATATAATTAAATGTTATAAACTTCGTACTTAAGTTTGTAGTAGCGCGTTTTTTTCTGGTTTCTTTCTGTCGTTTAATTTCACTGCAATTACTAAAATAAATTGTAGTGAAAATTAGTTACAAAAAACAGCAATAAAGATGTTTTCTATTGAAATATAATGTTACATAGGTTTATTCTGTCAGTTATGTCATTTATCAGAGGTCACCATTACAAAACTCGTCTGGTGTGTAAACCTGTTATATAATACGTGTCGTTGTTACTATTATATCGATTCTAGTATCGATTCTATGCACCTTTTCTTGAACTGCACTGCAAGTATGGAAGCTTTCGTTGACGACAAACGTCAAAAATTACATTGAAATCAACAAAATTGTTGTTGTCGTCGAAAAATGTCAAATGTCGTTTGACAAAATACTGTACTTGCATTGCTGATCTGACAGCTCTGTTATAAGTCTTTTTTCATTTAGATATGTGCGAAAAGGACGACAACAGTTTTAGAGTTGTTAGTTTAAATCAGAATCGTACACAGAATCGATGCTATTGTATATTTTGTTGTTGTTAACTATTTAAGACGACCGACGTGTAGAATAAATATTTGAAAAATGTGATTATTTCATTTAAATAAGAATAATACGAAAGCATACCATCAATATCATCAAAGCATGATCACTTAATTTTCTACCATGATAACTTCTGCCATCGTTTAAAACCTACTAAATTAGTAGAAATCAGCTTGAAGCTTACAATACTGAATGGCTTTGTGCGGAAATAACGCATTCTAGTGACGCATTCCACTTTCAAAAAGGTAAGTTCGTATCTAACTTGTTTTTAGATTTAGAAAAATATCGGTAAATTTTATTATACTGCAAAAATAAATGGTACCGAAGCGATCAAGTTTAGCTCCAAAAACTTGAAAAAAAAACGCCTCTTCCCAGAGATCTAGGTAAATCGATTTTTGGCCTGCGGAAATATTTTTTTAGCTAATAAATCTAAGATCTCAAAATATGCGTGGTGTAAATTCAGAAATAGTTTGTTAATATTCGATTATTATTTTTCCCAATAAATCTTTCAAAGTCAAAATCTAAAATTTCGAAAGGAAAAAGAGAAATAGAAAGAAAAAAGCTGAATAAGATTTAAACCGTATCTTCAGCCTATTTGTAACATTTTTTTTTGTATCTACTATATTTTAGTGATGTCAATAAAGTGCTATTGTTCTATTGTTTTACTGTATTATTGTAATTGTTATGGCAGATGGAAATATCGCACCTATCGTCGGAGACGTCGCGTATCACCGTGTCCACGTACGAAGTGCAACACGAGAGCTCGCGCCGAGAAGATTGTTAATATAGTGGTAACTGTGTTAAACTCGTGTTTTATGTATTTATTGGAATAACAATAGGTAATTTATTGAATCAGAGTGCCTAGTGCGAGTTTTTTAAGCTATTGCATAGCTTCTATCGCGGGCCTTGAGCGTGGAGACCGAATCCAGAAATTCCGTAACAAAAATAATCTCACACTTTTTAGTGATACTTTTTAGTTTTGTTGCCATCTATCGATGAATAGCAGAACTTTTAATGACTTTTTGAAATATCACGTTTGTCTCTTTAGTTCAGCAACTCGCCTCTAGGTGTCGAGTGTAAGGTTTCGATAAATAATTATAATTGCATAAGTTGATAAAAAATGCTATGCAATAGCTTTACCGCGGCAGTCCTGGAGTGCCACACGTCTTTTTCGTGTAGGTTACGTTAAAGATCGCGTTAACGTAAACTACAAATTGTATGGAATAAAAACCGCGCCTCCTAGTGTTCATAAGATGAACTAACAAACAATACTTCCATATAAATTGTAGTTTACGTTAACTCGATCGTTAAAGTAATTAACAATGTAATAATAGAAAAAAAAATATATATTTGACACTTTATTACAAAACAAATAATAGTTACAAACGAAAGCAATGAAAACACATGAAGGGCTTCACACACAGCAGCTATAATGTAAAGATGTACATTATAGCACGATACATCTCATTACATCTTTCCATAGAAATCGTCAGGATGTAAAAATATACATTATAGCTGTCGTGTGTGGTCTCCTAACGATTTCTATGGAAAGATGTAATGAGATGTATCGTGCTATAATGTACATCTTTACATTATAGCTACTGTGTGTGAAGCCCTTAATTTCTAATATGGGCCATATAAAATTTTCGAATATTGCCTATATTAAAAAAAATATATAATGTAATAATTTAACAAAAAATATGATCAATTTAACAATATTATAACAGGCAGGTCTATTGTTATTGCAATAAATAAATATAAATTGTTATTCCTCAAGTATTTATAATCATATTATAACGTACTTTTGTCATATAGCTTTTCTACGACTATATAGCTGATACCGATGGCGTAGAAGTTCGGTGCTTTTGTAAGAATATAGTTAAATACAGGGTTATTCATAAAGGGTATGCTAAGCCGAAAAGGGCTCATAGTACTCATTATGTACAACTTTTACTATGAGTCCAACCAAGAATTCGCGAAAAAATCAGCTGTTCCATACATTTTGTCGAGTGTCATTGACATATTTCTATGGAACAGCTGATTTTTTTTCGCGAATTCCGGGTTTGTTCCCACAGTAAATGTAAGTAAGTGTTCATAATGATGAGTACCTATTATGAGCCCTTTTCGGCTTAGCATACCCTTTATGAATAACCTGTATAGTTTAAGAGACTTCAAGGCAATGAATATACCCTTTTTTTAATATGATAAATATATACAGACAGTATAAAAAACATCGCATTTTATAATAAAAAAATGAAATAATAAAATTAATTTAAATGAAAACATGACGGCGGCACTTACATTTTTTATATTTTATTTTTGAAATGCTGATAAATTAGGTTTAATTTATTATATCTTTTTTTTACTATAGCAACTTTTTGAGTTGTCTTTCCTTAATCGAATAGACTGATTTGATCTGATATTTTCTTCATTTTTTATAATTTAAATATATTTTTGCTCACTTTAATTTGTTTCGTACCTAATTAATTTAAGTTTTAATCATTCTTTTACCTATTTAAGGCTATTTATTTACTTGAATTTGTTGAAGGAATTGTGCCTAATAAATTTGATGAAATTAGTTTGATTTCTAAGAAAAATGCCAATATGTAGTCACGGATAAAGTCGTATTTATAAACACTGTTTAAAGTTAGTCACTGCTTAAAATACTTTGACTCGCTGACGTGGAATATCACGCGAAAACAAGACAGAATTTTGGGCACTTGTGATATAAATTTTAACACTTTAACTGCTTTAACACTTAACATGCGTTTGTGTTTTGCCACACAGTTGTATTGAAACTGGGATTTTCGCGCCTGGCGTGTGTAGCCGCATTCGCGTTGCACAAGCAAAACACAAGGTTTGTGTTTTCAGCAGCTAAAGTGTTAAGCAGTGGTTATGTTTAAGCAGAGTTTTAAGTAAGGCTTATGTATACTAAATTAAAAGCAAAATAATTATTTTGGTTTTGAGTTGTTTTGTAAATTACACCTGTGTTTAGGTTTTTGTGATAAAAATTCAATCGAAATATGTTAGTAATGTTTAATGTTAACAAGTACTTAATGGAAAAACATGCTTATACAGGGTTACAAGTAAAGGATATGCTAAGCCAAAAAGGGCTCATAGACCATCATCGTTGTAAACATTTTTTATTTAGTCCTGAACACCCCGAAATCGAGTAAAAAAATCAGGTGTTCCATAGAGTGTTATTGACATTTTTCTATGGAAAAGATGATATTTTTTAAAGTTGTTCATAATGATGAGTACTGTGAGCCCTTTTCGGCTTAGCACATCCTAATAACCCTGTACAAGACAAAAAAGAAGATTCGCTACGAATTTTTAGACATAAATTCATGAGGCCTACCTTTTCTTTGTTATTACTGTGACGTCATTTTGAAAATGTAATCAAATACATATAAGCAATATAAAACTAATAGATAAGGTCTGTTTACACTGATCCAGTAGCTTGATCCAGTGAAGCTGTATTCACTGTCATTATGTATCTACTTCGAAAGTAAGTCTGTTTGTTACATTTTATCAATTTCCGGCTGAATCGATCGTGATACAATTTTTGTATGAAATTGTACACATCATAATTTCTTTTTTTGTCTTAAACAAACTTGACAATTTATCGGCTGAATGAACCTTGATAAAATTTTGCTAGAAAATGTATTATCAAAAGAATAAAGGTTTTTTATGTTTAAAAAATCAAGATTAGAGATAAAATCGCGAGGCGTTATTATTTAAATATATTTAAGGCGGTGTCCTAGTTAGCTATAGGTCATTGTTCGGGCGAACAAATGATCGTATGACATTCTTTTACGAACTTACGATCAAACGTACTTCTTTTATACATTTAATAAATATAGCAGGTTCTTCAAAAATACTGTTTTATTTTTAAACACTATTAATAATCATTTTAATAAATTAATTCGAAGCTTCAATGGTTGAAGCAAATGAAGTATTGAGTCTATGGAAGTACCTACTTTTCTTGCAATGTTTCGGTTGTACATAATATATATTCGGGTCAAATTTTGCAACTGAATTTTGAACTACTTCTGACGATGCAATGACGATGCAATGACAGCTTTATTTAAGCTACTTTTCTTTTATTTTTTGTTAATAACTTATTTAAATGTTTAAAATGGTGTTGAAGTGAAATCGCATCGTTTGTTCGTGCGAACAATGACCAATTAAGGCGGAGACTGGGTCTCTTGTATTGTGTTCAATGAAATACTTGTATTGGGTGATGTGTGGCTTCTACCGTCTTTTTCATTTTACATGTTTTACATGTCTAAACAAGGTTATAAAGAAAGGGTATGCTAAGCCGATAAGGGCTCATAGTCATCATTATGAACAACTTTTACTATGAGACCAACCCTGAAATCACGAAAAAAAAACACGAAAAAATCAGCTGTTCCATAGAACAAAGTACACACACAACAGCTGTTTTTTTTTCGTGATTTCGAAGTTGGTCTCATAGTAAAAGTTGTTGAGAGCCCTTTTCGGCTAAGCAAACCCCTTCCCTATAATTCTGCACAAACATACATACCAATTTTCCACCAATGACAGTTCTGGATTTCCTACCTTATTCCTTATTGGTTGTCTTTTACGACATTTGAACATCTAAAATGAAATAGACCATAGTTAAATATAATAAGCTTTACTTGTAAAGCCTGTCTAAAGTTAGGCACTGCTTAAAATGCTCTGTCAACTTCAAGCTGACGTGAAATGTCACGTGAAAACAAGAAGAACTTTATTTACCTACACTACGTACACTAAAACATTCACAAAAAAAAAACATTATAAAAAACAAAATTTAGGCCAAATGTCTCAGCATTTATAGGCGAAGACAGCATGCAATTTAAAAATAAAAGTCATAAATTATTATTAAAAGTAAAATAAATTAATTTTAAGCAATGCTTAACTTTAAACAGGCTTTTAAATAAGGCATAATGTGACTAAATGTGTAATTTTAATATGAATGTGTTCTGCATTTGATAAGCAAAGATAATAAAACCAGCAGATCGCGTGTATCTGGTTATGGTCTTTGGCTATAAGGTTAGAAGTCAGGGAAACATGCTGGGTTATTATGAAAGGGATATGTTCAGCTAAAAGGAAGTTACGGTGTTATTGATTATAAACAACTTAAATACAGGAAATTGCAAAAGAATATTAATATTACATACCTTATACATTACATAAAGGATTTGGCACACTGGATACGTTCTGCGGCCTGCGGTCAGGTCAAAGTGAACGCTCAAAGGCAACGTGCTAGGCTGCGTTCGCTTTGACCTGACCGCAGGCCGCAGAACGCATCCAGTGTGACAAATCCATAATAGTCATTGTGACTGAAAGTTTTTAACAAACAGCTATTTTGTTTCGTAACTCTAGGGTTGACCACATTGTTAGTTTATAATGATAAGCACTATGAGCTCCTATCGGCAGAACATACCCTTTCTATACAGCCCGGCTTTCATACTCAACTCAATTTTTCTCGAAGGTCTTACAATTCATTTAATATGTTACAGAAGAATAATGTAATAAAATTTCTGTGCACACTATTTTATCACCTCTCCATTTGATCAGCTCTTTTCATAGTTGTTTAACCGACGAAAATAAACGTCGAAGGTTCCTGGCTTCAACCCCGACTCAGTATTTACCTTACTATATAATGTTATAATTTATTTACCCAACTAGCATTAAATATACATAAAGCCTGTTGCACACTATACTCTGTAATGTATTATAACTTGCGCAATTTCTAATCAAATCAAAATGAAAATTTGTTTATTGCGATAATGTACAAAATAATTTTAAAATAGGGTAGTTTTTTAAATGCAATTGAATGACGAGATGAGCAAATCGCTCGACTGATGTTAAATATCACGTTTGCCCATAACAGGTCTGCGACACCCAGAATTTTGAACTCTTAGGTACAGTTCAAGACCCTGCACGGCGCGGCGCAGCAACGCGCTCGTCAACCTGAGTAAAAAAAACTATACTGTCATCCCACCCTCCCCTCCCTCCCTCCAACTCCCTGTAATTGAGTCAAATACTCATTTTATACAATTGTCTATTTACGGCGATCCCAGCGTTTCAAGCCCACATTAAAAAAGTTCTATGTTTCATACATGCGCAAGTTACCGTGCAGTGTGTAACAGGCCTAATTAATCGTTGTTATGTACAGTTTGGAGTTAATGTTGCGCTGTAGACTTCAACTCGTGTATATCGTGAATAAAGCGTATTTACAACTTGTAGTTGTTTTATTTTTTACCATATGAACGGTCAAGCAAAAATAGATCTGTCGGTAAAATTCGTTTCGAAACAAACGCGGTCAAAGTTTGGAGTTGCCAATTAATACGCTAAGAAAGTGGTTTGGCATATTTAAAAACATACAGGTTACAGACATAAAACATTGAATTTAAAATTAAGAAAAAAAAACCAACGTTGAAACGGCTGAACCGATTTTCATCAAGCATAGCTATGAACACTCCCGACTAATTCACCTTTCAAACAAAAACCGAAATTCGAAATCATCAAAATAACGTTTAAATTCCCGTCTGGTACATTTTCGCTTGACCGCTCACATATGTCCCTTTTATGTTATTGGACGCTCGTGAACACTATTATGAGCATGTCATGCACTTGACTATGATTTTATGACTTGAATTTGTTTAGGTAAATATCACTTAAAGCTGATACAGCAGAATATATTTGTTGTTCAGCAAAAAACCTATTATTTGTTCAATGATTATTTCTAACAATGCAGCGGAACCCTATCACGAGCGTGTCACAACACTCGAGTGATTTTATTTAAACTGATCACACACACTGCAATGAGTTTGTTTAAACTGATCACACACACTGCAAAGAGTTTGTTTAAACTGATCACACACACTGCAATGAGTTTGTCTAAACTGATCACACACACTGCAATGAGTTTGTTTAAACTGATCACACACACTGCAATGAGTTTTTTTAAACTGATCACACACACTGCAATGAGTTTGTTTAAACTGATCACACACACTGCAAAGAGTTTGTTTAAACTGATCACACACACTGCAATGAGTTTGTTTAAACTGATCACACATACTGCAATAAGTATGTTTAAACTGATCACACACACTGCAACGATTTTGTTTAAACTGATCACACACACTGCAATAAGTTTGTTTATACTGATCACACATAGTTTCCACACAAAAACTGCACCATTCGTGTTACACTAGTTTGTTTTGTGCTAACAATATGGGTTATGGTGATACAAGGTAAGATTTTTGTTTGTGTTCTATTTATATTGAAATTATTAATTATTGTTATTAAATTGTGAATTGTTGGATGATAAGGTTGTGGGAATTTTATATTTATTTTTTGTTCTAAAATAAAAGGCGTACTTTTTCCCCTTAAAACCCATGAAATAATTTAAATGAATAACTTTTTTGTAAAAGATTTCTTTATGGAATGTTTTTTTTTTTATCGTGAATAACATTGTCTACCAACTATGTTGAATGTTTCTATGTTAGTAAAAATAACTATCAAAAGAGTTGGTTAATAATTTAATTGTCTCGTGAAATTTTACAGAATTTTGGTCTTCTAAGCAAAATATTATACTCTACTTACAACCAAAATATACATTCTGATTCTGTTTATGCTGTCTTATAAATTGATCTACAAAATTGTCATTAAAATCTTGATTATTGAGTTTTGGCTCCCACCGCCTTAAAATTTACCGTTTAATATATCTTGAATTTTATAATAACCAGTACATACCTACTGGCGTAAGTTTTCTCGTGCATTCACGTGTGAAATAAACTTTCGTAAATAACTGTTTTAAACATATTAACGTGTTGTTTTCTTGGTTTTCAGACGAGACTATAGCAGCTAAGAAGAATCTTTACCTCTACAGAGTAACGTATGCCAAAGCATGGATTTTGCTTATAAAATCCGCTTATTATTTATTTATTTATTATTAAATACATGCTGCACTTACAGCAACGCCAAGGCGTGCGACATGTCCGACACAAACAATTGTAAAATAAAATAAAATTTTAAAGTAAAAACAAAACATCCTAAAAATTATAAGTAAACAATAAAAAAAAATTGAGAAATAAAAAAAAAAGAAAAGAAAATGTCAAGTCATTAAAAAAAAAATACACAAACAATAATATACTTATGGGTGGATTACACGTATAGTAACGAGTACAGTGGCGAGACAGTGCCCTCCGAAAACTCGGTTTATATAAACATTTTGACCAGGCGAGACAGTCACTAGATCCACGATTTGTTTGCTCGGCCGAGTGTGCACATTTACTGTCTCGCCACTGTACTCGTTACGTATAATCAACTCATTAAATTTAGTCATTGTTTAAATTGCTCTAACAACTTCTCGCTGTCGTGAAATGTCACGTGTGAAAAAGAGACGGAAAATTTTAAGCGATGAGTATGTTTACGCAGGCTTTATAAGCAAGATCCTTTATTATTAAATTATTTTTTGTATTTTAATATACATCACACTAATATTAATGCGGAAGTTTGTATGTTTGTTACTCCTTCATGATGAAACGGATAGACGGATTTTGATGAAACTTTCTACACTGGATTAACACGTAGAGAATTTTTAACCCCCGATGCAAAAACGACGGGGTGTTAAAAGTTTGGCGTGTGTGTGTGTGTGTGTGTGTGTGTGTGTGGCATCGTAACTCCCGAACGGATGAACAATTTAGATTTTTTTGTTTGAAATGTGAATTAGTCGGGAGTGTTTTTAGCTATGATTGATGAAAGTCGGTTCAGCCGTTTCTGCGTTGGGTGTTATTTAAAGTTTAAATTTAGTTTATTATCGTCATTTTTATCGCCTAACGGGTAAAACCGCGGGTCGCATCTAGTCTATTTATAATTAAAAGAGCAAACATACCTATGATGAGCCCTTTTCGGCTTAGCATACCCTTTATGAATAGCCCTGTAGATTGTATAGAGACCATTTGTTTTTACAAGCTTTTATAACTTGCATTGTTAGTGTAGGTCAAATCTTGCAACTGAATTTTGACCCACTTCCCGATGTGCGATTGAGCTGAAATTCGGTATACTTACCTGTGTAACTCCGATGACAATGCAATAAAAGCTTGTTTTAAAAACATTTTGAAGTCTTGTTTTTTAAATAAAATTTGTGTTTTGGTGTTAATATTTATTGCCTTTAGTTATAATGTGAAAATAATATAATTGTTTGATTATGCTTGTACTATTTTTGTACTCAATTAAGTTCGATTTTTATTTTTTACTTTTGTATGTCTTAATAAATCGATTTTTTTAATTTAACACGTGTTCCTTTATTTCAATCCGAGTAATAATCACACATACCTAGAAGATAGAAATATTCATAGAACACCTAAAAGCTAGGAGTAAAGTTCACTGAACCTTGACAAGGCCACTATAATAAAATTTAACCAAATTTTTAACCGACTTCAAAAAAGGGGGAGGTTCTCAATTCGACTACATGTTTTTTTTTGTTTGTTACCTCATAACTTTTGACTGGGTGAATCAATTTTGATGATTCTATTTTTACTAGAAAGCTAACGCTTCCCATGTGGTCCCATTTCAATTTAGTCTAGTTCTGATAATGGTATCCATGAGAAAACCATATAAATCTTAAATTTGCATTAAGTAGGTACGTGCGCGACAAATAGATGAATAACTCAATAGTCGGTCTCTTAAAGTCGGTTTTTGTTTTTTTCTTGTAAAAATAATTATTAAAATAAAAGTCAAATGTCAACAAGAGATGGTTTAATAATAGTTTAATAAATAATCACTTTATTCAAGCTACATTACTCGTATCTACAGGGAAAGATGGAGCCCTTCTTTTTTATTCTGTGATAGGCTTGCGTTTGACCGCCATCTCGCCAGATGGTGAGCAATGATGCGGTCTACGGCGCAGCACGCGCGCCTAGAAGAATCTGATTCACTCGCAACTTGAAGACACTGATTATAGCTAGTGGAAAATACATTCCATGAGATTCCATGGGCAGAGCATTCGACTCTAGCAGTGCGCAAAATAAAGGTGGAATCAAAGCGCTTCATAAGTAGGTACTTACTAGTTTTTGGTATAGCAACCATAAAACAATGTCGCTTTTTTGTGCCTTTGCATTACGTTAGATTTATGTTAGGTGAGGCCGTTATTGACAGATCAATACTCTATTCGCCTGTCAGTTGTTGCCTGGACGTTGCAAAGTGAACGTCCATAAAAATAAACTTAAACAATCCATAGCGCACATGTATAAAAAAAAACATAGTCGAATTGAGAACCTCCACCTTTTTTGAAATCTGTTAAAAAAGTAACTTGAATCAGAAAACTGTGCGGTGCTCGATCTTTTTATACAGGGTTATTCATAAAGGGTATGCTAAGCCGAAAAGGGCTCATAGTACCTACTCATCATCATAAACAACTTTTACTATGGGAAAAACCCGAAATTCGCAAAAAAAAAAAATCAGCTGTTCCATCCATTTTGTCGAGTGTCATTGACATTTTTCTGTGGAACAACTGATTTTTTTCGCGAATTTCGGGTTTGTCCCATATAAAAAATAAATAATAAATAAATAAATATATAAAATAATATATAATATATATATATATATATATATATATATATATATATATAAAATCTATATATATAAAAATGAAACCCGTTTTCCTTGGTCACGGCCTCACGCGTGAATGGCTGGACCGATTTCACTAATTCTTTTTTTGTTGTATTTGTTATTATTAGGAGAAGGTTCTTACGGAAAAAAATATTAAGAAAATCTCTCAGAAATATTGAAAAACCCTAAAAACAGCCCTTTTATTTTTCCCATACAAACGTTTTCTAACTAAAACGAGCTTTATTGCTATTGTATAAAGTTCATATTGAATTGCAAGCACTCACTGTTGTTTAAGCAATGTAGGTATGTTCCTAACGTCCAAGAGTCAATTTGCACTTTATTACCTCTGTACAAAGTTCAAATTCAATCATATCTATCAAAACAGTGTGCGTTTTATACTGATAATTTTTACTATAAATTGACAAGTTAGCATCAACAAACTACGGTTGCTATAGTTACGCAATAGTATGAGAATAGAGGTTATAACAAAGAGTTCCTATAATTATTCTCAACACCTTTGGTCACGCCATCACGCGTGAACGACTGGACCGATTTCAATTTACTCTACGTTTATCCCAAAGTCTACCCGTGCGAAGCCGGGACGGGCCGCTAGCGGCTATAAAATAATATAAAATAATATATAAAATAAAAAAATAATAAAAATAATATATAAATATAATAAAAATAATATAAATAAATAATAGTAAAAGTTGTTCATAATGATGAGTACTATGAGGGTGCATTTCCCTTGACACTACTGCGTGACACAACTAGTAGTGTCATGGGAGATTTCTATTTCCCGTGACACTACCAGTAGTGCCATGGGTAAAACTGCATTTCCCGTGACACTACTCTTTCGCAAGTAGTGCCACTGGAAATTTTATATCCCTTGGCACTACTAGGTTATCTATCCTAATTCAATTTGAAATTTAGAAGACAAGGTTAATTTTCTACGGAAGCAAACGATCAATAGGTTAGGTTATGTTAGAACATGAAAAACAACGCACGAGCCGAGCGAGCGTGCCGCGGCAGCGGCCGGCGAAGTGCTAGAAAGCCAAGAAGCGAAAAATTAATTTTCTACGGAAGCAAACGATCAATAGGTTAGGTTATGTTAGAACATGAAAAACAACGCACGAGCCGAGCGAGCGTGCCGCGGCAGCGGCCGACGAAGTGCTAGAAAGCCAAGAAGCGAAAAAAGTTAGGTTATTAATCAAAACCTATTGGTCGGTAGTGCCACGGGTAACTAAGTAGATCACGGGTAATTTTGTTGTATGCGTTCAATGAGCCAATCAGAGAAGTAGTGCCATGGGAAAGTAAAATTACCTATGACACTACTGGTAGTGCCAAGCAGTAGTGCCACGGGTAATGGACGAATATGAGCCCTTTTCGGCTTAGCATACATTATGAATGGTTTATCTGAGGATTGAGCTAACACAAAAAACAATTTCAAAATAAAACGTATATTCATCCAAAATAACACATCACATTGTAAAAGCCGAACAAAAAGTCACTACCGCTTAACAGACATAATAAAAACATTTTCTTTATTCACACTCTTAAATGAATTTGCTGCTATTTGCTCAAAGTTTTTAACTATCTCACTTTCCTTCTCAACTACGAATTTAGGAAGCTTTGCCACGAAGCTGTCGCCATTTTCCGTTTTTTCGGCGTAGATCTCTAAAACTGCTTTTTTGGCTGCATAACTTTGTAGTATATCTGTTTCTTCTTCAACAGACTTCTCAGCCTTAGACTTCTCAATTTTCTCACTCTTTTTACTCTTGACGCTTCTTTTGGAGTCTTTCTTACATTTCTCCACAGATAGTTCAGTAAGTTTCTTATTTACTAAAACGCTATTATCTTTAGCTGTACTACTTTGGTATATATGCTTGATTTCTGGTTCTCTATTGGCACTTTTTTGGTGGGAAACATGTGTCGATACTTTGATACTAACTGGACTTTTAATTACTTTAATTTCTTCGACTTTCGGTTCTTTCTGATCTTCAGTTTTAGATGCTGAGTTCGTTGCGAGGCTCTCTCTTTGAGTTATAGGTTTTGATGCTCTGTGATCCAAATTCTTAACCGCTGTAATATCTTCAGCTACTTTTACATCTTCTGGTGTTTTAGTATCCGACTTTTGTTTGCTGGTGCTGTGTATAGAAACGTTATAACTGTTCACTTTGCTTGTCAAACGTCTAGAGTTTTGAGTCTCAACATCGACGTACTCAGTGGTTTTGTAATTGAGAAGAAAATAATCTGCTGCGTTCCTTATATCGCAATTGGTTTCTTCATCCCTTTTGTAGTTTTGACGACAACAACAGCCGATCTTATCAGCATTTGCTTGGTTTAACCTCTCCGCAACTTTGCTACACATGCATCCTCTGAATGTCATATCGTTATCTTCTGTGTCACTACTTGTTCTGCTGTTAGCTTCTGCCGTTGGATAAACTGCGTTAAACTTACTATCATTGACAGATGATACGTTGCTGTCAAGTTTGTAGTAGTTATTCATACTATCTGTGTCTTTAAAGTAATTGGGCTTCAAAGATGTGTAAGTTACATCTTGGGCTAGAGTATTACTACTAGCGTTCGTTTCGTCATTGTCGCTGCTGTCAGTTAGAATAATCTTCAGCATATCTCTCAGTTCTCTAACGTTTTCTTTGTTCTTGCTTCTTTTGCCTGCTTTCTGGAATACCTTCTTTAGAAGAGCTTTTTTCTTTTCTTTGAAAGCTAATTTGGACGTAACACTGTTGTCGTTGCAATCACTTGTGTTACTAATACCTAGTAAAGTGTCTTCTTCTGTGTCAGTTTCGTTGAAAGCTGGCAGTACAGATTCGTTTGTATGTGTCTCGATAACTTTTTTATTTTCGATGTTTATTTTACTAGATGTGTCTTCGGTATTTTCATCTTCTGTTACTAGATCTGTGCTTTGTAACGAGACCTCATAATTTGGCATATCATGTATCTTGCTAGATACATGTGAAACATCGGCCGATGACGCTAAATTTACTGTTGCTCTATGTACTGAAAAGGCATTATCTTCTTCCACATCACTATAGCCAGTTGATACGGTTTGAAATTTGTCAGATATCTTTTTACTGAAATCATCGGTACGCTTTTTGTCTTTCGCAATTTTATGTTTTGGTTTAGATTTGAAGTTCCGTAGAGTGATTTTGATATTTATGTCATTCTTAGGGATCTCTCCAACAGCGTCTGCTCTTCCATTATTAACTAGAAATACTTCAGGGTTCGATTGCTTGACATCACTTTTGACCACTTCTTGTTTTTCGTCATTTTCATTTCCAATATCAATCTCAGTTGTTTTGTCGCCTTGTGTGATGCAAAGCTTAACATTGATTTCTAGTGCGTTAAGAAGACTTTTGTCACTTATATACGGCGTGAGTTCTTTTCTGCCATCGTTTTCCACCAAATTTGTTACTGTCAAAGGGGTGGCTACTCTGTTTATTTTGGACTCCTTGTACAAATCGTCTAATATGGCCTCATGTTGGTTTTCACAAGTATAATCTTTTCTCTCGTAGAGGGTTCTTCCATCTTCATCCTGAACTTTAATGTTCACTGGTTCTCTGATTTCCTCAGTACTGGGCGTTTTGTCTTTTATTCTTATAATTATATTATCAATCGAGCACTTACTTGCTTCTTTTGCCTGACCTATTTCATTCCAAGCCGTACAATCGTCAGCGCAACTGCCCTTTTTAGCTGGTTTCATTTTAAGAAATATCCCTGCTATTTTCGATTTGGTATTTTGTAGGGGACACAGCGATTTTGGAGGACATGGTTCCGGTGGGCAGGCAGGTTTCGGAGGACAGAGTTGTTTTAGCGGACTTGGTGATTTCGGAGGACGAGATTCGTTTGGCTCTCTGCATGCTTCACAAGGAAGTTCTGGAAAACAATCTGGCTCAGGAAAATTAGACAAGTTTGACGGAGATGGACTGAGCATCTTAGGCGAAGGACATTCTGGCTCTGTTTTATTCATGGTGCAATTCTTGTCGCATTTTGGGGCTTTTTTGGGTATTGGCGAATCACAAATAGGTGATGGAGGGTTGGATACTTGATTTTTTGTGGGCCAGGGGAACTCTTCGTTACACTTAGTTTCTTCCTTCAGTGTATTGCAGGGTGGTAAGTTACAAAGCTTTATCTTTGGATTCGGAACGCTCGGCGGGGCTGGAGCTTGCTTTAATAATATTCCAGTTCTTGATCCGCATGGCGACTGCTTTGGTGGTACATATGGCGGTTGTGGCTGGTTTGATGGTATACATGGTGGTTGTGACTGTTTTGATGGTTCACATTTTGACTGCAATTGGTTTGGTGAACCACGTGGCGATTGTAACTTCGGCGAGCCACATGGTGATTGTTTCTTTGGTGAATCACGTGGCGACTGTTGCTCTTTTGGTGAATCACATAAAGACGGTTTCTGATTTGGTGAACCACGCGGCGATCTTGCCTTTGGTGAACCACATGGCGATCGTGACTTTGGTGAACCACGTGGTGACTGTGACTTTGGTGAACCACGTGGTGACTGTGACTTTGGTAAATCACGTGGCGATCGTGACTTTGGTGAACCACATAGTGACTGTGACTTTGGTGAACGACGTGGTGATCGTGACTTTGGTGAACCACATCGTGCCTGTGCTTTTGGTGAACCACGTGGCGATCGCGACTTTGGCAAACCACGTGGCGACTGCGTCTTTGGTGAACCACATGGCGACTGTGACTTTGGCAAACCACGTGGTAACTGTGACTTTGGTGAACAGCGTGGTGACGGTGACTTTGGAGACTCACGTGGCGACCGTGTCTCTGGTGAACCACATCGTGACTGTGGCTTATTTGTTAAAGGACTTGGTTTGAATGTAGGCCCAGACGATGACGATGACGATTTGCAACAGTTTTTGCAGTTAGCACATGCCGGTTTGTCGCAACATGTATGCCCCTTTTGCTTTGAGTCTGGTTTATTGCGTTTGGGCTTGCAGCATTTTTCAGTCCATTTAAGAAGTGAAGCAACAGGCGATGACTTCTTGCAAGGTGGTGATGATGTTGGCGATTTGTTAGGTTGTGGTTTGCTCCAAGGGAGATTCGAAGATATCGGCGAACAATTAGAGCAAGAAGGAACTATACATTTGCAACATGAAGACGAAGGTTTCTTAGAGTTAGATCCGTTTGACTTATTCCATGGTTTGCAAAATGATTTGCAAGTTTGGCTTGACGTTTTTGGTTGGTTGGTTAATTGGCCTTGGTTGCCTGGTAGGCCTGGGGGTGATAAGCAAACCGGAGGTGTTCTGGAAGGTGGAGACGTTTTGACAGATGGAGTAGCTCTAGTAGGTGGTGGTGCTCTGGTAGGCAGAGGTGCTTTTCTACACGGTGGTGTCATCCGAGGTGAGGATGTTTTGCAAGGCATGGTTGTTCTGCAGGATAGTGGAGATAGATTAGATGGTATCTTGGAAGATGGTTGGGATGGATCAAAGTGTGGAGACGTCAAGCCAGTATCAGG
The DNA here is from genome assembly GCA_949125135.1 of Alcis repandata. Lineage (NCBI taxonomy): Eukaryota > Metazoa > Arthropoda > Insecta > Lepidoptera > Geometridae > Alcis > Alcis repandata. The sequence goes on along the minus strand of OX421250.1, from coordinate 6,786,834 downwards.
TGGTAGCCTAGGTTTGAAGCAAACCTGTATTTCTTCAGATATATTGACCTCCTTAGTCACTGCATTGTAACTAGATGGAGTACAAGGCTTGTTTATTTGTCCACTTTGCATCATTTCACACATATCTTTACACAGCTGTTGTGGAACGTCACCAGATACTATTGGGTTTACGATTGCATGCTTTGCACATTTGCTTTTGGACATACAAGCATTGCACGCTGGCTTCTTGAAATTCAGGATGTCTTCATTTTGCTTTGTATTTAATTGATTGATAGAATGCATTTCACAGTCTGGATTCGAGTCACGCTTGTTTGATAACTTGGGCCTTGATTTATTGTCGTTGCTTTCTTTTTTTTGATCTTCCATTTTGCCAGGACAGCTTCTGCTCTGAACACTCGGTACTGAACACACAACATCCTTCACATTGGAGCAGAACTTCGCCCACTGAGCCCTGCAAGTCGTATTATTAATTTTCCTTCTCTTAAAAACTTCCAAAGAATCTTTAGGGAGATACCTATGTTTCGTTCCAATTTCTGTTTCTGTTTTAGCCTTGACGGGTTTTTTGAACTTTTTCATCATTTTGCTGTATAATTTTTTCTCATTCGCTAGCTCATTGTAAGTCTCATGCCTGCGAGGTGTGATGGATATTTCGCACGAAGTGACTGTGGTGGGTTCCAAGTCGTCAAAGACGTTGGGGCAAGACTTCGACCCATCGGTGAGGTTAAGGTTACTGCCCAATGATTTCTCCGAGTTGGAATGAACGTGGGAGTCACTGACGGCCCACGGGGAGAGGTCGACGCCAAATGGTACCCAGTGACGGTAGTATTCTTGTAAGTAACTCTCAGCGAATTCGCACTTCTTTTGGTTCAGCTGCAGTACTGGTTCTGAATCATCATCGGTTGTGTCGTCTCGAATTTTTAATCTAGAAAAAGACGTTGGTATGTGAATTACAGTACAATAAATCTTTAGAAAACAGCAACAAGAATTTGGATGAAATGCAGAATTAAGGTAGCTTATACCCTAGATTAACAGGTTGGCAACTTTTTATCCCAGAAAGTTTACGATTGCTCTAAACGCATTTGCATTTGCTGTAATTTAAGGTAGCAGGAGAAACTCCGGGGCGCTCCTATTCTCCTTGTAAAAAAAGGACACGCCAAAAAATAATCTAATGTAAATTGTTAAAAATATATCATAGAAAAAAACGCATACTTACATGGGTTTTCTTAACTCCCTCAAGTCTCTTTGAGTTATAATACCTACGCCAATAACATCGCATCTTTGAGCGTCGTCATCATTCCCCTGGATTGTCACATCTTTAAGCATCGGTGGTCTTTTTATTATAGTCTCTAATATCTTAGATTCTAAACTCCTGCTGTCTTTAACACTGACTATAACTTTAATATCGTTCGAAACATCTTTATTCAACGCAGCGAGAGCCTTCCTAGCTCTTCCTATTTCCGAATTGGTTTCGTATTCTACTATTTTGTACACTTGTTCATCGCTAGAATTATTCTCATCGCTGCTGGTATCGAAAAAGTTCCCGGGTATGTCGATCCTTAAATACTCAGAACTAGTTTTCTTATTATTGATCTGTGTTGTATTGTTTGAATGTAAAACGACTTCTATCTTATGAGAAAATGCTTCAGACTTTTCTATGTACCACTTCTGATCGGATATAGTACATCCTATGTTCTTCTCGTTCATATCTTTTTCTGAATTGATATGTAGAGGTATTTGTCTATTTTGTATGTGTCGGATCGGGACTTGTCGTAACGGTATCTTTAGTATTGGCCTATACGGAATGGTTTTAGAAATCATCCAAGCTTCAATATCTTGTACGAAATTAACTTGTTTTGTGAACGATTGGTAGTAAGAAGACTCTCCTGTAGTGACGTCACTTTGAGAAAATACAACGTTGGTGTTTTTGTAGACTGAATCGAGAAGCTCGAACACAGTGCTGCTGCTTGTTGCGTACAAGCTGTTGTTCCATCTGACGTTGACGCTTCTAGCTGACTCCATTGCCTCACTTATGAATCTTTTCATCCATGCTTTGCGTATTATTTCATTGCTTTCTTCTAAAACTTTAAGTGCTCCTTTACTTTTTGCTTTGGATGATGCTGCTTCTCCTAACTTTAACACGATCCCGTCTTTTATTTCACATCGACCAGCCGTAACGTCTTTCTTCGGTATACACTCGCTTTTATTCTTATCCTTGCTCTTCTTTTTGAAGAAGAAAAACTTTTTGCCCTCTTTCTTGCTCTCAGTCATTTCGACTTTAGGATGTTCTTCCTTTTTAATTTTCTTGGATGTATCGTATGAAGGCATAGGTGTCGCTTGTCTTTTACCGTATCCGTCTTCTTCGAAATTGAATTTCTTTCCCCACAACTTGAACATGCCCTTGACACTAGGGTCTGCTGAATCTGCTGAGTTTGGTTGCGACGATTGCCATTCTGAACTACGTTTCTCTTTCTTGACTGATGCTGTTTTGTTCCTGTCACGTTTCGTTCCTTCTACTGACGCTTTATACTTTTCTGTATCGGAAAACGATCTACTTATCAAAGAGGGTGGGTCTGATGTAACAGAGGCATCTTTGTAGGCAGGGACTTCACTACTGGAAGCTTTTATTACAACCGGCTCTTTTTTCTTTAAGCTTGATTCTTTTTTATTGATGCCTTGTCTTAATGCTTCAAAACGACGTCTCAGCACAGAAGCGCTCTTGACTTCAGGAGCGGGCTTGTCACAACTCGACTTAGACTCCTTAGATTTTGTTGTCGAAAATATTTTCCTATATTCTCTTTCCAGCTTATTTTCCATTGGGTCTGGAAACGATATTCTGCTGTGTTTTTCATCGCTAGGATTCTCAAGATTATGAACGTGTTGCACGAGAGAATCTGAAGAATAAGTCTTAGGAGGTTCTTTTACTTTATTTTCAGCTTGTGCTTTCTTGTCTAAGCCAATTTCATTAGAATATTTGTTCTTTTGAGTGTGTTCAGACACCTTCGGTGCTTTTGTTTCCACAACATGCTTTGGCTGAATTTGGAATATGACTACAGAAGACTTGTGTTCTTGCTTTTCTGGCTTAGCAACTTCATGTTTATCCGTCTCTAGAACTTCAAATTGTGTTCCTGTAGTTTCCAATTTGTTATCTACTGTATTACTACCTATATCGGTGTTTTTCTTTGTCACTAGACTTCCTTTAGGACTTGTGGAGCCTGATTTTGTTTGTATGATAGGGGAGAGCTTTTGCGAGATGACGCAGCCAGTATTGTACTCTAGAATGCCTCCAACACATTTTGATGATGTTCTCTTGTTGTCATAATAGCTACTTATGGTTAATATTTTCGGATATCTTCTCCCTACGAGAATAAATTAATAAAATAGGTAAGTAAGTAAATAAGAAAGGTCTCATGAAGCAACAATAAATGAAATAATGATGAATTAAATAATTTTGTTGGTAATAACAAGAGATATGGTAATATGGTAGGTGAAACAAAGAAAAAAAATACATTATAGAAAGCAGCATCTTAAGAAAACTAGTTAATAGTTAAATATGAATAATTATTTAGATACATTTCCGCAAGTTAAGCAAATAAGCATGGACCGTGAAGATATTGTATTTCCAGTTTTTATCCCGCGAGAAAGAAAACATATTCATATACTTACTAGCTTTATCACATCTAAACGCGGATTAAAACGGGAGAAAAGACAATATTATATCCACGGCTCGTGCTAGGGTTGCTAGGTAAGGCGTTTTTGTCCACACAGTCGATTAACATCAGATCAGCTACAGTTTGACGTTTAGCTTGTTAACTTTAAAGTAGTCATGGTGATTATTCTCTGATCTCCAACCCAACTTACAAACTATCTAGCTCTTAGCTACGATTGCACCAATGCAACATCGTTCTATGTTGTGGCATGCCATGCCACTAACATACGAATTTTATAAAAGATGACCTGTTTGGGTCAGCGGTAGTATATCTGCCTTTTAAGCCTGAGGTCCCGGGTTCGAAAAGTCAAAGTTTGTATGTAGATGTTTGTTGCTCAATCACGAAAAAACGGCTGAATGGATTTCGATGATGTTTGATGTGACGGTAGTTTATACCCTGGATTAGCATATAGGCTACTTTTTTCCCGGAAAATGCAATTGAAACCGCGCGCTAAGCTAGTGTCGGGGTTTGAACCCGCCACCTCAAGAATGCGAAGCAGCTGTTCTCCCACTGAGCTACCTCGGACTCTCGGACACAGTGCGGCACATACTTACGTAAAATAAAAGAAGATAAATCCGAGCTACCAACACCGGTGTCATCCGTCTCAGGCAAGTATACCCTTCTCACTCTTCTCCGCTGGATTGTCTTCACACTCCCCACTCCAATGTCTACCAGCCCCCTCGATTGTTGGCACGAAAATATCTGCTTAGGCAATCCACTGAAGTATCGAAACTCATGCCGTCTCTTTCTGATAGGAGTATTCTTGCAAGTGCAGATGACGCTGTCTCTTTTACTATCAAATTGAGAGCCAAAGTTACTTCTGTTCTCATATCGACGAGTCCCATCTCCTCTTTCAGTTCTATACAGATGATAAACTAAGTTCTGGTCATCGCGTATCTTATGCCTGTTCACATATACAGCTTTGCTTTCTTTCATTTCTTCTTGTTTATCATTATTTTTCGCATTTTTGGGGTAATTCAAATTCTGCTGTAAAAAATATATGCTTTCATTCTTATCGCTAATAACTGATAAATGAACGATTTTCATTTTAATTTGCTCGCTTACCGATAGGTACTGGAATTTTAAATATTTTTGGTGATTTTTGAATTATTCCGCTTCAATGTCAATATTTTTAATGTCAGTTTTTTGTCTGACAGAATTTTCTTTTTGGGTTCAGAAAGTTTTTATACCTACTACTTAGAACAAGGAGGTTGTATAGCACATGCAGAAAATATAGATTTTCATAATCTTTACGACAAGAATTCTTCTGGCCTTTTATTTATCTTTTAACATTTCTTAGCTAAGCGACTGAACAGTTCTTAGTGAAATCTTACAAGAAAGTAGATAGAGATGAGATATAAACTTGAACATAAATCCCGAAAAAAATTGGTTGCATCTTAATGGTTGACATTAAAACCTTAATCAGAATTCTTTTAGCCCTAATATATTTTTTGTTTCCTCAAAAAATTTTGACAAGACATCAGTAGTTTTGTTTTGAGCTCCATTTTGAGAGGTCAGAGCGATTTTTATCAGTCTTTTTATTTGAAATTGATTCCACATAAACAATATCAAATGCAGTGGCTCATGAACGCGTTGAAAATAGTATGTGTATCAAATTCTCGACCACTTTTCCGGTACGTTTGTCATTTATTTCTCATCACCATCATTTCTCATTTGATCGCCAATCATTGTCCACCCACTGCTGAGTATTGATCTCTTCAGCGCATCATCTAATCTGGTCCGAAATCGAGTGCTACCTGCCTTCGTTCTTCGTTCTACTAGTGTAGGTGCTGCATACGTCTACGTAAACAACACGCACACATTGACATATCTAGACTCCCCTACTCGTGGCACTCAGGCGCTAGCTGGCATAACTTCTGACGTTATAATAGGTACGTAGCGAATATTCGATAAAAAAGTGTAGGTACGCCATTTAGTTCCGCCCGTCGTCCGGACGCCTTTGACAGGCGTAAATGGTGCACACTTTTCTATCGAACAGTCGCTACGCATTGCCCACTATAGAGTGTGTTCGTACGCGCAAAAGTAGAGGAGGTTTTGGCCTCACCTGAATGCAGTGCTCCATCTTTCTCTTAGATCTTAGGTAGACAATAAAGGTAGTAGCCCACTTATACAATTCCGCTCCCACCCGACAAAAAAATGTCATTCAAATAAGAGCTTCAGGTCGTGCCCGTTTGGAAGGGGCCCGAAAGTCTGGAAAGGGCCCATGCCCGTCGGGGCTGCGGGTAGAAGTTACCGCGGCCTCGGCGTCACAAGGGCGTAGAAGGAACATGGGTGGTTTTTGGTCAGTAGAAGTCTGACACTCCCTTCCGCTCTGCCCAAGAGTGGGAGGAGTCATTTGATGATTACCACCCCCAAAAAAAAAAAAAAAAAGGTCGTGCCCGTTACATATAGTTTAAATTGGCAAGATAAATTAGCAGACAGCGAGCTTACCGTCATCACACTGCTCGCTAGTTGACGCTTCTCTGGCTACACGTTGTAAGCAAGCGGACTGCGCGGTGTCCGCACGCTGACTGCGCGGTGTCCGCACGCTGACTGCTAGCAGTCGCCGCGTTGTGAATCGGGACATACCTAGTCGAAAATACGAGTTGCTTCAATGGAAATCGATCGCGAACTGTGTCTACTTATCGCAAAAAGCGAGATCGGTCGGCCCGTGGACAGTTGGGTGTCTGCTAGCTGTCGGTGCGTGGACCGCGAGCAGTCGGCGATGTTGGGTGGGAGCGGTGCAGGACCTTAAGTCTTTTGATCTACATCTATTCTATTATTCACGCTTGATTTATTACAGATTTTTAGTCTCATATGATATCAAGAGAAAATTATAAATCGGTACGCATACACATAGTAACTTTCAAGGAGAACCTTCAAACTGTTAATCAGCACTTAAATATGAACGACAAGAAAATACACACAAGAGATTGTAACAAATTAATTTGCTCACTTTGCTTAAACCCAAACAAAATCAAACCAGAAGACGACACCAAACAAACCAAGCATCCAAAAAGGTCTGAATTATGCTCAGAAAAGACAAAAGCACGAGTCAAATGCGACGAGCAATATCAAGGCGATGCAAAAGAAATCAAACTTATCAAAAACACAGTTAAGACTAAAACAGTCGCTGTTCAAACTCAAACAGATTTCAATAAAAGCGTAAACTTACTTAACGAGGTGCTTACAGCTTTCCAGACCAAAAAGCAGAACACTAAACTGAAATCTAACACTGCTATCCTAAAAGATGCAAGCATTTCCACTGAAGACATACTAAAACCTAAACTGCAAGTCAGCAAGGTCTTTCATTTCTCCACCGACGAAACCATATTAAACTATAACGACAAAACTACAATAATAACATCTCACGAAGACATTGTCCAATCTTTATATTCAATAGACCTTCCTAAGCACAAATCTTCGTCCATTCCTCAAATGAAGTCCGAAGAAATTAAGAACATTCCAAAAACGAAGATAAAATCTAAAGACGCGCTTGCAGAAGTCAACAGAATGTTTTGCAATGTAAAACGAAGGCCAGACTTTTTGGATTCAAATAGGCCAGTAGTCAGAAACGGACCAAGAATACTGCCATTCGTAAAAAGGAATAAACCAGATAACTTTGATAGAATATGGCATCCCTGCAAATGCCGGAGCGGAGACCTATCCAGTGGAGACTCCTTTGAAAGACCAGAGCATTGCCAACAGAAACAAAATGGCGGAGATTCAGACAAATGCGTTTACATGAATTGCTGCGTTCGGAACCGCCATAAACTGCCAACTGGGGTATATTGCCAGTGTTGCTGTGGCGACCATTTTCGCTATGATCGTGATAGGACTGATTTTGATTGTAATGATTAGTTTTTATTTGTAGATGTTTATTTTTGACCTCCATGTAATTTTTGAATAAATTACTTGGTTGTATTGCTTTGGGTTTTATTTACACGACTCTTCTGATTTGTAGAGGTGTGATTTTCAATATTTATCTACTTGGAGACTCAGCGGCCTCTGAGGAGTAAGATCCACCAAAAATCTATAGTCTTAATCTAATTATATCTTCGGGAATATACCGGGTAAAACGGGGTGAATAAAATCTCAGGGGTGAATAGATGCAAAACTAAAAATGATTTTCTACAGACAATAGCCAAAAATTTCGAAAGAGAACAAAGAAAGGTGAAAGAGGGTGAAGGTTTCGAAACTTTCGGTACTTTTTTCTTTCGAAATATTTGGCTTTAGTCTGTAGAAAACATTTTTAGTTTTGTATCTATTCATCCCTGCATTATTTGGAATGTCCCAACGTCCGCCACTGATGGCCGTTGGGACAAAAAATAATGCACTGATCTAACGGCCACCACTGGGGCCAGTTTTAGTGGTGGCCGTTGGGAGTATACCCGATTTTATTCACCCCGTTTTACGGTAATAACGTTTCACACTCATAACTCCCCACTAGGATAACCTGTTTCAGGGATGCTATGGAGCACACACAAAGACAGACAACTAACGCCTAGAGCAGATATTTAAATTCATCATTCAAACATCTCGTTTACTCCCACCTGTTCTCTGCCTGGCCGGGAATCAAACCCGGGACCTCTGGCTTATAAGGCGGATATGCTACTGCTGAGCCAAACAGGTCATGTCTTTTTTACTCTGTCCCTTTCACACAAATGACGTCACGTTTACGCCATACTTGTCAATAGAATTTGTACGGCCATAACATACCTAAAAGAATTAACAATGAGACAAAATTGTAGCAAAAAATAATTTATTAACAAATAAAAATAAAATATTTAGAAGTAAAAGCTCTCTGAAGACTGCTTAGCTTTGTTGCTCCTGAAATCAATTAATAAATTATTTAAAATTAATTGATTAAACAATGATAACCCTGAAAAATAATCAGCTGTTCAGATAAACCTAGAAAGAAAGATGGAGCACTGCGTTTCATTAAGCCAAGAACTCCTCTACTTCCACGCCACGTACCTACACAAGATACACACATTAACATATCAACTCCCCTACTCGCGGCACTGAAGACCTTGTGCACGTACGCGCTAAAAAAAGATCTTGGCTTTACCCAACGCAAACGCAGTGATCCATCTTTATCTCTAATATTATCTCAGGCTGTTCTATACTGATGATGATGATGATGATGATGATAAAATTAAAATGATTCTTTATGGGTCGATTACACGTAACGAGTACAGTGGCGAGACAGTAATAATAAATAATGGGCACACTCGGCCGACCAAACAAACCATGGTTCTAGTGACTGTCTCGCCTCGTCAACCTATTTATACAAACTGAGTACTCGGCCGAGGGCACTGTCTCGCCACTGTACTCGTCACGTGTAATCAACCCATAAGGGATAGCCATCACCTGCAAGCATCGCCATACTTGTGTCGACTCCGCTCCATTTTGTCGCTGTGTGCTCGCTCCCAGTTGCGAGGCGTCTCTTGTCTATGACAGAACAAAGAAGCATAGAACAGTGTGACCAAGAAGATACAGTCAGCGGCTTATAATATAACGTTATAAGCAAAGGGTATGCAAAGCCGAAAAGCTCATAAGGGGTCGTCTATTAATCACGTGAGACTTGAAAGAGGGGGAGGAGGTTGGAAAACATAACAAAATATCACAAGGGCTCCCCCCTTGTTTGATATCACGTGATTTTTTATATTTTCGTTAATTTTTAAAATTAGCATAAAAGCATAAAAAATACACGTGATTTTGGTGAGGGGAGGGGGTAATTTTTATTACCTCGCCACACCATGTATATCCAGGGAGGAAGGGGGAATAAAAAAGTTGCTTAAAAACATTACGTGTCTTGGCCACGGGGCCACAAGACCACGCGAGAAACGCTTTCCTCGAATTTCTAGCCACAGTGAGAGCGACAAGACAAGTCAATCTCAGGAACTGCGACAACATCCTGCAGTCCTTCAGGCTAGGAAGCGAACGTCTACTCAAAGAGGGACTCGAGGAGGCGGAAGCAGCCATATATAATAATGTCACTTCCCAAGTCATCAGGGGAACCATGGCAGGAGAATATATGGCAGCTTATAGCGCAGAAAGTGGCTTTGTGGCGCTGAACAAGACTGAGACGGAGCGAACAGGTAGGCCGACATACGCGATACCATCGAACGACCCGATTGTAGTAACCGCCAAATGCACCAAGATCATGCTGGACGAGAAGATCCTCGAGATGGCTCAAACCATCGAAGGGAAGTCAGACGTCGGGGCAAGTTGGGAAAACTGGGCGGTACCGAAGATACAATGGGTTAACGGAGTTCCAGGATGTGGTAAGACAACATGGGTGATTAGACACTTCGACGTGGACAGGGACGCTATCATCACCACAACAACAGAGGCAGCAAAAGATCTCAGGGAAAAGCTATCGCACCGCATCGGAGACCTGGTCAAAACCAGGGTGCGAACCATGGCTTCCTCCCTAGTAAATGGTTTCGGCAGAGAGAGTTTCAGCCGTCTTCTGGTCGACGAAGCTCTTATGAACCATTTTGGAGCCATAGTAATGGCTGCCCGGCTGTCTGGTGCTAGCGAAATTGTCCTCGTCGGGGACGTCAATCAACTACCTTATATCGATAGGGAAAATCTTTTCGAAATGAGGTACCATCGCCCAAACCTGGTTACGAACATCAGCCAGGAGTTGCTTTGCACACATAGGAACCCAATGGACGTCGCGTATGCGCTGAGGGAAATATACTCTGGTATTTATTCCTCAGCTCCCCGTATTAAGTCTCTTGAGCAAAGACTGTACAAGGGAGCGCAAATACCCAGCGCCCTTCCCGACACCCTTTTCTTAGTTCACACGCAAGAGGAAAAGGAGGCCCTCATTATCCAGGGCTATGGGAAAGGCACGGGGTCACGCACCCTTACCATCCATGAAGCTCAGGGACTAACATACGAGTCGGTAATCGCCATTAAGACCAAAGCCAATATGAAGCTCCATGAAAGCGTTCCACACGCGGTCGTAGCGGTATCACGGCACACCAGGACCTTCATCTACTACGCTGACGACACAGAGAACGACGCCATCAGTCGATTTGTCCGGCGTGCATCGGCTGCGTCTCCGAAGACCATCAAAGACTACAATCTGCAGATGGCCATCAAAGATCGGAACGCGGCGGTGGTGGAGGCCTTGGGCCGAGAGGAGGCGATAACTGATTAATAGGACTTAGTAAATGTGTAAAAATAAAAAATTGTAATCATAGCGTTAAAATGTGAGGATTGTGTGTATGCCCTGAGCATTCATGCTCACCATCGAAGGCTCCTTCTTGCGGCGGCGTCATGTGCCGGGTCGTTCTCTTCCCTCAAATATGGTTGAGGAGGGCGATGGCTGGCACATGCGTCACACTCGTGACCGGGTGCTGCTTGCGGGTCGCTGGTCTACTCGAGGCAAACACACAATTCTTTTGTAGTTGTAAATATTTAATTATATAAATAACTCTTCTTGTCGCACTGCCTAAATTAAATTAAGTTGTTAAAATTTGTAAATGTTAATAAATTAAATTGTACTAGTAAAACTCACGGACCGTGGAGTCTGTGGTGTTTAATAAACTTTATAAAAAAAAAAAAAAAAAAAAAAAAAAAAACATCACGTGACAAAAAGACGACCCCTAAAATTCATCTTTATGAATAACTTTTACTAATCCCATAGTTCAATGTCAGGTAGCATTGACATTTTTCTATAGACCATCTGATATCTTTTCGCCATTTCAGGGTCCCATAGTAAAAGTTATTCATAATTAATACTGTGAGCCCTCGACTTAAGCATACCTTTTCCTTATAACTAACCAGCTACACTAACCCTCCCAAAACCAAGTCAAAGAACAGCTCCCCAGCATTATATCGCTGCTTCGCGCCCGCCTTCGTATCCATCTCCTTCGTCAAAACCTTCTTCAACGCATTCGACGAACTCACGAACTTGCACATGTATTCGTTCAAAGTCTGCATTTTCGACATGAAATCATCACTTTCACAGTTCTTTTCCCCTTGCATCATGTTCTCAATCTCTTTGCTTATCATTTCACAATTCTCTTCTAGATTAAACTCCTTGTTTTCGTCTTCTGTGTTCGTTGACGCGTGCTTCAGTATTTTGATCTGAGGTGTGACAGTTTCGATGATAAACTCGCCTTCTTCGATGATTTGGTTCTGGGGCCTGTAGTAGGGTTGTCTGAAATGGTACTTGGAGCTGTTCCGTTCGTCTGAGAGGCCGTCTTTTGTTTTTGCCATGACTAGCTTGAGGAGGTTCTCTAAGCCGATCTTGTGGTCGTTCAGGAGATGGCGGTCTAGGGTTGTGATCCTGTGAATTGTGAAGAAATAATTTTTTGACTGCTAGCACATTTTTCGGGATAAAAAGCAGCCTTTATCGTAGTTTAAGGTATTCGCTACCTTAATATAAGAATTTCATCCAATTCCGTCAAGTCGTTTCAGCGTGAAAGACCAACAAACATACAAACTGTCGCATTGATTTAGGTAATAAATACTGGTATGTTAGTAGCCGAGCTCCGCGGTGATAAACGACTGAGATAATGAATAATAAAACAGGCCGGTTCCAAATATCGAAACTAGGAAAATGTCATTCCCATACATTGTCATACTTTTCTATAGCGTTTTGATTATAGAATTTCAATTTGGCTAGCCGGGTAGGATTTCTTTAGGGCAACTACGATATTTGGGGGGGGGGGGGGGGTTGCACCCTACCCCCTCCCCTCTCCACTGACCTGTCAGCGTCAAACGTGCACAAGTGACACGCGAATGTCTCTTTGGCTACATTCAGGACTGACGACACGTTGAGAGACGTATCCGACTCCGCCGTCAGGTCTTTCGATGTGCATTCTCTTGACAAGTTCTGGATAGTGGAATAGATAAGTGGTTAGTAAGTTATTGATTAAGGAGGAGGAGAAATACCTACTTAGAATGGGGGAGGATCGTAATGTCAAGCAGGCATATCTTGGAGTTGCAAGTGGCCCAGATACCGCTGGATCGCCGCCGTGCGACCCGACCTGAGCGAACTACAAGCCGACGACTGGCAGGAGACAGCGGTAGATCGAGATCAATGACATTCTGTGGTGTCGGAGGCTGAGACCCACTTTGGGTCGCTGCGCCAAAGGAGTGAGTAAGTGCGAGTGGCTAGCTCTATTATCAGCAACTACAAGTTTGTGTCTTGGCTTGTAATTTCTGAGGTAAACCATAAAACTTCATCTATCTTTTCTAGTTGCTTTCTCTTCTTATTTATCCTTACTTACATTACTACTTACGTTATTACTTACTTCTTCCTTACTTACCCTCTTTACTTACATTTCCTCAGTTCCGTTTTATCTTACGTTCTAATTATATTCTTACTTATTGTTATGTTATGTTATGTTTCGTTTACTTACATTATTAATTACTCCTTACTTACGATCCACTTACCTCTCACTTTCTCCTTACTTACCTCCTCACTTACTCTTCACTTACGTCCTCCCCCCCACCCCCCACTTACGTGTAAATTGACGCTGCTCTCCGGCACCTCGGGGTGTGAGAACAGCGTCCTACTCCTACAGATGCGAGCTTTTATTTTCCCGAGCAGCTTCGTCGCTGAAGACGTACGCGCTGGCACTGGAAAAAATCAATGGAAGATGATAAAGAAATTTTTAAAACTACCAACGTTAAAACCGCATGAAAATCGGTTCACCCGTAGAACTACGGTGCCTCAGATAAACACACATAACGGTCAAACTCAACAACAAGCAAAAAAAATCAGCTGTTCCATACAAAAATGTTAATGACACTCGATGTATGAAACAGTTGATTTTTTTTTGCGAATTCCGGGTTGGTGCCATAGTAAAAGTTGTTGATTATGTTGAGTACCCTTTTCGGCTTGGCATACCCTTTCCTTTAAACCTGTATATGCGTTTAGAGCGAGAAGTTGTTTCCTTGTTTGTGAAAATTAAAACATTATTTATTATAGTTACATACATTTCTTATTTCTGGAGAACAGTGAAGTCGGCGATGACGCTCGAGGGGTCCTTGATTTGTTCTATAACAATAAAGTAAATAAATAAAATAATTAATTTTACGAAATGCCGGTTAGTTTGTGCTTTTACGAGCGTATTATTTTCGGAATTAATGATCTGCTCGAAGGACCAAAATGTCCATAAATCACAACTGCTTTAGTGCCAGTGATGATGATGATAATGATGTATTCAAGGCTATAAGAAAAGAATATGCTAAACCGAAAAGAGGTCAAGTACTCATTCTTATTAACAACTTTTACTGACCGACCCTTGGACCCTTGGAATCGCAAAAAAATATCAGCTGTTCCATTGAAAAATGTCAATGACAAAACGTATGATTTAGTTTTCGGTATTTCAGAGTTGATCCCACAGTAAAAGTTGTTCATAATGATGAGTACCTACTATGAGCCCGTTTCGGTTTACCATACCCTTTCCTCATAACCCTGCAGTGGTTGTATACCGGCGTGTCCAAGCCACTGTATCTGCCAGCAGCTGGCTCGCCGTGTCGGTACTTGCGATGTACTTCGAGCTGATTCTCCGACTCCGCCGTGAAACTGCATTGGGAGCAACTGGAAATTACAGAAATCCATACTAATACGAGATAATCGTATGATAGTTTTCAAAAATGTCTAACGCTTTCCTTGGTCGAACTCAAGCCTTTAAAAATGATTACAAAACATATACTACAAAAAACTTTTCGTTTTCATAATACAGGGTTATTCATAAAGGGGGATGCTAAGCCGAAAAGGGCTCATAGTACTCATCATTATGAACCACTTTTACTATGGGACCAACACCAACCCAGAATTCGCGAAAAAAAAATCAGCTGAATCAAACAATTTGTAGTGTCATTGACAATTTTCTATGGAACAGCTGATTTTTTTCGCGAAATCCGGAAAGGTCCCATTGTAAAAGTCGTTCATAATGATGAGTACTATGAGCCCTTTTCGGCTTAGCATACCCTTTCTGCATAAACTTATATTCATTGAGGGTAATAATCTCCAAAACTATTGTTCCAATTTTTTAAATTGTAAATTCATGTTAAGCTACAATATCCCTGAGTGCTATAGGCTATGTTTTATAGCCCCTAGACATGCGAGGCCGGCCGGGTACGAACAGTACGAAGCATTAGCTAGGCAGAGGTGGCGAACCTTTATAAATCAATCAATAAGGCATTTTAAAGAAGAAAAAGAAATGAAGAAAAAAAAAGAAAAAAAAAGAAAATGAAGAAAAAAAGAAATGTTTGATGAGTAGAGGGTTTAGACGTGCCGTTATATAATTTTCCCTAATGATAATTGGGTGATAGCGTGCCTAAAATATTATTAATACTGCTTGACGGTTGAGTAACTGGCAAAGGTGTGGTACTTCCTCAGGCGGGCTCTGCAAAAGAACCCTACCACTACAATGTGACCCCAATTTAAAACTTTACCATCTACAACTTCCAAATATCTCAATATCCACTGCTGGGATTCTGGTCTACCCTCGAAGGGTGATTAGGCCGTATTCCACCACGCTGGCCAAGTGCGGGCTGGATTCACATACGCTATTGAATTTCTTCTCCGGACGTATGCAGGTTTCCTCACGATGTTTTCCTTTACCGAAAAGCCAGTGACACAAAAATTCGCACATAAGTTCCTATTGGTACGAGTCAAGGTTTGAACCCGCCACCTCAAGAGTACGAAGCAGCCGTTCTCCCGCTGAGCTACCACGGCTATTCTACCAAATATAATAGAACGCCAAAACTCCGAACACTCTCTCTTGATATTTATTTCAATGGTAAGTAACTTTAACTCACCAATGTAACGCCGACATAAATAAGTTTTCAATTCCCAAATCGTATTATATCACAAAATAATAATAAAATTAAAGGCACACAGCAAATAATGTCAAAGTGACTTTTGAGGCGGTGACAAAGCACATGAAAAGCTTCTTTGCCCAAGTGAAAAGCACAGACAATTTTTTTTTTTGAAAATCGGAAAGATTGGCCTAAAACTTCTTGTAAGTACAAGAACGTAGGATCTTTTTTTTTTATTTCATTATTATTTCCAAGTTTTTATTTAGTTAGTTTTTTTTGGTCAAATCTTGCAACTGAATTTTGAACCACTTCCCGATGTCTGATTGAGCTGAAATTTTAATATGTGTGTAACTCCGATGACAATGCAAGAATGCAACAAAAATTGTTTAAAATATTTTAAAAAATTACTAGTTATTTCAAGTTATTTTTCCATGCTCCGATTAGACCGCTCCAGTCTTGTTCCAGTTCTAAAGTTCAGTTCGATTTTTATGTCGTACATTTTGGCTCCGCAACTGCTAGTATATTTAGCCCGTTTGTACTGTTTATCATGTGGGTGAAAAATTACTGATAATTATCGTTATCGCAATCACGTTTTTTTAAATGATCGGTTACAAATAGGTAGCCATTTAATTTACATAAAACAATAGACTGATATTAATGTCTATATATATAGTCTTTTGTATGCATTTGTGTACATAAAAGGAACAAGGAAAATGACAAGTATTATGTTAACTATTAATTTAAATTTAATCATACAATTTAATGTATACTTAGGTTTATTTATAAACTGCTATACGTACATAATCGTCAGGCAAAGCAACGTCTACCTAATTTATTACTTCGAAAATTAAAAACAATAAAAAAAAAAACTAAAAAAAAGATATCATAAGATAAGCATTGAGATACAAACCGTAATTTTAGGGTTACCACAAATTATACCGTAATAATTATTACCATACTAGTTATTACCTACACCCATAGAACTAGAACAAAACAATATGAAGTTTATCAACCTAATCATCACTATTCAAGAACGTGAGAATCATACCGAGCTATATCAAAGAATCTGGATATTTGCATGTCGTAAAGTAGTCTTAAAGGCTTGAGTTTACGTCGTATATTTGTGTAAAGAGGTGTAAAAGCCTCTTTCTGACTAGGCTATAATGAGGCTGAGGTATAAAACCTGCTCAAAGAGAATTATTGCTTTAAATACTCTTGTCTCGTTTTTGGACGTGACATTTCACGTCAGTGAGATGTCAGTACATGTAAGCAATTATTAAGTTTAAGCGGGTTTAAAAGACCCAATGGGCCCAAGTTTGAAGCTTTATTTGACAGATCTAAAATAACTAAAATATATGTACCCATCTTTATCATTGCAATGTATTAGACAAAGACGGCAATAGTTGTAAAAAATTTAGATCTGTCATAAAAAGCCGTCAAACTTGGGCGCATTAAATCACATGGAAGCTCAACTTTCCTCGCACTATCCGACAAATTCCCAACGACCCCTTTGACTTCAAATCAATGGGGATGTTAGGATTTTAAATTCCCAAAGTTCCTGTTTAAAATACTGAATGGAGACGTTTCATTTCACTATTCTAATCCTAACAAATATTAGATGCGAAAGTGAGTACTGAGTTTGCTTAGTACACTTTCAATCGTTCATCATGAAACTTTGCATACACGCTGTCAGTAGTACAGAAAATAATATAGTTTAGTTTTCACCATCATCTGCAACACAGCGCGGCTGAAATCGCTTGGTGCAAATAGTAAAGTAAAATGTAGATATTAGGAATGGATGACACTGCGCTGCACTGCAGTATAATTATTGAGAGATAGGCTCCATAGTCTGAAGTATGCTATCATAATCATCGGCAGTCTGTATCGATCTACTGTTGGGTATAGGCCTCCTCTTCTTATTGTCACTTTTCCCAGTCTTTGGCCAATCTCATCCACATGAGAACCGCAATGATCGTTGACCCATCGGGCTGAGCAGGGCAAGGTAAGCCCAATGGATATAATATAGCATACTCTGAAGAAGATTTAAATTAGGGCACGATCACACTAGCTGTGCATCATACATACAAAATGTATGAGCAATGTTGTCGAGCTATAAAACGTTATTACAGCGGGGCAGTACGGGAAAGCTATAAATATTATAGCGTAGCCTGAAGAGGCCTAGTTTTATCGCGAACCAGAGACAGAATCCACAAACATTTGCATGGCGTCGAGTTCTTTTAAAATACTCCTTAGGGCTTTAAATTTAAGGTTGTATACAGGTAGCTCAATGAGGCTCTCGGTTCAAAAGCCTGGCGGGCCCGCGCAGGCGCGCCGGCGACGTCGCCAGTCGCACGCGGGGGGTCGCATCGAACGCATGTCGCTTCGCACCAAAACCGTGCCACACCAAATTCCACTCAATCCTTACCAAAAACCTGTTGAAAACAACGCAAAACCCTGTGAAAGTTGTACTACGAGAGTGTTTAGCTAAAAAGGTTAACGAATAGTTGAAATACGTAAAGTTATACGCAAACCGGTTAAAGTTATAGGAAGTAGTTACGGTTATATAAAGTTTAGTCGTAGGTACCAGTTAAGTCTTTTGTTTAGTGTTCAAAGTTTTAGTTTTGTAAGTGGTAAGCAGTTTGCGCGGTTCTGAGTGAAATCGGAGTGAATTTAAACAGGTAAGCCATTTTTTGAGTGATCATTTACTTTCTCTAGACGGTTTAGGGTTGACTGCCTCACTTCAATGAGTCAACTTCGTCTTTTGTCTCTTTTGTGTGGTGTTTCTACAGTTATTTCTACACGGATACCTAGTGAATCTGGTCTGTAATCTCTACGCTACTGGTATTAAAGTTGGTTTTCGCACAGCAGATATTCAAACTAATTGAAAATGCAGGCTAAATAAAAACAATGTCGTATGTGAATTTTATTTCAATGAAATCGTGTTAAAATCTCAGAAATGATAAAAAGTAATTTAGATTACATCTTTATTCCAAGACTGAATTGCATTTGAAATGAGTACCAATTAGTTTGCAAAAAATGAGGGTATCATTACAAACTTTTTTCGTTTTCAACTTTTTAATGTTCATGCTTTTTTGCATCAGGCGAGTGGCTTGAACGCGCCAAACGGGTAATAAATGGGACCACTTGAACATACTTCTAACTGGAGCAATGGATTTGCTTATTTGGAGTGGTTATTTACTTGCCATGACTCTCCGGTAGTGTCCAGCCAATTCTGCAGCACGAATGAAACTTAGTCGATTTTTAAAATGACGTTTCAAATCGACTAAATCGTGAAAATGTTACGATTTTGTCTATGGTCCGGACGAAATGCAAGAACCGTAATCTATGACTTTTTACGATTATTTCTAGTCTAAACGTGAGTTCATAGATTTGCTGATTAACATGGGGTATTCCCAACATCCCCGTTCAATATTGATAATGGGGACTTTGGGAATTTATCAACGGTTGGTAACCTTGATATCTAGTTAAGAGTTAGAGTGCATTAAAGGTTCTATTTACAAGAATAAATGTGTTACCTAATTAGTTATAAATTTATATATGTTTACCAAATTTTTTGTGTCAGCAACCTTTAATCCTCCCACTGCTGGGAAACAGGTCTACCCTCAAAACTCTGACACCAGGGCTTAGCCCTGACTTATGGCCGTGACATTCCATCATCATCATCTACAGCCTTCCTTACCCCACGCTGGGTATAGGCCTCTCTCACTGTGCCATCTGCCTCGGTCCAGCGCCAATCGGATCCAGGTTCGACCCGGCTTGAAAATGTTGTCGACCCATTTTATCCGCTATGACATTCCATAGTGGATAAAAATACAACTATTTGTAAACAAACTGTGTCTCGCTGTTTTTCCTGCCATTTGTGAATTAAATAATGTTCATGTGACCACAAGCATACAGACAGTTACAAACATAAATTACTTTTTTAAATAAAAAAATAAAAAAAATTAAAAACTTTAATTTAATTTAATTTTGATAAAAAAAAAATGGTTGTGAATCTTATCTTCTACCATCCTCTACAGCTAGTCAGTTATATTTTATTTGTGTTTTTTTTGTTATGAAATAACGACCAAGTTGTAAATAAATAAGACGTTGTAAATTATTGTCTTCTTATCATATAATGTTTCATTGTCCAACAAATACAGAAGCAAAGATACTTTAGCACGTTTCCTAAGTAAGTACCTATTGCTGTTATCTAATCCATTATTTTACCATAAGTACTGTACTATTGAGTGTGGGGTTGCATGACAGTGAGGTCGAAGACAGTTGTCTAAACAAGAACATTATTTTTACAAAACAAAAAACAAAAACCGACTTCAAAAGACCGACTATTGAGTTATTCATCTATTTGTCGCGCACGTACTTAATGCAAATTTAAGACTTATATGGTTTTCTCGTGGATACCATTAACAGAACTGGACTAAATTGAAATGGGACCAAATGGGAAGCGTCAGCTTTCTAATAAAAAAAGAATCATCAAAATCGATTCACCCAGTCAAAAGTTATGAGGTAACAAACATAAAAAAAAAAAAAAAACATACAGACGTATTGATAACCTCCTCCTTTTTTGAAGTCGGTTAAAAATGTCACAAAAATGTAAGCTTGCTGAGATTTGATCCCAACAGCTGACAACCAACCGTGCTGAACCCTAAGCTAAACTACATATATAAACTAAGTACATATTACAAATATTTACTTCCTGGTAAACAAGAATCTCTTATCTTAATCCTTTGGCTGGCTGTAAGAAAAGGTTTGTAATGCTTTGTCTGCATAAAAATTAGAGCATTTTTGATAAAATATAGCCTTTTTCCCGGCTTCGGGCACGCCAAAAGAAAGGGTTTTGCTTTTAGCAGTCTATGTATGTATGTAGGTATGTGTGGTATATGTGTTTGTTCCCCCGTAACGCCTAAACTACTATTCTGATCCTGTGGGCCTAGCACAACTTTGACGTTAAAATACGTAGCGAGTATTCGATAGAAAAGTGTACGCCATTTACACCCGTCAGGAGCACAGTAAGCACAGTTGACAGTTAAATGGCGTACACTTGTCTATCGAAAACTCGCTACGTATTTTAACGTCAAAGTTGTGCTAGCCCCATTGATTGATGATCCTTATTACAAGCTTTTATTTAACTTGCAATGTAAAACTATGTTTGTTCGGGTGGAATTTTGCAACTCAATTTTAAACCACTTCCCGATGTCCGATTGAGCTGAAATTTGGTATACGTGTGTAACTCCGATGAAGCCAAAAGCTTCGAAACTTAGGCTAAGAAAATTACATTCAGCAGTCCAAGGGCGGCCTTATCGTCTAACTCTAAAACGATTTATTCCAGACCTTGTTGCCAGGTGTATTTATATTGTTTGCAATTTGGTTCTGTCGTTAAAATTTAGGTACGCCAATCAAATAATTCAGCCAGCCATAAAGAAAAACGTTAATAACTGATCACAACCAAGTCCTTATATAACATCCTAAAATAGAACTGCAAAAAACTGTTTTTATCGCGTCATGACGTAAGAGGGTTCGCAGAAGGTTTCTCTCAGAATATTGCTTGGTAGTGGAGAGACCACTCGGCGCATATTTTGTGCTCCATTTTCTTTTATTATAATTGTTTTTTCTTAATAAAAACCCATATTACTCATTTACCGCTATTAGTTTTTAACCCCTATTAAAAAACATGATAATAACATTTCACACTCACAGCTCCCCTAGGTTAACCTGTGTCGGATGCCATGGAACACAAAGACAAGGACAACTAACACCCAGACCCAGAGCAGATATTTAAATTCATCGTTCATCATCTGCCCGGCCTGTAATCGAACCCGGGGCCTCTGGGCTTATGAGGCGGATGTACTACCGCTATGCCAAAAAGGTCGTCACTTATTTACCTCTGGCACAGCGACCGAAAGTTGGCCTTGGCCTCCGACGCCTTAACTTCTCAAGTATTCAACCGATCAGCGTGATTGCGTACATGTTTTCAAGGGCACAGAAAAGAACCCTTTGACTCATTATTAGTGATTAGCGAGATAGCTAGCTATTAAGTTTGTATGTTTCGATGTTTTTACTTAATCACGCAAAAACTGCTCAATAGATTTAAATGTTTTGGTATGGAAGTTGCATAAACCCTGAATTTATACATTAAATACTTTTTATCCCGGAAAATAAACGACTCTTTTAGGATATCGAGGTAACCTTCTGGTCACTAAGCTAAGCCGAAAAGGGCATTTTATCGATTTACACATTTTGTCGAGTGATACTTGACATTTTTCTTTAAAACACCTGATTTGTTGTCGCGAATTTCGCGAATTCCGAGTTGGTTCCATAGTAAAAGTTGTTCATAAAAATGAGTACCTACATGCTATAAACCTTTTCCGGCTTAGCATACTCTTTTCTTATAACCTTCCTGACGTTATAGGAAGGCTTCCTCTATACTATGTATTAAAACGTGGAGCATTTGCTCATACTCGCGACACCTTTTTAACCCACGCGGTCTTTCCATCGCTTTCATAGCCACCGGCTCAGATGACCGCATCGAATGGGCCACATTATAAACAAGCGATGTTATCAAGTGTAGCGAAAGCGATGACTTCCTCTGTAGAATTAATGTTCCTGTACGCCTCGGGTTAATTGAGTTACGTAACTTAACTGCTAGGTGTTCTTAGGTTCTTAACTTGTGAGGCCCTTTGGAAGTCCGTGACAGCTAGCTAACAGTAACATCAGGGAGCGGACTGGCGTAAAGATGGTGAACAACTCACAAAGATTACTTCAAGAAGCTTTTTATGTTATTGAGTGACGAGACGAGCAAATCGCTCGCCTGATGTTAAACGTCACGTTTGCCCATAACAGGTCTGCGTCACACAGAATTTTGAACTCATACAATTCAAGACCCTGCGCGGCGCAGCACTGCGCTCGTCACCCTGAGATATAAGATGTTTAATCTTCTATTTGCCCTGAAATTTCACTGGAAACAATGCTCTTCAACCGGAACACAGTAATGTTTGCACCTACTGCTTGGCGGTGGAAGCTGACTGCCCACCTTCATTCATGGAGAGACACTCAGAGAAGAAGAAGACTGCAAGAGAGTATCAATTATCAATCGTAACTTCCTATTTTTAACCCTCGACGCAAAAACGACTGGTTGTTATATTTTAACTTTGATTATATACTCTAAGTCAAAGTATTATAAGTTTGACGTGTCAGTATGTGTCTCTGTGATCTGTCTGTGGCATCGTTGGTCCCGAACGGATTAACCGGTTTTATTTAGTTTTTTTGTATGAAAGGTGAAAAGTTAGTCACTATAATTATGTATATCATCGATCAACTTCGGTGTTGTATATAGACATTCTATTCCGAAGTTAACGAATTGAATTTAAGAACACCTCTCTTTTTGCGTCGGAGGTTTAAAATGCACCCTAACCACCGCGCACCGGGTTGTTTGCCACCTGTGCATGACGTGTCCATAACACAGGGTTAAAAACACCTGCCAACTGTCGCATTTACCCCATTTTTACCGCTAGTGCGATCGAAATCGACCGACCCAGAAAAAATATTTTCTATTAGCTAATTAACCTCCGATGCAAAAAGAGGGGTGTTATAAGTTTGACTGCTGTATGTGGGTGTGTGGCACCGTAGCTCTTAAACCGGTGAACCGGTTTGGATGAAGTTGGAAGAAGGGAAAAGGGCTCGTTAGGCCCAAGTTTGAAGGCTTTTTAAGACAGATCCAAATTTTCTAAAACTATTGGCATCCTTGTCTACTGGCTTGCAATGATAAAGACAGATATATTTTTAGTTAGTTTAGATCTGTCTTAAAATGCCTTTAAACTTGGGCCTATTATACTCATCATTATACACAACTTTTACTATGGAACCAACCCTGAAGTCGCGAAAAAAATCAGCTGTTCCATAGAAAAAGGTCAACGACACCCGACAAACTGTATGGAAAAGCTGGTTTTTTTGCGATTTCAGGATTAGGCTCATGGTAAAAATTGTTCCTAATGAAAAGTATACATATAACTCTTTCCTTACCTGTTTATATTTCTATGGTTATATTCTAACATTGTCCGACACAAATCAGGACACAATCAAATAACAAATCACAATTCTCGCAAAATGGCAAGAAATCTAACGGTTTTCGTGTTTACTACTAAAAAGACAATTGCTATGCCTCGTAAGCGACAAGCATGTCTTGTTACATACGACATTTTGCAACTAAGTAGAACTAGATAAAGATGGCTATATTCTAGATTATGTGGAGGGAAAGAGAGGGAAGTTAGAAGTACGACTTAGTAACTGAATGGAGCTAGATAAAGATGGTTAGATTCTAGATCTATGAGAAGGGAAAGAGAGGGAAGAATGACAATGTTGAAGTTTGAGGTTACTTGGTCTTCTTTTGGTTGACTGGATAGGTACTTGACATATTCTAGGACATCATTATGCTTATTACGAACAACTTTGAAAAATCGCCAGAGCACATTTTAGCAAAACTAGGCAAAGTAATTTGCATATTTGTAAGTTGTGAAATAGAAAAAGACAAAATTAAAAAATTCAAATATGTGGGTAGCTTAAGATACTCATAGTCTATCTCTTTCACGCAAAGCTGTGATAGTTTTTTATGCCATAGTTGGCAAACAAGCAAACGGGCCGTCTGATGGTAAGAGATCACCGTCGCTTAGCGATGAGATGTTCATAATACCAACCATCAGTTATTCTGTGGTAACACTAAATTGCTAGAAGCATCCATTTTCTAGCGTACCTAACCACATCAAACGATAAACAAAAAATAACCGCGAAATCGGCGAAAGTCATAGACAATTAGAGAAAGCACTATTACCACGGCTCGACCAATTATGGGTCGCCGACACTAAGTTATCCAATCACGTGCGCTGAAAGTTGACAGGACAATTTTGGCGAGCGCTGATTGGCGCGGATGTGATGCCCATACTAATTTATGTTTGAACCATAGACTTTTCTACGCGATTTAAAAAGTGAGAATGGTGACGTAATGGTGTAAGATTCACCCAACCTATTTACGGGTCTGTGGGGAAAGGGTTATGCTAATCGAAAAGCGCTCCTATTACTCGTCATTATAAACATAAAAACCTTTTTATTACTACCTATGTTACTAACTCCGAAAACCGCAAAAAGCAGTTGTTCCATAAAAAATGTCAATGACTCGACAAGATGTATGAAACAGCTGTTTTTTGCGATTTGAGGATTCAAAATTACAGCGCCCCCCTATCGGAGGTAAATAGTAATTGCATTTTATCTGCAGCAATGCCTACGCTAAGTTGAGCAAATGGCGTACCATGCTTTTCTCGAAATCAATTAATACAATCATATTCTACCCCTGTATCTTTGTTGTGGATAAAGCAAAAAGTCTGAATTTTTATATAATAAGTTTTTTTTTTAAGCTGCACCCGTCGTTTTCACCTGCTGTTTTTTTAACTTTTATACCTTATTAGAGCAAACAAAAAAAAAATATATTCAAATCGGTCCAGCCGTTCTCGAGTTTTAGCCGGACAAACGAACAGCGATTAATTTTTACATAAAAGATAAGAAGATATGACCACAAAATCAAAATTATTTTTTCCATCGAATAATCTCGTAACGCATTTTTCAAAAGTTTTATGTTTGTCTGTTCATTGAAAACAAGTGCGATGTAAACAAAACGCCCCTTGTTTTGTTTCTGAACGTGCTGTAAACAGGTCACTCTTTATCGCGTGACGCGGTCCTAAAAACATGTTGTTAGGGAATTTTCAGGAATTACCACGGAATTAGGGCTTTCCGAAATTTAGTAACAGTCAGTATCATTCAGTGCAATTTGACACTTTTGATAGTGCTTTTTAGGGTTTTTTTTTTTTTATTACTAAGACTCCGCTGTCCGTCCGTCTGTCACCAGGCAGGCTGTATCACATGAACCGTGATAGTTAGACAGTTGAAGTTTTCACACATGATGTATCTGTGAAATGTGTTTGTTGTAATGTGTTTCTGTTGCCGCAACAAACACTAAAAAACATACAACAATAACAAACAACAAACCTGATTTTTTTTGCCGTTAAATGTTACGGAATCCTTCGTGCGCGAGTTCAACTTGTACTTGGCCGGTTTTTATTCATTAAATTAGATGCGCTGGTGAAATCGCGGTGCGCGTTTTCCCACACAGAATTCGCCTTACTCATTAAAAATAAAAGTTCCGAGGAAAAAAGCGGTTGCCTGTTTACATTAATAACTTTGGCTTAGACACTGGGTATTCCTAATTTTTCTTATATCATCTTGACGTCACAGAAAACAATTTTATCTGACCTACGCCTACTAATTCCGAGATACGACGGTATTATTGTAAACAGCGTGTGGAAACAGAATTCGCGGGTGACACGGCTTGGTACAGATTGTGCTGGCGGCGGACCGGTCGGCCGGCCGCATGCGAGATGGCACCACGAAGCTATTCAATTAATTGTTTTGATTTTTGACAGCTTTTGTCATATGTATAATTAATGTATAAAAATTAAGTCTAAAGCTTAATTTAATCAATACTTTATTCAATTAAAAAAAATCACCCCCGATTTTGAAGCGGCTAAACAGATTTTGATAAAACATGTCTAAGAAGCACCGCTAGAAAACCTACTTTTAAAAATATCGGATCCAAAATAGTTTTACAGTATTTGAGCATTATAAAGTTAAAAAGAGGTCCCATTTCTTTTAATAAGAATCAGTAGATAGGTATACTTTCCTGTTAAATTTTTTTATTCAATTTTGTAGCGCTTTTAGCGAAAGACGCTGTTACAAAGAATAAAATATAAATTGTATTTTAATTAGATGACAAGTACATACGTACTTGTGTTATTGAATTATAGTGTAAAAAGGTTAATGGCACACTATTTATCATACAGCAAATAGCTTCAGTAAACAACACATGTCGTAAACATCCAAGTTGTAATACAGTTATAAAATACTAACTAAATCTTGTTTTTTCTGCAATTTTGCTATATTATTACATTTTTTTTTTTGTGTAATCGAGTGACGAGATGAGCAAATCGCTCGCCTGATGTTAAACGTCACGTTTGCCCATAACAGGTCTGCACGAGGGGTTCCCAGCCAGTCACACCAAAACGAGTCAGTGGGACTCGTTGGCACCACCCAGAATTTTGAACTCGCAGAATTCAAGACCCTGCGCGGCACAGCACTGCGCTCGTCACCCTGAGATATAAGTTGTTTAATCTCCCATTTGCCCTGTAATTTCACTGAAAGCAATGCCCTTCCAACCAAGCAGTAATGTTTGCACATTACTGCTTGGCGGCGGAATAACTGGCAAAGGTGTGGTACTTCCCCAGGCGGGCTCTGCAAAAGAGCCCTACCACTACACATGATTTTTGGACAAAAAACTAACTTATGACATAAACATAAACCTGAATACCAAATAGCAGTAAGATTTGTGAAATAAAAGATAAAAAGGTATCCTTTAGCACACAAGTGCCACTACTTTTACACCAAATTTTTTCAAGTGTTAGAGGTATCGGACAGACAGAGTTACCACATTTATATTATGAATGTAATACAAATTAATTTAATCAAACGTCATAGTTACGAGCTATTAATTTATTTGTTTCAACACATACTTTCATTTCTAACAAACTTATTTAACACAAGTCAGCTGTATAACGTATAGAAGCCAAATAAAAGCGGCACAGAATAAATAGCAGTTGTAGGCGTGACGCAGGCATTATTAGCATTGTAGGGTACTAATTACATTCTAATTGAGAGAATGAGAGAATGAAGGGCAGTGGGTCTTGAAACAATTAGGCTGGTCTTAACGAGTCAGTGAAGTTATGCAACAGATGATCCTGTGTTCTGGCGAGGAGCGGTTAGAGATGACTGCTGCTATATTTTTACGGCATATAAAACTAAGCCTTTTAAGATAAAATGATCCATTTTTGTGACTTACCTATTTTTTTTCTTTTCTTATCCCCGAAATAACGCTGATTCAATAAGGTACCACTTTTCTGATAACAAGAACCTGAAGAAGCTGAGTGCTATAGTGCTTTTTCCAGCATATAAAATGATTCAGTCTTCTCTGCAGATGACAAGGAGCAGTTTAGATGACTGCTGCTATATTTTTCTGGCATATAAAACTACGAGTAGGTGCCGGTTGTTTGAGCAATCATTACTGTTATTTAATACATTTTTGTGTGGCGTACGAGCAAAATCAGTAATAAAATTAAATAAATTAATACGTTACCACAAAATTGCTTCTAGGCATAATCTAATAAAGCATATTCGTAATAAAAATAACAGGAAAAATATCTTTTTTCCTGTTATAATGGATAAAAACCCAAAAAAAAAAAACACAATAAAAGCCTACCTATATGACGATAGACGACTATCTTAATAGCATTGTAAAATAATTATTGACGTTAAAACTTAAATTAATTTGGTTATCAAAAATTCTGTTTTTTTTTTAAAAGTGTATTGAATTATTTTTTTAAGCGCTATCAACGTAAATTTACATATTACTAATCTATTAATCAGTTGACGCTATCAATAAACCTATAATCAGTCTCCACCCGCCATCTTCTCTTTTTCACCCGACAAAAAAGCAGGGTGGGTTTTGACAGAAATGTCATAAAAACTCCAGTTATAGATCGTCACTTTTCATATTGTCACTTTCGCGAGCTCATCCCAAGCTTATTGCGCGCATATTGTATCAACTGCTTCAATTATCACTGACAACGTCCGAACGGCCGTCACATGTTATCTGAGCTCTAGCCGCTCATCATTAAATTTACATCAATAAAATAAACGTAGCCTCAGTCAGTCAGTGCATCGCCGTGCCCCGCGCGTGTCGTGCGCGCCATTCTGAATAAACCTCGCTTTACGTCAAAAAAGAAAACAAAAGTTCCTGTTCGAATTACGAACGGCATAGACTGCATAGTTCTGTGTTTTGTTTTTAATTTTTTGTAAGTGCAATGAAAATGATGGCGGACGGAGACGTTCCCTTAGTCGAAAGTTTTGGCGGTAGTGAAATTGGGTTTGGTGCGAATGGAACGAAAACTGTTGCTGGCAAGACTAATTCGAGGTCAGTATTTTTGTAAATGACAGGCGCGGACAAAAGAGTGACCGAGTCGAAATCTTTTCTTTGAGTTTACATTTTAAGAAAAATCGACTCTAATCTCTAGCTAAACCGATATAGAGATTATTTTCCCGTGCTTAAAGTGTATATTTACGACGTTATCCATCTATGTGTCATAAAGGAAACTAGTGGTTTCGACAAACATTAATCTAAACCAATCCTAGTTTAATTCTCGTAGTATTATTTCGTTTGAAAATTGTAGTTTATGATGTAATTCCAGTGTTGTCGCAGTATTAGATTCTCCGAACTATGGTTTGTTGGGTTGGCACCATTGCTTTGTTGAGGTCGTGGTCATGCAGCCATGACGCAAGCAGTCGTCGGTCAAGAAAAATAACAACTAAGAAATAGTGGTCTAACAAGATACGACTATTTTCGTTGGAACTGGATTTAGGATGACTGTTTTGCCAAAATTAAATACATATTAAATAGGTTTACACTTGAACACTCTTTCTGATTTAAAAAAAAACTGTAAAGTTAGAGCTACCTTCAATTTTCTTTATAAAATACACCTAAAATACCTATTAAAATGTTAAAAAAAAAATTTTTGCTGAATATAAAATAAGACAATCGTCGTTATTTATTATTATTTAAAATTTCAAAACTAAAAAATTAGCGAAGATTGCGCAGTAAAAATATTTTATTACTAAAAATTATGCTATAAATATTTATTACTTCGTATAGTCGTCTTGCTTTTACTAAATACATTTAAGTAGTTTTATGTCATAAACACGAAAGGTCAAACGTCATGGTTGTTTACAAACATCGATTTTGTGCTAATGAAATGAGCACGCAAAGATGAGATGCTTTTTATTTCCATAAATAGTTTATTTAAAATAAAACTCGATGGTAAACTGATAGCAGGTTTGCCCCACGGTTCCCCCGCTTTCCTACAGAGTACAGAGCTTAATTTAAAAGGTCGTATGTGTTGATCCAGGGTAGTTTTATCTCCGTACCTACCAAATTTCACATAATGCGTTACAGCGAGAAGAAATAATAAACGCTAACACTTCGCATTTATTATACATATCTATTTAATATCCTATGAAGTGTGAATTATTGTTATATGCGGGCAGTTTAATGGAATGCAATTTATAATAACATGGAATGTATTACAATAATAATATTAGAAAAACACTTACCATCAAGAAAAACCTTCACAGATAAAATTTATTTACACCGTTATTAATATGCATAGTGCAGTTTAAAATGATTTAAATTACTCCAAGACCAATAAGACCATTAAACAAACCCATATTATTTTTACCAAATGTATTTTTATGCAACATTTAGTGATACCTATGTGATAGACACAAATAAATAAATTTAAAAAAAAATGAGTTAAGTGAGATAAAATTGTTTGCCAAACATTACCCCCTTTTGTTCCCCTAATCCGTCCTCCCATTGCAGAATCAGCATTATGCGATCTCCACGCAATTATAATCAGTTATTTTACATAACAAAACCTTCGTGTTTCATAAACTTTATCACGTAAACACGCAACACACACACGTAAACACACATTTAGCAGAGCAGTGCATGCAACCAGTGCAGCGCAGGGCTGATCTATTTAGTGGCGGAGGAATGCTTTCGGTTTTACACTGATTTAGGAGAAATAAGAAATGATTTAGAAGAAACTAGCTGACTCGACAGACGTTGTCCTGTCAAAAGCCATTGCGTAACTATAGCAACCGTAGTATGTTGATGCTAACTTGTCAATTTATAGTAAAAATTATCAGTATATATTATATAATTTGCAATAAATTAAAATTGCGACTATAATTTGAGATTTAAACTATCCTATCTCTCAAGTTGGATCGAACTGCACATGGTGTGCGAATTTTATTATAATCGGTTAAGTGGTTTAGGAGTCCATTGAGGACAAACATTGTGACACGAGATTTATATATATTAAGACTAGCTGACTCGACAGACGTTGTCCTGTCAAAAGCCATTGCGTAACTATAGCAACCGTAGTATGTTGATGCTAACTTGTCAATTTATAGTAAAAATTATCAGTATGTATAATTTGCAATAAATTAAAATTGCGACTATAATTTGAGATTTAAACTATCCTATCTCTCAAGTTGGATTGAACTGCACATGGTGTGCGAATTTTATTATAATCGGTTAAGTGGTCTAGGAGTCCATTGAGGACAAACATTGTGACACGAGATTTATATATATTAAGATTAAGAAGATAAGAAATGCCTAATAGGCTACAGATATTTAAGTCAATTTTTAAAGGAGCCAAATAATCCTAACTGAAATCATGAAATAATAAACGTCATCTTAGATTGTTTATCGTTATTTTTATCATTAAATATATTAGAAAAAATATTTTCATTCGTTTTGATCCATCTTGACCGTACGAGGGCAGTTACGTGTATTTATATTTTTTTCCCTTAATCTAGAGGTATAATGTAAATAATATTATGTATTTTATGTATTTGTGCTGTCATAAAATAAATATTTCCTAAAAATACAGTAGCTCTTACTAAAATTAAACAATAAAAATTAAACCTTAAATTTTAGCAAGCTATAATTAAATTGTTCTAATTAGCATCGACACTTAATTATAGCACGTTAAAAAGTTTTGACATATTTTTTTATTTAGATATGACTTTGCCAATAACTAAGTTATACTAAAACCAGCTCTAAATCCACCTCTGTACTGATCAATATTCGAGAAATCACCGGCTCAGAATCCTCAATACATGTAAACGATGCGGAGTACTGTACTCTAAATGATGTAAATCTTAGTCTAAAGACAACAATTGCACAATGTCTATTGACGAAGAAATATGAATGACCGCATTTCAAACCAACTTAACACACTGGAGACAGCGCCACTGTCGCATTTTCTGAATGAAACTTTTTAGTACGCTGACCAAGTTATAGATAAGTGACGACCTGTTTGGCTCAGCGATAGTATATCCGCCTTATAAGCCAGAGGTGCCGGGTTAGATCCTCGGCTGGGTAGATGTTTGAATGATGAATTTAAATATCTGTTCTGGGTCTGGGTGTTAGTTGTCCTTGTCTTTGTGTGTTCCATGGCATCTCCGACACAGGGTATCCTAGTAGGTAGCTATGAGTGTGAAACGTTTATTAAGTTTGTCGTTGGAAGTCTAAGAACGTTCTAGTCGAATTGAAATGTTAAAATTATTTTTGCTTGTCAATCTCCTAGTTTTGCTGAGTAATTGGCACATAAAACGGCGGAAACACAGTTTAGTGGTTCGGTCATGGAGATTGGCTTTATTCGCATGTTTAGTATTTATCTGCCTAAACATTTTTTTGATCTGAAAATTCTGATCGTGTCTAATGTTGAATTCTGCGTTTATGCTTAAAAGGAGTAAAGTTTGTGGGTGTATGTCAGAATTGAGAATGTATAAATATTTCTGTGTTCTTGTATCCAAATCAGTTAGACCGATTTTGGACTGTGAGGCGTCTTTATGTCTAGGAAAAAGTTGCATTTTGCAGTTTTTTTTTTTATAAGGACATTATGAGATTGTCATGCGATTTTTCACAAACATTTTCCAAACATTTATTTTTAAATTAAATTGGTTTTTGCTGTCGTTGAATTTATCAGAAGAATTTAATAAAAACAATTTATTAGTAGCTCAAGAGTAAATGCCGCTCTCACGTGCCATATTGCCTCGCCTAGTGCACAAAACGCCGCTAGGTCATGAAATCATGATTTCACAATCTAACTCTATATATGTTCCACCTATTTTGAGGGAAGAAGGTCATACTGTGAAAGGAACAGATCCTATTTCGATGATGTAATCTCATTGTCTAGACAAATGTTTGTCTCGTTGTACTCTAAGATATTCTATTACATTGTGTCATTAGTTATCTTCTATCTTAAACATACATACAGATACGGATGGATACGTCTTTGTTCGATTTAAAAAGCTGCGTCTGTCTGTGGGTCAAAGACAACTTCTATATATCGATATTTATTAGTAGATATAGATACCTATATAAAGAGGTTTTGTATGTTTATAGAAGACTAGCTGACCCTTGCCCACTTCGTTGGGCATAATGTTAATTAAACCCGAAGCCATCGCGCGCCGTCCGGACCGTTTTTTCTCCGATTCACTTTGCAAAACGGACTACCACGTAAAAGCCTTTTTATTTTTCGGTTTTTTATATAACCTATGACACTCAGCAATAATGTGGCTTTCTATTGGTGAAAGAATTTTTAAAATCGGTTCAGTAAATCCCGAGATTACCCCTTACAATTTAACAAATATACAAACACACAAACTTTACTTCTTTATAATATTAGTATAGAAGTATAGATAATCTCAAGAACAATTGGTCAAATATTAAAAAATATGTAATGAAAAGTTACACTACTATGTTATAGGTATTAGGTATACTTTTTAGCCGCAAAACGCAAAGCTGAAAACCTAGCAGTACCGAGCACAAAGTTCCGGGTACCAGATTTTTCTCTGATTATACATGTATAATATTTAAGGCACAGCAAATAGCCTAAACCTAGAAACTTGAAAGTCATGTTCTCTGTATCCGTAAATTGTACGCACCCTCAAAGAAAATAATTTGTAATATTCAACCCTTATGGGGGTGAAATTCGCTAACGAACTTTCGTATTTGTCATACTAATGTGAAATCATGAAATGTGAATAGACGATAATACATCGCACAAAAAAGGGGAAAACCGGGTACAATTAGTGGATCCCTGGAAAGTACGAGCGCTGTTTACATGCAGTTGGGTTTTTTGGTTATCATTTAAATTGTTTGCTATTATGACGCATTCCGATTTAGGTTTATGACTGTAGATATATAAGGAAGGAAGTCTTTCCGGGAGCAATGAGAATGATAGTGAATCATATCAAGCGATTTTACAATTACATCTAAGGATTGCGTCCTGTGTCATTTTTGTACCACTGAGGAGGTACAAACGGTGAGGAGTTTCTACGAACACCTTATGACAGCACAGGAAGACACAGATCAACCTGTTACTAACTTAATCTTCTAGCGTAGTGAGAGTGACCCAGAGTAGGGTTTACTCAGACACCAGAGCTAAGAAACTCAAGGCAGTTGTAAGAGAATCGTAATCTGTAACAATCAGCTGAAACTATTTCCGTATCTATATCAACTAATCTCTAAGAAATTTACCAATTTCATTAGCATTTTTAGCAGTTTTACTTACTGGACCTAATTTTAAACCTCTATTTAAGAAAACAACAACAAACCTGCAAATCCATAGACCACCAGTTTATTTTCAAAACTAACTTCAAAATAGCTTGGTATTTTTTGTCGTAGATCAAAATGAGCCGTGACATACCGACCATAACAATAACTAATGATCAACACCTAATTATCATAAAATAGCAGAACAATGCTACGTTCTAAAAACCCACATTCCGAAGTCCAGTGGGCGGTATACTATCTGACCAGATGTGCGACTCTTATCTGCGGAACTGTGGAGCCACCGTCGTGTTTCGAGGGAAAACTGACCGGTATTTGCTGGAAACTTTTGCTAGTTGACATTGTTTGACCAACTAGGTACATAGAGTACCGCAATGTCGATTGATAGACAGAAACTTTATTGTGCTCACCATAAAAAAAAAATTTCACGCAAAAGAAGGGTTTAAAAAAAACTTAATATGAAACTGTTTTAATGTTGACGTCTGATTTTTTTAAATATAAAAAAAGCGCAATTATCGAATGGTTAGATTAGAATGATAAGTGCTAACTGCTAATAGCACTGATATTATAATTTCGGAACTAACTCTGTTTGTTTTCATTTCGTTTTTATGATTAAACGGCTTAACAGTTCCTTACAACCTTACAAGGAAAGCCTGAGAAGTAGAGTGAATGCGTGTGACACACGTCACACGTATACCAAATTTCAGCTCAATCGGACATCGGGAAGTGGTTCAAAATTCAGTTGCAAGATTTGAAAATTAAATAAATTAAATTTGAAATTAAATACTCACAAACATAAGGTAAAACTGTAGGAAATATCTAGATAGGAAATAACTGTCTCATTTCTTGGTAACCAGCATAACAAAACATATGATAAGCTGTAATAAATTGTTTATTTTGTTTTAAACAAGTTCATTGGAATATGGCTTATCTGAGTGCTCACATGTATTAATCTAAAAGGGGTTTTCCTATACATTAACAGGGATACACATAATCATATATTATTATTTGGTTTACAAGATTTTATTTAGCTAGCAATGTTTTTTTTATAAAAGCAAACAAGCGAAGACCCAACCTGATGGTAAGTGGTTAGTGGTAAAGTGGTAATGTACAATTGAGCTGAAATTCGTATGCGTGTGTAACTCCGACATTTAAACAATAAAATCTTTAAAAAAAGACGTGTGGAACTCGGGGACTGCCGCGGTAAAGCTATTGCATAGCATTTTTTATCAATTTATGCAATTATAATTATTTATTTATTTTATTTATGCAGGTTCTATATTGTCCAAAACCAATGATTTAAACGAGTTTTACTCCTAATTTTACAATTCGCAGTCTATCGTTGTCTGTCACCAAAATTCCACCTTTCTTTTCTTTTTTTTCAAACGTCATGACTGTCTCTTCCGAGTGTACCCCCGTAGTTCTATTTAAAAAAAAATGTTTTAGTTTTTATATCTTCCTTTTAAAAAATTAATCTTCGGGGGTGTTAGTTTATTTTCGTTACGGAATTTCTGGCTTCGGTCTCCACGCTCAAGGCCCGCGATAGAAGCTATTGTATATTGCAATAGCTTAAAAAGATTGTAAACTTATTTATATAAAGTAAGCTCTTTCAGTCGACACAATTTATGTTTATCTATATTCCCAACGTGACTCAATTTCGTGGTTAACTAAATCATTGCATAACACCATCCACTTATGACAGTTGAGGACTTGTCAAAATTTTGATTTCGAACGCGCGGGACGAAGATAGTTTCTATACCTAAACGTTTCACACGTTATACGGTACGTACGGTAGATACGGTTACGGTTTAAAGATACATGAATTTCTCAGTATATAACTTAGTACTTTTAAAAACAAAGAATAAGTGTTTGCCAATCCAACGCTCATCCTTGACGTCCATCAAATGTTACGTGTTCTTCAGTTGCCTTAAACTCATTTTAAACAATTAATTTTTCAGGGTCCGTTTCTACATTCGTATAAAATCCTATTTACAAAATGTAGTAGCAAGACTGGCAAGGCTGTACGTTCTAAATTCAAAAGATTTTAGCGCTATAAGGAGGTTTTATATTATGCATGCGTATTACAACTCTTTTGTATCAATACGTAATTTTAATTTTAAATTCTTTTGTTTGTTATAGGTAAGTTGAGAACGGCAAAAGAAGATTTGTGAAATAACTTAAAGCACATTATGACTCATAGGTATGTAAGTATGTACCGAAAAAGTCGGTAAATGTTGATATAAAAAAAAAAAAACAAAGTTGGGGAAATAGATGGGTAAATAACTACCAGTTTTTTTTCCCGATTGTTGGGAATAGATTACACTTATGTTGGTACCTAATCTCTACTGTTGCCTAGTATCTAATAACATATGATATTTATAAATAGAATTGAAAAAAACAATCACTTTCAATACTATCTTTTTTTATAAACCAACCTCTTTTATACCTACCTAAAAAGTGAAGGTATATAGAATTCGAATATGCCAGTTTCGTATCAAGGAGGAAAGCGGGGGCAAATAATTCATACGCACACCGAGTGACGAGTCAATTGAGTTACCATTACAATTTGAGTTTGTTCAGGTGATTTAAAATACCTGTCCACAAAAATCTGGCGATACCATGCATTTTAATGCTAAATTAAAATACTGAATAAATAGTAAGAAACGTATTAATTAAATACTGTTAACAATAGACTTGCCAGACTTGTTCTCATTATATATTGAGTTAAGTATGAATTTGACATTAATCCTTGGGAAAGCGTTGAGGTTTTTACCTGTTAACAATACCTAGTTCTTGGTTAAACTCACCGCATTGCCACTGAAGTTTAATTAAATTTTGGAGCATATTTAAAATTCTTATTATTTTATTTTATTGATTCACCAAACTCTACTCATTTTACTTGTACTTCGCTGAACTGAGCTGACCTTGCAGTCCCCATACTTCCACAACCCCTTTAACGCTTTTTCTTATATTCGAACTTAAAAATGGTATTGGAAAGCTCTACTTGCTTGCAAAAATTCATCAAGAACGGATCCACCCAAGTACTCAAGTTATCATTTAAGTTTCATATAAGTGAGATATATTTCTAAATACAGGGTTATAAAGACAAGCCGACAGGGCTCATGGGTACTATACTATGGCATCATTATAAACATTTTTCACTATGGGACCAAGTCTAAAATCGCGAAAAAATCATACAACAAAACTCAAACTTACAAACCCCAATTTGTCTCAATAAAATCTCAGACTCGCAAACTCAACATTTCACAACTTTGCAACAAAGAACAAGACAACTCTTTGTTGTCTAACACATCGCATTTTCTTTGTTACTCCGTTGCGTATGATTGTTTATGTTGAGGAAGTGACCATTCTTGCAAACGTGGAATGTTTATTGACTTTATTGCGTTTAATTTAAATGATTTAAACCGATAAGGAATTTTAATGTCATGAACTGATAAAATAGCTGCCGAGAAAAAAACTGCACTCCAGCTCTATTGGATAACTTCTCTGATGTTAGCTTTTGAGTTCATTTAAAATGGTCTAATCTTATTTCAAGCCCAAGGTTGAAGCCAAGCCGTGATCTTGAAGCCGGAAGAATGAACTGAAATTCGTATCTGCTTATGTTGAGGACAACCTATTCATATTCACATTCCTTTATTTGGCCTTCCACAACGATTCTTAGGTAGTACAATAATTTAATATTATAGTTACAATTGAGGACCCCGTCGGGCACAGGTCAACTAGTAAAGGAACTGGTAGAGAAAAGGACAGCACTATTGTTTTCTATGGGTTATTATCAGTAAAATTCTGATTAATGCTGGAAGTTCGGAAATTAGCGAATAAGGCCACGGATTCCAACGACAAATGACATAATATGACAGTAACCAAGTGGGAGATGACATCGTTTAATATTAATTTAAAAACACTAAACAAAACATTACACACTCCTAGTGCTCTATAAAACAATTGTGCAAGCAAACTAGGGCTGCCACGTTTGTAGGAATGCAATGGACGTATACAAAATACGAGTATATGACAACGGCGAAATCATAATTTTTAAATGTCTTGTTTGTCTGTTTGATACCTTATCTTGACACAAATAAATGAGCATTTTGTAAAATGCAATAATATAGGGAAACTGTAGAAACACTTTCACCCATGCACTACTCTCTTAACCAGGTCATATAGCCATCTCTATTTAATATCAAAATCGGTTTAGTGGTTACGGAAATCCGTGCTTACAAATATGACATACACACAAACTTTCGCACCTTTTTACATTAGTCGGATCGGATAGGATTACTATTTCAACCATTATTCTCCATACAAACTTTAACACCCTATTTCACCCCTTTAGGATAGCCCTAAAACTTCAAACAATCCTTTCTTAGTACACATTTACTCATCAAGACAAATACACTTTCCAAATTTCAAATCTCTACGACCAGTGGTTCAGGCTGTACTTTGCCTGTTCACTCAGTCAGTAAGGACTTGTTCCTTTACAAACACACACAGACAAACAATACACACAAACAATTAGTTGCAAAAACTATTATATGTTTAGTTAACGTATACCGTTCCCCCGTAGCGCAGCCATAGATAAAAAATTAGTTACAAAATCTATTGTTCAGTGAACATTTGCCGTTCCCCGTAGCGCAGCCCTGCGCACGCGCATTTTAATTGTTACGCATGCTATGCTTGTTATGCAACGCGCTGTGATACCAGCTGTGCACTCGCTACGTTGCCAAACTGATAATTGCGACCATTTGGGAATAGACGTTTTGGGATTGCGTTGTTTTGGGTACCTACACTCTCTACCCAGAATATAGTAAGTAGGCCTGAAAACGTTGGTCTAAAAATTAGTGGGAATAGACAATGGAGCAATGGACAGATTTTTATCTGTAGCAGAAATAACAAAAAGAAATATATCTTAAAATTATTTTTCACTGTTTTTTATGTGCAGTATGACTTTCGATAATTTAGTAAATAAATTCAGTATGAACTAAAAAGATTTTTTTGCAATAGCCAATATAAAAAAAAAAGTATTATTAGTCTTTGATTTGAGTTATTTTTGAACAAAAGTTGGGATTTTGCTAACAGGGTTAGTTCCATAGTTAACATTACTTATAATGACAAGTACAATGATAATGTAAATACTCAGTCAAACCATACAAGGAAACAAAAACATTAAGTAGAGTAGGCATTAAAAAATATTTAATTTATTTTAACAATAAATTAACAAATGTTTTTCCTTATGGACAGGGAAGATAAATCTCACTACCAGCATCCCGCGGTTTTACCAACAATTTTCCTCTTGTCCCTAACTAACCTAACTATCCTGGACATAAAGTGTCCTATGTCCGCCCGATGACGTCACTTCCTTGTTTCGTCAAGGTCGAAGTTGCGAAATTGTAGAAACAAAACTGGATATTTTAGCATTTATAGATCTAACAAACTAAAATATTAGGCCCAACGCCCTAGTTTGAAGGCATTTTAAGACAGATCTAAACTAACTAAAAATATATCTGTCTTTATCATTGCAAGCCGTTAGACAAGGATGTCAATAGTTTTAGGAAATTAAGATCTGTCTTAAAAAGCCTTCAAACTTGGGCCTATTATAGTTATAAAGTTTTTGAGAGATATAATTTTAATTTGGTTCAGATTTTTTTAATGACCAATTCCAACCGACTCCATTTAATTATAATTACAAGTCAGGCAAAATGTAATGTCGAAAGTCAAATTCAGTTTTAGCACAATAATGTAATTATTCTGACGTCAAAAAAGTATGTATGTTTTTTTATGTATTTTGGTTTAAATATTAAAGTTAAATTACATTATTAAATAAACAATTTAAAATTTGACATTTCATAAGGAATTGACATGATATTAACTTAATTGAATACTATTGTCATTTAATTAAAATTATTTGACATATCATGCATAGAATTTAAAATAGAATTGGAAATTGTTAATTATTATCATTTTTTTAAAACTACTAAAACTATTTGACTGTGTAGGTACATATTGAATGCCCGATGTGGGTAAACTGACAATTTCAACTAATGCACTAACATCTAGCTTATAAATTACAATGTATCAGTTGTTCAATAAATATTTCTGAATCTGAATCTGTTTAAATGAGTTTTTATGACAATAATTGACACATTCATAATATTTATTTTTTGTTCCAAGAATGTATTCTTTCAA
This sequence comes from Alcis repandata, assembly GCA_949125135.1. Taxonomy (NCBI): domain Eukaryota; kingdom Metazoa; phylum Arthropoda; class Insecta; order Lepidoptera; family Geometridae; genus Alcis; species Alcis repandata. Next base: position 6,746,802 of record OX421250.1, on the reverse strand, counting down.
ATTTTTCTTTCTGGTTTAAAGTTTCGCTAAGTTTAATGTCGACTAGAAATATTATTTTTTTATTTCAATGATGTATTTTCTCAAACTAAACTTAAAATAAAGTTAAGCAACCAAGTTCTTTCCAAGCTAATTCCAAGTAAAGCCCACGCAATGCAGTTCCACCACCCTGACTAGAAAGCCGACTGGTTGCAACTTTACTTTTCTATCTGGTAGGCATTAGTTAATGGCTGACTTTTCCCTTAATTTCCAGAAATAAAGTAAAAAATGACATTTTTGATGATAAAAAAAAATGTAAAAAAGAAACAGACATCATAAGTATATTATGTATATTTATTACAAAATACTTTTTTTGTAATTTACATTTGCAAACTTAAATCAGGTCTTAACATAATCAGTTTTACCAACATTAAACATAACTGCTGTGATTACGTGGCTGCTAATTTATAAAATTACTGACTTGGTTTTTCCCTATATCACATCTTAGTCAAATTATGATTAATAAATCATAATCAAATGGTCTTTAACGTCATTAAACATTTCACCTTGAAAGGGGTTAACTAAAACAGTAAAATTATTTGAAGTAAGGTTTTCCCGACATAACAAAAAAACTACTAACCTACCAAAAATTTTCAGCGCAATGATATTCGTATTATAGTTGATAAAAACTCAATTGCATCTTTACTTTACAGCGTTCAATAACTAATGAGTAGGTACAAAGTTTACAAAACAAAAAACACTTGTACAACCAACTTAAATGATGTACGATTTTTTACAGTTGGTAGCACCGTATGTTTTAAAAGTACTTACTTGATTTGAGTTAGTAATTCCGTGATTTATTGACATTGACATTAAATTGATTTGACTAACTTGCTCTGCTAATCCCCCAAGACGAATCTCAATACGTCCCTGATAGTTTAACTTTTTTTAAAGGCTTCTTTTTTGGCCAGTTACAGTTAATACACAAAGTTAATCAATCGAAACATCGGGAAATGGTTCAAAATTCAGTTTTCAAGATGATTTGACTTAAACCAACATACATTCCAAGATTTGTAAATCAATGCGAAGCTTGTAAATAAAAAAGTCATCGTTGACAAAGAAAATCTAAGGCACCCATTTATACAAACTATACCGCGCGATGCCGATAATTGTGCACCCAGCGACATTCTCATGAAAACACAATGGTAGGCGTGCTCTCTTTCACTTTTAACCTCAAACGATTTGCCATTTTCGCGCCAAGCGGCCATCTTGGAATACCTAGTTAACCTTTTTGCGCGGGAGAATTGTTTTTTTTCTTTTTTTGCTGTGAAAGTATTGTGTGATTGTACTGTAAAGTGTCTCAATGAAGACAAAACGTGCTTGATCTTTAACAACCACTGCACAGCTAATTTTAAAAACTTTGGTTGACAGTTCGTAAATGACTAAAAGTATTGGTTACCTACTAATTACTTACCTACTGACTTACCTACCTTAGCTTACCTTACCTAATGACAAAGACAACTTATTTTTTTTTTAGTTGTGTTTTTCTTTGTTTCTTTTTTCTTTGTTCTTTGTTTAATACTATGGATTTTCTATTTTTATCCGAAATAAAATATTTGAATGGAATTGCTAACCATTAAAAAAGTAACTTCGCTATCTGGCTTTTTGCCTGTTTGTCACTTTTTCACGACAAATAGTTTGAGCTAGGAAGTATTGTATCCACTGTCTATCACGAAATAGATGTAGTGAAAACTCACCTATTTTTTATCCCAGAAAATGCGGAAAACGATTAAAACCTCAATTATTTATAGTTTTCCGCACTCTTCGTGTTGGTATTAATAAATATACCTACGAGTAGGATATAGCTGCTAAGTGAGAAAACACCCACCAGTTAAGTAATGTTTTAGTTCGATGCGAATGGATTTTGATGGCGCATTTTTTTACTCTCTGGTTGGAAACAATGATAAATGGCAACATTTCTGTAGTTTTAGTATGTTGTTATTGCTTATTGCCAAGTGTAATCAACCTAGCAATACTAGCAAGCAATCTCCAGCAATCTTAATAAAAATGAATCGCTGTTCGTTAGTCTCGCTAAAACTCTGGAACGGCTGGACCGATTTCGCTAATTTTGATCTTGATATATTTGTAAAAGTTCAGGGAAGGTTTAAACGGTGAGAAACATGAATAATAAGTAAAGAAAAATACTAAAATCGACAATTTAATTTTCCAATACAAACTGTTCCTACCTGTGAAACATTTGAAGTTCGTCCTATCGGTACGGTAAACTCGGGATGTCCGATCTCTTTTGTCTTTTTAGAAATAAAAATAGTGTCACTTGGTTGTCAAATATTTATAGGTGAGTTCAGAAATTGGTCCGATCTTTTTGGTCTGCTTTGTTGGATTTTTTTTTGTTTTGTTTGTTCTAATACAGGGAAGACTAAAAAGTAAAAAAAAAGCGGGTGAAACCGCCGGGGGTCAGCTAGTCTGTCTATATTTCTAATCTGATTTCGGATTCATCTACCTATTGAAAACTATGTGAAGGAGAAATAGATGGAAACATTTTATGATTTAAAAGAGAGAGAGAGGGGATGAACAATCCACTGCGAAAACCTCAAATCATAACCTAGGTACCTACCTAAAGTACCAACAATAATTAAGTCTTAACTTTATCCACTTTACTTAAATTACAAATTAAACTAAATTAGCTCAAGTTACGAAACTAAAGTAAAGAAGACTTACGCGTGTGGAAATACTTGTAAGCACCTTACTGGATATCAAGTAACTTTAAAGCTACTTAACTGTATGTATGTAACAAAAAAAGAAAAACAACGGGTTGCACTCCGGGAGTGCCGGCAGAAGTGAAAACTTAAGTATTAACGTTGTGCGTTTTGGATATTTTGGAATGGTTAGGGAATAATTTTGCACGAATTGCTTTAATTATTTTAATAGAAAAATGAATCGATATCGTGTCCACTATAATCACTAGGTCACAACACTATAACTGTCAAATTAGAACATTCGCGCAAGCGCCCTGCGCCGCCTAAACGAAACAGCCGGCGCAGGCATGCATTTTCGCCGCGCCGTAGAAAGAGAGGGGGATACTAGCTGTCTACTCTCCATCCGTCTTACGAATTTTCGATCAGGTCACGTGACCCTGTCGCGAGTTTAACATTTTTTACCCATTCCAAAAAAGTGTACAATGCCGCTAAGAAGTTTTCACTTCAAAATCGGTTGTCTGTAAAGTCGGTTTACTGACGATAGTTGAACGTGACAACGTCATAAGAAAATACTGATGGAATGTTATTTCGATCGAATAGCAAAGCAATTGATTTTTTACTCATCGTGAAATAGTTCTGTTAACTTATTGTTGTAGTTTTGTCAATTATACTCGTAGCATAACCCACAATCGCTGCACTAGAGGACCGATGCTATTTTATTTTAATGAGGAAAGTACGAGTATTCGACAATACATCACTGAACATATTTATATTTAACTAGCTGACCCGGCAGACTTCGTACTGCCATACAGTACTTCTATAAGGTACTGCCTAATTAAATATAAACACTGCACAAAACACTATTTACAATTTTATACTTATAATATATTACAATTAAAGGTACGAATTTGTTTCGTGTATCAGTTGACAAAAGCAAACTCATCCATGAAAAAAAAAACACTGACATTGACAGTTTGTTGTTGTTTCAACTTTTTTTTAATTTGATATGACTTGGAGTCAAATCCTTCGAAATTTTAAAACAAATGAATGAACTATTCGATTTCGATATCTTTTTTTTGTTTTATCTGTGCTCCAACGCACACTGTTTTGATAGATATGATTGAATTTGAACTTTTGTACAGAGGTAATAAAGTGCAAATTGACTCTTGGACGTTAGGAACATACCTACATTGCTTAAACAACAGTGAGTGCTTGCAATTCAATATGAACTTTATACAATAGCAATAAAGCTCGTTTTAGTTAGAAAACGTTTGTATGGGAAAAAGAAAAGGGCTGTTTTTAGGGTTTTTCAATATTTATGCGAGATTTTCTTAATATTTTTTTCCGTAAGAACCTTCTCCTAATAATAACAACTACAACAAAAAAAGAATTAGTGAAATCGGCCCAGCCATTCACGCGTGATGCCGTGACCAAGGAAAACGGGTTTAATTTTTATATATATAGATAGATATCGAAAGAATCATTACCTTTATCGCCGCAATTATCGTTGCTATAAACAATTGACACCACATTCACTTTTCACTGCACTTCATACTTGACGAAAACATGTAAATGTATTATTGTATAGCAGCTGTCCACGCGGACGCATTGCTCACTCAAGTAGGAGAGAGACAGATGTCGAACGCTGCCGAACGCGGAGGCCGATTGTGCTTCTTTGTCGCTCGTTGCGCGCTCTCGCTTGCACTTCAAACCTTAAATGGAACGCCTCAGAGCGACGATAACGGCGCATGCGTCATGTTTTTTCAGGCGTGCAGCCGGCTCCATCGAATTATAAGACGTTGTCACGTCAAAACTATAGGTTTAGAAAAACACACTTTATGACATAATGTGAACATCAAATAATTTTAGACAAAAAAAAAAAAATTTGAATGACCCAAATAATTAAGTACACCTTAATACATACCTGTGTCAAAAATGTCAGAATGACACAAAGAGGTTGAAAAAGAGTTTTTAATCCAACAATGTTTTGAACGCAAATAACTAACTAAAACTTAACAACTATACCTCTACGTGCTTTTAATAGAAGAAAAAACAAATCGGCTGCAAAAAGATTAATAAATTTATAAATCTGAACACATTAAAACCTAAGTACAAAAAAAAAAACATCCATCGAACATGTTTCTCCTTTTTTCATTGTCAAAGGTACATTAACACCATTGTTTAGTTACTAGTTATATTCGCATTTGCATCTTATGTTAGCAAACGACCTAGACACACATAGGAGATGACTAGAGTCTTAGGTCCATGCATAGATCTGAGTATTCAAGCAAAATGTGATAAAACATTATACTGGCTAAATGTGCAAATGCGCTAAGCATGATTTGGTTGGAGTTAAAAAATAAACAAACGCGCGGGAATTTTGACGTTTGTGTTGTTAACTAGTGTTAGCAAAAATCACATATTTTTATCGATAAAAATAAATGATTTTTAAGTAAAATAAATTTTTGTTCCTTTGTTTTTTATAGTCTTTGTCTTAAATTATATTTATGGGTTCGCACTATATCCATAATAATGATGTATTATGACGAAATTTACAATGACAATAGTTTATTTAAAAATAAGCTAAAATAACAATTATAGTTTATTTTGTATCTACCAAAAAAAGGGACTATTGTTTTTTACAAGTTCTTGATTGATTTTCAGACAACAATATTTTTTCACTAAACAAGTAGCTTGTTTTTATTCAATGGCGGTATCCATTACTTTTTATACAATACCTACGCTGACCTTGAGCCATCGTCCATGTATGGTGGTCATTGTCGTATCGTATGGTTTGATGTCGCTAGGGTTGCCAACTTTTTGAACCAAAAATAAAGTACAAATACCCCGACACAGTTTATCCTAGTGGGGAGCTGTGAGTGTTAAACGTAATATAGGTTTTTTTACCACAAATAAATCCGCGTTTGACCATCAATATTTGAGAAGTAAATGTGAGAAGTAAAACTAACTTTTTTTCAATTTAATTTATTTATTTCAATATTGCATTAGCATAATATAGGGCTTTTAGAAATCGGCACTAAATAAAACTATTGGCAGATCGAAGATAAGTACATTCTATACTGATAATAAAACGACCACTTGTATGACTTTATTTTTGATGAATATTAAACGGTATGAGCTGATAACAGTATAAGTAATATATTTTTTGACAGTACAGCTGGCAACCCTAAATGCTGCTAACTACATACATAATGATCTGTTCTATTTTGATCATTTTGATTGATGTATTAGCATTACTACTGTGACACGTGGGATGTCATGGAGGAAAACTTAAAATTAGCACACAAAGGCTGGTCGACACTTGACAGGTAAAGTCTTAGGAATGCTTTAAAAATTGGAATTATTCACACTTAGCGGTTCTATTTTTGGCTTCGCAAGATCGGCGCATTTGCCATCTTCAAGTTTTTTTGTTTCATCTGTCGTGTTCTTCTTTCGGTATTTATTATAAGAGTGCTATAATTTTTTTAAACTTGGCTAAATTTAAGAGCTGTAAAATTGTTGAGGGCCTTTTTTCCTCATTTTCATATGAAAGAGACGTAGATACTGTTATATTATAGTGCTATCGTTATAATTGTAATAATGTAATTAATGTCTTTCCCTTCTATGAAACATCTTTGACTGCATTTGGATTACGATTTGAGATGCTAATTTTCTTTGTTAAAATGATTTTTTTCCTTACTTTATCAAGAAATATTTGTGTATCAATTTGCATAGCTAATAATTATCAGGTCAAAATACCATCTTAAAAGAAAGGAAAAGTATCAGTTTCTGTTCTGAGAAGAGGTCGCCAATTCGTCTCTTAAAAGTTACAAAAACCCAATCAGAAAAACGAACGGTGCCTAGACTTTTTTATTTCAATGTGACTCCTTAATGAATATTTCGAACGTTTGCCTTCGCAATTAAAATATGTTTTGTATTGAATGGCTTGTAATTTAGATTGTTATCTATATGCACGCGGTTTTTTCTTAAAATAAGATGATAAGGCGTGTCCACAATGTTAAATAAATTTCAAAGTTTCTAAGTCCATAAAAAAGCTGTCCGTTTCTCAAACAAATACGAGAAGTAAAACATATTCCTATTAATTACATATATCAACTATTTATAAAAGCTATTCATTGCGTCATTTTAATAAAACATAATTGTTTAATAATACATAATACATAATTTTTTAAATGTCATTCAGTGAGAGGCTTGTGTTTGACCGACATTTCACCTGATGGTAAGCCATAACGCGGTTTACGATGGAGGACGCGCGTCTAGAAGAAACCGTTTCACTTTCAAAACAGCTATAAAAATTTTCTTCTTCTTCAACAGAAACATACTTTGTTTCTGAATAGAACCTACTTTGGAGCCTTATTTCATCCAGTGTGAAAATATTCTATTGAACGTGCTCAGCCGTGAGAACTGCAATTTGCCGATAAATTTTAATTGCATCTGGCAACACTACGTGCCATAAACGCGGGATTATTCGTTTTTATGACTGATGCGTTATCTGGCTGCACCTAGTGATGTACCAGCTATTTCAATTGGATGACGTATGCCTACTTTATTTATATGACACTACATGGTTTTAAGAAAAGAATATGCTGCGCCGAAAAAGGCTCTTATTATTCATCGTGATGAATAACTTTTACTAATAATCCGGAATTCGCAAATAAAAAACTGTTCCATAGAAAACTGACAATGACATTGGATAAAAAACATGGAACGGCTGATTTTTTTCGTAAATTTTGTTTATTATTTTATTTTACTTAATGTTATAAATAAATGTTAAAGTTTGCATGTTTGTATGTTTGTAACTAAATCACATTAACAGTTCCTGTAGGATAACAAGTCTAGCTGCGCCCTTCGGCTTCACCCGCTGCTTTCATAAGAGCTCTAAAAATAACCATCAGAAACCATCAGTCCCGGGGTCATTTTATCGTCAGCTAAATTGACAAACTCACAAATCGTACCAGTCTGCACACAGTACTATCTCATTTATCTCATCACATCTGAACTCATAAATTAAAGACGCCCTATATCTCGACAATGGACCTAAATATAGGTCCCCTCGATGTCGTAAGCCAGAGGTCAATCTTTGTACCCAAACATTTGGGTCCAATTGGGTCACAAGGATCAAGCATATGGCTTCGAGCAGACACAGAATAGATAGCGATAGAGTCACAAGTTAGATAAAGCGGTCATTTTATCGATACCAAGTATCGATAAGATGAGTGCCATCACTGTTTTCGATTTGACTATGACAAATAAACTAAGATATAAATTCACGGGACCACTACTGACATCAATGTGTTGGGGATCACTCACGCACGTAAAATACTCCGACTAAATAGGGTTATACAGAAAGGGTATGCTAAGCCGAAAAGGGCTCACAGTACTCATCATTATGAACAACTTTTACTATGTGGCCAAACCGGAATTCGCGAAAAATTTGCTTTTCCGCACATTTTGTCGAGTGTTGTTGTAATTTTCCTTTAATAAGAATTAAGGTAAGGTAAAAAATTATTGCATAATAACAGTACAATGCTGGAATAAACGAAGAGAACATACGCAAAAATAACTATGTACAATCCACAACACAATTAGTATGAAAACTAACGAGTTTTCGAAACATTTTGTTAGAATAAATAAAATAAAAACGTTTCACACTCATAGCTCCCCACTCGGAATAAACCCTGTGTCGGGGAAGCCATGGAACACACACAAAGACAAGGACAACTAACACCCAGACCCAGAACAGATATTTAAATTCATCATTCAAACATCTGCCCGGCCGGGAATCAAACCCGGAACCTCTGGCTTATAAGGCGGCTAGACTGCCGCTGAACCAAACAGGCCGACAAAACACTATGCAAACAACAGACTAACAACGCACAAACAAGTGGCTTCAGTCACCGCGGTCACAAAGCCGCGGTGCTTTACCTTCGCCTCTAAGTTTATCTGGACTTCCATATTTCGCGATCAATCAGATGAGTCGGTGACTGGTACGGATCAATTGATTCAATAGAGGTAATGACTATTGAAACTACTACTTTATCTGTGGCAGAGGTCATAGATAAAGTAGTAGTCATCATGTCGTCCGGCGGCGAGATGGGCCGACGACATTTTCAAAGTCGCGAGTCGAACCTGGATGCGATTGGCGCAGGACCGAGGCAGATGGCAGAGTGAGAGAGAGGCCTATACCCAGCAGTGGGATAAAAAAGGCTGTGGATGATGATGAGGTCATAGAATAGCATCTTGGTTGCGGTGTCGTTTGACCGTTGATGGTCTAGAACTCTAGAAGTCCAGATGTACAGGCGCCGTACCTCAAATTGTTATCGCTCCACTGTTTATTGCAGTTTCCTCTGAACTTATCGAGGCAGTAGCCAATATTAAAAAAAAAAAATATCGTGACTGTAAGTTCAATTGCATTTTTTTTTTTTTTTTTTTTTACATCGGACATCGGCATTGACTTTTGTCTCACTTTTTCTCTAGTTGAAAGAGTGAGACGAAAGCCAGGGCGATCCAGTTTAAGCTCGCGTTTAAAAATCGCAGTACAGCACCAGTCATTTTAAATAAAAAATAAAAAGAACAATAGATATAAAAGGATCACGTCAAAAAAAATTCAAAAATTCAACTCAGTGGTGCTCAGAGCAGTCAGCGCACCATTGTGTAGTCATTCGAGCTTGAGACGCGGAAGACAGTACTACTCTATGCGCGGAAGACGACGCACGCGTCCCGCCACTTTCACGCAAATCTCGTACTGCAATTCCATTCTCAGCTATTTTCTATTGATCAATTAAATAAAGATTTAATGGTTTCTTATAATTAAGCCATGCAGCCTTGTATTGACAGATTTATCTGGCGCATAATGAGTTATGTTATCAGTGACGTCATTACAGATAAGAGCAATTGAGGGTAATGAAGCGATAAATTATATCGAATTATAATAGGAAATTAAATGAGATTTGAAGTAGAACTGATTACTTATTTAATTTCAAAAATTAAATATTTTGTAATAAAATAAAATCTTCGAAATTAATTAAAAATCAATATCGAAATTGCGAAATTGGTCGACGATATCGTCAAAGTCGCGAGACAAATTTGGATGTACCTACCACAAACTTTAAAATTAAAATTTAAAATTAATCGCCCTGAAAACCAACACGATCCATTCAAAAAATAAAAAAATCAGGCTCTCGATAGGAGCTCATGCATTTAGCTTACTTAACTCTAAACTCGAAATATATATTTTACTAGCTGCACCCGGCAGCTTCACCTGCTGTATTTTTACTTTTAAACGTTCCCTGTATTAGAGCTCATAAAACAAAAGAATAAAAATATTCAAATTGGTCCAGCCGTTCTCGGGTTTTAGCGAGACAAACGAACAGCGATTATTTCTTATTAAAAGATTAAAATTATTAACTTCAAATTAAACAATAATTTAATTTAAATTAAATTATTAAAATCTTTTAATAATTTATATTGATTACGGTTTATAATTTATTGAAATCAATTACACATTTAACATTCCTATTAAATATCTCACTCCAAACTAAACAATTAATTCACTGCGCATCACTATTCATGTACACCTAATAATTAACATAAAGTAAAATACCACAATAATTACTATTAATTTATTACATAAACGCGTTTCTACTTCTGCGACGCAATAACAATAGTGAGGTGACATGTGGCATAATTGTATCGATAAAACAGCATCGACCGCACACGTGTACGTCTGGCAAGAGAGATAGGGATTCATTTGTTTTGTTATCGACAGGGTCGGATGTCATATGTCTGGCCTCATTTAGAAGAATTAGGTTATACGATAACTAATTATCGATATCGATAACTTTATCTTAGCAAGACTAAGGGTTTATTATCCTAAGTAAATTGTATGTCTTTCTGAAATAATATACAGGGTTACAAGGAAAGGGCGCATAGTACTCATCTTTATGAACAACTTTTACTAAGGGACTAACTTGGAAATAGCGAAAAAAAATCAACTGTTCCGTGACTGTTCCATAGAAAATTTTCAATGACACTCGACAAAATGTATGGAAAATCTAATTTTTATTCTGCGAATTCCGGGCTACACGTCATACTAGGTTAGTTTTCTTGATTATTTATTTTTGATAGTGTCATGCAAGTTTACCTATCTCGATTAAATTTATTTTTAGAAAATATGTAATGTAAACTAGTTTAAATAATATCATAAGTAAAAGTACGTTTCTAACTAGGTACATTGCTACGGCTATTTTTCTCGATTCACGTTCATAATATCAAGTAAAGTATAAACGTGTACGTAACAACACGTCATGTTAGGCCTCAGCCGTCACGCTCCAGTTAAAATTATTTAACGGTGACACCAATAAAATATTTTTATAAAATATTACGTGATTTTAAGTTTTAGACACATTACACGCATGTATGCAATATACATTTATATATTTTTCTTTAATAAAACGCAGCCGTCTTTAATTAGGCTCATCCCTATTATCCCTTCAAAGGGATAGATAATTGATCTCTACTGTAAAAAAAAAACTAGAAATTGCCTTTTATAATTTGAACCCCCTTTTCACCCCTTTTTTAAATTATTATTTTTTCCATTTTTCTAATTACTATGAGAACTTACATGATTTCAACACAGTTTTTGTTATAATCACACGAGAATAAACATAACACAATATACAAAAAAAATATGAAAAAAGCCAACAAAAAAGACGTAAAAGACTTCAACAATGTTGGTTTTTGATAGAACATTCATGAGTTTATCGACACTATTGTAAAGGTCGACGATGACGTTTAGTAATAGGTAAAAAACGTTAAAACGTTGAAGAACGTTTCGTTATTCATATTTATGACTAAATTGTTTATAATAGTTTAGAATAGTTTTTAGTTAATGGTCAAGCGTGGACTAATTTGCGATAAAAAAGATAGTTGGTAAATCAATGTAAGTAATAGCTGTATTATTTTAATATTTTTGCGAAAACTTTTAAGAATATACCTATCTGTTACATTGTAATTTGATTACATTATTCTGCCCTCATAAACTCAAGAGCAGTATCTAAAAAAAACGATTTATGTTTTTTTCACGCATCAGATGCGTAATTTTTCAAGCTACCAGATGCGGTAAAAAAAACAGAAATCTATTTTTTTTTAGATACCGCTGCGGGCTTATGAGGGCAGTATTATTATTTGAGTCATTTCCGTCCCACTGCTGGGCAAAGGTCTTCATCATTCCATCCTTCACGATTTAAAGTTTCTTAGTCCAGTTATCAAAAAAAAATTAAGTTGTTCTTTCCATCTCCGCCTGGGCCTCTAAATCTCTAATGCTAAAATTAAGTTACATGTCTCAAGCTACATCAGAACTCGGTTTATTTTAAGCAACAACTCCCAATACGGCATGGTAATTCGTTTTAAAGCCACTGCCCCACTTTTCCGCTAAACCATTAAACTTAGAACGTTAGCTGACGCAACAGCGACTGTCTACTCACACGTTAAAGTTAACTTTTACATAACTTCAATTTGTGCGTTTACTGTGCATACATACAAAATGGTTGGTAGTTTGACTGTTGAGTAAGGCCCTTACGGTTACGACTTCTGACGTTTTATTGCCGGAAATGATTGGTTGAAAGACTTTCGGTCTGATAATGGTGGAGAGTTTGTGCTTTACATCGTCTGTGGTCACTTTGGAAATTGTACTGAATTAATAAGTATTAAAACAAAATTATTGTCTGTCTCTCTCTAGCTTTGGCAGTTTCATATCAAATATTTTCGATGAAACAGTTTTTTGACTTATTTTTTCGATTAACAGTTCATCCATTCATTTGACTTTGACGTTAACAATAGAATTTCATTCATGGGAACTGTCATAAGTTTTTTTTATCCCGATAAAGAAATCTGCAAAGTTGTCGTTTGGGGAGCACAGTATGCTTTTGTTACTCGAGTTTCTTTCTATTTAATTATAAGGACATGTTGCCAGGCAGAGTGATGACAAGTTGACGAATTGGTGTCCGCGTATGAGACGTAGGAAATAAACATCTGTGTATCATTTCCTGGTATCAGCACGTTGGTTCCGCGATATTGTAAAAATTGCATGTCAGATTTGCACAAGATTGGTGGCACAGAACCGGTATAAGTGACATACAAAAAGAGAGACAATAATAAAAGTAAATAATTGAAGTTAATATTTTTTCTATTTTTTTTATTTTATAACTGTAATTTTTTATGTTAATTTATTTTTACGTTCAGCAGAACCAGCAGCAAAAACCTAACCTCAAACAGTAAAATATAACTTTGTCCAGAAATGCTAGAAACAGCTTAAATACAACAACAAATATTATAAAACCTCGAGATGCATTCTCTAGCATGAATCACCGTCCCCACCCTAGTATTAAAGTTCACTACACTCGAAATATCAAGCCTTTTCTCAACCATTGCTCTTTTCGTACAATCTTTATGATTATTAACCAAAAATAAACCAGTAATGTATTCACAGTTTGCAAAAGAAAGGAAACCTATTCTGAGTCATAGACACGATGCTGTTTCTAGACTTAAGTCAGCTGTAGTATAACCAAGGAAAATAACACCGCTTGTAGAAGCCAAATTACAGTAAAGACGGTATGAAAAAAAAACCTAAAACCATTTTTATCGATTTTAAAACTTAAATTGGTCATTAAAAATCTATCGATATTTTAAACTTTACATCACTAAATAGCCATGCAAGAATGTATGATTGTAATTTATTAGCACAAGACTAAAAAAATACGAATTTTTAAGAAAATTGCTGTTATTTTTATCGAATAAAAAAATTAGAGATGTGTAAATCAAATAAAATCTATCGACGTTTTAAATTTTGTACCTCTAAATCTATGAATTTATTCCAGAATTCTCTATATTTTTATTATTATTCTGAATATGTATTTTAAGGTCAAACACCTATGCTAAATAGTGTCACCTTAGTCTTTGTTAAAACACAAAGGCTGTTACAACAAAATAAGACGTCCTGTCTTGTTTGTACAAGGAAAATACTAAAATGCTCGTATACGAGTAAAACATTTAATAAATAACTAGTAATATTCTAACATATATTCTAGTATGTTTGTATATTCTTTTGAAAATGAAACATTTATTTTGTAATTAAAAATGAATTAATCAATTCAATTACTTATTTATAAGAGTATATCGATTCGATTGTACTCGTACCATTTTGAGCCTACGCTACCTTTGGCAGCTCTATTATTATTGCTATCCCGTTCTGTCATATTGGAAAGAAAGGGATGTAGGTAAATGTAGTGTTGTCAAAATGGTTTCGTTTAGAAAATGTACAATACAAATCAAAACAAGTAAAAACTATGCTTATGAGTTTTAAGCAAGGGAATGTAACAAACTGCCTTTCTTGTTTCCTGAGAGATACAATCTTAGGCTTTTCAAGGTCAGAGTGAATAGGTAAATAAGTTTGCGAGCTTCATTAGAAATCAGAAATATTTATTGACCTTAAATGACATTGTTACAGGTAAGTCACATTTACAAAGAATTGTATTATTGGAGAATGAAACTTAAAACTTAAAAAAAATCCAATTTGAACAATATTACGACCGTTATGCATTCATTGGGCAAGCATTTTCGGTCTCATCGTCGCTTACAACAGGCGAGTTGGTCAAACAGACTTGGTCGAGATAAAAATAAATATATTTAAATCGCAAAGTGCAAAGTCCAAAATGTAGTCGTAGGTACTTATATTTCTGGTACAGGATACAAAAATAATTGATTAAGTAAAAAAACCGATTCCGGTCGGTGGAAGTATGTATCATAGATATATTAATAAATAATATATTTAAACTTAGGTACCTATTTCCGTTTATACATATTTTTGAGGAAACAATAATTAGGTAACGTAAATCTAGATAAAATAAAAATGGATATTTAAAAAATAATTTTTAGGCATATCAAATTTTAAGAAACTGAGATGAAAATTCAGTTGAAAGATTTGACTCACACAGACGTACTAACTAACATATTAAATAAAAGTTTGTAGTAAGAATAAAATAGCATCCGAAATGCTTTTATCAGCATTGCTATTCAACAAATTCAATGGCGTATGTGAATCCACTAATCTGCACTTGGCCAGCGTGGTGGAATACGGCCTAATCACCCTTCGAGGGTAGACCTGTATCCCAGCAGTGGGAGGATTAAAGGTTGAATAGGATGGTGAAGATAAAGATAACATCGCCAGTCTTTCGGGTACTTTAACCGCGGATACTGACTTGAGCGGTTTTTACATTTATCTGTAATTTTATTAAATATCTTCCGAGAATAAAATCCGTTTTAAAGATGGCGCAATATGTATTCGCATTAACCAATACCCAGAACAATTTTTTTTTTTATAAGGCTAGAAACTTGTTTTTGCCATGCAAATCTTTACAAAGCAAGACAAATAGGTGCCTTGCTATTAAAATAATTTTCCTTAATCGTTTTGTGTCCATCATCATTATTGACAGCCTATTCAAGATTATTGCCTCTCTCTTTTCTAGTCTACTTTGTTTTGGATTATTCCGATCTGTCCCCTAGTTTTGTCTTCTCATGCGAACCGATCAAACAAAAAAGTTGGATCTGTCCCCCTGTATCGCACATTTTTGTACGATTTGTCCCCATGGGAGACAACACTGGGGGACAAATCGGAATAGTCCTTTGTTTTGCGCGTATTGCGTTTGCCCTTTTTTTTTTTTTGGGGGGTGGGAAATCATCCAATGACCCCTCCCACTCTTGGGCAGAGCGGAAGGGAGGGAGTGTCAGACTTCTACTGACCAAAAACCACCCATGTTTCTTCTACGCCCTTGTGACGCCGAGGCCGCGGTAACTTCTACCCGCAGCCCCGACGGGCATGGGCCCTTTCGGGCCCCTTCCATGTTGCTGACATCTCTTTGAGGCGCGCGTGGAACACGAACGCGCCGTCGACACGGCCTGTGTCGTCATAAGACGGACGGACAGCGAGCTAGCCCAATAGCTCACCGTCCACAGGCCCGCGTCTACGGTGGCCGGAGGTCGTCACGTGACCCCCGACGCCCGGAGCGCCTCCCACGGCGGCTGGGACGAGAGGTTAGATGAGATTATGCTTCACTTGCTCACGTTCCCCTAACTTATATTGGGCCCAATGTCAGTTTCTTTTTCGCTTACCCTCTGCAGCAGTTAGCTTTTTTTTAGCTTGTTGACTAAATGACTAACCCTTTAGTCATACAGCTAACTCTGCGTCTAGATTATCTCTATAAGCGATGTTATCCGGGAGTGATATTCAACTGGCTGTTTTCCTGAACATGCCATAGGACAGCGTTCAGCTGGTTCGTGTGTGTGCGGTCTTATGCAAGAGAAGGCTAGTGATTGTGTCGATAAAATTGGGGTCGATAAATTATTTTAAAGATCATGACTATTAAAAATGTACTCTTTTATCAATCGTGTCGATAAAGTTTATTTGAAAGATCGTCTTTATGTTTAAAATCATCTCAAAACATCTCCATTGACACATCATGTAGGAAACGTTAGTAGGGTAAGAGGATTTGCTTTGTGTGATTGAATACATTCAAAACTGAATTCTACTACTTTGTATTAGTAACATATGAAACAAATTCAATCATCCATTCAATATTTATATAAAAACGTTGTACTTGTCAGTACAGTAATCTCTAAGCTTCTGCTGGTGTTTATACTTCCTTCTATGAATTGACATCTGCCTACCTTTATATTTGGTCTAGAATGTTTTTGATCGGTTCTCTCTTTTCTTCTTAAGCCTTAACAAGTATAGAAAACAAAAGAGGATTTGGTAACCTTGTTTGACATGACAAACTAATGAAATCCATCACAGACGGAAAGGTAGAAGAAAACAGGTTCAAAACCTAAAAAATTACGTTGTTTGAAATGTTTTATCTCTTTGAACATAAAGAGCATAACTGTAATTGTAGAAATTATCTAGCTTGCCATTTAAACATTGCAAACACCGATACCAGAGCCATAAAATGCGATCGATAAAAAGTTCGTTGACCCGCCAGCATCCTGCATCAGATTAAATATAATATGCGAATGTTTGCAAGTCTGCTTCTTTCAATCATGGCAAATGAATGGAATGAAGTTGAATGGTTTTGGGTTCAATTGGGGGAAAAAATGTTTCGAAATAGGACGAAGGATCCATCAAATAAACAAAAACAAAACAAAAAAAATCTCCTACAAATAAACTTGATAATTTCAATGAAGAACACGGCATTATTATGTAGTTTTTGTGTGTTTAACATAAAGAAATATACCTATTAGAGAATTAGAATTTAGATTAGTATCTTATGTCAGTTTATTACCTTCAAATATTAATCTTGACAAAATGTTGTAAAAAATATTATTCCGGAAAAATATTGTTTACTACATTATTTTCAAAATAAAACATCATTTTACGTTTACCGATCATTTTTAATTTTAAGATACTCGTATTTGGTAATTTATTCATCCTTCTACCGGAATAATACATTTGTAACTGTTCAAATTACTGTAAAACCTGTTTTTTAGACATAATCAACACTATGAGAAGCTATAAGTTTAAAATTAAAGCCATATTTAAGATTTTAACATACGTTATATAGATTTTATTACCTACTTAGCAAACCAAAATTCAGGAAAAAAAAATGTGAGCCGTCACGGGACGCCTGGCAGATGTGAAACATCGACATTATTTTGTAAAAGTAATATGCAGAAAAGAACATATTGTGATAGGAACTAAATATGTCATAATGATAAAATAAAATATTACAATTTTTTTTCCAGATAACGATGACTGTTTGAATAAACATTTATTTTCATTAAATACAAAAATTAACGAATTTATTTCAAATCGTGACTACTTAATTCGTTTAATCAGTGACTTCGGTAATAGTTATATTCGATGTTGCCTCTGAGGCCGTGCGACGCATGCCGTGGCGACGCGTCGCCACGCCAGAAATCGGTTTTACGTGCGGCTATAGATGTTTCACATCAAAAATTTTGTCTAAATTAAATTAATATTGCTATTCGTTATCTTAAATATGAAAAGTATCTTTATTTTTAGAACCCACCAGTAATTAATAAGTAAAAACAACGTTTACGTTTACCAGGCATATTTTTATCGATCGATTATGCCAAGCCCATGCAATTAAGAATGAACGTTCATTTCTTACAAATTATAAATCAAACAGTTACATTACATACATAAATTAACATATAACTCTCTTTTTATCGATATTCTCATCCTATTAAATTATAAGTTAATTAATCAAAACTATCGATAACTCCTTCATGAACCGACGTCGTCCAATCCCTAGGCCACACAAGTGTGAATGAACGTTGCATCAGTGTGCTCGACCCATGCCGTATCAGTCTGTACTTAGTACCAACATCGCCTATTTCGAAACGACACAACTATCTCACCTTCCAACCTATATTCAACCTTAACACCTAGAGTTATAGCGTATAATAGCTCGCATTAATTTACTCGCTTGTAACAAACAGCCGAGTCGATTCGAAGTGCAAACAGATTTATGACGTATTTCGTTTGTTGTAGCGTTTGTTTTGGTTTGTTTTGGTTTTTAGATTCAAATCTAAGGAAACCTAGGCTTTGCCATGGACCTAATAAGCCGTACTTATTGGTCACGGATTTTGCTGTGTTTTAACCGACTTGGAAAAAGAAGAGGTTGTCAAGGTATATTTCTTCGTCAGGCTGTATCAAGCTATTTACCTACTGCTGATTAACCCTGTATAATACAGGGTTATTAGGAAAACGTGTGATAAGCCAAAAAGGGCTTTTATTACTTACTCATCATTATTAACAACTTTTACCTATAAACCCAACCTAGAATTGGCGAAAAAAAAATTTGCTGTTCCATACATTTTACGAGTGGTATTGACATTTTTCTATGGAACAGCTGATTTGTTTTCGCAAATACCGTGTCGGTGCCATAGTAAAAATTGTTCGTATTGATGAGGACTTTGAGCTCTTTTCGGCTTAGCATACCCTTTCCTTATAGCCCTGTATACCCGTGTTTGCCTAGTATTTAGGTTTTAAGGCAATTGTAAACATTCGAATAGTGCTATGTGCTATGTGCTTATTCACACTCTGTATAATTACTATCGATAAAAGATGTAAGCAATTTTTTTTAATGTCGATGATTATTTTTTTTTATAAATTCGCATATGACCACCAACTCGCCTGTAATATACTTAATTACTTACAGGCTGTGCTTATGTTACTTATCTAAACACTAAGTAGGTACTTAAACATGCGCCTGCGCAAACATCGTCCTTCACCGTCCACGTCGTCGTGACCAGTATTCATCTATTGATAAATAATCTCGATAAAGTACGATTAGTTTAGTTATAATGGTATCTCGATGATTCGTGTACTTATGTCACGACAAAGGATGTTGCAGTTTTTAACCGACTTCAAAAAAGGAGGAGGTTATCAATTCGTCTGTATGTTTTTTTTTTTATTTTTTTTTTTTATGTTTGTTACCTCATAACTTTTGACTGGGTGAATCGATTTTGATGATTCTTTTTTTATTAGAAAGCTGACGCTTCCCATTTAGTCCCAATTTAGTCCAGTTCTGATAATGGTATCCATGAGAAAACCATATAAGTCTTAAATTTGCATTAAGTACGTGCGCGACAAATAGATGAATAACTCAATAGTCGGTCTTTTGAAGTAGGTTTTTGTTTTTTGTTTTGTAAAAATAATGTTCTTGTATGTTAAATAATAATACAATACAGAAATGCTAATATTAAAACACAATTTTCAAAATATAAAATCGACACCAGCGGGTTGAAAAAGGTGGATGGATGATGTTGAAAAAAATCGTTTTAGTAATTTTTCAACCCCAAAATCGTGAATAAAATATCAACTGTTCCATACACTTCTCAATAAAATGCTAAGTTAGATTTTCGATTTATATCATTATATTTTTATCATCATTGACATTTGTCAATGACAGTCGACGAAGTGACAAAGTGACGAAAAAATGACAATCTACTCGTTTCGAACAGCTGATATTTTTTTCCGAATTTCATGGTTGGTCCCATAGCAAAAGTTGTTCATAATGATGAGTACTATGAGCCCTTTTCGGCTTAGCATAAACCCTGTAGACAGATAATTAATAATTAACCATCTGTACCTACTTATAAACGTAACCACAGTAGATAAAAAATGTACCTAATTATCACAAGTCCCCATACTTCCCATATTTTTCCACTGCGGAAAGCAGATTCTGCGCATCACACATTGACGGCACGTGGAATAATCACACATACATATAATACATATTTGTTTAATGTGTGGGGAAATAACTCTGTCTGTTGTCTTTATGATGATGACTGGATCATGTTAATTGTTAACCTTTTGGCTGCCATGTCAAGGCATTTTTAAAATAATAATTAAATATATTTTTTGAAGTTATACTTCTTTTGGCGCGATAGAGAAAAATGATGAGAGTGAATTTTTTACGATGCGCGCGCGCACCGACACCTAAATTCTATCGATTTTTTTTTATATTGTATGTATGTGTGTAATAAGAACAAGAACAACATAATTTTTTATTCCATTTTATTTAAATTCAGAAAATCGTAAGCAAAACCACAGAGCTTTGCTAGTTAACATTTTAACATCATCATCATCTGCCTACCTTATCCCACTTACGTCGGTACAGTATGTACACTTCTTCCATTCATCTCTATCATTCGTCATATCTGAATACACTCCCTTCCTTTTCATATCATCTTTCACACAGTTCATCCATACTTTCTTTGGTCGTCCTCTACAGCTATACCCATTCACACTCAAGTTCATCGTCTTTTTTGTGATGTGGTCCTCCTCTCTTCGCATAATATGCCCGTACCACGATAGACGATTACTTGTCAACTTTTCTGTCACTGCTAGTTAACATACAATTAAAATAATGCATACTTCCTTTGTGTAATTGTGTAATTGATTATATACATTCAACCGCGATTAAGTATTTATTGTTAATGAATTGTAAATAACCACTTTGCTAATTGCTAGTTTTTGTTTCGTTGCTACTTCACTTGGACTATGACACTAGGCCTGTTCAGTGTCCTTTAGGCCTTGGTGAAAGTGAGAATGATTTTTAACCAACGACGCAAAGAGAAGGGTGCTAAGTTTGACATGTATATTAAAATTTGTTCGTGGCGTTGTAGCTCCCAAACGGTTGAACAGATTATTATTTTTTTCTTTTAATAAATAAAAAAAAATTATTAACCGGATTATTGTTTAACATCATGCGAGATGGCCGTCAAACGAAAGCCTGTCTTAAAATAAAAAAAAATTCAACTAATCGATTTTTTTTTTGTTTCTATTTATAATTCTACCTGAAAATCTATCTTATAGCACTACACCAAAGTGATACTAAGACTATTTATAGCTGTTACGTTACTTTGAGCTAGAAAAACCATTTAAAACTCAAGTATGTTTAGGCAGTTTTATAATGACTTACTTCTGTATAATAATATGTTTATTTTAAAAATAGCATTACAGGAAAATCGCGAAATTAGCTGTAATCACCGCGATCTCACGCTCACCCACTTTTTTTAATTGTTATGACGCAAGCGACTGCATCGAGATTTCAGAGATAAGTCGAGGTTGGCCAGATTAAGGTAAATTGCAGATACGCCCTTGAGTACCTTCCTGACTTCTGTTTAATTTGTAGATTGTAGATGACCAACCTATAAAAATGTTAGTTGAAAATTATTGCATTTGACTGCAATTTTGAAACTTATTGATTTTGAAATAGCTGCTCTCCGTGCTTTATTATAGATTTTATAACATATTTTTAACATGTTTTTTTACAGTCAATCCGATCTTCATGATTTTTTTGTATCTATAGACTGTACAGTACATGTAAGTTAAGATAAAAAAAGGTTAAAAATTAAAAAATATGGGTATATTTTTTCTTTGCTTTTTTTTCTTAAAACAGACGCTTAAAAAAATATAACTAAACTGGATACTTGGGTAGTCATTTAGCTAATATGGTAGTTTGATAGTACTTTTCCACTGCCAAAAACCACTTCCTCTCATGAAGCGCTACTGCGCTATTCAAGTTCCATCCTTATCACGGAAGCGCTCAATGTCAGTTAAATTCGACGATGTTGGTAAATAAACACCAGCCAGTTATTGTAGTAACGTACAATTGTACAGCCAACTTGTTCGGTAGGCGGACAAATGGGGAACTAAAGTTGTCTGCAGGAATTTAGGGTTAAAAAAGTTTTTTATGTTTTTTTATTTTTTTTTGTTACCGAAATAGCCGAATCTTCTTGTCGTTATTTCTACTTATTTTTTTTAAAGATTATCATCAAGTTAAGTTAAGTTAAGAAAACGTGGGACTATTAAAACAAAAGCATTTTGAAAGACGTTTATTTATTATTTTTTAGTGAAATTACCTTTTTTTTCAAACAGCTTGTGTCTTGTTTCGTTTTAGTTAAAAGAGATAAATAATAGTTATTTTTCACATATTGAGTTAAATAGGGAGGCTAGATAGCTTTTAGTCACGTTAAATTAGTTTGGTGTACGGATAGCGTGACATAACCGACGCCAGTGGCGCCCTTACAATCCTAACAGGTTTAAATAAAAAGGGGAGGAGGTCCCTTAAATCCTGTCAGATTTTTCAGTTTGGTATATTTACGCCAGTGGCGCCCTCACAAAGTGCACACATAACTTGGGCACTATCTGGCGAGGCATCGAGTCAAGGCTGGCACTTGACCTCAGCAAGTTGTCGCTAAAAATGATGCTTCGAAGTATAGTGTATACAAGGTTTATTTATTGTTTAACCATTTAATGTATTATGTAAGTAAGTAGCGAGTTATAACTAACATAGAATCGTCTTAGAGACCTTTTTTTTTTTTTTTTTTTTTTTTTTTTTTTTTTTTTTTTTTGTGACCCAGGGAAAATCCTTTATGGATACCACGCCCGCCCCGGGGAGGGCAGGGTGGTTATGTGGGAGTCTCCGCCCTAGTGGCGGCATACCCACTAAAAACCCTGGGAAGTTCCTCCAGGCAATGGACGGATCCACGGGCCCATTAAATCACCGCAGCCCCGCCCAGCCTATGTCCGCCGTGAGGCAGACCCACCTCGGGTAGGGGGTGGCCACCCCCTCCCACTTCGTGGCGACGCGTCGGAACATCAGACGCGTCGACCACCCTGGAGGGCCCAATGCGAAGCAGCGGGTGTCCCCGCACCCACCACTCCAGGCCCTCCTAGCGGAGACGGAGTGCGAGCCTTACTGGCCCCTCTGGCCTGACTCGCCCCCGTGTCCGCTCTTCTCTCTGCGGAGCGGGTGAGAGAAAGGGTCCCTCTCTCTCTCCCGCTCTCTCCCTCTCGGGGACTCAACCGCCGCTACCCGGACTGTCCAGGACGCCGGCCGAGTCTACCCCTCTGGAGGGCACAATGTGCCCCCCGTCGTCGTCCGCAGACGACCCCGAGCCCTACCACGTTCCCTCTCCACGGAGAGGTATACGGGAGGGCCTCCTAGGCCCAGACCGCCGCTTCCCGGAATGTCCAGGGCGCCGGCCCGAGCCTCCACCTTTAGGGTTCCTCTTAGTTTCACCGGGCAAGGCGGCCCGGCTACTTATCCCCCCCCGGAAAGGCGGGAACCCAATTCGGAGGGGCGTCTTAGAGACCTGATGACATTTTTTTGACGACCTGTTTGGTTCAGCGGTAGTATTATCCGCTTTAAAAGACAGAGGTTTCGGACTCGATTCCCGGCCGGGCAGATGTTTGAATGATGAATTTAAATATCTGTTCTGGGTCTGGGTGTTAGTTGTCCTTGTCTTTGTGTTCCATGGCATCCCGACACAGGGTATCCTAGTGGGGAGCTACGAGTGTGAAACGTTATTAAACGTAACGTAACATAACGTTACGAAGTTTCCTCGTAACGTAACGTTATGTTACGTTACGTTGTAAGTAAGTAGCGAGTTGTTAATAGAATCATCTTGGAAATCTTAGCTTACTTAATATGAATAAATGTGAGAGGATTTTGGTATTAATCACAATTTTAGGTTTCATCCGAATTAAGTAACTAAAAAGTTATACTTATAATACAGAGTTTAAGGTACACAAAACTTAAATATTGTCATAAATATAAGGGTTCCTTATTTACTACGGAACTGTAACTAACTGTAGACATGTTATTCGTAATTGGTCATTCACTCAATAATCTCCGCACGTGACATTTGTGGAAAAATATTGTCTTTTAAATATTTCCTGATCATTAGCACGTATTTATTATTTATTTTTCTTTACGTTGGCAATAATTAATGGCTTTTTTATCTAAAATGTAGAGGAATGACACTTGTACGTAAACAGTGTTGTTTTTATTGCCAGATACGGATTGAGGTGTTAGTCGGGGCGGCGAAAGCGATGGAAGAGTGCATATTGTAATTATTGTTTTTTTATACTTACTTAAAAAAACAAGAATGATTGAAAACAAATCTATTTAAATTTTGTTTTTATGAGTTGAAAAGTGCTAGGAAGTGTTAAATTTAAGAAATTAATTTTGGTTATTTTTATTTGTTTGTGCGACATAAGTAGGTACATGTTTTAAGAAACAACACCAGTGGATTGAATTTTAACATTTAACATCCGCGTATTTTTTAGATTTATAACGGTTTTATTTGCCTTGACCGGTTTTGTGTTTTAGTTTTTTGTTGTAACAAAACCCATTCATTAATTTAACCATTAATTAACGCCAACTTTGTCTTGTTTTAGGATGTCAACCCTGCTGTTCTGGCAGGGCAAAGGCAAGGCGAACGGCGCGCCCAACGGCCGGAACTGGATCCACGCGCCCGACGCGCTCATCAAGGGACACGTCGCCTATCTTGTTAAGGTTGGTCTTTAAACTAATTTTACAGTTGTATTTTAGTGTTCTTTAAAGTTTAGTTAAAGATAGTCGTTCTTCCCTGCTCGTTGGGTCGTAGTTATACCAAAAAAAAGCGGACAAGATTGGCACCTGTGCCAATCGCAACTCAACTCATCCTGGCCCTGGCCGGGATGAGGGAAGAGCGGGCTACACTCAGCAATAATGTTCGTATTTCTGGGTTATGGTACAGGTTATGGTGAAAACGGTAGAAATAATAATAGTCAACACAAAGCACCAAGCAGAATTCAGACAGCTCTATTCCGGGCTGACAGGAAATGTTTCCAAGAAATAGACAATTTTTAGAGTGTATGTACGAGTATGTATATGTATAGGACATGAACGATAGTAAAAAAATGTACACAGATGAACTTAGATTTAAAAAAAACAATCACAATGCACCTTCGTTTTATCAGTCATTATTTTGTTGTAGTTATTGCCATACATATCCACTTTTTTCCTAATTGAATTTAAGCGTCATTGTTTTTAATATCAACTTTTCATAACCAAAACAAGAATACATTTTCGCAAAAATCAACCAATTCACTCTAAATAACGTAATCGATTATTTACACCAAAATGCAAAACCTTTTGTCTACTGCAGTCAAAGTCTTAAAACCTAACTTGCACTTTACAGCAAAGACATAAATACCACATTCGCAAAACAACTTTAAATCTTGTAAGACTCAATTGAAATCCCTAAAACAATAGACAATGGGCTATTAAGCACATCAGCACACAATTACAGGCATAATTGCTTGTGATTAGCAAAACAAATAAAAAACAGGGTCAAGGGAGGGTCGTGCGAAGCGATCGCATGTCTCTACACGGTAAACTCGATTCGACATGAAACGTTCTGTGGACTTGATTCTAAAATATTGGTGTAAATCGCAAGTGAGCAATTGTTTTTTTCTGACTCGTTTGGTGCTGGATATAATTTTTTTATTTTATTCCATAGGTCAGGTTTTCCCAACCTTTTTTCGTGTTTAGCCTCCCTGGAGTATAAATAATTAAGTTTAGCCCCCCTTAACCTTTTCATGTTTTTTATGTCAGCTCTTAAATTGTCGTCCGGTTTGATATTTTTGTTGCTTCAAATAGCCGAGAAAAATACATACCTATATATGTATACCTATTCCATTTTAAGAACAACTATTGATTCTAGAGGCTTAAATGTATAAGCGCTATTTTTTTTTCTAAGACACAAACGTATTCCACCTCCCTTGACATCTCCCTACGCCCCCCAAGGGAGGCATGCCCCCCTGGTTGGAAACTCCTGCTTTAAAGGATACCCGTCTGTGTTAGGGTACAACGAGGTCGTATAAAATTATATTATTATTTATAAATTATATTATATAATATCTGCTAAAACGGTGGCCAGCTTTTATAATTGACAGATAACACCAGGGTTTACAAAGAAACGTACCTACCGACCTTCCAGCACGTTCGGAATCACAATTCTCGCTAATCACAATTCCTGAATCGACAATAAACAGAGTATCATCTGTCATCACTAGGGAAGTGTTATTGTACCCCACGCGTTGCAAGTGCTGCAATAAACCAAGATAGCACCGTCCAGGGTCATAGCAGCGCAATATATTGAGTGCAGAAGTCAAGCTTCAAAGTAAACGCTCGCAACGCACACATAGACATGGATCATGGATACGAGTAGTATAGTGGAACAATCGCCAGCGTGAGTACACTGGCAATGGGCGATCTAATAAATAAGTTCTAATAATGGTATAATGAATAAGTTATTTCACCTGTTTAAGTTTATTTAAGTTGACAATCTAACCGTGCAAACAATGTTGTCTTTTTTCCCGCTACCTCTGATTTAACGTACACTAGAGTAAAAGGGTAAATAGTGTTTCCCGTTTCCCCCGAAAGAGATAAACATATCCATATTCTAGCCTTGTCGCAACGCGCGGATAAAAACGGAGAATAGACAAAGCGTCCACTTCCTGCTAGGCTTTCTGCCCATTGATTTGAGACTCGTGTCCGTGAGCGACGTCTATGTGTGCATCGTTCGCTTACGATGAAGCTAGACTTCTGACTCTCAATGTTCCGCAGTCCACGTCCAGACGTGTGACGTGTCACAACGCCCCTGCACTGCATGTCCTGCCATCTGCTGATACTGCTATATTTACCTATCTGGCCGTTGACGTTGACGATAATTAGCGCAATGACTTCGCATTGGGATATTATTATAATATTGGTACAGAATCAATATTAGTTAGTGCCTGCAATAAACAGTGTAAACACCAATTTCTAGTTTATTTCAATGGCTGTACCTATCATTGAAAAGTTGTTCGATTGGTAGAACAGAAGTGAATTTATTTTCCTACTTTTTGTATTTAGAACAAATAGAGAACTACCCAAATGTTCTTCCGTGTTAACTTTTACAGAATTATACGGGATTACGGCACTTGATATAAAGGGTTGTAAGGGTACCTATGGTAAACCGAGAAAAGCTAAAATACTCATCGCGATTTCAGAGTTGGTTCCATGGTAAAAGTTGTTCACAATGATGAATAATACGAGCCTTTATCGGCTTAGTATACCTTTTCCTTATAACCCTTTCCTTATAAAAAAACAGTTGTGTGACATTTCCACAAAAAACACAATATAATGTTTTTAAGTAAGACATAAAAATTAAAAACAAAACTTTTTCTTTGCAGTTCCTGGGCTGCACTCAGGTAGACCAACCCAAAGGCATCGAAGTAGTCAAGGACGCCATCAAAAAGCTGCAGTTCACGCAGCAACTGAAGAAGTCAGAGGCGAAAGATGGCGCCAAGTGCAAGAAAGTTGAGATCACCATCTCGGTAGATGGCGTTGCTATACAGGTACGTAAATATTTCCAAATAAGAAAAAAAAACTAGTGTATAACTCGTGCATAAACCCATAAAATGGCTGGTTTTATGCACTCGTTGTACAAGCAACTATTATGCTCTAGGGCTTAAAAGTGGACTATTAAGCACTAGCGCTACAGAATGCATATGCTAGCTAAGCATAATAAGCCATTATAATCCGTCTCCATCGGGCATATACAAGCACTTTACGGGCATGAGAAGTGAAACTTATCTACAAAAGTAGCACTAATTTTCAAACTACGAAATAAACTGGAGTATGAATAAACAAATCATGTTAAAAGTTTTAGTTCTCAGTTTGACTCAAAAACCTAAAATCAGCTATCGCCATAAAACGTATTAAATTTCAGTATTCCTAATATTCTAATTTTTAGCATAGACAAATGTATGAAAAATGGGACAGTGCCCCTGTCGGTTATAAAAGGAAACTGCATTTGGTAGATACGTGCGTATATTTTTAAAGAAATCATGCTAGGCATAGCCCATTTCAAATATAGAATCCAAATCCTTTTAGTACCGTATTTAGCTACGTTTTCTACAAATAGTTATGAAGCATTAATGTAACCGACTTTCCCCCCAACGCGTGCCTAACTCCGGCCCTACTAATTTCAAATTTCGAATCCTTTTTGGTGACGCTTTTACTTTTAAACCGGCCTGGTATATGTAGTTCGGTGACATAACATTGGCGAGGTATGCACGTAGAATACGTAATAGTTAGTATAGATCTCACGTCACATCGAACTTACTGCTAGTTTATCTGTGGCATCAGGTTTTCTATTTATGATTTCACTTTTATAAGGCGGGAAAAGCTGTGTTGTCTGTATAGGTTATAATGAGTTCGTTTAATTAAGGCAGATAATACCTACTGTCTCAAGATAGAAAGATGGCGCCTTTTTGTATCAGAAGCTAAGACCCAATTTGGGTCGCTACGCTAACAAAATTAGTTAGTTAAGACAGAAACAAATGGTCGTCAGCTATCTCTTACTCGAATTAAAGATACTTAAATAAAAAAAAATATATATTATTTTATTTATAAATAAAAAAATAAATAAAAATTTAAAGGAGAGTTTAAAAAAGAATCAACAGATAAAATAATTTTGAATAACATTAAAAAACGAGAAAACATTTTTTTTGGAATTAAGTACAAAGGAAAATTGTTATGAATATTTCTCAGTACACTCGGTGCAAAGGTTGACATTATTTGATAAACGTATAACTATATACCTACGATAATATTATAATGTTTATCCTGTAACCTAATTCTTCCTGCAACAATTAATATTATACAGAATTATCAGGAAAGGGTATGCAAAGCCGAAAAGGGCGCATAGTACTTATAATTATGAACAACTTTTACTATGGGGCCAATTCCGAAATCACGAAATTAATCAGCTGTTCCTTAGGAAAATGTTAATGGCACTCGAACACTGCATTAATGTGTGAAACAGCTGTTTTTGTTTCACGAAATCCGAGTCGGTCCCATAGAAAAAGTTGTTTTTAACCGACTTCAAAAAAGGAGGAGGTTATCAATTCGTCTGTATGTTTTTTTTTTTTTATGTTTGTTACCTCATAACTTTTGACTGGGTGAATCGATTTCGATGATTCTTTTTTTATTAGAAAGCTGACGCTTCCCATTTGGTCCCATTTCAATTTAGTCCATTTCTGATAATGGTATCCATGAGAAAACCATATAAGTCTTAAATTTGCATTAAGTACGTGAGCGACAAATAGATGAATAACTCAATAGTCGGTCTTTTGAAGTCGGTTTTTGTTTTTTGTTTTGTTAAAATAATGTTCTTGTTTGATGAGAACTACGAGGCTTTTCGGCTTGGCATACCCTTAAAACCCTGTAAAATTTTGTCTACTGCAAGCTAAGCTTGCGAAAACAATAGGGCCAGTGATCATTGATTAGTAATACGAGTATCTCACTAATCTTCTTAATATATACTAGCGGCCCGTCCCGGCTTCGCTCGGGTAGATATTCATTTTTTAAATATTTTGGGATAAACGTAGATTAAATGCGTCTTTATGCGGGTGAAAAGTAGATTTTTTTTAAATTACTATTTATATTTTCTCTTATAATTTTTTACATTTTTATCTATAAACGTATTTTTATTCTCATCTATCGTAACTTTATTTTTTATTTATTGTCCCATTTTATTTATATTGTGTTTAAGATTAAATACTTTATTTATTTTTTTAGGTTTTTGGTTGCAATTTTTTTACTTGATCTTATTTTGTTAATTATCCCTATTTTTTTTAAGGTAATAAATATAGCCTATGACACTCAGCAATAATGTGGCTTTCTATTGGTGAAAGAATTTTTAAAATCGGTTCAGTAGATCCCGAGATTACCCCTTACAATTTAACAAATATACAAACACACAAACTTTACTTCTATATAATATTATTAGTATATATAAATTACGTGTCACGTTGTTTGTCCGCTATAGACTCCTAAACTACTTAACCGATTTCAATCAAATTTGCACACCGGGTGCAGTTCGATCTAACTTAGGAGATAGGATAGCTCAAATCTCAATTTATAGTAAAATGAATTATAGGAAAATGAAAAATTAGAAAATTTAAAAATACTTAAACCACTATTTAACTTTAGCGCTTTGGACAATGTTAACTTTTTTAATGTAACTTTTGACATTTGACATAGAATTGACGCAATGCCTTTTTTTACCAATTCGAATTAAATAGTCATCGTTAAGACAGGACAACGTCTGTCGAGTCAGCTAGTAAGTATCATAAATATGAAAGTTTGTATGTTATGACTAAACGCTGAAACGGCTCAGCGGATTTACACGTAGAATGACGGTATTTCATGGTCTGGATTAACACATAGGCTACGTTTTATTCGGAAAACTCATTTTAGCCTTTTGACCGCGGGTGAAACCGCGGGGCGCAGCTAGTAATGTTTTAATGGGTGTTACCGATTTTTGTCCAAAGTCCAAAAGCTTTTTTTAGCTCATGAGTCAAAATTATGTTAGTAACGTTGTGAAATCGATACAAATAAATAAAAATATTTAAAAAAATAAGCTTTTGTCCCATTGTCATCGGAGTTATACATAGGTAATAATACTATTTCAGTGCAATCGGACTTCGGGAAGTGATTCAAAATTCAGTTGCAACCTAAAAAATTATAAACAGGCAAGCTAAATAAAAACTTGTAATTATGGGTCAGTTTTCGGATGGGTGACCGCGAGTAGCATTTACAACTGAGCGTCGTGGTTCAAATGTTATGTTAAATTGTAGACCTCGATTGTTTGTCCTATAACAACAGCCGCCATGTTATGTCGGAGGCCTGAAAATTCTGCCTAAAAACTAACCAGCCGATTTTTTTTTTACTTCCCAACGCTAAAAAAGGGGTTTTAGAAGGGTAACGTATGTATCTATGTATATTTTGCATCGTAGCTTCCAACTGCGTTCATTGCGATCGACGTACTGTTTATAAGTAGCTATGAATCATGGAAATTGGTTCACCCGTTTGAAGATTATCAACTCCTTTCCAGTCTAGATTTTTTAAATTTTAAATCGAATATTTTTAAATTTAAATTCGATGTTTATTTATTTTAAATTCAACACAGTTGTGACACAAAATCCTTGATATTGCACCAATCTACATTTTACGATGATAGAATTCTGTGTATGTAAATAACCTTGGCTACTGGCCTTAAACTCTGTTTGATTATTTAATCATCTGGTTAGCGACTGACTGTACGTTTGTTGACAACTGACCAATGTTTTGTGGAGTGGCTGAGTGGCTGGTAGTTAGCGTGTTTTGGTCGGGGCTAAATAAACGAGTCGCGCGTTGCCAAAAAAATATGAAAGTCATCGGACCCTAGGCATTGAACTTTTATTTCGGTATTTGGTTAAATCACAGATGTGTATGGTAATACACATCTATCTGTGTTTAAAATAAAACCCCCTTTTCACAATCTGTTTGCTTAGCAAAATAAATGTCTAATTTAATAACATTTTTTTTATTAATAGGTCATTTCCTCACTTCACATGTGGACTTGATCAAGTTTGACATAAGGAAAAAGGCGGTTATACCTACATAATTGTGGTCATTAAACAATACTTTTATTTACTTAGATCGTCAGTTTATAAAATAAAAGAAAATAATGGTAATAATTAAATTTCACCGGTTTTACCCACTTTCGTGCATAATAACTGTTATTGTTCTCTATATATAAAAATGAATCGCTGTTCGTTAGTCTCGCTAAAACTCTGGAACGGCTGGACCGATTTCGCTAATTTTGATCTTGATATATTTGTAAAAGTTCAGGAAAGGTTTAAACGGTGAGAAACATGAATAATAAGTAAAGAAAAATACTAAAATCGACAATTTTATTTTTCAATACAAACTGTTCCTACCTGTGAAACATTTGATGTTCGGTACAGGAAACTCGGAATGTCCGATCTCTTTTGTCTTTTTAGAACTATAAAAATAGTGTCACTTGGTTGTCAAATATTTATAGGTGTGTTCAGAAATTGGTCCGATCTTTTTGGTCTGTTTTGTCGGTTTTTTTTTTGTTTTGTTTGCTCTAATACAGGGAAGGTTTAAAAGTAAAAAAAAACAGCGGGTGAAACCGCCGGGGTCAGCTAGTTGTTCTCTAAAAGGACTGTTAATAGAGTCTTAAAAAGGTCGGCAACGTATCCGTATCCGCTCCCGTATCACAGGTATCGAGGAGACGGTGATCGTTTACCATCTTGCTACTTTGCCACCTATAGCATAAAACATAAGATTGTTCTAGACTTATTACCAGCTGTTCGTTGTAATAAACCATCCATTCTCGTCGGCCAGGCCACGTGGTTGTAGCCTCTGATTCGATAATGAGGTTCTATTCCCGCGCCGGAACCCGCTCGTTTGTGGAACGCTATTTCGGTTCCTACCGGTTCTTATTGGATTACAGACAGACGAGCGCTGACTTTTGTAGTTTATAATTCTGTAAAGAACTACGTGAATTCAAGACGTAAAAAGTTTATAAAACGGTTACCTGACTATTGAATTTTTTTTTCTTTGTATTGGGACATGAATATAAAAAAAGTCTACAACATTTATTTATGGTTCATTTATTTTGGCCCTCGCTAATTAGTTGTCAAAGATCGAATTAAATCTCACTGATCCCGATATGTGACACATGTCACCTGTCACCTTTGACATCTACCACTATAACAATGTATTTTGCTATCAAAACACATCTGTTTGTTTTTGCTACTTGGATATTTTGATAATTTAATAAATAGATACAAGTTATGATAATCATTAGATATTAAACCATTAAAGGCGGTTGGTTAGGCGGTCGGTATACAGTAGATAGTACCAGGTAGTGCCAGTCGGCCGCGACTGCGCAGTAACGCGCCGCGACTCATTTCACCTGACCTTAGACGCTGCGATGGAACATACAATGATACAACCCAGAAATAAAAAAAAAATAATTGACTATCGTCTTTGGCAACTGGATGAGTAGCAAGAACATATTTTCTTCTTTAGCAACTGGTTGCCAATATGGCCGGAGGGGTATTTCCTAGGCAAGCGTGCTACATCTTCGACCAAATCGTCGCTTTCCATCCGGTGAAATAGCGTCCAAACGCACGCATGCCTATTACGATGAAAAAAAAACTATTAGGTGCCCAAAACGTTTGAAATTGAAAAATGTATCAAGTCGGTACCACTATTACATGGATATTCCTACTTAACCAGGTCTACCGTTCCACTTTATGTGGATGTTCCTACTGGCAAAGGGACAATAGAGAAGTACCAGGTAGTGCCAGTCGGCCGCGACGCGCAGTGACGCGCCTCGAGTCATTTCACCGCTGACCTTGCGCGCGCGCCGTGACGGGAAAGTTGTCGCATGCAAGCGTAGATCCGCAAGGGACAGGACTGTTTCTATGTTAATTGATCTAAGAATATGTTCTGTTAAAGATATCGAGAGATAGATAAAGTTAGTTTCGAGATATAGTTTGCTTGTTTACAAAATAATTGGCGGTGACATACAGATACCGAAGTCTTCGCCTTAAGGGTTCTCGGTTTTTCTTCCATTATGTCATAGAATTCTCCCTATTAAGTCTAGCCTATTAGTCTTTGAATTATTATAATATATGTACTTCATAAAAACTTGTAGATGTGATTTTTTAATAAAATCTGATTATGAATGAAAGATGGTTTCGTTTCTTGCCACCAAGTAATAGGCCCCAATTATTAGTACTAACTTGAAACTGTTTTCAAAACATATTTTTCTCGTGGTCTGGAAGGAAGATTAGAGCAATTTGGTGGCGCATGGCGCCATTGTCTGAAACTGGCTGTTAGCTAATTAAACCTGATTTGTGAGAAAAGACTGACGATAACTTAAGAGCTCTCACGCTAAAATTGTTGACCTTTTGGTCAAGTTCAGAATCGTCCAAAAATCACGTTTACAATTTAAATGGGTCTTAAAACTTTGTTGCCCTGCCAGCTACACACACACAGTCATGATTACTATATCCTTGTAGCTACTCAATCACGATGAATGTCATCCAGGTAGTACCTATAAAGATTGTATTTTTGTGTTCCAGGAGCCGCGGACCAATAACATAATGTACCAGTTCCCGCTGCACAGGATATCGTACTGCGCCGACGACAAGGGCGCCAAGAAATACTTCTCCTTCATTGCTAAAGGTGAGTTTCATCTTTAAACATGCTATAGGTATGTAGAACAGGGTAGCGACCCTTTATGGATCAACGTGCCAATTTCTTGAGAGAAATGTTCAATAACTCCATAGCTGTGCCGTTAATTGATTTTGCTTAGTGGTCATTGGGCGGTGGCGTGCTTGAAATATTTTGTCGCGTGCCCTCAATGGCGCGCGTGCCATTGGTTCGTAATCCTTGCTATAAAATCTGAACAACATATTTAGATGATATTATGTTGTAGAGATTTATGATAGATGATTTTATTATGTTCATAAAAAAGTGATCTGTAAAAATTTCCATTGGACTAAATCATTCGTCACGTAAATCCTAGTAACTGTGGCTTATACTAATGCCCGCCTTCCACTGCGAGCGGAGCGAGCTCCGTACGGACTCCGTTTAACTCGCAGCGGCTTTTTTCATAGAAGTGCTTCCACTGTGAATGAGCGGACTAAGCGGATCAAAAAAGTACAACGAGTTATAAAATTGGTCGCAGAGTTGAGCGGTTTAAAATTAATGGCGGCTGTAATGTGCACTGCAATTGCGGTTTGACGTGCACTGTAATATTTCTTAACCAACACACACACACCTATTAAATTATTTATTACTACTGCGTGAACCTCACGCCTTACTTAGTAGCCGCCATAAACTTTGAATCGACTTCTACAAATGAAACTATTCTATAGTCCTAACTTCAACTCTTGTTTGTAGCCATTTTGAAGATTCTTCACAACTATGCCAATGTCACGTTAAATAGACCATCAAACGCAGAGAATTTGTACAGTTTAAAATGGTTTGCTGACCGGTGAATATCAGTTGCCTTAAAGTCCTATCCACTAGCGCCAGTAACACCTTCAAGTATCTGTCAAATCTGACATATGAATTCGAATTTCGAATTCCAGGTGGCAGCACAGTCGGCTTGAACGGGCATGCGAACTCGGTGAACGCGGCGGAGCGCCACGAGTGCTTCGTGTTCGTGTCTACGAAGCTAGCTTCTGAAATTACGCTCACGATTGGACAGGCCTTCGATTTGGCTTACAGGTATGGTATTCGATATTAGAGTTGAGTCTTTTACTCGCTAACTATTTTTTTTATCAATTAGACTTTGTCTCGCCTGAATTACCAATTGACCTCTGGATTTTTTTTTTGTTATTATAACTTCGGTTTTTATGATTTGCCAAGCGCAGGTTCGATTTGAAACCTTGTATACTTAGACTGTCGCTGTGGGAACAAAATAGAACTCTCGAGAACTCATTTCAAGTTTTCAAAAACTCCTATCCTAGCGCACTATGATGTTACAGATGAAAAATAAAAGCAAAGATAAAAATTACACAAGCGTTTCAAAAAAAAATAGACAAGTTTTTTAAAAAAATGAGTTTGACTAAACATATCGATTTGTTATTGTAGTGGCTAAAGATGTGTTTTCATAATTTCCAGGCGATTCCTGAACGACAACGGCAAATATATAGAAATGCAGAAACTATCACTACAAAACAAGAAACTGGAGCTTCAATGCAACACGTACAAAAACCGTTTACAAGTAAGCATTTTATCAAAATAAATCTTAGGGTTTAGTAAATTTGGCTTTACTTAACATTACCAGCGCTTCTGAACATCTACATGGGTGAAATGTGGATCTAGTAAAAAAAACGACGGGTTGCACTCCGGGAGTGCCGGCAGAAGTGAAAACTTAAGTATTAACGTTGTGCGTTTTGGATATTTTGGAATGGTTAGGGAATAATTTTGCACGAATTGCTTTAATTATTTTAATAGAAAATTGAATCGATATCGTGTCCACTATAATCACTAGGTCACAACACTATAACTGTCAAATTAGAACATTCGCGCAAGCGCCCTGCGCCACCTAAACGAAACAGCCGGCGCAGGCATGCATTTTCGCCGCGCCGTAGAAAGAGAGGGGGATACTAGCTGTCTACTCTCCATCCGTCTTACGAATTTTCGATCAGGTCACGTGACCCTGTCGCGAGTTTAACATTTTTTACCCATTCCAAAAAAGTGTACAACGCCGCTAAAGAAATTTTCACAGTAAAGCAAAGACGGTTCAGCCCGTTAGGAGTTACAATCCCACAGACATTACATAAACTTATAAATACATCCCTTGACAAAAAATCTTGAATGAGGCTAAAAATCAAACGACGCTCGATTAGAATGTTTATGCATCAGATCCACAAATTAGTAGGTAGTTTGTATTTTAATAATACTGTTGTATTTTCCAGGAATTATCAAAGATCACGTACAAAGACGACCTAACCGCGTACCTAGCGCGACACAACCTCTCCGAGATCGCGGAGTGGAGGCCGCCCGCCGAGCTGCAGACGCAGATCGCCTCTCTCACTCTCTCCAACGGAGACTCGCACTCGCACAATGATAACGGTTAGTTTACTTTTTTTTAATTCAATTTTTTTTTGACCGCCATCTCGCCAAAAAAAGTTTCGTAAAAATACAGAAAATATCTACTATCACCTTAAGCAGAAATGTGAGGCGGAATCTAGTAAAAAGAAAGCCCACAGACTGTATATTACCTATTTACTATGCTCATGTAAACGGACCATAGCTTGTTTAAAGGTATTTTTAGTGATGGGCGACCACTTTACCGGTTTTTTCCGCTATTCTCCTCTACGCCTCCAAACCCATCGCGGCAGTGTAGCTGTAGCCAACTTAAAAAAAGCTTTTTTCCTAATGTGATGGTGAGTTATGGTGTGATTAATAATATAAATACAAATAAATATATTGTCAGGTGGAGACGCGATGTCGAACAACTCGTCGGACACGCTGAACTCGGGCGACAACAACCTCCTGCTGTCGACGCCGCCGCCGCAGCACAACGGGAAACACTCCTTCACCTCCGGGTTAGTTGCATTCAATACACTTACAGCATACATAATAGGGTTATAAGGAAAGGGTATTCTAAGCCGGAAAGGGCTCATAGTATTCATCATTATGTGCAACTTTTAATACGAGACCAACCCGGAAATCGCAAAAGAAAATCAGAATCTGAATCTAAAGGCTGAATAGATTTGGATGAAATTTGGTATGAAGGTAGTTAAACTCTGGATAAACATATATACTACTTTTTATCTCGGAAAATACAGATAAAACGTTTTGTATGTTGGCGCATTTTTACTTATTTTCATAAATTTAATTTTCAGAAAACTGGAGACACCGACCAAGAACCCGTCAGTAGGGACCAAGCTCGAGGGATTACTTCTGAACTCGGACTCAGATAGCGGTAAGCATTTATCAGTTTTTCTTACTTTATTTTCTTTCGTTTCTGGTTTTCTTTGTCTAAACAAGCTAAATAGAAAAATACGAGTTTGTCTAAATTACTAAAAGATAATGTAAAAATATAGAATTTATGTTAAGATAAATTGACTTTCAGTTATATAAATGTAAAGTCCCGTAACTCTAGCACCAGAACTATCAAAACTAGTTTTTTGCAAAAGACCACAGGTCGCAGGCGGCCTGCGAGTGAATACTGGTCTATTATTATATATGACTTGAAAAATGTTGAACAAGCATTCAGAAAACCTCCATCTAGTATCGTTCGCTTTGAAGTAAGACATTAAGCATTACATATTTCTCGAGTTTTTGTGCTAATTTGTACCGTTTTTTTCCAGACTTCGACCCTCGCGCGTACGAGTCCGAGCCGGCGTCCCGGTACGTAGCCCCCGTAGAAAGCGCACTCACATCCCCGCCACCGCTGTGTAAGTTTCAACAACTTCTTCTTTAGTTTTCTTGCGTTCTTTATTTTAGATAACTTCAGTATTGCTGTAACTGTAAAGTCAAACAAATTTGTAACGTCTTGAGTTGAGTAATCACCTTGAGTTTTTACAATATTAAACGTAGTGATTGTAACAGCACAAATAAAGTATAAACAGAAAATATTGCCAATAAAATAATGAATAACTATTTATTAAAGTGAAACTGAACCGTTGGTTACTACTTACTACATTTTCAAAGAAACTTATTTCGTTTTAGCAAAAACTCAAGTGCTCAAGTGCAAAACTCAAGCTTTTATAAACGCAGAGTTAAAATTAATTAAACCTTCAATTTCTATTTCAGTGGCGCCACCCCCAAAGGCATCCAAACGGGCCACACCAACCAACCACTCGACCCCAACCCAACCATCCCAGCCCCCAACTCAACCGCCACCAACCCTAAACGGCAGCGACCTCTTCGGCTCAACCCCCTTCGCAGCCCAGCCGACCCAACTCAACTTCGCCCCCAACAACAAACCCAACTACGATATCAGCGACTTTAACCTCCAAACTTCAGTCTTCAATCCCAACACTTCTTTCACGAACGGTCTGAGTGGATACGACCCTTTTGACACGCAGAAGAATAATAACATTTTCGGGAATGGATATGGCAATACCTTCAACGGGTTTGGGAATTTGAGCGAGAAACAGACGGTGGAGTTGGATAGCAGCTTTAACGGGTTCTTGGATAAGACTATTTCGGAGATGAAGGTTAGTGTATACTCGTAGATGTAAATGTTTATTCCCGTCTGCTCCCACGATCTTTGGCCCCTCGAGAAAGCAAATGACAAAACGTTGCTTTTTATTTACGTTCAAACTCTTTAGTTTTTTTTAATTCGTAATAATTTATTTTTTTAGTTGTTGTTTTACTTTTTTAATTTGAAATAATTAATTACTTTTTTAAACTCTTTTTATTTATTTTAAACAGATAAATGACGAAATGGTAAGTTGTCAACTCAACCCAAAACTATGGCCTAATGTGGACTAAATTATGGTATACTTTAATTTGTATATTTTTGTCTGCAGGATGGCTTCAGCAGAGGGATCACCTTTGGAAACGACGATTTTTCAATAGATAACCTCGATCCCCTCAAGAAGAATTAAAATTTTATTATTTTGAGAAATAATTAAAATAAATAGGTAATTTTAGGCAATAAACGTTGTTTTCGTCCATACAACTATCAAAATTAAAATATAAAACGAAACTAGTGTTGTGTGGACCGAAATGAAACCGTCGAAGTAATGTGTTGCCATGTTATTGGTTATTTTAATCGATCTTATTCAGTGATAGTAGTAGTTAGATAGATTATCTATAAGTAACATCTAAATCTTTCTTTTTTCGCTAAGAATCTCAAAATTCATAACCAGTAATATGACAAAACATTTCCGAAATATTTTATTTTAATAACTAAGATTTGGTGATAAAAATTAGAATATATTTGAGAATATTATGGATACGCTCAATGTCAATCCTAGTGCCTTAGAGACAATAAAAAGAAAGACATGTATTATCTAGGAATATACCTTATATTAAAAGTATACATTTTTTGATATATTTTTAAGGATAAAAACAATAAAGAACCATAATATTGAGGACCAAAATTATATCGAATCTTATGAATTTATTTGAAGACCTCAAATTATTCTGTGATAATTCTTTTCATGTTGAGGGACTTCAAATTTGTATATTTTTAACGTCCAAACGACTGAATTCAAAATTTTATTTTATATTTTAACAAAATTAAATAATTGTAAATAAAACTAACACCAATAAAGTTCGGATGGCATTGCAGCTTATAAGGGTCAACACATTCCATGCTATTTTATTAAAATGATTATGTTATTCTTGATTTATTATTAAAATAATGTTATTCTTAGTATTGTATAATAGTTTTCGTAATTAAAACTGTTGTATCGCAATATCTCGTTAGTAGAATATTGTTTTTAGTATTGTGTACACTAATGTTACTATATAAGGCCAAAAGATATACATAATTGTGTATTTTCAATAATAAAATTATGTTTATACATTGAATTTTCATTTCATTTTTTGATTAAAATCCAAATTTAATTTATGAATGATAAAAAGATCCCCATCCTCAATACCGCAGAAAACTTTTAAAAGAAGTTTTATTAATAGGTAGTAAAAAAACAGTAAACTCGCAACTGGAATACCCTTATCACACTAGCGGTTGCGCAGCGAATTCGTTGCGGACGCGCAACGGGATCGCCGCGAACAGCAAAGTGGACGCCATTTTGTACTGTCTCGTACAAACGTAATAACGAGCCTTTCTTCAGGTGACACTGATTATCACTGATAATCTCAAAATGTGTGTCTTTATGTCTTATGTCAGTTTGTATCAGATGCAACAACTCATAAAATGTAGGTTCGACATTCGCAGGTAGGAACGAAATTGTTTTGGTTTATTTTTTATTCGTTTGCAAAACAACACAAAGTAGTCGCTCTCCTCCATTCGATTAACTGTTAATGGATCTTCCCAAATTCGTCGATGCTTTCGTTTTCGTCTCCGGCGTCTTCGAAGTACATAAGCCAAAAGCAGTGTTTCCTCGTCGGAATCCATTTTGTTACTGAGTGTATTGTACAGCGATAATTTGCTACAAACACGTGACGAAAACGTAACGTATTCGCCACGCGTCCGCAACGAATTCGCTGCGCAACCGCGGCGTGTTCGCGACGCATTCGCGGCGCGTCCGCTCCGCCCGGCATCCGCTTCCGAACCGCTAGTGTGTTAAGGCTCTTAGGCCTGAAACTGCGTTAAGCGGGCACCCGCGCGGTTTCATACAAAAGTGCTCCGTCGCGGGACCTGCGCGGGCGCGGCCGTCCGTCACGGGGCGGCGCGCCCCGCACCCACGCAACGGGCTCGCCTCCGTGCGACGGAACCCGTCGCGGGGGCACGCGCTTTGCCCGCTAGCGGTAACACGCACGGGATTGTTCAGTCAATAACTCTATGTGATCCTACTATACTATTATAAAGGCGAAAGTTTGTAAGTATGGATGTATGTATGGATGTTTGTTACTCTTTCACGTAAAAACGGCTGAACGGATTTACATGAAATTTGGAATGAAGGTTGTTCATGGTCTGGATTAACACATAGGCTACTTTTTATCCCGGAAAACGCGGGTGAAGCCGCGGGGCGCAGCTAGTACGTAATAAAATATTAAGTTCTCCATCGACACGACTATACATGCACACCGTTAAAATTGAACTAGCGACACTGCGTAAATAACAAGCCTTATTGTCATTACTGTCTTTACTAACAGTATAAAAAGGTAAAGTTTGTAAGTTTTTTTTTTTTTTTTTTTATTCAGTAATAGGCTTGCATTTGACCGTCATCTTGCCTGATGGTAAGCAACGATACGGTCTACGATGGAGCATGCTTGCCTAGAAGAAACCGATTAACTCGCGACTTGAAGACACCTAGATTATATCTATCGGGAAACACCCATTCAGGCAAAGCGTTCCACACCCTAGCGGTTCGCACAATAAAGGTGGAATCAAAGCGTTTCGTACGAGTTTTTGGTATATCAACCATAAAACGGTGACGCTTTTTAGTGCCCTTGGTAGACCGATAGTAGAAAGGGCTAGAGGGAATTAGATCATGCAGATCAGAAGCACACTCTCCGAAATGTATCCGGTAAAAGACCGACAGACTAGCAACTTTGCGCCGATGTTCGAGAGTTTGGAGTTTAGTCCGAACAAGGGAGTCTTTACCAATGAGTCTCTTGGCACGTTTCTCAATGGACTCCAACGCCTCAAGCTGGTATTTGGCCGATCCATCCCAAAGGTGCGAGCAGTACTCCATGCATGATCGAACTTGCGCTTTATAAAGTAACAGCAACTGTTCTGGCGTAAAGTACCGCCGCACCTTCGAAAGGATACCCAGCTTTTTGGCAGCCAATTGAGCTTTGGACTCTATGTAGGAGCCAAAGTTGAGGGTTGAAGTCAGAGTAACGCCCAAAAGCTCAAGACTGTCAGCCGTTGGAATGGACACATCTCGGAAAGTAGGAGCCAGTTGGAATGGGCTCTTCTTTGCGGAGAACAGACACGCCTGGGTCTTAGTCGCATTAAACCTGACCAGATTGGCATCACCCCAATCTGAGACAGCCTTAAGGGACAAGTTCAAGCGCTCGACCATAGCCTCTCTCAGAAACTGGATTTGAGGACCACTGGACCGTGAGTATAATTTTATTAAAGTAGTGGTGTTTCACTGAAGTCATTTTTAAAAACCGATATATTCCGCTATTACAATTTACAAAGTGGCAATTTTCCCAAGGACATCCTAACAACTGTCAAAAATTTCAAAAACACAGCTGTCATGTCAATGTCTACTATGTCTAGTGTCAACTAACGTTTGTTGTTGACGCTAGCGAATTAATTTTCGCCAAGGAAATTGCGATTTTCTTTATGAAAATACGCTTTTCCATGGCTTTATAATGTTACAAACATAACACAAGGAAGCTGCAGAAGTGTTGTAGTGGTAATTAATAAGGAATCTCTCAGTATTATAGTTAAAATGGTTGATCTGAGCGGTGGTTTGGAAGGACATCTCGAATTTGCATTTTCCAATACTGTTTTCATAGTTCCTGGTATTGTTGTCGCCAGTTT
Source organism: Alcis repandata (assembly GCA_949125135.1). Taxonomy (NCBI): domain Eukaryota; kingdom Metazoa; phylum Arthropoda; class Insecta; order Lepidoptera; family Geometridae; genus Alcis; species Alcis repandata. The sequence goes on along the minus strand of OX421250.1, from coordinate 6,704,218 downwards.
AACGGGTAAGTTATGTAGATTATTTCATTTACTACCAACAAGAACTCAAAAGATTCCCATACTGCTAGTTTAATAGGAATATTTGGACAAAGTTTGACTGAGTCAAGAATGTTAGGAACTAGTATAAAAAACAAGTATTTACCGGCAAATTACAGGTTTCTTTACGTTAATCTATCCAATAAATTGTCTATAAGCTTGCTAGATGCTAGACAAGGACGCTGTTTCAGCATCAGGAAGTTGTCAACCAAGATAGACATGAAAGAGAATATTCAGAAAATTATTTCCTATTGGTACCCATATGGAAGTGGCTGTTTCAAAACCAAACTTAATTCGAAAAAGGTAGTCAACGAAGTACTCTATCATAAGGTAAATCATCCCACAAAAGGTAATTTAATATCAATAAATATGGACCCAAACTACAAAACTTTCAAAACTACAAAATTCTGAAAACATTTGGTTAAAAATTAAAAGAATTATCCTCTCAAGGAGTAGGAGTCTGGAGGAGGAGTCTCTCAAGGAGTCTGGGTTTCCCCGGATTTGTCCCAGTTTAGAGGGCATTCGGAAGCATCTGGGTGGGGCTTCATTTGTAGTCCGAGTTCAAATAATTAACATCTTGGATCACCGGGGACACACACTGTGCCTATGTTTAAAAAAACTTGTTGACATGTCCGGGTTCTGGGCTCTGAATTCTAGGGTTTTTACACATCCTGGTTGCCAAATTTTTAGAGATAGCAACCCTATACATACGCAACATTACCTCTATTTTCATCTAGCATCATTCACTATAAACAGAAACATATCTGCTTGCTAATTTCTCATCAGCCAGCTATACAGGGTTATTCATAAAGGGTATGCTAAGCCGAAAAGACCTTATAGTACTCATCATTATGAACAACTTTTACTATGGGACCGTCCCAGAATTTGCGAAATAAAATCCACTGTTCCACACAGTTTGTTGAAGTGTTATTGACATTTTTGTATGGAACAGCTGATTATTTTTCATGAATTCTAGGTTCAGCATACCCTGTATAATTACTCACAGGAAAATAATTTTATCACAGAAAGACAGTCAGAACAAAAACTTGCCAGCATTTGAGCATAGTCAGTGGTGTCAAATTAAATGCAAACAATGTAATATTATTGAATTTCCCGCTTCAGCTATTATTACTAAATTATTTACGGTCTTAATACACTTGAGATTACAGTATCATAGTGTGTGGTACAAAGCACAAGATGCAGGGACAGTTTTATAAAAAACATTTGAAGGGAAGTTATAGGCATCTTGCTTTAAAACTTCTTAAGGGAAGTTATAGTTTTCTTCTAAATCTGCATGTTTCATCTTCGACCATATCGTCGCTAACCAACAGGCGAGTTGGTAGTCGAACGCGGATTTATCTACACTGATATTGTAAACAGGAAAGATTTGTAATAACTGTAATGTATTAAATGAGGGGTTCCCAACGAGTCACACCAAAACGAGTCACAGTGTGACTTAAGATGTGGGTAGTACTGAACATTAGGCCCAAGTTTGAAGGCTTTTTAAGACAGATCTAAATTTTCTAATTGGCATCTTTATCTAACGGCTTGCAATGATAAAAACAGATATATTTTTAGTTAGTTTAGATCTGTCTTAAAATGCCTTCAAACTTGGGCCTATTACTTACTTGGTACTTGGTACTTGGTGAGCGGGCTCTTTTCCGCAACTAGGCCGTACGTCGGCCCTTTTTGCGTGAGCGGGTGACGGCGGCTACTCCAGCCACCCGATGTCCTCCAGGAAGTCCAGCAGCTTGCGTGTCACGCTGCAGGCCTCCCGCAGGGTTCCCGGTTTTCCCAGGAACTTCGCTCTCTGGGACGCCACGCTTTCGCACTCCATGAGCACGTGCTTGGCCGTTTCTTCCGCCTCCATGCATCCTCTGCACAGGGGGCTATCTGTAACACCTATAGTAAATAGGTGTTTGTTTAATGGGCAATGTCCGGTGACTATTCCGACGAAAAGTCGGAGTTTGTCCCGTTTTAGGCTGAGGAGCTTTCGGGAGGTTCTCCGGTTTAGTAACGGGAAGGCCTCCCTCGACTGCCTGCAATCCTCCATACTTGCCCAAAGCTTTTGGTGTAGTTTGTGCGTTCTCTCGCGAATCCATGACCTGATTTGGCTGAAAGGTAGAGGTATCATTGGCTCCGGTCCTACGGGGCGCGTGGCCGAGCCTCTTCTTGCCAATTCATCAGCCGCATCATTTCCTCTGGATCCACTATGTCCTTTTATCCATTGGAGGGTCAGTGAGTTTTGTTTACTGACCTTTTCCAGTAGACAGTGACATTGAACTGTTAGCCCCGAGGAGTGCTCAACTTTTTGCAGTGCTCGAAGAACTGCCATGCTATCTGAAAGTATCCTGATATTGTAGCCAGTTACCTTCCTGTTTAGTATTGCTGTTGCTGCTTGGATGATACCTGCACATTCCGCTTGGAAGATGGAGCTGTGTGTTCCTAGAGCTAACGCTACATGGATATTCAGCTCGTCTGAGAAAGCGCCTGTACCTGTACCTGTTTTCATTTTAGAGCCATCTGTATATATCCTAAGCTCCTGTGTGTTGGTGTCTTCACTAGGCTCCTCGTACAGCTGTACTTTGTAGCTTTTAGTGAAGATGTGTTGTTTAGGTACCCTGTCATAAATAGAGAGAATGTCTGGGTTGCCCTCTGCACATTCCTCTATGATTGTGGTGTGGGTCGCGTTCTTGTTATGTTCCCAGAGATTGAGTGCGCGGAGTCTGTAAGCAGAGGCCGCGGCCTCCTGTTGGATGTGTAGCTGCAGTGGTGGCAGGTCGAGTAATGCCTCTAGGGCTGCCGTAGGGGCCGTTCTCATGCAGCCGGTTGCCGCTACACAGCCGAGTCTCTGGAGTTTTTTCAGTTTGTTTATTGTTGTGTGTTGTTTAGTTCTAGGCCACCAGACTAGGGCGCCATAGGTTAAGGAGGGCCTTATCACTGTGTTGTACAGCCATAACGTTATTTTCGGGGTTAGTCCCCATGTTTTCCCTATCATCTTCCTGCATTGCCAGAAGGATATGATGGATTTGTTTATTTTGCATTGGAGGTGGTTTGCCCAGTTTAGTTTGCTGTCCAGCGTGATACCCAGGTACTTTACCTCATCTGTTAGGGCCAGCTGTGTGTTGAAGAGGTGAGGTAGTGTGTATCTCCCTAGGTTTCTTTTGTTTGTAAACATTACCAGTTGTGTTTTTGTTGGATTCACGGACAATCCGTATTCGGTGCACCATCTCTCTACGACCCGTAATGCGCCGTTCATGATGTTACACGATACGCTCGCAAAATGTCCTGAGATGAGGATGGCCAGGTCATCTGCGTACCCTACCGTGAGAAAGCGTTGTCCGTTAAGCTTTGCGATTAGATCATTTACCACCATGTTCCAGAGCAATGGTGAGAGGACACCACCTTGCGGGCATCCTCTGGATACTGTCGCTCTAGTGGTACCTCCAGCGTCCACCCTCACCGCTCTTAGCTTCAGCATGTTGATGATCCAATCACTCAGTGTCGCCTTTACACCATGCCTTCTGAGTGCTGCTTTGATGCTGCGAAAGTTTGTTTTGTCAAAGGCCCCTTCAATGTCTATGAAGGCACCCAGGCAAAGCGTCTTGTTCTTGATATCCTGCTCGATAGTGCTTACCACTTTGTGCAGGGCTGATTCCGTGGATTTGCCCGCACTGTAAGCGTGTTGTTGTGGGTGTAATGGTGTCACAGTCAGTATGTCGTCTCTTATGTACCGGTCACACAGCCTTTCTAAGGTTTTGAGTAAGAAAGAGGTTAGACTGATCGGCCTGTATGCTTTGGGTTCTGTATAATCGCTCTTTCCTGGTTTGGGAATAAATAGAACTCTGACCTCTCTCCACGCGAGTGGGACGTACTTAAACGCCAGGCAAGCTGTGAAGATGAGGTCCAGGGTTCCGTTTATGTGCCCTGCTCCCCATTGCAGCAGGCCTGGGAAGATGCCATCGAGGCCCGCTGATTTGAAGGGTTGGAAAGTGTTTATTGCCCACTTTATCCTCTCCCTAGTGACCACCTTTCTTGCGATCCACCAGTCGTCAGCTGAGGATGAAGCTTCATCGTTGACCTCCCAAGTGGTGGCGTCAGCGATCTGGCATTCTGGAAAGTGGGTTTGTAGAAGAAGACAGTTGGTTTCAGTGTCTGTTTTTGTGTAGGTGTTGTCTGGTAGCCTCAGTGATCCGATTTCTCGGTTAGGATCGGCCGCGAGAATTTTCCTGATCCTATTGGCTTGTGTGTTTGACTCTATGCTTGAGCTGAACCTTCTCCACGACTTGCGGTTCCTGGATCGTATCCGCTTTTTATATTTAGCGCGGGCAGTGTGATAATTGCTCCAGTCCTCGTCGTTGTAAGTGTTCATAGCTCTGTTAAATAGTTTACGTACCTTTGTTTTTAGACTCTCCAGGTCTCTGCTCCATCCCTGCCTTCCTCTTTTGTTGGGAGTGGATAGAGGACAGGCCTCTTGAAAGCTTCTGGTGAGACTATTGGTTAGTTGTACGACCGCTTTTTCTATGTCGGTTGTATTGTTTATTGATGCCACCGTAGCGTCGGTGTTAAGGTGTTGCTCTAGATAGTCACAAAATTTTACCTTATCCGTTCGCCGAGGGTTGCGTGTAGGTACAGGCGGTGTGGTGGTCATTCGCAGTTCGTAGCGCACCCATCTATGGTCGGAGCATGAGGACTCGTCCGACACACGCCAGTTTCTTATAGTCTCTATACAGTTACCTGTTGCCAGTGTGAGGTCTATTATAGTTCGGCATCTACTGGTGACAAAAGTAGGTTCCGTTCCTCTGTTTACTATGGAGAGATCTGTTGTGAAAAGGTAGTTTACCAGTTCCTCTCCCCTGTTGTTGGCTACTGGCATACCCCATAAAGGGTGATGCGCGTTAGTATCTGTTGAGATAATTAGTTTAAAGTTGTTTTGCTCACAGTATTTCACCAAGTCCACCATGTGTGTCGGAGGGATCTCCTCGTCGGCTGGCATGTACGCCGACGCGATGATCGTCATCCCCCCGTCGACCCCGGTGTTCTGGAGTCTGACAGTGGCCAGATCCCTAGAGCAGAATTCTGTGAGGGGCACTGCAGAGATGTTGCGCGGTACATAAATACATGCCCGCGGGCTATCACATGTGCTGTTTAAAATCAACTTACCATATGGCGTTTTGAGACCGCATACACGCCCACCCCTGATCCACGGCTCCTGGATCAGGGCGACGGTCTCCTCATTGTATGGGGCCTCCAGCACTCTGCGTAGGTTAGCCGTAGCAGTGAGGCTGTGCTGGAGGTTGGCTTGTATAATTTTACAGTTGGTTGGGGTCGCCATCATCAGGCTTATCCCCTACCAACTGCTTCAGCTCTTTTACGAGCTCTTCTACCTCGTTCGTGCCACTCCCCTGGGGCTCCGGGTCCACACTCATCCCCACCACCGCGACATCAGATGTCACTGGTTTTGGGGACGAGTGCGTGGGCACTGGAGGGACGGTCTCCGTTCCTTCCGCCGAGGTAGGGACTCCCTTTCGGGGGGGTTCATCCGAAAGGGACCCGTCCGTTCCATAGAAACGGACGTAGACCTTTCCCAAATTGTGGGATAGTCTGCGACCACGCTCCAGAAGAGCCGGGACCACGCTCTCCGGGATACCCAGAGTTAGGAACATGGTCCCATCCTTCTGGAGCGTGTGGGTGAAGACCGTCCAGGTGTTCACGAGGGCCCACTTGTTCTGGTGATCCAGAACAAGGTTGGTATCCTCCAGGGTGTTTTCACACTCTGGAAGAAACAGGGCCGCTCGCACCCTTCGGGTCAATTCACCCTGCTTCCTCACCACAAATTTGGTGCCCTTCATGTTTGGCATGGAGTCTATTGCTTCGGTCAGCCACCTTAGTGAGCGCTCATCCTCACACCACAGCTTCAACACTCCGTCTGCAGAGACGGGTTTGCCGTTGAAACTGGGTGAGTAGGCGATTGCAGGGTCTTTAATACCCTCCAATATCTTGCGCTGGAGGAACTTCTTCACTAAGGCGACCTGTTCCTCGCTTAACTGGGCATTGTCGTCCCTCGTCACCGCTACGCAGAGCTCGCTCATCACGATCCCCGCGTAGCTGGTTTGGGCACGTCGTGAGTTGTCCAGCCTCACTTTTTTATGGTCGCCTCTCGGCGATGTCGTGTCGTCCAACCGCAGGCGTTTGCTGGGCTCACCGTGTGCCGAGGCTTGCGCCGACTTCACAACGGCTGTCTCAGCACGCTTTTTGCGGTTGGGTCTGTTTTTGTTTTTTGAGCCCGTGGCTTTGCCTCTGCAACCATCGGTCCCAGCATTCGCCACAGTCGAGACTGCGGTTGGTGCTGGCGGGGCATGCGGCTCGGCAACAGGCTCATTTTGGCCGGATCGTCGCTCATGGCAGTATGCGCTAGGTCCCGGTCTATTCATTGGAGGGGCCACAGCCGTTGGCTGTGGTCCGCCCGAACCCGTTTCCCGGCGCGTCTGCGCTTGATGCTGACGACTCAGCTTGCGTTTTTGTTTCTTGCTTAATCTCCCCGGGACGTGAGCCACCACGGGAGCTGGGGTGTTGGAACTTGAGGTTGCAGCTGTAGGCCGCTTCCCCGCATTCCTTGCCCCTTTTTTACCCTTGGGTCTTACGACCTTCCAGGCAGCAGTGTTTCCCTCTTCAGCCTCGATTGAAGCCTCTAGGTACTTCACCGCCTCCCCACTGGGGGTTTGCGATTGTTTTAGAGTAACATCCATACTTTTAGTAGTAGTAGTTCATCCGCTTAGATCCCCACCCTCCACGGAGCCCGCACCATTGGGGATGTTGGGTTACAACACCAGGGTTACTAAGCGGATATAGAAGGGCGGAATCAGGAACCCACGAGGCGGACGCCGCTCCCAGATCCCCGCCAATCATAACGTGGTCCGCGAACGACGCCGACTGCAGGCCCCTTAAAACCCCCCCTCTCGCCCGGTGGAGTGGAAGACTGCCACCTGTGCTGAATGAATATGTATGGCTAGTCCATATCCTCCCGTTTCGGTTGAAATTCACACCAAAGTGGAGTGTTGTGAAAGACCAACCAATCACTCAGCCACCAGGTTTGTTGCATCCAACCTACGGGCCCCCCACGCACAGCACAAAATACGTGGGTGGTCATCCCCCCAACCATACATCCGTAGATGTAAGGCCCGCAGTGACCTGACCACCACGCCACCACGCTGATTGGAAGGAGGAGAAAGGGATGGGAGGGTTTGGAGTTCTGAATTGCGCCTAAAAGTATCTGTTACGTCTGTTCCATAGGGGACCAGACCAAAAGCAGGCGCCACCACGTGCAGGAACTTTGTAGGCTTGTTACAGATGTCAACACGACCTGCGCTCCTTTCTGTAACCATTTGACGAACTTGCTCACCGGACAGGTGGCCAAGTTAGGATTAGTGTTCACTTTAGCTCCTAATCCTGCCCACTTGGGCCTATTATGACGGTAGGTTTGTGAATCAATAAACCTCATTCTGCGATAGTTCAGTACGATAAATGGTTATTTGTAATTAAAAAAACAAAAGTTTATAAAATCGCTCGCCTCTCCCACATTCGACTACGCGCAATTTTTCAACGTGGACTCCACGTTTCAAAACATTACATTATAATCAACACAGATAACTAAACGCATTCATTTTACGAGCTCTCTTATATAATAAAACATTTAAATACCTAAAAAGTGATATAACCATTTAAAACAGAAAAAAAAACTGCACATTTTCGGAAAACTAACAAGCGAACCTCTTAAACCAATTTACAACCTCAAATAGTTTGATCATCTCCAATTAGTTTAACCAACCGTCCAAAAAGTCCAAACATCCCCAAAATGGAGTCCGAGATGGAAGCCCTAAGGAAACTGGAAGACTTGATCAAGGCTACCCAAACAGCCAATCCTACCAGAAAGCAAGCGATGGAGCTGATAGAGGCTGCTGAGTTCACCGAGGAGGTAAAGGAGAGTCTCCGGAAGCTGGTGCGAGGAGACGTTCCTCAGGTGTTCGGGAGCTACGGTAGTGGAGCGCTGCTGGGGATCTTGTTTGTGGCTATTATTTTGGCTGTTATCTGTGAGTATTTTACGGTCCAAAGATAATAATAAAAGCGTTTATTAGTTCAAGAAAATTAATACCCACCAAAGTACCAACACGGTTGTAAAAAAACACTTAGAAAAAGATATTGCGAAACAAGTTTAGTGTTTCGTCGGTTTCTAAATGCCACACTGAATAGACACTAAATAAGTTAGTTATTAATTATGTTGTGTTGTTCGTGATACGAGTATAATAGCCTTTAATACAGGGTTATAAGGAAAGGCTATGCTAAGCCGAAAAAGGCTCATAGTTCTCATCATTATGAACAACTTTTACAATGGGACCTACCTGAAATTCGCGAAAAAAAACCGCTGTTCCATAGAAAAAAGCTCAATGACACTCCACGACTCGACAAAATGTATGGAACAGCTGACTTTTTTCGTGAATTCCGAGTTGGTCCTAGTAAAAGTTGTTCATGATGATGAGTACTACAAGCCCCTTTTCGGCTTAGCATACCATTTTTGTACAACCCTGTATAATGTCCTCTATGACTAGGGTTACCATATCTCAGGATTTGTCCTGAGATTTCAGGATTTTTTCGAATTTCTAAGGATTGCGGCCGGATTTTGCAAATCTCAGGATTTTCCATAAAACACAGGTTACATTTTAAAGATATGTATCTTTAATTGCGTGCGTAGCGACGGGCGGTGCCGCTGCCACCCCCCGCCCCGCCGCTTTGAGTGCGATGTGCAAGTTGCAACGCGTGAGCTAGATCCGCAGTGAATAAAAAAACGATAATACATAATACGTTTTTGAAAGAAAATTCTCAAACTGTATAAAATCTCAGGACTTTTCCATGGAAATCAGGCCTTTTCTCCGGTCTTTTGATTTTTTCATCTGGTAACCCTATCTATGACCGAAGACTAGATATAATTTAGTTGAAAGAAAATGATACTAGATGGCGCTTGTTTCAATGCTCTTTATTTCTTTAACTTTTTCAAATACAATCTCTGCCCTTACTCTACATGCGGCCTGCGAACCATACATATTATTTTTATATTATCGTAAAATAGTATTATGTAAACACATAGGTCTTTAAAATGAGGGCACCTACAGTTATTATCAGTATGAAGTCAAAGATTATGCCTTAAACCGGCGATAAAGTAAAATATGTAATAGATAACTCGAAAGCCACGTACATAATTGCGAAAATACTTACATTTATAAATGACTAGCTGCACCCGGCGGTTTCACTCGCTGTTTTTTTACTGTCTTGTAAACCTTCCCTGAACTTCCAGAAATATTTCAAGATCAACATTAGCGAGATCGGTCCAGTCGTTCTAGAGTTATAGCCAGACAAACGAACAGCGATTCTTTTTTATATATATAAGAAGAAGAATACGAGTTAGTGTGTTTTTGGGGCTAATTACATGTGATTATGGCAATATCTTTCCTATTAGTTAACTTTAGAAAAAAGCAAGAAAGTATGGAAATGCCCTATCCTGCAAAAACCGTTAATTTTTCCGGTATAAAATGTAATCTATGTGTAAATACGTAGTCTAAGCTACCTGTATGCCAAATTTCACGCAAATCCGTTCAGCCGATTTTCGCGACTGAGTTAAAAACATTTAGCATTTATAATTAGTACGACAACATGCGTTTTTTGTACTTATTACATGTGATGATGGCAATATAATTTCTATTACTCAATTTAATAAATAGCATAGGTTTTCTTAAAAATATATTTATTGAACTATCAGAAAATGACCAAGAAAAAACAAAATTTCAGAACATCTTAATATTAAACAAAAAACTTATAGTCAAGTCTTAGTAAAAAACTCAATACTTGTTATCAAAATACTCGTAGTTTTCATAAAAGAAATAAAAACAACTCTTTATCGTAGCAATCGGCTGGCAACACGTAGCAAACAGAATGTTGCACCTCTGCGCTCTATACAGTATTCGGTGATACAAATACAGACAGTAACGCAACTTGCTACATAATTGCCACAGTGCAAAAAAGACAAGTGAAGTTGACTGCGAACTGCGACTAACAAACATACATGTTACAGAGAAATATTGGTTAAATATGAACTGGCGTATGCCGCGTACCTAACTGAAAAATAATGAACAAATAATTCTATCGACGACGCAGCGACCTAAAAATAGTGTAACTTTCGATTTTCAAAATCAGACCAGTGATATCGAAGATAACCCTCTACAAACACACAAACTTAACCTCTTCATAATATCAGCAAAACTAAAAGTCTGCGGTCGCCGCGATAAACAATCTTCATCTTACAGACTTCGCATTCGTTTTGGAATCGGTGGCTAAAATACCTGTTATTAAAAACAGTTCATGAGATAAAGCCTGGTGACAGACAGTCAGACAGACGGACGGACAGCGAAGTCTTAGTATTAGGGTCCCGTTTTACCCTTTGGGTACGGAACCCTAAAAATGACATAACTGTTTGCCTGTGTACAGCGTACACGTTCGTATGTCACACAAGCGAACAATTGTGACCAAAAGTGGCGTTTTCACTGTTTTCGATCGCAAGCCGAACGGGGCTAGACTTATCATACTGACCACGCCTGTACTGCGTCGCTGATAATGCCTCGTCCTCTCCTAAAGATAAATATTAGTTTATCGGCGCTCAGTATTGTTGGCTGTGAGTTTATCTTCGTTTATTCAATTTTAAATTTATTTCTTTGTTTTTTGACGGTGGCGTTTACGTGAAAATTTCACTTAAAAAATCTCGGTAGCGTTTTCTCTCCCTTTCAATCTACCAATAAAATAACTGGGTTTAGGGTAATTGATAAATTCAATGTAGTATGAAGTGAATGAAGTGTGTATGAAATGAATGGTTTTGTTGGCTTACTATTTAAAGTGTTCTATGTATGTATGTATGTATAAAACATATGTTTTCCGTTCCGCGACCAATATTTTGTGACTGCTTTGCTCCACCAACTGCGTTCCGTTGTCCGTCGGTATTTTATTGCAAAGGCAGTGGATGAGACGGGCACAGGGTTAAAAGATGGCGCGCTGAAGAGGGGACATAGGTCCCCTCTTCAGTGGAAAAATGGATGATGATGATGTCTTAATCGAGTGTTAATTTTAAACGCTTTTTGTTGTGCTATTATGTACAATATAATTATATAGCTTAACTTGGGTTTATAGGTATATGTATGTTTTGTACATATGCATTGAGTAAATGAATACTAAAATTTGCGGTAAAGCGCGTTTTAATAATTGTTAAAAAACCATAAGAAATAATACCATAAAAAATAATAGATGAATATTTTCAAACATAATATTAAATTAATATAATATTAATTTATTATATTTTCAATAAAAATCTTTAATTTTTGAACTCTGGCTTACACAATTACATCAAATAAATAAAAACCTCTGACAAAAATAACGGCTGCACAGACTTTCACAAAATTCTAAATCGGAGCAACCGTTTTGATGCTACGATACCACAGATATGCAGAAACACTCGTTAAACTTACACCCCTCTGTTTGCGTCGTTGGTTCAAAACTAGTTTTTTTTAATATAAATTTCTCGGCTGCCAGTGCGTTACAATGTTAGAGCGCAGCAATTCTGGCGCCAATCCAGAATAGATCGAAAGGGCAACCCAAAAATATCTGGCGTAGGGAGCAAACTTTTCCTATCAAACGAAAACCAGTGCTACGCGCTTTCTTTAAGAAAGTCAACGTTTGCTGAGCCGATTTTAGTGCTGTTTTCATATAAATAACAGTTTAAAATCAAAATAGTCATAAGTATCAGACTTTTTAACAACATCATACGAAAGTTGGATATTTTGTTAGTTATACGAGACTCGCGTGTTATTGCGCCGGATACTTCGACTGTAGTTTTGAACAGACCCGGTGATCTTTCTCAAGGAGTGATTGCTGATGTGACTGAAACTAGTGCCTACGAAAAACCCCGGTTAGATTGCATTTGAGAATAGTGTTAGGAAATATAATTTAAGTATTGGTTTAACTATTTTGTTGTTTGCGTTATAAAAAAAGAACTATCGGACCAAAATAGTAGGTACCTAATGCAAATAAACAGTTTTGAAATATCTCTATTAAATGTTTTAATATGAATTTTCATTAAATAATGTTTGAGACTAATTATAACAGTGATTCCAATCGAGCATTGAACTTTGAATTTTTAAAGATGTAGGAAATTTTAATGACCTTAGTTGTTCTAAATTCAATTACATCGAATAAAACAAACTGTTCTCAAAATCTTCCGTTTATCCCAAATCAAGCAAAACAAATAACAATCAACAAACAGTGAAATATTTACGCAAACGCTCACCGTCAGACCAAACGCTTGTCACCAATAAAAACTTCCCGCCAAAAATCCAAGATGGCGGACATCAGTGAACCCGACACACCTGGTCCTTCGGGCCTCGGCCTCGGCGGGGTCATCTCCGAAAAAATAACAGAACAAATCAAAAACATGGACGTGATATCAGTTTTACAAAAGATGATTGCTTCCACGCCAGCGGACGAAGAATCGGAAGAAATAAGAAAGAAATTACAAGGAGTTATTGCTCAATTTAATAGTTTAAACGAGGAAGACAGGGCCGTTTTTACCGCCAAAATCAAGGAGGGTTTAGCGAGTAAACTGACCGCTAAACTAACTGACCCTAATAAGAACTATCTAGAGGGTGTCGAAGACGCTATAACGACGGCTGTGATGAACCAGATATATCTGGCTGGAGCGGTCGTTTTGGTTATATTTATTCTTGTTGGTATGTCATTTTCCGTTAACCTTTCTTGTTTTAAACACAGCATATTTACTACTATTTTGTTGGCGCTGCGACCCAAACTGTGTCTTGGCCTCAGAAACCAAGAGGCGCCATCCCATCCCCGTCTTGAGCAAGAGTATATCTTGAATTTATCATGAGTTTTATGAGGACGAAGTTGTTTAAGATCTTCTTGAAATTAAACACAGTACCTACATTGAGAAACCTTAAAGAATGATTCACGTTTTTACAAAGCCATGTCGACCAGGCAAATATGTCAGTGGAAAATGAATCAAGCTTGACATTATTCTTAATTCCTTGAGTAGGTATATAATTTTTAAGAGAGTTGCCTTTGTCGTTGCAATACCGTCAAAGCTTTGCGGTCTTCTGCTAGTTTTTTTTTACTTTGACCTCTTTGTACAACATAACATCTGCCTTCTTTTTTATCTGCTCTAAGAATGTCCTCTTGGTCTTGATATTCTCCTAGCCAAGTTGCAATTTCATGCAAGTTTTATTCATTTTATGCAAGTTGTATAGGAACAATATTTCTTTCATTTTTTTCATCATAGAATCTACAAATAGATTATAGAAATGTCATTCCCTTACATTTACCCAGTTTTCTAAAGCGTGTCGATTATACAGGCTGACTGTTTAGATACTTTAAATATTGTAGGTTATTTTAGTACTCCTCATTATGAACAACTATACTATACATTTATATAAAATTCTCTTGTCACAATGTTCGTTCCCGTACCTACTCCTCCGAAACGGCTTGACCGATTCTCATGAAATTTTGTGAGCATATTGAGTAGGTCTGAGAATCGGCCAACATCTATTTTTCATACCCCTAAGTGATAAGGGTTGTCAACCCCTAACATTTATTTTTATTGTTTGGACTAAAATTTTATTTTTTTATAATGTGCCATAAGTGGCATTAAAAAATACATACAACCCTAAATTTTAACCCTTCTATCACCAACCCCAAAATTTATATGGCAAAACAACGTTTGCCGGGTCAGCTAGTACATTTATATAAGTGGTTCAACACTAATATTACTTTTTTTTAAACACGCACAAATGTCTTCTATCGAAATGCTTACACACTTACAGATAAAATATAAGATAGGAGTGGTAATTAGCCCTAAGAGTTGATAAGGAAGGGATAATGGTCACAACACCTGCGTACGGCTGAACATATGTAATTTTTAACCGACTTCAAAAAAGGAGGTTCTGAATTCGACTGTATTCTGTTTTTGTAGTGGTAGGGCTCTTTTGCAGAGCCCGCCTGGGGAAGTACCACACCTTTGCCAGTTATTCCACCGCCAAGCAGTAATGTGCAAACATTACTGTGTTCCGGTTGGAAGGGCATTGTTTCCAGTGAAATTACAGGGCAAATGGGAGATTAAACAACTTATATCTCAGGGTGACGAGCGCAGTGCTGTGCCGCGCAGGGTCTTGAATTCTGTGAGTTCAAAATTCTGGGTGGCGCTGACCTGTTATGGGCAAACGTGACGTTTAACATCAGGCGAGCGATTTACTGGTCTCGTCACTCAATTACATAAAAAAAATAAAAAAATGTTTTTTTTATGATTGTTACCTCATAACTTTTGACTGGGTGAACCGATTTTGATGATTCTTTTTTTATTGGAAAGCTGACATTTCCCATGTGGTCCCATTTCAATTTAGTCTAGTTTTGATAATGGTATCCATGAGAAAACCAAATAAGTCTTCAATTTGCATTAAGTACGTGCGCAACAAATAGATGAATAACTCAATAGCCGGTCTCTTGAAGTCGGTTTTTGTTTTTTTTTTGTAAAAATAATTATTCATTGTAATTTTTGCATGATGTTCTGATAGACGAAAAACACATTTTTTTTAACTTGAATAAGTCCGCGTTGGACCACCAACTCGCTGCTGGTGAGCGACGAAGTGGTCGAAGAATTATAATTTTTGATTATTTCATAAAATTACTTTTATTTTCCACAACATTATAACAGAAATAGAGTTTTTAAAGTGAGAGAAACATACTCGTATATTTTTAAATGTACCTTTTGTGGGTGATTTCATATAGATAGATAGATAGATAAACTCTTTATTGTTCACACCATAAATTACAAACAGAAGGATTATAACACCTAAAAATTAGTGCGACAACTGGCGGCCTTATCGCTAAGAGCAGGCAACCTTAGGATGGAGAGGATAGACAAAAAAATAGAAAAACGGGGTGTGCAATATTGAGAAAAAAAAACTGTTATATAAACCTACATAAAAAAAAAGTAAAAAATACTTACAAATACAATAACAATAAAATAATAATATAATAATAGAATATTGCTATCTACTTTTTACTAGTAAAAGTTTGGTTTTGAAACATCTACTCACATTTCTCGATACTCTTTTTTAATAATATTATATGTATAGGTTAAGCTGTTATAGGTACCTTTATTTTAGTTTTCATGGGTTACCCTAAATATAAGGGCAGATTTAAGGGTAGCACCGCCTTGGTTCTACTGTAAAGGTGTTACCAGAATTATTTTAATAAATAAATAAGTATACTAAAATGTATACCGCCTTCAACCGACCTTGTCTGAGCTAAGCTAAGGGTGGGGACTGACAACTAAAAAGCAGACCTTAAAATGTTTTTTGTTTTGTATTAAAATCTATTTTTCCTCTTTTCCAGTATTCTTCGGCTACAAACTATACAAATCCATAAAGGACAAGGAAGTGAAAAAAGAAGAAAAGAAAAAGCTGAAGCTGATGAAAAAGAAGAAATAATCGATATATTCATTTTAAAAATGGAACGCTCAAAAATGGCGGCTGCGGCTCGGAATAACGGTAGTTGTGTCTTAGAAATTATGTATTACGATTGTAAGGTAAAAAATGACTTATAAAATCAGGTAAAATGGAATTCATATAGGCGAAGTTCTAATTTGCCATTGATCGCGCGAACAACGATCGCATCGCATTGTTATACGATCTCGCAATCAAACTCACTAAATAAGTGTCCAAATTGATCGCGCGACCAGTTCGCAACGTTTGATGTTCGCGCGAACGATGGCCAATAAGAATGTCGTTTCGGTATAACTCAATTTGTAATCAGTCACTTAGAACTGTCAATATTTATCCGCCAATTTCTTCTTCTACTCTTCTTTCCTATTTATTTTCTTTTCTTTCTTATTAAGTTAAACGTGTTTGACAGTTCCAAGTAGCTTATTATAGGTGTTAATTTGCAACTGTGCAGTGTTTAAGGATTCTTCAAAGCTTCTATAGAACCCTAAAAATCCGAAAATATATTTGTAATTTACTTTCTTTCTATTCATAGGCCGTTAAAAAGACACCACACTGTTGGATGGTTTTTAGGTTACAAAATACAATATAAAATAAAAAATTACAATTTAGTAAATGTCTAATGTTATATGAAGAACCCTCAACAGGAGAGTACTATAATCGCGCTTGACGATTTTTTATTTGTGGTGATACTAGATGCTCTAGAAATATTCCAGTTGCAAATTAATCTATATATATAAAAATGAAACCCGTTTTCCTTGGTCACGGCATCACGCGTGAATGGCTGGACCGATTTCACTAATTCTTTTTTTGTTGTATTTGTTATTATTAGGAGAAGGTTCTTACGGAAAAAAATATTAAGAAAATCTCTCAGAAATATTGAAAAACCCTAAAAACAGCCCTTTTCTTTTTCCCATACAAACGTATGGCAGTACGAAGTCTGCCGGGTCAGCTAGTACTGTATATAAATTGAGTTATACAACATTTAGCCAACTATTTAACCAATCTCTAAATAGAGTTTTATCAAAATCAGTCTATCTATGTGTCAAAACACGATATGATTTTGTAATTATTATTATAGATTTATTTTGAACTTGCATTGTCAATTCTAAAGGTATTGGTTGACAAATCTAAATTGACCAAAATTGTTGTTGTCCTTGTCTAATAGATCAGAATGACGGAGACAGCGTTTTAGTAAGTTTAGTAAATAAACTAAAACTTTCAAAACAGGCGCGGATCCAAAATTTTGTTCAGGGGAGGGCAATATTTGCAGGTTTTTGAACCCTGGAACCTTTTGATTTTAACTTTGTTTTGAAATTTGAACTTTTCGTGTTTTCGTGTTCTGGGAAAAGTTTTGTTCAAAATACTTCAGTTGTTACCCACCCCCTGTGTCCGTGCCTGCTTCAGAATGCAAGTTCAAAAATGGCGGCTTTAAAATTACCAAAAAATAACGAGAAGTATTTAAATCTTGCCAAATTACTTTAATTACCGTCAACCATAGTCGCTAAAGCGTTAAGGTAGATGTGATAGATCAGATAAAGTCCGTTAGCTATACAGGGCTATAAGGAAAGGGTATGCTAAGCCGAAAAGGGCTCGTACTCATCATTATGAACAACTTTTACTATGGGGCCAACACTGAAATCGCAAAAGAAAATGGCTTGTTTCATACATGTCGAGTGTCATTGACATTTTTCTATGGAACAGCTGATTTTTTGCTAGGTTTCAGAGTTGGTCTCATGGTAAAAGTTGTTTATAATGATAAGTACTAAATATCGACCCCTTTCGGCTTGGCATACCCTTTTTCTGTAGCCCCGTAGAAGTGATTCACTGTCAAATATCCTATCTTCACTCGCTTTTTTAGTTTTTATAATGTAAAGTAATAATTTGGAACCAAGATACAAAAAATGACAATATTTATGTAGTTTTCAAATAGCTTTTATTTTACTCCAGCTAACAACATCAATAGCGAATGGACTATACAATTATCCACAACTTCTAATGATCCCTACATAATTTTTAAGGTATAACTAATTTATAAAAATGACTGATTTGAAAAAATATTTATTGCAAAAATAATTTATTTGATTTAAAGACACGGACAATTTTCTTCTAGGTTTTGATTAACAAATTTTATATTTTTTTATAGTCTGTTTCATTTTAGATAGGTATGGAAACAAATATGGCGGAAGAATCGACCATAAATCACAGCGAGTTATTTCAGCTCTGTGATTGGTCGAAAAACGCCATGTTTGTCCGCTGTGATTGGTCAAAAAATGCCGTGAATGTCGACATAGACACCTAGAAAGAGACAGACTATACCGTACTTGTAGTAACTCCTTACGAAAACGTTTTTAAATTAAATGTATGAAAAGTCTAAAAGCAGAATTTTTGTCTTAATTCTTTTCTACTGATACAGACTTCGCGCAAATTTCTTTAGCCGTTTCAGCTTGATAAAGTAATCAATATATATAACTTTCAGGATATGTAATATAAGTGCAATTTACTTTAAAACACGTGTATTTATGTGTGTTTATATAAATTTAAACCAATTTTAGAAGTAAAATTGTACTGTACAAAAACTTTTTCTATATTTTATATGTGTGTATCGACATTTTATTCAACATTCCTCTAATATTAAGTGTAAAACTACAGTAATTTATGTAATAAATGTTGTTATTCGTCTATGCAGTTGTTTTAATTCAATTTTTAGGTTTCAATTCAACTCATTTTGTATCATCATCATCATCGTCAGCCTGTATCGACCCACTGCTGGGTATAGGCCTCCTCTCCTTTGCGCCATTCTTCCCTGTGTCGGGCCAATCTCATCCACGGATGACCCGCGATGGGTCTGATGTCGTCGACCCATCGGGCTGATGGTCTGCCAACGGAACGTTTGTCCGCAATCGGTAGCCACTCCGTCAGGGCTCTACTCCACCTGCCATCACCACGCCTAGCCACGTGTCCTGCCCAGCGCCACTTTAATCGCATAATACGGTGTCCGACATCTGAGACTTTTGTCCTGCGTCGGATTTCCGTATTACGGACTTTATCTCTCAAGTTAATGCCTAACATGGCACGCTCCATTGCCCTTTGTGCGACTCTAATTTTGTGCACAGCCTCTTTGGTTAGCGTCCATGTTTCGGCACCGTAAGTCATTGTGGGCAGGACACACTGGTTGTAAAGCTTGGTTTTCAGGCATTGCGGTATTTTTCGAGCCCTGAGTACGTCTTCAAGTTTACCGAAAGCGGCCCAACCGAGTTGTATGCGGCGCGAGATCTCCTTTTTGCGAAGCTCTGGGTCAAAAGACAAACAGTGTCCAAGATAAATGTAATGGTCGACCAGCTTTAACGGCTCTCCACCAACGGTGATTGATGTCAACGAAATACCTGTTAGGCTGGTCATCACTTTCGTCTTGGACCTATTCATCTTCAGACCGACTTTAAGAGATGCATCGTATAGGTCTTGTATCATATTTTGGAGATCTTGCATGTTCTCACTGAACAAGATTAGGTCGTCAGCAAAGCGGAGATGCGACAGGCGGACACCATTGATGTTCAGACCTTTTTCGTCCCAATCAAGCGTTTTCATTACGTCTTCTACGACCGAAGTGAAAAGCTTGGGTGATATGTTGTCCCCCTGTCGCACACCTCGCCTTATAGGAATGTTATTGGTGAGTGTATGTACTCGAACCTGCATAGTCGCTGACTTGTACAAGTCCCGAAGGACATCCACGTAACGTGAATCAATCTGACAGCGATGAAGAGAATGAAACACGGCCCAGTGCTCGACGCTATCAAAAGCTTTTTCGTAATCAACGAAAGCGAAACACAGGGGCCGGTTATATTCGGCGCATTTCTCCATCAGCTGTTTCACGGTGTGGATGTGATCGATAGTAGAGTATCCGCTTCGGAAACCTGCCTGTTCTATTGGTTGGTACTCGTCGAGCTTGTATGCAAGTCTACGGCTTAGCACTTTGGCAAAGAGTTTATATGTTTGGGAGAGGAGGCTAATGGGTCGATAATTGCCTAGATTTGAGCTGTCTCCTTTTTTGTGGAGAATGGTTACAATTGC
Organism: Alcis repandata; assembly: GCA_949125135.1. Taxonomy (NCBI): domain Eukaryota; kingdom Metazoa; phylum Arthropoda; class Insecta; order Lepidoptera; family Geometridae; genus Alcis; species Alcis repandata. The sequence goes on along the minus strand of OX421250.1, from coordinate 6,684,509 downwards.
ATTTTTCCATGCTTCAGGTGTATGGCTGTTTTGTAGCACTTTATTAAAGAGCTCTACCAGAATCTGCAAGACTGCTTCTCCGCCTGCCCGTAAAAGCTCCACTGAAATTCCGTCCTCGCCTGGTGACTTTTCGTTCTTCATATGTGCTAGAGCCCATTCCACCTCATGAGGCAGAATAGCTGGTAGAGGTTCTTCGTTTTTATTTTCGACGGGTCGTAATGTAGGGTCGTCATTTAGTGTGCTACTGGGTTCTGGTGTCGATATGCTGTAGAGATCCCCGTAAAACTCTTCAATTATGTTAAGAATTTTCTCGCGATTTGTAGTTTTGTTGCCTTGATTGTCTGTAAGAGTTCTAATTTGTGGAGTTCCTGAATTTATTTTTTTCCGAAAAACTTTTGTATATTAAACAATTTTTAGACCATGTAAACAAAAATGGCGGAAAGGCTAATAAGCAAAATTTTAGCTGTTATTGGTCAAAAGACGCCAGTTGTTTGAATAAGTATGTCATTACAATTCTTTCTTTCTTTTCTATATTGTTACAATTTTTTGAAAGTTGAAATAATTGAAATAAAGTTATCCAAAAATACAACGGGTTGAACAGATAGTCTAACATATTGGAGTTCACGACAGCGGATATTATAGCCTACATTGTGAGCAACTTTTACTATGGGACCAACCCAGAATAATGCAAAAAAATCAGCTGTTCCATACATTTCGTCGAGTGTCATTGACATTTTTTTAATGGCTGATATTTTTTCGCGAATTTCGAGTTGATCCCATAGTAAAAGTTGTTCATACTGATGAGTACTATGAGCCCTTTTGGGTTTAGCATATACCCTTTATGAATAACCCTGTATAGTCTGCTGTGAAGTCGGTTTACGGACGATAGTGACGTGACGTCATAACAAAACTTGGATGGAATGATTGCATACTTTTCTCGCTCCGATCGTGACGTCATAATGAGCGTAACGGGACACTTTTCGTGCGTGCACCCGGCGTTCATCAATTTATTAGACGCAATACCCATTTACCCCCGCCAGTTTTTCCCTGTCCCGTTTTTCATACATTTGTTTATCGAATAGTCGCTACGTATTTTACTGAATTAATGCTAGGCCTAGTCGGAAACACTACGCAGTAACCGTGTCCTGGAATCAATTATTAGAAATCGTGTTAGGAGGAAATGTATCAATTAAAACTACGAGTGTTTGTAATGCAAGTTTATTAATTACACATATTACAGCAAGTTCCTTATAATAGGGTAGATTTTAGTCTACTATTTTGACTAAACTTATGTGACATATACAGTCTATTTTGTATTTATTAAGCCTCCACAGCGAGTTCTGCATTCACTGTGAAATATTCGATGATCGAATATCGAATTTCGCTCGCTTGGATAAATGCATGCACAAGCGCATACCATCATTGTGTAGAATTAGTTTAGTTACGTACCCATAAATTTTATATTTGTACCATTCTTTGTAGAAAATAAATCTTTTTTTTATCGCGATCAAGTCTGCATTTGACCACTAACTTGCCGGATGGTAAGATTGTATCTCAGGAAACAAAGAAGTCGGCAGTCTATTCTAGTTTCTGGCTCTACGAATCAGAAACGTAGATTCAAAACATTTGTATCTATATTTCTTTCAGTAAGATCGCGACAGTCTTTAAGAGACTTGTAGCAAGGTGTACTCAGAACTCTGGACCACTTCGCTGTTTAGACTGGGCCTTAGATGTCTAACTGTGTATACAAACATAGCGTTTAATAATGGCGTTTTTCGACCAGACTTCCTCGCTAGCGATTGTTACTGGTTGCTTGTCCGCCATTTTTGTTTAAATTGGCTGCCATATTTATTTACACGATTGGACATCTTAAAAGCAACAGACTGTGCATATGGCAGATGTGTCCTGTATTAAGAACTGTCTCTAATTTAGTGCAAAACAGATTGACAATACTACCCCTCTTGGACTACTATAAAATGATCCGTCAACAAAAGTTGCCACGTGTGGAAGCAAGACAAGAAATGGCAAATCACATTTATCAGAAAGAGAGGTAAAATCGGCGTAGATTCTATTATCATTTCTTAAACATTGTAGCTATAAATTATCTGCCTCTTTCATTATAATACATGAGGCAATAACAACAATCTTATATGATCAACATCAATCAAATGAATCAGATTATGGTATGAGCAAACCGCAGGCGTGAACGAGGCGTGAACGTAGCGCGCGTGGTTTAATGAACTGAAACGCCCCATCCACGCCTGCTATACATATAGAGTTATAAGGAAAGGGCCGAGAAAGGTTCATAGTACTCATCATTATGAACAACTTTTACTATGGGACCAACCCGGAATTTTAGAAAAATCAGTTGTTCCGAAGAAAAATGTCAGTGACACTCGACTAAATGTACCTACAGGACAGCTGTTTTTTTGCAAATTCCGGGTTGGTCTCATAGTAAAAGTTGTTCATAATGGTGAGTACTATGAGCTCTTTTCGGCTTAGTATACCCTTTCCTTAACTCTGTATACATTATTTTAGAAAATGCTACAAATATTTTACACATCTTTTATATAGACAAACATCATTTAAGTTTGTGCAATACAAACTAATGTCACCAAACTATTACAGTCAGGCGCTTTTCTGATTTGTCAGTGCAGTAAGTTACTAAACGCCTATATAATATTTCAATAACGAATGAGACTGCTTTTATTAGTTTCACCTGTACGTTTGTAACCGACTCCTTTGAGCTCGATTTTGCCCTACTTGGAACGATCAGATTTAATTCAAACTTTGCACACCTGTCAAAGACTGGTGACAATTTGTAATTTTTAGTTTTTTAAAGTATTCTATACTAATATTATAAAGAAGTAAAGTTTGTGTGTTTGTATATTTGTTAAATTGTAAGGGGTAATCTCGGGATCTACTGAACCGATTTTAAAAATTCTTTCACCAATAGAAAGCCACATTATTGCTGAGTGTCATAGGTTATATAAAAAACCGAAAAATAAAAAGGCTTTTACGTGGTAGTCCGTTTTGCAAAGTGAATCTGAGAAAAAACGGTCCGAACGGCGCGCGATGGCTTCGGGTTTAATTAACATTATGCCCAACGAAGTGGGCAAGGGTCAGCTAGTAGAGAATATATGAAAGAATATTTCGCACTGTGTTGGAGCTGTGGCTTCTCTGATATGTGTGAATCGACCTTTAGTAATAGGGTCCCGTTTTACCCTTTGGGTACGGAACCCTAAAATGACATAAAATGTGCAATTAATCCACTGCACTTCTGGTACTTTTTAGAGCTAAAACTTGTTTTTTTTTTACGCCTCTATCCTAATTGACGAAGAGGCAAGCTCGACTTCACTGCTCCACTGACAAATCCGAAAAAGGCCTTTAGCAACAGTTTCAGCTAACCCTTGTGCCTTATTATCAAAAAAAATATTATAAGTTTGCTTATGGCAACTTAGATACTTTTTAATAATACTGACTAACTAATTTAAACCCTATATCCTACACTTTTAGTGTAAATGCACAGATTACTACAACAGTTAAGTTTTAGTCTTCTGTATGGTCATTTTTCACTGACTACATTACATACATATTTTACACATTATATCATCAAAAAGTTGGAACATAGGCTGCAGATAATAATCACATGTGCTTGCCTTAGGTGTGCATTGTTTACGCGCCTGGCGTGTGTAGCCGCATTCGCGTTGCACAAAGGATAACACAAGGTATGTGTTTTCAGCACTTAAACTGTTAAACACGATTTAGAAGTGGTTAACATACATTAGATCACATGTTAGGCGATCTAGCTAGGTTTCTAACTTACACATGGCAGCATTGTATTAATATCTTTGCCCCAGATCAATTATTTACTATTTTATTACCAGTTTTTCACACTGTTTCTTACCACTTTTTGAAACCACATTTTACTCCAATTAATTATTTATTATCGTTTTTGATTACATTTCACACAATTATTCAACACTTTTTGATCACATATTAAGACCATTTTTGGTCACAATTATTCAGCACTTTTTGATCATTCAGACCATTTTTTATTAATTATTCAACACTTTTTGATCACCATTTTAAGACGATTTTTGGTCACAATTATTCAACACTATTTTTGGTTAATTATTCGACACTTTTTGATCACTCATTAGACCATTTTCGGTCACAATTATTCAACACTTTTTGATCAGATGTTGGACCATTTTTGGTCACAATTTTGATCACTTTGGTCAAATTGAGTGCACTAATCCAACATCTGTAAGACGGCCATGGGGTCGTCGTGTCATGTGTAGCCAGCCAGCGAGTTGAGTGTGGGCTCGAGAGTGTTGAGTGTGGGCTCGAGTGAGTCGAGCGTGTGGAGTGTGGACTCGAGTGTGTCGAGTGTGTCGGCGGACGGCCGCTCCAGCGACTCGGCCAGCGAGCCGTCGGCGGTGTCGGTGTCGGTGTCGCTCGCTGACTCGTCTTTCTGTGGAGGAAATTTTTGGATTAGAAATATGTAGTTAGTTCTAATGTTTTGGGAAAAAATAGACTAAAAGCTTATCAAGGGTACTAACTTCCTCTATACCAAATTGAATTGAAACCCGTTGATCAGTTAAAGTATGGAATATTAGCAGATATCCATACACCAAATGTTAATGTGATTTTTAATTTATTTACTCGTTTTTATTTGAGTCTTAGCTTATCCTGCTCTTTTACAAATTCGATATACATTCCGCAATTTTTTTTCGGTAGTTTAATCACTAAATATAAACCCAGGAGTTGTGAATTTATTGAACATTATTTTTTTGTTTGGCTGTTCTCTATCAATTTTTCCGCGACTTTTTAGGTATCATTTTAACATCATCATTTTCATTATCAGCCCACTTAATACTTGTCCACTGTTGTACATGGCATGATCTTTTGCCGTACGAATTCACTTGGCCCGACCGCCTCACGCAGGTCGCACCCCCTGGCCGCAGCCTATGTTCCTATGGCTATGTTTCCAGATCCATGGTCTCCACTCTAGAACCCGTCTACTTCACCGGTTGTCGGTTCTCTACAGATATCATCATCATCATCAGGTGCCATCTTCATATTGAAGTTTGGAGGTCAGTAGGTGGTTCTTGCGATCCCATGCTGTGCTTTTTAATTGCTGATAACTCAGTCCAGTCCACTTCTTAATGTCGTCCAGCCATTTCCGTCTCTGTCGTCGTGGGCTCCTCTTCCCCGGAATTCTGCCCTCGAGGATCAACCGTGGGAATTCATATAGGGATCCTCTTTGCATGTGTCCGAAGAAGGCGACTTTCCGTCTCATGACTGTGGACACCAGCTCTCTTCTGCGGTTAGCCGTTTCCAGTACCTTGGCATTTGAGGTGAAACTAGTCCAAGGAATTTTGAACATTTTACGTAGAGTCCACATCTCAAACGCCTGTAACCGGTCACAAATCTCTTTTAATAAGACCCACGTTTCGCATCCATATAAGAGCGTGGACCAGACGTAGCATCTCATGATGCGGTGTCTTTTCTTAAAGTTTAATTTTTCTACAGATATGGCTAGCCCATTGCCACTTTGGCCTGCTAATCCTTTGAGTTAGTCGTAGTAACATGTCAGCCACATCTTCATACCTTGAGTGTGAACACGGTGTAGGCGGGCGGGTCGGCGTGGTAGCGGCAGGCGCGCGGCGCGGGCAGCCGGGCCGCCGGCTCGCGGCACGAGGACAGCCCGCGCGCGTCGCCGCACGCCTGGAACAGGACCTGCGGAGATTACAATTACAATTATTTATACAAATACTAGCGACCCGTCCCGGCTTCGCACGGGTAGACTTTGGGATAAACGTAGAGTAAATTGAAATCGGTCCAGTCGTTCACGCGTGATGGCGTGACCAAAGGTGTTGAGAATAATTATAGGAACTCTTTGTTATAACCTCTATTCTCATGCTATTGCGTAACTATAGCAACCGTAGTTTGTTGATGCTAACTTGTCAATTTATAGTAAAAATTATCAGTATAAAACGCACACTGTTTTGATAGATATGATTGAATTTGAACTTTGTACAGAGGTAATAAAGTGCAAATTGACTCTTGGACGTTAGGAACATACCTACATTGCTTAAACAACAGTGAGTGCTTGCAATTCAATATGAACTTTATACAATAGCAATAAAGCTCGTTTTAGTTAGAAAACGTTTGTATGGGAAAAATAAAAGGGCTGTTTTTAGGGTTTTTCAATATTTCTGAGAGATTTTCTTAATATTTTTTTCCGTAAGAACCTTCTCCTAATAATAACAAATACAACAAAAAAAGAATTAGTGAAATCGGTCCAGCCATTCACGCGTAAGGCCGTGACCAAGGAAAACGGGTTTCATTTTTATATATTTATATAGAATATAGATATAGATGAGGACAAATGTATACTCATAATAAATTAAATACAATAAATGCAAGTTTAAAATAATAATAATTTGAATTAGATATGAGGGTGTAGTCACTGAAATATATTATTCTGATTTACTGTTTCTGATGTTGAACTGTATTTCGGTTGTGAAGTTAGAACCGAAGTGCAGCGCAATCATCGAGACCTTTACCCTTAATATGAGTTTTGATTGTTTTCGAAACAATCAAACGTTCCGTAAGACTCCATACATTACAGTAAAACGCCCTCGGGGGAAACATGAACAAACTATAATATTTGGATATTTGAATATTTGCTTCGAAACTTGCTTCGAAATTCGAAACGTTTGATGTATGTCACCCAGTCACCTGATGCCGATCCAGCAGTATATGCTTGGCACAATGTTTGGCCGCCGGCAGCACCGCGGCGGCGCAGCGCACGCCGCCCTCGGAGAACGTGCAGCGCGACGGCGACGGGACGGGGCGCGCGCTGCCGGGCTCGCCCGACTGGGCGACAACACATACAGGGAAATAAATACAAGTCAAAAAGGAAAAACAAAAAAAGGCAAAGTGTAGTAGGTAGTATTGGTAAATTTCAGCTCAATCGGACATCGGAAAGTGATTCATAGCTCAGTTGTAAGATTTCACACAAAAAATCACAACAACAAACAGAGCAAGTTAAATAAAAGCTCGTATAAAGTATCTTTGTTGGCGCAGCGACCCAAATTGTGTCTTAGCCTCCGATACTAAAAAGCGCCATCATTTAACAACTTGGTTTGTGGTATCAATAAAGATACGTAGTTGTATGTTTCCCTATCTTGACCAAATTGAAGTTAAAAGTTTACCCTCGAAGAGTGTTTGGCCACATTCCACTACGCTGGCCAAGTGCGAGTCGGTGGATCCACATACGCCTATGACTAGACTTGTTTTAATTACATAACAATGTTTACCTTGCCCTGCGCCCCTGCAGGCTGATTCAGCTCTCCGAAATTCGAATGTATTCGACGATTATCTCCGAAAAGTCTTCCGCCTTCGGAAAGAATTCGAAGACGGGAATTTTTTTCGATTCATATCGTCGGAAGGTGGTCGGATCGGAAAGATTTGACATTTAAATTCATTATTTATATTCGCATTTTGTCTCCCGCACGGAAACACGATCCGAAATAGAAAGTCAAGTTGTTTTTCGGATACATTCGATTCGAAAGCATTCGAATTTCGGATAGCTGAATCAGCCTGCTGGTGTCCGTCTGCATATATCACAGCCAATTATTATACATTAGAAGAAGATAATAATAGTGCACCTTCCCCCGCTTGTGGTGCAGTTTCCTGGCCAGCACAGCCTCGGGCCCGGCGCGGCGCCGGTAGCCGGCCAGCGCCTTCAGTTTCCGCAGCTGGCGGCGCTCGCGGCCCGACAGCGGCCCGGCGCGGGCCTGCGAGTTTATACTGCCTGGAAATTAGTAAATAGAATGTATTAGACAACAAATAAGTGAAAAAGAGATCAGCAGCGGCAGATCGAGATCAATGGCGTTCTCTGATACCCTCGATGGGTGATCAGTCCGTATTCCACCACGCTGGCCAAGTGCGGGTCGGTAGATTCACATACGCCATTGAATTTCTTCTCCGGACTTATGCAGGTTTCCTCACGATGTTTTCCTTCACCAAACAGCTCAAAGAACTCATTGGTACGAGTCGGGGTTTGAGCCCGCCACCTCAAGAATGCGAAGCGACTGTTCCCCCACTGGCTTATCAAGTATCATTATATAGACTCACAATACTGTTCCTTCTCCTGCTTCAGCGACCGCAAGTATCGCAGCCGCGCCGTCTGTAGCAGCACCTTCAGCCGCGACATCTGCTGGATGTAGGCCGACTGCAGCGACCGCAGAGCGGTCTTGGTTTCTGAGACCGCTTCTTCGGCTGTGAACACGCCGGCTCGCCTGGGGAAGAAGTATTATCTATAGATCTATGCTAATAATGTGGAGGTATATTTTGTGTGTTTGAATGGCGTGAAAATTGAAAGTTCAAAGTTGAAAGTCGAGCAGCACTGTACCAAGTATCAGTTATAATAAGGAAATGGGTATTCTAAGCCGAAAAGAGCTCATAAAAATCTTTAGAAACAATTTTAGAGAAAAAAAGCTGTTCCATTGAAAAATGTAAATGACACTCGACAAAATGTATGGATACAGCCGACTCGATAAACTGTATATGACAGCCGGTTTCATTTTTTTCACAATTTCAGGTTTTCCATAGTACAGCTCCCACCCTCGCCCAGCATCACTCTCCGCCCCACTAGAGTCGCTGTCAGCTAGTTACCAGAGTGGCCCCGACTCGACGGGCGCCTCCTCAGTATCCTCGGCCGGGTGCTGGTTCCGGCAGGTCCCGCCCTCGCCCAGCGTCACACTCTCCGCCTCGCTGGAGCTGCCCGAGCAGCATTCCAGAATGGATAGCGAGTAGTTGGAGTTGATGGCTGGAGCGTCCATTTGTTCTACGGAAAAAAGACAATTTTGAAATGATACTTTTAATTGCTGCTCGACTAAACTAATAAACTACCATCATGCATGACTGTTGACATAGCCCCCATCTCAGCATTTTTCTGAGCCCCTCTCTACCCCACACATCCCACCAGGCACCCCCACCATTACCGCTGTGCCTCTCCAACTAGGGTTACCAGATGAAAAAATTAAAAGACCGGAGAAAAGGCCTGATTTCCATGGAAAAGTCCTGAGATTTTATACAGTTTGAGAATTTTCTCTCAAAAACGTATTATTATCGTTTTATACACTGCGGATCTAGCTCACGCGTTGCAACTTGCACATCGCACTCAAAGCGGCGGCGGGGGGGGGGGGGGGGGGGGGGCAGCGGCACCGCCCGTCGCCCCGCACAGATCAATTTTAGTTGGTTTAACTTTTAATTAAAAAGATCTTTAGAATCTAACCTGTGTTTTATGGAAAATCCTGAGATTTGCAAGATCCGGCCGCAATCCTGAGAAAAGTCAAAAAATCCTGATATCTCAGGACAAATCCTGAGATATGGTAACCCTATCTCCGACCCACAGATCACTAGCACTCACGGTATCACGGCATCCCCTTATCAGCATCAGAGCTGAGCCGCCCTTTGACCCTCACATATCACTAGCACTCACGGCATCCCCCTCTCAGCATCAGTACCGAGTCCTCTCTACCCCACACATCCCACCTGGCACCCCTTCAGCATTACCGCTGCGTCCCCCCAACCCCCCGCCACTCACTGAAGGGGTCCCCGGGCTCGGGCTCGGCCGGCTCGGGCTCGGCGGGCTCGGACACCACCGACACCGACGAGGCGCACGATTGTGTGCGCACGCGCTCCGCCCTGCAATGGAAACGTACAATTATTACTAGTGTAAATGTTGCATAAAAATTAAAGAGTAGATTAGTTAATTAGATGCTTCTGTCGGTGAAGTAATTTCCAGGCTTGGTGGTCGCCCGCTGGTGCTTTTACCTTTCTAAATGTTTTCTATTGGTAAAAAAAAATAAAATATGTATTTTAATATGTATTATATGTTACTTTATTATTATTCTTTTATTTTTATTACTGATGTTTGATAACAATTACAACATTGCATGGCCGCTAAGATAGACCGTTGAGACTTAACATAATTTATTCTACCATTGTACACAGTTTTATGTATTAATGTTTATCTTACTTTTCTTTACAATAAGCATACATTTACTTCTAGACCAGATAATAGATCTGCACTCTAGGGGTGTAAAGTAAAATTTAAAGCGTTTTTTTGGGCCAATTGGGTAATGGTGAGGCCACTCTATTAATGTTGGGGGCCACTCTATTAATGTTGGGGGCCAGTCTATTTATGTTGGGGGCCAGTCTATTAATGTTGGGGGCCAGTCTATTAATGTTGGGGGCCACTCTATTTATGTTGGGGTCCACTCTATTAATGTTGGGGTCCACTCTATTAATGTTGGGGCCACTCTATTAATGTTGGGGGCCACTCTATTGAATGCAGGCGCCACTGACTTGACGTAGTGTTGCAGCTGGTGCAGCAGCGCCTCGCTGCTGACGACGCGCGGCGGGGGCGCGGCCGCGCGCTGCCGGGCCAGCAGCGCCGCGCGCGCGTGCTCGAAACATAACCTGCAATTATATGCAGTAATCATTCAATAAATAACGTTTCACTCTCGTAGCTCCCGACTAGGATAACCTGTGTCGGGGATGCCATGGAACACACAAAGACGAGGACAAGTAACACCCAGCCAGACCCATAGCAGATATTTAAATTCATCATTCAAACATCTGCCCGGACCGGACTCGAAGCCAGGATCTCCGTGGCTTAGACGGATACACTACTGGTGAGCCAAACAGGCCGACATACTTATTACCTATATGTTTTAGTTTACAAATAAAAGCGGCAATTAGACAGACAGGCTACCGTTTGTCGTCTAGCAAACTACCACCTGATGATACCTTAACCTTACCTGTGAAATTTGCATTCTATGTATTTAAAAGGACCTTTTTCCAATGAATTTTTAAATATGAAATGTAGCTTAATATCTATCAATATCATGTTTTGTTTTTTTTTAGTTAACCTGTAATGTCCCACTGCTGGGCAAAGATCTCCCCCAATTTCTTTCAATATCATTTGATAATCATGATAAACTGTTGTATCAAAACTAATATTTTGGCAATGTTTTGGTTAAAATGTTTGTGTATATTGGCTATGCAGAGTAATACATTTTGACATATCAGAGGCAATGCTAAGGGGGTACACTAGACCAGTCGACAGCGCCACTCACGGGTCCCTCCCATCTCTCTGCTCCTGCGTATGCGCGGGCTAACGGAGGCTTGTATAGCCAAAAATTTTAAAGCAATATTGAGGGAGATTGAGCCAAGTGACTAAAAATGCTGAAAAGGCAGGAACAAAGTTAAGCCACTCACGGGTCCCTCCCGTCTCTCTGCTCCTGTTTGTGCGCCGGCCGGCCGCAGCCCGCGGCGCCGCCGCCCGCGCACGGCACGTAGGGCGCCGTGGGGTCGGACAGTATGTGCGCGGCGCAGTGCCGGCGCCCCGGGAGGAGAGGCGCCCAGCATTCGTAGCCGGCGTAGGCGCAGGAGCGGGAACGGGAGACGATTTCTTTTTGGACCTGGAACCAATATTACAAATATATAAACAAATATATAACCCGATTCAAACTAAGGGCAGTGAAGTACAGCACAAGGCACTAAGCAATACCAAATGTTAGGTTTTGTTGTTAGGACAGAATCGAATAATAGTACAAGTTGCTGCGCACAGCAGTAGTGTAACTAACACGACTTTCTTTTATATATATAGATATAAAAGAAAGTCGTGTTAGTTACACTATTTATAACTCAAGAACGGCTTGACCGATATGGCTGAAAATTGGTGAGCAGGTAGCTTAGAGCCAGGAGACGGACATAGGATACTATTTATTCCGAAATTCAAAGGTGAGGAAGTTCTCATTCCGAGGATCCCGACTACCCCAACCGATATGCCGTTTGAATTTAAAAGACTTCAATTTCCGATCCGTCTTGCATTTGCCATGACCATCAACAAATCACAAGGCCAATCCTTAAAAGTTTGTGGTTTGAATCTAGAACATTCATATTTTTCCCATGGTCAATTATATGTGGCATGTTCACGGGTCGGAAGACCATCTGCGTTGTTTGTTTTTGCGCCTGATAATAAAACAAAAAATGTCGTGTATCACAAGGTACTTAAGTGAAGAGCAACCTATGTACTAAAATGCAGAAACAATAATAAATTATTAATGTACTTCATTTTTTTTTTCTAATAAAAAAATTATCTTAATAAATTCGAAAATCTGCTTCTTTATTTTGCCTTTAAGGCGGAACAGAGTTCGCCGGGTCAGCTAGTTTTGGAATATTTGGAGTGTGGTTTGGATATGTCACATCCAGCTATTACATTAGTATGCACAAGTACCTGAGCCCTCAAACTCTCCTCCTCCTGTCTCCTCGCCACGTCCGCGTTGGGCGGGCGGATGGACTTGACGTTGGTAATGCGGATGCCGGTGGCGAGCCGCCCGCCGCGGGACAGCATGCGGACCTTCGGCAGGTGCAGCACCTTGCGGGGGGCTGACATAGCGGCGCCGGGGACGGGGGCGGGGGCAGGGGGTTTAACTGGAAAATAAAATAAGTATATTTAGAACTAGCTACGCCCCGCGGTTTCACCCGCGTTTTCTGGGATAAAAAGTAGCCTATGTTAATCGAGACCATGACCATAATTCCAAATTTCATGTAAATCTCTCCAGCCGTTTTTGCGTGAAACAGGAACAAACATTCTTACAAACTTTCGCGTTTATAATATTAGTAGGATTTAAATAGCAGGTCGAACTTGGACAAGATTGGCACAGGACCGGGATGAGAGGCGTACAAGAGAAACCTATGCTCAGCAGTGGGCGATACCAGACTGATAAATAAGGATGATGATGATGATATTTAGAAAGCGAAAATTATGTAGCATATATCACTATAGGTACATGTACATATACATAATATAGGGTTATTCATAAAGAGTATGCTGAGCCGAAAAGGGCTCATAGTACTCATCATTATGAACAACTTTTAAAACCAACCCAGAATTCACGAATTGTGTCGTGAATTGTGTATTAATTTATTCATAAAAATTGTATTTGACATTCATAAGTGTACATTGATGTACTTACCCATATTTAAATAAATTATTTTGAATTTTTTTTTAATTTTTGAATAAAGTAAGCAAGTATCAAATATTTATTGGCCCTTTGGGTTAAGAAAGAGCAAATTGAAAAAAGTGAAATACTAAATCTCAACGAGTATTTCAACACACAGCTATAGAGACACATCAGGTTATACAGTTTGTCTATAATTAAATATACAGGTATAGAGAGAGAATATGCTATGTTGATAAAGGCTCATAGAACTCATTATGAAAAACTTTTACTATGGGACCAAACCTGAAATAGCAGAAAAATAAACTATTTCATACATTTTGTTGAGTGCCATTGCCCTTTTTCTATGGAACAGCTTAATTTTTTTTCCCATATCAGATTTGGTCCCATAGTACAGTTCGGCTTAGCATTTTCTTTATAACCCTGTATAATAAGTTTATAATTTAAAAACAAAAACTTCACTAATATGTAGCATATATTTCTAGATAGATATAAAACATATATCCATAAAAAAATACCATGAGTCGAAGATAAAATCTTTTTTAAAGCCAGTTAAAAACTTATTGCTCTGCATAATCCGTCAAGCTGTTACAGGCGTTATAGGCTACTGGAAGTTAATAAACTTTAAATTGAATGTCTGAATTATTTCAAGCATACTATATTGTGTATGCCCATGTGTCTATGTGTCACTCTTAGCGATAAGGCCGCCAATTGTCGCACTAGTTTTAGGTGTTATAATCCAATAAAGGTAATATAGCAATAAAGAGTTTATCTATCCATCTATGTGTATGACCTAAATCAATTATATGTATTTTTTATTAAACATTATACTTGGGCGGGTAAAATGGAAGTAATGATTTACAAAGTAAAAAACAATAAACTGATGTGGATATAGAGGTAGCCTTGTAAAAAAAACTAATAATTTTCTAACAAAACCTTTCAGTGAGCAGACACTAAAGATTCCACACTCAATTCAATAATTAAATATATTATAAAAAATCAACTTAAATAGTAGTCCCAATAGTAGTTGTAGTTATGTAGGTACCTCCTATTTTTTTATAATCATTCAACAAAACCGCTGAAGGTCTAAAAATAATTGAAATGCTCAAACAGCTGGCATTTTTTTAATGTAGGTTTTTAGTGTGAAAAACACAAAATAAGAAATAACTTTTTATGATAATGTGGATAACTAACATTTAATACGTAATATCTAGGTATGTTTGATAACTTACATTCTGAAATTCTGATGTTATGAGCACCCAGCTGGGAAACATTTTCTCTTACAAAGGAAAACATATTTTTCTAAAGAGATAGAGATATTTCACAAATAAACAATGCTAACAACACTGGGATAAAGGGAAATACCGAAAGAAATATTTTACTAAAAACTACGCTATATAAATTGTGCAATAGGAAACTTTTTTTTTATTAATTTTCTTTCGAGAAAATCCACGTAGCGGAACCGCGAAAATTTTTACATAGTCATAGCGGTTGGCGGTTGAGAATCAAAAACAGTTCTTTTAATATTTCTTTCTTAAGAAATAGAAACCCACTGCAAATATGAATGTAATCACACAATTCACAATAATGATTAACTAATTATGACATTCTAAATAAGTGTTTAAGTGATAAACTAATGATTTTCGAGGTAACAAAAAGTTCGTCTGTTGTAAACAGTGGTGGGTCGGCCATTTGCACGGTGTGACAGAGTCCTTAGGTCCGTATTTTTAAAATGCTTTTGTTTCCTACAAAAGTGGATGAATCATTGTAAATATATGCACAAAATGTAGCTAATGATCTAGCCCACAAAATAAACATAGTGATAAAGTGAAATGTACCTGTGCTTGTTGCAGATCTTCATTCTGCCACCGGAGACCTCACTACGTTAACAACCAAGTTTTGCAATGGCGTCCGTCTAGAATACCTATCAAAATTATAATTCGTGACGTATTTTTTTATCATTGATTTCCATTTATTAATTAGGTTTTTATTACTTAGATAATTTTAAGATTTTATTTAGTGTGTAACAACGGCGTTTTGAACTTAAAATGTTGAATTATTAGTTAAAAATATCTCAAATGTTAACGTGGTCTACATCCGGTCGCCGCTGTCATAGCGCTGTCCCTTTCTCACTCACGCACGTAGACGGAGCGTTGCTTTCCGTCGTGCTTTCTCGCGCGCAGTCGGAACATCCGTTCAATGGCTGGAGGGCAAGAAAAATGGTATTTTACAAAAGAACAACTTCAGAATTCACCAAGCAGAAAATGCGGTTTAGATGCAGATAAAGAACTGGCATATCGGCAGCAAGCCGCAAACCTCATCCAGGATATGGGACAGAGGCTTCAAGTGTATCCTTTTTCAAAAAGTGGTGATTTCAGTGCAATGTTTTTGTCGAGTCATGTGTATGAAATGCGTAAAACACGCTCCAAAATCGTGTTTATTACTACAAAATCATTCTCAAAGCAGTGTAAATATTCTCAGAATCTTAAAAAGTGCTCTGTGACGGGTTTTAGTGGTGCAAAGGTGACGAAATTTCATAGTGGTTACGGCGTCACTTGGGCGCACTTTCGCTGAGATCTCTGGGAATTCCCGGTGGCAGTGAGTAATTCACCCCGTTTTCTAAAGGTAAGAGACTTCTCATTCATGTATTGCAAGCTAGGAGCATTGTTGTGATAGGTATAGGTTAGGGTCGTGCATGATATCACGCGTGCTGTTTTCGAGGTCACTGCTCTACGACAGCTGGCCTGACAGACGCCTGCGCGGGTGACGTAGGGCTGGTGATCGACCTGTCCCGCGCTAAATTTACCCGCCTGTAACCGCCAATTCGCAATCGCGTGGTAAACCTACAATTCTCAGAAATCGCCGCCGACCTCTAGCGTTATCTCGTTTTCCTGTTACTCACGTCTATAAACATTCATTCGAGTCCAACTTCTGGTGATTAGCACGTCTGATTTGGAGAAAAAGTCATGTTCTAGGCGAAAAACAAGATAACAGAGGCTGTTTCATTCAGAATTTCGATAAAAGTTGTCTAGAGGGCACATAGCACCCTGTAACTTGTAACTAAGGTTGCAGCTGCAAGGGTAAACCAGTGACCTTGTTCGACTAGACTTGCTTGAGACTTGCACTGGACGTGGGTTATTTACCTTTATACTCTTAACCCCACGAGATAAGGTTATTAACATTGGCAGGTTTTACTTGAATAGTCACCCCTTGTATAGTATAGATGGTAATTCTTACCATTTGTGTTTATAACCTGTTTGGGACTAAACATTTCAACAAATCTTTAATGGAATTTGAGGAGGAAGTAAGGGTTGAAAATAAATACAAAAATCAGGAAATGAGGATAAACGAAGGGTACATATATTATCTCTGAATATTGTAAAAACAAGAACATGGTAACTGGACAGGATATTATAATGCTGTAAGTATTTACTCAATAATGTGCAATATCCATAACTGGCTATGACAGACCGAAACTACTTAGGTAAATCTGGTATTTTATATTAAGGGTTTTCCCTATTTACAGTGTTATTGTTTTTCTCTTAAAAATAGTCTTTTACATAGATATAATAACAATTTATGTTGGATCTGGACAGTGTTCACCAAAGTTTCCGAGGTTTATCTTTATTAACATACTGACTAAGTAATGAAGATCTTACCTACATACAAAACCTACGTACATGTGTAAAAATTTCAGCAATTTTTACTACAGTTTACTTAATAGTTTAGATGGTTTCAGTCTAGTTATGTATAGTTTGTACATTTTCGAGTTTTAACCCAAAATCATGTTTGTAAATCTTTCTCAAAATGTTATTAACGTCCGACGCAAAAACGATGGGGTGTTACAAGTTTGATATGTCTGTGAGTCTCTCTCTGTGGCATCGTAGCTCCTGAATGGATAAACCCGATTCTGTCTTGATTCAAACAACTTGTTATTCACCTATTATGAAAAACAACTATATTTTAGTATATTATCTCAAATGTTTTTGCCGGTTTAAATGCCTAAAACCCAAGTCGAAAAACAATAAAACAATAACAAACTGTAATCTTGTGCAACATTTTCATTGAATTTGCTACTCATTTTATCAATAGTGAAATGCGTTGTACAATGAGTCATACGCTCTTGACGCCAATACCACACGGTCTCCACTAATCAGTATAGATTATATAAAATAAATGAGTAAGGATATTATTGAAGGTAAAACAAAAGACCTGCCTACGATATAATAATATGTAGTCTTTACACTCAGGAGAAAAATACAGATATGACAATATCTTATTGTTTGCCAAACATTGTTTTAGGTAGGTATGTGCCTCAACAAAATAACAAAAATTGTGGGTCGAACCTGGACAAAATGGGCACAGGACTGGAATGAAGTGTACAAGAAGAGGGGCCTATCCTTAGCAGTGGCTAATAACGGGCTGATGTTCCTCTAGATACTACTGGTTTAGGTCTATCACAATTTCTTGGGAAAGAACTGGGTTTTCATTGACATTTTATATTACTTGTTAAAATTATATTTTTTACTTTTTTTTAGCAAGGAAATTTTGGTCAATCGATAACAACCCATACTGTCTCGCTATGTACTGTAGCAAAGAGTGAATCATTATGGTGAATGTTTGCGAATTAGTTACACAGTTGTTTCTACAAAGACCTATTTATAATGCCAACATAACTGTTCAAAACAGTTGCAGGAAAATAGTTATTCCAGTTAAAATGGCCTGTTAATTATTGCTGGGGGATTCCATTAATTTGCTGCATTATCATCCTGACTGGGGAATCCCCGATTACAGCTTCCTGTTTTTTTAATCTTTAATTTAGTTTGAACCTGTTGCAGTGTCTGGCTAATTGAAACTTGAAAGTTGAATTTGACCCACATTCTGATTGCTTATTGAGCTTATGTTTGATGTACCTATGCAGACCTAATGATGATTATTTCATAATTTATAACCTCACCATGCACAATGTGGGATAAAAAGTTGCTAAAAACATCACATGATTAATGGACAGCCCCTGAGGCTGTTAGTTGATATTGATACACTTCTCTACATTTGACACTATCTACTGTACAGACAGACAGTCTACATTTATCTTGCAGTGAACCAAGTAAATACTTCCTATTTAAACAACAATGGACTAAGTAGCTAATTCCTAGAAGTATTAATGTTTGATAGTCTGTTATTGTCATAGAGACCTGTTGGTAAGGTATTATGTTTTGTTATTGTCATAAAAAGAGATAACAGATGGATGGAAATGAGTGGTAATCATACTACCACTGATTTAAATATTATGAAGTTAGACATGGGGCACTGCAAAATAACAGCCTAGGATTGACACATGCCTGTTTATTCTGAAAAGTATACTGTATGAATGCAGGTAGAACAGAGGGCTCTAGTGTCTTACATAATAGGTGCATAATAAAAAAACGGTCTAATCACCCTTCGAGGGTAGACCTGTATCCCAGCAGTGGGAGGATTAAAGGTTGAAATAAATAAAAAAACAAATCAAACATTAATTGATACACTGTCATGGTATTTTTTTTATTAGTTAAATATATTTTTTTTAAATGCCATACATGAAATGTATAGATCTATAAATCTATGAAATGTATAGTACCTACCAGAGAAAAAAAATCAAACAAAAAGTCACAATACTTAAGTAAGTAAGTTGACCAAATCATACAGATTCTTAGAAAGAAATCCCTAATAAAAGTTGAACTTAATTATCCGATTACTTAACGAGCCGTCGCTATAAGCAAAGTCGTCACAACCAAATCGTGGAAATGCATATCAAACGCCAAAACCTCTGTTGCCATGCAAACTATCGAAATGAATGAAATTCGCACGCACCGATCGCTTGACCTACTAAAACTTGCAAAAATGGTGAAAGCGTCGGGTCGCCGCGTGGTGACGTGCGTAACTTCTCGGAAGTTGAGGCTCGTTTTTTATATATATGACAGGGTACTTGGATAATTAGGTTCAAAACTAATTAGTTTTTTAATTATTTAGTCTGAATAATTTGGGTAAATAGATTCTAACGAAATTAAATAAATACTAGATTTTTATTTTTAAGTGCCTGGATAATTAGGTTCCGGTGTAATTAAATTATTGTTATTAATTATCTGGATTATTTGGCTAAACCCTAATTAGTTTTTTATTATTAAATACCTGGTAAATGTGGCTCGGCTATTTTCTCACCTGATCTTTTTTATGCCATTGAATGACGAGAGCATTTGGCTCGCCTGATGTTAAACATCACATTTGCCCATAACAGGTCTGCGCCACCCAGAATTTAGAACTCTTAGAATTCAAGCCCCTGTGCAGTACAGCACTGTGTACAAACATCGGCCGTAGCTTCCAACATAGGCCTCTTTCTGGTACTTCCACTATTAATTATTAGTGAATGATTGACCACCGTCTATCCAGCTTGCTTCATGGGCTCTTCTTGGGCCTAGCGCTGTATAAAAAATAGTGTTTGATAAACCAGTCTACTTGTATTGTATACCTACTATGTCCACCACCGCACAATGTTTCCTTAACCAGCTGGCTACAGGTCGCAATTATGCATCAACACGGCAATAGTGTATATGCACCGGTTCTACGCGTTCCATTCCTTCACGCAGTTCCACAGAAACGCCATTGCGGCCGCGGCGCTGTTCCTCGCCGCAAAGGTAACGTACATTTTTTATGCCAAAGGTGGCAAACAAGCAAACAGGCGGCTTGATGGTAAGCGATCACCGCCGCGTATGAATGCCTGTAACACTGGAGGCGTCACGGATACGCTGCCGACCTTTTAAGACTATTAACAGTCTTTTTAATTCCGCTCGCATATAGAAACTTTTTTATATGATTACAGCACTTGTTAACATCAAATACATATTCTTAACTATCATATCTAACATCTAAGGAAAAAATAATTTTGGCTGCGGCTGGAAAATATCTAGTCAATTCTAAAGCAGCTGTAAAGAGGCCAACACTTACACTTACTCTTACACACCAAGTAAGTCTATTTTTAAGGTTAAACATTATTTCTTTATGTCATAAAAACTAATAATATTCTTATTATTTTTTTACACTGTGTTAATAAAGTAAATCAAAACCTTTCCGTTCCAGGTGGAGGAGCAGCCTCGAAAGCTAGAGTATGTAATAAAAGTGGCCCATGTCTGCCTCCACCGAGGTGAGGGGGTCAACACCGTCACACCGGAACTGTACCAAGAACAGGTAAATATCCTTTGCAAGCCTAGTAGCTAACTAGCCAGCCCTACTGTAACACTGGTAACAGGAACTCTTCTGAAGCCACTATAACACTAAAGAAAGGATCAGGGCCTATACCACGACCTCGTAAAACCATGATGGTTACGTTTTGTTACCGACGCTGCGCGACCATGAACTTTATTGCTCGGCGATACGATTCGCGGTCGCGCAGCGTCGGAAACAGAACATACAACAACTCATATGCAACCATTAACCCTCCCACTGCTGGGATACAGGTCTACCCTCGAAGGGTGATTAGGCCGTATTCCACCACGCTGGCCAAGTGCGGGTTGGTGGATTCACATACGCCATTGAATTTCTTCTCCGGACATATGCAGGTTTCCTCACGATCGATGTTTTCCTTCACCGAAAAGCCAGTGGTATGTAAATTCGTACATAAGTCCCAAAGAGCTCATTGGTACGAGTCGGGGTTTGAACCCGCCACCCCAAGAATGCGAAGCGGCTGTTCTCCCACTGAGCTACCATGGCTTATCAACTATCATGGTTTTAAGAGGTTAGTACGGGCCCAGTTTGACTAAGAGGAACATTCTTAAACATGATAAAGGAGAAGGTAGATGTTGTATAAGGTAACAACACAGACAACACACGGTTAGCAGAAGACCAATAAACCTGGATTTTACTGCACTCACAAGAGCAATGCTCTGAAATCACACTCATAAAATACGAAAGTATGAATGTTTATTATTCAGTCACGCAGAAACAGCTGAACGGATTTGGATGAAAGTTGGTATGCAATTAGTTTAAACCCTGTATCAACAATTATTATGCTCCCAGGGAAAAGTAGCGGTACATTATATACATTTGATCTCGGGGAAAAAGGACGGATCCTGTAGGATACGCGGCGCAGTTAGCAAATAAATCGACGACCTGTTTTGCTCAGCCGTAATATATCCGCCTTATAAGCCAGAGGTCCCGGGCCCGATTCTAGGCCGGTCAGATGTTTGAATGATGAATTTAAATATCTGTTCTGAGTCTGGGTGTTAGTTGTCCTGTCTTTGTGTGTGTTCCATGGCATCCCCGACATAGGATTTACCCTAGTAGGGAGCTATGAGTGTGGAACGTTTATTTATCTAGCAAATTCGCTAAACTGGTACTAAATTACGTAACCCTGGCTTAGTAATAACATTGACTTTCAAGTGAAGACTCGAGTGTAGATAACATCTAGCCTTTACCGACAATGAAAGCGAAAGTCGTTCCACTTGGCACCGCTGAAATTGAGTCGTAAAATTTGGAGTGATGGCTTCGAGGATATGTTTGAATTTATGCGTTTTTTAGTTAAATGTTATTACGCTGTAGATTGGAGTTTTTCAGTGTTTTGACAGTCAGGGCCTTTATTCGCTATGAGCACACGAGCACGTAACGCGCCGCGTTACGTCAAATCCATGGAATCGACACGGAATGGTATTCCTTAAGCCAATGTCAAAATTTAAAACGCGATGCCACGCTAAGACTCTGAGCCGCGTTCACGTTACGTGCGTGTGATGACGTCACGCGTTTTTGGTGTGGAATATGATGGTAGATAGCGAATAAGGGCCCTGCTCGCCGGCACGGGCCGTGGATATGTTGACTTTTCACCGTCGTTATCCACGTGTAGATATGAAAAAGCTAGAATATGTTTATTTCTCTCTCACGGGATTAATCGTTGGAAAGACAATCTATGCACGCCCTTTGTGGGTAGACTGAGCTAGGTGTAATAAATACTGTAGAATAGGATATTTTCTGGATGTAAGTAAGTTTACAACTTTCGAATTCGTTTCGAAGTTCCAACGGGCAAGAGATTCCAGCCATTACCTAGTAAATAAAACTAGCAGCGCCACATAGTTGCTCCCGCGGTCCCGCCATTCTAAAATAATCGTTATTAAATTAGGATAAAAAGTAGCCTATAAAATATCAAATTCAAAATTGTAATAAACCATTTGACTATTTTCTTATTGCTCTTAATGTCTTCTGCTTTACTACTTTATTATTATAAGAACCATACTCAACATAACTAACGCCCCGCCAGCCGCATACAATCCGCGAGCCAAAATGAGCCTTGGCCTCCGACACCAGAGAACGCCTTTTACTAAATACGAGTTTATGATATTTATTATTATTTATTCATAAAACAGTTAATTAAAATAACGTTTCACACTCATAGCTTCCCACTCTAGGATAACCTGTGTCGGGGATGCCATGGAACACACAGAAAGACAAGGGCAACTAGCACCCAGACCCAGAATAGATATAATTCTAATTGTATATTCCACCAAAAAAGCCACTAGGTTTGTCCCGGTACCCACAAATGCACAATATCTTTAGTAATAAAGTGTGAAATAAAGCTACATTCTATTCTTTACAAATGCAAACAAACGATATCTAATCTATCTGTTTTGCATACATGTTATCTAATCTAGTATTACCTTATCTATTTTGTGTATAGTATACTGTTAAGGTTAGGTTAGTATACTAATAATGTATGTCGTTTCAGGCGCAGGACCTGGTATTCAACGAGAACGTTCTACTCCAGACGTTAGGGTTCGACGTCGCCATCGACCACCCGCACACGCACGTCGTGCGTACCTGTCACCTTGTCAAAGGTGAGGGCCGCGACGTCGCACAACGTCGCATAACGTCGTATAACGTCGCAAGGTGGCCCGAAACGGGGGTTTTGTCTCGTGTCTACGTGATACGGTTTAAATTTGACTGAGCGAAATTCTGTGATGGGATTTTGAGCCAATAGCTATCTTTATTTTGCTGTATTGTTAAGTTTGGAGATTAAATTTGTTATTCAGCAGCGTTTCACTTCCAAGTTTAAAATTTTCTAAAATATCAAATGTTTTTTTGCATTTTTTTAAACATAAAATGTCAAGTAATGTTAAAGTATTAAAAAAAATCTGTAGATTAATAACATCTCAAAAATATTGTAAACAAAAAAAATTGTTTAATGTTTTAAGTACTATTTATTTATTGTTATAAAATACTTATAAACTGTGAAAACCTGTATTTAAAAATTCAAACCTAAAAAACTCAAATTTTAAACGAATTTTAAAATTGTAAAAAAAAATGGCATCATTTAAAATAAAACAACTCTTTTAATAATAAAAAATGTATCTTCAAATAAAAATCACTTTACAAAATCGTTTTATATTATAAAACATGGAAGTCAGACGCTGCGCTCAAAAACCGAGACAAAACTCACCGGAACGCCGATCTCGAGTCGACCGTTTGCGATAAACCAAAAAAGTACGTCGAAACCTCAGGCAATGTATGTCCACATTTTCGCAAGACGAATAAGGTATGTTTCTCTCCTAGAATTATGAGTGTTGTGTGTCACCCTGCCCACAAATCATCCGCAATCACAATCCTTTATTTATCAGCTTATTTTTTTAACATTTTGTTTTTTTTTTAACTATTTTTTCAACCTATGAAATCAGCATAAACCACTTCAGTAATATTTACCATCAATTTGGCGATATGCGTCTATGTTCCTTTAAAACAAAAGTTGTCTATAAGCAGCGATGACCACTTACCATTAACTGGCCTGTTGTTTGTTATTTTTTTCAAAATAAATGTACACACAGGTGTCAATTCTTGTGCCATTTTTTAAACTACAGCTAGAAGAATAGATGTCATCTTTTTCTAATATACTTGAAATGAAACAAGACAGACAATTTTTGGCCCAATCAGGTTGGTTCATTTAAAAAACGCTACCACAAGATTGACGTCAGTTTTTGCTTTTCCATTTATTTATCTGGCAATTTTAGACGTGGCAGTTCCATTGTATTTTCTAGTTTCTCTTTAAAAGACTTTGAAACACATTGAATAAAACTCAGCATTTGAGGTGATTTAGACAGTTGAGCAGCCAACTGCGTCAAAGATAAATCTGTTAAATTTGTTAAAAATATCAACGTTTGAAAGACAATTATTTTTTTAAATTTTTTGCCTTGACTAAAAAATTGTTTCCAACTATAAAACTAGCATAATCATTTAAATCCTTTTAATTTGCTTTATAATCTAAGAATGTATTTGTCATTAGAACACACATCTCACGTGCACTTTTATTTTCAGTCATTTAGAAATAAAACGGTCACTAAGTCCTCAAAACCAAATTTAACTGGATGGACGGCAATCTACGTTATCTAATAAATCTTATCCAAATAAATAATCTAATCATTCGACTGCTAACAACTGTTACATTGTAATATCTTATTGGCTTGGTCTACCACATTCTATCCGAAATGTCATGCCAAGGCAACTCTAAAGGCGAAACACGTGCAGAAACCCGACACAACAACAAAAATGTGGATTGAAACAATGTCTTGTGTATAGTAGTTTGTATATTATGTAGACCATAATATGAGGACAAGATATGCCTTCAAACAGCCTTCTAGTCTGTTCCCAAGCTGGTCAAAGATAGCCGCTTTGACCATTTTGCTATTTAACATCTAATTGCATTATGGCGTTCTTTAGAAGAGGCCTAAGTCCAGCAGTGGACGAATATAAGATAGGCTGATGATAATGATGATCTAAATAAGATGTCAGTTCACAAATATTTGGACATAAAGTATCTGATGTCAGTCTGTATGTCTCTCATTAGGTTATCTTCAAATTCTGTCAATATTGGTTTAGCTGCTGGGTCGCATTTATAATTTAGTATGAGGAAACAAATCGAACGCTTAACATGAACAATTTTGATAGATACTGTATAGGTATCTATAATTCTAATTTTTACTATAATAGGCATTACCTGTATGACATATCAATGCACAAACCAAACCGCTGGTCCTAGAAACGTGAAATTTAGAGGGTATGCTCCCTGTATGACAATACCCACTAGGAAATAGTGTCAAAACCACAGTTGTCATAATAGCATTGGCCGATTGTTTGGCCTATAACAGCCAACCCATATCAGAAGCCTTCAGGTAGCATGACAATTCTGATACCAGCACTTCTCGGCCTATTGGATTACTCGTAACGAGTATAGTGGCAAGACAGTGCCCTCGGCTGGGTACTCGGTTTGTTAAAAACAGTTTGACGAGGCGAAACAGTCGCTAGAACTATAATTGGTTCGCTCGGCCGAGTATGCCATTTACTGTCTCGCCACTGTACTCGTTACGTGTAATCAACCCATGTATGTACTTACTGCATTTGACTATTACTTTGTAGAAGCATTTGACTATTTAATTTATCATCATGTAATATCTTTCCAGCGCCGAAGGACCTCGCCCAAACGTCGTATTTCATGGCATCCAACAGCCTCCACCTGACCACAATGTGCCTGCAATACCGACCGACCGTCGTCGCCTGCTTTTGCATACATTTGGCCTCCAAATGGAGCAACTGGGCGGTGAGTGTGCCTTTACGATGTTATTAATGAGGCAAAAAATGTGCAGGCAGGCAAAAAAGTGCAGGCAGGCAAAAATAGTGTGGGCAGGCATAAGAAACGGTATAGAAAAAAAGATAAACAGGTATGTAGAACAAAATAATATTAAAAGAAAGTGACTGAAACTGGCATGAAGCGCAATCAATCAAAAGTAGCTGCATCAAATGGCATGGAATCATTATATTAGTTAATACTGGAAAATTCCCATATTTTTAAGTAACGTAAAAAAATAAAAATAATGATAAAATATGTCAAAACCACATCAATTTTCATAACAAAATCATCATCAAACTCCCAAGCTTCGCTAACAAAACTTTTATAGTTGAAGACAGAACAACAATAGAGGTCGATAATAACTGTACGGCATTACACAGATACCGCAGTCGAACGAGGGCCGGCACTGGTTCTCCTACGTGGACCGCACGGTCACGGTGGAGCTGCTAGAGAAGCTGACAGCCGAGTTCCTGCTGATATTCGAGAAGTGTCCTTCGAGGCTCAAGAGGAAAATGATGAACGTCCGAGCAGCAGGTGTGTATCAGCAACCTTTAATCCTCCCTCTGCTGGGATACAGGTCTACCTTCGAAGGGTGAGGCCGTATTCCACCACGCTGGCCAAGTGCGGGTTGGTAGATTCACATACGCCATTGAATTTCTTCTCCGGACGTATGCAGGATTCCTCGCGATGTTTTTCCTTCACCGAAAAGCCTTATCTCCTTGAATGACATGAGATTGGTCTTCTCTTTTATCTAGTCTAAGAATGCTCTACTTTGTTAACACTTAACATACAAGGTGGTTGTTGACATATCTTCTAACAGTATGTAAAATTATAACGTAAGGGTATTCTCAGAGGAAAAAGGCATATAGTACACATCATTATGAACAACTTTTGCTATGGAAGCAACCCAATATTCACGACAAAATCAGCTGCTTCATACACTTTGTCGAGGGTCATTGAAATTTTTCTATAAAACAGCTGAATTTTTGGATTATTTCCATAGTAAAATTAGATCAGAAAATTATGTATGTTATCACAGTATGATAAACAAATGTTTTTCCCACAGATGGCAGTTCTCCTGCGGCGGCCCCTTCAACTTCCAAACACGCCGTGCCTCCCAGCACAGACGATTTCGACAAGGCGTTTGATAAAGGTAAACTATACCACAATGCTGTCTTTTTTTTTTAATTCTTGATAACCAACTGCGGCCAAGCCAAAAAAGATAGATAAACTGTTTATGGTTCATACCAGAAATTAAGCAATAGGAAAATAACACTGTTGTGTTTAGTTTGATCTTCGTTGTTGATTTAAGCTTTACTCCGAGGTTTTACTTTTTTTCTAGTTTTACCTACATTTTTCGGAGATGAGAAATGTTTTATGACAGTCATTCTGGTTTTTATCTGTACTTTTGCAAAAGCAAGTTTTGGGCACTGTTGTTGAAATAATTGTATTAGTTATAGTGATGGTGCAAAATGAGTCTTAAAACGTTATACTTCTTCCCAACAGTGAAAACACACATTAACATTTAGAGTTCTCAGAAAATACTATCTAAATAACAATAAATTTTTCATTGTCTAATCCATCTCTTTCCTTTGCATAGAATACGAGCGAGAGCGAACGCGCGCGCGGCAACCAGTCCCGGGCGGCTACGTCCCCGCCCCCACCGCAGCCCCCACACAACCCCCTCCACAGAAGATCGACTTCAACTTGTACAGAGAGAAAAGGGAGCGGGAAGAGCGGGAACGGCGTGAGGAGAGAGAGAGGCAAAGACAAGCGGCGATACAGCAGAGACATGCGACGCCGCAAGCGCAGGCGCAGCAGAGGCCGACGCAAGCCCCTCACCACCAGCGGCCGAGTCAGCATCATCACGCAAAGCCCCATCACTCGTGGCCCGGGCATAAGCCTCACCATCAGAAGCCGCCGCATGAGCACAGGCACCACCGACCGCCCAGCGCAAACCAGCACCAACCGAGCGGGTCTCAGGCGCAAGCGCAGCCCAACCCGGCCCAAGCTCAGAGTCAGCCGGAAGTCGTGCCGCAGAGAACGCGGCCGCCGTCGCTGTTCTCGCCCGAAAACGCCACCACGCCAACGGTAGCGGCTCAGGCCGCACCCCGAAGGCCGCCTCAACAGCAACCGCAACCGAACCACAGGCCTAAAGAAGTCCGTCCGCAACCTCAGCCGCAACCGCAACCGCAACAGATAACTCAGGAGCAAAGGCCGCCCAGTCCGAAAAAGCGACCAGACGCCTCCGCAGCTATCAGAGAAATGCAGCCGCCGGCTATACTATCTCCTTTCAACTCCCCACCTAGTGTCAAAGAACCTCCGAAGCCTAGACAGAGACAGCAATCGAATTCCGAGCCAGAATTAGTACCGGTCGTTAAAAAGTTAGACGAAACGGCCGGCTACGAAAACCTAATAAAAGAATCGCAGAGAACCACTGCTAAACCACAAGTGAAACAGGAAAAGAAACCTGAAGTTCAACCCGGTCGGTCGCTGAACGGTATAGAAACTGATCCAACTTTAGTATCGAATTTACTCAAAGAGAGTTTAGCTAAACCCGCGCCCATAACCGTAGCAATAGAGAAAAGATCACCCGTAGAAATTAAAAAGGAAGTGGTCGAAATCGCGCCACCTGCCCCACCGCAAACACAAACGCAACCGCAACTGCAACCGCAACCGCAACCGGAAGTACCTCCGGCCGTAGACGAGACCGAACACAAACACAAAAAAGAAAAGAAGAAAAAAGAGAAACATAAACACAAAGACCGCGACAAGAGCAAAGAAGAACGAAAGAAACATAAAAAGGATAGAGACAAGGAGAAAAAGCGAGAAGAGAAGAATGAGGCTCCACCCATTCTTGCCGAGCCTCAGACACAAGACGGAACTCTGAGAATAACGATACCTCGTGATAAGTTGTCAGCGAGCCCAGGACTGAAGATAAAGATACCTAAGGAGAGGTTAGCCGCGCCGCCGCCGCCGCCTCAGTCGCAGTCGCAGTCCTCCGGCCTCAAGATCAAGATCTCCAAAGAAGTGTTGGAAACATCTCGAAAGAGGACAGCCGGGCCAGAATCAGGGCCGCCCCAAAAGATGCAGCGACAGAATGGTGCCCCTCATCCAAAGGTAGGTTGGCCCATACCTCCCCCGTATCGCGCCCCCATGCCGTATTATATGATGCAACCGCCCCCTAATATGTATTATAATATGATGGACCCGTATTATTTCCATAATGTGGGCAACATGAATAATATGCCCGGGAATATGAACAATATGCCCGGGAATATGAACAGTATGCACGGGAATATGAACAATATGACCGGGAATATGAACAATATGCCCGGGAATATGAGCCATATGCCCGGGAATATGAATAATATGCCCGGGAATATGAACAATATGCCCGGAAATATGAATAATATGCCCGGGAATATGGGTAATATGCCCGGGAATATGGGTAGTATGGGCGGCATGGACGGGTTTATGTACCCGCCGCCGCGGCACCGGCCGCCGCCCCCGCAGCCGCCGCTGCCAGCGATGCCGCCGCCGCCAGTGCCGCCGCCGCCGCCGGAGTAGACAGACAAACAGTAGATACTGGTGTATGTAGATAGTAATTGTTCATTCTGTTTGTACCGGCTGACGACGATTCTGTGTTCTAAATTACTTTTTTCATTATAAAACTAATTTTACAGCACTAAAATGAGCGACGTCTCTTTTATTTTGAATAAGGGGGGTGGTGACGATTTTGGTGCTGGGAAGTTTAGTTAAGAAATAGCACAATCAAATCGATACCACTTTTTTGGGGCGGAAATCCATCGGAGCTGGGTGAAGCTGGGCTGTGTTGAAATCATTTGACATTGAATCCTAAAACATCAACTTGAATAAATATTAGGATTGCCACTTCTATTTTAAGTGGTTATTAGACTTTACTAAATTTAGTAGCCTAAATCAGAATTCAGAAAAGGAACGAAATTAGAAGCTTCTAATCACACTGTTCTAAATATAGTTACTAAATCAGTTGCCTGCTGAAACGCAACAAAGGCGGACGTTTTACTACTTACTATAAATACAATGGCTCCAGTGCTGTCCAAAAATCAAAAAATTGGCCTCGCCGTGGCTGTTGGCTCAATCAAAATAAAGAAAAAAAAAAGACGTGTAGCACTCGGGGACTGCGGCGGTAAAGCTATTGCATAGCATTTTTTATCAACTTATGCAATTATAATTTTTTTTTGTATAAATATTGCAAGGCCTATTTTTCAAAAAAGTATCTAAATTAATTTCTGTAATAATAATCAATAATTTTCAAAATAAAATAAAATTGGCGAAAGTCAACGAAACTCGACACCTATAGAGGCGAGTTGCTGAACTAAAGAGACAAGCGTGATATTTCAAAAAGTCATTAATAAACGGAATTTCTGGATTCGGTCTCCACGCTCAAGGCCCGCGATAGAAGCTATGCAATAGCTTAAAAAAAGAAAGTCGTGGGTCAAGAAATATTTATTACATCTACACGCGCGAAGTGCTGCGCACCGACTGAAGCGACTAAACGCGATCGCACCTTCCTAAATTCGATTCTAATTAGGTTCCTAAATGATTTAGTGAGTCAGTAGCCGTACTTTTTCCTAAATTTAGAAACCTACCTTCCTAAATGCGATTGCATTTGTCTGAATTTAGTAACTGAATCATTTAGACGACTGAATTTAGTAAAGTCTAATAACCTCTTTAGATGAAAGAAACTGAATTATTTTTTTACATCAGACTTAGACATGCGTTTGACCACAAACTCACCTGACGGGAACCTGATGGTGGGTTTATAATTATAACGAGAATACACGCGTGAAAATTAAGTAGCTTACTAAAATTAATGGGTTGTCTATAATATAGTAAAAATGTGTCAAAATCATGTTTGTTTCCATAGCAACATAAATATAGAATGCTTGTCTAGGAAGTGCCTATTCACTTTCGTTTTAAACAACCTCGGGTTGTATCCATTGGAAAGTCAGACGCAGGTGTGGAAAAAGTAGAAACCTATTCGTTTATTCTCTAGCTAGCTCCACGCAGCGCCGTTAATTCTCGCCCTAAGAGCTGTTAACAGGTCAGGTACAAAGAGAATCAACATTATTTATAATTCTTTAGTACATTACTCGACATAATTTACTAGCAATTTTATTCTTTTTGTGGTCCGAAACGTTGAATTGTTATCACTGTTCAGTTGTTTGAAGTTCTAAATCATTTTCGCTTTATTTTCTTTCTTTTCTTAACACTCATTTTAAACTGTTTTTCATTGCTTTCTATATTTATGATGAATCAGTTTAGTAAAAAACACCCCATTCTATATCCTATTTATCAAACCGAGTAATGAGAAAGCCGTCAAGCCATGTCAGAAGCTTAAAAGCTGACAGGACTGGATACTCGGCCTCTATGGTCTTACTTTCTATTCGAAAAACAGTTCCATAACCAGTTCTTTTACTGAATTTCCGTCCTATTGAGTTTGCGGTTTAAATAATATACAAACAATACACATTTAAAAATTATGAAATACATAATTCGCATAATTTTATACTTATCATCATTATGCGAACCCGTTAGATTTTTTTCCAATTTTAATATTTTACAGTAGTTCGAATACCTAATTTGCGGAGCGTTTTAGAAATTTTGGAGATATATTTAGTCAATTTTTATAGTATCTACTGTTTGTCAATGAAGGATCATATTATTAATTATGTGTTCCACTATGTGTGTGTATGTATAGTGATTTTATACTCATAAACTCATTTGTTCTATTTTCTGCATGATGGTGTCTATTCTGGTTTTCTTTTTAGATAACCTCACGCAATTTAGTGAATTCACCAAAAGATTTCTCTAAATGGGAAATGCAAATATTTTTACGAGTATAGATATTTTATTCATATAAATGCGTTCATCATTTTTGGTGTAGCTTATAAATGTTTGTACAAAATTTGTAATATTGTAATTATAACACACATACTCATTAACTTACATCTGAAAACCCCGTTTTTGGGTAGTTGGGTAAACATGTATAGACTGAATTTGAGTTAGCTAAACCAAATCGAGCTGAAATTGGTTTTAACTTTTGTGGCCAAAATAATATAATATTGACGAATAACAAAAAGAAAATCATACTGATATTATAGATGAAGAGGTTTATATGTCTGTTCAAAAGTTCGGGGAACGACCTAAGTTCCGGGGCGAGATTTAGACTCGACTATAGTTTGTACATACATATTTCAGAAGTACTTTTATTATATCTGCGTGTTCATAGTTAGATCGCTAGAGATATTAATTATATCTAAATCTATATAAACATTATTTATGGTGTAATAAATCTATACACGTTAAATAATATGAAATGCTATTTTTCTATAAATGTTATCATTCTAAGGTACAAATTTTATATACATTCTTTAACTGTAGTTCTTCCAATTGTTGCTTATTTTTTAAATGTATAAAATTTACAAAAAACTATAATATCCATGGGTGTTGTTATACAATAAAAATGTCTATAAATTAGGTGTTTCAATATAAAATGTATGGTCGTTGTCTATTTAACATAGCTTTTGCTATAAAATATATTTATTATAGCTTCACAACTGTTTAAAAGTTGGCTGTTAATAGTGCATTATATCTTTACAAGTTTAATTATATTAGAAAAGTATAAATATAAAACATACATTCAAAAGTATAGCTATTATTATATTAAGTTAAGTTAAAAAACATTCCTTAAAAGAGTAACTATTTATGTGACTAAATCGAGTATATTAATAAAAGTCCAAAAATACAATATTCAAAATATAATTCGTAGTTATGTATGTGTAAATTGCATAATGTATGAATCAATCACATAATAATAATCATCACATGATGTAATGATGTGACGTTAAAATTAAACAACACAATATTTTTAGATTAGACAACAAGACATCAACATTCATAATGCATATTTTCGTACTATCAGAGAAAGAAAAAAGAAAATCTTAAAAAGACTTGTGACTTTTGGCCTAAATTTGTTTGGCATAAAACCGCATATCATAAAGTTTGATATTTAACAGAACTAGAACAGTTAAATATATAATCAATCATGTCTAACTACATCACATTCCAATAAAATTATTTATCATAATTATAAATATTGTAAAGACTATTTTTCCAAAAAATGTTTTGTATGTTAACAAGTAAAGCATAAACTTTTAATTAAAATCAGCTTTATAAATACATAATATATAAATTCACGTTTTGAGCAATTCGAATAGGTACATGAACCTATTTTTTCTTTAAAAAAACTATTAAAATATTATGTTTTCTTAAAAACAAATTCTATTTTTCACTTCTAAAAAGGTTTGCTTTTATAGTTAAAATTAAAATAGTAACTCGCAAGTAACTGATCAGTTTCAATTTTTCGCGTATTTTTTAAAACTTACTTCGTAATCACTTTGCTCAATCTTATAATTGATCAAAAATCGAAAAATAATACAGGGTATACTATAATGTTCCTTCTCATAAGAATTAACACAAAGCCTGAACTAAAGTTAAACATACATTGGCGTGGATTCTGAACACGATTTTCTAAAGACAGTTTGAAATGTATTTGTGCATACTCATTACTCATGTATTTAAATGGATTGGCATAACTCGCGCTGTCGCACAAAATGGTTTCCAGAATCGACGCTTTCGTTTAGCTCGATTTCTTTTTTCACATAATTATGTCAAAACAAAAATCGTGAAATATGAAAAAAAATTACGCTTTTGTAAGTGTTAGTGACGTGTAATAATATATTTAATTCAGAAGCTATATATTTGTAAATAGTTTTTTATATGATAGACCTTTACAATGGTGCCATCGCTGTTACCATTTTGTTGTAGTTTACGAATAAATACAAATTTATTTTTTGACATGGTTTTCAATTTGTACTTAATTCTTTTTAGTTATAATCTAGTGAAATTTGTTATCGTCTATTTAGAGATGTTGATCATAGTTTAGATTAGTTTGTAAGTAGATTAACTTGATATAAAACCTACTTGTTTATTTTTTGTTAGTTTTTTACTACTTTAATATAAAAAGCATTTATTTAGAACTTGACATAACCTTTTTAAATCATTTTTTTCGCGAACATATTCCAAAAGTACACAACTAACCGACTATAACAGACGTTGTGCTAAATAACTGTTTTGTGCTAACTTTTGTCTCAGACAGAGTGGATAGAGAAAATGTCCAGGGTGATTTTTTTGTAACAAAACAAGAAAAATAGTAATGAAATAAGTCTTTCAATGATTTTACAGTCGCCGAGTCATGTCTGAAGCGGCCTAAAATCCCTTTTTACATAATTTATGGCAAGTTCTGAATATTTTTTTCAAAAAATTGAGATTACCATTACGAATTACGTATTTTTATCTATACAGTTAAGTTTCCAAATGTTAACAATAATTTGTAATGACAAATTTGCTGTACATTTTTTTTGGTAATTCCCTGAACATTAAAACGATTTCAGATGTGAAGTCATTTTTTTATTTATGTTTTTTCTTTATATCATTGTAAAATATTCCGTTAAATACACATCACATACTCGGTGATTGGTACTATAATTTGAATACAAAAAAATATATAAAAAAACATAGTTTGTATATGCAATTTTATTCAAGTTAAAGTACTGGCATATCATACATGACAACACAACTCTTGATACTGAGGTCACAGCGCACTATATGGCGAGCACTAAACTCATAAATTTAGACATAATTTCAATGGTTCTGTGACTAGTTGTAACAATAAGCTCGGATGATGCATGTTAAATTATTTTGCTTTTACACCATTCACGCTCTGTGACATATTTTTTTTCACTATTATTTGGCTGTTATATTGTTAAGTTTTGCTTTCTGTGTATAATTTTATCTGGTCTCGTTTTATACAAAAAATAAATAAAATGTGTTACCTTATTTATTTTAAGAGACCGGTTATTTTGCTGCTTGATTCTGTAGCGGACACGATTTATTTCTACAGAATCAACCAGTCGACATATTTTTCTCATAATTATGAGAAGTGCCATGTGTTTGTGAAAGTACGTGTTAGCTATGTCTTTTATTGAAATTTCATCGGTGACTTCCTTTAGGTTACTGATTTTAAAGTTTGCCGTGGTCACACAACGATGTAATAATTTAATACAAAACTTAGTTGACAAAATTTTAGTCGATTCGAAAATGAGGGTACTCTTGAATTTTCTTTGACTGATCTTTTTTGTGATTTGTACATCGTAGTGTGAGTCGCAGAAAACTGAACTTGTTGTTCGCATCGTTTGTTATAAATTAAAAAATTATATCAAACGCATGCGACCTAATGTAACAGCTAAATGGTAGCTTGCGCGCAGCTGTGTATATCGTACCTCTTGGGGCTCAAACTATTCCAAATATAACCAGTCTCCTCCGGTTTATACTAATTTGGAATGGTGTAAAGTTGGGTTGCAAATTGCACATACTCGCTGGGTCTCCCTTTGCTTGAATAAACCCCTGGTGGCGGGAAGACATCACTTTTCGAAGCGTGATTAACTCTTGAACAACGCGCCGATTTGTGGATGTATCTAAATATACCGTGCGGCGGTGGTTACCTAATTAATTGAATTGTTGGTTTAATTGAATTTTAGTTTCAAATTGCAAAGTCGCGTTTTGTCTAAATTGATTAAATTTTAAAGCTGAACTGAGCAAGTTTGCACGTTAATTGTTTATTTTTATTTAAAAAAAATATTTTTGCATTTTTTTGTCGCTATTATTTGGTTTATCAAAATGACTGTTTCATTTTCGTAATCTTGATGTTTTTTTCTGATCCGGCTTCACCTGGTAAATGCTTGTCAATCATCAACATTTTCTGCATCTAAAAACAGACAATAATTTTGTTTTTTTTTTAATCATCAAGATTTTTAAATATCACAATGTCTTCTCATTCTTACTCGAGATTTTGCGAAAACAATTATGTATTTTTTTGAAAACTAAAAGTATTAAAAAAAATATTGAAATAACCAAAAGTAATTTTTTTTCGAGTAAATGAGGGTAGCCACCGCCCGCGTCCCCCGCGCCCCGCGCCCCCGCCCCGGCCCCGGCCTCACTAGGAACGCCGACACACGGCTGCGCGCGCGCTCACGCCTCCTCCCGGTTTGCAGGTCGAGACCCCCATGAGGAACGGCCATTCGGGCAAGTGACACAACCCTCCTCCCCCCGGTAATGGCGTCACGACTCAAGCCCAGAGCGAAACGTGTGTCGACGTTTCTCAACAACTTACGGACCTCACTAGTGTAGTGTAATGGTTTTTTTTCACTTTATTGTCATTGTTTTCTGAATGGACAGTTTTGTTTCTCCCTATTCTGTTTTATCGACGGTGTAAAGTTGTGCTGGTGCCTGTGTAGATGGCGGTAGTTGCCGCTGTAGCTTGAAAAGTTAGTCTCGAATGTCGTTGTTATTGATTATAGCTCAAATGATCGTTTGGCATAACATAGAATGAATTGCAATTTATTCGTGTGACTTGTCACTTCGCTTAACCGATGGGCGGCTTTTGACAATTCTTGTCTATGATTTGCCAAAGTAAAATTGTCTATTATGCTAAATAAACTGTCTTGTCATAATATAGAATGGGGAGAGCTGAGCATTATAGCAATAAAAATATTTTGTGCTCAGTCGGTTTGTCCATTCAATATTTTCACTGTTTGGGTCATCGTGCACTGTACACTTATGCCAAAATTTTTAGACACT
Organism: Alcis repandata; assembly: GCA_949125135.1. Classification (NCBI taxonomy): domain Eukaryota; kingdom Metazoa; phylum Arthropoda; class Insecta; order Lepidoptera; family Geometridae; genus Alcis; species Alcis repandata. Next base: position 6,648,077 of record OX421250.1, on the reverse strand, counting down.
AACATGTGATACCTATTATTATTGCCCTCAGACACAAAAGCCAATAACTCAAAAAGAACTTGTCCTCTAAATTGTTCTTTAAGTGTTGAGCTTAAGTATTAATTTAGGTTAACGGTTATTTGTAAGTTATCGGTTTTTGCTGGTCAAGGTCGAAGTGTACTGTGTACGATGACATTTTGTGTCTTTGTCGGAACGGTTTTGGCTCGGTTTTGTTAACTATTCAATGTACATATTTTTTATTGAGAAAAATATAGTTTGGGAAACTAGGGTTAAAGACATTTGCTATAAAAATCTTTGACATAATTAGCGGACGTGTTCTGGCGCTATATTATCACAAATTATTAATGTTGCAAATTACAAATATTAGCGGTTTAAGTGTAAATATATAAGTAGTTGCGTAAATTTTAAAGCCGCTGTATTGAAAAAAAAAACAACTTCTGTGCCTTGCGTCTTAAATGAGAGAAAACCGATACCTTTGTTTATTTGGTTTAATTAAGGGATAGATAAACGACTAGATTGATAAAATTACAATTGATATAATTACAAAAATACTTTGAAAAGGCAAGATTCATATTTCTCGATCCCATCATTGTGATGAGAATTGACCCTGTACAGTCAGGTTAAACACTTGGCATATTCTTGAACATCTTTTACTCTTTGTTATGAACAACTTTTACTATGGGACCAACCCGGAATTCACTAAAAATAAATCAGCTGTTCCATAGAAAAATGTCAATGACACTCGACAAAATGTATGGAACAGCTGGAACCAATCCTGAAAAAAGGGAAAGAAAATCGGCTCTTTGATTCATTTTGTCGAGAGTTAATGACATTCTGTGGAACAGCAGATAGATTTCTTTTTCGCAATTTCGGTTTTGTTGCCATAGTAAAAGTTGGTTATAATAATTAGTACAATGGATATCTTAGAATATGTCAAGTGTCACACCGTATATAGTCGCATTAAACAGAATTTAAAGTTATGCCACGGGTTTCACGAATAACATACAGGGTGTGGCGTAAAGAGTGGATAATCCTTTACCTGGGGCTGGGGAATATCACGGCTGTTAGAAAATTACGGTTTGTATTCAGTAAAAGTGACAAGATTTTTGAGTTTCAATTGGAAATTTTGAGGAAAATTTGACTTCAATATGTCCAATAACTCGAAAATCATGACACTTTTACTGAAAACAAATTGTCATTTTTCTAACAGTCGGTAATGTCCCCCAGCCCTAGGTAAAGGATTATCCACTCTTTACGCCACACCCTGTATCTGAGACTATAGTTTGTCCTTTGTACTCGTATTTCTACTCTGTGATGTAATAAATGGCTTACAAAGCCGTGAAATGCTATGTGACATACAGGGTTATTCATAAAGGGTATGCTAAGCCGAAAAGGGCTCATAGTCATCATTATGAGCAACTTTTAATATGGGATCATCCAGAAATCGCGAAAAAAAATCAGCTGTTCCATACATTTTGTCGAGTGTCATTGACATTTCCTAAGGAACAGCTGATTTTTTTTCGCGAATTTCGGCTTGGTCCCATAGTAAAAGTTGTTCATAATGAGTACTATGAGCCCTCTTTGGCAAATCATACCCTTTATGAATAACCTTGTATATTTCATTGTTGCCGAATGCCGACTAATACTCAGACGGGCTTCGGGGTTTACATTCTGTTCGCCAACGGATCTCGTGATAAGAATCGAGCCTATAACTCAATATATTCGTGAGTTCTAATTCAGCTATTATAAAATTAAATTCAATAGATAGTAAATATAAACGCTAGAATTTAGAGTAGATAAATTAAAAAAAAAACCCCGACTAGAAAAGAGCTGATATCTCCAAACGGCTGAACCGATTTTGTTGAATCATAACTAATAACACTCAATCGAGTCCCTTTCAAACAAAAAAAAACGAAAAGTCGGATTAGCCGTTTGGGAGCTACACCTCAGACAGACAAATACATATATATACATACATGTTAAACTTCCAATACCCTTTTTGCGTCGGGGGTTCGAAACGAAGTAAAAAAATATACACATAAAATAATCGATTCATACCCGTGCTACAAAATGGATGAAATAGACTGATTTATAATTATTATCCGTATTATAAAGCTTAAAATGTTCATGAAATTATAACGAGTGTAAAGTAAGATAAGGTCATTGTGGCTAAATGCACATACTGTACTAAACCAAAAACAGCCTTGTTAATTAAAACGAAAATGATAGCTTGACAAAAATGTCAAAGGCAATGCTTAGTTTGATAGTGTTATTCTTTTTTTTTGTAAGAAACACTTAGAGGTTATTCTCATTCTAGGTTAGGTGTCCATATTGCCTCTTAAAATCTGTGGGTTAATTACACGTAACGAGTAGTGGCGAGACAGTAAATGGGCACACTCGGCCGAGCAAACAAACCAAGGTTCTAGTGACTGTCTCTCCTCGTCAAACTGTTTATACAAACCGAGTACTCGGCCAGGCACTGTCTCGCCACTGTACTCGTTACGCGTAATTTTACAAGCCGAGTGGGTAGACCTGGTGTCAGTTTTTAGCTCACACGTTTTAGTAAAAAGTCAGTCCTTGGACTTTTTTTATGAATGAACACTAAGACACTTTTTGTCAAGCTACATTCAATTCACAAACTTAATAAATAGTTTTTTATATAAATCAAAGTATACATATATAATCTACATATACAAATATATATAACTGAAATCCTGGAGCCAAAATCGGGGCCGATATGTGCAATGTACATATTTTGGCGGGTGACTGGTGCCGACGCTAGCTACTAAAGGGACCCTAAGGAGTTTATAAAAGCTTAGAGTAAAGCGTGATTCGCATTACGACGGGAATGCAAGGGTCTAAGATGATCGAAAGGTGTCTTTCGATGTAACATCATCCAAAAATATCAACAGAACAAATTGAAATCATTAAAAAGTGTATGAAATTTTTGTTTCGAAATGTTTTGATTTGACAGAGGGATTTCGAAAAAACAAAAAAATATTTTCTTCAAATTCTTCTGTCAAATTAAAAGGTATAAAAAGCATAATAGTTCATACATTTTTGTAATTTTATGATTTTTTTTCTGATGTTTTTTTGGTACGTAAATGTTTGGTATCGTCGCAATGTGAATCAGCCTTAAATAGGCCAGTAATCTACATAAGTAAGTACTTTCTGGCAAGATTTCACTTTACCTTTTTTTTCTAATATTAGGTAATGATTTTAGTAAATCGGCGAAACAAACGTAAACGGGGAATATCGTAACAAAAAGATATAAAAATGAGAAAAACGGTATTTTCCGGCTATAAGTTTGTTTTTAGTCTAAACATGGATTACCTCCTATAGATTCCGTATTCGACAATCGTATTCCACTTTTTATTGCTATGATAGAAATTATCTCCAAAATACCGAAGTGTACAAAATTGAAAATGGTTGTACAAAATGGTGCAGATTTTGTACAATCTAAAGGTATTTTGAAAAGCCTCCATGGCAGTAAACAGTAACAGGCGAGTTGATCAAACGAACATCGCGATAAAGAAGTGCTGTGGGCCAGTACCATAAGTTATTAGCGCGAGTGAACTGAATTGCGTTGAGTTTTGTCTCTCTTTTTCTCTAGCAGACAGAGTGAGAGGAAAGCCAGGGCGATTTAGTTTCTCCCTCTAAAAGTTTGCGAAAAGACCCATAGTTGGAATTAGGAACCAACTAGCTGCGCCCCACGGTATTAACCGCATTTTCCCGGATAAAAAGTAGCCTATGTATGTATTCATCCAGTTTATAAGCTACTTTCATACCGAATTTGATAGAGTAATAAACATTCATAAATACAATCGAGTTTATAATATAAGTAAGGATATGGAGTCTATGGAGGTAATCTGCGAGTCTAAACGACTTTGTAAAACTGAGATTTCGTTTCGTTTAATTGTTTAATTATAAGTATGTTAGGGCCTGTCTAGATTGATATAGTATTTTTTTTTAATTCTCTGGCTGGCCCAACGTTTCCTAAAGTTCACAAAACGAACTTCGTTTGAAACGATTCTTATGAATATATATAAGTAGGTGTTAGTTTTATAATTTGTATTTCAACCTGGATCCAAAGGCAAGAGTGGATCAATTTTAGTATAGATCCACGTTGATCATAATGAGGGCGCTGATAAACTCGAAAATCCTATTAAAAAAATATAATTGACGTAGCATTGAGTGATTGATCAATTTTTTTATTAAGAAAAGATAAAATTTTAAAAAAGTTTTTTTTTTTTGTTTAGTGGTAACGAATGTAAATTAGAGAATCCAAACGAAAGCTTAAATAAGGTTGTATTTTAATTTCTAATTTTAATTTTTTTTTGTTGTTAAAGTTACGTTCTTCCTAAATGAATAAATACGGGAGTGGACTAGCATCGCGCACCTACTGCCATGTTTTGAGAAAGTACAACCCGGTCACAATATCTGTGCACCTCGCTGGAATGCGTATAGCCTTATATAGTCGCACTGTCGCACCGGGGAATGCGCGGAGATGTGACAGGGGAAGCGGGAGGTGCACAGATATTGTGACCGGGTTATATGGTCGCCACCTGAACAAATTAGCATATTTCGACAGCGATCTTTAAAACCATAGATTCCACAAACGAGTGGATTAATCTACAAATTCACCATTAGAAGAGAAGAGGAATACTCACTCGTCACGTTACACAGTTGCATAAAAAATAGTATTTCTGTTATATCATTTGCTGAGCTAAACAAAATTTGACAGCTTCGAAATTGTTGCTGTCTTTTTCTGGCATACTGAAATGAAAAGAGACGCAGATAAGTTAGTCCTGTGAAATAAGTTAAGTTTAGAGAATGGTACAATGGAAAACTAACTTAAACTAAAGTTAAATTCGCAAAAGTCAACCATATTGCTATACTGTTACGATTTAATATATTTCTGAAACGCGTGATGGAGTGGCAGCCTGGTTTTTGCCTCCAGCGCCTCATTTTGAAGTCGTTTAGACGCGTTTAAATTGAATCCACAGTTTTAAAGATCGCTGTTTTAGACAATGTATTTATTGGTGTAACAATTACCTTAAGAAGTCTGTTTAACAGTCTAAGAATGTTTGACCGGTTTTAAGTTAAAAAAAAAAACAGTAAAAATGCCCAGTAAACGGGTTAATTTTTTATTTTCTTCAAGTTGTTCCAGTTTTGGAGGACTGTTCATTCTGTTTAAGGGGAAAAGGGCATTAATGTGAACACGGCTTAGAATGAATAAAAATAACAATACTTAAAAAAAACTAAAAAACACGCATTGTCATCGGTCTTTGACAGGTGTGCAAAGTTTGAATTAAAATCTGATCGTTCAAAGCAAAATCGAGTCCAAAAGGATCGGTTACAAATATACAGGAGAAACTAATAAAAGCGTGTTAAAAAACTGTTTTAACATTTTTTGTTGAGAACAAGACCCCACTACCCTGGGAGCGGAGGCTTCCAGGGGAGTAATGAACAATCGGAAATAACACATTCTTTTATTACCAAGATGTCTGAACTGGTCTTGACCAAATTTGTCAAAGTAATAACGTACAAACCCATAGTAATCAATTTATAAAAGTCCCTTTCGGCTTAGCATACCCTTTCCTTATAACCCGACATGGAATGGACAGTCTACTTTATACTGTGGCTAAAACTGTCGGCCGAGGTCTTAATGAAAAACAAAGATGTTTAAAACCATAGATTCAACATTTAACAAAACTGCATGCAACGGCAAACGGTAAAATTTTAGTAAGATTTTCAAGCAAACTAATTCACGAATATGAACCATATAACTGAGGCATTACGACTCATTTCTTAAAAGCGTGAGTTATTGTAATAGCGTGCTTTTCTCGATTGTTCTGCGTTTTGTCGATGGTGAAGCTATGGTTCTAAATATCTTGTAACAAAATGTGATATAAATGTTTCGAATCAGGTATATGTGAGGTTGTAAATTGAATATTGTTGTTTATGTGTACGGTATACCCAATCGTTATATTTTTTACGAGTATATCTATATCTGTGCACGATATATACTTAACTCGTTCAAAGCTTATAGCGAATATATATAATCCCAAGCTTATATATCTATATATGTATTAAATAAGGGTCAAGATAGACTACGGACTTTTAGTCGGTTTAGTGTCGAGAAGTGTGTGTACGATTACACACATTTCGGCATTTTTTTTATATTATTGAGTGACGAGACGAGCAAATCGCTCGTCTGATGTTAAACATCACGTTTGCCTATAACAGGTCTGCGCCACTCAAAATTTAGCATTTGTGCATTAGCGGCATTTGGCGAAAAAACGTTTTGAAACACGAGTAGATCGTCAATTGGCGATGTATTCGGGCGAAAATTCGAATTTCGCAGCACTGTCGGTAAAGTGGCACGCATCTAACTATTCGAACAAGTTGTAATGTAGATAATAACATCGCATCGATAACGATGTTTTTTATCAAACAACACGAATTTTCGCGCGATGGTGTGGCCTGGCAGTAAACATACGCAACTGTAGTCTGCGAACTGTAACGTCATCCCGAAACCCGTGACATAGCCGCGTTCATTTGCAGCGACATCTATGAACAGCCCGGGGAACTACGCGCCGAATCGTGAATCGCGCTAACAAAATTTCACCCCCGGATTTGAACGAGAAGTTGTTACACTATGGCACTTTCCCCGGGAATAGCACAGCAGAAGTGCGACTATGTTCTATGGAGAACACCACCCACGCACACATCCGCCAGTCTTTTTGACAGCGGCTGGTGGTTAACGGTGACACAAAATAAAAATCGGGCTCTGTCGTGTAATAATGTACCATACAGTTTTGTTCGCGATAGTCTCGCAGACTAAAAGTCGGTTGTCTGTTCTGATTCTTATTTTAAAATGAATTATATTCAGAAATATGTATTATTATCGTTACCTATCCATTGTATCTTGACGCTTTATTAGGAATTTTATACAAAAGACGAATATATCGATTGAATCATAACGAGTTTCAGTATTGGTTTGTCGAGTAGAATAACACATTTATTACAACCACTTTTATCTTAGTGTTAAAACTCTTAACCCATTGTTGTGTGATGCATTCACATGGTTATGTTTGCCTCAAAATCATAGAATTTGCCGCTGAAGAAGAATGAGAACAACGCTTTGATTCCACTTTTATTGTGCGTACTGCCAGTGTGGAATATTTTGCCCGAGTGGGTGTTTCCCGATAGATATAATCTGGGTGTCTTCAAGTCGCGAGAGAAGCCGAGTCACGGTTTCTTCTAGGCGCGCGTGCTGCATCGTAGACCGCATCGTTGCTAAACATCAGGCGAGATGGCGGTCAAACGCAAGCCAAAAAAAAATGTGTCATCTTTATTCCGGAATTTAGCCGGTTTTCTGTTTTATCTAGATACAAAGATAAAAATATTACCCTTCTTGGGCAGTCAGGTAAAAAACACAAAATTGCTTGAGAACGATTTTGAAACAAACATGGCCAAGTGCGAACGCAGCACTACAGCTTCAGTGGGTGAGAGTATTATTTTACACATCCAACTTATAAAAGTTAAATTGTTTCTTCGAATTACTTCAATATTATTTGTAAGGTTATTTAAACTTTTAAAAAACAATTACTCTTGCAATTTTACAATTTCGCATTCTCTACAGGGTTATTCATAGGGTATGCTAAGCCGAAAAGGGCTCGTAGTACTCATCATTATGAACAACTTTTACTATGGGAGCAACCCGAAATTCGCAAAAAAAAATCAGCTGTTCCATACATTTTGTCGAGTGTCATTGACATTTTTCTATGGAACAGCTGTTTTTTTTTGCTAATTTCGATTTGGTCCCATAGTAAAAGTTTTTCATAATAATGAGTACTATGAGCCCTTTTCGGCTTAGCATACCTTTCATGAAAAACCCTGTATAGCTACTTATTTCCCCTATCTGATTTTTTCAATTTCACAATATGCATGTATAATATTATACTTGAGAATATTGTACAGAACATCGTTCGTTCATAAAATCGTCGCATTATTACTATTAAGATGTTATACGTATGTTTAGAAATCTATGAGGTAAAACTCGACAAATTAGGGAGTTTGGGCCGTTGGTAGGAGTGAGTGTCCGTCAAAATTAGCTAGTAGTTTTAAGAGCGTTTTCACGCTTCGCTTTCTATATCGCATGTTTTTAGTAAAACTGTCAGTTAAAATTTGAAATGTGCGATAGAGTAGCCGGAACCAGTGGAATCCCTCTTAAGAATGTCCAACACCATTTCTTAACAGAAAACTTTTGTACTTATGGTAGTTTAATTCTATTCTGTTTTCTGACGGATACTGATTGTAAGGAAATAATTGGAAGTTGATAATCCTAAGTTATTTTATTACCTATCATGATAAATTGATAATCTTCAAATTATTTGCATTTACAAATCAAATTTGCGGAAATAATGTTGTATTTCCGAAACAGTCGAGTACGAAAGTGATCGGCGAGGCGATCAGTGTACCTAGCACAACTGACCTAAAAATACGTAGCGAATATTCGATAGAAAAGTGTGCGCCATTTCCACCCGTCAAAGGGAACAAATAAATTAATAATAAATTAATTTCCACTGACGGGCGTAACAGCGTACACTTTTCTATCGAATACACGCAACGTATTTTTACGTCAAAGTTGTGCTAGACACAGTACTCATATGTTTGCGTTATTTAGTCCAATTTTATTATTAAGTTACTAGTTATAACAAATTGTAGTGTAACAAAACAAAGTTCACAAAAACGTGGATATAGCAATAAATTGAACTAACCGGTAAAGGTCAACGAGATATACCTTTTCATTTTATTTGCAATGGAAACTATTGAAGTTCTGTACGTTTTTTTCCAAAGATGTATTGTTCTGAATTTATTTTTCTTAGAAAAAGTTCGGGAGGGGTGCTGCGACTAATGTTGTATATATAGGTGTAATCGGAAATAAAGCATTCTTCTCGAAACTACTTGTTTTTGTTCTACTCACCCTTTACCAGTGCAGAATTCTCCTTAGACATGACATATAACACGACCTGCTCCGGCTTCGCACGAGTATGAAATATAGTCTGTTACTCGCTAATAATGTAGCTTTATATGTATTTGTAAAAGCATTTTTTATCGGTCCAGTAGTTTTTGAGATTATTGATTACAAACATACAATAATTCAAAAATATACAGTCGAATTGAGAACCGTCTCCTTTTTGGAAGTCTATTAAAAATACAAATCTTTCCTCTTTATAATAATTAGTGTAGATAAGGTCTATGACCGTATTATGTAATTAGTTCAATTATCGTGTCTCCAGACTGACCACTGCAGAAGCATTAAAAACCGTTCATGAGTATTAATTAGTGAGTTTATTCCTAAAATCTCCGCCGTACTGGGTGGATAAAACAAACTGCACAGAGAGATGCTTCAGCAGAAACATTTCAGAACCCTCGGTGCAGATTTACAAGGCGCAAAAACCCAACTTCAGCGAATACTACCAGCAACGAAAGAAATATGCAAGGTGTAACGGAAACTTAAGGGTGTTCTACACGTCAAAGTGGCTACGCGGGCGAAGCCGCAGGCATAAGCTAGTAAAATAATTTTCAGTAGAGAAACGCTTCATGAAAACCACCAGTTTAAATCGTAACGATGACATGACTCTTACAGCAATTTTGTGTAAAGTTGTAAACCATCAAATGCAACCTATACATGAATGTATGTATAACATAGTGAATGTACTGTGAAGTGTACCGGCGCGCGGCGCTCGCTGTGGAGTCGACGCTGATATTTCATGGACTCACTTCACTTTTGTGAGACTGCAGCGGTAGCAAACAGCCAATTTCAGTGTCTAGTGTGAATAGCATTTTGAACTATCTTTATTGCAATAGAATCAGCCAAAATTCGTGATGTAAATTTGCCTATAATTATTGTCTTTGTATTGAGTATTATTTAGGTATACGGTAAGGTTCTCCACAACTACAAATAAAACCAACAAATAAACAGAATCGTCGCTTTATTTCAGCAATTTCCGGTTGAAAACAAATTAATCAACAAAATTACACTGAAACTCTGAACATGACTATTTTACAAACAATTTACAGCGTTTTAATTAAATACCTGCGCGGTTTTTGAATGCCCCCGTCTGTACCCAGCGAAGCGTCGCGCCACGATTAACTAAGAATAATAAAAAAATATGTACAGAATTAGGTACCGAACTTACGCGTTAACCTCGAGAGGTCAAGGGAAAAATATAATAAAATTGAACGCGTCGGTCGGACATTCAAAAACCGCGCGCTTGCCTAGAATTTAAACGAAGAACTTATGAGGTACGTCATCCTAACCACTTTACTAAGCGTATGATAATGGCCCCAGTTAAATGAGGCCAATTTTTTTTTTACATTTCTTCACAAAATTTGCAGCCTTTTGTACAGTATATGATACTTACTAATAATATATGTATAGACATAGTTAAAACCATTACATTTTTTTGGTGCAAGTTGCTTTTCGTACCAATCGACGTGGTACGAGAACCAGCTCGCTGAATTTTTTAAGATAGCTCTAACAGGACACGTTGCAACGACTCGTTATTCGCATAGCTATATTTATGTCGGTTTTCGTATTTTCAGACGACAAGACTAACCAAAACCGTCGCCGTCCCTGTCTAATACACTGCAATGAAAAGACAGCGATCATTTTGATTAATTCTATCCAGTCAGCTAAAAATACAAAATCGACAACATTAAACCCCAATGTTTAGTTATAATACAGTAATCACGATATTTTTCGACATTTTTTAGCTTTTTCTGTAAAATATTCGTCTACCCTACTTCCTAAACAGCTGTTGCGACACGACACCTTTGTTGTCCGAGCGACTAACAATCCAAACAGCTGTAACTGGCAACACACACGGTCGAGCAACTTCGCACATATTTTGCCGCACGGTCCAAGGAACCGAATTTGTCGTCAAACAACATACCGCTTAGGCGCAGGCGACAAGAAGTGAGTTGACGGACAAGTTCGAAACATTATTCAGTAAAATAAACTACACTGTAACACTGATATTTAATTCACCGCCGCATATAATACACACATAGGGCGCTCACACGTTTCTACTACATTTATATTTATACTTTAGCTGCCCCTGCGGTATTTTTTTAGAGTATCTATGAACTATGGTCTCAATGGATATTCCTTAACTTTTAATTAAATTTTGACAGCTCCAAAATTGTTGCCATGCTTTTCTACTGCACTTACTAAATAAATAAAAAGATGAAGACAATTTTGGTCCAGTCAGATTTTAGATATTATGTACAATACAACAGAAACCAATCTCTGTCAAATGGTATAATGACGACGGAAATGAAACATTTTAGGAAAATTCATAAACGGGCAAAACCGCAGGACTTAGCTATACAGTACTAGTACGATTTTGCTAACAAAACTCTGTGGCGCGTATTCTATTCATAATTACATACTGAAATACGTTTTTCGCCACACAATCCCAGCTTCCAAATACACATTTATCGTCAACAAAATGCCTTTACATACATTCGGCGTTTGCGGTAACAATTCCCCGTGATACAATATTTTTTTTGTCATCTATCTACTACCTCTAATTTAGTGGACACACCTCCATAACAGCTACGATATTATTACCAATTATTAATTATAATAATAGATATTTATTATTCTTGTGGTTCGTTTACATTTGGAAACATTTTGGCTTGATCGGAAGAATATAACCCACTCGTAATTTACGTGAATATGTATAGACAACTAACTTGCATAAGAACATTATCTCTAAAACACTCATTATCTATTATCTTACATGACTATTTTATACAAGTTGCATAACCATGCTAGAATATTGCATGACAATGTCAAGTTCTGCATAACCACACCTAGATGGCGCTTAATCGAATTTTCAACAAAACCGGAAGTATCAAAACCGAAAACGACCTCCTCCGGTCTTTGAGTGCAGGTTATATTTTTCCAATCAAGTTTACATATATTATTGAGAAATATAATAGTAATATTAGTACATTGATATATACATAATACGACGATAAGCAGGAAAAAGTAATGAAAAATGTTTCTAAAAATACTCAGTTAATTTTTTTTGAATCTCACTTCTGTGTCATTTTTCAACAATTTTTTTTGTTACAAGATACATTTACTTATTTATTAGTTTGCACATTTCTTACGTTTCCGATTGTTGCCAAAGTACCTAAATAGAATGTTGCAATAATCAAAAACGTAAGACGAATGTTTTCCAAAGAGCATAATATAGGAGAATTATAAAATCTCCAAATTTACGAGGAAAAAACGTTAATTGTAGTTTCTTTTACATATTTATAAAGGTAACTGCGGGTACTTAGAGAATTAGGGCAAAAATACCGTAACAAATATTACACATCCTTTATTTATTTTTATTACTATGCCTTCTATGGAAAGCCGGATAATAATCTTCATTTCGAAGCATTTCAATTAGACTATTTTTATTATGTCGGGCAACACACTCCTCTTCACGAAATTCGGTGTTGCCATCAACATTTCTTTGTTACATCATAGGAGTAGCATAGTTGATTTCTTATGTTTAAAATCCTTACACGGTTGAATATTTTTGTAATTCAACGGTATAGATTCTGATATCACACGCGCTCTAAAATCTGACAGCACTAAAATTATCTCCTTCACTAGTGTATGAAAAGCACGGCAACAATTTTAGGTCTATCAAATTTAGTTTTCAAAATGGTCTAGCAGAATCGAAACTAGTTTCGAGAATCACACATTGAGGCATAATTGTATAGCTCTTTGATCCTTGCCGACATAAACTGATGAAATTGCCGATAACTGCGGTTCAGTGGCAGTTAAGACGCGGTCCGAAATACAACACCACCAACGATGCCAACCAACGCTAATGTGAACCAACATGGAACAAAAATATATTCCATGATGGTTGTCTTTAGCGCTGTAGACGTTGTCGGCTCTGTTGGTATATTTCGGACTTCGCCCTTGATTTCATTCACAATATGGAAAATCAAAAAGTGATCAAAATATGTTTATTAATTTAATCACTCTAATCAAATATATCTTTTAAATTGTCACCAAAAGCTTTTAGATGTTTCGACTTTTCGATGGTCTATTTTATACCTATTCACGACTAAACGGCTCAACCGATTATAATCTAAATTATCAAGGAAGTAGTGTACGTTACGAAGACGGGCACACGGTACTTCTTATCTTAAAAAATATATCAACTGGAAATTTGCGAGTAAAACCACGTTTACCTAATATTGAACTAAATTGATCCATACCGTTTTTCTTTACAAACCTTATTACGGACCGCAGTAGGCGTTACGATCAATAAAAAAAACACTGGTCCTGCCAGTCCCCGAAATTCTAAATTAATTTATAATACACATAAAACTATATAATATACAGACGCTGTTATTTTATTTATACAAATCACCTTTCGTACATCATCAAATATACAAACGTACAAGTTTTTTTTAACGCGCTTTTTTTTAATTTAATTTTTTTATTTTTAACTAAGTGAATGTTCCGCTAAGTAATCTTCGCCTATTTTATAGCTGGTCTACACACACTAAACGTACTGCGTTGAACCAAAACCTAGCGGTAAAAAAACGAAAAAAAAACGACGTTGACCAGTTACAAATATTATGTTAAAATCCAGACTTTTTATTGCCATTTTTAATTTAATTTTAGTTCGAAAATTATCAATTGAAATACGCGAAAAAATAAACCAGAGCAGTCTCATTTTCTCTAGAGTGTTAGAAAGAGACAAACGCATTTAGCAATATCTTGTTAACGTCATCCACGTTAAATTAAGATCTTTGCAGGGCTGTAAGCTAAATGTCTGTTGTTTCTCTACATTACATTTTCAATTAAAAAAACAAGTGTAACTTATATATTGAGTCGCCTTAATTACTTAAAGGGTACATAAGTTTAATGTCGTGTAGATCAGCTATACCGCATATGCCAGCATACATGATAAGAAAAATAGTGATCGAGACAGATATAACGGTATCGCTTTGTGTAAGGAAGACGGCAGTATATCGGAATCACGTAATTTATAAGCTTTTGGTTAAAAAGATTTGCGAGGCTTAAAAATATGACAGGTGCCGATTCTCTTATACCATTCTGAACTAAACTAAACTTTACAGCACTAAAAATTGTCCTTTATCTAATTGACTGGAACTAAAAAGACGGATAACTTTAGTACTATACTAGCGGCCCATCCCGGCGTCGCACGGGTGGACATTGTTCTGAAAAAAGATTTTCTCGCTTTTATGTTGAATTTTTTTCTGAATTTTCTTTGCTATAAACCTCACGGAGCCCGAGACCTTTCCAATGAATGCAAAACCGTGGAAATCGATTCGTGCGTTCTGGAGTTATAGCGTCAGGAAGGAAAACCCGACTTATTTTTATATAGTAGATTAAACTTAGTTCAAAAATGACAACACAGAATTACCAAATTTGGTATTGATTCTGTTGCTACATTTTCAGGCTAAAATGACAGCTCTAAGATCAGCCTCTCTTTTCTATCCAATATGTGAGAAAAGGACGGCAAGCATTCTAGAGCTGACAAACTTAAATAAATGGTATATCAGAATTGACACCTATATTAATACTAAAAAATGAAAGAATACTATTTTTTTTATTTGTCACCTGTGATTTTGAAATTCACCATTTACCTTTATTGTAAAGCGTTAGCTAAGGTGAAATTCGACAGATCAAGGTGGCTAGTTAAAAAATACTACAAGAATAATGAAGTTTAATTCTGAAAAATGGAAGAGTTGAAAATGAATTGGTCCACGACTTAAGTATTTTATACTTTAGTTTTAGTTAAAGCTGGCATATGCTCACAGAATAGGCTCCTGCAGTGTATTAACTATTTCACAGCCACTTAAATATAATTAGAAGCTTGCAATCCGTTAACTAAAAATGTTTATGATTTTAATTAAAATCAGGGTTTTTATTCAATCTTGGTAGTCTGTTTAATCCACAAAGACCCTCCCCCTTCTTTTTCCCTTACTAGTCTCATTGTAAATGTGAAAGAGCTTTTTTATGCTATTGAGTGACGAGAGGAACAAATCGCTCGCCTGATGTTAAACGTCACGTTTGCCCATAACAGGTCTGCGTCACCCAGAATTTTGAATTTCTAGAATTCAAGACCCTGCGCAGCACAGCACTGCGCTCGTCACCCTGAGATATAAGATGTTTAATCTCCCATTTGCCCTGAAGTTTGAGATCTACGTGGTAAATAAACTTATGAAAAAGGGGCGGTCCCAAAATACGCTAACAGAGTTAATTAGAAACAAGAAAGCACAAAGAACATTTCGATTGCTGCTACGAACAATATCAAAACTGCAAAATCATGTTTTTTTATTGTGCCAATTATGCAAATATTTAATATATATTTGGAAAAACAAATTATTTAAAAAAAGTTTCTGACATTTTTAAATAGAATAAAATTGATTTTACGAATGAACTTTAGGTTCAGGCTTTAGGCTTTGAATTTAGGTTTAAAATTAAAATTTGATTAAATTAAAAATTAAATTAAATCAATTTTAAAATCCTTTCCTGTAAAAATGACAAAAAAACTCGAATTATAAGCGATCAGGAGAACTAAGGGTGGGTCTGTAGATTAAACAAACTACACTACACTTATGGACCGGCCATTAATCACGTGATATTTTGATCAACTCTTCAACCCCCCTCCCCCCTTGGTGATACGTGGTGAGGTTATCAATTACCCCTCCTCCCCCTCCCTCCCTCCCGTCGTGATATTTCGTGGTGTTTTCCGGGTCCCCCTCCCCCCTATCGAGCCTCACGTGATTAATGAACGATCCCTATCATGTCGCGTCCATATTTGCAACACCTGTCAAATGGTTTTGAAATCCTTGTAAGCAAATTCAAATTAAGAGAATGCCTGATTTTATTTCGGACTTTAGGCTTCAGACACGTTCAGAGATGCTCCTAAACACGCTAGACACAACCAGCCAGTTGCCAGGATATTAACACTTAAAACTAGTGCAACAACTATTGATGCACTAGATCTGCAACAACAGTTGTTGCACTAGTTTTAGTTTTTAGTTCTTTTTTTGTTTGTAATTCTGGTGTGAACAAAAAAGAGTTTATCTATCTACCCTCAAGTGTATGGTCTTGTGTATGCGATCTTTTGAGGCATTTCGGAACGGGCCCGCTGTTTTATGATCTCCGTATATCGTCAAACGTAGCGAATCTAAGTCTTAAACGATTACAATAAGGTTGATTTTACCGGATTCTCGGCGTATTTGACGATATTCTGACATCTAAGAACACCTTTAAACTAGACCTTTTATTCACAAACGCACGATAAGCTAATCTAAGCCAAGTGCTGTCTTTTTCTCGCTCACGAGGAATATCACGCGCAAAAAAGAGACAACACGTTTTTAGCCAAAACCCGCCCATTGAACATTTGTGAAGACCGTAAGTATTTTCTATTATTTTAATGATTTAAATAAAAGAGATTAAGCGAGATACCTAAATTAATTCCTTGTATTTTTCACCGGTTTTTAAGCCCCGAACATTAATGGCCTTGTTAATTTTAAACTAAACGAAACTTAACTAAAATTATTTGTTTATTACACCAAATTTAACTCGTATTCATCCTTTTACAACGCATCTTCTTTACACCATTGGTATTAGCACAATAACTATTGAAAAATACATAATACGCATTCCATAGAAAATGTATAAAACAGTTAGGATGAAAATATATTTTTTTTTACATTTTCGATCGAATTGAGAACATTGCGTATTTGTTCAATAGTTTTTGTACTAGGGTAATGTTTTCAATCATTGTTAAAGGCAGTGTTTCCCGCCTAAAATTATCCGCCATTTTGTTTTACTGCAAACAACATGGCGTCACGTTAAAATGTGTCCAAAACACAACTAAAACGAATAAATTAAAGCGATGGTAAAACATGATGTGAAATTAAAAACTAAAATGCTGATACAATAATTTAATATCGTATATTTTTAGTTAAATTATAGTTACAATCGAAACATAAAAAATACTTGAAATAAGACAAAATGGCGGCTATGATATAAAAAGCGCGGGAAACACCACCCGATTACGTAAAAGCCGTTTTAAAATTCCTATAATCAGATTTATAGCAAATTTATCGCTATCTTGATCATAATCAGGTGAACCACCTCTGAGCGCGAATCCATCTTTTTTGAGAGCCTAGATAGGCTCTCAAAAAAATACCGCTAGACACTACTTCTTTATAAATAATGTCTAAAATGGAATACAAGAATTCAAGCGGAATTTATTTGAAAGCCTACACAAAATCACGCTAAGAAGTGAGCCAGGGCTCATTTTAACCAACTATTCGTAAGGCCGCGATTTTAACTTTACTTTACAAATAATACCAAGTAAAAACAATTATATTTTTCATTTACTCGACTGCTAGAAGAAAGTTAATATTTTCGGATACATGAGTATTTCCGTGTTTTATTTTACTGAAAAAAACAATGACCCCTGGTTTTCAAATCCTAGTCCATTTCGATCAATTTAATAACGATTCCTCCGATTTTTTACTATAGTGTAATCGTGTTTAGTTTCCTCTTCTGTGTCAGTAATATACGACCATAACGGACTTGGGCTTTGATTATTTTCATTAATCACTTTTTTATTATTGTTATTTCCAAATCTACCTGGTCTATTCCTAATGAAAACGCTTGAATTACCTTGAGCGATATTATTTGAATTTTTCGACATAGACCTCATTCTATCTTGACTAATGGCATAGGAGTTTTTATTCATTAGAGATCTTAGGATCGGACTATCTTCTCCATAAGTGTTATTCTGATAAAACATATCATAATCGCGATTCATATTATTATTAGAGTTCAAATTCTGACTGTTATTATTGACTCTGTCGATTTCTTTGACAACATCTCCGTCGTACGATGTAGAATTATTTACAATTTCATTATAAGTCACGAATTCGTTATTTTCGTGAACAAACTCGAAACCCTCGTCGGTGTTCGACGATTTCTTGACTTTACCTTCATCACTTTTAAATTGATTTCTGAAAACTTCATTATTATCACTGCTAATATCTATAGAGTCGTGTAAAGTTGTAATTTCATTGCAATCGTCGATTTTTGACATTTCTGTATCGCTTATAATTTGGAAGCTAAAAAAATCTTCTTTAGTTTCAGGACGAGAACTTATATTTGCGTCATCTAATTCTCTAACAACCCCGGTAAGACATTTACTGGAATCACTTTCAGTAGCGACGACTACCTTTTTACATTTCGTCGGATCTATCGCGTGCTTTTTACCAGTTTGAATTGGATCTCTATTTGCATCACTAATTTTATATCCTTTGATAATCGTTTCAGGACAGGAACTTATATTTGCGTCATCTAATTCCGTAACAACCCCGGTGAGACATTTACTGGAATTACTTTCAGTAGCGACGACTACCTTTTTACATGTCGTCGGATCTAATGCGTGCTTTTTACCAGTTTGAATTGGATCTCTATTTGCATCACTAATTTTATATTCTTTGATAATCGTTTCAGGACGAGAACTTATATTTGCGTCATCTAATTCAGTAACAACCCCGGTGAGACATTTACTGGAATCACTTTCAGTAGCGACGACTACCTTTTTACATTTCGTCGGATCTAACGCGAGCTTTTTACCAGTTTGAATTGGATCTCTAATTGCATCACTAATTTTATATTCTTTGATAATCGTTTCAGGACGAGAACTTATATTTGCGTCATCTAATTCCCTAACAACTCCGGTGAGACATTTACTGGAATCACTTTCAGTAGCGACGACTACCTTTTTACATTTCGTCGGATCTAACGCGTGCTTTTTACCAGTTTGAATTGGATCTCTATTTGCATCACTAATTTTATATCTTTTGATAATCAAACGTTCTTGATTCTTACAGTCGATAATGCGCGTTGCGTCTTCACACTTGAGTTCAATTCTGTGTTTGTTGATAGCTTCGTCTAAATCTAAAGCGTCATTGCCAGCTGTGATTATGGGTTTTTCTATTTTGCGTTTTTTGTTGACGAGTTCGTTACTCAAGATCACGATGTTGGGATTGTTGGGTTTCGACGATTTGTTGCCGGCCGTAATTCTGCACTTTTCAAATTTAGCTTGATATTTGCGCACGGGAATACCATCCTTACGATCGATCGCAGTTCTCTCGCTTTTGGCTCTCGTGGACTCTTCAAATTCAGCTTGAAATTTGCGTTTTTCACAAACGGGAGGTTTGTTCAGTAAAAACAAAGCTCTCTCTTCGGCTCTCATCTCAATTTTTTCAACTTTAGGTCGAAACTTGTTTTTGTTCCCGGCACAGTCCGGCTCAGCTCCCGTAGATTCCCGGACGACACGTATTATCTCATTGATCTTCGCAGACATCTCCTTCTCCTTCGTCTGCTCGTCGGATCGCGACAGAGTTTTAGGACTAGGTTTGTTTTTGCTACACTTAACATCGGACCGTTTGCTTTTGTTGGGGCCAGGAGTCCCGAGTCTCTCCGAAGTGGGTCGCGCGGGGTGCGCGAGCGTGTCGAGCGAGTGGGGGTGCGTGGTGGGTGCGGCGCGTGCCGGGGGCGGTTGTCACGTGACCTCCATGGGCAGCGTGTCGGCGGCGCGGCGCCGCACCGCGGCCCCCTCGGCGGCCTCGGGGCCCTCCGGGGGCGCCTGCTGGGAGGTGCTCGCGCTGGCTCCGGCGGAGGCTTCCACGATCTCGCTGCTGGGAACGACAAACTTTTGTTACAATTTTGGTAGGTAATGTTTGTATGAGTGGAATGTGGTGTAAAAAAGCAGGATTCTATTACTTTCTGCTCCATCTATTATCAGTTTATCAGATAATGGTAAATATTTAATTTGTGGCCATCATTCGAATGTTTTATTACGAAAGTGTGTGCGTGTTTGTTTCCACTTAACTTTATAACAGCTTAACAGATTTCAATGGAATTTGGTATAGAGGTTTAAATAATCCAGACCGCTCTTTATCTCGAAAAAAAATATGGTATCGTAGTGTGTAAAACCAGACATAGCTAATTCACAAAACAACGATTCATGAACTTGACTAAGTATGCCATTCAAAAGAATTAACAATATACAATATAGAGGTACTTTTTCTTCCAATTAAATGTTACAAAACGGTAAAATCACGAAGCATCAACTACTACAGCAGTGTTTTTTAACGTGAATAAGTCCGCGTTTGACCACCGATTCGCCTTATGTTAAGCGACGACGTGGTCGAAGTTGAAACACGCAGATCCAGAAGATACCACCGTATTCCCTCTGATTTTGCGTGTATAACAACTCGGCGCTACAAAACTGCAAAATCACAAGACAATGAACAAGTAAGAGCGCACTATACTGACACTATGGGCGAGGCGCGCTGCGCCAGCACGCGCGGGCGCGGCTTGCTGTGCGCGGGCGCGGGCGCGGGCGCGGGCGCGGGCGCGGGCCCGAAGGAGAGCGCCTGCACGTTGGCGGCGAGCGCGGCCCGCAGCGGGCCGGCGCCCACGAGGCGGCTGCGCAGCTGGAAGGGCGCGGCGCGCACGGCGCCCGCCACGCCGCGCACGGCCGCCACGGCCACGCGCGGCCGCGCGCCCGCCCCCGCCCCCGCCGCCGCCCCCTTCAGCGCGCCCTCCACCACCAGCTGCCGCTTGCGGTCGCCCAGCTCCAGCCGGGTCACCGTGGTCTTGCCGGGGGGCGGCTGCCGGACCACGTTCACTAGGTGCGGCCCTGTGTGCGGAACGTTGGGTTCAGATTCCGTTTTATCATTTTTGGTTCATCGGGGGTTTGTGTATTGCAAAGTTTACATTTATGAAAAACTAGCTGCAACCCGGCGGTTTCGCCCGCTGTATTTTTGTTTACTTTTAAACCTTCCCTGTATTGGAACCAACAAAACAAAGAAAGAATTACAGAAATCGGTCCAGCTGTTTTCGAGTTATAGCCAGACAAACGAACAGCGATTCATTTTTAAATATAACTAGCTGCACCCGGCGGTTTCACCACCGGTTTTTTTTTACTTTTAAACCTTCCCTGTATTAGTGCGAACAAAACAAAAGAATAAATATTCAAATCGGTCCAGCCGTTCTCGAGTTTTAGCGAGACTAACGAACAGCGATTCATTTTTATATATAAGAAAAGATTGTATTTTTTTAGCTAAGTCCCGGCTCCCTGCCGGCAGCACCGCGGTTTTTTTACTGTTTTTTTAATACTTTTCCCAAACTGCCCCCGCTCTTGATCTCAAAGAGCTGTGCCCCGACACGGCCCCAGGCGCCCAGCTTTTCCATAGAAAAGTGTCAATGACACTCGACAAATTGTATGGAACAACTGATTTTATTTCGCGAACTTTATGTTGATCCCATTGTAAAAGTTGTTCTTCACCGTTCCCGAGCAAGGACGACGACGCCAGCGACGCCAGCAGGTTGTTGTTATTTTTTCCCTACCTTTCGTCCGCAAGTGCCGCCAGCGACACCACGGCGGAAAGCGCAGCGCCGCGGTTCTGGACTAGGAGCTACTTTTCCCAAACTACCCTCTCTTTTTTCAAATTTGTTCCTTACCCTTCCCCAACTACCCGCACTTTTTTTTTCTCATTTTTTCTTACCCTTCCCAAGTTGCCCTGTCTTTTTGCCTACTTTTTCCAAACTACCCGCACTTTTTTTTCTAATTGTTTCTAACCTTTTTCCAAGCTGCCCGCTCTTTCTTCTTACAATTCCAAAACTACCCGCATTTTTTCTATTTTTTTTCTCACCTTTCCCCAGCTGTCCGCTCTTGATCTCGAAGAGTTGCGCCACGGCCCCGGGCGCGGCCTTCAGTAGCGCGGAGGGCGCCTTCCCGTCGGCCAGCGCCGCCAGCGAGACCACGGCGGGCAGCGCGGCGCCGCGGTTCTGCGCCAGGAGCTGGTCGCGCTGCGAGGGGGTCAGCGAGTGCGCGTGGAGCACCTGCCGAATTCAATATTATTATGTAATATATTTTTTTTATTTAATATACCTATATTTTTTTTTACTAAAAAAAAATTATGTAAGAGAATAAAAAGATAGCAAGACGCTAGTCTGACTTAAGCATCACGCCTGCCCACCCAACTGCAAAATTTTTAATTCTGCGTGGCATTGCACCATGTTTGTTACCCTGAGATATAAGTTGTTACTATGTGACCACGACCGTTCTGTTAAGAGCGTAACGACTAAGAAGATCCTTAGGTTTGTAATTTCTGGTGTAAACAATAAAAGAGTATCAATGTGTAGTATGTATTTAAATAAATTTTCTGATTATGTGGGTAGGTCTTGACTTTTGGTAGACCTACCGCCGATATAAATAAATGTTAATACCATAGCGTGTATTCATTTATGCTTCCAGTTTTATTTGTGTTAACTCAGTACATATTTTGACAATGTATGTATGTATCACCTTGAGCTTGTTTTGCGGCACGTGGTGCAGATGCGACTGCGCGACGACGACGGGCGGCGCCGAGTGCGGCAAGTAGTGCCGCGAGCCCGGCGCCGGCGCCAGCGACACTAGTGGCGCCGCGCGCCGCGGCCCGGCCGCCGCGCTGGGTTGAGCGCCTGGGGAGACACAACAAATGCTATGTCAAACAAAGAATATATTAGAATGTCAAAATAAATATATAAAACTAGCTGCCACCCGGCGGTTTCACCCGGGTTTTTTTCATTTGTTTTTTTATTTACTTTTAAACCTTCCCTGAACTTATACAAATATTTCAAGATCAAAATTAACAAAATCGGTTCAGCCGTTCTCGAGTTATAGCGAACCAAACGAACAGCGATTCATTTTTATACATACATAGGATTGCTGTTGATTGTTTTATTGTATTGTAGTGAATGATAAGTCAAACTTAATATCAAAACCGTCGACGAAATAGTTATTATTTTCGTGTATATAATATAAGGGTAGTGTGGGGGTATGTGTGTGTGTACGGACCGTCTCTGGGTGCGGGGTGCAGCACGACGGGCGGGTAGGGCCCGTTCTGCACGAGCACGCCGGCCTGCGTCGACAGCAGGTGGCTCTGCAGCCGCATCTGGAAACAAAAAAAATTATCGTCATACTCTAAGTAGAGAGACGAGAGTGCTTAACCTACAGTCGACTCTAGACCTTCCCTTGACTACTTAATTACCCTTCACTCGCTATTCATAGTTATTCCGATGGCAGCCGCCCGCCGCCCGCCGCCCGGGCCCCAGCTGCCCGACGCCCGATACAACTCTATGCACGCAAGTCGCGAGGTACTGTCAAGGACACGATCCCGCCGATACAATATTCTTTATAGTCTTCATGGTAGTCATAATAGAGTCAAACCTAGGCTTCATTTATTTATGAAAATATAATAACATGTTCGCCAAAACCTCTAATAAGTCGATCTAAATATCTAGCCTGAAAACCCCGAAAATATCTACAGATCCCTTCATATCTATGGTGTGCCTTCATACCTTCAAATTTTCCGAAACTGCGACGGTAACGATCTGCGGCTGATGCGTGGCCGTGGCGGCGTGCGGGGCGGGCGCGGCGTGGGTCGCGTGCGTGGCGTGGGTCGCGTGGGTCACGTGGACCGTGGGCCGCGAGTCGCGGCGCGCGCCCGACGTGATGATGTGCTTCTTCAGAGGCGAGTGGACGGTTTGCACCGTTTTTAATTGGACGCCGTGGGATAGTTGCACCTGGAAATATATGTATTTATTAGAACCATCAAAGGTATGTAATAGAAACCACATCAGTCACACTTATGGGTTAATTACATGCCGTTACGTGCACTGTACTGTACAGTACGTGTACAGTGGCGAGAGAGTGAAGGAGCACACTAGGCCGAGCAAACAAATCATGAACCATGATACAACGTTGCCTACCTTCGAGAACTATTAACCCTTCCTTTGAAGGAGCCGAGACTATACATCGGAGAAGAATTTGAAGTAAAACTGACCTCCTCGACGGAACTGATCTCTTCTTTGATCTTCTTGTTTTCGAATTTGACGGGCAGGTCGTTGACCTCCTCAACGATGATGTTGGCGGGCGGAACCGGCGCGGGGGCAGGCCGCGCGCGCGGGGGGGGCGCCGCGGTCGGCGCCGGCTGGGGGGGCGGGGGGGGGGAGGTTATTAGTCAAACCTTTTGTCACACTGCAAAATGATCTTCGTCATATCGAGGGTTGTGACCATCACCTCCAAATAGTTTCTCTCTCACGATAAGATGATAACTCACAAAATAATCTTAGAAGTAGGTAGAGTACCAATTTATCTAAAATCTGATAATATTCACTCAAGCCTGAATATAAAGTTTCCTAGAGAAGTGACTTCCTAATTCTAATTGAGGTGATGCGACTTTCACCGACGTCTCGCTTGGGGTGTTTAGTGCTTCAGTATCGTGTACCTTAGGCGGCGTGCGGAGTCGCACCGGCGGCGGCGCAGGCGCAGGCGCAGGCACCACCGGCGCAGGCGCAGGCGCAGGCGGCGGCGCGGGTACAGGCGCGGGCGCGGGCGCGGGCGCGGGCTCCGCGGCGGCCGGCGCGGCCACGGCGCAGTACAGCGGCTCGCGCGCCGACACCACGCGGACTTGCGACGACCCGAAACAGGAGCCCTGGGGAGGGACACACTTTTAAACTACTGCTCTTGGACTAACTAAAATACTCGTACCAGGCAAACAGAAACATTAAAAGATCTGTTTTCTTTTTCTGGGGCCAGGTACCAGGCTAACAGAACAGTTACAGGAAGTATGCACAATTGCACATACATAGATCTATTATTTTTCAAGGACTGAATTATTTAAGTACCAGGCAAACAGGAACGTTAAAGAGACTGTTGTAACCTAGTGTTGATCCTTAGTCTCAACTTACTCTTTCCGATGCCAGTTACCCATACTACCAGGCAAGCAGGAACCTAAGAGATTGTGGGAAGTAACCTCTAGTGTAGCTCCTCACCTTTATCTTTCTAGGGCTACTTACCAGAGTACCAGGCATGCAGAAATCTACAAGAGACTTTAACCCCTCACCTTTCTCTTCCTTAGGCTCTGTTACCAGAGTACCAGGCAGGCAGAATTCCACACCCCCCCGAATGGGTTCCCGCCTTTCCGTGGCGGGGGGGATAAGTAGCCGTGGCACTGAGCCCGGTGAAACGAAGAGGAACCCGAGGTGGGGCCTTCCGCGTGTCCCTCTGGCAGCAGAGGGCTGATTAGCAGAGGGCACAGCGGATGAGCCGGGGTCTGAGCGATGGCTCGGACCACCAGGGGGGTTTTCCTTGTGCTCCTCGCCGCGTGTGGGTCGCGGTCGGGAGTGCAAGGAAAGGAGGAGGGTCTGAGTGTGGTTGACGCCGGGGGATGCGGCGCTCCACACTTGGACGGTGGCATTGCTGCCACCGGTGACGAGTGTGGTGGACGCTGGAGAAAACGGCGCTCCACGCTCGGGCGGTGGCAGCGGTGCCACCAGGAGGGTTTTCCTTGTGCTCCTCGCCGCGTGTGGGTCGCGGTCGGGAGTGCAAGGGAAAGAGGAGGGTTCCTTTTGCACCTCGCCGCGTGAGGTTTGCGGCCGGGTGTGAAAGGAACGTGGGCTTAAAGCGGGGTGGGTGGTGCTAACCACACTGCCCACCACGTACGAGCGAGCGGGGCTGGGGAGCGAGAGGGCGGTTCGCCCGTCTCCTTGCTCCTCGGCAGTGGGGTTGCCGGTAGAGTCGGGGGACTCTCCCGGCCTGCACGACCCCACACTGTCTGGGGGGTGATCCTGGGGAACAGGGTCACCCCGCCATGGGTGCAGGGGGCCCTAATCGGGCCCGTCGCCGGGGCAAGGTGGTCAATGCTAACGCGACACCACCTTGCCCTACCAGGCGGACGATGAATTCCCCAGTGGTTTTAGTGGGTATGCCGCCACTAGGGCGGAGACTCCCACATAACCACCCTGCCTCCCCCGGGGCGGGCGTGGTATCCATAAAGGATTTCCACTGGGTAAACAAAAAAAAAAAAAAAAAAAGGCAGAATTCCACAAGATGCAGGTCCTCGCCTTTCCCTTCTCGCGGCCAAAGTTACCAATAGTACCTGGCTAGCAGAAACCTACAAGAGACTGCTATAACCTACGACATCCCCTCACCTTTCTCTTCCTGGGGCCAGAGACGCCACGCCCCTCCGCACTCTGGCCTCGAAATAAAAAAGGCTCTTTGTCGTCGCCGGTGAGCTGGTCGAGCAGATCAGCCGCGATGCCTATCTTCCGGTCATCCGGCTCCGCGAGCGCCTTTAGATCCGTGTCCGAGAGGATACTCTCCACTTGAGCTTCCGTTAGTCCTGGAAAACACATTTCATTTCTAACGACTGATACATAATTATAATATCACAGGAACATCATGAATCATGTAAGCTAAAGTCACAACTTCTGAATCTCCTAGTCAGCAATGCAAACTCGACTAAATTATGAAAATTTTCTGATTTTGTCTACAGTCTGAACAAACCCGTAAAGATAATATAGATATGTACTATATAATTATTAATTACCTAATAAGTAGATAAAAAAAAAAACAGATGTTTCTTGAAGAGTTTTTTAGCTTGGAGATCACTGTATCTAGAAACTTTATGAACTTGATTCTAGTCAATTGTACTTTTAAAGTACTTGAGTATAGATTTTTCTCTAGAGAGTAAACTAAGTGCGATAGAATTTGTAATACAAAACAAATGACAAACCTGTAAAATTCTCCCCGAGTAGATCTTCCCCGGACGTCTCCAGACTCGACCCACTGTTGTCCATATCCTGTATATCGGGGTACAGCTGTCCCAGGCTAAACTCCGACGTGGTGAAAGTGTCAGTGTCGAGGGTGTCCGAGAGTTTTCCCGCCACTCTCAGCTCGACCGAGATCGCAGTGTCTTGAGCTAATGGGAACTGGTCTTCTGTTTCTATGGGCTGCGGCGAGGTGGGCGGGGTTTTCGGTCGAAAATGTAACCTGTGGGTAAAAGGTGATGTTATAATACATGACTTTAGGAATATATGTTTAGTTCTTAGTTTTGAATTTTCTTTGTTATTTGCAATGCAAATAGCCGTTGGTTATCGTCGTCCATCATCTTTAGAAATAAACCACTAAATTTTGTACCAAATTCATGTTGTTAAAAATCAATTTTTGCCGGTTATTATGAAGGATGATAGATAGATAGATAGATAAACTCTTTATTGTTCACACCATAAATTACAAACAAAAGGATATAAAAGGATACCTAAAACTAGTGCGACAACTGGCGGCCTTATCGCTAAGAGCGACCTCTTCCAGGCAACCTTAGGATGGAGAGGGTAGATAAAAAAAATATAAAAATGGGGTGTGCAATATTGAAGAAAACTCATATAAACCTACATAAAAAATAACAATAATAAATACTGAAGGATGACGGGGCAACCGAATAAGTCACGCGCGCACCGAAATCGATTATTTGACCGAAAATCAGTTTATTAAATGACTAGTTTATGTGCAGGACTGTATTTCTACCCGTATAAAACATGTTTGTTGGCCTTCTTTCACATGATGTCATATATAAAAAAAATGCTGAAGGATAACCCACGCGGTTGTAAACACAGAACACAGTTACTTAGTTAATAAATAAAGAAAGGAAAAAAACTCACCATGTCCTATTAACCTCCTCGATGAACTTCTCAAACTCCCTCTCGGCGGGCTGCAAACTCTCGTCCGACTCGTAACTGCTGTCACTGCAATCACTCCACGACCGTTTCCGCTTGCCACTGTCCATCACTGTCCTACCACTAATATCACTTTTAACACTGTTCGGTATAACGTCCGGCAAGTCCATGGCCTCGATTTTCACGTCAATAGCCGACTTTAGATCGCTCGGGGAGAGTTTCACGTCGTTCGGAGAGCGTTTGACTTCGCTCGGGCAGGGCTTCCGTTTGAGGTCCTCGAAGTTGAGGTTGAAGTCTTCGTGGGGCGTGTCCTCGGTCCAGAGGTTGGGGTTTCGCGCGAAGTGTTTCCGGAAGGCGTGTCTCCAGGGGTACTTGCCGCTCGAGTGGTAGTCGCGGCTGATCTCCAGCGGGGTGCGGTGACGCTTGCTTTCCAGTGCCAGCTGTGGACGAGGAACGTGTGTTTGTGAGGAGAGTAAATAAGAATATTTCCGTTTATTTAGTTATAAACTTTGGACTGTTATATTTTGTCGAGTTTCATTGACATTTTTCTACGGAACAGCTGTTTTTTTTTTCGCGAATTTCGAGTTGGTCCCATAGTAAAAGCTGTTCATAATGATGAGTACTATGAGCCCTCTTCGGCTTATCATACCCTTTATGAATAACCCTGTATAAAAATGAATCGTTGTTCGTTTGTCTGGCTAAAACTCGAGAACTGGACCAATTTCGCTAATTTTAATCTTGATTTATTTGTAAAAGTTCAGGGAAGGTTTAAAAGTTAAAAAAACAGCGGGTGAAACAGGTCGGTAGTAAATAGGTATGGGGCTACCTTCTCCCTGTCCTCCCTTACGGTGGCGCGCGGCAGGCGCGGCCACAGGTCGTCGAGCGGCGTGCGCACGCGGTCGAGCGCCACGCGGCCGCCGCGGCAGGCGCGCCGCCGCGCGAAGCCCACGTAGCGCGCGTGCGGCGCCAGCAGCGACGCCAGCGTGTACCTGCGGGACGAGACGATGCCTGGCATTAGCGGCCCATCGATTAATACAACTTTCAAAATTGAATCCGCTAATTGTTAGCGAGCCATCCGATGCCATATATTTAACAAAATAGATGAGTTGAACGGTCTAATTTTTTTAAATGTATAAAAAGTTTCGGTTTCTTTGTGGTTTCGATAAAGTGTTATCTTACCAATATTATCAGTTTGAATTTTTGGATGTTTATTCCTCAAGGGCACAAAAACAGCTTTATTTAAAAAAACTTTGAATTTCTTCTCCGGGCGTATGCAGGTTCACGGTGGTGTCCTTCACCAAAAAGCCAGTGGTATCCGAGCATAAGCTAGTAATAAATGTAGCGGTACTGACCTATGCCTGGGGTCTAGCTCGTGTTGGTAAACGTCCTCCTTCGACGGAGTGTCCGCGTCCACGGGGTCGCCGCACAACGTCGACGTTGGCTGGAACAACAAACAACTTAAATTTTAACAACAGACAAATGTTTATTAAAGCAAAAATACGTATACATACAAACATACTAAATAAAAATAACGCCGGTGTTTCCGAGTAACTACAACATTGGCTCCTTGAAAAGGGCTGTTAATAGTCTTAAAAGGTCGTTAACGTATCCATAGGCGACGGTAATCGCTTATCTTCTTTTGTACGAGTATAGAAATGAATCACTGTTCGTTTGTCTGGCTATAATTCGAGAATGGTTGGACCGATTTCGCTAATTTTGATCTTGAAATTTTTGTCAAGTTCAGGGAAGGTTTAATAGTAAAAAAACAGCGAGCGAAACCGCCGGGTGCAGCTAGTCATTAATAAAACACCAACTGACGTCAGGGCCATTCGTCTTGTACTAACTGACTTATAAATAAAACAAGCGAAATGAGCGAAATCAAAAAATAATGGTTCGCTTAGACACGCTGTTACAATCTAAGGTTTAACTTTTTGTAAAATATTGTCTACTAACATTAGTTTATAAGTCTTTTACTGTATACTAAAAAAATATGGATCCTTTGTTGTCCGAAATAAAAATATTTGAATTTGAATAAGCGCAGAGTAACTCTATCGCTGTGACTTTTGTGAGTCGGACAGAGCGAAGTAAAAGAAAATGTGTAGCTTTCGCTTCTCCCAAAGATAGAGAGCACACTTCTTTTAAGTTAGTTTTCAGGTCGCAATACCAGTATCGACCACACAACAAAAACGAAAGGTAAAATAACCATAACTAAGGGAAGGAAAAAAACAATTTCGCTCGCTTCGCTCAGTCATACTTTTTGATAAAATATGTAATAGATACATAGAAACGTTATTGTGCACATCATAAAAATTAAAGTAACAAAACAAACACACTGCCAGCCAAAGATTGGCATTATCGCTGAGAGAATTATCTTACAGGCAAAACTTTAATAGAGAGTATTTAACCAAACAGTGGAAGAGCAATACCAAATTAACTTAATATCAAACACTAGCTGCATCCGGCGGTTTATCCGCTGTTTTTTATTTTATTTTTTACTTTTAAACCTTCCCTGAACTTCAAAATTAGCGAAATCAGTCCAGTCGTTCTCTAGTTATAGCCAGCCAAACGAACAGCGATACATTTTTATATATAAGATAAAAAAATATTGAATCAGGCGTTACTTCGCGAAAATACACTAGAAATACATTTATTTGAATTATATATTTGTTTTATTTATTTTTTCGCTCACCATCTCGTAATAGCAGCCCGGTTTCCTCCGGAAAGTGAAAGGCCCGTCGTCGGGCGGCGACGGCGGCTCCACGCGCGGACTCTCCTCCTCCGAGGAACTGTACACGCCAGAATCTGGAATACGAGCGAGCGGATTTTAGAAAAAGCGAAATAGTTTGGTCGATCGTCAATGAGGCTTTGAACTGTGGAGAAATCTGAGCGTTAGCGACGACGGAAGCGAAATTGTTGGCGAAAATGTTTGGCCAATGGAAGACTTGACGAAAGGGGAATTTGATTAGAAATGCAATTAGACGAAAAGGACATGAGGTCGACGCTTCCTGCATCGCTGACGCATAGATTTGGCTGTAGATTTACTCCTATTTACTTTCCCCGGATGTACACTCTTGCCAATAAACACTAGCGAGAATCGACGATTTTCTGACTCAGATGTTCAAATTGACACGCAACCGAAAACGTGGGACGCGAGAGCGAGCGAAAACAAAAAAAAATAGTGTTATGTGAGAGCGAGCGAAAACAAAAAAGGAGACACTCTTTTAATTTTGTTGGCTCTTTCTCATACTACACATAGATACATCCGTATTTCTTGGTTTCACTCATTCTCGAATAGTTTTGACGAGAGTCGCAGCCGGAGTTAGTGTATTTAGGCCGCCATTTTAGTCTAACAACGGCCTAAAGATTGGAACCTACCTTCCTAACGATTGGATCTTTAAAACCAAATACCTGTGTTTTCATTCAAATCTACCTATTAATAAATTGAGTGACATTGCAGATGGGCTCCCGATGGAACTATCTATCGATAAAGAACCCAGTTCCTATGCGCGTTTTATTTATCAATAAATAACCCACTTCCTCCTAGCCGGAATTTATACATCGATAACATAACTACTTATTTCTTAGCGGCTTTTATTTATCGATAATTTATTCTATCCATAAATTAACCCACTTAGGATTAAGTCGGTTATTTTTATCGATAGAATACGATGAATTACACATCCTTAACATCAAATCGCGAGTTGGTAAGCGTACTTGTTTTTTCAACGGTTCCTAGCATGAAAATAAAAAAAAATTGGCAGTATATGGAGTGCCTCGATTAAATACTAAATAAATTAGACCCTACCTAACCAGTCCTATGCTCAAAAACTATATAATTCTATACATTCGACACAACCTGTAATACAATATCTCTTATATTTAGCTTTTATTATATGCAAACTTTATACGAGGCACTGTATATACTTCCATTGAAAAAAAAGTTCACGGTGAGTCAGTGTGTGGGGCACTGATCTCTCTGGATCGGTTCCGACTTCTATCTGGACAAAGGTTTATTCACATCACACCTGGAGCGAGTGAGACTTTCTCGCAATCGTGCCATTCCGCTCACTCCACTATACAAGCGAACGGGATGGCACTTGAACGCCTGTCAATGACAGGTAAGGTCAGGGTTGCCAGGTCTGACAATTTTTTAAATTTTCCTCAAATTGATTTTTTTGTCCTAAAATTGTTAACAAGAACTAAAGCCCCAAAATCGTTTTTAGACGAAAGTGACCTTAAAAACAACGAATAGACGCTTACCCCGCACTACAAGTATGTCCCCCAAAAGTAATCCTCCATGTTTCCCCCCTAACCGCGCTAATCCCCAGCCTGGCAACCCCGGGTGAGTCCAGTCGTCCCGGTCCAGAGAGGTCAGCGTGGAAGGCACTCACCTCGCAGCCCCTGCGCGGAGCCGGCCGCCGGGTGCCTGTGTTTCCGTCTCTTGTACGTACGCTTCTCGCGCTGTAATCGAACGAATCACCGCCATAACATTTACTCTATCGACTCCATCACTAGGCCTGACTTATGTAGCAACTCTATACAGGGTTATTCATAAAGGGTATGCTAAGCCGAAAAGGGCTCATAGTACTCATCAAAATGAACTACTTTTACTACGGGACCAACCCAGATATCGCAAAATAATAATCAGTTGTTCCATACATTTTGTCGAGTGGTTATTGACATTTTTCTATGGAACGGCTGATTTTTTTTTTTCGCGAATTTCGGATTGGTCCCATAGTAAAAGTTGTTCATAATGATGAGTCCTTTTCGGCTTAGCATACCCTTTATGAATAACCCTATATATCCTGCCTGTCTTATGCAGAAACGTCCAATCATGTTCTAGCTAAAATGTGATCTGTCTCTTTCTCGCGCGTTATAATTATTTTCAGCGAGAAGTGAAAGCACTTTGTAACTAGGTTTATCGAACGTTTGTGAATAAGGGGTTGCCGGTTGCTGTTAATTAACTGAATCATGTTATTTTCTAGTTTATGTTTAGTCTGATTTTTCTTAGGCCCCGTATTTAAAAAAATATTTGAAAAATAAAATCAATCACAATAAAACAACTAGATAGATAAGAAAAATCAGACTTTCTCCTAAACTACTGTTGTAACAACTCTAGACAGATATCCGGAATTTCCTAACTGGTGTGGTGGGTATATCCACACTCGCACTTGTGTACGAATGTGTGAGTTTACACACACTAGTGTGCTATGCGTGAGTGATAAATGAATGACGCATTTCACCTTGGTTGAAACGGACAATAGTTGAAACGGATTTTTTAAGATTTTTTTACGTCATTTCGTATAAAAAACCGCTATTTATGAAGATTAGTACCTACTATGTACTTTAAAATGTCTTCGTAATTTTATGGTGGTGGTAAATTATTCGTTTTTGCATTTATCGATTTCACAGTCATACAATTTCTTGGTTCATACAAAATGGACCTGCCCAGTTTATACCGTATAAATAAGACTTGCTCGGTTATTTCTATTGTTTGACTGTAAAACCTACCTTTCAACTATTATTTTTTTAACGAGTCACCTGTCACTGTCAATGTCAAAATTTTACCCTTCATCGTACCATTAAGGCCCCAGCGGGGGGTCAATTTTGACAGCTCAAAGTGACTTGTCAAAAGAAAACGAGTCGTACGATTAGAGTTGTGCACTGGACAACATAAAAGTGTAGCGAGTCAAGGGTCGAAACTCACCTGTCTGGGCTGGTCGACGGGCGTGGGCGGCGGCCGCGGGGGGTAGTGCGGTATGACGTTGGCGTAGGTCTCGCGACGGAAGTTGCTCGACGTTAGCGGCACGGTGTATTGTGGCCTGGAAATAAGAGAAATGATACATACTAGTTAGTTTTGGCCCATCCGATTTGGTAGATTTAGATTTTTTTCGAAAATGCTCGCTTCGCTCCCATCACTGTCTAATCATTTTATTTAATTTCGTTTTATATCTTAACAGGACAAATTCTACAAAATGTTTGATTTGTGCACATCAGCATACTCTCCTAGTATCATCGCGAATCCGGGAACAGTATTCCTTTTACCACGTTTTGTCCAGATATTTAAGAAATTGCTCGCTTCGCTCAAGCCCCACACTGCAATATAGTTACACTTTATTGACACCACAAAATTAAAGTGCCAACGTATTATTACATTAAAGGTAGCCACAAAAGGCACCCTCTTCCAGGCATAAGTAAACCAACGTCATATGCTCAATATAAGCACTTTGATGACACCATAAAAGGATAGTACATTCAAGCATTACAGATAGAGTTCTCTCTCTCTTGGCCCGTCGCGCCACGCCACCAACTCTCGTACACATTACTATATAGACTATAGAAGTAAACCAGCTTGATTTCCTCACCTCGGCGGCGGATCCGGCAGCATCTGTTTAGCGAAGTCCCCAGCCGCGTATCTCCGCTCCACGAGCAGCGCTTGACGAGCTCTCTCTTGGCTCGCTCGCGCCACTCCACCAGCTCGAGTAGCATATCGTACGTATTATTATAGAAGGAATTGATTTCCTCACCTCGGCGGCGGATCCGGCAGCAGCTGGTAAGTGGTGGCCAGCCGCGTATCTCCGTTCAGCGAGCAGCGCCGTCAGCTTCGCTAGTTCTCGCTCGACTCGCTGGAATTGATTTCCTCACCTCAGCGGCGGGTCCGGCAGCAGCTGGTTGGCGAAGTCCCGGGCCGCGTATCTGCCCTCGGTGAGCAGCGCCGTGAGCTTGAGCAGCTCTCGCTTGGCGCGCTCGCGCCGCGCCACCAGCTCCAGCAGCGACAGCGCGCGCGCCAGGTCGCGCCGCAGCTTCAGCATCTTCTCGTACGAGCTCTCGTCGTTTTTCCTGGAACAATGTTGCAGGCGAATTTAAGTACAATTTTAAAATACAAAGAAAAAAGATAAAAAACACGCATTGTCATCGGTCTTTGACAGATGTGCAAAGTTTAAATTAAATAATACGTTCAAAGTAGGGCGAAATAGAGACAAAAAAATTAAACTGGTAAAAAATTAAATTCATTTAAAATTACCAAATCTTAAACTAAAATAACCCACCCCTAATCCCTAATCTAATGCGAAGGTCCATCACACTCGCGGCATTGCCACGCTGAATTAGAGTTTGAAGTTTATTATTTTAAATATTGATCAATTACGGCCACTTGTGGCTTCATCGTCACGCTTATCATAAATTGTTCTTGCTCTCTATTTCTTTGCATATTGGTTTTTATATTTCATGCCTTACACAGCTGATTTAGTCGATTACGCGAAATACTTCGTAATACTTAAAAAAAACTGAATCTCGTGAAAATTACTAAACGTAGCTAATATTCATATCAACCATATGTATTATGTCCATTGTATTTGCGCTCAACTCCCACCACACAAACAAGAAACCTTACCATTCAACAGACCTGTTATGCGCAACCGTGAAGTTTAACATCAGGCTAGCGATTTGCTCGTTGAAAAAAAAAAGTCATACTGTGACGTCACCTGGCCCCTCCATCCACCTACAACCTCTAGCACCCCAATGCCTCACCTGTTCTTCCTAGTCTGCATCTTCTCAGTGCGGCGCCGGAAGGCGAGGTACGGGTTGTTGGACGACTGGCCCGGCCTGTGCTCCGTCTTCACGGACAGAATGAGCGGGTGTTGCTGCAAAATGCGGACCTTGATGTAGATAAACATAATAAAAAACACATAGCGAGTATTATTAAAGTTGGTAACAGAAAAGTAACAAAAAAGGGTGGGAAAAAAAAGGTAAAAAACTAGGTGCATTAAAGCAGCATCGCCAACAAAAAAGTAGAACTGGCCAACGTCAAACAGGTGTAAACCTCTGGGTGACGAGGACCTAAACGCTCCCTAGTAACAAACAGTTTGACACTTTCTAGAAAGCAACATTCTCTATATCCACCTGCTCCTCCTCTTTCTATATCTCCTTGCAACATAGTGCCAATTGCCAAATAAGAAATTCTCCCATATTTCCAGGTGCCTATAAGAGATGATTATTTTTAGCCAGTAGTGTATTGAAATTGGCCGATCGTTGCATGTAAATTTTAATGGCGTTCTTCATAAAACAAAATTTTGCCAACGTAAAGAATTGAGCAAAATAATGGCATAACGGGAGAGAGGCCTATACCCAGCAGTGGGATAGAGAGGGCTGTGGATGAATGAAATGAAAAAGAATTGAGCAGCGGAGCCCGCTTTTTTTTCCGCACTTCGCGCTGTCACAGGCGTCTCGATTTTAAGGCCTATTCACAAAAGTCGACGTTTCGCCGTGCGACTGTTCGTTTTGGCCTTTACAAATCCGCACGCAGAGTCACTTTGCCATTTGCGATTTGAATCACAGTCTAGTCTAGTCACTTAGTCGACTTCAATGATTTACTCGTACATTGCAGAGTTTTACAGTCCGATCCAGCGACGGAAATCCAACCGTTCACTTCCCCAATTACAGTCGAAATTCATAGCTAATAAGAAAAGAGTGCAAATTAAACCGTTAACTACTATTTTTAAAGTCGAAATTCGTTCAGCAACCTCACTCAGCAGACAGCCGTGGCTAATAAGGAAAGAGTCAGTAGTGAGTAGTGTAACTCACGGTGGTAAGTCGCTTGTTGAGCCAGTAGTCGTAGACAGCGATGAGCATCTCGTCGTTCCGCTCGAGCAGCAGCTTCGCCTCGTTGAGGGTGACCACGGTCTGGCCCGAGCTCTTCTCGAGCTTGTCCATCATCTGCTCGAATTTTAGCTCTGGAACACGATAGCCGTGAGGTTAACTCAGGAAAATATATAGATAGAAAGTTTGCTTTGCTTTCTGAATAACTGCTTAAAAATAAATAAAAATATCTCACTGGATCCATGATGGATCTGGATAATGGATCTATTGAGATTGATCGTTATATTAGCACGTGACAATTCACGTCTCCAAGAAGTTGTCAGAGTATTTTAAACAGTGATTAACATTAAGAGGCTTTATATTTTAAGTAAGTCCCTTTATTGTCCACACCAGAAATTACAAGCAAAAGTATAATAACGTTCAAAACTAGTTCAACAATTAGCGATCTTATCGCTAAGAGCGATCTGTTCCATTTGATCCTTATTCTGTCCATCCTACATACAGTATATCCAATCCCAATAACACCTTAACTAACTATTTTAACGTCAAATATATCAAAGAACGACTTACAAACTACAAAGACTTACAAGAACGTCTGACTGTCTCATGGTTTTGTCGGGTATAACGCAATTTCAGAGTCAAGCAAAAGCCACATCCGGGTGATGGCGATAAAATAAAGGCACAAAGCTACGGTAATTAAATACGGATCTATCAATACCAATCCGTCCTCGACGCAGGGTGGCTCCGTTGAGATCGAAAACATTACGTGAAAGCGACCAAATATAGTTTAGTCGTAACTCTCGTAACACACAGAATAAATCGTCGGCTTAGTGCAAAAAGTCAATAACTGTTTTGGTATGAAAACTAACGTGGTTTTAACACATTTTGGCTATGGTTAACACGGGAATATTTACGTTTCATTGATGCGACTAGTTGCGATCACGTTCGGTGATCATTTTCAAGGAATGATTACAAGCGTGACGCGCTCGAAGTTGCGTCCAGTCTGGCACTGGTTTTGCAGTTAACGATTTGCAGTAAGCCGACGAAATAACAGTACAAGGTAAGTAGTCAAATCGAATATCGGCGACGTATGCCGTTTGTAAACGCACTTTTAAAGGAGATACCATCACCGACCTGCGTCGCCTCGTGTACCGACACCCTAACAGGTCTTCTGCATGACCCCACGTATCCCATCAGGTAAGTTTAGCCAAAACGCAAACCAAACAACAACGAAGAACTTTACCTCCCGAACTTTACGCCTAAAAGTTTAAAGGTCGTAACTCTCGCGGTTTCATTAAAGGGGTAGACTAAAGCCTTGTTTTTCTGTTATAAAAACTTAATGCGCTTTTTATACGGTCTTAAAAAGTTTAGAGTTTCAGGCGATGGCTTGAATCTAATTTTAAACATTTCGTCTTGACATTAGGTGAAACTTTCTATCCATTTATCATTGCAAGAACGTTACAAATAGGTTGAAATTAGAAAGTAAGTAGGTACATAAATTTTCACAGAAATTCTTATCGAACGTACAGGATTATTTTGTAATAAGTGGCAGTTTCGGCTTTTGATCTAGATTTTAACTAGTTTACTGACTCCTGTCTAACTCTTTCTGTAAAACAAGTTTGCTTTTTCAAGATATTGAAATATAAATGTAATTAAAACTAACTTGTTTTACCGCAAATAGCACCTTCGAATTTACAAATCAGGCCTCAGCACTTTCTTACAAAATAAAAGTAAATTCTATACAGACTTCTACATATGCTCCTATGCTTCCTATAGGCATGGTATCCTATACGCCCTTTGAGGAGGTTGAGCTGTTACTCTGACTGCTCTTCTAAAAGCTCTGCCTCATTAAGACGCCATGGCGACGTCGCCGGCTACGTATCCAAGCAGTTAATATTGAAATGTATGGTACCTAACTCACTTGGCGACGGTTTGGTAACGTCGCCAAATTGGAAGCGTGGCCACGAGCTACAGTTCTCTACGTGGCTTCTGGATACTCTGGCGGCTTGGCGACGTTGCCACTATAATGGACACGGTAAACTGCACCTCGCTCACTCAGTCGCCAGTCAGCCGCCAATTTGGACGATTTCAGATAACAAAGAACTGCGATTTCTTCTACATCCATTCCTGACGACGTAAACGAACTGACTGTCGAGACTCCATGGCCACTCGACTTGGCGACCTTCGGATGCCAGAAGTAGCCAGGCCTGCGCCGCTGGCGACGTCGCCATGGCGTCTTAATGAGGCAGAGCTCTTAGTTAATAAGTAATAGTCTATAACTACACAGTCTCGTATAGGCCGAGTGATGAGCGGTGCCGTCAGAGTGTTTAGGCCACCTGAGGCCTCTGACATGGCGGTTCTCTAACTACTATTCTATATGCTCCTCACCTGTGAGCTCGGGATGCCGCCGCTGCTTCAGCCACTGCTCGTCCTCCGTGTCCAGGTCGTAGTCCGGCGCCTCCTGCTCCTCCCATAGCGCTGTAACAACAACAAGTTTAACATGAGACAGATATATTTAATTCAGATATGATGATGATGACTTTATGCCGATTTTGGCTACGGCGACTATACAGGGTTATTCATAAAGGGTATGCTAAGCTGAAAAGGGCTCGTAGTACTCATCATTATGAACAACTTTTACTATGGGACCAACCCGAAATTCACGAAATTCGATAGAAAAATGTCAATGACACTCGACAAAATGTATGGAACAGCTGACCCTGTATTTTCTGTTGCTTGCTTACTGGGTTACTGATGCGTCTTCACATGGCTAATATACATATATTCAGATATATTCGATTCCTGACCGATAAGATGTTTGAATGATGAATTTAAATATCTGCACTGGGTCTAGGTGTTAGTTATCCTTGTCTTTGTGCGTGTTGCATGGCATCCCCGACACGGTACCCTAGTGGAGAGTTTTGAGTGTAAACCTGTTTTATATTAGTCCATAGTTTCTGAAACAAATACATAAACACATTCGTAGCTTTTCAATAGGATTCCTTGCGTCGCGGATGCTATGGAACACAAACAAAGACAAGGACAACCCGGTGCGGATATTTAGTATAAGTTGCTTGTAATAAGTTGCTTATCCAAATAATGTTTTATATAAATTGTATTGTTTAGTTGAAGATAGAAAATACGTTCCAGAATGCGAATTAAAGTAATTGATTTTTAAATGAAATCGTTAGTTATTTTACGCAAAAAATATTCACATAATAATATGCTAATTTTCACCTTAAACTATTTCTATTTTCAATTGACTTTCAAAGCTTCTTATAATATATTTTTCTCATTTTCATTAGATACCATTTATCGCCGAAATATAAACACAACTAGCTTTAACCCGCGGTTTCGCTCGCATTGTTGTTATCTTTCGTATTTTTTTTTATATAACAAGTATCCAATGTTACTTCTAATATTGTAACCTCCAAGAATATGTGTACAAAGTTTCATGATGATCGGTTACGCTTACATAGTTTTCGCGTGAAAGCGTAACAAACAAACTTACATTCACATTTATAATATTAGTAGGGATAATAAGATAAAGAGACAAAGAAGTATTGTGTTGTCCGTCTCATTTATTACACATATACGCTGTTTTATTCAGTGATATCTGTTACATCAATAATCGATATAGTCCGATATTTCGCTGCTTGTGTACTGTCATGGCGATTCAGACATCGCTATACGAGTATAAGGAAAGGAAAGTTACTCACTATACCTATAAATATGTTGTGCTGGTTTATGTGGTGTTATGATAAATAAATAAATAAATAACGTATCACACTCATAGCTCCCCACAAGGATAAATCCGGTGTCGGGGATGCCATGGAACACACACAAAGACAAGGACAACTAACACCCTGACTCAGAACAGATATTTAAATTCATCATTCAAACATCTGCCCGGCCGGGAATCGAA
The DNA here is from genome assembly GCA_949125135.1 of Alcis repandata. Classification (NCBI taxonomy): domain Eukaryota; kingdom Metazoa; phylum Arthropoda; class Insecta; order Lepidoptera; family Geometridae; genus Alcis; species Alcis repandata. The sequence goes on along the minus strand of OX421250.1, from coordinate 6,607,899 downwards.
CCCGGGACCTCTGGCTTATAAGGTGGATATTATTACCACTGAGCCAAACAGGCCGTCAAATATATAGTTGCACCATAGCTATCCTGACACTGCCCTCCTGTCCCGCCGTTTATAACTATAACTTATAGGTGCGCAACAGTATAGCTTACAATTTTATACGGACTCGTTCATATTAGGCGATACAATAGTACTTATACTTTGGCAAAAAGTTGAAGCTAAAGGGCCATTATCGCTCGCTCAAGACTATCTCCAGGTTTGTTTTTTCAATAGATATTACGAGGGTAACGGGATAGTCACACGACCGCCTTCAGGACAACATTACGAAAGCTAATAAGAAACTTAATTACAGCTCAGTCTAAACTCTAAAGGTTTATCAAATGAACACAGGCACTCTATATTTTATTTGATACGGGGGCGATAGATCCTGCACCGACATCCCGCAACGTGTGCATTGTATTTCCCTCTTGTTAGCGGAGACCCGAGCCGGGCTCCTTGAAATAACGAAACGAAGCTCTGGGCCTCCCAGACAGCTCCTTTGGCATAAAAATGACAACGTTATGATGCAGACAGACGTGTGTCACATACACACATCTCCCGACTATAAACCTAGATATATTTCAGTTCATAGCTCACTCTGAAAGCTTTCTCACTCGCACACATGCACATAAAATCCGCGCACACGTCCGCAGATCTCTCGAGAGTACGAACCTAGGAGAACCCGTGAGTAATGTGCGGCGCGATACGATGATATCGTTTACCGATGGAAAATAACGCGCCTTGAGGAATTCTCTGTATAAAAAAATATACAAGATTCCTCCTATATCTAGAGTATATTATAATAATATTTGTGCGCAAAACAACGTATAACTTAGGCACCTGTATAAAATTGTAAACAGATTGTATTCGTAAACAACAAGCAGGTTAATGGAAAGAAACAGGGAAGAATGGCGCAAGGGAGAGGAGGCCTATACCCAGCAGTGGGTCGATACAGGCTGACGATGATGATGAAGCAGGTTAATATTTTACGTGTGTTTTTCCAACCACGTATGGTCTGGAAAGTAAGATAAACCACTATTCTTGTTTTTTTAATTCTAATTAAAAAGTTAGTCTCTGTTTGAGTCGATCCTATCGTGACTGGAAAGTTACAAGACGAAGTAGACTAGACAATGACAAGCCGAGCTACCCTGGAGCACTTTTAAAAAGGAACCCTTTAAATCTTGAAGCTGGCAACTCATCAACAACGATACTACTAGTACAGGACCGCGTTTACCGCCATTATTATAAAATATAAATATAACATCATTATTAATACCACAATAAGAAAAGTGTTATTCGACACATTCTTAGTAATTAGTTGCCTAGTAAAATTATTAAGAAAGGCTCATTAAGCGTTTCTTAAAAAATGAAAAAAAAAATCCACACAGCCTCTTTATTCCACTTCTGAGTATAGGCTTTCCTTTTGCTGTTCCACCTGCAGTCCCGCGTCAATTAAGTCCACATTCGAAAAACGAATCTCAAAGGTCAAGTCAACAAATGTCTGGCACCAACTAAATAGATCTGCACTTGAAAGCGGCTCAACATTGGACTCAATTGCATAGAATAGACCGGGCCGTATTCAAAGATCGCTCTGATGCTGTGCCCCAGATACTGGTAATCCCAGTTAGGGGTCAGGGCTACGCATGATATTTACTGACAGAGCGCGGCGAGGTCTGCGAAACTAATTGATGAATCAGCGTTTGTACGTAACTGTTGTCCGAAGATAGGAGTTATAGGGACGAGTTATGGGAGTTATGGTAATCGGCAGAGTTAATAGAAATGCTTGGTTGGAATGAAACTTTTCGGCATTGACCATTCCGTTCGCCTTTAGCAATGCCGAATAGACAAGGACAAGCAAAACCCTGTTTCACGTAACATCTCTGTGTGTCTCCATTACTGACTCTCTTACTATTCGACTTAAATGAAAAAAGATGCAAAGACTTGACTTCAGGAGTTGATTATAGAAGTAAGTCGACTATTCTGACGGCGCGCGCCGCCAATCTCTTGTATCTCTCAAAAAGTGAAAGATGACAGAAATTATATCTATTGCTAGAGAAGTCTTGAAATCTCGTAATTCCGATACCAAATCAAAATCACTATTGGAATAATCAGAGAGTGAATGAGTAAGTGAAATAGACTAGCCTTTCCAGGATTCTTGTTTGTAGGCCCCAAATGTACAAGGGTGATGACCGAGCAGCTCCGCCCAGGGCACACAGTCCCGGGCATCAGTCTTTGTCTCACAATCAATGACCGAGCGATATCGTCTCGCAACTTGAGTGAGTCACTCACTCACTCACTCACTCTCCTCACTCACTCACTCTCCCCGACATCTGAGTCATGGCATCATGAGCCTTGTTTACGGCGGTTTCTCGGTAACATGTCAGTAACCTGACGAGGCGATGCAGTTGCGAGATTGGATATGCTTGACGATTGCAATAAGGTTTGAAGTGAAATGTGTTCAAAGAGACCGCAAATAATATGTCTTTATGGTCTTACAATTACAGTCACAATCTTGAATCACTTTATGTGCTATAATATACGAATAGGTATACTTTAAAAGTAATATCGTCAGAAATAAAGAAGAACCCTATACAAGTTTTGGGAAAAAAACCGAAAAAAACAACTTTTTTTAAGTCCGCGTTTGACCATTTTCACGCCTTTTGTGAACGACAATTTGTTCACGCACATGCTAAGCCTGCTAGTTTAGACTTTAGAAGTAGCTTACGCCCTGTTTCACCCTTATAAAAGTAGTGCTTTACTCCAAAAATATGTAGGTACAATTCCATTAGCATGGCGATTAAAACCGCGGGTCTTACGTAGCTTTATACATTTTTAATTGGTTTTCTGTACAATAAAGCACTAAAGCCGGGCAAAGTCGTCAATTATTATAAATAAACTTTCCTGTTACAACAACCTTTACAGGAAAAACGGGCAAAATGAGGAAAATTTTTACTTTTCAACAATTGAGGTTACGTGAAAATAACAGTGATTTTCCTTTTCTTTTCAAGTTGGGAACTCGTGGGATGGCCACGTGAAAAGGTAAACACGTGTCGGAATCAGGGGCATTCATAAATTACGTCTTACGTAAATAGGGAGCGAAGGGTTCGACGAATTGTGTGATCTAAGCCTTGTGACGTCACACTTAAAATAAAAACGAAGTATTCAAATCGATTTTTATTTTAAGCCAGCTGTGACAAGGACGGGGGAGGGGTCGAAAAGTCATGAAATTCGTGTGTCGTAATTTATGAATGGCCTCTTAGGTGTATGGAATGAAAAGTATTTTTAGTTGTGATTAATTGAACTTTAACTGTATAAATTCTAGAAATGTACACAAGAGAAACAATATTTCGCATTTTGTCGTTACTCCACAAGGAGTGCTTCACTAGTTTCTATTCCTGTTGTTGTATTTATTATAGTTTCTAAATACCACACGTGTTGTAAGTCAGAAACTATGTTGAATACAATAATACAGAAATAGGCACTGTAATCCGTGTTTTTGTTGTGATAAATATTATAATTTGAATATTTGTCAAGAATATCAATCAGGAGAGTAGGCTGCGATGGTATGGTCACCTGACTATGTGAGGAGCTTATCGCTGCAACTTCCTATCCCCGGAAGATCCAGAGGTAGCCCCAGACAAGGTGGGAAAATGTAGTGCTGAGAGACATGAGTGAGTGCAAACTATCTATCTGAAGACGATGTCGAGGATAAAGCGAAGTGGAGGAGAAAAGTAAGGCAGGCTGACTCATACTCATGTGGGATTCATAGCTATGAAGAGAGAGAGAGTCAAGAATATCAATCACGTAGACCATTGCGGGAATAGCAAAGGAACGACAATTATTTCGAGGTGCGGTGGCAAGATCGGCGTTACGATCATTCACTTTCATTTGTAAGGGGTTTTCGACTACAGCGGGGCAACGGTAACTCCTTACAAAAAATCCGCCGACCTCGTCTCGGTCAACCACCGTCGCAGTCCTGCCCGACACAAAAAACGCGGCTTAATAGTCATGGGCGCAGTCACATATCATCGGTATGTTATAGAACCAGCGAATACGCCAATCACAAAAAAAAACGGAACTTTGTTTTTAGAGGTTGAAAGATTTTCTATGAAATTGTTTAACGCGTCATAGTATCGAATACAATCCTATTTAAAAAATAAAATAACAAAACAATATTGTCATAAAACAACCATTCTCCTAAAAATATTTGTGTCGTGTATTCGCTCTTACAAAACACTGACGATATCTATTCATTTTATGCATGCAGCGCTGCGCTCAGCTTCGAAATCCAGCTGATTCCGGCCATGCCAAACCTCAACATCTTTGCTTCTGAAGGCTTCACCGCTTATTTTACCTTATAGTTCGCCTCAGCACTATTATGCCGATTTTTCAAAGGCTGCTTAGTGAAAGGGGCGTGCTAAAAGTGGTATGTCGGACAAATGCACATGACGGGAAAGAATTTCCCATTGGCGTTGGGAAAGCAAATGCTGAGCAAAGAATTTGGTACCTATTTTAGTCAAGCGATGCTCAAAGAATTTGGTATTTCAGATAAATACTGAGCAGTATAAATTAGGAAGCTATGTGCTATTTTCTGATATATCGACACCGAGCCGTACAGGCATTGCATACACTGATATTGTAAATGCGTAAGTTAATAAGAACTGTCTGTCGATGTACCTGTTTGTTACATTTTTACGTCTAAATAGTTCTAGTTCTCCTGTGCAAAATGATACAAATCGAAGGCTACTTCCGAGTTGTTTCATTTTGCACAGGAGGCACATTCAATCCCCGATTGTAATAAAATTTAACAAGTGATTTCTCATTTCATCAACTTGGGAGGCCTTTGCCTTAAATATAAAAAAGTAGTGAGTATTATTAGAAAAAATATACAACATTGGATAAAACTGCAATGCAAGTATTAAAATTAGAAAGCATTAACATACGAAAAAAGGCATACATTATACATATTCTACGAAATATGTACGTAGCGTTATTATCCTTTTTGCTTTTGTTCCTCTTGCTTTTACTATCTAGTGTGGGCAATAAAGAGTTTATCCATCTATCCATCTAGATTGTTCCAGCACCGGAAGTTTATTCTCAGAAAATACGCTACAAAATTGCAGGGAAAGGAAGCAAAACCGCGGGCCGAAGACTTTATCTATAAAATCTTGGCATAACATGGCACTCATCAATCATGCCACAATTCACCCCGACGACTCATTCTATTCTTTCGCGTTTATTACTCGATCGTCGGACGGGACTACATGTCGGATGTGCCTCGACGTAGTCTGTAAGGCATTATTTACACGCGTGTCCATTAGTATTGTATTACAATACATTGCAGTACTACTTTATTGACAACGCAAAAGGAAATTACAAAAGTATAAGTCAGGCACAAAAGGCGCTCTTACTACGTAGAACTTTATTACGTAGAAAAAAATGCTATTATGGAATGAATCCGCTCTGCACAATACCCAATCAGAGTCATTGTGTTATACCTACCAAAAATATGTAATTTAAAATATTGAGAATTAAGAATGATTGAGCTGTTCCTTACAAATATCTGTGTAGTACGTCTAAAGCTTCCTTTTTTCCAGTTTTTTGCGTTCATATTTAGACATGGCCTCCCCAATTTTCTTTCATGACCTGCTTAAAACTCCTTTTCAGGACGCTCATGCAATTCGCATCTACTAAATGTTCATTCCTGGCTGGTAAAGGCAGGCATTGGAAGAAATTAGGAGGGTCCTATGTCTAATAATGAAGCAGTTTCTTCACGGTTTCTTTAACGAGAAAGACAGTAATCGAGATAAATCGCAAAGGCTAAAACAGGATGATATGTGGTCCTAACCTAGTCCCTGCTCCTCAAATCGTGCTCTGCATGTCTGAGGGACCCTCAGTGAAGGTCGTGACCACAATGTGAAGCCCTACTTGGTAGTGGTACCTAGTACATACTTTACCAACAATCACAATTAGACGACCTAATTGGCTCAGAGGTAGTATATCCGCCTTATAAGCCAGAGGACCCGGGTTCGATTCCCGGCCGTGCAGATATGTGTTTGAATGATAAATTTGAATATCTGTTCTGGGTCTGAGTGTTACTTGTCCTCGTCTTTGTGTGTGTTCCATGACATCCCCGACACAGGGTATCCTAGTGAGCTAAGAGTGTAAAACGTTATTTATTATTACTTAATGTAAACCAGCCCTAATAACTGCGCGTTTTATCTAAATTACTTTATCCATCATACTTTGCGCGGCGCGTAGGTGTTTAAGTATTCTAAGGAAGATTAATCTGTGGAACTAAGACACTCTTGCCCAAGTTATGAGACAGAAAAAGCTTTAAGTTAGCTGAACTGTACAAAAAGCTTTTGATTTGAACATGTACAAATCCGCAGCAATTTTACGACCAATATTGTATGCGAAAGTTCATCTACCTTTCGTTTGTTTGTTACCTTTTCACAGACCCTAATGAAATCTAGCAAAAAATATACTATGACAGCCAACAAAGGAAAAATGCAAGAAAACTACCGCAGGGCGCAATTACTTGGTTAGTATCCGACTTAGTGAGAAATGAGAGAGTGAGAAGAAAAAGCGGGCTGCAAAATGTAGTCGGACACCTACTCGTAACACCCACCACCCGACGCACTCCACTCCGGACAAAAAGATGAATCTAACGACTTCGCAATATAAAATCGGTCAAGCCGTTCAGGCGGTAGGTCATGTTAGGAACACACACAGAGACGTACTTAAATCATCATCATCATCATTATATATATACATAAGGCTCAAGTTTGAAGGCTTTTAAGACCGATCTAAATTTTCTAAAACTATTGGCATCCTTGTCTAATGGCTTGCAATGATAAAGACAGATATATTTTTAGTTAGTTTGGATCTGTCTTAAAATGCCTTCAAACTTGGGCCCATAATCCTACTAATAATATAAACGCGAAAGTTTGTTGGTCTTTCACGCTAAAACGGCTGAACGGATTTACATGAAATTTGAAATGAAAGTTGTTCATGGTCTGGATTAACACATATGTTACTTTATATCCCGGAAAACGCGGGTGAAATCGCGGGGCGCAGCAAGTCATACATAATCCACAGCCTGAGCTGAGCAAGGCCTCTTTCGTACGCCGCTCATCCTCAACACAAACACATTCGTAAAACATTACCTTTCTTTCTTCGACAGCCGGGTAAAATCATCAATCATATCCCTTAGTTTAAACTTCATCATCATAATCCATAGCCTTCTCTCTCCCACTGCTGGATATAGACATCTTTCTTATTTTGTTACAATTAGCACGGGAATACTCACGTAAAATTAAGTAGTCTATTACGACTGGTTTAATCTGGTTAACCTTTAGATAGTAGTAGCCAGTAGTTAGATGCCTAGTTTGGTTAATCTTTCTTGTTATTCCCCTGTCGCAAGCAAATCGGGTCCAGGTTCGACTAGTAATAATTATGTTAGTTTGGACTTCAAAGCTATATTAAGAACGAAGCGCGTGTTGCCATAGTATTCTATGGTGTTACTGCAATGGCCGAGCTAGGTTACACCTCCACTTCAAAATGAGTTTCTACTCAAATAACTTCACCAGCTGTTTTGTGTTCGAGCGTAGCGTTTAATATACAATAAATTATTTGCTTATCAAAAAAACACGTAAATTGCTTATCTCAGACATTCCTGACCAAATATTTGACAGCAACGGCTGCTGGACGCGGCTCCGGAACGTATAATTTGTAATTCACCATAAAATCGCCGACTATTGAACCCGAGACGCCCATTACGGATAACTGCTGAACCTAGTCGTGATTCGTGAGGTTACTAATATTTTTTATTAGTATAAACAACGTTACTTGTTTCTTAATGGTTAGTCATAAAAATGGTTATTAATTTTCATGTGAAAAATGTAAAACTTCATGTAAAATTGCGGTCTAATAGACGAGGACATAAACACTTTTAGTCAATTTAGATCAACTAAAAAGCCATCAGTTGGCCGTAGGTAATGCATTTCTAAAGGGTTAGACGCAACTGGTGCGCCAAGGTGAAACGAGCTTGTACTGATCACGATTAAGCAACTTTTCTCATACTCAAATCGCAAAAAAACGGTATGATAGAGTTAAGCAAGTTGAGTAGCAAGAACTTCCTGCAAAAATTGCGACTTATATAAAAAAAACATACAAAAACTTGCGGATGCAAACTTGAAGAAATACGAAGGAACTGTCTGCAAGTTTAAAGTTCGATCAGAGAGCTATTTGGATTTTTATTTTTAACAAAAAAAGAAAGCAATTTTAAAATACATTTTCCCCTTTCTTGAAAATACCGCTCGAGACAGAAACTGGTTCTGAAAGCCTTTCACCGTTATTATATCCTCACCATTACTGGAAAATTACTCTCACATTGCGAGTAAGCTAAGCTTATTAAATACGAGTTTCTTTGTGTTTCGGTCATTGCATGAGGATAATATAAAAAAAAATGTTATTTCTTACAATGTAAAGATTTATATTGCTGCATAGGGTTATAAGGAAAGGGTATGATAAGCCGAAGAGCATTCTAAAGGGTTGATTTCACGTAACGAGTACAGTGGCGAGACAGTGCTGTCGGCCGAGTACTCGGTTTGTATAAACAGTTTGACGACGCGAGACAGTCACTAGAACCATTCATTTTTGCTCGGCCGAGTATACCAATTTACTGTCTCGCCACTGTACTCGTTACGTGTAATCAATCCATAACCAGTGACTAACTTGCAGTGTTTGTGAATAAAACCCTCAATAATTTAACATAAAACCGTTTAACTTAAAATTTTATTTTACCTATTTTTATTTTCTAGTTTTTAGTTTTTATTTTATATAGTACATTGTATTATACTGGTTGAGCACTTTCATTTGATACCCATATTGATGGGATCGATAAAACCTACGTTATCCGCCATTTTGTAGCGGCCGCCATCTTGTATTTCAATTTTTTATAGTATATTGTATTCTGCTTGTTGAGCCCTTTCATTTGATACCCATATTGATGGGATTGATAAAACCTACGTTATCCGCCATTTTGTAGCGGCGGCCATCTTGAATTTATAATGATAATGAATAAACATAATTGTATTGTCACCAAAATCCAAAGTGTATACAAAATTTCAGATTAATCGGTTGACAGGAAGAGGGTGAAATTTGAATTACTAAATTTGACCCAAGAATAATAAATAAATAAAAAAACGGGGTGAGCTAAATAAAACCGTTTAAAAATACACATTTTATCAGGTTGAACTAGACAGTCTGGCCAGGCCGATTGCACGTAACGAATAATCTTATCAGTTATTAACTAATTGCTCTAAAGTTTCGGTTTCGGGGATTGTATCACCCTTGACCTTGGAAAAATCCGCTAATGTATTCTAAGTGAGTCGCTGTCGCAAACGTAAGTTACAAAACAAAACTTCTAGCTCAAACCTTCGGTTGTATGCGAGACCAACGATGAAGTAATTATAGAGGAATGTTTAATTAATCTCTTAGTATCAGAGGCCAAGACACAATTTGGGTCGCTGCGCCAAGAAACTTTACAGAATTTATCAAATTTTTACAAAATTTACAAAAAAAGTTTTTTTTTTGGTCATAAAAACATAGATACATAAAAAACAAACAATTAACAAAACAAAAGATAATGAAATGCATCCATGTCCTTGAGCCAAAAACCGATCCCAACTCAGCATATGCTGGCTGTAAACAACCTGCGCTGGTGTGCCGTTGTTCTGTTTCTGTAAGTCAGTTAGTGTTCGTGCGATGCCGTTTCAATCATACTGCTCGTATCATATCACATGACCAAGTTGGATCGTAGCCGAGTTATGCGAGATTAAAGCTATTAAAACCGCCGGTAGTGGCATAGTTTGATGCTTGACGGAGGACCGGGATTACGAGTGGAACTTCTCCTTTATTCAGCTTCTCCCGTGACTGCTACATGTAAAGATGTTGTTCCGAAGTAGTTATCATTATCATCATCACCCATTGTCTTCTTTATCAAATTACTGGTTATTATAAGTCTTTCTCTTACTGTACGATTGCCTCGGTCTTGTGCTAATCGACTTCAGAGGTTGTGCCGCGACCTCTTAGCGCGAGCCAGAACTAAATCAAGTTGGCTTATCTCTCGCTTTTTCTGTAGCTGACAGAGCGAGACGAAAGCCAGGGCGATCACCGCTACAAGAGTTCGTGATACGGTTTTTTACGCTATTATTATGTGACGAGACTAGCAAATCGCTCGCCTGATGTTAAACGTCGCGTTTGCTCATAACAGGTCTGCGCCACCCAGAATTTTGAATTCTCAGAATTCAACACCCTGAGCGGCACAGAACTACGCTCGTCACCCTGAGATATAAGATGTTTAACCTATTTGCCCTGAAATTTCACTCGAAACAATGCCCTTCCAACCAGAACACAGTAATGTTTGCACATTACTGCTAGGCGGTAGAATAAGTGGCAAATGTGTGGTACTTCCCCAGGCGGGCTTTGCGAGCCCTATCAGTACTAAAGGTACTAAAGGTTCCAGGTTCGTCCTATCATAGACCTAGTTAAAAAGACAGGCGCCTCCAAAAAAAACCGCGTCTCACGCATTCATGCCTTATTCCGTATTCCACAGGCGGCCGTGTAACAACTCAATGTTAATTCTAAGCGCTCGTCATTCCATCGAAGCGCTCGAGTTGAGAGTTTGTTTCCCTTTGCAATGTGTTCTCGGGGAGATTCGAAGAAAAGTTTGCAGGAAAATATAAACAATTTTCGCCTGTAAAGTTAGTAGGTGAGAGAAAGTTGCGGATTTATTTGACGGAGAAATAATTGAATTTGATTTTTAACTTCCTTACAGAAAAATCTGTAAAAACTTAGTTTAAAAATAAGACGCGCTTCCCAAAAATTACCCAAAAGTTTGTAAACTCAAATATAACTCTCGTCAATTTTCTCTGGTTCAGAAAACAGTTGTTTGAAAATGTACTTATGTGAATTGAGCACCTTATCCTTTTTTTGAAGTAGGTGATAAATATGCTTCGGAATGTTGAAAATCGAACATTTAATGCAGTGGCTTACACCATACTAGGAGAGGCCTGCGTCCCGCAACGGACAGACATTGACCGGCGCATACAAAACCAATTCGCCACAGATTCCCAAGTCGAAACATCTGCACGCAGACTACAAAACTCCCATTGTAATGCGAACAACGTCTCTGTATACAATATACACTATACAGGCTTCGTTTCCTGGTAGCGAGCGCGCCGCCGAACAGATGGTAGGTATATTATGGCATATGGCATGGTATGACTTACATGCTTTAAAAAGTTGTATAGGGAGAGTGGCTAGCCCTGACGGCAGTTTTTGTACTGTTAGCCTGTTATTAACGGGTTGTTTACACGTTACGAGTACAGTGGCGAGACAGTGCAGTCAGCCAAGAACTCGGTTTCTATTTATATACAAGGTGTAAGTGTAACGGAAAGATGTAGTAATATGTAAGGGTGTTCTTCTACACGTCAAAACGAACAACTTTTTTTACACAAGTTTTCTAAATTCGAGAAAGAAAATATCGAATCTCCTAAAAAAATTTACCACGTGACTAAATATTTTGTACGGTGACTGGATTTATTTTTTCTTGAATTTAGCAAACTTGTGTCAAAAAAGTTGATTACTTTGACGTGTAGAAGAACACCCTTACATATTACTACACCTTTCCGTTACATCTTGTATATTTTGACGAGCGAGACAGTCGCTAGAACCTTGATTTGCTTGCTCGGCCGAGTATCCGCCGTCTCGCCACTGTACTCGTTACGTGTAATCAACCCATTACAAGCTGTACTGCCCTACTCGTTTAGGTTTAATTTCCGACTTCCTCTTCGCGTCGGGCCACTAGTGCCACTACCATGAAGTCGAAGTTTAAGCTTTTAGTATATGGCTTCAGTATTTGCTTGTCGTAAAAGTCGAGTAGCAAAAGCCGTTTGACTTGTAGGTGGTTCGATTTGGGGACCAGACCGCCGCCGCGCCGGCATCAGTTCAAATAAGCTTAAGGAATACAACAGCGTCTTTATGATAAGGATCCTAGTAGGTACTATTATTTAAAACTAGGCTGACAGTAACACAGGGTTATAAGGAAAGGGTATGCTAAGCCGGAAAAGGCTAATACTACTCATAATTGTGATAGTTGTTGATAATAAAAGTGGTTTAAAATTATGCGTACTAAGAGCCTCTTTCGGCTTAGCGTACCTTTTCCTTGTAACCCTATATAGAGCGAAGAGGAGAAGAGTAAAGAAGCCTGACCCACCACCATGTGGGATACATAGCCGGGAAAAGAAACTGCTAATAATGTTGCTGGCTCAAAGGTAACGTCCGAAATATCTAATATCCTGTCCCACATATCTACGTTTAAACTTTCACACAGCATGAAAACAATGCCACCCACATTGCCCACATACCTTCTCATAAGTAATTAAACACGAGCTTTCCACTGCTACTGTAGTTAGCAATTTAACAAGCAATCTGATCCTTTACAGTCGGTGATAGAGTTCAAATTACCTGGTGCGTCTGTGTTCCCAGTTTACAGTAAACGAAGAAAAATCGGTACAAACGTACAATTGTGTCGTAAACATGTTGCTTTAGCATTACGTTGTAGAAAGCACAAAGCACTTAGGGTTTACTGCAGATCTTATTTTTGCTAAAATGTAAAGGTGTATCTTTCTGTCAAATGTTACCTCTATGCACACTCATTTCATCTATAAGATACACATACCAATATAAATTGCTTATTTAATAGCAAAATATTTCACACATTTTTGAAAGTCATTAGGAGAAAAGGTTGGATGGCTAGGTATACACAAAAACTTCCAGAAAGGTAAACTTTTACAAATACAACCCCTGAAGGATGAGAAGGGTATAACGCAGGTAAATCTATGCAGCAAAAAGCTCTAAAGCTCGATTCAATGGAGACCATTTTGCAAGTTATAAACATTTTGTAAATTTTCTTCTGCATTACCATGAACTGCCAAATAAATAACTAGCAGTCTTTTGAATTCGGATTTAGTGACTTTGTTTTACAGCTGAAAACATTTGAGTATAGATACTATTTATTTCGCTCAACTACTTATATTATAATGAGTAAAGTTTGTATGTTTGTGAGGGTCATTAATCTCCCGAACTATTGATCCGATTTCAAACGTATTCACCAATACAAAGCTACACCACAGATCAGATAATAGTTACTACGTGCAACACTATCATCGAGCGCTCTGAGCTATGTATTCCATCCCCGGGCACGAAATCCCGGGAATCGGCTAGTACCTACTCAATGAGTGCAATGAGCTATGCTTTCCCGGGCTCAAAATCCCGGGCATCAGCTAGTACTCTACTCGTCGATAGATTGTTTACAAACTGTTGCTGTATCTGTGGCGTCGGGTCGACGGCCTGGGATCCTGTCCAAGGGATAGTAGCCTTTATGAAATGGATGGGTTGTGGTTTCGGTTCGTAAATAGGGGTATAATAATTTGTCAGGTAGTAAAGTATGTGGGAATATTTGAGTCTAGGTGTTGAGTGTTGGTTGTACGTGTGTGTTCCATCCCCGATACAGAGAAAATAGAAAACTGCATAATATGTACCTGATACGATACGATAATAAATCATAATCAATTTCATCACAATCACAAAGAAAAAAAAATACAAATGAAAAATAAAAGTTGTATTGATTGATTTTCATTATTTTGTTTCTGATAATTTATTGGCTTTTTAATTAACACGCTTTTATTAGCTTCACCTGTATGTTTGTATGTTTGTATGTTTGTATGTTTGTTTGTATGTAACCGACTCCTTTGAGCGCGTTTTTGACCCACTTTAAACGGTCAGATTTCTTTCAAACTTTGTAGATATATCGAGGACCGATGACAATACACTAAACAAATCGTGTTTTTTAGTTTTTTTAACTATTAATTTTTTTAACACGCTTTTTCTATAAAGTTTCTTTAACTTTTAATACCGTTTAACTTACAAATGGTAATTTCGTCATTCGTGTCAGAGAACAGAGTGGCGCAGTGGAAGCGTGCTGGGCTCATAACCCAGAGGTCCCTGGATCGAAATCACGCGGCTACAAATCTTTTTGCTCAATATTTTTTGTTACGCATCAATTTTATTTTTAATTTGCTTGAGCAGACGGCCAAAATCGGATAACACCAACACATTTGTACATATTAAGGATGGTTAATAGTTAGCAAATCGAACTAAAAAGCGAAAAATAAATAATAGTTAAAAAAAAACTAAAAAAACACGCTTTTTATAAAAAACCGAACTAAAAAAATAGAAAATAAAATTTTATAAATTTAAATTAAGAATAGGGTTGAAAATTTCAATAAATATAAATTAATAATAGTGTAAATAAAAATATAATATAATAAAATATGAAAATAAATAAATATGTGTTAATAAATAAATATATGTATTTTATTTTTAAAAAAGCGTGGGGTGCTTTCTAAGATATTATCAAAATGCTAATCACTCTACTCATGTCTGTCAATACAAAATGTATCTACAAAATATATAATATCTATTGACCCATGCACCCCACGCTTTTTAAAAATAAAATACATATATTTATTTATTAACACATATTTATTTATTTTCATATTTTATTATATTATATTTTTATTTACACTATTATTAATTTATATTTATTGAAATTTTCAACCCTATTCTTAATTTAAATTTATAAAATTTTATTTTCTATTTTTTTATTTCGGTTTTTTATAAAAAGCGTGTTTTTTTAGTTTTTTTTTAACTATTATTTATTTATTTACTTTTTAGTAATCGCACTGATATTAAAAAGTACGTAAATTCGTTTAGCCCAGTTGCTAGCCCTAAGTGTCTAGCCCTAAGAGTTTTTAGCACCGACAATAAAATACGAAAGTAAGTCAACACTGTAGGTGTTACTATTTTACGATTAAACCGCTGAAGCATGAAGAAGCGTTGCGGGAAGCAGAATGCATTATGAGGCCGGATATTGGATACTTTTTACACAAAATTAAAAAGTTGGAAATCATAATATTGTTAGCTAGACTCGCTCCATTGTTGTGCAAAGGCCTTCCTTCCCTTTTTCAATCTCTATTAACCGATATTGTGGGCAAATTTCCTTCGTAGCAAAAAAACATATCAACTCAATCTTTTAAAAACATATACGAGTATGTATAGTATAATTTTTATGTGTTTTTCCGTGAATTAGTTTGATTGGTCTTCTTACATACGATAAACAGGGTTTTTGGTTTTAGTTAGTACATTTTGTTTATACTATGATAAATGGCAAGTTGACTCATCCAGTTAACTTTACGGCAAACATCAAAACTCATGACGACATTTCCACAATTTCACCGTACTGACAGTAGGGGAATTTCTGGTTTATCGATGCAGCAAAGCCCGGAAAGAGAGTGAGGTCGGATGGTAAGGTGTCATGTTTTAGGATTTTTGTTTTTTTATGCCATTGGTGCAGACAAGCAGACGGGCCGCCTGATGGTAAGCGATCACCGTCGCCTATGGCTACCTGTAACACTGGAGGCGTCACAGATACGCTGATGTAATACCTGCGCCCCGCGATTTCACCCGCTATTCTACAAGAACCGTCTAACTTTCTGGTATAAAAAGCCTATCTATGCTAAGGTATTTAAACTAGGGTATAAGTTACCGCCACGTTAAATGGAATCCCGATCAGTTCAACTATTATTATTGCTCGATTTTGTTACTCAAATATCGAAACTTCTCATTTATAATTCATTCAGATGACGGGTTTCTCAATTACACTTTAACTGAAGGCCTATACCGGAGTTTAATTAACTTTCCCGAGCTAGGTACATTTTGCAATCGAGTTAGTTGTATTTATTAAAAAAATTAGTTACAAAGTTGCATTGCGCGTTTTGAACAGCGGTTTTCTAATCATGGCACGTTTTTGCCGGTGGGGCAGATGTTTGAATGATGAATTTACATATCTGTTCTGGGTCAGAGTGTTAGTTGTCCTTGTCTTTGTGTGTTCCATGGCATCCCCGACACAGGGTATCCTAGTGGGGAGCTATGAGTGTGAAACGTATTTATTTATTTTTGATCGGGATAAAACCAACCGTACATCTGTCCATGCTTTTTTCGTGTAAATAAAGTATTTTTGCAATGTAGACAAGATCCCATACTGCTTCTGTTTTATAAGTAGGCCGCAATGCAGCGACATTGCCTTTATGGTATGAGCGTAAACTCACATACCGATGATTACGTTACAACTTCGAAACGTATGCGATAAATATTTCATTCAAACAACCTTCAAGCGAATCTTGTATGCGACCGCATCTTTACTAATACATCAGGTATAATAAGATGCGGTCAGACTAAATATTAGTTCACTTTAAATTCTTTAAAGTAATATAATTAAGTAACTGCCCCCATGCCGTTTCACCCGCGCGGTGGTGATGATATAATGTAAACCATTTTAATCCAGGGTATAAACTATCTTAATTCCAAATTTCATCCAACGTCAAGCCGTTTCAGTATAAAGGAATACAAACATACAGACAAACTTTCGTATTTATCATGTTAGTGTGACTAGCTGGGATCGTTCTTCATGTTACAAATAAACATCTCAACTAATTTAAATGAAAAGCAATGAAGTATACTTAGCTTAGGTAGGTGCGAACGCAATGTCCTGATATTTAGTATGAGAAAATAATGTAGGAAAATAGCGACTAATACCATGAATAACAGCTATTATTGGATAGGTTTTTTATGCTATTGAGTGACGAGACGAGCAAATCGCTCGCCTCGTAAAAAATCCTTATCTGTCTGATGACAAGTTAATTCAAGCCCTTTCCGTTACAATCAAATAACAATCTTCTTATCAGGGCAATTAAAAAGACAGATAACGATAAAGCTATTTGTAACGTTTGTTAAGACGACCACGCCGCCGAGAGGGAGTTAGAAAGCAGCTAAGATTGTATCCCATCGATGTGAAAAGTAAAAGTTAGATTTTTTATTGCCTGAACACGATTCTCAGAATTTTGTATTCCCGAAGGATTAAATCCTACTGATATTATAAATGTCAAAGTTTGGATGTTTTGAGCTCAATCACGCAAAAACGGCTGAACGGATTTATATTAATAACGTTTCATACTCGTAATATTATAATTCAGGACATTTGGCCCAGTGTAAGTTAACACCTTCCTAGGTTAGTAAGTAAAATGGATAGGATTCAAGTTACAAAAGACAATATATCAGCTAACCACTTTCTACCTTAAGCATGACAGCATGTTTTACCCTATCTGATGAACTGTCGCAATACGACATAATTATTTTTCGTCAAACCGACTATAAATGCAAACATCTCACTTAGAAGCCTTCCTTGCTGGCCACGAAAACATTTTGATGCACAGCAAAGTAAATAACCAATTTTGTCGTAAACATATTGATAGAATCCGGTGTTAGTTATTTTCAGGTTGTTTTTAAGTGTTAGTTATTTTAAAGCTGTTTTTAAAGTTAGCTATTTAAAAGTCAACAAATGGATTTTTAAAGTTATTCAATTGTTAATTTAAACAGGATTTTCAAGGTCCCACAGTCCGGCGTCCGTCTATCTCACTTCCTTTTTAAATATTTTCAAAGATACTACCTGTGTTATCTGCCATTGAAGAATGTAAAGGTAAACCATTCAAGGAAACGCCAGAAAAAAACCCTTCAACACAAACTGTACAATCTAATTAGTCGGTCTCTTGTAATAATAAACGTGGCCTAATTATTTGATTTAATCAGCGCCAATTAACAGGCAACACTACGTGTAACCCCGCCCTAATCCAGGTAAATCACTCCCGGGAACCTAATTAATGAATTCAATTAGGGCTGTTCTATCTCCGAGTAGAAAATATACAGAAATACAGCTCGAAACGACGCTTCATTAGCACAGCAACAACTCTCTACTCCTCACTCGGCCTAATAGAGGGCCCAATAATTTTTCTATTTTGCAATATCACACTCCCTCATTATCACGTTTTAATAATTTCACACTCCCACATCATTCACAGTGCAAATGTGTAATGATCTGCGTGCATGTAATTATAATGCTAGTCGGTTTTCGTCTTTATAATCATACTAATTAATTTCATTGTCGATGTCATAACATTGCACATTGCACACCTGTCGTTACCACCTGTTACCTGTCGTAAAAGAGGCGAGGCATTTTTGTGTGGATCATATGCGGTTTTATTCGCAGTAAAAAAAAGTATTAGTCTACAGTACGTCCACTTACGGGACCATTAAAACCTTACACATTCAGTCCTCGTACACATCTCTGCGGGTGTGTGAGAGTTGTAACAACAGTTTCATCTTTGTAGATATAACCCTCTGTTTTAACTCAGTAGGACCACTGAGTGCCGCGCGTACTCACAACGGACTTGTATATCTAAAGTTCAAGGTATCTAAAGTTAGACGTCCAGCTAACACTAAGTTTCGAAACTTTGAGCAGTAACTTGATTCTCCGCTTAAACTAACTAACTATTGTTCTATCTGTGGCTTAACCTTTATTGGCTGAGCTCAATTAATCTTCCTTTGATTTAGACTTGAACACATTACATAATAAAACCTTGTCTTACCTATTTAGAATATTAGCGAAGAGTATTTCTAAAGAGTTAGGTAGAGCCTGTGGAGTTAGATGAAGACGGGAACATGTACATTAATATGCTATCGCCTTCTTTCACGTCACTGACTATGTAGGTCAGGTAGATGTTTATAGGTCCTTCTCTCTCTTATAATAATGATATCTGCTTTCGTCCTGTGATTATCGACGCGTACATTTATATTCAGTTATACATTGGTATACCAAAGCGACACAAAACTTGGTTACAAGAAATATGAAGAGACCAGGTACCTAAAGCACAACCGCTTTGTTAATTCAACAAAAGCCGGATCAGCGTCTGGCCCTATTTCCAGTAAAACGGACTTAATAATCCCTGCACACGTGCTCAAATTTCAGGACAGGCGCAAGGATAGGTTACCCATTTCGCTTAACCTAGTGCAAATTTATGCTAATTTGGGGACTACGAGGCACTCAAAGCATGCTAATATCATTCATGAAATGGCTCAGCTCAGCTCTCTGATAATGTTTTTAAGCAATATTGTGGCCGTGTACAAAAAGCTTTTAGTATTTTGGATTAGCTTTTGCCTACAGACTGGCATCATTATGAACGGCTTAACTCAAGGATAATGAAGCTTTCCTTAGTAAACAAATCATAATTTGTATTTTAAAAAATAATGAGGCGTTTGGCGTCGAATACCTTTGGCTTGGCCTTTATTGGCCTAATAGGAAGTCGTCTAGTCTAGTCCGAGACCGATGGGCCTAGTTTCTAAGAGTTCTTCTGTGAAACGTTGAACAAACTATGCAAAAGACTATGTACGTCGGATGAACATGCAGCTTTAAGGCCATTGCAAACGGCGAACATCTAACCAGTCAGATTTTTTTCCTCACCCTATATAATAAGCCTAAACATACACAAAATACGAGACCGTATCGTACGTGTGTTTTAAGCCTAACTCACACGGTTGAAATAAATTAATTTTGAATAATAGAATAAGCCACCTTGTCCCTCACTCTCTTGTCAAAAGTCCGACGACCGTAACATCAAACATCCATACTTCCCAAATCCTTCAAAACCGTCTAAAATACAAAATACATTACTCACGTTGCATGTGTATGTGCTGTTTGGGCATTTTGTAGTCGGACGGGTAGCATTCCTCGTAGAACTCTATGTCGCTGACCTGACATACTTCCGGCGTTGGTATTATGAGCCCCGTGCCTGATATCGCCCTCTGGAGGTGGTGCTCCTGTGGACAACAGAGGAAGAACAATTAACAATTAGTCAAATCTGGGAAAGAACATCTACTGAAAGGCATGTACACACACATGATACGACATGGCTATGTTTCTAACGACCTGTCCAAGATAGAGTGAAGTGGAAAAAAAAGTAAAGGAGGCTAACCCCACCACCATGTGGGATACATAGTCGGGAAAAGAGAGAGTTGAGTAAATCTGGGGAGCATG
Organism: Alcis repandata; assembly: GCA_949125135.1. NCBI lineage: Eukaryota > Metazoa > Arthropoda > Insecta > Lepidoptera > Geometridae > Alcis > Alcis repandata. The sequence continues at coordinate 6,587,807 of OX421250.1, read as the reverse complement.
TTTGATGGAACGAAAGACTAAAACAACTGATTAAACAAATTACTTTGATACTATGGTGTCAAAATCATGGACGCAGGACTGAGGCAGATGACAGCAATACCTATACTCAGCCAATATAGGCTTAGGTGGCTGTGAATGACGATGATGATTAAGGTACTAGTAACGCTACGAAATAAATTCATTCAGGGCCTACAATTTAACGTGTCATCCGACCCACGATAACGGTCAGTTGTATACTCCACTCACGGCCACCCATCCGAAAACTGACCGTGTCGTTCGTTGCTTAACATAGGCTATCGTTTACGAACATCTATTTTATAATAGCTTCGTTCCGAACGCTACAAACTTTACAATTACACCCCAAGCCACTCCGACTAGACAGTTCCGTATTTGATTTCCACCCCGTCTTATTAACATCGCTCAAAGGGCAACGTTCCCGTGCCAAGTTAATATCATTGAACAACTTTATATTCTCCGTCACCGCCTTGCCTTGGCTTTGCCGTCGTCTCATCAGTATTCTGCGGAGATATTACAAATTAAATGCTCCTCGATTCAAAGAATTAAGCTTAGCTATGAGTCAGTGGCTTACAACTGTTGCATTATTCTCTGAAGAAAAGTTCATAATAACAATTATGCTATGTCGTTTCAGTTTTATTTTTAAAAGGTTTTAAAGTAAAAATTTTAGTGAAAAATTATAAATGCGAACGAAAAATAACTAACTAACAAACAATTAACTGAACAATTAACATGCTGATAATGATGACTTTAAAATGATCAAGATAGTGTTATCTTGATAATTTTATCTTCTGTTATCTGTTCTTTGTCCCAATGCAATTTATTGACGTAATAACTTTCAATCGATAACAGCCTGTCACAAACTTATCGAGTTACATTTTTTATCAGTCAACCCGAATTTACGCAAGAAAGATATCCGCCAGTTAAGTACCGAATTGGATAAAGACAAGTGGCTGAAATTAAACCACTTAATCTTATTATGAGCCATTATAATTCTACTCTTTCAGACTCATTATGAACGCCTTAATTGCTTGTTAGAAGACTTTAAAGTTGGCTTACGGGTTAACAGTAAGGTGGAGTCTTACGTGTGCAATTTCAGATGCTCGCTGGAGCATTCACTTGTGATATGTAATGAAGCATCAAGACCTTACATTCAGGAGTCTGCCCCACATCGGCCGTAGTAACTTTTATCTAATCTGTGCCCACTGCGAGTTTACACCCAAGTTCAGCGTTACTGCGAGTCTCTTTAGAGACCTTCGCGGTTTGACTTTGGTTCTGGGTATTCATCCAAGCGATCGTATAAATGACAGTGAATGCGGAAGTCGAAACTCTAGACAGCTAGCTGCGTGGCCCGGGCTCAGCGATAGCTTGCGTGCGTTCGACGTACGCCCTGAGACATTTATCTAACTTATAAGATAGACTGATAAACTCCTAACTAGATTAAGTAAATAAATTGATACAAACGAAGCTTTATTTTATTTTAATAGTAAAATATCGTGGTAAACTTACATGTAACATACATTGTCATTTATTCATGTCAAAAATATTTCCGATTTCTGAAAATTGGTAAGTACCCACTCTTATTGTAAAAATCTAAATAAAATGGTAACTACAGAAAACCCGCCAGTCGTGTCTAGTACGAATTATTAGCTCGATAGCAAACTCGACGCCATCCTTGGCTGCATGACCATAACCTTTCCTCGAATCGGCGCGGTTCCAACACTCGCCCATTATTTAGGTGCATACTTTATAGATCCGCATCGTTACGTCACTTCACGATAAAGGAGAATTCGGACTGGTGACGTCATCGCGGCAAATATTTTATCGATGATCGTAAACGGCACAGATTAGGCGGCAGTCGGCGTTGTTTATGCTGATAAGATATCGATTGTTTCAATAGGGCAGCTGATATCGCTTCGAAAGGTCGTATTGATACGGGAAAGAGGAAAATACTGGTTTATCGAATTAGGATAAACTATTTTTTGGAAGAGTGATTCATATATTGAGGGTCTGAGAAGCAAAACCTTGGGGCTTTTTGCTATTTATTCATGTAGGAGTTATATAATAGCAGTTGTATAACTGTGTTTGTTACGGAATCACGCTAAAACAGCTGATTAGATCGAGAAGGAAAACCCGCGGAGCTGGCGAGTTATTTTTGAACATGAGAAAAACAGTGAAGTCACGCTAAGCTCAGTCCAGAACGACAAAGAAATAAATATAACTTTATTACTATTGAACTGATGGGTGCGTGAGAGATTTACAAATGACACTACCGTGGTTGCGAAGACGCGTTAAATTGTAGGACCCGATTGTTTGTCCTATAGCACCAATTGCCAAGCCATATTAGAGGCTTTCAGGCGGCCTAAAAACTCAGACACTAGACTACCTATTCGGCCTATACGAACTTCTTTTATAACTGAGCACAAACAGGGACATTTATTACACGCTTATTTTGACCAGGCGAGACAGTCATTAGAACCATGATTTGTTTGCTCGGCCGAGTGTGCCCATTTACTGTCTAGCCACTGTACTCGTTACGTGTAATCAACCCATTAGTGATAGAAGCTTTGTTAATAGCGCCTAAACTAACGAACAACATTAGAAACAAAAGAAAAACAAGATAAGAAAAACAAGGAAAACCGCGAAAGGGCACTATAGACAAAAATCGTAGAAAAACACTGGAAATTCACAGGAAAACCGCACGATGCATAGTGTAAACAGATTAAGCCATGATCACAGTGATTTGCATATTGGGTTAGGTAAGACTTTGGTATGACGTCACCTTATCGGCAAATTACTAAAATAGGATACCTTTTATGATAGCTGATAAGATTACGAAGGTCGATTCTGCGGTAAAGTGGGTGAACAAATATTTACAGTTTCAGCTTTAACTCACAAATTAAAAAGACAAGAGACAACTAAAGCATTATTCTAGATCTTCAGGATATATACTCGTAACAAGGATTAATAGTTTGAATTGTTGATAAAATTCCGGACACGTTGATTATCTTCAAACGGCTGAACCGATTTCCTTGAATCATAGCTAAGAACACACTCGATCCAGTCACCTTTCAAAGTGCTTTCAAACACAAAAAAAAAAACTAAAGTCGCTTCGACAACACACAACTTTGCACGAAATCTCTTTGCCCGTTTGGGAGCTACAGTCCAACAGACAGATACAAATGTTAACCTTATAGCACCTCTGATTGCGTTGGAGGTTAAAAAGAAAAGAGACAACAAGAGTCCGAAATGCATTTTAGGACCCACTTTAAGATTTAGGGTCTTTTACTTATAAGCCATGCTTGAACTTAATCACTGCTCAAAATTCTTCTCTTATTTTCGCACGTAACATGTCACAAATAGAAACAAAGCAAATAAAAAAGCAAAGTATTTAACAAAGTTAGTTTTTTTTATCATTTGTCAAAGCATTTTAAGCAGTGATTAACTTTGAGCAGCGTTTATAAATACGGTCTTAAGTATAGTAAGTAAATAGTAGTGTAATAAAATTAGGAAAGGAAATTAGGAGTCGGTTAAAAAACAAAATCAACGCTAAAAGGTGAGTAAAAGCAGATTAATTTACTAATGGGTCTCATAGGCGTTTAGCGACAACGTAACCAATTCACTTTAATCTCGCAACTAATTTGTTTTACTGGAAAACGCGACTGTAGTTCATTTCATTACTATCATTTACATAAAGGCGTTCATTGTACGAGTACCTACAACATGGAACGTTTTAAAAACGGTCTACAAAGGTCTCTCCTGGCCGGTAAAGCATCATCAAAGCCACTAGTGTTGCAGGAGTTCATAGGCGGCGGTGTGCTTACATCAGGCTTGCCGTCTGCCTGTTTACCGCACTTTTATTTAAAACTAGCGCCCTGCCCCGGCTCCGCGCGGGTATGAAATATGGTCTATGTTACTCGCTAATAATGTGGCTTTATATTGGTGAAAGAATTTTGAAAATCGGTCCAGTAGTTTTTGAGTTTATTTACTACGAAAATACAAATCTGTTCTCTTTACAATAATTATTTATTATAATAGTGTAGAAAAAAATAAAATACCTTTCTAAAATCACACAGTTTACATCAAAGACCTCTCCGCACTTTTTCACGACGCGCTATCATAAAAAACTTGCTACCTCATTAGTGTCCAATTTCAATGAAAAGTTAAAATACCATCCAATTAAATTTTAATAATTAACAGGCCATAATTATCCACCGATGTAGCCATCTCTTTGTGCGCCACTCATCGGGCCTGTGCCAGTCCCGTCTAGGGTTACCGACTGAATTATCCCGACATGTTCGAAATTATATTCGAATAGCCGCCAGGGAAACAGGGGGAATTTGATTTGACTAATGACTGCAGTAGCTGTCAACTATTATTTATTCTATGATGGCTGGATCGAAAGTTCTATAGAAAGAGTTTGTCATCCTTTTGTCATTCTTAGGGTTGTGTACCCACGCATGTATACGTCAGGTATGTAACCCTTATGGCGAGACTGCGGCGTCTGTCAGTCTGTATGTCACAGCCAAATATTGTATTTGAGTACATAATATTACCAAAAACTGCTAAAACTGGTTGTAAGACCGTCGTCGCGACGACGGGGAGGGTCGTCGTTACGAAAAATGTACTCCCTCTTTTATCACACAGTTCTTAATCATAACAGGTATGTCAAAAATACCCCTGATACTACAAATAGATGAAACTTCTTACGTGAAACTGTGTGCTATGGACGTTTCACCGCACTCAGTATTAAGCTACGAGTAGATAAAATCGGTAGCTCGGCTTTTTTGTAATAAATAAATATGAAAAACAGATGAAGTCCCGCCCGGGCCTCAGCCAGCGCCCAATAAAGTCTTTCAAAAAACCCTACGCACTATCAAGGGCGTAATCTCCCAGTCACGGTACAAATAAACCACAGCAAAAAAACCCTCAAGAAACCCTGGAGCGGTGATTATCATGGGCTCCTATTACGTGACTGGCTACGTTATGAAAATGATATCTTTTAGAAACAGTAAGGGCTGTCGGACAATAGACGAGCACGATATTGTAGAATTATAGATGGATTTTTATTGAAACCGGTTTATTCTTTTTCAGATTATTTGTTTGACACTCAACTGCTAAAAAAAACACGATAGAGAAAAAAAATGTAGTCTACTTTTAGCCGAAATATTTTGAAAAAGTCAAATGAACAACATAAACTACAAGCTTTTGGATAACTAACCGCCCTACAGCACGGTAAACACCGAGGTCTGGAGGCAAAGTACAACAACTAAAACCGTGGAAAAAGTATAATAGTATTAGTATGAAGTCTTGTTGGACGTCAATATTTTCGTATCGCTTCCGCAAGCAATAAAATTTCCTCTTCTTGATAAAATCTATCATATTCCGAAAATAAAATCTATTTTACCAAGTTCCCATACTGCCATCGTTGGACAAATATCGAGTAACAAAAATAGAATATGAAAAACTCTTACAGGGGGCTCCGTTCAGATGCGGAGTACCGCAACTCTTTGAGAAACTCATTCAAGTTTCACTTGAAAAGATGTATAACGTCGAGTTTCAAGAGACGTAATTTTATAAAACATACTACCTGCGCCCCGCAGGTTCGTCTGCGCGGTGATGAAAAACAGTGATTTTGAGAAGTAGTTTATATGGATTAATCCAGGGCATAATCTATTCATTTTAACATTTTTTTTATTTTTCATCAATTTAATATTCCATAACATTTTATATCTTTTTTTAAATAATTTTATCAGAATAATTGAATAGTTGCAGAAATACGTGATAACAAACATTCATATCATACACACAAACTTTCTCATCTTAATATATATAAATTACGTGTCACGTTGTTTGTCCGCTATAGACTCCTAAACTACTTAACCGATTTCAATCAAATTTGCACACCGTGTGCAGTTCGATCTAACTTAACAGATAGGATAGCTCACATCTCAATTTATAGTGTCTACCCGTGCGAAGCCGGGACGGGCCGCTAGTTTAGGTATATAATAATATCAGTGGAAGAAGTCGGATAGGATGTATTAATGTCGAACGTCTACGGGTTCTGTGCCGAGGAAGGTATTAAATTTTTCCAGACTCTTAATAATTTTTAGACTTATTTTTAGAAGTTAAGTAAGGTGTCATGTTGCATGTGACTCAGGTAGATGGCTTGAAAGAGGCTAATAACCAGCAGTGGGAAAAATAAGGCTGCGGATGAAGATAAAGGAGGAGCTTTTTTTAAAAGTATGTCCTGCGATATCTCCGGCAATCGTGCGCGGAATTTGACGATTCTTTAAATTAATTCGGGGCTACATCAAGGGTGGCCCAGTGCCCCATATTGCTGCAACCGAAACCGGAATCAGTAATGCTGGCTACGAAAATATCCGAAATTGCGTATAAAAATAATTTCAAGTTTTTATTGGCGAATTCTGCAAGAATAATTCAAATTTAAAAACCCGACAAAAAGACATGAGATTGCGGCTAAACACATTTTCTTGAATTTTACCTTTCTAAGAAAAATTCCTTAATCAGAATTGGTTAATCCGTTTGCGAGTTACGAAGCGACAGACAGACGCACAGATACACGTTAAACTTAGAACACCCCTCTTTGGGTCGGGGCCAGTCGGGGGTTAAAATAGTTATCAAAACCTCTTTACGAAAAGTTTTTTTTAGTATTCCGAAAACAGAATCAGACCAAGATAGCGCCGAGTCTCCAGAATAACTCCCGCGACATAACTTCACGGTTGGCCTCCTTCGCTCGGAGCAGCTCTACCGAAGGGCTCGGATGCCGTTTGCCAAGTTTCCCCGCGATACGAGACGCGACGTGAGCGCACCTAGGACGGGTGATGCGGTCTAGAGCGAAAGGAATCTACACCACAGGAATCTGCATCGCAGTTTTTGCACACATCTCAAAGTGTAATGACTCTTCTTATAGTCGTTCAATCTGGACAGAGTGGTCGTGGTCATGGTCATCGTAATGCGGGATGACAAAAATATGACTGATAAAAATCATGAGTTGCAGAGGATATAGTTCGTAGGTTTTAATAATTAAATACTTGCTAAAATTCGCACGTCCTGTCACTACTGTTAATGCTACTGATATAGGCTAACGTTTTGCTTGTCTTAACTATTAAAACTATTTTTAATAGATAAATGATTAAAAGGCAAGCGCCCCCTAGCTACATCCGAGGCCACATACAATTTAGAACGCGTTTTGAAACGCGGCGACAACTAATGGATTTTCGTTACAACTCATTTAGTTTGTCAGCCCACTCGGTATGTGAAAAGATTTGAGTTATATTTTCGCGAAAGCGATTTTCTTTTTAATCTCTGCTCATGGGACGGCCTATTACGAGGCCGAGTTTGGATGGCTTTACCGTGGAGGATAACGCGAAAGTTTGCAGTGGGATTACTGCGCCCAAAGAGTTGGAATGTCTCTATTGCCAAACTATTGAACGGGTACCTAACTAATTAAGTACGAAGATACGAGGAGGGAATGACGCAGAGACTCGAAAGAATCTTTGTATACTGAACATGATCTACATAAAGTATTTTGCACTAGGATTGTAATTGCAAAAGTTTATGTTTACGTTCTGTGCATTTTTGTTCCGCTTACTCGCACTAATATCTGTAACAACGAAGCTATTCTAAATGTAAACGGTACCTGTGGCATGGAAGTAAGTTACACCCCGAAGTATTATATTTTATCAGTATAACTTATATAACTTACTGTTATTTGAAAAAAGGTAAGAGTGCACCGACGAATAAAAGAGCACGGGCGGAGCTTATCTATGTTAATGTTTCTTTGTTAATTTGTCCCTTATGCATTCTTAAATTCTTTTCATTTGTTTAAACTTTGTATTTTCGAGGACGAACGCTGAGCTTCGGTACCGAGCTCATAACCTGAGAGACCGAAAACCGAGCAGATCCGCACCGGGAACTAAATCCCGGGCATCAGGGCATCTACTAATACTATAAATGTCAACGTTTGGATGTGTGTGAGGTTGGATGTTTATTACTCAATCAAGAAAAACGGTTTAATGGATTAGGATAAAATTTGGTATGAAGCTAGTTTATACCCTGGATTAATATAAGCTATTTTTATCCCAGAAAATTCTTGTAAAACCGCGAAACGCCACCGCTAGTTCACTACAAAATAAAACCAAACCACGTGCCTGCTTCCTATTTAGCATGCTACCAGACATTGATCGATCCATCATCCTGAGGGTAGACGTGTTTTATTCCATCGATACTGTTACATATTCCACGGTTCGCAGCCTCCCCTCGCAACCCTAGCCCTCTGTAATCCTATACCACGTAACCGCCTCACCGTGTACAGCAAACATTTAAGCCTTGGGGACACGAGTAAATAGGAGCGTACCTTCTGTGATTACTCGTCCCTGCTTAGATTACAAGTCACTACCCCGGGGGAGTTGCAAAACTATATCTTCTGCTAGCAAAGTGCTGGTCTTTTTTTATTTACTAGTCTAAGGCTAAAAACTTTTGCGTTTATGCTCTCAGATTATACAGGCCGATTCTTGGATAACTTAAAGTTCTCATCATACAAGATAGCGGTCACACGCAAGCTTATCACAGAATAGAAATCTGTATACTTCAATGAATTTGAGTATTAGGTATATGACTAATTAACAACTTACTAAACTGTCCAACATCAAAATTGCAAAATTTAGGAAAATCTTACAAACACTCTGTTTATAACACTGTATGTATGTAATAGCTAATTCTTTTGTTCTTTGGCGAACATTATACATCAGTGAGAAGCAAGAAAGACGATAAAAGTTGCTTCCAATTTAAATTCATCAAGTAAAAGTGCGGTCCGACCTGCGTGAACTCCAAGACGACGACTGGCAAGAGACAGCGCTAGATCGAGATCAATGGCGTTCTCTGTTGCCCGAGGCCAAGACCCACTTTGGGTCGCTGCGCCAGAAGAGTAAGTAAGGTAAAGATACTAAGAATTTATTAGATGTGCCGTGAAATACTACACCCAAAGCGGAAATACAATTTCCGTGTAGCTTCATCAACATTTCTCCACATCAACGCTTTCCACGTAGCCTGATCAACATATCTTTTACACGTGCATACGTCAGCATGCGTGAGTGAGAGCGAAGTCTCCAGGGCGCTATAGGTAGCTACTGTTGTTTGCTTGATATATTGCTTCCATTCCGCGCCAGGCAAGCCGCATACTGCCTGGGAGATATGAAATACATAGTGCGGTCACGGATTAGAATAATACAGATACAGAACTCCGAGATAATTATGTAAAACGTCTTATAAATAGCCCGGGGCTATTGGTGTTCCCTGGTGTCGGTGGAAAACTTACTTTAGGTCGTAGCTCCAGCAGATTACGTATTCTATAACTTTGTCGGCGAGCGACCGAAACTGTGCCCTCGCCTCTGATACTTAGAGACGCCATTTTCCCTATCTTGCGACCGTTCATGCCAGGCTTTAACTTCCCAAATCCCAAATGTCTTTATTCTACTTGTTTAATTTTGTGCTTTGCGACAGAATATTCATATTAGCTGTAGCATGCTTCTAGATGTACATAAAAATAATAGTACGACTATTAGTTAAGGTGATTTTAAGTCTCTCCAAAGTTGTCAGTCTGCAGATCTTTATTCTGTATCGCGGTTTTGTGGAATATAAAGAAATGTTACATGAAGGATTTTTTCTATTCTTTTGTGCTGAGCATTGTGTTACAATGCAGATGAGATATACGTTAACATTAACCTAGTTTTGTCGTATGAGGAAATAAAAGTTTTTAGCACTAAACTAGAAATTATGCTAACAATTAATTATTTTAACCGACTTCTAGAAACGAAGAGGTTCTCTAACTTATTACCTTGAATCTTTTTATTTATTTAAACCAATTATATAAAAATAAAAATTTCAGAGAATTTTTTTTTAATCAACACAACCAATTTTTAAAAATGCTATTTAACAGATCGAGCTACAAAGAACCTCGAGGTTATATTTATCAAAATCTCGTACCTCATCCAGGTAAAAAGAAATAGCGGCACGCCCTCCGAGCGCCCTCTAAAAGTCACCGCCACCTACCAGTCTAGGCGACCTAGCGTTGGCGTAGCCAGGATTCTGGGAAGGGCACAGAGGGGATAAAATGGCTATTATACTCACTAGAAACACCAAACTACATCAAATATTAATAACTTTTTGAACCAATATTAAATTCATAGAAAAAATGCTTTTAACATTTTGTTATTTGTAAAATGATTTGTACAAAATCATTAGCTTTTTTATGTTTTGTGGAATAGATGGATTAAATGGCTAATGTCTTTTGGTTTGACTCTTTGTTCATAAAATGTCCATTTAGACATACATTTTTTTACTTTTCTGATCTGATATAAGGCCAACTAGGATTTTAGAGTGGGCTGTGCCCCTCTTGCTCCTACCTAGCTACAGCCATGACGCCTAGACCAGACGCCAACGTACAAATACAGTTCGGTAAACTAATTACTATTACGTAGGCTTCGCTTGGTACCGGGGAATGTAGTTACAAGGCAGAGTAGTCGACACAAATGATCCAACAGCGACGCCCACAACTGGCTGGGCGTTTGAAGCTAGACTCGGGTTTCAAACGCTGCGTCAGGCATCTAGAGGCAGCCGTGTGGCCGCAACCGGCGCATCTAAGAGTTGTGTATCCCTATAATTTCCGAAGAAGAAGAACTCTATAGTGACGCGAGTAGAGGGGGGGGGGGTGTCTCAATGTTTGCGTCTTGTGTTAGAGGAGTTCTTGGCTTCACCCAAATCTAACACAGTGCTCCATCTTTTTTTCCAACAATGTATAAGAAGCGTAGAAAACCGCTTGCCGCTGACCACTTGCGGTTGTCCCAAGCGGCTTATCTACGCTTAGCCTTATTAATAGGATTAGGTAACATTTAGGCTACGGACTAAGTTTCTGTGAGATAAGTCTTAGTTCGAGTAGATTGAGTGGTTAGCTCGAAGGCCTTTTTTTGTGTAAAATAAGTGGCAAACAAAAAAAGCTTGTAAAGATTGCCTTTGAATAGATGATTTTAATTATCTAACGGGATCTAACGGCGCATTATAAATATTTTAGGTATCTCTTAAAAAAGATGGATGTACATAATTATAGCGACAGTTCAAAAATTACATAGAAACAAATAGCGAAACATCTACGCACTAACTCTGTTATCTGTTACATATTTAGTGGAGGAGCGCCAAGTTTTAGGTTGGAAAATCTCGAATCGATCTTCGTTTTATCTAGCTAGGTTTGTCGACGTCTAAAACCAACATCCGGGAGCCACAATTAAGCGTACCATCCGGGTTATGGTTAAACCGCGCATCCGAGCTACGGTTGAAGTCGAACCGAGCCTCTGAGCCATGGCTTAGTTCAGTTTCAGCTCAACTGTTGATCAGGTCGCCGATTCAATAAGCTGACCGAACCGTCCGTAGCTGTATTATAATTGTAGTAGCCCTCGTAGCGTATCTTGACTAGATGTTCGCCACAGATCACTCATGTTAAACAACGGATGACACTTAGAGCTCTGCCTCATTAAGACGCCATGGCGACGTCGCCGGCTACGTATAGTATAGTATCCAAGCAGTTAATATTGAAATGTATGGTACCTAACTCACTTGGCGACGGTTTGGTAACGTCGCCAAATTGGAAGCGTGGCCACGAGCTACAGTTCTCTACGTGGCTTCTGGATACTCTGGCGGCTTGGCGACGTTGCCACTATAATGTACACGGTAAACTGCACCTCGCTCACTCAGTCGCCAGTCAGCCGCCAATTTGGACGATTTCAGATAACAAAGAACTGCGATTTCTTCTACATCCATTCCTGACGACGTAAACGAACTGACTGTCGAGACTCCATGGCCACTCGACTTGGCGACCTTCGGATGCCAGAAGTAGCCAGGCCTGCGCCGCTGGCGACGTCGCCATGGCGTCTTAATGAGGCAGAGCTCAGTCTTTGGATGCGGGTCCGCGGGTGACATTTACAACTCACAACGTACAACATTTGCAACGTTTTGGGTCCTAAGACTGTAAGTTTTTGAAGTAAATTGAACCGAACGTCAAATTTTAGACCCTGTTGTTAATCCTTTAACGACCGTCAAGCCATGTTAGAGACCATACAGCACTAACACCGGGGCTATACGACCTCACTAATAATTTGCAGTTGAACTATCCCACGATCGATAGTTCATAGTACTGTACAGATATTAATATGAATCCCATTGGATAGGATTAACATCAAGTAATTTCAATTCAAAAGATACCATTTTAAAAGAGAACTCGAGTTGGATTACAATTTATTTAAGTGTTACCTAGGGTTGCTGCGTGAACTAACCGTTTGTTACAAAGAGAAGGGGATTAAAGTATATACAGAATACGTAAAATTATGTTTGTGATAGCAATCGAAAAACATTGATAAAAATTAAACAGAACAAACATGAACAAGAAAAGAGGCAGGTGGAGGCAGGAGGCAGTGTGCGATTACGTGGTGATAATCACAAATTCTGAATTACATTTTCTCTCAAATGGTTTCCTGGAAGAAATCCTCAGCAATAAAGCTACCACTTGTAAAACACATTTTAAACTCGTTTTTTTAATTTCTTAGTGTGTACAGTAAAGAGTTTTTATCTGTAATACATATATAAAAGCTTAAAAACCCCGTAATATTGTCCAGACGTTTGGTAGCCCTAATACTAACCATTTTATTTAACAGTTCCGCACGGGCGGTTCCTTTTCGGAGGAAAAATTCAATTTTTCAATGAAAGCGGGAGGGAAGCGGAGTGGCTTTATTTTACGTCCGTGTAATTACACAACAAAGAGGTTATTAAGTTTATTTACAATGTAAACCTCTGGGTTGGAGTGAAAACGGGAAATAAAAAGTTTGTTACTTGTGGAGTTACCTTTATCTTAGTTTCTGCAAGCTTATACAGGGTTTTACTATGGAAACTAGCGTGGTTTTCACACATTTTTGTTATAATGTTAATAAAACGCATGAACTGTCATAACACACCTATATGAAATATACATGTGCAAGTATGTGTGTTTGTTGCTACTCTAGTACGTTGCAGCGGATTTACATACGTATATACGATATCGTATATGTATGTAAAAAAATCCTCCTTCAAAATAGCAAGTAAAACCGTGAGGCGTTACTAGCAATACTAAAAACCCTATACTTTCACTTTGGGTTCTGTATGTCTGTCCAGAACATGGGCCTACCTCAGCCATGTCAAAATAAATTGATTGATCATGAGAAAATTTTAGATGAAAAGCGAAATCTTTTTACAACAAAAAGATATTCGAAGAGTTTTTGTACCGCGGAGTAGTCCACAGGTTTATTTCGAATTTTGTGTTAGACATAGAGTTTTAGCGACTACGTCTGGAAGAGATCGCTCTTAGATAAGGCCGCCAGTTGTTGCACTAATTTTGAAGCTTTGTTACCATTTCGCTTTTAATTTTCGATGTAAACAATAAAGAGTTTATCTATCTACGTGTGTATGTATTTGACCACCTAGATCCCTGAATCCTATAGTCTTGACGGATTCTAGACCGTGAGATATCCTAAAATTCGTCTTTATGTCAATGACAAGCCATTCTTAATGAGGTTTTTTGTTTTTTTATTTAGGGATGAATTTTATTTAACAGGTTCAGGAAGCGTCGTTTCTCAGTACAAACCAGACAAGCCGCGGGAAGCAGTTTATCGTTCTCGAAACGTATTCGACCCGACAGCCGTTCCCTTACGCTGCTTGTTTAAGCTTTATATTACACTGGAATGGGGAAATTTGCATCCGTAAATAGGGAACACGGATTACGGCTATAGATACCGCATTACGGGATCATTGTGCAAATAAAAACAGGATAAAGTTGGGGAAAGCGTAACTTGCGGGGACTAGATAAAGCATACCTATTGTATATCTTGAAATTACAGTCTAGTGCAATAAACCGATGTAAATTATTGACAGACGCGTGTTGCGTTTCAATCATCCCGGATGCGGAGTCTATGTTAGGTAATCTATGAAAGAACGAAGGCTTCGTTATAGTTAAAACGCGGCGGAGAGCGCTAATTTTAGCTTTTGTACACGTGTGAGTATTATGGGTTTATGGGCAATCATAGTCTTAATTGAAATTCTACTGTAATAATGTCCTAAATTAGCCAAGCTATGAATAGGCGAGTTGCCTTTTGTAGTGTTGTTATTGTTCGGGCTATGGTTGCTTCCAGATAACTACCTAAAAGCTGTTATTTTACGTCTGACTAATAAAATAATAATTTGGGTGTCTTCAAGTCGCGAGTGAATCTGTTCCGTTTTGGCGCGCGTGCTGCATCGTAGACCGCATCATTGCTTACCATCAGGCGAGATGGCGGCAAACGCAAGCCTATAGTTGAATAAAAAAAAAGACTAGGCATGCGTTTGACCACATTATCATCTGAGTGAGATCTTAACGCGAGCCTAAACTGGATCACCTTGACTCTATCCGCTAGACTAGAGAAAAGCTATACCAAAGCCAACGCGATTCAATTCAGGCTCGCGATGAAAGCTTATGGCACAGAACTACAGATAAGTCCGCCATTGACAGCTGCGTCGAGGAGGACTTAAATCATTAATTTCAAAGTTGTACAAAATTATAAGTACACGTGTTTTCGGGTTAGTCCGCCCCAAGCTTACAATCCTTATAAACTTCAAGACAGCTCAAAACAGATAACAGTCCCGTAACTTCAAATTTTCCAGCTATTTCGTCTACAAAACAGGTGCAGAAAGTTTTCTACAAATTCTCGAGTCTGAGCTTATTATTTACGAAGTTCACGAGTTTGAGAGCAATTCAGAATTTCAACTTTGAGTACGCGAGTTCGTCTCTACCCAAAGGCTTTTCATTCCGTAGAAATCTTTATGGCCGAGCACTTTCAGTCAACACATTGGCTCAAATTATACATATACAATCGCTCTAACTACTGTGACGCGGCAGTATCGATGTCATGACCAATAAGCGCTCAGTGTTACTCCCGCAAAGTTTAGCTACTTGTGTAATTGTTTTGATTTGCAAATAAGTTTGATGTAATGTCTATAGAGTACCAAGTCGTTGCCTCTACCACAGATGTTCATATTTTCTCATATTTTCGACGCTCCCTACTAAACTTTAGTTTTAAAACGTCTGCTATAAAGTTAAATTAAGAAGCAGTAGTACATACTGGGTTAGACAGAACTGCTGTTTATGCTGAAATGGGGGTCATATTGGACGATGTTTTGATACTTAGATATTTCTCATAACTATTATTATGAATAACTAATGGATTTACATACACTCGAAAACATTACGGTTGTGCGGTATGCCCTAATGCGTTCTTATGTCAATAGAATACTTGTATCATCTCTAGTTTAATAAAAAATCATTGCACCTTCAGTCGAGATGTCGGTCAAACGCAAGTCTATCAATGAATGAAGCGGTACGGGTGTTTAAAATCGCTAGCCTTTATAGATTAGCCTCGCTAAACTCTTAAGATCGTTAAGCATATTACAAGTAAATGTAATAAAATTCTTATCGAAATTATCGAGTACCCTGCAGCAAGAAAGCAGATAACTAACCAGTGGTCCAATATAAGATAAGTGGAACCTGCCGGTCCCAATAGAAGACCAGCGCTGGCTGTATGCAGCCAGCATTTATTTTGCTGAACTGGGATCTGAACTAGAAATACTCAGGTCAGTCGTCGTTCTCCTCTATCATCCTGTTCACCCCAACACCTTCTCGTGTCGGTGCGCTCCGCCGTTAAGCTTGGTGGCCGCGCTAACAAGGATCAAAGGCGCAGTAACGTGAATTGTGCACGCTATTTATTATTTTATTTTGTCGTCTGTTTTTTTTAGAAGAATGGAAGAAGTGTACACACTGTACCGACCCCACGTAGGTAGGATAAAGGTAAGAAAATGATGTCTGTTTTTTTGAGTCTAAATCATTTTCTGCATTTCTATTTTTCTACGTTCTCAATTCTCATATGAAATAGTCGGCTTTCAATTTACATTGGATTGGAAGATATGTCAGTAGACTGCTTTCTAGCTCACGGCCGCGGCGTAGAGCGAAGGACATCCACATTTCCACATCATTATTAATTTTACTGCCGTGTAGTAAAGCGTACCAAAGTACTACGAGTTAGATAAACTAGAATCGTTATTTCTATTTATTACTCAATCAAGTAAAAACGCCTGAAAGAATTTGGATAGAATTTGCGGAGCTTGCTTGTAGCCTGTATAGCGGATAGGCTACTTTTTATCTCGGAAAAATTAACAGTTCCAGTATCAGTTTGGATAGCGATAAACTGCGTGGCCCAGCTAGTCCTACTATTATTATAAATGTCAAAGTTTGGATGTCTGTTGAAATCATTTGGATGAAAGGTACGAAGCTAGCTTTATCCTGGAATAACATATAGGCTACTTTTTATACCAGAAAACGATGGTGAAACTGCGTGGCACAACTAGTACTATTAGAGTTTTAGTACTTTTTGTGTTTGTTTTTCTGTTATTGTTACAATTTCGAAAGATCGCCAAGTGTGAAAGGCCTCTCTGACAATCTTATCTCTGCATACCATCGCGTTACGGACCGACGGCTAGAATCTTCTCTCCGATCAGATAATCAACAGAACACGACTCCATAACTGCTTCCTCCTTGAAATCCTTAATTTCGTGTATTACGTAAAACCAGGGGTCAATGACACGAGGCCCGGCCACGGCCGCCACAGCGCGTTCGTTTGGCTAATCAAAGCGTTGTGTGGACATGCCGAGGTCATACAATGCTCATATTTCCTTGAATATTTTATTATAAGGTTTCACCGGCGGCATTATCAGTAAGTATTCTTAAAAATAAACTTGTGATTCTGAAATAGAAAAGCTTTAGCTATTTACACTATTTTTAAGCTTTAGTATAGGCAATGGCATATGAAATAAGTAGGAATCAACCAATTGGTGGGTTTGTGTCTGGAATTAATATTTTCTTTACTTTTGTCATATTTTGAGGCATAAGCTCATTGGTTTATCTCTACCATCATTCCCTCTTTACACGACATCATATCACTAAATCAAAAACACATTCCGTAATGACGCTGACAAAAAGTCTTATCCACACTAATCAATCATGAGAGCAGCTGACGCGAAAGACGGGTCGCACGCGGCCGGCTGTCAACTTGATCGAATTCGCAAAAACCAGAATAACGTAGACCTTTTTTCTTTTAACAGTCACAAAGAGAATTGTATAAATCGACTGCCCCTACGAATAGTATCGAAACTGCAAAATCACATTTTTTTCCATTGCACCAACTACATATACAAACATTTAAGGAATACAAATAATTAAAAATATATATATATATTTTTTTAATTTTGACCTTTTTTTAAATCGAATAAAATCAATATTACACATTTTATAATAACTTATTAATTTAGGTCAAATTTTGCCCTTAAATACAAGTAGCTCTCTTGTAAAAGATGCCATTTGCACTTTCGATAGCGTTCGTAGGGGCAGCCGAAATGTGGCAGTCCAAGTTATATTGGTCGCTGTAAAGTATGGTGTGAACCAATTATGGTGGTCCGCCACCTGCTTATGTTTAACAAATTGTAATGAAGCTTAATTTAGATTTGGGGCCGAAAAATTTACCTCCAGACAGGATATGGTTTTGTCAGTTACAAACAAGTGAAACTGAAGACCACCTGTAGATATTTCTATTGTTATTTTATTAAATCGCGTCGAATAAAGTTTTTTCTTAATTTAATAGTGACTGAACTTGACATACCTGGGTAAGTTCATTTGATCACTAACTATTACCAACTGTTACTAACAACTTTACAACGTTAAGTTAGGGTTTAAATTTATGTTGGCATAAATTGGTTTTGATGCCAACATAAATGACGATAAACTTGAGTGTGAATGGGTATAGCTGTAGAGGACGACCAAAGAAAGCATGGATGAACTGTGTGAAAGATGATATGAAAAAGAAGGGAGTGTATTCAGATATGACGAGTGAAAGAGATGAATGGAAGAAGTATACATACTGTACCGACCCCACGTAGGTGGGATAAGGTAGGCAGATGATGATCAATGTTTTGTACTATTGCTTTTCGGAAAGGGGGTGTATTAATAGGAACAAAGGGAAATAAACATACATCGAGCGAGCACATAAGTAGTAAGATAATGATTGTATTGTTTGTTGATAATGAAAGATAAATAAGGCTGACCCCACCTTTTTTTGCAATTTCAGGGTTGGGCCATTAGTGAAACTTGTTCATAATAATGAGTACTATGAACCCTTTTCGGTTTAGTATACACAATTCTTTGTAACCCTGTTTACATTTTGCATTTAAAATGGTTTAAAAAAGAATTTTGTCAGATTTGCACCTTGTGGTTATGTATAACTGGAATAATAATTGAATTTTTAAAGAAAGCAACTGAATTTATTGAGTAATTTCTTTGTTTCCCAAATTATGTATTGTTCCATTTGTGACGTCTAACATTCGTGTTTTAAATAAAATTATGGTTATGAATCGGTTTGTTCGTATGCAATAACTAGATCTACAAAGGAATTACCTATTGCCTAGCTAAGACTTCAAGGCTTTAACTTCACCATCGATTTTTCCCGTGCCATTTAGCTCACGTACCTATTCCCTCTCTGCTTAAACCAGGTCAGATGTCAGCGTGTTACAATATTTCAGTAGGGTTGCCACACGCCAGCCTGCTTCAGGGGTGGTTCACGTGAATCTGGGTCCAGACAGGGCACGTGAGACGGCTCTGACAGTGAAGTTTCAGCCCTAACTCGTGTTTCGTACAGTATCATTTTAAAAAACATGTTTTGAATATTTGGTGGGATTTTTATGTTTGTTTAATACCAGCGATTGCGATGACCAGCGACCGCGCAAGGTGACTCGCAAAGCGACTAAAACTCAACGAGATTGTGCAACCAGCATTACACCAATGAAAAACATGGTATGCCGTTGGAAATTCTGTTTTACAGCTCACGTCATAGGGATCTCATTTCAATACCAGGATCGCCCAGGCCCCGACGCCGACGGGACCCGTTACACAACATGTTTCAAGTTCTGCGCCAATTTACTCTCACAAAGGTTATTCGAAACGTTTTAAAGTAAAATAACCATTCATTTACGTTTCATGGAACAGTCCGAGAGCTTTACGTGGAAAATGAAAACAAACATTTTGCTTTCCAGGGATTCGTTAATATCCAGACTTATTAAAATATGTTCCGTGAAAATATCGATTTAATAATCTAGAGGTATAAGGCTCTCTGTCGAAAACATTTCATAGAATTTTAATGTAATATCTCTCTCAATATTCAAATTTTTGAAGGGGATTTCTATAATTGGCTTTCAAAAGTGCTTGAGAACGACGAAAGTGGGTAGAAGGTATTAGAAAACATTTGTTGGAACTGGTGGGCCTACCACAACCTCTTTCTCTTTAAAAAAAATGCTTCTTTCAATACAAATTAATACAATATTGAAATAAATCACGGTTCTCTCTCTTGCACACAGAAACTCTGTTAGGAGAGTTCTCTTTCTCTCTGTAGTATTATTAATTAATAAAAAAACACTTAACGGTAGTAAGTATGCCACCTATTGGATATTGAATCTCATTATTCCATTGCAGAGAAGGATAGACCAGACCTTGCACTCCTGACATCTGGCAACAAGTATTATTACAAAAAGAAGAAACTGACAAATCTTACTGCAAAATGACACTGCAAACATAAAGACAGATGTAACTACACCTCGTAATCCAAAATTTAGGCTGGGTGTTGTGTCACGTGTGTGTGTGTTAGGTCACATAGAAACCACAAACATATAAGCTCCAAAAAAGTTGCCCTGGTTTTGAGCAGTCGTCTAAAAGGGCAACATTAGCTTACCTACAAAATTTCCAAAAACTGTAATTGTAAATAATTAAGCATGTCATAGATCAACATAATGCTTTTTATCTCGGAAAAATTAACGAATCCTGTAGGATAGTCTCTTAACGGAAGCCAGGACACTATTTAGGTCACTCCGCCAACAAAGTTACCTAGTTAGTAGGATACCAAGTTAAATCGCAGGAAGCAGCTAATTAAGAATGAATCCAATGAATATTTTTCCATCGAGTTAAGCAGAAACCAGTGAAGTGATCATTAGCCCTTGGTATTATGTAACGTGCATTCTACAAGCGGGCCTATGAGTACTTGAGCTACAGAACAATTGATTTCAAGGCGCAAGTCAGCAATAGGCTAACCTAACCACTCTGCCAGTTGCGGTCCGACTCGACGTATGGGGGCTTTGGACTTTTACTGGTTTATCTCCGAATTTATGAAGCACAAAGTCAGAATGATTCAGAATTATTGTCATTGGGTAGGTTATTATCAGTACAGATACACAGAGATAACACTAAGAAAAGTAATAGTCATCGGACTTCTATTTATTCAGATTTGAATTAATTTATTTCAGTTTTATGTAACTTTTTGTTATTGACGACAGGTACATTTCATCAAGTTACCCAACTGCTAGTACACGTAGTTAGAACCGGGCTATACGAGATTATTTTACTTACTAAGCCCCCAATGGCCCGCCTTAGTAACATACTCAATAGAAGGCCCCGGTTTCTCCAGAGAGACACACCGGATTTCACAGCACCGCGAAATCGTAACAGCTAGATCGAGACCGATTGCGTTCTATTTTAGGACACCAAATCAAGACCGTCTGTAGGTCTCTGAAGCCTCTGTACCATATAAGTAAAGAATCTTAAAGAATTTCCGTTTTTAATATTCAACCTGTGAGATTGACGTGAGTCAGAGAACAATAAAGAGTTGATTACACGTAACGAGTACAGTGGCGAGACAGTAAATAGCATACTTGGCCGAGCAAACAAATGATGGTTCTAGTGACTGTCTCGCCTCGTCAACCTGTTTACACAAACCAAGTATTCGGCCGAGAGCACTGACTCGCCACTGTACTCGTTACGTGTAATCAACTCTTAAGGAAGAGAACGCCTATTGCCGCTGCAGAAGGTCGACACTGGCTAAGTATGATCATGATAATGATCAAGTCAGTGACACAACAGTTTTACAACACTTAACAAGCTAGCTTTGAAACAACATTTTACACTATTATTTCATACTGTACTTTGTACGGATAGGAATCAGTAAACGATACGTACATTGTAATATACAAATCAGTCAACGACTGTACGTTCAGTACCGACGCCTACCATATCCCGCGGTGAGTAACCTTGAGCAGGCAACATCACTATTCACTACACATGGTAACATGAGTACCTTCTCGTAATACGTTTAGAGCAGCTCGACTAAGCTTTTGAAGGAAAATCAAAGGTTTCTTTAGATTACGGTAAATATAATTTTATATTACGCAATCACAAATTTTCGCAATTATAATATTGATAAACCAAAGTGTAAAGTGTTTACTGTACAACGCTACATAAATGAACATAGTAAAAGTTATAGTAAACAGTTTTTTGTACAGATGATTATTGATTGTAGGATTCATAACATTTTGTAAATGTCATGTTATATTTATAGTTTACGAATAAATTGATTAGGATTGTCGCTTGATGTTCGTGTTTATACAAAAATGTATGGTAACTTGTAGCGCTATATGAAGCACTATCTGTGACACGCGGTTTTGTCCGCGATTTTAAATGGGAAAACATCTTGTATCTGAGACGCACCTCTTCATTCCTTAATTTTCGTTTAGCTAAAATAGGCCTAGTCTTTTAGTTCTAAAATAAAAAGTAACACAGACATAGACTGACACTAACTCTTAACTGGCACACTTTTAAGTGTGAAATATCATATCACAGAAAGATAATAAACAAAATGATGAAAAAGATCTCATTGCGACAAAATACCATAACTAAAGCAAATCTTGTATGACGGCTTAACGTCATGCGTTTGTTTTAGCTGGTATTATGAGACGCGTGACTTTACCCATAATTACGGTGGCATGAATTGCAAACGTTTATTACTTGTCTGTAATTTGATAAGATGATTAAATGGTAAGGTCTAAGGTTATTACCGACACGCACTTAACCGGCATGGTGAAATACCGCACCGTTGCTTACCACTAGGCGAGACAGCAATCAAACGCAAGCCTATCAATGAATATAAAAAATACGGCCTGATCACCCTTCGAGGGTCGACCTAGTATCCCACATGTGAGATGATTAAATATCGAGACATTTGCTGTGGCAAGAATTTTGATTGAATTAATCCAAAAGGGTTTGGGCGGATACTGTCAGAAACGCGAAATGACAAATTCTTAAAGAGTCAAAAAATTCTATCAAAATACTTTTCTACATTTAAAAGAAAATCAAGAAAAAAGACCTGCCTACATGAATTGCTAATAAAATTTTATTTACTTTATCATACTTTCGAGAAGCTAGATTGAAGCTAGTTACTAGGAGAGAGAGAGAGAGAGAGAGAGACAGATCATTCATTAGCTTCTCCTAGAGCGAAAGAGAGCAAAATACATTATTGATCGTTGTTTACAGCGGAGTGTAGACTAAATACCATTCGTCTCGGAAAATATAAAGTGTATTTAGTGAGAATTCTTGTTGATACTTCTACGGAGAAAATCATAACAGAATTTGAGAGAGGTCGAAAGATCATGCGTCCCTTTGGCGGAACATTGACCCGAGACGATACTGCTAACTTTTAGCGCGAGCTTGAACTGAATCGCGTTGGCGTTTGTCTCGCTTTTTCTCAAGCTGAAAGAGCCAAAAAGCTAGAGCGATCTAACCCCTCTAGCTAAGTTGCAATTCTATAATCGAAACGCTATAGGAAACTATGACAATGTATGGGAATGACATTTCTATAATCTATTTATAGATTTTATAGTCTATGACAAATGTCATTTTCCTACTTTTCCATAACGTTTCGATTATAGAACTACAACGTAGCCAGTAGGGCAGTTTAGGTTCGCCCGAGTTCGCAGCACGGCCTGGTGGGTTGACGACATCGGAATCATCACGACCCATCGCCGGAACACGTCGATGACACTGACCCGAGATAGACATCGACCAACATGACAGAGGAAGCATACAGTCCTATACACAGACCATACAGGGTTATATGGAAAGGGTATGCAAAGCCGAAAGGGCTTATAGTAGTCGGCATTGTGGACTACTTTTATTATGGGACCAATCCTGGAATCGCGAAAAAAATCAGCTGTTGCGCACAATAACGAGTTAATATCTAAATCAAAACAGAAATCTTGTAGGTACTACTTGTACTTACTATTATTTATTCTGTGTAGGTACTTACACTACTTACATATTACACATTTCTCTTCGCATACCAAAAAAGCTAATGCTCTCATAAACAAAAACTCATATTCGTGAACCAAATAACGTCGACGCTTAAACTTCATAGCCGCCTACGTATGGCGTAAATCGTCCCGGGACGGCTCTACAAAAACCCTCCAGAGAAATATCGCTAGGAAAATACTCTTTTACAGGAAAAAAGGGCTAAAGTATATCAGTCGGGTAAAGGAAACCGTTACTTGATGGTTCGATTGTAAGTAACCCTTGTTAGGGAAACAACAAAACAAAGAGTAGGCGTGGGGTGTTGTTGAGATATTTTTTCCTGAACTGGAATCTTCTGAATGGAATAAGTTATTTTGCAACAGACTTTCAATCTCCATTATGGATAGTTCAATTTGCGAAGACCCTTGCAAATAATGCTTGGGGTATCATGGACAGAGTTCCACAAATATCTCACTACCACCTACGTCATGTATCAACAAAATCAACGGTCAGATAAGAGGTCGTAGCAACAGCAGACCTGGTAAAGGTATATATGTTGCTACGACCCTTTGACGAGTTTACCAGAATATCCATTAAAAGCGAAATGTTGGGGTATCATGAACAGAGGCTCGCAATCTCTAAGTGCATCAAAAAGCGTCTGTGATTCGTAGAAATAGAACGATAGTTCCTGCAGCGGTGTCAGGGGTGAATTGTGTACCGCGAAGCTTTTCCTTAGCTTCGGCTGAGAGCATGGCAACAAAGAATAAGAAACAAAGAAAACGACAAGTTATCCATCCAAGTTATATAAACGTTTCAGGTTCGTAAAAGGGGATTTATAAGAGTCGATTTTCGAAACCTTTCATTACTACTCCCGGCTTTTTAAAATTTTGTTGTTTGTTCATGGCCCTCATTGTTTTATTTCAAATGGTTGCCACAGTAACCCGCGAGTACAAAACCCGCAGAACAATTAACATGAAGCAGGATAAACAAACAAATAGGCAAATAGGAGATTAAACATCTTATATCTCCAGGGTGACAAGCTGTGCTGTGCCGTGCTGGGTCAATACTAAGAGTTCAAAATTCTGGGTGACGCA
Organism: Alcis repandata; assembly: GCA_949125135.1. Taxonomy (NCBI): domain Eukaryota; kingdom Metazoa; phylum Arthropoda; class Insecta; order Lepidoptera; family Geometridae; genus Alcis; species Alcis repandata. The sequence continues at coordinate 6,563,417 of OX421250.1, read as the reverse complement.
GGCCTGTTTATGGGTAAACGTGAGTTTAACATCAGACGAGCGATTTGCTAGTCTCGTCACTTAATATCATATAAAAAAAATATGCTCGATAATAGTGCAAGTGCTGAATCGACTACAGTGTAGTACATTCGACATTTATACGATACATTTCCACCGTTCAGGATAGCCAGACGACAGATATCGACCCCGTGAAACTCCGACAAGTCGCCGAAAAGGTTAAACCTTTCTTCTGTTATTGAAGACCACAAATAACAAAGAGACGCGTGATAGGTGGGACTGTAATGATTTCAGGTTCACGGCCGCTTTACACGAGTTTGACCCTCGAGATAGTGTCAATAATGTCAATATCGTAAATTAACATCGCCGTTGTAACACTGTTCACAAACTTCTTATTAACCGACTGCCTAAATAGAGGAAATCTTCTTGAGTGTATTTTAGATAAGTGAGTAGACAGACCCATGTAGGTAGTTATAACATATTATGCTTAAAGTCAAGTTTTGATTGTCTGAGGCTTTGGTCTAGCGATTTTATTGGTTACTCAATGATAGCAAAATGGAACGTAGCCTAGAGGTCTGAAGGTTGTAGGGAAATCTGGGTTGCAATTATAATAAACCAGACTGATCCTGTGCAATCTTCTAAAACATAGACACCGGGATTTCCATCAGAAATCGAGGTACAAGCCACGGGATGAATTTCAGTTCATAAATCGAAAGTTTCAACTGGCTCCAAACTTTAAGTTAGGTATATTTCCAACCAGCGTTCCACAATGACTCAGCGCGCGTAACGCCACGTTTTTGCTGAAGAAATACTTTGTAACGATACACTTAAGATATGTATCAAAGTTCAACCAAGTACACTGACCTTTACCTGACTCATTATCTTTAAATTCATAATTCGTGAAATGAATCGTCTGCGACTGAAATGTGCATTTTTTATTGTTTATTAGAATGCAAAATGGTACTTTTACCAAAGCATTTTCTACTTCATTCGCTAAGCTTTAGAGTTTAAAATTATGTATAACGTGAAAACAAAACGAGTTCGACTTCTTTCGAGATGTTTTTAGATAAATACTAGACTGGACTAGTGTTTCCTAAACGGGGTATGACGAATGTCCGTTGTTATGGACAAAGAAACAGGAATAAATGTTGTGCAAACTCCGCTCTGGGAAGATCTCGTGAATTATTTATTAACTCGGACATACAGGATAATTAATAGTTATGGACGAAGAGTTGAAATTAACAGTAATATGCAATATTTAAGGTTAAAATAAAAAACACGCTTTTTATAAAAAACCGAACTAAAAAAATAGAAAATAAAATTTTATAAATTTAAATTAAGAATAGGGTTGAAAATTTCAATAAATATAAATTAATAATAGTGTAAATAAATAAATATATGTATTTTATTTTTAAAAAGCGTGGGGTGCATGGGTCAATAGATATTATATATTTTGTAGATACATTTTGTATTGACAGACATGAGTAGAGTGATTAGCATTTTGATAATATCTTAGAAAGCACCCCACGCTTTTTTAAAAATAAAATACATATATTTATTTATTTACACTATTATTAATTTATATTTATTGAAATTTTCAACCCTATTCTTAATTTAAATTTATAAAATTTTATTTTCTATTTTTTTAGTTCGGTTTTTTATAAAAAGCGTGTTTTTTAGTTTTTTTTAACTATTATTTATTTTTCGCTTTTTAGTTCGATTTGCTAACTATTAACCATTATTAATATGTACAAATGTGTTGGTGTTATCCGATTTTGGCCGTCTGCTCAAGCAAATTAAAAATAAAATTGATGCCTAACAAAAAATATTGAGCAAAAAGATTTGTAGCCGCGTGGTTTCGATCCTCAGACCTCATAAAATAAAATTGATGCGTAACAAAAAATATTGAGCAAAAAGATTTCTAGCGCGTGGTTTCGATCCAGGGACCTCTGGGTTACGAGCCCAGCACGCTTCCACTGCGCTACTCTGTTCTCTGACACGAATGACGAAATTACCATTTGTAAGTTAAACGGTATTAAAAGTTAAAGAAACTTTATAGAAAAAGCGTGTTAAAAAAATTAATAGTTAAAAAAACTAAAAAACACGATTTGTTTAGTGTATTGTCATCGGTCCTCGATATATCTACAAAGTTTGAAAGAAATCTGACCGTTTAAAGTGGGTCAAAAACGCGCTCAAAGGAGTCGGTTACATACAAACATACAAACATACAAACATACAAACATACAAACATACAAACATACAGGTGAAGCTAATAAAAGCGTGTTAAAAAGGTTCGATTGCAAACCTGTTTTAATAGAATTCAAGAAAAAAATGACTTAATTGCACAACAAACCAATTACAAGAAAAAACTCGGGTATACCTATTTTAATTTATTCAGAATGTAATTCCGCACGAAATTAAAAAGTCTGCGATACAAATTACTTAATTGAAATGCATTCCACGTAAAATCTGGAATACATAATCGAAAGCCGAGTATCGATCAGATCGGGAATTTGAACGTTTCACAATTCTCTCAGAACCTGGGACTCTATTCTTATGTCGTGAGAGTGACGTCACGACATTTCTAATGCGAGCGACAGTGACCGAGACTATATCTCACTCGCAATAATATGGTCCTGGATGTTATGTCGTTAATGTCGTTTTTGACAAGGAAACTTGTCGAATTAATCAGAATAGAATGCAGCCTGCGTTCTTGGCAATTCTTTAATGAATTCTTGTAAAATAAATATGTATTATATTGATTAATTATTAAAAAAAAATGAAAAAAAACCATTGAATCAGCGAGTTCGTTTTGATTAGAGTTTGCCCAGCTGAAATTCATTCCATGTGACGACATGGAATGAATTTGCCAACAGCCTTGGGCCAAGGCTGGACTCAGAAGCCAAACTGCAACGTTTATTCACATGGCTAATTGGCAAGCCTGCGACATTCCAGCAAGGACGCACAGCATTGCAGGTGTTATTCGAGATTTCGAAACGAGACCCGTTTGTTGTCTTTAGAAATCCGTGTATATTTTCAGCTGTTTCAGTTGGAGCAAATATCAAAGACTGGATGAAAAAAGCGCATAAAAAACTTCCGGGCGAACCAGACTTCTACGAGCAAAATTCAGGATTTTCACTCGCAAATTTAATACTTTTAAAATATAAACTCGCTAGAAAATGCTAAAAGCTTACACAAACAAATTAAAAAAAACGAATACTAAAAATAAGGTAGAAATCATAAATGTAGTCGAATCATTGGCCACCGTTGTTGTTGTGTCATTTTCTAATGACACTTGGGAAAACCCTATATGGTTTTTCCGTTTTCCCCTACATCAATTAACTGTTTTCCAGCCGTAGCGGGCAATTGAGGGTTGGCTTAAAAAACTGAAGGGGTGACCGGCCAATCAATCTAGTTATGAATTTATAAAGAATAGCTAGAACCGGGGCTTCGTGCACTGTTTGGGGCTAAAAAACAGACTATAGCACTCAAAATGTATAATATTGGTTCAGGAAATTACTGTCTAAAAACGAAGTAGTCCACCGTATAGACTACCTCTTCATAATATTTCGTGATATTAGTAAGTATAGATGGTTAGCTGGCACTTGGCACTGGATAACAGAGCCTTGGCTTGTCCGACTGACCGTTTTATTTTTACCCAACTGCTCCAAAAGAAGAATTATGTTTTAAATAATTAGATTAGAATGTAAAATGTACAATAATGTACATGGTAGCATGTTGTTCAGGGTAGCTCGCCATACATAATATTGAGTTAATAGTGAATTATATTATATTATTTCAGTACTAAAATGCGATAAGGAATCTTAATGTGGTAGCGATAAGAAGCGATTTCGCGTCCCGGAGACGGCCGCTGATAAGAACCGGGCCGTGATTCATTACAATAATAAAATAAATACATACTAGCAAATAATAAAAAAGCAAATTCATATAGCCTGAGTGGCTTTGACATGGCTTGACTAGCAAATCTATATAATCCATCGCTGTGCGTTAGTCTCACAAAAACTCGAAAATGGTTCGACCCATTTGGTTCAACTATTTTTACTTTGTTTTACTTGTTACGGAGATGGAGAAAAAAGAAGCGTATGAAACTGTGGGGCGTGGCCAGTATAAAATACAACAGTTTCTGAACCTACCACGATACTCGTATCGATACTAATTTACGGAAAACTTATAAAGAGAAAAACTTGTTCGTGAACAACTCACATTGCAGAAATTACAAAGTACTCTAAGAAGATGGTGTAAACTGTAAAGGCAGCAAGCATCTTTCAAATAACTTGATATTGTTATTGCTGAGTCGGTCTCGGAAAATAAAATAGCACAATAATATAATAGGTACTATCGAATCTGTACAGGCGAAAACTCGAGTAACTTTTTTACTTTCGTCTTTGTAGCTTCTCTAAGACAACTCTTTCAAATAGAGGTATCTCTTTCAAAGGCTTTTGATCCCAAATAAGTCAGGCCGGGACAAGGAGTCTGAAATAAGAGTTTTTACTTAAACCCAGCACCCTAATTGAGGGTTGACTGACTGTACAAATTCGGTTCTTTTTCAATTCTAAGATAGGCTTGCGTTTAAGTTTTAGTTGAAATGGTATGATCAAATGTCTCCCTTGCTCAGCAGTGAGTTTTTAATAATGTTGCCTTATAATGTTGCCGACATAAATCCAAAAGCCGGTAACTTTGTCTGACGTCTAGTTTATTTTTACGATAAAGCAGACTTCACACGAGGACAGCTACATCCGTAGTTTACTTTTTAACATCGAAAAAATGCGGCAAAACTGGATTGCCGAGCAAAACTGCAGGCCGCAAAACATTCGCCAGCCGCACAATATCATCGGATCGTATCAATTCAATACTCGGAACAATATTCTATCCGTAAAGTGGACATATGACAAGCCACGCAGAAATTCCCAACCCCATCAAAGGGCACTGAATAACCAGTAATTTGTCTCGCTCGCTCTTTGTGTAAGGGAAAGGGATGGGACGGCTAGGGCTGCGATCATATTATGTTGCTTTAGGCGTTGCACTAATATGTATTCTGTGATAAGAGATATTTCAAGAGCTGTAAGTCTACTGGGAAATTTCCTCTGGGTTCGATATATTTACTTACATAACATAGTTAAACGTTACTGACCAACGCAACAAGATTAACCAGATGTTTAGGCAAAGACAAATAGTCGACAGCTATCTCATTCGCACACTAAAGATCACTGAAAAAAATAACAAAATCATTTTTAAACCCAACGCTTAAAAATAAACGCTAATTTTAATATTTTTACTAAAAAAAACGTTTATCCACGATTTTTTTTTCAAAACGCAAAACTGCGCGAATAATAGGCATGACGACAGTATCAAAAAATCGCCGATTCAATGCTTTCAGGGGACTAGCCAGATAAAAAAATTTAAAACACATGTTTAGTTTTATTTAAAAAAAAAACAGATTATTAAGATTTTCAATAAATTAAAACATTAAAATACAGCAATCGGCCATCTTGTCAGAAACAACAACCACAGCGTATGACGTCACGCCTCAGTAAACTCAGGTCATGCCTCAGTGAACTCACATCATCACGCATAGACACAATGACATGTTTACTAGCCGTGACGTCAAATCGACGCCATGACGCAAGCAAGCTGTTTTCGGGCACTGTTGAAAAAATATGTGAAAAATGGCTTCAAACTTCGTTAAACTTAAGTTTATTACCGAAATAAAGGCTTTTTTGTAAATAGTAAATGTGTACTCACATTATGGAAGAGGATTTTAAAATCTTTCGTCACGCCTATTCTAATTTCGCGAATCTTAAAAAAAGAGACAGCCCTCCAAACCGCCATATTTTCTTTAGTAGGCAAACCTACTATCTCATATTTTCCGGTGGCCCCAAATACAGTAATACGTTTTACGAGCCGGCAACCCTACTGAGCGGTCGAGTTTATAATTTAGTATCGGCCGGTCCGATTACTATGAAAAGCTTTCGAGGTTTTTCCCCCAAATGATATATTGTAACAGATATGGTTACAATAAGCGGGAATTGGATTTATTGTGCTCCGTATTTTCGAGCGAAAACTGGCCTAAACATGGTAAATGAAAATGCGGTAAATTATTATCAAGAGGAAAACCGGACAGTAAAACGTAACATTACACCCTGAATATTAAAACCGGCCAAGTGCGAGTCGGACTCGCGCACGAAGGGTTCCCTACCATCATCTATAAAAACGGCAAAAAAAATCACGGTTGTTGTAGAGCCTTCTTAAATATTGATTTTATCCTGTTTTTCAAGTATTTATTATTATAGCGGCAACAGAAAAACATCATCTGTGAAAATTTCAACTGTCTAACTATCACGGTTCATGAGCATACAGCCTGGTGACAGACGGACGGACAGCGGAGTCTTAGCACTTAGTCTTTGGGTACGGAACCCTAAAAACAAATCAAACAGAACCTAACAATTCAAAGTCGGTACGTAAAAAATACAATCATACGTACATCAACCCGAAACATATTACCGTCTTTCTGGACAATCGGGTAACAACATGTGCATTTATTCAATCGATACTCTATTATGGGGTAGCTCTGTAATTATAGCTAATACTAATAAATGGTCATTATAGTCAGACTAGCATCGGCCTACGGCTTTACCCGTTATCGTACAGAAACCCTTAATATTATCGGTATGAAAAGTGGCATGTGAGTTAATTCAGGGCACCAGCTATCTCTACACCAAATGTCATACAAATCCGTTAAGCCGTTTTAACGTGAAGAAGCAACAAACATACCTACAACCTACTCCCGCTTTTATGATATTACTAGTTGATGCCCGAAACTTCGTACCCGATGCGGTATAGAAACATGGCCTGTATAGTGAGCCCAAACTTGAAGGCATTGATTACATATTTAGCATTTCTAAAAGTGTTGATGTCCTTGTCTAATAGGTTGCAATGACAAAGACAGATATATTTTTAAGTTAATTTAGATCTGTCAAACAAAGCCTTTATATTAGTAAATAATTTAAAAATCTCGGACCAGTAGTTCCGGGGATTCCCCTTTACAAATATTATACAAACTCTTAATAATATAAAGTTATTGCACGTTTAATCATAATGGCTACGCTGATAATAAAGTGTATGTAGGTAACCTAGTTTCCGTTATCCGACGAGCGATTGGACTTTCGATTCTATTCTTATAAAATCGATCATAAAATCGATTTTGTATTGTATAGTTCGTATGACCGAGTGTCTAGCCCTGGTGTAGGTTTTTAAAATACGATTCCGAACTTCACAGAAAAGTCAGAGCTACTAAAGTTACACTATTAACAATTCACTCCAACTTCCGTAAAGCATTTTTCATTCCAATTTTCACAAAGTTTGTCAAACACTTAAGACAACGAATGTACTTTTTGTGAATTAGCTACACTGTCTCTGTTATACCACTTTTTATCACTTTAAAAATAATTCCATTTCAGTATTTCATACTTAAGCAATTTGAAAAATTAATACAAAATGTTCATATCCACCTCCTTATGCGTCCAAGTGCTGACCAAAAACGACATAGGTAACTAAGTAAACCTTTTAAAAGAAATGTAAAATAATTCAACTCGCCCATTAGCAGTTAGACCGGTTTAGGTTGATCATATGATTTTATGGACCACTACATGTCCTTGTGTTAGAGGACATAACATACCATGATGCGGCTTAAAGGACTTGCATGTTTTTCGACTCTATTTCATCATTCGTATAAATATATTGGTCAGTTCCACTTCGATTCGGCCGGAGGAAAATCTTACAAAAATATTTAACAAACTCACTTTGTAACTTCATGTTTGAAGTCAATGACGCAAAAACGGCTGAATGGATTTAGATGAAAATCGGTATGGCAATAACTTACACCCTGCTAGGCTACTTTTTATCTTATATTTATTTAATAGTAGGTAGTGAAGCCGCGTGGCGCAGCTAGTGTCCAATAAAGAATGATTCACAATCATTCCGTGCCTGGACGTCCATTAAAATGTGAGCCTTAATATCTCATGTCACTTACAGAACAGAATTTCCAATGACGAATTTCGTCATCCAACACATTCGATCTTTTGATATATTAATCCATTCAAGTCCATTCATCAAATTTATTCAAAACAGATAAATTAATAGACGTCGAATACACTCTTAATTATCGTTTGTAATTTTACGCGTTTAACAAAAAATAATCTTATAGATAGATAACACACACTTGAAATTACAAACAAAATGATAACAACGCTTTGAAGCAACGACTGACGGCCTTATAAAAAGGCCTAAAAGAGCTAAAACTGTTTTATAGTTAGTTTTCAATTCTCGATATCGTATTTAAAACATGAAACTGCCGAGCTGCGTTGAGCAAAGTTAAATTGAACAAATGGTGGAGTCGGCAGTTGGTCGTCCGGCAGCCAGATGGGCCGACGATATTGTCAAAGTTGCGGGTTGAACCTGGATTCGATTGGCGTATAACTGAGACAGATAGCACAAGAGAGAGAGGCCTATACCCAAAGAAGGCTCTAGACTAAATGATGATGATGATGATAGTAGACCCATGTAGAGGGATCATCTGCCCCGGTTCGCCGGCGGCAGGTCTCCAAGACGTTGAAACACTTTGATCTGTCACATTAAACTTATAACAACCCTCAATCTACGTCAGTTAAAATGAAATATTACAAGAGGGTAGTTTTACATTTGTATGCTCGTACCAGGAAAACATACTAATTGCATTATTCGTACAAAATAAATTCGGCAGGTCCGTGTTTGATTCAATTAAAACAGGTAATTGGATTATTTGTGGTGCAGGCGTGTTTGACAGCGATCGATGCGGAGGCGGAGGGTGACCATTTTGTATGTGCCTGGTGAACCGTTCCGGTGTTATATGTATTCTGGATATGAGGTTATTGCTTTCTGGGACTTCCTATTATTTCGCTGGTTCGGGGATGACATCTGAGGCTCAGCATTTGGACTCTCATAGAAAGTTTTTGCCAAATCGGTTAAGCGCGAATTTGTCAGCAATGATTAAGTTTAAGTAGGGTTTAAGAACCTGTGTGAACTTGGCACCCGACCTTGGATTTTTTAATTTTTTTTTTTGTTTTTCTAGAGATTTAGGTATGTAGTGGATTGTAGTGAAACTATTTTCGTTTGTAGTTATTCCAAAAAAATAAAAAAAAATAAATAAAAAAATAAAAAAAATCTCCGCACCCGAGTTTGGAAAAATCGATTTTTTCCAACTGTTTCTGAAAGATATACATTAGTAGTGGATTGTAGTGAAATTAGTTTTTTTTGTAGTAGAAAGGAAAAATTAAAAAAAATATTTTATAATTTTGAATATTTTTCCAATTTGATTTTTTTACTTTAAATATGTTTCATGGCATGTACCATTACAACAAAAGACAAAATAAGCTGAGGAGGACTCGTAGAGGTTTGTAGTGAACGAATTTTCGTTTGTAGTAAAATGCTTTTTTTTTTTAAAACAAAAAACCGTTTTTTGGGCGTGTCTTGTAGAATAATTCGCGCCCAAATAAACTTTGAGTTACTACAAACGCCGAAATAGACTGGGGAGGACTCGTAGAGGTTTGTAGTGAACGAATTTTCGTTTGTAGTAAAATACTTTTTTTTTTAAAAACAAAAAACCGTTTTTTGGGCGTGTCTTGTAGAATAATTCGCGCCCAAATAAACTTTGAGTTACTACAAACGTCGAAATAGACTGGGGGGGACTCGTAGAGGTTTGTAGTGAACGAATTTTCGTTTGTAGTAAAATACTTTTTTTTTTAAAAACAGAAAACCGTTTTCGGGCGTGTCTTGTAGAATAATTCGCGCCCAAATAAACTTTGAGTTACTACAAACGCCGAAATAGACTGGGGAGGACTCGTAGAGGTTTGTAGTGAACGAATTTTCGTTTGTAGTAAAATACTTTTTTTTTTAAAAACAAAAAACCGTTTTTTGGGCGTGTCTTGTAGAATAATGCGCGCCCAAATAAACTTTGAGTTACTACAAACGCCGAAATAGACTGGGGGGGACTCGTAGAGGTTTGTAGTGAACGAATTTTCGTTTGTAGTAAAATACTTTTTTTTTTAAAAACAAAAAACCGTTTTTGGGCGTGTCTTGTAGAATAATTCGCGCCCAAATAAACTTTGAGTTACTACAAACGCCGAAATAGACTGGGGAGGACTCGTAGAGGTTTGTAGTGAACGAATTTTCGTTTGTAGTAAAATACTTTTTTTTTTAAAAACAAAAAACCGTTTTTTGGGCGTGTCTTGTAGAATAATTCGCGCCCAAATAAACTTTGAGTTACTACAAACGTCGAAATAGACTGGGGGGGACTCGTAGAGGTTTGTAGTGAACGAATTTTCGTTTGTAGTAAAATCCTTTTTTTTTTAAAAACAAAAAACCGTTTTCGGGCTTGTCTTGTAGAATAATTCGCGCCCAAATAAACTTTGAGTTACTACAAACGCCGAAATAGACTGGGGAGGACTCGTAGAGGTTTGTAGTGAACGAATTTTCGTTTGTAGTAAAATACTTTTTTTTTTTAAAACAAAAAACCGTTTTTTGGGCGTGTCTTGTAGAATAATTCGCGCCCAAATAAACTTTGAGTTACTACAAACGTCGAAATAGACTGGGGGGGACTCGTAGAGGTTTGTAGTGAACGAATTTTCGTTTGTAGTAAAATACTTTTTTTTTTAAAAACAAAAAACCGTTTTTTGGGCGTGTCTTGTAGAATAATTCGCGCCCAAATAAACTTTGAGTTACTACAAACGTCGAAATAGACTGGGGGGGACTCGTAGAGGTTTGTAGTGAACGAATTTTCGTTTGTAGTAAAATACTTTTTTTTTTAAAAACAGAAAACCGTTTTCGGGCGTGTCTTGTAGAATAATTCGCGCCCAAATAAACTTTGAGTTACTACAAACGCCGAAATAGACTGGGGAGGACTCGTAGAGGTTTGTAGTGAACGAATTTTCGTTTGTAGTAAAATACTTTTTTTTTTAAAAACAAAAAACCGTTTTCGGGCTTGTCTTGTAGAATAATTCGCGCCCAAATAAACTTTGAGTTACTACAAACGTCGAAATAGACTGGGGGGGACTCGTAGAGGTTTGTAGTGAACGAATTTTCGTTTGTAGTAAAATCCTTTTTTTTTTAAAAACAAAAAACCGTTTTCGGGCTTGTCTTGTAGAATAATTCGCGCCCAAATAAACTTTGAGTTACTACAAACGCCGAAATAGACTGGGGAGGACTCGTAGAGGTTTGTAGTGAACGAATTTTCGTTTGTAGTAAAATACTTTTTTTTTTAAAAACAAAAAACCGTTTTTTGGGCGTGTCTTGTAGAATAATTCGCGCCCAAATAAACTTTGAGTTACTACAAACGTCGAAATAGACTGGGGGGGACTCGTAGAGGTTTGTAGTGAACGAATTTTCGTTTGTAGTAAAATACTTTTTTTTTTAAAAACAAAAAACCGTTTTTTGGGCGTGTCTTGTAAAGCATTTTACTACAAACGAAAATTCGTTCACTACAAACCTCTACGAGTCCTCCTCAGCTTATTTTGTCTTTTGTTGTAATGGTACATGCCATGAAACATATTTAAAGTAAAAAAATCAAATTGGAAAAATATTCAAAATTATAAAATATTTTTTTTAATTTTTCCTTTCTACTACAAAAAAAACTAATTTCACTACAATCCACTACTAATGTATATCTTTCAGAAACAGTTGGAAAAAATCGATTTTTCCAAACTCGGGTGCGGAGATTTTTTTTATTTTTTTATTTATTTTTTTTTATTTTTTTGGAATAACTACAAACGAAAATAGTTTCACTACAATCCACTACATACCTAAATCTCTAGAAAAACAAAAAAAAAAATTAAAAAATCCAAGGTCGGGTGCCAAGTTCACACAGGTGGTTTAAGACCCTAAAGTTTATAAGGTCCGTAAAGTTTATTGTAGAGAATACTTGGCTAAATTTCAATCAATTGTTGAGTAGATTTTATGATATTTTTACTCAAATCAACCGAGCCGTACTCGGGGTTGTTAAATTTTGATGCAGTTAGTCTTTGTACATAGAATAGGCTTCGAGGCTTACAAAAGCGGCCAAAGCAACGCGCTGCGCTGGTTTGATGTGTAATTATACCGAACTAATGGACCATTAGTTGGGTATAATGATAATGAATAAGACACGAGAAATCAGGTGACTGGTGTATAATTATGAAGAACAAATATGCAATCAGAAGAGCAAGAATAGTAGCCGTGAGAATTTACTTAAATATGTTTTAATTAACTGTTTGAAATGGTCTAACCCTAACTCTTATTTTACTTTTTTAAATAATGAAAAAAATTCTCGACTATCTCCAAGAGGATAACATTTTTTGGGTATGCTAGTTTAATTGTGCTTGTCCGTTCCTTTGTTACTTCCCTTACGACTTGACCGATTTTGGTTTGTGAAGTGTCGTTACAGTCGTTGAATCCCGAGTGTCATACGTGTACATTTTGCTTTCGAGCTTTTTATTTTCTTGTAATAAATATCTTTATAGACCCCAGGGATAGATCTGTTAGATCTCATTCTATTGTGTGATTATATAACTCACTAGCCGACCCGACAAACGTTGTCCTGTCTTAACTATGAATGTTGAATTCGAATTGTCTTAAATTTTCTAATGTTCCGGTCAACTTCCTTATTTTTTTATTTCATAAGAACCTTCTCTTGACAGTAATTAACACAACAAAAAAAGAATTAGCGAAATTGTTCCATCCGTTCACGCGTGATGCGATGACCAAGGGAAATGGAGATTCATTTTTATTTGTAGAGATTTGCGGATGCAGTGGCAATTGTTCTTACAATATAATGGCAAAAACTATAAGCAAACTATGTCAGGGCAGAACTTGTTCTTTTGTTTAAAGTTCTAGCAACATTTTTCAAAAGTGGGTCACTTTAAAACTCGTAGAGCACTAATTAATGCTTCCCTTACTTTGTTAACTCTGTGCATTGACTATAATATTATATTCATAGGGGTCGCTTGAGCTTTTAACCTATGACTATACTTTATACTACTATCATAAAGAAGTACATTTTGTATGTATGGAGAGAGTAATCTCCGAAGCGACTGGTCCGATATTAAAAATTCTTTCATGAATGGGAAGCTACATTTTCATTGAGTGTTATGATTGTATAGCCCAAAGCCTGAGCGGCTGAAAGCCGAGCAATACTCCACCAGGCACGAAGTCACGGGTATTAACTAGTATACTGAGAAAAAATCCGCTAAAAGAATGACGCATTCACTTAAAGTACGGAGCATACTGATATCACCAAAAAGCACGATGATTAGCACCAGTTTATGATAGTTGTCATCGTAAAAACTGGTGCTAATCATCGTACTTTTTGGTGATATCGGTATGCTCCGTACTTTAGGTGAATACATCATTTTTTTTAGCGGAATTTAGATGTGCATTTTTCTCATTATACTATTTGCCTTAAATATCACACTTTAATATTTATCTACTATCCTATCTCATTTCTCCGTTAAACTAACTACAGTTTCACAGCAATGGAATTAAGTCCGGGACATGTTTCCAGTGACCCAGTTACGTCCACTCCTGGAAAAGCGTTAAATAGTGGGTCAACATAGTATGGAAAAACCCTGCGTTTAAAAAGCTTTTATGCCATCGTGAAATCTGCAGGGACCTTAACTGGAGCAATGTCCGATGGATATGCGGATCTATGGGTTGTAACTATTGTTTAATCTGTGTCGGTGGTGAATCATGAAACGCATTACTGCTATTTTACTAGATTCACTCAACTGCTCAACTCGAGGGTCAGTTTTTAGACTCCAGAAAGAGTTAAGTGAAGTCTAATGATGTTGTTGACAGATTTCAGTCTATTGTTGCTAGTAGGTCCATCTAGTTTGGCGATAGATGACTCCATTGTTGTTCTAAGACTGTCATACTGACCTGCTTTCCTATCTTTCAAAATACGGTAGCATTCGCGGTCACTCTATCCAAAAACTATTCCTGTTTAGGCTATTTACTAGAGCTTCGCTACAAACTCTACTTTTACAACATTTATCACGCCATGAATATTTTTCGAGTTAAATGGACTAGAAATTCAAAAGGTAAATGCTTTATTCGAAGGCCACTCATGACGTACCTAATACCTACTTACGTGCTGTCAAAAGGCCAGATTTATATGGCGAGGTCACAAAGTATCAAAGGGTAGAATACATAAGAACCGCTTACTAAGGCCTGGTATCCACTGGGCTTTATGAAGCAGTACTGAACGAAAACCTGACGTCAAGTAACTTAACTTGTCTAATTTTTGTAGCTATTGGTTTTATTTGTGAATACCTCAATGCTTTGCCCAGCACATCTTTTGTGAATACCGGGCCTTAGTATGATAGCAGGCTTAGCTAAGTTTATTTTTCTGGCAACGCACTGGGAAGGTACCGTTGCGTTATTAGGGAGATCCCGGGCCACCAGGGTTTTAGTAGGCGCAACCTTGCATAACCCGGCTATACCCAAATATAACCGGTATCTTTAGAGGATTTCTTTTAGTTACAAAAAAAGGTTAGGTTTGCTTTTATTGAAATTAATTTGGTAATATTGAAAAAATGTTTTATGAAGTATACTCGTATACTACCCTGAATCGTATTTATGTACACACTGGGGTTGCCAGCCCGTCTTTTAAGCCTTATCATAGAATATGATACAGCAGCCTAACACCATTCTGTTCCAAGAATTATTTACACACGAGTTCCCAGAATGTTACCGAACATTATCATCAATCTGCAAACTCATTCCACCGCACTTCAAGACGTAGGCACAATCGGCCTGAAAACAAAAGCGAAAGTGTGGTACTTTCCAGACGGACTTTGCCACAATCATACAACGTAGATGAATATCTAAGACTACAAAAATATTGATATTACAGAACAAACAAAAGTTACATAATCTCTATTCATGGGGATTTTCCGATACTCCTCACAAAAATAGATGGCATCACTGAGACGTCAGGTCCAACTGTCAAAACTTGAGTAAAAATAAAAGTATTGCACCGGGATCCCCAGAATTCAGTACACTTTGCTATTTTTGAGTTGTTTAAACCTAGCGCGCTCCGGCAGCAGACAAAAACAAACTGTCACGGGAAAATAAAAAAACGGGAAATGTGTGAAAACCACGCCAGTTTTCATAGTAAAACAGTTGGATACTACGTAAGTGTATATTCTCATTGCAATATCCGATATAGGTCGATCAGATTCCCTTGCATCACAGATTTCACAGCGGCCTGCCTCGTGGGCCGTGCGTCAAGACGCAATCTCGCCAGATGGAAATCTAAGGGGCCTACCACAATCTCTTATCACTCAGATAGTATTTCTGGTCAAGTTATCATTCTGTAAACAGCAGTAAAGCGAGAAAAATGTCTGAAAAAAAAGACTGGATCTACTTCGTTCCGTCGCAGGTACTAGCAACTATTATGTATTCTGTGGTACTAACGAGATGGGAAGTTGCGCTAAAAAACTAGTGTCCAGGATCCGAGGACGATTTCAATGACAGAGCGAAATGGAATAGGAATACGATAGGGCGTGTCCTCATATTTAAAAGCTTCAACACGAAAAACAACGAACTGGGAACCGCCCTTCCAACAGACAGAACGAGATAGGAATATATTTTCCATCTCTTCCCCTGTCTATGTGGTGTAACATAGAGAAAGAGAGGAAATAACGCCTCTTCACCGTATCCATGGCAACGTAACAACGTTATGAGACTGTGCAAAAATACATTAATTTCTCCGAATTTCCAATGACGACACTCCTCGCTCGAGAAATCTTAAATTCGCCTGCACAGCCATTCCGTGACATCCGTCTGAGCATTACGTCACCAATTCACCATTCAACACATACAAAGACACTTGACACATCTAAGACTAGTTGTCAGTGTCACCGTATTATAAGGATTGTGCAATTGTGCAAGCTCTGTTCATACTACGTGTCCCAATTTCAATCAAGATAAATTTTGGGAAGTGGCCATTCTGAAAAGTGGTCGCGAGAAATTCACGTTTTGCAAAGTACACCAATTTGGTAATGCTCATTTTGTCCCGGTGCACATTTGGGAGGTCAGAACGAGTAAAAACTTTAGTACTTACGTCTGTCAAATTTAGGATTTAAGTATATTTCCCAATCAAGATAATTATTACGTGAATAAGTACTTAGGTACGAACTGTGCAAGATGACTTGAATAAAACGAATGATAAAATCGTACATGCAGTATGTATCGAACCCAGAGAAGTGGGATTAAGTAGGAATGAAGATAATGATGAATTATATTCATACGTCTGTCAAATCATATCTTGTTCTAATTTGTTTAAATTCTAAAGTATCTTAATTCGTATGTTTACTATGAGCAAACAAAGAAAACCGTTTGTCATGTTCACGCACTAAACTACATAATATGGGAAAGTTTGTGCGTTTGTATCTCGGCTCTAACGGCTGAATAGAATTTAATGTGGTTTATAAATAGAGAGCGTATACTATTGATTAATGATATTATATCCTATTAATATTGTCTCTTTAAAAAATAAGAAAATTAAGAGTTTATAAAGTAATATCATATAGGCCTAGCGACTAGCCAGGTACCAGGAATTTTTAAGATACTTGCCACTTTTATAAGACAAACAACCGACGATAAATTCCCTACAATTTTACAAAATTGCCCCGTCTACACTTCCACGCTTTGTGAACACCGCTACTCTAAGTACACAGTACAAGCGGCACCTGTCACAGCAACATTAGCTACTGCAGTACGCAGTATGGATACCTCTACACTGTGGCAGTACATTGTGCGGCCCAGAATAACTGATAGTCACTCTACTGTAGTCTGAGCTGCGGTTGTTTGCATTGACCCATGGAGAATTGTACAGCAATGTTGAATAGAGGTTACCGGACCCTACGTATCTAACTCAAACAAGTGTTATTACTTATTGGAATGATAACAAAAAATCCGACGGTAAAATGTAGCCTTTGACACTACGCGTGTGATAGATAAATCTAACTACACATCGCAATCCAAAAATCGTACGTGGCTAGGATACATACGAGTAAGAAGACGTATGTATAACTTACATACACCTCAAATATATTTGTAGAAATTAGTTAATTTTCTTTTAATAAAACAGATCAAAACCGATATTTTTATTTAATGAAATATCCTCATTTTTTGAAGACGGTTAAATTAAAAATACCGAAGCTTCTCGTTCATTATTTAAAATGTTAACTTTGGTTTTTCAAATTATTGTCAAGTGTGGAATTCACTGCCCGAGTCGATGTTTCCTGGTGATGGAATGATTCATTCACTCAGCATTAAAAGGATTGCTCTGATCGGAGCAGTGATTTCTAAGAATATGCTTTACGGGCGCGGCGGTGTTCTGTTGCTGTTTTCATCGCCTTGTACGATAAGAAAACTGTCTTTTCTTTTATCTGATGGGATGAAGGCATTGGTTATTCTCTATAGATAGACACCCGGATTGAACCGCACCACTGATCAATCAAAACACATAAAAACTCACTTTCATTGGATTGTTACAGCCAGGTGTAAACTTGAGAGAACGAAACTATTTGTCTCAATCCCCCCAAGCTTTTTACTCAAACTTAAGTTTTGGTCAAAACAAAGATGTAGTAATGCGGCATATAGGCGATAATCTCCGGTTTAAACATACGCTGAACTATAAAACGGGCGGCCATCAAGGGCTCAATAATGGGCAACTGTTCCGAGCTATTGGATCGAATCCAGATTCCAGCTATTCAGCTATTAATGGGAAAATTTTTGAAGAAACGCAAGAATTTTTAGAGACTTACAACTTTGTGAAGATTTCGATGAAATGCTTCTTAATTACATTTTTTATGACTAATAAATAATTTATAGAGGGGTCAATAGCCGATAACAGATATGGAATAAATAAATAGGTATGAATGAAACTAGCGTGATTTTGAAACACTTTGTTATAATGTATGCTAGAAAACGACATAATTTGACGTGAGTGTTAATTAAAACAAAATAGGTATAAATTGTTAAGTTACTTTCAAAATCATTGTATTGTAACTTTGAATTTGATGTTTCGCTAATTGATTGTTTAGTTTCAAGATCTGAACGTAATTAAGCAATCATTTTCGTTTCAGATTCACACATGTTCGTTGAAAAGCCCTACCTAACGAGAACTCATTTATATAGGTGTACGCTTGCAGTCCCACACACGAGCGGCGACCTCAATAGCCGCGTGATCAGGCTGTGTAGGCAGGCGGCCTGAAAAGCTTCACGTGGTCATGAAGCATTTCATAAAGCCTCATGAGGTCACGAGGCACGAGTAGCAGTCTATAGCTCAACCCTGGCGCATGCAGGCAAATCCGCTTTAACATACAACTGACTGCGTCGGTTGCGGGACGAGCTAAGTATAGGCGCTGTGCCCTCGGCCGAGTAGCCGGTTTATGTAAACAGTTTGACGAGGCGAAACCGTCACTAAAACCATGATTTGTTTGCTCGGCCGAGTGTGCTCATTTACTGTCTCGCCACTGTTCACGTTACGTGTAAGCAACCCATTTCGATTGGCCGATTTCAAACTCACCGCGCTAGGATTGGCCGGCTCTATTTTTGTGACATGGGATTAGTTATGATCGGTCAACGAGTTATATGGTCTGTGCTATAAAGCATCCAGCGTTCAAAAAGCCTTCACAATTGGATCTGGCAGACACGACAATACCATTAGGCATTTCGTTACGCTACATCGAACATGTATCTCGCGAGTTCATTCGGATCGCTTTAGAGTTTAAAGTGTTTTAATAACACTAACATAAACGCAAGAATAACGTCGTCCTTCACTTTGTTAACCTTTTCAATTGAAAGGATTTAACTAAACTGAGCTTTTTTATTCTGTGATAGACTTGCGTTTGACCGCCATCTCGTCTTTGATAGTAATGACGCGGTCTACGAAGGATCACGCTTGCCTAGAAGACACCGATTCACTCGCGACTTGAAAACGCCCAGATTAAAAGCTAAAGGCTCTTGATTAAATTTAGCAAAGAAATAGCGCATCGTGAGGACAGACACAAGACACTTTTAATCCTAGCAAAAGCGGGAAAACAAGAAAGTCTCGGGTATAAATATAAACGTGGAGTGTAAGGCTAAGGATAAGAACGGAAATCCACAGCAGCTTGGGCTGGGTTGAAATATTATGTCATTTATTCCACGAGAATTAAGTTTCATTGTCTTTTGAGTTCTCAGAGTATAAAACGGCACATATCAATCTTGCCTAGCAACACACAGCTCCGTTGAATTATCATTCTTATTAATACTCGAATAAAAATAAATGCATACTTTTCTGGCAGAGAAAAAACGAACCCAAGCGCCGCCGCTGTTTTCATTACGTTTTTTATTCAGAGGATTCAGACGGATTTTCCGTGAGCTCCTGATAAATCGATCGTTTAGATCGGATGGTACGCCGAGGAAAAGTGGCAATAGCTGACCTAGTTTTAACGGCATTCATCAAGATAACACAAAACCTGGAGGGGCTGGACGTACTGAAACGAATTGCTTGAATGGCAGGTCTTGCTAATTGGTAGCTGAATACGAGCGGCCATTTCGGCAGACTTGTCCGATGGCGATTCTGGCTTCATGAAATTCGAAATGGACACCTGGCTTATTTAAGCCAGGTGATGACACTCTGGTATTCGACTTTCGAACTTCATGATTTTGAAGACGAATGAACTACTTTTTTGGTACTAAGTAAATTGTTTGTTTTAACATAAAAATTTGGTACGAGCTAATTTTGACGGCAAGCTGATGCCATCAATACTTCGGCAATTTGATACTCGAACTTCGAAAATTATCCGATAGGGGCCACCGTTCGTGAATAAAACGAAGTATGCCCGACAGAGTCCGTTGAACTCATTTACCGATTATATGGAGATACTTTTATCACCATGTATTTACAGTAAGGAAAGGGCAATAAATTGTCTGGATCTGAAGTGGAGCAGAAAGAGAAGGAAACCTACTCAATCACTAGTATACAAAGCTGGAACGACAGAAACGGGAAATCTTCTGTTTGAATCATTATCATTATGGCCTGTAGTAGCTTACTGCTAAGCGTAGTCCTTATTTATAGTCCATTCATCCCGCTATTCCCGATCCTTAGCCAATCTTGTTAAGGCTTGAGCCGCGATTTTATTTTTATATCGTCGACCTAACTAGCTGATGGGGGACCGAACGCCAACTTTGATAAATACAAAGACAAAAATTTTTATGCTATAATAAAATCTTTACAATTTATCCGCTTTAAAAACTATTAGGTTCAAACTTCTTTTTACTTCTCAATTATCTGAGACTAGACTGGGTTCATCAAAACGTCTGATAATTTTAAAAAAGAAATTACACAACCACAATTAATCAAAATCACATTTCGTGAAATTAAAACACGAGAATATAATTTTGAGAGAGGGAAGTTGTAAACGCGAGCGAGAGCGCTGGCTGGCAGCCAGTCTGGCTAAAGCCCGCGGGCTACATACATACATACATACCTATGTATGTGTTGACAGTAAAACGCTTACTGAAAAAAGCCACCGATGATAAAACGGAGTGGCAGTTAGCATTGCTTAATTTCAGGAATACTCCCATCACGGGTGAAGAATACTCACCGGCACAAATGTTAATGGGTAGATCGCTTAACACCAGGCTGCCGGTCGGTCCGAAATTGTTGATACCTAAAGCAATAGACCCAAAACAGGTCCGTAATGTCCGCCGCGGTAAAATAGACAATACGAAGCGATACTACGACAGAGGCACTAAGTCTTTGTCCCCATTATCCCCAGGGGAAGAAGTCCGTGTAAAAGATGGTAAGGTATGGAATAAAGCTCGTGTTGTTGAGAAGGCGCAGGGTGATCGCTCCTACTGGGTGAAAGTGGCCAACGGTGGTACTTATCGTCGTAATAGGTCTCATATTCTTAAACCTAATATTAGAACTAACGTGCCTAAACGAGTCTTATCAGGTAGTTACGACCCTATACCAGATATTAATGCTGGTTCACAAGACACTTCACCGGGAAGCGAGTCAGCTGTTAGACCACAGCTACGGCTTATCATTCCATCTGAAGATAAGGACTCCACATCTACGGAGGCGGCTGCGTCCGCAACTCCAAGTCCAAAAGTGACTCGTAGTGGCAGAGAGGTAAGACCTCCACAAAAGTTTGCATTTCAATAATTAATTGTACATAATTGCATTTTCTTTCAAAACTGACAAAATAGTTTGTTAATTTGTTTCTATTTAACTGTATAAGTCAGATCATCAGTATAGTAAATAGGTACTCGCATCGCACTAGGTTGTATTTATTAATCAGAAGAATCTTTATACTTTCATTTACTGAAATAGCTGTTGTAGCTAATTTTGTTTATTATTTTTTTGTTGTTTAGTAGCTAATTTTTTTACCAAGTGCCTAGTTATACTTATTAGGAAAGGGAAAATAATGTAGAAAATTGTATCTTTTAGTAACACTTGTTTATTTACTGTTAACTTAATTTAGAGAGGAGGGAGATGTTGTAGGTAGATCTAAATAGTATAGCATTTTAATATGTGGGTAGTTGGAATAAAAGCAGTTGTCTTCATACTATAAGCGAGTGTGTATCATTTATCAGTTTCCCCAATACTACAGTATGTATGGAGCTTCCAGATACCGATCAGCTGTTGACGACTGTTTGAATATCTAAAATGTATATCCAGACCACGTCTGTGCGGAGTTCAGTAAATATCGAGGTTTACGTTAGACCGTTCGATAATTTTAGGGTTCCTTTGAGACTGGTGAAATTAATGTGGTGTAAAACACGTTTTAAGAATCAGGGCGACTTTTAGCTGAACATATTGGATATTTAACATATGGTTCTTAAAATTTATTTTCGAGTACGGGAGAATTATCTTTCTTTGATTTCAAGGACGAAAAATAATATGATAAATTGCTTTGTAATGCAGCTGACAAATTCGTCAACGCTAGAAGACTTGAATTCGCCTGGACGTGAAATATTATAGATACCTACCAAATAATCTTAAATCTAAGTATAAATGAAGTCAAATGGTACCTTCATAAAAATATATTTATTTAATTGTTTTATCCCGTATACGTCGGTGTTTGCCTATATCATTATAACTATGGCAACGTCAATCAGTTCTCAACAACCCAGAAAACAATAATCACTTGTACGCTATAAATAATAGATTTATAAACACACGGATGTCGGATCCGCGCTATAAAATGTCCGATCCTAAGATCGACTAACACTGTAGTAGCCAAAACATTTCCACTGTTACGAGTTATGACAACATACGATTTAATTAATTTGTCGGTAATACTGAACCAACACGTTTCTAAGTTTTTAAAGCCTATTTTTGTTTATTTTATACTAGAGCCAACATCCAAGTGTCAGTTAATCTATGCCTGCTCCTATAGTATATTCTCGCAGACGAATACAAAGTCCGGTCCGCGAGTTTCACAACGAATCATCTGGCTTGCCTCAGCTGGTACGAGACGTACGCATTCGCTCGTGTGTCTATACATACTATACATGTGTATTGTTACGCGGTTGACTCGATGAAACGTCCTTTGTCAAAGATTAGTTTTGTTTGCAGAAGTGTTGGATAATTCTGCGTTTTGTAAAGCGCGTGTCATGGTTATGTTTAAATATTACTACGACTTTGAAAACGTGTTTAAGTTACTACGTAATGTTGTGGTAATGAAATATTGTAGGATTCGTCATAATTTTAAAAGGAAGTATCAAATAAGATATGTCGAGACTACTGCAACGCTAGTCATCATCTACAGACTTTGGGCATTCTTACAAAACCTGCTTAAAGTTAATCATTGGTTAAAGTTTTGCGTCTTGTTTTCGCAAGTGACACTTCACGTCAGCGGAGCTTTTTAAGCAGTGACTAACTTAAGCAGTCTTTATAAGTAAAGCCCTTTGATCTCAGTCACTCATTAACGAGCTAACTCTAGATAGCCTCCGTCCTATCTACGCTCCCAAGTCTGTGGCCGGCGCTCCAACGCGCCACCCGCCACGTGACCGCTGACTCACGCCGGCATTCATTCAGCGATAACCACCACTGTCAGCTGTCTTCTACGTGGCTGGCCATTCGATAGCGAGCCGCTTCGGTCGTGTAGGCGGTGTCCGTTTGTATAAGTTTGCTAAACTAAAGCGTCCACCGAATCCGAGCTGCGTGATGTTGGCGAATGCAAAACTTGAGGAAACTGATATCAACACGAAGCGGACTATTTCGTACAGTTGGGACGTTTTAGTTTAAAAATAATAAAAAAGTCTACAAAAAGATATTAAAAAAATAAGCTTTAGCATTAACACCGGAGTTGCACAGGTATACCAAATTTCAGCTCAATCGACATCGGGAAGTGTTTCAAAATACAGTTGCAAGATTTGCCCTACACCGTACACTTACTAACACGACAAGTTAAAGTTTATAATAAAGTTCGTGTAGTCTATGTGGCTAAGGGTATGTGGCTAAGAGAGAGAAGTGCGCGTGTCCTTTCTATACTATTTTATTTGAGCACTTCCGCAGGGGTAGCTACGAGTATCATCGAATTCCACAAAACCTTCGCAAGCGAACCCCTCAAAAAAATTCAACCAGATATAGGACTAAAATTGCGCTCGTCACGGAACTCCTAAAAAACTATCCGGTAAGCTTTTGAAAGCATTTGCCAGCGATATTTGTAGACTAAAGCTTTAGGGAGCTACGGATGAGCTAGGTTCAGTATGTTTAGAAATGGAGAGTTCGGAAACTTTTAGGTAACAAAAAGGTTCTGTGGGTTAACCAAAATCGGTTCAGTTGTTCGAGAGCTATGATACCACAGGTAGATACAAAAATACTTACGTTTAACCTGTATCACCCTTCCGTTTGTGTCGGGAGTTAAAAATAAGTCTCTGATAAGATGCTGGGTTTACAATAACTACAATAAACAACAATATACAATTCTGGGTACATACAATTTATTAGAGAAAATTCGAAAAGAGGAACAGCGAGTTGTTCAAGAAACATTCACGTAACTAGGTAAGTAAAGTATGTAAGCAGCTTTGCCCGCATCGACTTTGATAAGAAATTATTAGCATCGAGCGTCGAGTTTATTATTCCTTGTTTATGTAACTTCTTGTTGGAAAAGAATAGATGTTTATTTAGTTTTCATATTAATGTGACGATAAAAATTACGTGTAGATGAGCTCGTTCTTAGCGATAATGGGTACAGTGGTAAGACAGTAAATGTGCACACTCGGCCGAGCAAACAAAACGTAGTTCTAGTGACTGTCTCGCCTCGTCAAACTGTTGATACAAACCGAGTACTCGGCTGAGGGCACTGTCTCGCCACTGTACGTTACATGTAATCAACCCATAAGGCCGCCAGTATTGACAAGTATGTCGTGAATGTCCTATACTAACGGTCTCGTACCTACTAAAAACAATAAAGCGCTATCGCAGGCATAAAACAAGCCAAAATACCAAGAACAAACCGTAGTTACTAGCCGAACCAACAACGAAACGGGGATGAGGATAATTTCAATAAAGCAGGAAAACCTATTTTTACAACACAACACAATAAACCAGCACGTTTCGATATTTAATATTATTTTACTACTGCGCCCTGCGGTTTTACCCATAATCCTACAGGAAACAGTCATTTTTCCGGGATTTAAAAAGTAGCCATGTACAAATCGTGCCTGATGAAGAAAGTAAAATGAGAGTAAAAAGAGAAATTAAAGTTTCGTGCTAGAAAATAGTATATTAATTAGACTGTGAGTAATATTTTGTCTTGTAATTGTTTGGTGTGCAATAAAGCTAATTTGATTCTATTCTATGAGGATAGCACTATAGTATGTTTTACCCCAAAAAATGCGAAAACTAGAAAACTGCGCAGCGCAGCTTGTGAGAACAATAACGAAATCCCCACACGTAACGCTCGTAACGCCGAATTAGAAGCGATCTCGAGCTAAAATTCACTCTGCAAATCTGCCGCTTCGCGTGTTAATTTCCTATTTGGACTGCAAAGCTCGGCTCAGACACCAAAGGACGAACGGAGGGCGAGCAGCGAGCATATTACAATAATTAAACGTATTTTGAATCCCTCTAGCGGTTCTAGCAGACCCACGCTCCGTCCGTCGCGTCGGCTCGAACACCCACGGCTTCGGAGCGTACAGGGAAATAATAGACAGTTGGGAAACTTTCATTACTGATGTATTGTTCAGATTTTTTGTTTTCAAATTGTTAGGCAATGTTGGGAAATTTTGGTTTGAAACCGAGTTTTGTTGTAAGGATTCTTTGACAAACTTTTTGTACCTTTGAAAAAGAATTCATAGAAATGAGACAGCGTAAACAAGTTAATTGGTCGACGATATTGTGAAAGTGAAAATTATAGTTTTCTTTATTGTGCAAGTACAGATAAACTTTGTCGTAACAGTGGGGAGGAATAAGCGAAAATAAAAACCCCTTTCGCTTGTAATTTTTACTGTAAATATTATAACAAACACCATTTACAGTTTACATATTGATATACGAGTAAGTACATGATTAAACAGGCCAAGTGGCTAGCCCCGGCTTCAGTTTTTAGGCCGCCTGAAAGGCTCTTCCATGGCTCGTCGATCGTTGTTACAGAACAAACAACCGAGTAGGTATTAGTATAATACGTAACCATAACGTTTTTGTCAGCAAAACTAGTTTTCTACCCTGTGCCCTGTCCAATCCCTGCTTTAATTAAGGCTTTACCTGTGTCCAGTAAAAACATTCCGTTCGAACGAGCATTCCGAAAGTAAACGTGGAATTTAATATCCGCCAACGCATTGTAAGGACGTTTCCCATTCGGTATTTAGAATTTTAAATGAATGTAGGAGGGAAAACCTGTATTTTATTGTTTGATGGAGAAAAGGTTAGTTTAAGTTGCCAGTTTGCTGATTGTTTGAGGACTGCATAACATTCAATCACGCTGCACACCAATGCTATAAATGCAAAAGCTTTTAATGTCCTTTCGCAGTCAAACTAGTAACAAAATAGTAAGTAGTGTGCAACCTCAAGGACGGGTGAGATAATTCAATGCCGGAAAACAGAAAATCGCCATTACAACCGCGAGGCACCGCTAGTTCGTCGCGGCGCAAACGAGTTGGCGGTCAAAGCGCGTTTCACAAAAAAGATATTTATCTAACAGACTATACCTACCTTATGAACTTTATAATTCAACCGAGACGACCTCAGTAAACATCGACGTCATGCCCGTCTATTGCAGGTACTTTAAGCAGCTTCTGTTCCAGGCACCCGTCATGTTCCGAGCAGAATGACGTCACGGTTTATTTAACCTCAATAGAAAAAAAAATTATTACAAGCTTTCTATTGGAAAAAAATAGGACCTTTTTAAACAAGATTTGAAGAATATTGTACTCTGGCAGCTCAACACCCACGCTGAGATTATTTTTCCTGTCGTCATTTTTAATCATTTCTTTAGAATTCCGTTATAATATACTTACATTATATATATAACACTTTTCCAAGCGTGAATCGAGAAGATCATAAAATAGATACATAGCGAATAAAATCATTTTATTATTATCCGCTTCAGGGTTATCGAAAAGTTAGTCACCATCACCGTTGACACTTAATTAATCCGAGCTATCAGCTAATTTTAACCAAGAGTTTGTTTAAAAGATGACCGATAACGTCTGCCTTATCTAAAATACGACAAAATCATTGGCAAAGATCTTCTATCGTGGGGAATTACTGGTACGACCATGGCTATATTTTCTTTTTATTTTAGAATTTTTATTATTTTGTACTAAAAATATTCAACACATGAAAACGCGCTTTAACTCACCCTCTTTTTTCACCCCTGCAGTACCGAGTAAGGGTAAAATTTCATCCCTATTTGGCTAATTGATTTTATTAGTGTGCGTGATTCTACATCACAGGTACAGGTAACCTATTATGGTTCACATAGACATATTAGTGTGTGTGTGTACTCTCCCACACTAACAGAAGTTGGACAAAATGTGGCTCGTGATTTCAGTCCACAGAGCATAGAGACTGAGTGTTCACCCCAAATGCTAGCTTTCAGACCGCCTGAAGGCCTTTGCGATTGTTTTAGGACAAACAATGGATCGCACCATAGATAGAACTACCTACTAACTACTACCCAATTCAACGTATTGTTTCCGACCCTCGTATAGGCAATGTTTGAGTGAGCTATCTATACTAGTCTACAGGGCTATACTGCACCGCAAACGAAGGGTTTTATAACCCTATACCCTTTCCTTAAGACCCTGTATACTGGCTAAGTAAAAAAGTTTACAGTAGGTACTCATCATTCTGAACAACTTTTATTAAAGGACTATACCCGAGATCGTGAAATAAAACAGCTGTTCTTTGCAAAAATGTCATTGACACGCAACGAAACGTATGAAATAGCTGATTTATTTTTGTCACTTCAGGGTTGGTCCCAAAAGATTTAGAAAATGTAAAGTAAAAAACGAGTAAATGGGTACGTACTTTCAGCAAAGTTTACGTACAAAGTTTATAACCCTGTAGGATGGTAGACTAGCTATTATACAGGTGATAGGGGTAGGTGTGTTATGGTGAGGACGCCATTTTGGAAATGCGGAGAGAAAAGCCGATTTGACGCCCCTAATGGGAAGCTTATGAACGTCGCTTTGAAATGGAAGCGCGCGTTTGATTAGGTCTCTACCCTGTAGCGTGGGTATGTTTTTGCTTTAAAATCATATTTAGAAGATTATGTCATATTTTAAAGATGTCTTGGGTATTGGTGATGCCCATAGACGGCGGTGACCATCTCAATCTGGTCCGTTGTTTGTAACTTAATTTACAAAAAAAAAAAACAAATTGAGCTTAACTTTCACATTTAACATTTTTAAGTACGATATTACTTACTAAGTAATGTATTCCAAAAAGTCTTCTGTCAAGTTCTTGCTGACTAGTTAGCAAAATATCATCATTATCGGTCGAGCAGTTTATGCGTGAAAGCGAAACAAAACTCACTTACGCATTCATAGAATTATATAGTTACAATCTCAAGAAAGGCCATCGAAACGTCAATTTAGGTCGACAAAACGAAATCTAAAATTGAATTTCAGAGGCTTATGGACCCTATTCTTGAACGCTCGATATTACCTCCGTCACTCTTGCTCTCATTACATTTCTAATGCGAGCGAGTGACCGAGATAATACCTCGTTCGCTAAAACAGGGCCCCAGATTTGAGAACGTTCATCAATGTCTGTACAAAGGGGCTGGTTGACGTCTGTCTGCCTGCGATAATCTACAAACGGGCATTAGGTATTCATTCACCTCCATTCAGGCTTTGAATATTGATGAAGACAATTTATTCTCGGAGTTTAGGAAACTAGCTACAGTTTTTATAAGACAGATTTGTGGGTAGAGACCGGCCAGATATTCTACCTGAGTCTCATTGTCAGTTGTTTTTTAATGGTTTTACAGTTAGCCGGGTTTGAGTAAATTAGGAATGGAGATTTGTACAATAATCTATCTGATGCTTTACTATGAAAACTAATGTGGTTTTGAATATTTTGTTTTTCTATCCAGACATACTTACTATTGGTATTAATAAAGAGGTAAAGTATCTACATTATTTAGGGTTATTCATAAAGGGTATGCTAAGCCGAAAAGGGCACATAGTACTTATCATTATGAACAACTTTTACTATGGGACCAACTCGAAATTCGTGAAAAAAAATCAGCCGTTCCATTCATTTTGTCAAGTGTCATTGACATTTTTCTATGGAACATCTGATTTTCTCCGCGAATTTCGGGTTGGTCCCATAGTAAAAGTTGTTCATAATGATGAGTACTACGAGCCCTTTTCGGCTTAGCATACCCTTTATGAATAACCCTGTATTTCCAATACTACGAGGCCGACTGCCGAGCAGCGCCGTCTACGAAGTTGCGAGCATCAGCTACTATTTTTATTATCTAATTTTCTATCTACACCAACTTTGTACAGAGAGCAAATCAATAAAAATCAATCCAGCGTTAGCAAAGTTATTTACCAATCGATCCCGCTCGGACTTTGGCCCGCGAACCCGTCACGAATGAGTGCGATATGCGCAGAATTCTAAATCCATTCCAAAGAATTCGTATTGCGTCCAAATATTCGGGCGTTTATACACCGACTTAGCATTTAAGGCTCTTTATGTCCATTTTTAGCTGTTTTGGTCGTATTTAAACGACTGTATAAACTTTTATGATAAGCACAGAATCGTGGAATTGATTTCACAATAATATCGAACTTGAATCTTTTGGGTCTTACTTTTAAATGGCAACTTAATCACTGCTTGAAATGCTCTCACGACGTGAAAAGTGACGTGCGAAAATAAGACAGGGAATTTTAAGTACTTATTAAGTTTAAGCAGCGTAAGTAAGTTTCAAGTTTTGGAAAAACCGTTACCATTTCCTCAAAAGCATAAAGTAATCCTAATTAACGGTTTAAAATATTATACCGTCGACTTGTTGATAATAAGCAAGTCTTAAAACGTACTTAAAAGTGAGAACACCTCGCCTTAACAAGACAAAGAGACTTCAAATTTCCGTTTCAAAGTCTAAAAACAATGTTAATGAAACAATAACACTGATCGCATTTAGATCAGGCTGTTTGGGAACGACCAAGCTCGACTGGTTTCAGTTCCGTTGTCTTTGGGACACCATTGTTAGTTGATCTCCCGGTGCTCCGATATTGTAAATAAAGGTTCTTTTATGGAAGGTACGTGACGTCAGCGATAAAAATTGCTGGGGATGTATAATTAATGGTTAATCCCGTTAGGGCGTAGCAAATCATTAGCGGTCCAGCAGATTTTCAAAAAATCATTACAACCAGTTATTTTCGAACTGAACTGACATTCCAATACACAGAAGCACCCACCCGTATATCAGAAATCCTGCTCACGAGATTATAATCCAATTGGATAGTTGTCTATTTTACCATCGTAATCCCTTAACAGTTACAATCTGATCCGTAAACAAATCATATAGAACATGCTCTGGTCCTTGAGATAGATTCCTATATTATGTCAATGAGACTAATAGAAAGGGGTGAAAAGGGGCTACTGCACGAGATGACAAACTTAATCTAAATAGGGATTGGACCCGAGTATGGCTCCCAATCCATAAGGGAACATAGGGTAAAGTTCCACTGACTTCAAATCGCTACTGCAAATTCGTAAATCAATTTAGGTACAAACGTAGTTTTTTTTTATTCAGTAATAGGCTTGCATTTGACCGCCATCGTGCCTGATGGTAAGCAACGATACGGTCTACGATGGAGCATGCTTGCCTAGAAGAAACCGAGTCACTCGCGACTTGAAGACACCTAGATTTTATATCTATCGGAAAACACCCACTCAGGCAAAGCGTTCCACACCCTAGCGGTTCGCACAATAAAGGTGTAATCAAAGCGTTTCGTACGAGTTTTTGGTATATCAACCATAAAACGGTTAACCATCAATTGGTCGGTATTTTGAACAGCTGCTTCTTTCTCTTTCCCTCACGTGTGTTCTTTGATCTATGACTGTAAATCAAGCTCAAACTTGTGGAATACTTATAAGGTGCGATACCCGTTGAACCCTCTTTGCCTGCCCCGAATAGCTCTGCTTCATACGGCCCAATTGGTCAAACGACGTTGCCGACATCCTCTGTTTGGAGCAAATTTTTCAATTAACCTGAGTATTTTTAGTTCGTTATGCTTTAATGCTTCCTTCTTAATTAGATAAAATAACAGAATGATTCACGGATTTCTGTAATAAATCGCGCAAATCATACAAAGCCGCGACATGTAGCACTAGTTTATTTTTTCTTTTGTTGTATGATTTTTTGTGGTTTGCACAAACGTTTCTATCACAAATAACAGAGGACAGAATGATCATCTACTAAGGCAAGTCTGTGGCGAGTCCGGTAAGGGTAGTCCAGTGACCCTTGTCAAATAATCTTTCATTAATGTCGTATACCTTTCATTATCGTTCCGTTTATTACGTTAGTTTTAGGCACCGTTGGCGACCCTTAGCGAGTGAGTTTGGCGCTACTGTGATTCATAGGGCAATATCGTTATTTACGTATACGTATTGAATACTAATACTAATTTATTACTACATATTTAAAAAATCTATATCAGACGACTTTTGTGCCGTTTTTGGGGTTATCTCTTATTATAGAGTGTTGTAGTAATAGTATTATAATAATTATATTCAAAAGGTCTTTATAAATAACACAATCCAATCTACATACAATCCCGTAGTATTCAATAAATAAAAACATTTGAGTAAACATTTCTAATAAAAACAAGTTTTTATTGCATTGTCATCGGAGTTATACATGTAAACCAATTTAAGCTTAATTGAACGGCTTGACTATTCAATTTAGCCCACACAAACTGAAATACTAGCATGGCAAGGTATAAGCTTGAAAAAAATAACATTTTTTTTACAATCCTAAACATATGAATTTACGAATACGGGAACAGAAGTACCTACCTACTCCTATTATACTTAAGGATGTTCTTCTACACGTCAAAGTAAACCACCTTTAGAACACAAGTTTGCTAAAAAACTCGATATTTTTTTTCTTGAATTTAGTAATCTTGTATCAGTCGTTCACTTTGACGTGGTAGAACATCACCTTTATGTATTACCAGTATTCAGAAACACATTGTATTGCAGGATAATAGTTATATCATTGAGTCCATGAACCGAAATAGCCCGGATACGTACCTACCAAATTATATCTTGCTATAAGGACCCTCCAGACTGAGCTATATCTCTTCGTTGTTTTATTTATAGCTTTCGCGACATTGGGCCACACAAAATTACAATATGTAACCGGAGTTATTTTGTAAGTTTTATATTTTTAGTATAAGTAAGTCTTGGCAAGTTGCTTTTTTAATGGATTTTGAATTACCATGAAAACACAATAGGTTTTTTTCGCGATTTCAAAGTTGGTAAAATAAGTTCGTTTTTTTTTTAAAACAAATATTTTAGGCTTAGTACCAAAGTTCCGTGATAATTTATCCTATACATAGCGAGACAAGCGGACGGTAAAACAGCCAAATCTAACAATACGCTATAATTATATTATATCATGGCTAAGTCTGAGGTGTCTGAATTTCTATCCGGGCAGTCAGACAACAGACGCACGGTTAGGAATACTAATGAAAACATTTGGATTTGAGCATTATTGTTACTAAGACGTGGCGAATCGCTAGAACTAAGAATCCTCGACGATTGGCTGTTATTTTGCTAGAAAAACAGGACGGTGGCTCCCTCATGCTGATTAAAAAATAGGTTGGTCGTTGTATGCATGCAACAGTTCGGTAATCGACTATGGGTTCGGAAATCTAAGGCTTGTACTAAGAAAATTTGTGGCTGAAATGGTTTAGAATAGAAATTGGATGTTTTTAAGTTTATGGTCGAAATTTGCATTTTTTTTTGAGCAGAGTCTTTGTTGGACAGGTTTCCAGATATTCTGCTTTAGAAATAATATCATTTCTAGTTTATCCTCTTGGCTAACAGATTACCCCAATAGATATCGCGTATCGAGACTTTTGACACGAAAAAAACGCAGAAAAATCTTCTTGTATTATAAAAATTAATCGCTGTTCGTTTGTCTGGCTAAGAGACTCGAGAATGGTTGGACCGATTTTTTTAATTTTAGTCTTGAAATATTTGTGGAAGTTCAGGGAAGGTTTAAAAGTAAAAAAAAAAACCAGCGGGTGTAACCGCCGGGTGCTAGTCTAAAATATCTTTAATTTATTTTTATCGCGAATTTATCCGCCTTGGACCAACTCACCTGTTGGTAAGTAACGATGTGTCAGTAGATAGAGCACGCAGACTTAGAACATACCTATTCACTCTGACCTTGAAAAGTTCAAGAAAACTAGAAAACTTTAATATTAGGACGCTTGGAATCTTGGAAATTTAGAAGAGATCGTTCTAAGCGATTAGGCCGACTCTTATGTCATTAGCTGACTCTTAATAGTCTCAGAGTAGCCTCTTGTTAATATGTATTAGTAAGTATTATCTGTATTATTATTTTCTGTACCTTTCATTGTGTGCACAATAAAAGTTTCTACCTATCTGTATTTTTATTTTATTCCTCTGCACAGAACGTCAGCGGAAAAAAACACCAATATTACAAAGCAGTTATATTTTTCTCTTTAATCGAAACGTCAATATACTCCAACACTAATTTCCTGAAGCTTATAAGCTTTAATCTGGGCCAGATGGCCCGGGGAGTTGGCGCGAACCTGGCACCCTGTTCTGGCGAGTGAGATATTACCTCGGTCACTGTCGCTCCCATTACAAATGTCGTGAGAGTGAGAGTGACGGAGGTAGTCTCGAGCGCTCAGGAATGGCGTCCCTGATCCGCTTGATATTGCGACTGGCGGAGCGGTTCCAATTAGCTGATACACTTAGCTGGCTGTTAGGTCCAATTCGTACCGAGATGGATACGCAACATGAAATTGCATTGTGAATTGCGTAACAAGTTGAATGTTGCGTAAAGTTTGCGGTTGATATTCAGAGTTATAAATAATTATTTTTACAAAACAAAAAAACAAAAACTGGCTATTGAGTTATTCATCTATTTGTCGCGCACGTACTTAATGCAAATTTAAGCCTTATATGGTTTTCTCATGGATACCATTATCAGAACTGGACTAAATTGAAATGGGACCACACGGGAAGCGTCAGCTTTCTAATAAAAAAGAATCATCAAAATCGATTCACCCAGTCAAAAGTTATGAGGTAAAAACATTTAAAAAAAACAGTCAAATTGGTAACCTCCTCCTTTTTTGAAGTCGGTTAAAAAGGTAGGTAAAAAGGTATGTTAAGCCGAAAAAAGCTTATATGTATTACTCATTATGAACCATTTTTACGCTGAGATCAACCCTGAAATCGCGAAATAAAAATCAGCTGTTCCATAAAAAATGTCAATGACACTCGACAATGTATTTTTAGCTGAGTATACCCTTTTCTTAAAATCCATTAAGTGCGTAATCTCTTGATTTATGAATTTAAAATTTTGTCCTCACTTAATTTTTTTTTACATCAGAAAATTGACTATCCCATTGTCTAAATTGTAGTCCATATCTATTAAAGCACCAGTGATAGAAACTTTATCTTCCCAAGAGAATCGCCGATTCCAACCCGTACCCATAGGTCGTCGTTCGACAATACTCCACTAATAACTTTATAGTACATGGATGACGTAAGATTTATCGCCGCAAAAAACATCAAGCCAGATTCAAAGAGAGAAATAAACATTACCATGTCTCAGTATGAAATCAATGCTGGCTTCAGTAAGGGAACGGTCATAGATTACCAGCAAAAGATACAACATTACGAGATCTTTGCTCTGACTTGACCTTGCCAAAGTTTGAGGAAAAAGTGCGGGTTGCGGGCACTGAGTTTCGTTTCTATTGGTCATTTTCAAGGTTGTGCCTAGCAATCTTACCTACCTACTGTTTTAATTTAACCGATCCGTGCTTCGTTTCGTTCGTTTAAAATAGAATACGGAATCTACAGCGGGTAGCTTGTGAGATCGCTAATCGCAACCCTGCACGAATCATTTTTTAGAAAAATTTCATTTGAATAAAAAAGAAGCAGTAAATCAGGTTTAAGCTACCATACCAAATCCATCAAAACCTGTTCAGCCGTTTTTCGTACAAACATCCAAAAACCCAAACCGAAACATTTCACATTTATAATATTAGTAAGTAGAATTTATTACGACAAGGTACCACGTTTTTTATGGGTTGTACCGCGGTGGTACTCCACGTAGGTGTTCGTAATACGTTATCTGGTAAATAAAATTTCATAGACCGCCATGATAAACGAGCGGCGTGCGTTGACCTCACCGGTCCGCTAAACTTGATTTGGCGCGACAAACGCCAAATTCTGAGCATCAAGACCCTTCATACTACGATATCTTTCCAAACATTTTGAAGAGGCAAAGTTCCTATCCATGTGCGTGTAAGGTACGAAATACGAATGTAGTAATCTCCGTAATTATGATCAGATTTCAGAAATTATTTCACAAATGGAAAGCCACACTATCACTGAGTCACAATGCTTCCTGTATGTGAGCATTGTCATCGATTATAGATCGATGGTGTGTATAATCTTAGGATGTTATACAACTGTATTTTGCTGAATAACATATCGCTCCTCCGACCTTTGCTGGAGGAGCGGTATCTGAACATTAAAAAAAACTATCACTGAGTGGTGAAGGTTTATAGCCCCAAGCCAGCATCAAACCGAAAAAGAGAAGGCTTTAGGGTCACTTTTTTATACCTTAACATTACTGGACACTACTGGATGACTGGATAGATAAGGTACGGGTTATTTATTTATGAAGCTATAACGTTCATGTCGTAATCTGAAGAGACCTTTCGGAGTCCGCTAAAAAAAGACGCTTTGCCTAATGGACACATTTCTTTTTGGTCATTACAGCTCTGAATTTAAAGCAGCGCTTTTGATGTTCAATGTCAATGATCACTAAATGTGGTATTCTGATACACATAATAGAGATAGTCGCTCTATTCCCTACATCTCTATCTGGCAATGCAAAGAAAGATTTCTCAAAGCTAGTTGCGCTCCGAGATTTCAACAGCTATCCTACAAGAATCGTTAATTTTTCCGCGATAAAGTAGGTCACCCGTTTCCTACAGGAACCGGTATTTTCCGGGATACTAGTAGCCTATCTGGAAATCCAAGGTATAAAATAAGCTGAATATAATACTTTTAATCAAAATCCGTTCTGACGTTTTTGTTGATTGATTAACAAAAATCCAAATATGTTTTTATACAAAAATTTCACAATAATAATATTTAGTAGGATGCGATGTGTAGTAGGATGTATTAAGTAGTAGGATTATCTCGAAGCCAGCCTTTCTGCACTTCTGTACCGCAAATGGCCTAAAACCTCTGGCTATCCAACCGCCTATTTGAACACGAATTTACTTCCTAGTGCTTAAAGTTTTTGCTGAGATCGTAACGGGGTTCAGCGTTCTCCATTATTCTCGAGATTCCGCCGTGTCAGCGTTAATGCAAAGCATTACAAACATCAGTTCACTCAGACAGCAGACTAGGGAAGACAAATAGATAACTTCGAACTTTCGAAGAGGCGACGGTTAAATGTTCAACCAACTTTCAAAAAAGAACGTTTTTTTTTGTAGTTGTTACCCACAATTTTGCATTTCTTCAAACCTTTTTGTACTGAAAATATGATTGGAAAGTTTCTGCGATTTCTGAAATTTCTAGTTTATTCTTGATTGTCGTAAGAAACAAGATCGAATGGCATCGTATTTTTTTCGTCAAAATCTTAACTTTTCTCGTACCTAGTTGGCGATATTCGTTTTCAGTTGTATAATGCTTTATTGCGTATGTGTGTGTGTGTTTTATTGTTTTAATTGAACAGGAGCAGAATTCGCCGTGGTCAGTATTTTGATATGGACCAGGTTGGAGACGGCATAGCAAAAAACGGCCTACAGAATAAAGAAGGCTGTTGAGGATAATAATATTTTCATCACGTATTCAAAGTTGCCCATTTATCGGTATGCCTTCTCCGTAGCTCTGTGACGTCGCTAATGACGTCATAAATCATGATTATTTAGGGATCAGTGGTAATTGGAATCATTCCATGCGATAAATTATCGCGCGGTCTGAGCTTAATTGGAAATTACGTTATTAAGTATTTGGAGTGTCTTTGACAAGCGCGAAATTGTTAACAGGGTCCTGTAAGCCTTCGAAGGGGAGTATAAAAAGGGAGATTTGAGTTAGACCAATTATAACTTCCACTGTTTGCTGGTGTTTGACAAAGCCAAAAAGGAGCAGTAGCAACAATTTTTATTTGATAATTCAAAATTTCTTACTCATAGCTCTCCACTAGGATACCCTGTGTCGGGGATGCCATGGACCACACAAAGACAAGGACAACTGACATCAAGACCCAGAGCAGATATTTAAATTCATCATTCAAACATTTGCCTGGCCGGGAATCGAACCCGGAACCTCTAGCTTAAAGGCGGATATACTACCATTTAGCCAAACAGGTCGTCAAATCGTAAATGTAGGTGAAACTGTGACTTTTTGAATAATAAATGATATTCTTGGCTTGTGGTGGACAGGAAAGGAGCGAGTGAGCAAGTCTCTCACTCACTCTTAAGCAATAGTGCTTTGAGAGCTCGGAGAGGTCAGTTAAGATTCATAATAAGGCCGCTGAATATAGCTGGGAAAGCTAACTGGGGCACTAGGGCAGAGGTTGACACTAATAAGTATTTATAGCTCACATAATTATGTATCACTAGGGTTTTAATTACTCTGTTTTGCTACATAATATTTTCGGAATAGAAATTGTCTTTTCGGAATGTTACTTTAGCTGTCTAAATATAACTTAACATGCCTCGAGTATTAAGCATAATGAAAGTAAGTAAAACTGGTTCATTGAGACCATTTAGCTACTGTCTAATCTAAATACAACATAAAGTGCCTCAAGTATTTAGTGTAATGAAAGTAAGTAAAACTGGTTCATTGAGACCATTTAGCTACTGTCTAATCTAAATACAACATAAAGTGCCTCAAGTATTTAGTGTAATGAAAGTAAGTAAAACTGGTTCATTGAGACCATTTAGCTACTGTCTAATCTAAATACAACATAAAGTGCCTCAAGTATTTAGTGTAATGAAAGTAAGTAAAACTGGTTCATTGAGACCATTTAGCTACTGTCTAATCTAAATACAACATAAAGTGCCTCAAGTATTTAGTGTAATGAAAGTAAGTAAAACTGGTTCATTGAGACCATTTAGCTACTGTCTAATCTAAATACAACATAAAGTGCCTCAAGTATTTAGTGTAATGAAAGTAAGTAAAACTGGTTCATTGAGACCATTTAGCTACTGTCTAATCTAAATACAACATAAAGTGCCTCAAGTATTTAGTGTAATGAAAGTAAGTAAAACTGGTTCATTGAGACCATTTAGCTACTGTCTAATCTAAATACAACATAAAGTGCCTCAAGTATTTAGTGTAATGAAAGTAAGTAAAACTGGTTCATTGAGACCATTTAGCTACTGTCTAATCTAAATACAACATAAAGTGCCTCAAGTATTTAGTGTAATGAAAGTAAGTAAAACTGGTTCATTGAGACCATTTAGCTACTGTCTAATCTAAATACAACATAAAGTGCCTCAAGTATTTAGTGTAATGAAAGTAAGTAAAACTGGTTCATTGAGACCATTTAGCTACTGTCTAATCTAAATACAACATAAAGTGCCTCAAGTATTTAGTGTAATGAAAGTAAGTAAAACTGGTTCATTGAGACCATTTAGCTACTGTCTAATCTAAATACAACATAAAGTGCCTCAAGTATTTAGTGTAATGAAAGTAAGTAAAACTGGTTCATTGAGACCATTTAGCTACTGTCTAATCTAAATACAACATAAAGTGCCTCAAGTATTTAGTGTAATGAAAGTAAGTAAAACTGGTTTCAGGGAAACCAATAGTCAGTAATTCATCTGCGACTGATGGAAACAACATAAGCACAAGCAAGTGTTGTCAAAAGACTATAAGTTGTATGAACTGGGTGAACAGGCTTATTTGAATTTCACAATGACCAAAGGCCTCCAACGGCTTATCAATAGTGATATAGCTAATGTAGAGCTGAGCAGATGTGGAACAGAATGCCTGTAGAATATTGCAAAGCCGATTTATCGAATCTGATTTTGCGTTAATTTCATAAGTCCAATTTTATTATCAGGTGCAGTTTCGCATTAATTTAAACAGTTCAATTGTATAATACTAAACAGCTAATCCAAAACCTGAATAACACTGAGTAATAAGTACGCTTCCAATTTAGATTTCAAGATGATCAGATATGTTGAACGACAGCTGTACATCCCTAATTCAACGTTTTTTAGCTAGTTTTTAACTAAATACTGAGTTTAGCTTAATTGCAGTACATATGGTGACTGATACATTGAAGGTAATGGTAGTCATTAACCGAGGTGTTATAGACAAACCCGAGAAGTTGCCTGAGTACTCGGAACTTGTAGATATGTTTGAATCAACAAAAATCCGGCTAATAATAATACAACCGCAATTTTACAACCAACAAGGTCATAATATTGATAGATATAGGAAAACCTGTCAATAATGCATAGCAACAATTGGAAAAGCAAATCTGTAATCTGGCATTACCGAGTTATAACTTTAAAAAGGGAAAACATGTTCATTGCAACACAATACCGATGACGAAATCTAATTAAGCTAATGAAGTCATCAACTAAAATAATTCTTAGGATAATTCATTAATAGGCGAAAAGCAATTGAGGTACCTAAATCAGCCAACCAATTGATATCACCAAAGCGAAGTAAACAAGATAAACAACAGGATTTTTTTTATGCCTGCCTTTAATACGTTAAAAATACTATATGTTAAGTGAAATCAATTGTAGTTAGGTTTAAGTAAACAGGTAAAAATTTTAGACAATTCCATTGAATGTCGATTTTTCTGTTTTCTACTTAAAATTACGTATGCGTAGTTTGAATGTTAGCAATAATATTTACAACGTTAGCTAACTAAAACGGCTTTAAAATTAATTCAGAAAGTTGCAATCACATTCTGAGACGATGTTACCGGCGACTATTGTTTGTAAACAAATAACAGATGTTCCATTAACCGGCTATCTTTGATATTTACACCATATTTCGGACACATATTTGTCTTGCAGATATTAAAAAATCTGCATTTTCCGACTTAAAATAAAGGAAAAATAAATTCAACAAGAAATATAACGATACTCTGCCTCACAGCGAAAACACCATGTGCGTTCACGCGCCAAAATTGACATAAGCTTCGAGATTTTAGTGAAAACTTAATTTTATGCTTGGATAAATTAAATAGGTAGTTTTTTTGTGCAGACATAATTAAAAACGGGGTTTGTAGCGAAAAATATCAGTATTCCAACGCAAAACTAGTAAAACTTAGAAAATAATTACGCCTCTGGCGGTGGAAATATGAACCAAAAATGTAATGGCCGCCGATCTAGGCTCGATGACTTAACACCTAAATGCGCAAAATACTTACACTTTCCTCCTCTTTTTCCATTCCAGAGGGCATTTGAGGTACTGCACGGTTAATCGCCGAGTAGTCCGGAAGGTCCGGGAGCTCCTCGGCGAGATATATAGGCATTGGTTTCGACGCATCCAGGGCCCTCGCCCTAAACGAGAGCTTCGACATTTTGTTGACAGAACAAAACACGCTAGCGTCGACACAAAAATGCACTAATAAAACACTTTATAGCTCCTCCAGGAGGTCCCAAGGGACCTTGAACTGCACTTTGTACACTCTAGTTCGTTCCCATGATTAATTTTTGCACACACTCAGTCACAATTAATGAAAAACATTAACGAAACTTTACATATTGGGCGTACTTTAGAAAAAGCCATCATGGCGGCTTTCCGCTTGTCGGACGACCATGACCAACTTCCACCTTGTACGACGTGCGCGGGAAGGAAACACGCGGGAATGATTTTAGTAGTTAAACAACACTTTGGCTGATAATATTAAAAAATAGCTTTTATCAAATAAAAAAGTCCATGAATATTAATTAAATGATTTGTGGTAAAGAAATATTTGACTAATAATGGACATTAAATATATATGAATTAATAAATTATAAAATTACTTCCGCTATTCCTTGTTCTACCATAAACAAGAGTAAAAACGTTTCATCATACGCAGAAACGTTCACGAGCATTGTCTATGATTTAACGTGTAAAATTTAGATTTTCCTTTCAGTGTAGCGCATTAAAAGTATAAATAATTTAAAAAGACATTTAATTAATCAGTATAATTAATCTACTTAATTTGATAAAAAATTAAATTAGTGATAATGGATTAGGCTAATATTACATAGAGTTTGAAACTAAAAAGGCCATAACATACAATACTTTTGTCTATGCCAAACCGCATTGTTACTGTTTTATAGAAAACTTCCCAATTTTCGGGGAATTTTAAATCATTTTGGTAAGCCTGGTTTCTATTCAAACACCCAACTGTGTGACATGAATTGTGACGAATGCCGTACAAAATGGTACTTCAGCTCTGCTGTGGTCTTATTTTAGATTTAGTACTTAACATTAACAGCGTTCTCATTTTGTTGTGTCCGCTCTCGAAAGGAGTAGCCAGTTATGAATTAAATGATATTATAGACAGGAAGTTTTCCAGCCCAGCCGGATTCTCCTATCGACCTCCTTCTTAAAATTTGTCCCGCCAAATATTCACACAACTTCGAGAGGCATATGACAGGTCCCAAGAAAATATGTACGTTAAGCAAGATCTTGATCTTGGATTAAAGAGTGGAGACAAACGGATTGGCAAACGTAGAGTATGGCGCCCTGCAGCCAGGTGGAGCGACGACCTGCCTAAGGCAGCATGTAGCAAGTGAATGCGTAAGGCAGAAGATCTTGCCTTGTGGCGTTTTTTAAGAGAGGCCTATGTCTAGCAGTCGACAAACATTAGATAGGCTGATGAAGATGATATACAGGCTAGACTAGGCGTTTACATTCTATAAAATACTTGATCCTTTTCCTCAAACCGCATTCCATGCTTGAGGGTAGTGACCACCACTTTCAATATTCTCTCTTTGACGGCGCGGCGATGCGCTCACGTTTGCTGTCCTCAGTAGTATGAGAAATCTGACGAGGGATACCACTTGAAAAGGAAATATTTTGTGTGGAGAGTTGTATAATTCACAAAAAAGCCAAGGAAAGGCTGGATATTTTTTTTTTTATTATTAGCTTCACCTGTATGTTTGTATGTATGTTTGTAACCGACTCCTTTGAGCGCGTTTTTGACCCACTTTAAACGGTCAGATTTCTTTCAAACTTTGTAGATATATCGAGGACCGATGACAATACACTAAACAAATCGTGTTTTTTAGTTTTTTTTACTATTAATTATGTGATTATTTTTTGCGTTTTTAATGGGGCTTATAAAATTTCAAAATGGTAGCCCTGGTCAGAGCGGTGTCAGCTCTACTATGAAATGAGCTGATTTCTAGCCATACGATAATAATCTGATGCCTGATCTGGCCGCACGCCGCAACTAACGTGTATCGTGTTATCTCACTCGCACTGATTAACTCGCGCTATTTGCGCGAGCAGGATGACCCGATTGAAATAATGAGTGACAGACTTCCGCTTTCGTCGCAAGTCAGGCACCTGACGATCATAGACAAAACAAAACAGGTAAAAACCTACCTAGTAAGAGATTTTAGTTAAATCTACCCGCATGTATTACGTAATTGTTGAAAATAAGTATCTACAGAACAGTCGTCCTTGTACCGTCGCCGACCCTA
This sequence comes from Alcis repandata, assembly GCA_949125135.1. Taxonomy (NCBI): domain Eukaryota; kingdom Metazoa; phylum Arthropoda; class Insecta; order Lepidoptera; family Geometridae; genus Alcis; species Alcis repandata. The sequence goes on along the minus strand of OX421250.1, from coordinate 6,520,964 downwards.
CTATGAAATACGAGTACCTACAGAGCATTAAATAAATAAAAAATGTAATAAATGTACATATATATATTTACTAGCGGCCCGTCCCGGCTTCGCTCGGGTGGATAATTTGGGATAAACGTAGATTAAATGCGTCTTTATGCGGGTGATAATTAGATTTTTTTTAAATTACTATTTATATTTTCTCTTATAATTTTTTACATTTTTATCTTTAAACGTATTTTTATTCTCATCTATCGTAACTTTATTTTTTATTTATTGTCCCATTTTATTAATATTGTGTTTAAGATTAAATACTTTATATATTTTTTTAGGTTTTTGGTTGCAATTTTTTTACTTGATCTTATTTTGTTAACGATCCATATTTTTTTCAGGTAATAAATATAGCCTATGACACTCAGCAATAATGTGGCTTTCTATTGGTGAAATAATTTTTAAAATCGGTTCAGTAGATCCCGAGATTACCCGTTACAATTTAACAAATATACAAACACACAAACTTTACTTCTTTATAATATTAGTATAGAAGTATAGATGTATAGATATATATTTATTACATTGCTACTTTTATCCAGAGATATTTGAAGGGTTGGACAGTTGATTGAAGACTGCATACCTTTATCTTACTTATTTAATATAGTATATTTTTTAATTGCCTTCGGGCTATTGGGCCAGTTTGAAGTTGACAGACCTAAATTTTCTTAAATTATTGGTGTCCTTGTCTAATAGGTTGCAAGGACAAGGACATATATATTTTTAGTTCGTTTGGGTCTGTCAAGTAAAGCCTTCAAACTTGTGCTCATAACACAGCATCTCTGTGGGTGTGATAACTATGGTATTGTCCAGGTGGGTAAAACTGCAGCACAGGTTACTACCTGTGCTGCAGTTTTACCCAGCAGTTTTTGCAGTTTTTTGCAGTTTTTTCAATAAAATAAAACACTCACAAATAATTTACTAACTTTATTTGAATTTGGATATATAGAAATACAGTTTTTCCATTTATTTGATAGTGATTATTTCATGCTTGAAAACTGGGAATAGAGGTATTAGATTCTAAATGAAAAAAAAAAGGTAATAAATACTGACTTAAATTTAGTAAATTCGCTTAACAGTAAATGGGGTTTGATTTAATCATTGTTTTATTTAGTATACAATTTCATCTGAATGTGATCGTTTTCCACAATTTACAAGTTACAAAAACATTTGTTTTTATGTACTGGTTATTTATTACGATGGAACATAATTAATTTTAACAACTCCATCTAGCGTTTAAGATCGTTAACCAATAACACGAAGAAAAATATTCTATGATTTTTGTACAAATAAAACTTACTTACATTTCGAGCCTAAAATCAATTTCCCCGCAAAACAGCACATTATTTTTATTATCTTTTAAAGTTAATCGACTCTTAATAAACATACACTAACACAATTTAACCAACACATACAAATACCATACAAACATAACGATCATACATAACATTATTACTATAACTATTTATTATCTCTAATCTCATGGTGTTCAAGCTATATTTAGTCTTTATATAGAAATATAACTTAGTGCATATCATGATATAGTTTACGAATCGAGTTAATATTTTGAGTGTAATATTTTTCCAAAACAAGAATCAGCTCAATTTATACAAAAATGTTTATAGAAATGAGAAAAATGCATACATAAAATTATTTGTTGCTGAAAATTTAAATGGCGGAAAAAGTGTCTCTATGGTAAAGTGTCAAACCTCCTGAAAGTGCCAACCTTTACAAATTGCTTAATTTGTAAAGGTTGGCAAGCGCTTGCATTTAGCTCACCACGAGGGTTGCCAACTACTGCTAAAAACAGTATTATAGTGTTTATCGCTCACTAATACTGTTTGTTTCTGTTCATCATAATTAAGGTATGCAAAATAATGTTTCTTTGATTTTATAAAAATAAAATAATCGTATATAAATGTTTTTTTTTTTTTCGATCAGTCAGTAATTTTATTAGCGCCGGTTTTCTAAGCCAAGTTTAAATAAAATTATAAAAAAATACTATTCAAATACTTTTAATTTACTTCTCACACGCAAATATATTTTAGTTTTTGTTTCAAAAAGTTGGCAACCCTACTTACATTCCTCCTAATTTCAATACAAAAATAATTTTATATGAATCATACTCAAAATATATTTCTAAATTTCATATTCATAAATTTAAAAACCATAGGCAAATTATAGGCGTTACATTAATTAGTTTACGTTTAAATAACTGATTTCGACTCAAAAATCTGAAAATCCATGTAAATTGTAAATGTAGAATAATTGAAATAAATACTGATTTTGTAAATGATATTTAGGCTAGTGTCATTCTTATTATGAGCGTGCGTGCAAAATTAAAATTATTATTTACAAATTAAAATGCATAAATACTTTGAACGAAAATGTAACACAGATCCTATTTCTTATAAAAAATTGTCTCGATCATCATATAGCTATTATATTATACAGCTATCATAGATTAGTTAAGTGAGAATGAGAGGACAGTGTTCCTGTCCTTTTCTAACAGACTACAGTGAAAAAGACAACGATATTTTAAATTTCATTCTTTCAACTTTAACTTTCATATTTTAGAATCTGACGACAGATTCTGTTAGCGAATTCTCGCTCGCTCTAAGATACTTTTCTTCTCTTTCTTTCAGTGTAACTTTTTTACACTTTTTGACAGTCAAGAACCGTTGGTCTCAGATCAGTCTGTCATTTGCTTAGACCTTTAGTTTATAATTTGTAAAAAACAATAAAAAGGTATAATAACTTTAACCATAATTTATATTTCCAAAGGACGTTTAAAACACGATTTCATATATTCCACATAACGCTGAGTATCATAACTTCATTATTTTAAGGCGGCCCCGGACATTGGTCACTTTATTTTCATACAAAACTTCATTTAAATTTTTCTGTAGCTTTTTTTGTTAAAGTTTTTGTATGAGAGATGAAAATGACCGATGTCCGGGGCGCCGGGACACTTTTTATTACTACATACATTTTTAATTAATTACAGGAATATCACTGGATTGAAAGTATACACTTTGCTGTAAATATCACTTTGATAAAAAAATTCAATTAATTTTTTTCTCGATTTCTTAATTTTATAAAAAATTCATCAAACAGTTCATTAAAACTATGATTTAAGTTTGATCCAAAATATACGGTGGCGCCCTCAATTTTCTAAATTCTTCTACCAAAAGATTATAATATAATTCTTAGAATAAGATCATCGAAATATGAATCGAGATCAGAGATTAAATGTCTAATTACTGTCTTGTCTATAGTTGTCATGTAATAAACAATAAATTTACAATATATATAAAATTATATTTATAGCAAAGTGAATAGCTTGCAGGCTGATGACGTCAGCTATCAAATACAATCGCAAACCGGCAAACATCTTGAGCAAAACGCGGCGTAGAGTGGAGTGGTGGAGTGGGACAAGGTACATACACGGCTATAAGTAAAGGATATGCTAAACCAAAAAGGAATTGACACAACAGAGTCGGAGGGGGGGGGTATTGACACAATAGATGGACGGAACAGGCTCTAAATCAGAGGTTCTCAAAGTGAGCCTACGGGGCGGTAAAGGGGCCAGACAAAATTATCAAGACAAATACCTGAACACAACTAAAATACGATATGCAAGCCCAATAAATACAAGTACTCCGCTATTTTGTTATATAACACGGGAATACTCTACTCACGTGAAAATGTAATCGAAATTAACTAATTACAATTTGTTAATAAAATTAATTCATTTTTAGTTTCACAAATTAATTTAAAATCAACTAATTAATTTAAATTATTATTCCCGTGTTAATAACAAAACGTGTCAAAAAGTTTCCATAGTGAAATACTCCGCCATAGATAGCCCAATAAATACAAATACTCCGCTAGTCTATATCTCCGTCTCGCTCACTCCGCTAGTCTATATCTCCGTCTCGCTCACTCCGCCGGTCGGTCTCTCCGTCCGTCTCGCTCGCCGGTCCCCGCAGTGAGTCTCGCTCGCATCAGCTGCGGTCTGCCTCGTCGGAGTCGCCGCGCGGCGCTATTTCCGAGGGTATCGTGCTTTTCCCAACGAAGATTTCTACCTCCTGTGGATATAAAAAATTAAGTTAAATTCTCATACAACAATTAAGGGTCGGTACATATCTAAGGGAAAATGCGTCGCGTATTATCGGTCGCGTAACGCCAGAACAGAGAAACTCGCACTCGACGCACTAGCGCATCATCGGTTGAGTGTGAAAGGTTGGATGTTTTATTATACATTTCTCTGTTCTGGTGTTACGCGACCGATAATACGCGACGCATTTTCCGTCAGATATGTATCGACCCTTAATTCTCAGATTTTTCACATACAAGATAGACTTTCGTTGTTTGTGCAGGTGCGAATACTGAAGTTCTTTGGGCATATCTCCAGGAACGAACAAGAGTGAATAACTAAGAAGTTCAGACGAGTGATAGAGATATGATGAGAATGGAAGAGTATGTAATGTACTGACCCCACGTAGGGATCAGGGTAGGAAGATGATCAGGATGCACAAGTTACATTTAAAACTATGTATTAATCCTAATGTACAAACTACGATTTACGTTCTAAGGATAGAACAAATCAGCGGCGTTATTTTCAACTCGATGCAAAACCGACATTTGACATTCTTGACCGTGACCGATGACCGTTTTGACATTCTAATAATATTATTTTCTTTGACATTTAATTTATTGTGTATTAATTTATTCGTAAAAATTGTATTTGACATTCATAAGTGTGCATTGATGTACCCATATTTGAATAAATTATTTTGAATTTGAATTTGACAAGGGCTCATAGTACTCATCATTATGAACAACTTTTACTATGGAACAACCCGGAATTCGCGAAAAAAAGTCAGCTGTTCCAAACATTTTGTCGAGTGTCGTTGTCATTTTAGTATGGAACAGCTGATTTTTTTCGCGAATTCCGGGTTGGTCCCGTGGTAAAAAATAACCCTGTGTATTCAGAGAAGTAAAGTTTGTACGAATGTTTTTTTTTCTAGCTCCGAAACTGTTGCTCCGACTTCAGCAATTCTATCAGGGAAAGCTAATAGTTATTTGTTAAACAAGAGTGCAAAGTTGCTTTTTAACCGCGCGCCGCGTGTTCAATTTTGATGACCGAGCAAGCGAAGGATTCTAAAATTGAATCACGAGCGCAGCGAGTGATTCAAAATTAGAATCCTGAGCGTTAGCGAGGGAATCAAAAGAGCACGAGGTGAAAAATCTTTGCACTCGAGTGCAACACGTAACTTTTCATTCCACCTCAGCGAGGAAAGAGTATTTTTAATCTTCAATATCTGAGTGGAAAAGCTCATTTGCGCATTATTAACAGTTTCAGTCAATTCTGTTGGCGTCAAACAAACTTCCTCGTCGCTAGAATCACTCATTTTAGTTTTTTCACTTGTTTTCAAGTTTCTTGTTTTTAATATAAGGTTTAATTAACAATGACGTGAAAAAATGCCGCGTAAAGAACCGCGTACAAAGCAAATTGAAAAAAGAACACCAAGAAGGTTCCGAGTCTGAGTTTTTAACAAATTAAAAAAAAGTTGTATGATATATTCGGCACCATAGAGGTAGCCAGTAAATAGGTTTAATGTTTTTTTTAATTCACAAACTTAGTGCACACGATGTTCTAAATTCAATTTACTTTATCCTCTAGAGAATAAAAACGGCTTTTCCACTCAGATATTGAAGATTAAAAATACTCTTTCCGAGATGGTGGGATGAAAAGTGTATTGTCATGTTCCCCGCAGCCCGCAGCCCGCAGCCCGCTACTAGTACAGTGGTCACCTGGCGTCCCTCGCCGGCCACGCCGCGGGCGGGCCCGGCCTGCGCGCGCGCGCGGCCCACGCGTCTGGGGACAACACATTATTTATGTAAGCATTCATGCTTGTATTATACTATAACAAACCGGTTATGTTAGTCCTCGCCTGCTTGTAGTGCGCGCCTCTCAGTCCCGCGCGGGCGAGGACTAACGTAAACGGTTTGGCTGTGGCTGCACCCCACAGTATCACCTGCTAACCTACAAACAGGAACTTGTGAAATTTTCCGCGATAAAACTTAGGTTATACGTTAATCTAGCTCAATCTAGGGCCATCTAGGGGTATAAGTTGACGGGACAACCTGCTTCGCTCAGCGGTAATATATCCGCCTTATAAGCCAGAGAGAATCGAACCCAGGTCGGGCCCGATTATCGGCCGGGCAGATGTTTGAATGATGAATTTAAATATCTGTTCTGGGTCTGGGTGTTAGTTGTCCTTGTCTTTATGTGTTCTATGGCATCCCCGACACAGGGTATCCTAGTGGGGAGCTATCAATTTTAAATATATAATTTTTTTTATTTCTCACCTCCGATGCTCAAGCATGGCCTTTCTGTCTGCCTCTCGCTTCTCGGCCGCGAGTCGCGACTTCTCATTCTTGACCGCGGGGGTGGTACGCACGCGCGCGCGGGGCGAAGCCCCCGTGGAGGGCGCCGGCGCGGGCTCGGGGGCCGTAAACTGAAACACGAAAAATCTAATTTTAAAAAGCTTACATGACACCTCAAAAGCATTAGAACTCGAAAGGAAAAAGTACAACCACAGTAAAACATAAGAGATAGGGACAATAGATGGTCTCATCGCCTTCATTCATTCAAAATTTAAGAGTGTTTCTCTTGTCGGTGGAACATTTTCCAGGCTTAGCGGTCCTCTGCTAGTGCCTTTACCTCCCTGTACGACATGACATCTGCCTTCTCCTTAATCTGGTCCAAGAACGACCTCGTTGCTCTTCCTGGTCCTCTCCTTTCAATCTGTACCTCTATGATGATTTTATTACTCTGTCATGTCGTTCAAGGTGGCCAAACATCCTGCCCCTTCTATTTTCAATTATGGTCAATATCTTATTGCCTAAGATCACAAAAACGTATGTATTTTGAAATGTATTAAAAATTAATCATGAACGTTAAACGCCTGATTAAAATCACGTCCAAATTAACGTCGCTCTAAAAATCATCGTTTACTGGTAGATTATCGGCTATTTATAAATTAACGTTTTCACAGGGTTAATCGATTGACAAACCCACCTCCTTCCAGTCATTCTCCTTCAGCCTCGCGATATGTTCATACAGCGCGTCCACATTCCTGCACTGAAGACACACCATATCCCAGAACCCTTGCAGGTCTTCCACTGTGGTTGGGAACTGGACTTCTTTGCCTTCGTTTATATTGTTGTAGCATAGACCTGGAATGATTCGGGAGAAAATATTAATTCTTATTTTATTTGGCTTCACACGGATATGAAACAGCCTATGTTACTCGCTAATAATGTAGCTTTATATTGGTGAAACGATTTTTGAAATCGGAACTGTTATGATGTATGGAGCTTTACGAAACGTTTGATCATTTTCGAAAACTATCAAAACTCATACTAAGGGTACAGTAGGGTACTATTTTCGTGAGAGGGGGAATGGATGTCATCTGACAGCGAGTTTCATTATCTGTGCTATGTCTTAAAATGAGGGTAGTTCCGAAAAAAGCAGTCTGGTGTGTCATCCTGGCCAAAGTAATGTGTCCTCATATATGCAACCATTAATCCTCCCACTGCTGGGATACAGGTCTACCCTCAAAGGGTGATTAGGCCGTATTCCACCACGCTGGCCAAGTGCGGGTTGCTGGATTCACTTAAGCCAATGAATTTCTTCTCCGGACATATGCAGGTTTTCTCACGGTTTTTTCCTTCACCGAAAAGCCAGTGGTATGTAAATTCGTACATAAGTCCCAAAAAACTCATTGGTACGAGTCGGGGTTTGAACCCGCCACCTCGAAGAATGCGAAGCGGCTGTTTTCCCACTGAGCCACCACGGTTTAGTAACGTGTGCTCGGATTATTTTACGGAAATTGGTGCGTATTTTATAGTCTGTGATCTGAATAAAGTTATTAATGATTTATACCTTCAAACTGCTGCATTTTCTGCGTGGCCAGCAGTCTCGCTTTCCCCGATGCAGCTCGCAGAAGTCCCATGATTTCTTCGCTCACTTCTTTATTATCCTGGAATTCGAAAGATAATATGTTATTTACATGGCGTGCACAATAAAATTTCCATCTATCTATTTACCATAAATAGGTAAAGTTCGAGTTCGTACAGGAACCACTAGAACTACAGGTTCGATTAAGAAAATCTTTTACTAGATACACACTATCCCTGAAGTGTTATGGACTACGTTTTATATCCCAAATCCTTCGAGGCCTAAACCCAAGCAGCCCCAGGTACAAAATCCTGAGCTGTGACAGATGTGTTCAGGAGAAGGGGTTACGAGGCTCAAGCCCCCTTCTCTCAACACTCTAAAGAGGTCCTCAAATGCCTGTAAACTCTACCCTTGTTTATTTTTACCCTCAGCCATCTGACTCAAACCTCCTCCAAAAAAAATCTTAGATACACCGCTAGTCCCCAAACATCAACTAGTGATCAATATATATTTATAGCCTGTCGGCAAGAATTTTCAAACCAGCTTTATGGATTACCCAACAATAATCCTCTTATACCAGGTCAAGGGTATAACAACCGACAGAGTTTGGTATATTGATCTATCGAAATGTTTTTAATTGCTAATTGAAGTCTCAGTTGTCCAAACAACTTATCAAGGTTGGGCAAACGGCATATAACATTGACTGTGCATATTAATTTAATATTGTTCAACTACAGATGTTTCTATGCTACTTATTGTTTTAAGACTTAGTTGGTGAATCAATCTGTTAGGTTTTTATTTGGGTGACTGATAGTGGCATTTCAAACTTAGCTACCATCACTAGTTGCAGATATTGTATGAGTAATATAAGACTCCCAAGTAGAAAAGTGAGTTTGCTTTTTTTTACATTACGATAGGCTTGCATTTGAAAGCCATCTCGCCTGATGTTTAGCAACGATACGGTCTACGATGGAGCATGCTTGCCTAGAAGGAACCGATTTACTCGCGACTTGAAGACACCCAGATTGTTTCTATCGGGAAAAATCCGCTCAGCAGGCACTTTTTACTTACATTCGAAGTAAAAAGAGAAGGATAGACAATATCCTGTTCATATAATACTTGAATAGTTCCTTAGTAGCGAATCTAACAAAAGACAGCCAATTGCTTTAATGACTTGTGTAATTCAATTTAAAAACACAATAACAAGTTCATAAAACAATGCCAAAGAAACAATAGATTTGAGATTTAGTTCCACTGTTCTGGTAGAATTCAAGGATTTCATACTCTTCGGAGATTTGCAAAGAGGATGCTTTTCAAGGTGATGACCATGAGCACAGATTGATAAATAGTTACTAGTAATATTAATTATGTTTAGGAGGTATGTGGGTGGTGAGATTGAAAGTTGAATCTTTTTTTGTAGTGATAAGTTTATTGTAACAGTGTCTTGTCATTGATTGATATTGTCAAGTCAAGTTATGCACTTGAAGTGAAGCTGAATTGACAGTGAAGTCAAGCTATATGCCTGATGATATTTTATACGATATAATTATATGTAAATGTCAATGACAGCATTATTCGTACCTAACATAGGTTCCTGTCATCATAATCTATGCCTCTTTTCCTGCTTTTGGATATAGGCTACAAGAATTATTTAATTTTTTATTAAACTCACCTGTAAGCTCTCCAACTCCTTCTCAGCAGTGGCGGACAACGCCAGCAGCCGTTCAGTCTCTTTCTTCTCCAAATCCAGGAAATAATGTCCATCTTTCACCACCTCTCCTCCGTTCTCACCATTAACCGCACTCTCCTCGACGTCGTCTATCTTTATCACAGATACACCGTTTGACACCGACTTAATGTCCTCAGTCTTTAGGCTTGGAATGTCTTGCTTTTGCGGGGAAAGGTCGGGTTTTATCGTTTTCTTTGGTGAGTGGATGGGGAGTTGCGCTCGGAACTCTGGTCTTAAATGTCTTAAAACTGGTAAGGACAAGTCTGCTTCACTGTTCGGACTAGGGTACTCTTCTAAGCTTTCGTCTGAGTTTCTCGGGGTAAGGAACACCTCCGAGCAGTTGAGGGACTTCTCTTGTAAGACTTTGGAGTCGTCCTCCTCGCTGCTGCTTTTAAGTTTATGCCTTTTCTGGTTGAAGAAGCCTTGGGCTAATGCTCCGGGCCCGTACAGGCGTTCCACTCGCTGCTGAATGAAGCTCTTCATCGGACTGGTCAGCTTTTCGCCGTTTTCTTTCGTGATTTCTACCCGCTTTGATACGCCGTTCGAAGATATGGTGTAGGATTCGGAGCTGAACCGCGATTCGCGAGTTTCTTTCCCGTTAGTGCTAACAGACTTCCTAAAGTTAGTTTCCGAGTAGCTGGACTTGAAAGCCATTTCTTTAGCGTTGTCGACTTCATCTTTGTGCAGCATGGAGGAAGCAAAGTTCTTGCTCTCGCTCGAAATGTAAGACCTTGTGGTCGTCATGCTGGGGCCGAGGAAGTCGTTCTTCAACTGCTTGTTTTCTGCCGCCATATAGACATGCAACGGAGACGTTGCTAGATAAGGATCTGTATGCGCCTTTGAAGGCGCTTTAGGTGTCAAATCAACTCGAGTATCATGGGGACCGAACGTCGGAACCAGCAGCTTGTTGGCACTAACCGGGACCGGCACCAGTAGCGAGTTATTTTCGCTTTTATATTGGTAGGTATGGGTAATAGGCCTTATTGGAGACGCTTCCCGGCTTTTGTTGATGTCCTGTCGAAGCTTGGAGTCGTAAGTAGTTAGGTTGGTGTAACCGTTTACAGAGCAAGCAAGGTTGAGATACGACGGCTTCTTTTGAGGAAAATCGTCGCGCTTTTTGTGGTAACCCCGTGATCTGTGACTACTGGAGTCTATATGTATCTTCACGGGAGGTTTAAGGAGATTCTCAGATTTTCTGGGGGTCGGGGTAGCGTCTTCTGGTGTCCTGACGGGGGAGGCTATAGGGGTGGGATGGTTAAGGTAGTTCGGCTGGAGGGTGGAGCCAGCTCGCTCTTGGATGCGCGAGGTGAACTCCCGAATGCGGCTGCCGGTGGATGATGGAGTCAGGAGATTCAGGCTACCGGATGTGGTATCTGGAATGAAGGGAAAAAACAAGATTAAATTACTGCGATTTGCTAGATGTAGAAAGTATTAGATTGGGAGAGTTGGAAGATGCTCTATCGTTACAAACTATGCAGGTTCTTGAATAGGGAAGTTTTATTATTTACAAAGCTAGGCAACACTACCGAGTTGCTCAGACAGAGTATGAAGTTTCAAAACAAGAGTCATTTTGGACTGCATTTTTTAACTTTGTTCTCAAACAATATCTACGTTTAGACATAACATTTATTTATATCACAATATATGCACTGATAATGATTTATTATCAATTATTTTTCCTCATTAGTAATACCACACATGGCCAGCGACCCGCCCCGGGTCTCCACCGGTATTTAATAATGTAAACACCAGTTAATGTACTCCCATTGTTTTCATTCCATTACAATGAAGTGACACTTATAAATTCATCATCTGCCTACCTTATCCCACCTACGTGGGGTCGGTACAGTATGTACACTTCTTCCATTCATCTCTTTCACTCGTCATATCTGAATACACTCCCTTTTCCATATCATCTTTCACACAGTTCATCCATGCTTTCTTTGGTCGTCCTCTACAGCTATACCCATTCACACTCAAGTTCATCGTCTTTTTTGTAATGTGGTCCTCCTCTCTTCGCATAATATGCCCGTACCACGATAGACGATTAGGTACTTGTCAAGTGACATTTATATTAATACACAAAAACATTTCAGAAGAAAGTAGCTAGCATATTAAGTTAAAGGTATTAATGGTATTGATACCACAGGTTAGATTAGCATAGTATTGAGATTAAATTAAGGTTCTTTATTACTGTTCTAGCCTTAGTTTGAGGTCTTTTTAACACTGTCCCATCCTTAATTTGAGGTGTTTTATCACTAACCCAGCTGTTTGCTTGATAGTAAAACTTTATTATTAAACTTTATTACACAGGATGGCAGTATTGTCTTACAAATCCCATAATTTATTGTTTATTTGGTTGAATGGAATGAATGCTACCAAAACATTTCCATATTCTCAGCAGAGCTGTAGTAAAAGGTAATTATAGTTCTTTAGGTCAAGCGGCAAGCCCTTATAGTTTTTAAGCCGCCTGAAAGACCTCTGACACGTCTTGCCGTTCTTGTTATAACAAACAACAAAGGCCTACAATTTATGTGTCACCGGATCCACAATTGAGCTGTTGTAAATGCCACCCATGGCCACCCAACAGAACACACCACAACAGAACTACAGATGAATGGCACCGGTCTGACCGCCGGCGATGAACTAGAAGCGAGTAAAACTAGAAACTATCGAGTTGGCGATCAGCGAGAAGCGAGTGTGTAGTTTCGATAGTTTTGACGCCGGGCTATAAGTGCGACGAGCGAGTACTCGCGCCACTCGCCCGCGGTCGCTCAATCATCTCAGCTCCATACGTCTACTCTCAATGCCGCACTGCAAAGAAATGATCAAGCGAGTGAGCGAGCATCGCTGAACGAGTATCGCTGAGCGAGTTTATTTTTGAAAGCTCGTCGCTCAGCGATAAAACTAGTAAAGCGAGTCGTCGCCGGCGGTGTGAACAGTCGGCGAATACTTTTTAATATTTATATGCATCTCTTTCGTTTACACTGAATGTACATTTATTGTCCTTTTCTTGCGAGAGAAAATCGCCGATAGTTACTAGTTTACTCGCCGGCGGTCAGACCAGTGCCTATAGTTTGTTTGGTTAACATTGCTGATTGATTATCTACACTCAGTCAAGTTATGCTACAAACACTACAGTTTCTTTCATGTCATTAAATTTCATGTGATTAAAAGACCATCAATATTACACTGACACAAATTACAATAAGCTAGAGTACTCACAACAGCCGAAGATAAGAAAGTAATCACACATCATGAAAAAAGCCGAGTCACGTGATTAGAAAACATGGTTACTGTACCGAGGACCATGATGGAGTAATGCTGGTAGGGGATTGGGGTGTTAGTTTGGATACTAGTGAGGAGGCGAGTGAACTAATCGATCATACAAATTAGAAACCTAAGTGTTTTACTGTTTGTGATTTTTGTGGTTAAAAAAAAAAATAATATTTTGAAGTAATTTTTGTTAATGTTACATAGGAGTAGGACTGACTAATAATTGAGTTGGTTATTCATACTATAGTTTTAATTTTATCTGGTGATTTTTTAATGGTAAAATGTATCAAAATCACATCAGGTTTCTTGTGAATCCAATGACTTTTTCTATTTTATATATTTCTGTTTTTGTATCTAAGATTGTATAAATTAACAAAAACTTATCAATTTTGTTTTCGTTGTTGTTAACAAATGATGTATTTTATTGTTTAATTACTTCATTTTTACAGCCCATCACTACCTCAGTAGTAATCTACAAAATTACAAATATCACTGCAGATAATCATGATATCAGAAAGGCCATTGCTACACATTCACGGATTGTTGATTTGATAATTATATTTTCAATTTCACTAATGTATGTTTTTTATTTCTTTCTATATTTAGAAGAGTAGCTGCACAAGACTAGCTCGCTCACTCACTCACTGTTTTTTTTATTTTAATACCTTGTAATTAGAGCTAACAAAACAAAAAACTAAATATTCAAATCGGTCCAGCCGTTCTCGAGTTTTAGCCAGACAAACGAACGGCGATTCATTTTTACATATAAGAAGAAGACATTTGGACACATCCTTGACTATGTTACTTCTTCTTTCATTGTTGCCAGGTAAGATAAATTGATATTTTTTATTTAGATTTTATTAGGTAGGTCTTTGGGTAGGTTGCTAGGTGTACATACATTTTTTATCTTCCATTTATCATTTAGACTATTTTGGATTTCTTCTTTATCATAGCTGTGAGTGTATGAGGTAGTGATATTGTGATAGTTATTAGTTCTATATTTATAACACAATATGTTACAGGTCAATGTCAGCAATCTAATCAACTAACAATTACATAGTTTCTAATAAGTGATAAATTAGAATTTAAAAAACCGGCCAAATGGAAGTCGGACTCACACTCGAAGGGTTCCTTACTATTATCTAGAAAAACGGCAAATATCACGTTTGTTGTATGGGAACCCCTTTAAACATTTTATTATATTATATTTTTTAGTATTTGTTGTTTTAGTGGCAATAGAAATACATCATCTGTGAAAATTTCAACTGTCTTAACTATCACGGTTCATGAGAGACAGGCTGGTAACAGACCGATAGACAGACAGATGGACAGCGGAGTCTTAGTAATAGGGTCCCGTTTTACCCTTTGGGTACGGAACCCTAAAAACAAAAACTAAAATTGCTAATGAGCGACAGCCTACTTTAAAATATAGAAACACAAACCCATACTTTAATTAAAGCCTCATTTTTTCTGAGTAAACCAATGGGAAGGAAACACACCGATAATATGTAATAAGATTTAGAAGTGGCTGAAGTAAACAGAGGTCTATGCCTAGCATTGGATAGTTGATGAGAATGCTTTAGCACAATCAAAACAGTATATACTTAACCAAACATAATTTCATGTGGAATACAACTTACACAGTTGTACACACTTAAACCAGCCCACTGGTAAGCGATAACCAGACTATATGCAACAATTATAAGAAAACATGCATGCAGATGTTAACAGAATAAACGACATAAAACAATCAATATTAGGAATAAAATAACAATAGATCACTTTCACTCAACACACAGCTTCGGAGACAGATAGCTAGGTTAAAAGTCATGCAGAAAGGTGTTTCTAGCGACTACTACTGTTATATGATAAAAAATACTACCGCAGGGCCTCAGTGAAGACTCGGTTAACACAAATAAACTACCCAGTCATCACAAGGAGGTAGTTTAAATAGAAATTCTGAGAAAATTAATCGAACAGCTCATAGCTTGCCAAAATAAATTGGTTACTCATGAGTTACTTGGGTTAAATTATAAAAGAACCGTCCTGGAAAGTTTATTCCATTAATTTTAGCGTAGAAAGTTAATTACATATTTAGATAAAAACTGAAGGTAGATTAAACCATTGTAAGGAAAACTTTCAAAGAAATTTTACGCGTCAATAAGCAAAGATAATAAGTTACTGAACTTAATCACTTACACAATAGAAAATGCGCTGTACTTACAGTTTAATTTGTAGTATTTACTTTTTATTTGAAAAGCACTTAAAACAATTTTACGTAAAAATAAAATGACATGACATCACACCACAAAGAAAGAAACGTCAAAGTTTTTCTTTTTTTTTCCGCAGAGCAACGCGTTGCCAGTTGCGTTGCTGCTACGTTCCGTTTTACGGTCTACGAGTTGCTAATTATTGCAAATTAATCAGAAAAAGCTGTTTACGGCAAAAAGCTAAGGTTTACGGACATGATTTTTTCGTATTTTATTTAAAAACGCGTCTAATACTTATGACTGTGTTTATTCATGAGAGGTTTGACGACAATGACCGAGCTAAGAAGCGAGCGTGGGCCGAAACGAGGCCGGCACATAGATTTTATCCATCCATGTATGCTTATTTATCATTTTGTTCGCGGCATGCATTTTGCAACACGCATTGTTTGCAGTTGGCACGACCTAGATTGATGGGATGTTTAGTTTTAAGTTATTCTGCAAAATTATCTGGTTTATGATTTTGTATTAAATTACTTGCTATAGTTACCCGTGATTATATTTGATTATATTTTTCATTAACCTTGGTACAACATTATACCAGGTTACATGGATAAATAATAGATAAGTATGAACTTCCCGGAAAATACGACTTTATCTTGCAAATATATTTATTAAACAATACATGAAACATAGAATTAATTATTATGGTTTTTAAACTTATTGTAATAAACGTAAAACGAAATAAACACAAAACATAATGGTACTCCATGTTTTGTGAAATACTTAAGGCTCTTCAAAACATTGAACCAACTTCATTGTTGCTCTCAAAGTTCGGAGTCACTCTAAAAATACTTAGCGCCCCATTTCGTGTAGATTTACGATGGAAAGGCGTGGACATGGCTGGTGATATACGGAAGGCAATCGAGTCTGTGTCCAATCCGAGTGAGGGGAAACAGATGCGACGTGAAGGCGAGAACCAATCGAGATAAATATCTTATCTATGTTGGTACGTATCTGGGTAGGTATTTTTTTTTATAGATCGGTAGATTCGGTAGGTACTAAGTACAAACTTATTTGTGCCTACGGTTTTTTAATTACTAAGGTAACTCCTATATTATGGGTCTTGTGTATATGTATATATTTTTTAAATACCGAATTGCTAGTTGGCTCAAACGGTTTTGATGATAATTGGCAAGGCTAGCAATATGATGCATCATGAAATCGGCCCATAAACGATACGTTTGAGAGCAAAACGCGGGTAAATAAGAATTCCATAGATTAGCTAGCTTTTTGTTCGTTGCTTTTTCATATCGCGCCACAGTAAGGAGTGTATTCCTAAACTGTAACTTTCTCAATTATTCTTAATTTCAAGATTTTAAACACAAAAAAATATCTCAATGACTGCAGTTGCAATTGTTTATTGCCTCAATAATAAGAGAACGTAAAACCGGTGCTAAAAAGCCAACTTTCACATTCTTTTAGTTTTTAAACTAAAATGTATTTTGCCCAGGGTATGGTATGTTTGCAATTTTTATTGAAATTATTGATAGATTTCAAGGTTATCCTATCAAATATTAATTATATAAATATAATTATACCCTAATAAAAATATTTGAAGATGTGAAATTATTAAAGTGAATAAATAATACATTTATAAATATAATTTAGAAATGTTCATGTATAGGGCGAATAAAGCTAGCCCTGAAGTAGGGAAGATAGACATCACAAAAAAAAGAAATAAACACTAACACACAAGCAAATACTACTACGGATGTGAAAGAAAACACAGATAATGAAATAAATGAAGAATTTTATTGAAATAAATGTAATAAAATTATGGTAGACATAAGTGCTATGTAGTACGAATAAATTCTGAAATGGCATACTCCATATTTTATTAATGAATTAATGAAAAACCCTCTAACAAGTTTCAAATATTCAATAATTCATAGAATGGTTTATTGATGAAATGAATTATTGTGAAACATTACTTGAATCCGCTATTTCAAAAGTTATTCGTATAAATGTATATAGTTGATACTATGATAGTTCAATTTGAGAACACGCGCTTCGCCATTTCTTCTCATCGTTTACTGTTCATGCGTACAATGTGTTGCTATTTTGAGAATGATTTCATTTAATAAATATGTAGTTTTACGGTTAGAAGGCAGATACTAAAGTAAAGAGATAAACACCAGCTAAAGACAGTCATGCCAAGTTCCAATGAAATTTTAGGGCAAATAGGAGATTAAACATCTTATATGTCAGAATGACGAGCGCAGTGCTGTGCCACGCAGGGTCTTGAATTGTATGAGTTCAAAATTCTGGTTGGCTGGCACAGATCTGTTATGGACAAACGTGACGTTTAACATCAGGCGAGCGATTTGCTCGTTTCGTCACTCCATAGCATAAAAAAGTCATGCCTGGAAATTACTTCATCCACAAGTTTCACGTATGAGAGTTGCACTTTAAATTAACAACGCAAACTAAGGTGAATTGACTAATGTATAGGTAAAATATTACACACTTGCACTGAGAGCAATGTAGAAAGAGTGAGGCACGTCATCATGGATTGAAGCATCTGCATCACATAATAAGAAAACGATTACAATCACACAGACAACGACAGAAATAATACGAGTACAATACATGCTCAAAAAGCTCAAACGTATACATATTTACCTGAAAAATCTGTGCTCGCGTCCACGTCTAAGGAGCAACTCCCTATTGAATCTACCGACTTATCCATTACTTTCACTGTTAGGTCCTTAGCACGAACTTTCAACAGATCCGCCAATTTTACTTCTATTTCATACGCTCCTATACTATCTAAGTCTTCGTTAGATTTGGGTGAAACAGTAGAACTAGGTAGCTTAATATCAGTCCCTTCAGTGTTAATTGTTAGTATTGATTGTTTGTTCTTGTCGAGTATCAGAGTGCTCTGACTAGTAAAGTTGCTCCTTATAGGCTCAATGTATTCCACGTCGTCATCGTCGATGAATACGTGATTGGTATGTCCGCTTGTGCCTTGTACGTCGGTGGCATCTTTAGGGACGGCGTCGACTACCGTTTGAGTCTTTGCTATACTTTTGTAGTAATGGCTTTCTAGCTTTTCCAATTGTCTACGGGTCTCAGAGTTCTTCTTACGGACTGAATCGATTATGACGGGTAGATTCAGCAAGTCTGGAGTCTTTTCTCTTTGATTATCGCGTCTGAACAGAGGCGAGTCATCGCTTTCGAGTTCGAAACGCTTGTACTTCGACGAGCAGTAGTCATCTATAGAGGATGAGTCAGATTTTTTGTCGAAAAATGTGTCTAGCGAGAAGAATGATTTGCGTTTTTTCTTTGGCTGGGTAGCCTTGCTAAAATTTGGCTGGATGAAGGGATCTGGTTTTGCCTGCTGCACGCAAAAGTTGCTCGTTCCGACAAGGGATTTAGGCCGTTTTTCCTGCGGCACGCTTAAAACACGATTTGTCTCGACTTTCCTCGAGTCTAAGCTTAACGTCTTCCGAAACCGTTCATTCAAGTTCGACAGCAAAAAGTGTCTTCTTTCTGTTGATTTAGGGGTGATGTTGTAGCTTTGCTTGCTACTAGATGGTTGTGATTCTGGAATGTGTTCTGAATATTTAAACTCTATATCATTTTCTGAGTAATCTTTAGGCTCTGGTTTGTATGATTCTGAGCTGTAGAATTGGTTATCAGGCCTGTGAAAGGAGAAAGATCCTCGATTCGAGCTCTTCTTTCTTTCGCAGATGCAATTTCCGACGCAATTGAGTTTGAGACACCTTCGTTCATCAGGCTCTACTGATAGCTCGTGATCGTTAGAGTAGTATCTATCGGGTTTGCTTTTATGAACTAGGAGATCTTTCCTGATCTTTTCCAGTCTCTCATCTCCCTGGTGTCCCCTGGTGTATTTCGATTTAGGAGGACGGAAGAACCTTAGGGAACCTGATGTGTGGGGTTCTACGGATCTCCGTCTAACGTATGGAGAGTCTGAGATTTTATTGACTCCTAAGAGCAGGACAGGTGATTTTTTATCCTCTTCATCTGGTAGATCACTGGAAAGAGAATAAAATAGAATTAATCGATTATTCATATTTTCAAGTTGAAATTGTTAACGAAGCAGTTTTTTTTTCAAAGAGCAATCAAAAGCATCAATGAGTAGGTACTAGAAGTGTTAATAAATAACTAAAGTAACAAAAATTAATAAATAACAAAAATTAGCAGAAACAAGCATAAAAACAAAAATTATAGCGTTAACATTAACACATACTCACACAAACACACAAGAAAAAAATTTAAAGAAAAAGTTAGTCACGTTCAACTACTAAAATGTCAATAAAGACAATTCAGAGAAAAATAATTTAAAGAAACCGTATTTATACGATGATAGTCAGAAATGATGTCTAAAATATTAACAGCTTCTAATAACCTTTAAAAACTGCAATCCGTTCCTTCTTTTAGTACGTAAAATTATGAAATACTCGTACGTGTTACGATTGAAAGAAGAAAGAAAATGCCGTTCCGTTTATGACATAACTTAAGGTAAAGACAAAAACACGGAAGCGTACCTTAGCACTAGCTGGCACACCCTTTCACAAAATAAAAGAGAGCTTTTATTTGAAAGCTGCACGCGAAATTATATGGCTGATGCACGACACATTTCGATTAACTTCGTCGTTCAGGCTTAATACAGAAAATATTGGAATTTTTCGTGTTTTTATGAAAGAAAAATACTATAACCAAACGCTTTTATATCAGCTTGGGCTTTGTTTCCAATAACATCGGTTTATAGAGGTTACATATCTATTTATAAATGTGTTCTAAAGCTGTCAGGTACTTACGAGACTTTTTAAGTAACACTTCATAATCAGGTTACTAACTTATTAACTTCTATACTTTTTATTAAGTAGGTACCCGAGTATGTAACACGCCCGGGTCACGGGTCGTCTTAAGTTTTTGTCAACGTCTAATTTTTAACGCGAGCTTAATGAAACTACGTTAACCGGAACGTGTTAAACACTAGTGCAATAAGGATAATCACTACCACTAGTGTTTGCAAGAGTCGAACAAAATTGAATATCGATTTTTGATAACACTCGAGATTACGTGTAATATCGACGATATTATCATCTAATTAACTTTCTACTTTGCGGATTTAACCAGTTTCGTGTTTTTTTGTACTTTCAGAACACGTAACTAAGTACGTACTTTCAATTAGACGTGGTGTGGCCCCAAACTTTACAGATATGATAATTCATCGTTAAATCAATTAAATCGATACATCGGAATTCCGTTACACCTAATCCCCGCTGTAATAAGCCACGGTCCGCGAGTTAACACACTGGCACGAATAGCTGTAAACTCGATCGAGCGTGCTATGGCGCTGGAGTGATGACAGACTAGTGTTGTGAGTTTGACATGTTAACTATCGATGGCGATAATTTTATTAAAAATACAAGGCAATAACACGACGACCGGCGATAACTACAAATAGCAAAGCTATTACTTATTACTATTATACACAGCTTTAAATGATTTTCATGCATTTTGTAGAGATACGCCACACACGTTTGAGCCATTCGGTCGCATACGGCTAAAACGCTTTGTCACTTGTGGCTGTCATTTACCGATAATATAATCGGTAATTTGTCGATAGAAATATAAAAAGTAATTAGCAACAAAGAGTATCGTCATTATTTGTATGTATTTGTCGACAGTAACGAAAGTATCGACATCCGACGCCACAGTCGATATTATCAAAAACTATCGACAAATAGCGGTGTCTAGGAAGTCCCTGCCATCACTAGACGTCCCGTTCGCCAGACAGACCGCAAATTGCTCGATTGCACGCAAAGTAGATTACTCTATGGACAAACGGAACGTCAGCGACATGCGTTTGTCACATATAAATAGACTTGAATTATGATCCTGTATGCTAGGGGCCATTCTGATGCGATCGAATTTTTCTTGGACGGACTTTGATCTTTTCTTTTTTTTTCTTTATTGAGATATATTTGTTATTGTTGCTAACAAAGCTAGTGCAACAACAAGTACTTTTCGCTAAGAACGATCTGTTTCAGGCAACCTTAGGACCCATCGTTTGTCTCATTACTTACTTACAGGTTTTCTAGCGGGGGTTCTTAGACATGTTTTATCAAAATCGGTTTATTAAGTGTTTGTTTGTTTTATTTCCCAATTCGAACAAATTAGTTAGCTGATAGCCGTCGCACCATCCGGACTCCAGAGCCCAGAGATGTGATGAGAGAGATGTGTGAATCGAGCCTTATCCTCTAACAACCGATAAACGGACCCAAACATATTCTAAATGGTTGCATGTCAAATATTTCGCCCACAAACGAGTAGAAAGCAACAATTTAACGGTCAGTTAAATCACGATCTAATCGAATACAATGAGGAATCGATTTTTTTATCGATTGCGCAAATCTCTCGATACTTCCGAACCGATTGCGCAAGTGTATGCCGTGTTTTAAGCATATTAAGTGTTACCTTTTTTTAGCTTAATGTTCTTTACGGTTTTGCTTACAAGGTAACATAATTGTGTTAAGAGGGCGATAACATTCTTCGCTGTTTTTCGTGCACTTTTTACAGAATATAGCGTGACATTCTAGAAATTAAGACAAAAATGACAGCTCACATTTTAAAATCGGTCAAGCACACATAGAAGCATACAAACAAATATACATACACCGAAAATGAGTTTTTTGGGACGAGTTTTTGTTTTCGTGATGCCAATAAAGTTGTTTTATAGGACAACAAGCAAACGGACCACCTGATGATAAGCGATGACCGTCGCCTATAAGTTTTATTTTAGTATCGGGAATTAGTCTTCGTTTGACCATCATCTCGATATTATATTGGTTTGTATTATACATATCATACAAATATTTTAGTTTTGTTTTGTACTGTAAACTAACTCATGTCAGTAACTTTCAGGAGGCCTAAAAACTCTGACGCCCGGGCTAGCCACTCGGGCTATAAAACTTACTTACTTTTAACTAACTCCCAATCAAAAAGTAAGTTTCATCCATTCCGTGAACTGTGACTGTAAAGTGTACACTTAAAACGGTACAAGCTGTACCGCTTTTTCTTTAATACGTTTTTAAACGTGGCAACACTGGTAACGGTTCCCGAAAGCCGCAGAGGAGTGGACTTGCCAACTCGTTCTTTGGAAATAGTAAGAGACAGCGCAGACTTTTTTATTCTGAGATAAGCTTGCGTTTGAGTCATCTCGCCTGAGCAATGACGCGGTTTACGATGGAGCACACGCGCCTAGAAGAAACCTACAAATAATCTAGTAACAGTAACTAAGTTCGATTGGTCGAGCGAGTGATTTTCTGATGTCACAGTTTTACGTCGCCTGGGGCTCTGTTATTGCGAGTGAGATATTTATCTCGATCACTGTCGCTCTTAGAAATTATATATGCGCCCAGGAATAGGGTCCCTGGTAGGCCTCTGATATGGTTTAGCAGTTATTGTTAAAGGACAAACAACCGGGGCTTACAATTTTACGTATCTTCCGACCCACGGTGGCGCTCATCTGCAAATACTCGCGGTTAAGTACCCATCCTCAAATTAACCGTGTCGTCTATTGCTTAACATCGGTAATTGCAAACACCTAGCTGAGCTTTCAGATAAACATAGAGGCCAAGATAGATCACCGCGGTTATCTGACTGAAGCCACTTTTTTATACCATGGTAGCTGTGGATTGTTCATTGTTTTGTTTATTTTTATGTGCGTTCTCTGTTCGCCATCCAGATCGAGTAGGGAAGTACATATTTATGGGTCAATGTGTCTTGTGTACGTATACGAAAGTAGAAAGGATTCTGGCGGCTTTACCTAAATCTAACGCAGTGCCCCATCTTTCTCTCTAAGATTGTCTGAGGTCGAGCTATGCTACGAATGCTACAGTACGCCTAGGGAAATACTAGATCAATGCAACTTTCTTTAGTTGGTGCCTTTTTATTATCAAGAGAGAACTCGACTTGGTTCTTGTGGAAAGCCGTTACAAAGTAACTGGCAACATACGTCATACAATGCAATGTCACTTTATAATTTACCGGTAATACAATTTAAACTAAATCTGAGCAATAGTAAACAAACATCGGCAGCATAATAGACGAAACCACGTAAAATGAATCGAAATTACGTTTGTTTTCATAGTAAAACAATTGACTACCTTATGGCACCGACGAATGCTTTCTTGTAGACTTGCCTATTCAAATAGATTAGAGTGTAAAAGTGTTTTAAAACACACATTAAAATTGTCTATATGAGCACAAATGGACTAAACTAAAATCTGTGCACCCAAGTACCCAACCCAAAGCAAAACTTGCGTTGTTACTTACTAAAATAGTTTCATAATAAATCTAAGCGCATCTGTGAATATTTGCGTTGAAAAACAATGAAACATTTAAGTCAAGTTACTCAAGAAATCAGCATTGTGATGTAAATTTTAAAACCTAACCACTTTACCCAACAAAAAATCAATCCTTGTACGACAGAGCTGAATGCCTGTCTGAAACCTATTTTTTGTCGAATTAAGAGTAAATTCAAGCACTAAAGTTTTTCAAGACGAATAAATCTATTTCTTTTGTGTTTAAAAAGTATTACCTTACTGACGTATAAACGCAGCCTTTAGGTCTTTAGGTCTAGAGTTTAGGTCTAGTCTAGGCCCTAGGTCGCTGGTCCTAGAGACATGCAATTTGAATGGTATGTTCCCCGCATGATGTAGGCAGACACCCACTAAGCAACGAATTTGCGTCATTGAACTCTTAAGAGGGAAGAAATGGGATGATCATGTTTTATGAAAAAGAATAGCTACTAGTATGTATTATTAACTGAAGGCTATGCGAGCGAAGCCGCTAGTAAGAGCTTGTATTACATACAATCTAAAAAGTCCAGCAAATAATGAACAAAAGAATTTAGTTTCACACAAACTCTATAATTTGAAATAAAAATATCTGTAACTGTGAGAAATGTTACGTGACAAAACGCACTGGTTTCGTAACGGTTACTTTAATACGCTTGCTCGTTTATATTCATAATTATTCATCAAGACAAAATAGATGGAAGAGACATAGGATATTGTATAACTACGCTCAAGAAAGTAGCATTGGCAGGACAATTAGCCAGATGTGGTGATGGCGAAGAAGGTACCTGGCTGAATTAGGGCCACGATGACTAAGAAGATGAATCTAAATATGGGTTGATGACAGAACAGCTTCTGGAAAAGCCCTGGTTGAGATTGACTCAGGAGAAGGAGAATTGGCGTAAGAGGAAAGAGAATTTTAAAAGAAGAGTTTAACGACACAGGGTAATCCAAAATAAGTCAAGCTGTTTAGACGCTAGAGCTTAAAGGTTAATTATAAACGAATATTCATGCTCACGTTACTTTTTTTTTTGAGCAAACGAGTAAATATAGTCTCAATTAGATACAAAACTCAAGCATTCAAATACAAACTGCAGATCTTTGTCTCAAGAATGAAGAGAGGAAATTAACATGACACTGTTAAGAAATCTGCAGATGTCTCTAGCTATAGCTACGAGTATGCTATAATGTGACTTAAGGTGGTTACGAAAGGTCACTTGTGTTACTACCTAGGCTATCGACTAACGAGATGTAAAGAGACGAGACATTATTAGTAAATAGTTGTTATGCTAAACGTTTTATGTAGTTGCCTTCGCATACATAAATATACGAAAGTTTGTATAATGTGCAAGAATGCCTTAGTTTCATATAAGCTTCACGGACTTGGATGTGGTTAAAACTTGAAAGTAGTTTGTTTCTTGGAGATAATGAACTGGTTTTAATAATGTTTTTTTTTTTTGTTTCTGAAGGATTTTGGACGAACGAAGAGCTTAGTAAATGTACAAGTCTAAGTTATCATAGAAATTGAAATATGTATCAATTAATTTTACGTTCTAGTTATTTGATACAAGCCCCAACTCAAAGAACGAATAAGATTATTTCCTAAGGTGTAATCTAAGAAACAAAAACGATCTTGGATGATGAAGATAACTTAATTTCACTGCAGACATTCACCATCAAAGAACCAATGAAAAGTGATTCATTATTGAGCAACGCACGCGCAAAAAACGACTTTGATCTTAACACGATAAAGCCTGCTTTGCATAAGCCCAAGGATATTCTTCGACTTAGTCATTCTGCCGAGGCTTCCAACTATAAACAAAAAAATGTTTATGCTACGACCAATGTTCTACAAAGAAAAAGAATACTTACACATCTCACGCGTTTTTTCGATCTCGATCATCGAATCATTGTGTAAAAAGAATTCCCATCGATATAATTATCTAATCACCAATTAAGACTAGAACCATGGGAACTTCTTGATTTCACTAAAGAAAGTGCATTAATTGATACAGTTTCACTTTTATACGAGTTGCTGTCACGTAAACACGATCACTTCAAATTTAAGTATGAGAAACAGCGTAGGTCTTAAAATGGTACCCTGCACAACACCCCAGTAATTTCTCCTTCAAATGAACGCAAGCGCACGTCCACCTTTTCGTGGGCGGTCTGACTGTATGACGTGGACTCGAAATCGAGTAACAGTACACTTTGCTCACTTAAAACTACCGTTAGCATCATCACCGACTCAATCCAAAGCATCTTTAAAGTCCAATCTTGAATTGGTTTAGGAATTAAGCGAGCAATGGTTGTGTCGTATCAGGAGGCGATCGCGTTGGAGTTTAATGGGTATTTGAGTGGTGGAGGGTTCAAGAGGGGGAATGGATGGCAGGCAGTGACTTTTACCGGTACTTTTTGTTTATATTCCATGGTGTGCTTCACGGCACGTGCTGTAGACAGCAGAATGTGATGATTACACCTCAACAGATGTTCCGTACGGTGTTTTTGTTAGCATCCTTTTAGTAAGCTCTTTTTATTCAGTAGTAAAGTTTTAATTAGGTTTTTATAGTGGACGCGCGGAGTCAAAGACCTTATAATCAACTTGTCTGTAGTGTCGAGAATGATTGCTATTTTAAATTAAATCTTTGAGATTGATGATTAAATACGTATATGGAATTCAGTTTCCACGCTTTTCCAGTTTATTATACTTTGGAAAGTTTTTCCGGTATTTTGGCCTTGTCATATCTTCATAAGCTTTTTGCCTTTAGTAAAGCTCTTATTTTGTTAAAGATCCATCCGTTTGGCCATGTTATCTAAATTTTTATATCAGTATCACCAATCAAGGCAACCGTTTATGGTTCAAATTGATTCCGAGAATTGAAGGCAATCAATTAATTTAGATAGTCAATGCCATGGCCAACGCCTGGCGATTCTACACGCATCTATTACAAGTTTATGCCTTTACGTGGGAAGAATAATGGAGGTTAAAAGTTTTTGATTATACCGTTTTAATTAATAGTTTTGGACGCTTTTTGTTCACATACCACAGGAATAGTCAAATTTTATTGAAGTAAGATACTCCGACTATACCTCTAGTTTCGATCATTTCTGGCTATCTTTTTTTAACCCCAAGACGCAAAAACGATGGGTGTTATAAGTTTGACATGTCTCTGTGTGTGTGTGTCTGTGGCATCGTAGCTCCAGAGGAGATGAACCGATTTTTTTTTTGGTGTTTTAATCGTGAATTAGTCGGGAGTGTTCCTAGCTATGTTGTCGGGGGTATTTTAAATTTAATTACTTGTTAAAATCACGAAATGAAAATGATCCTCGGATGTGTTTGAAACTATAGCCGGAATATCCGACCGGGTTTGCCCAATGAAGACTGGATAAGACTAGCAAAGAATCGAAAAGGTTGTGCAAAGAAGAGAAGACCTATACTCAGCAGTGGGTAGAAGACTGTTGACTATGCTGACGATGATGAAATAAAACAGCGTTTTTACAAAAATAAACGACACGTATTTCCTCATCAAAGAAAAGCAATATAAACATAGAAAGACGCAATTAAACGTCCACGTTACCTCTATCCATTAAATTTAGTTCCGCATTAGCTAGAAATAGGAAACCGAGCGGAGCCTTATAAGATTCCCGCAATAAAAATGTTTATGGAATTACGTTCGAGACAACGCAATAAATTTTACTCTTAAGGAGTTAAATTCTAGTTTATAGGAACTAGACTGGATTAGACTAGAATAATAAAGATGTTGAGTTTGCAATCTTGATCAAGGTTGTTTGTATTGTAGGTGTTTTAACTAGCTGATGCCCGGGACTTTGTAAAAAGCTTGGTATAAAACTTAACAAAAAGTAACCTGTGAAATCTGTTGTTCCATATTATTATATTTTTTCAGAAGTCACAGATATATATATTTTTATGAAACAGTCCTATTTTTTCGCGATTCAGCGTTAGTTCTGTAAAAGTTGCACATTGCTGTGTTCTGGTTGGAAGGGCATTGTTTCCAGTGAAATTTCAGGGCAAATGCGAGATTAAACATCTTATATCTCAGGGTGACGAGCGCAGTGCCGTGCCGCACAGTGTCTCGAATTCTGCGAGTTCAAAATTCCGGGTGGCGCAGACCTGTTATGAGCAAACGTGACGTTTAACATCAGGCGAGCGATTTGCTCGTCTCGTCAGTCGTCACTCAATTAAATAAAATAAAAAGTTGTTTGTAATGATGAGTACTACGAGCCCTTTTCGGGTTTATAACATAGAATGAGCAAATACCAATCAAAGTGTCGTAATTACAAAACCATACAACACGTGAGTAGGTATATAGATCTCAATTAAATGAGAAACCAAGCCCATTTGCGCAACAGCATACCAATATCTAATTAATCTGCAGAAGGACAATAGTCCATTGTATCTTATACTAATACTAGCTGACTCGACAGACGTTGTCCTGTCAAAAGCCATTGCGTCAATTCTATGTCAAAAGTTACATTAAAAAAGTTTACATTGTCCAAAGCGCTATATATGGTTTAAGTATTTTTAAATTTTCTAATTTTTCATGTTTTTTTACTATAGAGGTAAATTGAGATGTGAGCTATCCTATCTCCTAAGTTAGATCGAACTGCACACGGTGTGCAAATTTGATTGAAATCTGTTAAGTAGTTTAAGAGTCTATAGCGGACAAACAACGTGACATAATTTATATATAATAAGACTAGCTGACTCGACAGACGTTGCCCTGTCAAAAGCCATTGCGTCAATTCTATGTCAAATGTCATATTGCGTAACTATAGCAACCGTAGTATGTTGATGCTAACTTGAAAATTATCAGTATATATATAATTTGCAATAAATTAAAATTGCGACTATAATTTGAGATTTAAACTATCCTATCTCTCAAGTTGGATCGAACTGCACATGGTGTGCGAATTTTATTATAATCGGTTAAGTGGTTTAGGAGTCCATTGAGGACAAACATTGTGACACGAGATTTATATATATTAAAGATGTATAATATTACAAATGCCAAAGTTTGTCTGTATGTGTAAACGTTTGTTACCTTACCACGTATCTTCATAACTATTACACCGATTTTGATCTGGTATACAAGATTATAAGGAAAAGGTATGATAAGCCGAAAAAGTACTCATCATTATGAACAACTTTTACTATAGGACCAACCCGAAGACCGCAAAAAGAAATCAGAGCTGTTCCATACTCGACAAAAGTCGAGTGTTATAGATATTTTTCTAGAGATAGCTTGTGCTCTGGATTAACAAAGGCTAATTTGTATCATCAGCCAGGATTTTTTAACACGCTTTTATTAGCTTCACCTGTATGTTTGTATGTTTGTATGTTTGTATGTTTGTATGTTTGTATGTTTGTATGTTTGTATGTAACCGACTCCTTTGAGCGCGTTTTTGACCCACTTTAAACGGTCAGATTTCTTTCAAACTTTGTAGATATATCGAGGACCGATGACAATACACTAAACAAATCGTGTTTTTTAGTTTTTTTAACTATTAATTTTTTTAACACGCTTTTTCTATAAAGTTTCTTTAACTTTTAATACCGTTTAACTTACAAATGGTAATTTCGTCAATCTTGTCAGAGAACAGAGTGGCGCAGTGGAAGCGTGCTGGGCTCATAACCCAGAGGTCCCTGGATCGAAACCACGCGGCTACAAATCTTTTTGCTCAATATTTTTTTGTTGCATCAATTTTATTTTATGAGGTCTGAGGATCGAAACCACGCGGCTACAAATCTTTTTGCTCAATATTTTTTTGTTGCATCAATTTTATTTTATGAGGTCTGAGGATCGAAACCACGCGGCTACAAATCTTTTTGCTCAATATTTTTTGTTAGGCATCAATTTTATTTTTAATTTGCTTGAGCAGATGGCCAAAATCGGATAACACCAACACATTTGTACATATTAATAATGGTTAATAGTTAGCAAATCGAACTAAAAAGCGAAAAATAAATAATAGTTAAAAAAAACTAAAAAAACACGCTTTTTATAAAAAACCGAACTAAAAAAATAGAAAATAAAATTTTATAAATTTAAATTAAGAATAGGGTTGAAAATTTCAATAAATATAAATTAATAATAGTGTAAATAAATAAATATATGTATTTTATTTTTAAAAAAGCGTGGGGTGCTTTCTAAGATATTATCAAAATGCTAATCACTCTACTCATGTCTGTCAATACAAAATGTATCTACAAAATATATAATATCTATTGACCCATGCACCCCACGCTTTTTAAAAATAAAATACATATATTTATTTATTTACACTATTATTAATTTATATTTATTGAAATTTTCAACCCTATTCTTAATTTAAATTTATAAAATTTTATTTTCTATTTTTTTAGTTCGGTTTTTTATAAAAAGCGTGTTTTTTTAGTTTTTTTTAACTATTATTTATTTTAATAACATCTTTGTCAATAGAATACAATAATGCACTCAACACGAATGACGTCTAGATATGTCCATAGATATGTAACAATTTGAATAATTCGCTAATAGAGTCATACATTCATACATCGGTGCATCATACATTCCGAACGCGAGGACAAGGACAGATATAGAATTAATCATTCACCACCATCTGAATAAATACTAGTAAAGTGAATACATTAGCGGTAACAGATGGACGAGATTTGCGAAAAAAATATTTGTAAAAAAAGAAAAAAATAGCCCCTAACGTTGAAGCGGCTCAACCAATTTTAATAACACATGTTTAAGAACCACCGCTTGAAAACCTGCTTTTAAATTCTTTTTGCGACGGGGGTTGGAAACCAACAGCATGCTTCTTTTGATAGTTTTTTTTTAAAGTGAATAGGTAGTGATTGTAGAGCCATTTATACAAAAAAAGCTATGAGAATAACTTTCATTTTGACATCTGTCAGTTACGTCAGTTCCTTTATTACCGGTTAATACCGGTTTTCGATTACCTTTGGTCCTAATCCTAAAGGAACTCAATTGAGTAGAACACAAGAAAGCCCTAGCTTTGTATCTTTGTTCCCAACTTCCTAAGTGAACTCAATTGAGTGGACTTCAGAAAAGCCCTAGCTATGTAATACCGGTATTTTTGAACGTATAGCCAGCCCTGCACGCAAACGCTACATCAATTTGAGATACGAATCTAACTAGCACTTTCCGCTTGACATGTGGCGTACATGCATTACAAACTAAAATTAACGGTCATATTTCACTACCTCTTGATAAATCTTATCAAGAACATTAATTGATTCTTCACTACCGTCCTTGTACACTGAGCGTAACTACTTGGTCTTCGTTTTTTCTTGTTAATTGTTTGGTGCTCAAAAAAAAACTATTTTACGGTACCATGGAATAAATGATACTTTATTGGCTCCGGTTGCTTGTCCTATAACAACAACCACTAAGCTGCGTTAGAGGCCTTTTAGGCTGCTTAAACACTAACTTCTTGTAGGCCCCGATTGTTTTTCGTATAACAACAACCGCTAAGCCATGTCAGAGGCTGTTCAAACTGCTTAAACACCGACTTCAGAGCGGCTATACGAACTTCAACTTTCAGCTGTCACTTTATCCAGCAGTTAAAATTTATCAGATTGTAGAACGCGTCTCAATAATCGATGCCCTGTCGCACGCTATGATTTTCCAAACAATTGATCATGAAGTGATGCATTAAATTAATGCTGTAGTAGTTAAGTGGTAAAAGTTGGTTTGCTCTAAATAAGGTTTTAATCGTTGAAAAATTGTGAAGACAATGTTTTCACGTTCTCACCTATAAAGAGGATGTCAGGTATCAGTTTTAGCAATTTTTTACAATTAAAAATAAAACCACAGAGTGGGAAATTAAATAAATCAGCAAACACATAAATGAAAATAGTATTTTGAGTGCTTTAAACATACATACATAACGAACGAAAAAGGAATAAAAAAAGACGTTAGAATAAAAAAAGGAGAAAAAAGGGTGATAACGCCTCTTTTTACGCGCTAGAGATCTGCACGGGGCAGTAAAGGGTCTTCAGAAAATTGCAAGCGTTTTGAATAAATTAAATTGAAGGAACGATGGGTTATTAATTTTTATTTTATGTAAATTAATGTATAAAAAAGTTAGAGGCACTACAAAACAATTGATTTTCAAAGTGGTGGTAGACGAAATAGAAAATATAACCGGGTGCATCAAACTTTGACTGGGTATCCTGTGAACTTAGACATCCTGCTTTCATATCATTCAAGTGAATTGTCTTACTGCGAAAAAATCATTTTGCTAGAGACCCGTGTTCACAAGCAAAGTTTGAGAACCTCTGATACAGATTATGCACAGTCGAAAATAGCAAACGCGTAGGCGACAGGCCTGCAGTAGGTCATGTTGTGAAACTTATATTTTTCTACCCACACGTTGGCAAAAGTGGTTCTACATGGTCACTGGCCAGTGCACTTGTCGCGCCTTATTTGCTGTGACTTGTGATTTAAGACACGGAATTTTTGGCTGGGACTTATTTTGAGTCGTAAAACCAACCAAGGTAAATTTTTTGAAACTTTTTTTTAGTTGGCCAAGATAAGTACTTTGTTTCTTTTTCTTTCGGCTTTTCATAAAGATCGATTCAGCAATTCATTCGTGAAAGGATAACAGATAGAGCAGGCCACGCAACTTTGCAATCATTAGTGTGAACTGTGTTGTCCTTGTCACACAAAATTATGAAATTCACGATTTCACCTTAGATTTTTAATACCATATTTAATCGAGTTCAAACTTAAAAAAAAATCATAGACAAAACAAACCGTGCTGAACCAATTTTTCTGGCAATAAACGCTTCCTGCTGTCAAGCTGTCATAAAATTACAGAATTACACAATCCGGTCCAGTTTGCATTCCGGCAATAAAGTAAAAATGTTTTCTCGTTTCTGGAACTATTGTTTAGTTTTATGCTCGCTTGTGGCAAGATTCCAACTGGCTCGTTCTATTGGCTGAAATGATGTAGTATCCGGAATTCTGTGACCTCATTGGTGGATAGTTTACGTAAGACTTTTTAAAGCGCTATGCAGTATATGGAAAAATTGCAGATTCTACAATGCATTTTTTTTTACTTAACTACGGCAAAAGTCAAAAGGGATAGTTATGTCCTAACAGTCTATGTATGTTATGGTTGTATTAATGTATGTTCCACTGTGGCGCCTAAAATATTAATCTGATTTTGACGAATGATGTCAATCGATTCGTTATTATGGTCCGGTTCTTAGACTAAAATAAAGGTCCGGGTGACATAAGCTACATTTTCTACGAACAGAATCAATTTGACGCTTGTTACATCTAATAGAGGTAAGTAGACTCTGTAATTTATTTACTTTCCGTAGTCGCACCGTTTTTCTTTTATTTTTAACTGTATGCACAGCAGGTAAAGTCGTAATTCATATTTTTCCGTAAACTTGTTTGTTTTCTGTCCGGTAAATTTTGTGTAGGTACCTTTCGTCCGCTGTGGCTTAACCGCTGATCTTCGACGTTAATCAACAGAGCTATCATGGCTCCGAGATAACGAGGATGCGAGGCCTCATTAGACAGGAAATAGGTGCTTACACCAATTTTTTTACGGATTTGGGATGCCTCGAATTGGGTCACTTGAGTCGTTTTCAAACGTGATAATGCAAGCGCACAGGAATGGAACTTACAGGTGAAGTTTCCAGCAGCGAAAGTATAGAATTTTGAAAATCGACAAGCTGTTGTTTAGACTCGACAAAATCATTAAAAAATTTATAATCTTGTCTATGGACCGAACATTTTTATTCAATATCGATTTTTTTGTCGTGGTTGTCGTTTTTTTTTCTACACCATTGTATCGATCGACAAAGCTCCATACTTGCACTATAAAGACTAAAACTAAAGTAAAGACTTTTAAAGACTGAAGTAAAGTTGTGCAATATCTTGTTTATAAAATCGATGTTAAAACAAAGCGGACTATGCATCCTCTTTCTTAAAATTTTTAAGTTCGGGCCAAATTGCTTAATTTTTGTAAGAAAAAACTGGTAACAAAACAGGCGAGATTCGGCCGGCATTCCAGCACACACCCATGCAAACATTAGGTAATCGGTCATACAGGTAAACTTTGTTTACAATATGATTTAGAATATGATTAAGTATCTAGAAATAAAAATGTACCTATACGTGTTTTGTGTACAATTATTTGTACTTTTAGAGATCGAAACCAAAATGGTAAATGAAACCTTTATTTTTATCTTGTGAGTAACATTTAAAAATAAGCACGAAAGTAAGTATCCATAGCACTCATGAATAACTTTAGTTTTTAACAGCTTTAGGGTACCGAAGCTGCAATTTAGTTTTTTAGGAAAATAGCCAATCGAATCCTTGCACGGATATTTACTATATTCTACTTCTTTTAAATAATAGTATAGCCGAAATGACTTTGCCGTTAATAGCATAAAAAAGTTTTCTCGGGGCTTTTTTACGTCTGGAATTTCCAAAAACTCGCCATCTTTAACCTACTAGTAATTTCAGTAGAACCAGTTTCATCTACAATCAAAACAACAGGACTACATCCTCAGTTCTCGAGCTACCGACATCTGTATTTTTATTCCCAGGTCCATTGCCGACTGGTATATCAAGCGAAACCGTGGCCAGACGTTGCATACCAACGACCTTAATGAAAACATTCAGCCATACCATCAATATTCCACGTCCTTGGTCGCGGTCTGTCAGTTCAGGACAATAAGTTCGAAAGCTCTACTCCGTGACGATGATCTCATATGTTTTAGATGGGGTTATAGATAGCTATTTGTTTTGGAACAATATCTTTACAGGCGGTGTACAACGTAATTTAATCGAAATAGGTACTAAGGGTATGCGAACCCGAAAAGGGCCATAGTACTCATCATTATGAACAACTTTTACTATGGGATCAACAAGGAATTCGCGAAAACAAAATCAGCTGTTCCATAGAAAAATGTCAATGACACTCGACAAAATGTGCGGAACAGCTGATTTTTTTGTCGCGAATTCCGAAGTAAAAGTTTTTCATAATGAGTACTATGAGCCCTTTTCGGCTTAGCATACTTTCCTTAGGTGATGGAGAGGTGGCCAAGGCAGAGTGAGAGGACTATTGGTCGTCGAGCGGCGAATGGTCGTTGAAATCATCAAAATCGGCTCGAACATCGATGCCTGTAGCACTGGAGTCTGAACGCATTACGGATACGTTGCTGACCTTTGAAAACTATATTAACAGCTCAGACCAAGTCAAAGGAAGATATAGTGCTACCCTAGATCCAGGTGAAGCCACAAACTCACTGATCCCCAAACAGCTAATGCAGCAGTATTCTATACAGTATCTGTAGTACTGTGGCACATCACTTGAGAGGGTGTTAGATAAATGACTAAAATTTAAAAAATGTCCGGAAGCATTTTGTGCTGCATCTAATCAGTATTGCTTTCTTTTATCGATTTTTTATCCACAAGTTTCCCTGACTCCTGTAACCATGCCAATATTTGTTAGTAAGAAAAACATCAAACATCTTGTTAAATTTTGTTAATACACTCTAAAAACCACATCAATTTTTTTTAGGAATTCTTTACCTCCTAATCCAGCGGAAGAATCTGTTGCCTCCTTTCTTTCCGTTATTCTTCTTCTTCCCCATTTTTCTTTGACTTTATTGCTGGCATAAAACACTTGCACGTTGGTCTTAAAAAACACAATCGCTGTCTATGGTCACAAATAAACTTTTAAATATAGAACGTAGCGTTCGATGGCACACACTGGCTATCAGTTAGCTGGATTTTTTATTCGAATTTTGGGTTATTTGGACTGTTTCTGGCCAGTATACAGGACTCTAATGGGCTCTAGAATAAGAGGTTAGATTTAAATTTGGAATAAGGCATCTACGATTTAAAACTTTGGTTAGCAAAACATTTCTTTGTTTTTTCATAAACAAAGTGAGATGTTAACCACAAAGAGCAAGAAGGAAGAATCAGGTTATGCAAAAACCAAAGACAAATATTTACAAGGCGATAAAAGAACTTCCTAATATTTACCAAAAAGTCCACAAGCAACGCAGAAAGTAAACAAAATCAACTTATTTGAAATAGGAATTCGAATTTCAATTCTGAATGAGGTGCACGATGAGCGCGCGCGCCGAGACTGGCGCGTGGCCACGTTCAAATTTAGAAGCTCAAAAAAAGAAAACACGCTGGATGCACATTGCAAGAAATGCATGTGTCTCTTTATTTTCGTACGCACTCATAGGAGTAAGGAGATCTTATAGGCGCGTGATAGAAAACGAAGATTACGATGGTTGCTTCACATAATATGTATGAAGCATAGATGATAGATAAATATGACAGAGACAATTTAAAGCCAACGGAGGACATAATGTTATAGTTTGTGCAGATTATTTCGATATTATCCCGGCTTTGTGATCCCAACTTTCGTCGCAAATTTAATCTATAATATATATCACACCGAAAAACCAATGCGAAAAGGGTGCGTCTAAAAAATTCGCAAGAATCGATAAATTGAGCAGGAGCTCTTTATTTTTTTTTATAAATCACCAATTATAGACTATCTTGTTTTTTTATTTATACATGGAATCTAGCATTTGTATACATTTTTTCGTCTTTTTTTTTATTTAGACAAGAAAACTAGCATCTGCAAGACATTACGCCTAATAATTGTATCCCCATTCCAACAAGCCAATGAAATATCACAAGAGACTAAACAAAAAAAAGATTTGCAAAAACCAACGCAAGCTTTTAAAGCTCAATAATGTAGATAAACAAAAAGAGCTCGCAGACAGAGCAAATGAAATCAACGGGCTATCTGACTCACGGGTTAAATCTGGACTCTCAGTCTCAGAGGACGAGTAAGTATTCAATGTTAGTTATTTCAAGTTGAATCAACTTTGATTCAATCCTTACGTGAGTTGAGTTGAGCGAATAGGTATCTTTTAAATCTGCTGCTTCATCTCCGACTAATCGTCGCTTACCTACAGGTGAGTTGCTGGTCAAATGCGGATTTATTCATTATAAAAACGTTGCGCTATGTTAGAGGCCTTTTTGTGCTATCATCATCAACCTTTTTCTACCCACAGCTGAGTATCTTCTCTTCAGCGCCCCATCGTTTTCTGTTCTGTGACAGTTTCATCCACTTTGTGCTATAGTAGTATAGGTTAATAGGTGGCAAGGATGGGCCGCCTGATGGTAAACTATCACCGTAGGCTTTGGTTGTAATTTGTAATGCTTGAAGCCTTGAAATTAATTATCATAAATAATCTCTATGCACTTCAAATCTGAAGAGTTTTTATAACAAGGTGGACGGTGGAAACTAAATATTTCCTAAGGAACACCCAGGTGGACAAAGGTGAGCCGTTGTGAAAAAAACTTTCCACGGTTCACCCAGGTGGTCTCAGGAGGTGGACGGTGGGTAAGAACTGCTTTTTTCTTTCTCCAAATGGCTTATGGATACGATTTAAAGTTCTACTAGTGTGTTTTTTTTTTGTTTCATTTTTGATTTTACAGTTATTTTTTTTATTTGTGTGCAGTGTGGATACAAGGAAGGCATAAATTGGCTAATTTTGAAAAGATTGCCCACTTTACTATAAGCAATGATGAGAAAAGGTTAACGCATCCTCCCGGACGTACTGATCCAGCTTAACGTTAATTCGTTACTTCCAGACCTTCCAGTTAAAAGTTAATTCCAGAGATCACGATAAACTATCAGGAGACGGGTCGCAAACGCAACGTGAAGATAATCAAAAGATAAACAAAAACAAACAGTCAACTGCACCACACGCCGATCTCGTGATGTAACCGATTATTTGGCAGATGCCCAAGAGTCACCTTGAGAGGGGCTTGAATTCTAAGAGTTCAAAATTCTGGGTGCCGCAGACCAGTTATGACCAAACGTGACGTTAAACATCAGGCGAGCGTTTTGCTCGTCTCGTCACTCAATAGCATGAAAAACACAAGATTTCGTGACCTGAAAACGTGATATCTAGTAAGTAAGGAGTCAAGGACTAACTCGGAAAAAACTGAAAGCCATTACGTGAAAACGATCAAATACTTTAAAAAAGCTATATCAAGCCAGACCACTCAGATATGAACGCATACAGATTGGTTTATAAAAAGAACAAGGAAATGAAAGCAAAAATAAACGGCATTCGCGATGAAATCTTTTGATTAACATCTGAGGGAGTTTGAATCGTAAATAACGGTTTAATTTCAGACTTAAAAGCCGCTTTTGCCCATTAGCATTGGATTTTACTATTAGTAGAGCAATTTCGCTTATGATGACATAAGATGCTCATTGCTCATAAAAAACGAACATAATATTGGGTTTGCAACGTATGCTGTGGTTTACCATCTTTGCATTATGCTGGTCCAATATTTTTTGGTAATTTACATTGCATTTTAAGTATATTCAAATATTTGAAAGAAACTAGAGTAATGATGTGAACCAGATTGGTGACGTACACAAACTATGGCTTTGAAATACATGATTTTGATATTTTTGCTATAACAAAACTCAAAATAAATCACAGTTATAGGACGTTACGAAAAATGTAAAAAGGTGCCCTGAATCAATAATTATTACAATACCTATACACATTGAGAAATTAAAACTACCCTAAATAAAAAGTTTCGATACAGGTAACTTTTGCATAAATAACATGATTGAGAACATCTCAAACTGTAATATTTTGATTGTGGTTTATAAAGACATATATAACTTTTGAGTTAAACTCAGCAATGAGTCAAGATGTCTAGATAGTCTTATTTACAATTTCATATCTCTTTCTAAACACAGCAGCAAGACAAAACATCCTACTCAAAGACAATAACCTCCTGCAAAGAGAGACATAAACATAAAGTTTCTAAAACTGTCCGCAAGCGCAACTAACTCCCAGGAATGCATACAAATCCTCTGCAAGGGTAAACACTAGTCAAGGAAGACCTCCCACCCCTCCCCCAGTCCAAAGAGTCAACGAACAAAGAGGCCCGCTCTAATGATAATGAAGAGATCACAACAGACTGGTCGGAGCCACTTTCGTTTCGCGGGCTGACGAAAGCGAAATGACACACTTCCTGTTCCGTTTTTGAAATTTTGAAACATTGGCTGCTAATCTATTTCGAAGGACAGCTGTCAAGCCGTTTGAAACAAAACACTGCGCAGGCGCGGGCATAGACAATTTTTTTTTGGTATTTTCACCGTGAAAAATGACGAGCGCGGGCGATGAGTCCTGTAACGTCAGGCGAAAGCAAGTATAACGCGGCTACTGGCCCAAAATATGTATTCACACGAAAATACGAGCGTTTCGGGAAGTCGCACTGGTTTAATTATAGTTCTGAGATGAAACGCTGGTGCAGTATACGGTCGATTCACAGATACAGATCGAGCTCAAAATAGAGACAAAGCGACAGAGATACATCTTCGTGTGTCGTGAGCTCTTCGAAAGTTTTTCTTTGACATGTAAAAATATTAAACTGCTGAAAAATAGCTAGAGTAGAAAGAGTTCTCATGAGTAGACCGCGGTTAGACAAACGTAGTGTAGTTCAGCCAGGAGAAGTAACAATCTACGCAGAAAAATAACGTATAGTTAACAGCCAGGTCTAGTGAATAATAACAACAATAATTGTATCTCTATAGTCTATTTCAACTAGAGAGCGAAAAACGTACGTTCACGCCACGGTACCACGAGAGCACCGAAAACAAACGATGCGTATCGTTATCCATACATTTATGTATCGTTTCCCTGTCGCTTACGCATTTACCGTGTTTCGTGGTACCGGGCGAGGCGAGCGACAAGGTCCATCAGATATTGCAAACCTGTTTTGACAATTTTCGGTAAGATATGGCTGGGGCCACATTCCGCTCTGGAATACGCTTGGATTCGGATTGTTTTAGTGTGCTATTTGAATGTTTGGTTGTTAATTGTTATTTTTTGTTGAGTTAAATTAGTTATATCTGTTTTTGTTAGGACATATATTTGTTTTGTGTTGTTTTTTGTTTGTGAGTGATAATGGAATCATCGGAGTCGTCTTCCTCGTCATCAAGACCGTTTAAAAGTTTTAACTCACCTAGAAAGAAGCGCAAGTTATCTCATCTGTCGGAAAATGAAAAAATGATGACAATTAACGTCTATAAATATGTGAAAGAGACGTGTCCTTCAGACAAATATATGTCCAAAACGGAAATGAAAATAAAGACTGCCGATATTCTGGGAATAAACAAGGCAACTGTATATCGTGTTTTAAAAGAATATAAAGAAATGGATACAATAAGGCCGCCTGCATCACCAAAACGTGGTCCGAATATAATTGAAAAGATTGACGAGTTTGACAAGTCATGCATTAGAAAAAAAGTTCATGAATTTTATTTGAACAGCGAGGTCCCGACATTAAATAAAATTTTGGAAGCAGTTAATTCTGACGAAATGCTGCCAAATATTAGCCGTACGGCGCTGTGGCGGTTATTAAAACATTTGAAATTCAAATATCTTAAAAGAAAAAGAAACAGTGCCTTAATCGAGAGACACGATATTGTATTGTGGCGCATAAAGTACTTGAAAACAATTATGAAGTTTAGAAAAGAACAAAGACCGATATATTATTTGGACGAAACGTGGGTCAATGCAGGTACATATTTTTTTGTTTACAAATTAATAACGATTCTATAATTTTCCTGTTGAATGTATTTACTTGAATTTATTTTACTGTCGACTTTAAACAACGATTGGCATTAATCTGACATGATTGTGATGTTGTTTGTTAAACGAAAAATTGACATAGGTTTTTTTTTTTCAGGACACACTGTAAGTAAAGTTTGGGAAGACACGACTATACAGTCTCGTAAACAAGCTTTTTTGGAGGGTCTGTCCACCGGTGCTAAAAACCCTGTTTCGAAAGGAAACCGGTTAATTGTGCTGCACATAGGAAGTGACAAAGGATTTGTCCCAGAGTCCGAACTTGTGTTTGAATGCAAAAACACAGGAGACTACCATGAGTCAATGAACGCAACCAAATTTGAACAGTGGTTTGAAAAAATGCTTCCGAGACTGGAGTCAAATGCTGTTGTAGTAATGGACAATGCCAGCTACCACTCAAGACGCCAGGAGAAAGTACCAGTAACAAGTTGGAAAAAAAATGAAATTCAAACATGGCTGTCGGCGAAAAAAATTTCATACGAAGAAAAGGAAACAAAAGTAGAGTTGTTGGAAAAAGTAAAAAATATAAAAAAACATCACGAGCGTTACGTCATTGACGAAATGGCTAAAGCAGTTGGTGTGGAGGTATTGAGATTACCTCCATACCACTGTGAATTTAACCCTATTGAATTAATATGGGCAGATGTCAAGGGATACGTATCAAGAAAAAATACAACATTCAAGTTAGCGGATGTAAAAAAGCTACTCCATGAAGCGCTAAGCCACATTACCCCCGAAAAATGGCAAAACTGTATAAGCCATGTAAAAAAAGAAGAAGAAAAATTAGCCTCATTAGACCAGGAAGTGGATAAAACTGTGGATTCATTTATCATAAACGTAACAGGCGAAACATCAGACAGCAGCTCGTCAGACGATAGTAATTCTGATTCAGATTTAATATAATGTAATTTTTTTATTCGTTTGATTTTATTTTCATAATCGTTTCCTATAAATAGGTAATAATAATTATAAATAGTTTATTTGGCACACACTTAAATCTTAAACTAATTACACCTGCCAATGTCAGATGATTAATTTACTAATGTGTAGGTAGATAGTTACACGAAAAACTTGATCTACAGTTTTGAGTTAAATAGTGATAATAGTAATGTAATGATAATTGTTAGGTAAAAACTGAAAACCTGAATTTTGATAGTGACAAAATAGTTGTTAACTATTAAAACAATTTATTGATGCAAAGAAGGTTGGTCTTCCCTGCGCAACACTAAAAGGTCAATGTCCGTTTTTCGCTCTCTATTTGAAATAGACTATAGAGGTCGAGGGATGCTGGACACGACACGAAATATCAGAAGGTTCTTCACTTTGATAGATAGATAGATCCGTCCTAAGCACCTGTAGTTTGGGTCCTGCCCTACTAGCTGCACCCAAGGTCTAAGCACTGTATTTTGCAAACGTTAAAATATAACTACCGGCTGCACTATTACGTATTCTGTGGCCATGGGAAGTGTGTATCTGCGAATTTTGATCATACTGTCCTATTAGTCATGAGTTCGTACCGCTCGCCCGCTCGTCTCTCCTCTGCATGGCGAGGTGGGTGAAGTAGCGCCTCGCGGTGATTTTTTGGCAATAGTCATGACACTTGCATTACGTTTGTACTCGTATGTGAATGGCATTGAGATAGTAGTTTCTTCAGGTGTTGTTTTGTTTTTTATCGGTATCTTCTAGGCAAGCGTGCTCCATCGTAGGCCGCATCATTGCTTCCCATCAGGCAGGATGATCCCGCGACCCCCGGCCAAGAGGCTGAGGGAAACACCCCAGTGGTTTTAGTGGGTATGCCGCCACTAGGGCGGAGACTCCCACATAACCCCTGCCCCCCCCGGGGCTAGGGGTATCCATAAAGGATTTCCACTGGGTCACCAAAAAAAAAAAAAGGATGGCGGTCAAACGCAAGCCTATTTTTGAGTAAAAAAAAAATCTAACGAGAGAAAGGAGAGTGAGAATATGAAGGAGTAACAAAATATGTTTTGGTTATTGTTTATTTGACTCGGACCTAACACTGTGCGAACTCCAAGCCGACGACTGGCAAGAGACAGCGCAAGATCGAGATCAATGGCGTTTTCTGGGTTCGGGGGCCAAGACCCACTTTGGGTCTCTGCGCCAGAGGAGTGGGGATGTGTGGATGTGTGTGAGACTCGGACTAAAGCATTGGCTACTTTTCATTAAGATCGTTCCCGCTGCTTTTCATTACTGCGTGGGTGAAACCGCGAAACGCAGACAGTAAGCTCACATTTTTTGTTTCTATTTTTCAATTTTAACGACACAACAAATCGCCACAAACTTTATGCAGTTAAATATGGCCGCAGCCAACCTGTTAACTTTGATGTAGCATAAATAACGCTAGATGCGGACACCGCTTTATGTGGTTGGTTTAGTGTGTCTATTTCTGAAGATGGTGTTGGCAACATTTTACTTTACGCCACTGGAGCTAATGTGTCAGATCAGTAGCCAAAGTCACGCTTCGGTATCACACACAAAGTGCAAGGAAGCTTAGGGGCAGATACTGGCAGATGCACAATTTATTTATATACTATATGGTATAGCCAGAATCGCCCCAATTTTCTCACTTTGTCAGCTAAAGAACAAACGAGACAAAAGCCAACGTGATCCAATTTAGGCTTTAAGCTCATGGTACGGACCTACGGGCCCAGGACTCATCAACCCCACCTTAAATAAGAATAACTAATAAATAGTTCACAACTCCTTATATCTTCACAACCCCTCGACCGATTTCGCTCATATTTGAACTTAAAGATTGTATTAGAATGGACTACTTGCCTGCCAGATTTGACGAAGATCAGATCAACCGTACTCAAGTTATCTTCTGTCAAATACACAAACATACAAACGCCGATTTGTAAGCAAGGTTGATGACTCCTGTCGTTTCGATTCGAGCTAAATCCATTACAAATTGCGGCAATAAAATACTGTCTAAACGTGTCACACCATGTATTAATATTAATTTTATAATAACAACGATTTATTATGTGACATGTGATGGTATAAATATGAGATAAAATAGAATAACCAAGGTTTTTTTTAACTAAAATAGGCTTGCGTTTGACCGCCATCTTGCGTATAGATAGATCAATCCACAGAGATTAACTAAGCCTCTAAGCCCGAAAAAACAACCAACTTAAAGCCAATGACTATAATCTATTTCAAAAATCAAAAAGCTGACCAATAATCAAAATTGGGCTTAATCTAAAGCGGAACGAATTCGATCACGGCCAATCTTTATAAAGGAACCTCGAAACCAACACATTTACCAAGTTTTAAATTTTCCCATCCCTAAAGCGAATCGACGGTGTCTTATGTGTATAACCTTATCACCAGAACCTGCTTTGAAATTGACACAAGAAAAACAAAACCTTGTCTATGGCTAGACGAGCTGCATTTCGCGCGCTCGCATCAAATGCAACCTGGCCACTTGCCAAGAGGCCAAACAGCAAGGAGATCGTCGACCTATGATATTTCTTTTTTTTTATGCGTCTGAGATCGTAGCCCTGCTGGTATTTAGTATTGGTACTTTGAATACGGTTTGTGGAGGTAATCTAATAAAGAGAAAATCATCAAACAAAGCTAACCCACCACAGTAGTTTTTCAATCGTGTTTGAGCAAAAGTTTTAGTAAGTACCCTCATTTTGCTAACAATTTAATCAATGTGTTCAGAAATATTTCGTGACTGGCTGACGAGAAGAAAACCGATAACTTAGGTTTTCTTACATTGTTTTGTCAGCAATGGGAAAAAAAGAATTTTTCTAGCTGCATTTTAGATTATGAGAAAAGCCGCAAATCAAAAGTAATGAGGCATGAGCATGTCATTATTTTGTCTACGGTTGAAACGAAGACCGAAGTAGTAGCGTATAGTTTGTTTTTAAACATTGTGACAGCGACCATGGTATATAGAAATAGAATAGGTGCATTTTATATCCTAAAACATCGCATGAAACTGAAACCACACGACCACAACGTTCTAATTAACACATCAAAATTTGATCTGACAGTTTTAAATGAAATCATTGCAAAGAGAAAATGACACCATAAACAACTCACACTGGCTAGAAACAGTCCAAATCAAAAAACTTCCTAGTAAAAATAAACTTTTGAAATTCGAACGCGTTTCGCGCGTTCCATTTCGCGCCAGTCACTGCGGCAAAAGTCATGTCGTGAAAACTATGGCGTCCAAATCCGAAATTGTAAAAGGTAGCGCTATAAATATAGATTCAATTAGAATTCACGATGTGTGTTACTTCCAAACTGATTTGACTTCATAAATAAAACTAAAGAACTTTATCGTAATAAGACGTATTACGAAGGCTTATTGGTCAAATTGGCCTGAGCCTAGTATGATTTAGCGCTACTATTTGCCTAATAGCCTAATACACTCTCAGGTGGCGTCAGCCACGTCCTGCAGTGCATGTATGGAACTTTATCGATCGATTAACTGACGTTTAAATTCGATTGACACCTAAAAATTGTCTATGCGCTCGACAAAAACGTGAAAAATTTTTCGAGCCATAAAGTTCCACAATTGCACTTGCACTGCTGCTCGATTTTGCCACATTTTTTTATTATTTTTTTATTGAACAAGTGGCAGCACCAGAACGTT
The DNA here is from genome assembly GCA_949125135.1 of Alcis repandata. Lineage (NCBI taxonomy): Eukaryota > Metazoa > Arthropoda > Insecta > Lepidoptera > Geometridae > Alcis > Alcis repandata. The sequence continues at coordinate 6,476,016 of OX421250.1, read as the reverse complement.
GGTCCTGTTGCTATTGCTCTACTTCAACTCTTTTTTCGCAGAATTAAAAAAATATTCAAACTAGATGAGCCATTTTTGGTAGAAAAAAAAAACATTTTAAAAATTGTGACATTTTTTGTCTAGTCTAGTGGCCAGATTAAATATTCATTTTCGTGATTTTACCCGCGTCGCGCAACCCCGGTCGATCCAGAATGACGACTTTTCCCACTAACCTGATTGCGACAAAGTATTAACTCCGATACATATTTCTGTCACTTAGTTCCGATCGCTATCCTAATGTATCCTTCCACACATTACTTTAGAACTATCTCGCAATAACTTTGACACAAAACTATTTTATTTCAAAGTGAGGGTACTATATTTTGACAGTGACAAGGTTCTATGGCTGTCATTCTTCAAGTCGACTATAAAATAGAATGTGTGAGTGAGTTGACTTTAGAAAGAGGTCAATGGATAATTAATTGAGTTTTCGATTGCATCAGAGCTCTGAAGAATGAATGTGACAATTAAAAATAAACTTTAGATGTGGTTTTGGGAATCTTGGGATGTGAAAAGTGATTGGTTAATATCTTTTTGTCAAGACCAAAGAAACCGCAGTTAACTGAGTACCTTGTGTTATTTTTGATTTGTCATTTCTAGAAAGGGTATGCTAAGCCGAAAAACCGAAAAAGGCTCTTAGAACAACCTGAAATATGTGAAAAAAAAAACTGTTCCTATCTCCTGTGACCAAAGATAATAAGAACAGTAGACCAGAGGTTCTGCTATTCTGTCTTCTGTTCTGTCTTGTATCAACATTTTCTAATTCATTGTCTTGCATAGAAATGTTACAGAAGTAAAATTGAGTGGGATAATCTTAAGCATATCAGAATAGACCACATGGTAGTTGGAAGAAAATGGCAGTACCTAAATGTTTACTCATCATTCAAACTTACTGGTCTTGTTTTCAATAAAACTTGCATTTTTATTTAAATTCATCATTCAATTTCTAAATAATTTTCCTACTTTTTTTGGAAAAGAAGTTTGAGAAAGAAGACTTTCTTTGATTAGAGTTTTTAGAGATCCGAAAAATATCCTAACCTAATAGTGTTTCTTCGAAAATTACGAAGTGTCTGTGTGCATATTAATTATAGGCGAAAACATATTTGCACAACTTTTATGTGTTATTACACATATAATTCACTACACATATAGTTTCATAAGGTAAGCCATTTAATAAAAGCGATCAAGTTTATTTATAAGGCTTGCTTTCACAAAACAAGTTTTAAGTGACTATTAAATATGTAGGTGTTTGATTTCCTTGTAGTATGTCTTGACGTCATAATTCCTTATTATGTCTTTGCTGTATCTACATGGATTATGTACTCACATACATAATCTATACTAATATTACCTATAAAGAGGAAAGATTTGTATTTTTGTATTTTTGGATGTTTGTGTGGAATAAACTGAAAAACTACTGGACCGATTACAAAAATTCTTTCACCATTTGAATGCTACATTATCCCAAAGTAACATAGGCTATATACTTTTTTTTTTTTTTTTTTTTTTCCACAGCGAAGCGTGGCAGGGAACAGCTAGTAAATAATATAACATAAAACTTACAAATACCTAGTAGAGTAATTTTTTTTGTGAAAAAGCTTACATTGTAGCAAATTTTGAAGGCTTTAGTTGACGAATCTAAATTAACTAGAATACACAGAGGAGCATGATAAACAGGATTATAAGACAGCTTCATTTAAAGTTGACAGTCTCTCAAACAATTTGGTTGGATAGATGTGTATAAAATTTAAAAATGACATGTGAGTTTCTGCTCTCAATAATACATGGAAACACGGTATATTTGTACTAAACTTTTAGGAACAAAATAGACATAAAACTATTTAGCTGCAATCTTTTATGATAACAGTAAGATGTAGATTCAAAATATAGATGGATATCGTAAGTCTCTCATATGGACTATTTTCGATGTGTCTGATGCTCAAAAAAAAAACATTTGTAACCCTGAAAGTCTTTTGGTATCAAAATAATGACAATCAAAATAAGACAAAACGTTGACAACAAAATAAACGAAAGACCAACTTAAACAGGCACAATTGAAAACTAAATGGCACTGGACGAATACAATAGCAGAGCTGTTTTAATTAAAGAAAATTTAAATTAAACTTGCTACCTTACCTTACACGTACGATGAATTTATCTTTTTGCGCAGAAAATGTCTTAGCACAAGCATTTCATCACACGAAATGTAAAATCTTGAAAGAAATAATATATATTGTGAAAAGAACAGAAAAATCACAAGTAATTTAGGAATATAAAATTATTTGTTTACACACTTCACTACACCGATCACGGATCACGCGAATTTTGTCAAAGAATCAAATCAAATCAAAGATTTCAACTTTTGTTCGATTTTCTTTGAATTGATTTCATCGTTTTGACATTGACATGTTTGCACTGACTTTGAAAGCTGCCAGTTGATAAAAAAAAAAACAAGAAATCATAGAGAATAGGAGCTGGCAACCACACAAACTTACGATTGGCACACGCGAATATATTCTGTGAATGTAAGAACCGGTAACATACCGATAAAAAATAATTTTGAATGCGACTGAAATAATCATGTCAATATTTTCGTTCATTTCATTCACTCATTTAGCTGTCAATTAATTGAAAATGACAAATTGTCTTGTCGGCAATGGTTTCGTGGCTAAAATAAGCTGTATTTATCAGTTTTAATGCTAAATTAACGCCCCCAAAACGGTTGCCTTTGTGTGAATACTACAAAAAAATACAGGTGCGTTTATAATATCCGATTTTGTATCCATAATCGTGCCAATTACCGCCTACCGACTACTATTGACTCCTCAACTTTTGTTTCGTTGTCATGTTACTCTTATAAATTAAGCCTATTTGGTACAGTTTTTTAATAAGAGCATTGCTAATTAACATACAGAGCATTTCAAAGTCTCTGTTACTGATTGATTTGACCCTGGAGCGCGTCTTATGAGGTTCTACTAGTTCACTTTTGCAAGTGTTTTTTTTTGGTTCAAAAAAAGAGGCTTTTGGCTATGTTTATTTCTTAACCAAATCACAGCTTATAAATTTGATGATATCGTACTATTACAAATTATTTTTATTAACCAGTAGTGTTAAGAAAATATTCCCATACCATTCCGATACAACACATTAAATGGATCGCAGTTGTTTAAGATACATTTCTTGTTCCCAGTTGCAACCATGGGTGTGGCGATAAGCCGGTACTCCGAGCTCAGCTCCAACGAGCTGCTGACTAAATTTTGTTCTACCGAAGTGATATCTCCAAATGACCCATTTTGGAACCAAATGCTGGCTTACAATATCACTCCGCCTGCCAATGCGTAAGTACAGTTTTTACCTTAATCTTATTCGGAACGGGGGCGATAAGTCCCGCAAAGGGTGTGTTGTGCGTTTCTCCCTTACCAATGATTACCGAGCCAGCCCAGCTCCTTAAAGTAACAGAACAAGACCCTGGGCTGCTGGCACAACTGCTCTTTTACCTTAGTAATTTTAATTAAATTAATTTATTGAATTAAATAAATCTGTGTTTGGCCACCATCTCGCCTGTTTTTTATCTCTCAGCACAATTTTCCCTTTTTAATCTACATAATAAAAGCTTTTGTTCCGAATTGAAGAATTATTTTACATTAAGCAATTAAGTCATGCTACCGAGTTGAAACCACTCTCAGACTCTTTTCATTATCATTCAATAACCCGTCCTATTGTATGTAAAAGTGCTTTGTCTTATTGTGTGTCTTTGTGTGTAAGACATTCTGTCAGCGCACTAAGTGACAAATACAGAAGAAATAAGCTAAAAATATTAGCTACGATTGGCACGGTAATGCTGTTATTGGACTGAAGATTATTGTTATATTTGTCTAACTAACTAGAGTTTTAATATCATGCTAATTAACTATACAGGGTTGTTAGGAAAGGGTATGCTAAAAAAAAGTAATACTCATCATTATGAACAACTTTTACTATGAAACCAACTGGAATTCGCGAAAAAAAAATCAATTGTTACATAGAAAAATGTCAATGACATTCGACAAAATGTATGGAATAGCTGATTTTTTTCGCGAATTCCGGGTTCATAATGATGAGTACTATATGCCTTTTATAGCTTAGCATACCCTTTCCTTATAACCCTGTATTTTGCAGCTGAATTTTTTGTTATTCGTTCAATATAATAAGTACTTGTTACGTTTCTTTGTTTCAGACAAGAGCAGCTAATCTTCGACTCGTCCACTGAGACGCTACTCCAAACGTTCCTACAGAACAATCTACAGACTGGCAACTTGGGCTCACTGCTGCGAGTATTCATAACTCGAGCGTCCATACTGCTCGCCTCGCCTAGTAGTGACAAGTTAGTGTCATGGTTTACTTTATACAGGGTTATTCATAAAGGGTACTTGGTACTTGGTGAGCGGGCTCTTTTCCGCAACTAGGCCGGTGATCGGCCCTTTTTGCGTATTCATAAAGGGTATGCTAAGCCGAAAATGGCTCACAGTACTCATCATTATGAACAACTTTTAATAAGGGACCAACCCAGAATTCGCGAAAAAAAAAAAAAAAATCAGCTGTTCCATACATTTTGTCGAGTGTCATTGACATTTTTCTATGGAACAGCTGATTTTTTTTTCGCGAATTTCGGATTGGTCCCATAGTAATAGTTGTTCATAATGATGAGTACCCCCTTTCGGCCCCTTTCGGCTTAGCATACCCTTTATGAATAACCCTATAGATACTGTATTATGAGATTTATGTGCACCAATATAACATTGGTGTAATTACCATACCAATTTTTTTAACCATACAAATGCACCAAGTTTGTGGAAGACGCGAGTTGCAGGGTCTGAGACAAGATAAAGTATACTCATTGGTTAGATCGCATCATTGCTTGCCATAAAGTGTGAAGGCGGTCAAATGCAAGCCAATCACAGAATAAAAAATAAGAAAAGTGGTTACCCCTAGCCCCATCTAGGAATAAAGGAATAAAACTAATATATTTGACATTTCATAAATTAGTTTATGTATCAGTATATGTCTATACCGTTGCAGGAATTGGCGCTCAAAAGATTTGGGTTCACAGAATAGAATAGAATAACATTTATTTTTCAAAAAGTTAGTTTCACATACATTTTCAATCTATACTAATCTATACTATCTATACTTCTATACTAATATTATAAAGAAGTAAAGTTTGTGTGTTTGTATATTTGTTAAATTGTAAGGGGTAATCTCGGGATCTACTGAACCGATTTTAAAAATTCTTTCACCAGTAGAAAGCCACATTATTGCTGAGTGTCATAGGCTATATTTATTACCTGAAAAAATTAGGGATCCTTACTAAAATCTATACTTAATATTATAAAGAAGTAAAGTTTGTGTGTTTGTATATTTGTTAAATTGTAAGGGGTAATCTCGGGATCTACTGAACCGATTTAAAAAATTCTTTCACCAGTAGAAAGCCACATTATTGCTGAGTGTCATAGGCTATATTTATTACCTGAAAAAATTGGGGATCCTTACTAAAACTTCAATAGTGTAACCCAAGGTGTAAAAAAAATATCCATAAAATGTCTTTCATCGCATACGATGCGGAACTATTGATGATAGACCTGAAAAATGTTCTACAATATTAAAGAACAAATTGATATCTACAAAAAACGTCGCGATACCATATGTCCAACTATTGTAGTCAAGGGCGTCGCCAGCTTATGACTAAGGGGGGGGCAATGGGGCAATATTATGGAGGATAAAAAAAATAAACGCCGAGAGCATAAAGCGTTACACTTTGGAAGTCTTTGCCTCGATGACGATTGTAATAAGAACACGGTTCTAATATCAATGTATAAAACTTCACAAGCCCTCGACAGCACAATAGAGTCGGGACAATTTAGACATTGGAGGGTACAGTAATTTCCACCCAGCTGAAAATTGGTAGGATTGTTTGAAACACCATCATAAATGAAATCTAAAAAGTCACCATCGATCCGATACGTGCAAAAAATCTTACTCCGGGTCACCAAAATGGGTTTTTCGCGATTTTCTCAAAAACAATTCAAGCTACTAGGGAACTCTTCAAGACAAGTATGTTCTCTATAACATTCCCTACCCCTACAGTATTGCTTTTAAATGCATGTTGGTAGGACTCATGGTTTTGAGATATGTTGATATTCATTTCAGACCAGGCCAAAAAGATGACAATTTCTCTTAACGAAGCCTCGGTTAGCAGTAGATCATATCACAAGTTTGTAAATGAGTTTTCCTCAAGTTTTCAACATCGCTAAATCCGACAATCTCAAGAAACACTTTGAAAAATGACTCTTTGTGGCTCAAATCGGATAAATGATGATGATGGCTGACGAAAAATTTTACCTCTCGTATCTCGGAAACGGTAGAAGGATATAGAGGGGTACACCCGACTTTTGAAATGTAGATCAAATTTTTGGGGAAATGATAAAAAAATATAGTCGCCATCGCCATACAAAAAAGTTTGACAGTCATACAAATAAAAAAAAAAGGAAATGCTCACAGCTATGGAACCGCTGTAGATGGATGGAATGTACTTGAAGAAATATTATAGAGGTTCATAACGAGAATCGAGATTCAGAAACAAAAATCCAAGATGACGTATTTCATGTTTTCGTCAAATTCCAGTGGATCTTCCAGTGATCCTATGAGGGTGATATTTTGGATCTGGATCTACATATTATTACACTGTTTAATGGTCTTGCGTTTTGGCAAATCTGATGATCGTGATGAAAATGGCGGCGATTTTTAAAACGGATGTCTAAATCTTAATGTTATTCTGAATATTTCAATATTTTCTACAATTTACATTAAACCTTGTGAATTTATTAACGTTTTGTCATGCGATGCGTAATTTATTAATAGGTAAGGAAGTGAATTGCTCGCACTTTGGTCGCTTTGCGGCTAGCTACATTTGATCTCTAGGGGGGGGCAACTGCCCCCCCCTGCCCCCCCTTGGCGACGCCCTTGATTGTAGTTACGTCACTATAACTACTTTTTTACATTTCAAAAGTTGATAAAAATGACGACTAAAATCAGACCATGTTTTACATACCTTTGTATTAATCCTTATCTAAATAAACTATTTAGTATTTAAGACTGTTTCAATACCAGAAGATTTCTTTTTGAATTATTTAAATCGGACATTCCGTTCAAAAGATATTACGAATTGAGTTTAAAATTGAAGAAAAATAAATGCCGCGTGAACACATCTATGAAATACTAGCGGCCCGTCCCGGCTTCGCACGGGTAGACTTTGGGATAAACGTAGAGTAAATTGAAATCGGTCCAGTCGTTCACGCGTGATGGCGTGACCAAAGGTGTTGAGAATAATTATAGGAACTCTTTGTTATAACCTCTATTCTCATGCTATTGCGTAACTATAGCAACCGTAGTTTGTTGATGCTAACTTGTCAATTTATAGTAAAAATTATCAGTATAAAACGCACACTGTTTTGATAGATATGATTGAATTTGAACTTTGTACAGAGGTAATAAAGTGCAAATTGACTCTTGGACGTTAGGAACATACCTACATTGCTTAAACAACAGTGAGTGCTTGCAATTCAATATGAACTTTATACAATAGCAATAAAGCACGTTTTAGTTAGAAAACGTTTGTATGGGAAAAATAAAAGGGCTGTTTTTAGGGTTTTTCAATATTTCTGAGAGATTTTCTTAATATTTTTTTCCGTAAGAACCTTCTAATGATAACAAATACAACAAAAAAAGAATTAGTGAAATCGGACCAGCCATTCACGCGTGAGGCCGTGACCAAGGAAAACGGGTTTCATTTTTATATATATAGAAGACGAGTAGGTTACCGCGCTTCTGAGTCCTGATAAAAATGTAAAAAATTATAAGAGAAAATATAAATAGTAATTTAAAAAAAATCTACATAACACCCGCATAAAGACGCATTTAATCTACGTTTATCCCAAAATGTTTAAAAAATGAATGTCCACCCGAGCGAAGCCGGGACGGGCCGCTAGTTATCAAATAAAATTAGTTAACTTCTATTTAGACTTGTCAAAAACGTAGTATTCCCACTATGCCACGATGCACGATCCCCACATCTATGTGCCTGTGCACAATAAAGAGTTTCAATCTATCTAATATTGTTGCAGCGTAATGCTAGCCTGGCAGACGTACAACGCCCTCCACGCGACCCGCTGCGTCACCAAGTACCTGGTGGAGATGGTGCCCGAGCACGAGCTGTGCCGCCACCTGGACGCGCAGCCCGAGCGCAGGCAGCCGCCCGCCAGCGAGGACTCCCTCGAACTCATTGTAAGTTTTTTAAATAGGCTTGTGTTTGACCGCCATCTTGCCTAATGGGAAGCAATGATGCGGCCTACGATGGAGCACGTTTGCCTAGAAGAAACCGATTCACTCTCGACTTGAAGACACTCATATTATAACCATCGGGAAACAAAAATAACATTTATAATGTTTACTAAGTATTCGTTTTTATTAAGACCATAGATTCCACGGTCCATGAGTTTTAACTATTACAATTTAATTTATTAACTTTTACTAATTTTACAACTTATTTATTACTTATTGTAAGTTATAATACTTTTACTAAGACTAGGCATGCGTTTGACCACAATCTCACCTGATGGGAAGCGACGATGCGATGTGCTTGAAAATGTAGCACGCTTGCCTAGGAAAAACCTATCCACTCTAACTTTCTAAGAAAAAAAAAAGAATTTCCACTGTGTAGTACAGTGGAAATTCTTTTTCCACGAACAGTGGCGGACTTACACATTTGCCACCCGTAGGCTATTCAACATTTTGCCGCCCCTACCGACCTAAACAATTCGATACACTAGCCCCTTCCCCCGTCCCTGCTCACAATAATACTTTCTTTGAGAAATCATGTTCGAAATTAAAAAAACTTGCCTCAGAATTTGCCGCCCCTGAAATCTGCCGCCCTAGGCTCCAGCCTACTCAGCTTGCTGGTAAATCCACCACTGACCACGAAACAGATAGAAACAGAACACACACAACACCTGACCCAGCAACCCTGGCCTGATGCCCTCATCGCTAAAAGCAATCTCATCCAGGCAGAGGGCCATGAGCAATGCTAGTTCTTATTCTTAGTCCCGCACTGGGTGCATTGTGCGTTTCCCCCTTGTCAGCGATTATCCGAGCTAACCCAGCTCCTTTAAATAACGGAGCGGGTCATTGTAAGTTGTTTATTCAAATTCGAACTGTTTCACTCACATGGCTATAAAAATAATAAACTAGCTGTTCCCTGCCACGCTTCGCTGTGGATAAAAAAAAAAAAAAGATAAAAACAATCCTTGATGCGTATTATATGTATAATATATCATGCTAAAATTTCAGCTCGATCGATGCAGAACTTTTTGAGTTTTTGAAGCGTTCACAAACCAACATAACATTTATATATTTATATATATGTATATAGACTAATGAAAAAGAAACGTCGTTTTCCGTGCCCTTGACAATGTATGCAAATTTCATCAAGGTTGGTTAACTACTCATAGTTAAGGCGTGAAAGCGTAACAAACAAAGAAACTCCAGCAATCTATTTATCTAACAAATTAAAAATAACTTTTTGCTCTAGTGAGAGCAACTAGCAGAGTAACATACGTTTCGAATCTACGTTTCTGATTCGTGCAGCCAAGGAATGGAACAGACTGCCGGCTTCCTTGTTCCATGAGAGATACAATCTTGGGTTTTTCAAGGTCAGAGTGAATAGGTATCTTCTAAGTCTGCGTGCTTCATCTGCGACCAGATCGTCGCTTACCATCAGGCGAGTTGGTGGTCAAACGCGTACTTATTCACTTTAAAAAAAACTATGAATGTTTGGTATTTACAATTACATTTTTTTTGGTATATTTGAAGGCGGTAACGCCTGATTCAATAACTTATATTAAAACATTTGTTTCAGGACGCCTCCCAAGCCCAAGATTCCCCGCCAGAGTCACAAGACCCCTCGCCATGCTCCTCGGCGAACGAAACGCTGTACAGCGGCGCGGCTCAGAAGATATTGGGCGCTGAGAGCCGAGTAGAAATGCTAATAGACGCACTTATAAGTCTTATCATCGATGTTCCTGTCACGTAAGTGCGCGATTACTTTAGATAGACCAGTAGTTAAAAAAAAAAGTATCACACTCATAGCTCCCTAGGATACCCTGTGCCGGATGCCATGGAACACACAAAGACAAGGACAACTAACACCCAGACCCAAGCAGATATTTAAATTCAACCACCTGCCTGGCCAGGAATTGAACCCGGGACCTCTGGCTTATAAGGCGGATACACTACCGCTGAGCCAAACAGGGCGTCGGATATTCTGTTCAAACATACTAAACTTTCCAATCCACTGTTTTAATTCGAACTGCTGAGGTGTGAACTGGAACTTATTGCCGGTGGCTGTCTTTTCAAAAAGGTACAACCCAGGGTTACAACCCAGAAAAATGAAAAGATACTCCATATATTTTGTAAAGTGTCATTAACATTTCTCTATGGAACAGCTGATTTTTTTTTCGCGAATTTCGGGTTTGTCCCATAGTAAAAGTTGTTCATAATGATGAGTACTATGAGCCCTTTTCGTCTTAGCATCAAGCTGAATTTTTTTTTTTTTAGTTAACCTGTCTCCCCCAATTTCTTCCATACCTGCTGGTCTTGGGCCAGCACCGTCCAGTCTTCAAACTTAAATAAAATTAATATGAGCTGAAAATAACAATGTACAACCCGGTCACAATATCTGTGCACCTCGCTGGAATGAGGCTCCCGCTTCCCCTGTCACATCTCCGCGCACTCCCTGGTGCGACAGTGCGACTATATAAGGCTATACGCATTCCAGCGAGGTGCACAGATATTGTGACCGGGTTATACTCGTATATTGATAAATGATGATTGATAACACTAACACTAGTTGTTAATTACAGCGACAACACATACTACCTGCACCTGGAGTGTATCAACACCATCCTGGTTCTGATGTCGGTGTACATGTTCGCCGGGACACACGGACAGACCAGGCTTATTGAGAGCTCGCTTATATATAGGTAAGTTATGTCAGTATACATCATAGAACGTATCAGGCAAAATGGCGGCCAAACGCAAGCCTATTCCAGAAAAAAACAGAAATAAGCAAAATAACAATAACATTATTATAAAGATGGTTTATCCTGTTTAGATTTACATTTTCACATCATATTCGAACTACTTACCTAGTATATAGGGTTATTCATAAAGGGTATGCTAAAGATGGCCGATTGTTGTATTTTAATGTTTTAATTTATTGAAAATCTTAATAAACTGTTTTTCAAAAATAAATCTAAACATGTGTTTTAAATTTTTTTAATCTGGCTAGTCCCCTGAAAGCATTGAATCGGCGATTTTTTGATACTGTCGTCATGCCTATTGTAATTGACCATCGTTTTCCATTCCAGAACATTATTCCAAGGCAGGTACGGCATGCACGCGCCGCTGCTAGTGAAGACTCTGCTGAACAACCTGGCGAGCATGCTCGCCGCGCCGCCGAGCATGTTCGGCGCGCGCGCGCCCGGGGGCAGTCTGCTCATCGGGCTAGCCTGTGAGTGTTATGAAGTTTTTCATGAAAATACATCCTTGTTATTTTTGTATATATATAGACATACAAAAAACAAAAAAAAACGGTAAAAATACAAAAACAAAATAAAACATAATTAGTAATAAATACAGTGTTTAACCTAAAAAAATAAATAGACTTGACCAGGTCGTAAACAAAAAAAAACAATGTGAACAAAACCGGCCAAGTTCAAGTCGGACTCGCGCACGAAGGGTTCCGTACCATTATCTATAAAAACGGCAAAAAAATCTTGTCTATTGTATGGGAGCCCCTTAACTATTTACTTTATTCTGTTTTTGGTATGTGTTGTTATTTTGGCAACAGAAATACATCATCTGTGAAAATTTCATCTGTCTTACAATCACGGTTCATGAGATACAGCCTGGTTATAGACGAACGGATGGACAGCGAAGTCTTAGCAATAGGGTCCCGTTTCACCCTTTGGGTACGGAACCCTAAAAAGACTTGAATTTATGAGATATGCCCCGCATTTATTTAATCAATGATCAGAATAAATGGATCGAAATTAATTGACGAGGTTATACTTATTTGAGCGTAATATTTTCGTGAGAGTATCGCTTCGATCTATCAACTACATAGCTATATGGTCTGTGATCTGAGCCGTGGTAGCTCAGTGGGAGAACCGACGCTTCGCATTCTTGAGGTGGCGGGTTCAAACCCCGACTCGTACCAATGAGTTCTTTAGGACTTATGTACGAATTTACATACCACTGGCTTTTCGGTGAAGGAAAACCTCGTGAGGAAAACCCGCATATGTCACGCAAAAAGGGCCGATTACCGGCCTAGTTGCGGAAAAAGAGCCCGCTCTTTACCTTTTCTTTACCTTTGGTCTGTGATCTAATAGTAATCTTAATTTATAATCACATTATAAATGTAAAGAAACACGGTTTGACACTTTATCTGCTTATCGTAACTTACTAGAAAACAATAAAACCAATCTTGATTCTTGATTAGAGTACTTGGAATCATAAATGGAAAACAATTTTTATACGGAGTTATTTTCAGCTCGATGCAAAGCCGAAAAGGGCTCATAGTACTCATCATTATGAACAACTTTTACTATGGGACCAACCCGGAATTCGCGAAAAAGAATCAGCTGTTCCATAGATAAATGACAACGACACTCGACAAAATGTGTGGAACAGCTATTTTTTTTCGCGAATTCCGGGATGACCCTATAGTAAAACTTGTTCATATATTGCTTTGTATCGAGCTGAAAATAACCTCCTGTATCTCAAAATATTCATTTACAAGCATTTATTTCATTTGCCATGTTAGTAAGAGTGAATTTTGTGCAACTGAATTTTGAACCACTTCCCGATGTCCGATTGAACTGAAATTTGGTATACCTGTGTAACTCCGATGACAATGCAGTAAAAGCTGGTTTTTATGTAATGCGCGTCTAATGATCTTTATTTATCGTCGGTGGTGTTTCGAAAGGCGAATACGCCAATCACGAAAATTTTAGTAAAGCTGTTTTTTAGATAGATAGATAAAAAGTCATTATTGTTCACACCAGAAACTGCAAACAAAAAGATTATAACACTTAAAACTAGTGCAACAACTGTCGGTCTTATCGCTAACAGCGATCTCTTCTTATCTATTTAGTTATTATTTCAGTTATTTTCCACTGTAGATTAATTAAAAATGTGTTATTAATATCTTAATTAGGGCACCCAAATATGGGTTAAGGTCTCCATGGCTTGCCATTCTTCCCGGTCTTGTGCTAGACGGGTCCAAGTTGTTCCTATACAATATACATATATTTCAACGGCCGGGCAGATGTTTGAATAATGAACTTAAATGTCTGCTCTGGGTCTGGGAGTTAGTTGTCCTTGTCTTTGTGTTCCATGGCATCCGACACAGGGTATCCTAGTGGGGAGCTACGAGTGTGAAACATTTATTTTATTTAATCCTACTAATATTATAAACGCGAAAGTTTGTGAGTATGTTTGTTGCTCTTTCACGCAAAAACGGCTGAACGGATTTACATGTAATTTGGAATGAAGGTTGTTCATGGTCTGGATTAACACATAGGCTTTTTGCCCCCGCGGGGCGTGGCTAGTAGGTACATAAAATAAATGCGTCGTTTTTCTAACATGTCTCTCTCTGTCCCCCAGCGAGCATGTGGAGCATGCTGTCCTTCTCCCCCCCCAGCCGGCGCTCGCTGCAGTCGGCGCCCCCTCTGGACCGGCGCGAGCTGCTCTCCCGGCTGCAGGCGGAGCACCCGGTGGCCAACCAGTCCTGCCTGCTGCTGCTCACGCTGGCCAACCACTGCATCACCGACGATAACTTGTACAGGAAGGCGCTGCTGTCTTGCGAGGATAATGCGGGTGAGGCGATGGACCTAGAGCCAAAACGTTGATATATATTTTTTTTAATGACTAAATGCTGTTGGCCACTGAGGCCTCTACAGCGTACCGGGTGGTTGGCGAGCGCAAATGGCGCTGGGCCTAAAGTTTTTGGGGGCGACACGCACAAGGGCACCTCGGAGGTACGAGCCTCGGCTTGGGCCGTCGCCCGGGGTTGGGGAGACTGACTTGCTCTGGCACCCCAGAAGGGGTGTGCCCTAGAGCCCTAGTAAAATGATCGAGTTGATTGTTTTGATGTGCATTTATTATTCGGCAATCGGGTATATTGATTTAGAACTCTTTGATTATTTAGAACTGGGTTGATTATTTACAGCAAAATCAACTTAATCTGATTGATTATTTTGTACTGTTTGACTATTTGGAGCGAATCTAACCGATCTTCTAACAGATCCAGGGAGTCTTCGACCTCGCCGGCGAGGTCGGTGAGTGATTGTAACCAAACCGGTGATGTTAGTCCTCGCCTGCTTGTAGTGCGCGCCCCTCAGTCCCGCGCGGGCGAGGACTGACATAAACGGTTTGGCTATAGAGTCAGTTATTTTGGCTTTAGCAGCACAAGCTCTTCCGTTTCTTGTTACAAAACAATATAGGTAAATCGGTTTCCTACAAGCAAGTATGTTCGATTGTAGACCGCATCATTGCTCACCATCAGGCGAGATGGTGAGCGATGATGTGGTATAAACAAACAGAATAAAAATAAATCAACTTACAATAAAGTTAATACATGAAAATATTACGATATTAAAGAATGTAATGCAGTTCCAATAATGTTACATACATCCTTTTTTAACGTTGGTAAAACAAACAGATTTTTCATGATTTTTGTTTATATTTGAACGAATTTGCAGAAACGACAGCGACGACGCCGTCGAGAGACTCCAGTACTTCGGGCTCGTTGCAAATAACACCACCTAGAATAGATATGGCAGCGGTAAGTTATTAACTATTACAGTACTATGTAAACTAGTGATATGATCTACTGCTGACCGAAGCCTCTTAAGAGTAATTGTAAATTTTTGGCATGGCATGAATATTAGCATAATCTTGAAAACCATAAGTCCTATCAACATCAAAGAGCAATATTGTAGAGAATATACTTGTCTTAAACAGTTTCCTCATAGGTTGAACCGTTTTTGAGAAAATTGCAAAAATACCGTTTGTGACCCGGAGTAAATATCGGATCGATGAGGACTTTTTAGATTTCATTTATGATGGTGTTTTGAACAATCCTACAAATTTTCAGCTGGGTGGGAATTATCGTAACTTCACTTCTATTTTTTGGTCTAATATTTGACCGGATTAATTGCATAAAGATTTGTATTGGTTTTGGTCTAATTTGACCATTTTATTTGATAAATGATCTCTTTTGGTGTTGCCAGCTCCACGCGGCCCTGTGCGCGACGGCGGGCTGCGAGCACTCCACTCTGCTCCTCTACCTGATGCTGCACTCGTGCCGCTCCTACAGGCGGTACGTGACCACAGGGCCGCAGATTGAGAACTTGGTGAGTTACGACCATAAATTTAACCCATTGAACATATCAATTTTTTCCCTTTCTCACGAAAACTATAGTATCCTATAGGCAGCATAATTATGGGCTCGCAGTCATCCGTTTTGAGCCGAAGTATGCTCTGGGGTCGTCGGCCGAACACGGTCGATGGAATCAACTTTACGAAGTAGTAACAGAGTATGACATGGGGTTCTAATTTGTGTGACGTCACATTTAAAATATTAAAAGCGATTTTTTTTTTATGAAGTTTTACAGATGTAAAATTGCCAATAATACGTAACGTCACAGGAAGGCGGGGAGTTCCACAAATGTGACCAGCTGTGACAAGGACGGGGGATGGAGGGGTCAAAAAATCATGAAATTTTTGGATGACCCCTTACTAAAAACCCTGCTTAAAATACTCTGATGTTTAGTAATGTACGTCCGTTTGTCAACAGATAGTCCCGATCCTGCGCGTGCTATACAATGCTCCGGACAGCAGCTCGCACCACATCTACATGTCGCTCATCGTGATACTCATACTCACGGAGGACGACGCACTCATCAAGAGTGTGCACAGTATTGTAAGCGGGACTTAAAAAATAATAATAGGCTTGCGATTGACCGCTATCTCGCTTGATGGTAAGCAACGATGCGGTCTACGATGCAGCACGCGCACTCGCGATTTGAAGACACCCAGATAATAACTGCGGTGTAAATGTGGTTGGTGTAAGTGTGGTTGGTGTAAGTGTGGCTGTGGTGTAAGTGTGGCTGTGGTGTAAGCGTGGCTGTGGTGTAAGTGTGGCTGTGGTGTAAGTGTGGCTGTGGTGTAAGCGTGGCTGTGGTGTAAGTGTGGCTGTGGTGTAAGTGTGGCTGTGGTGTAAGCGTGGCTGTGGTGTAAGTGTGGCTGTGGTGTAAGTGTGGCTGTGGTGTAAGTGTGGCTGTGGTGTAAGCGTGGCTGTGGTGTAAGCGTGGCTGTGGTGTAAGTGTGGCTGTGGTGTAAGCGTGGCTGTGGTGTAAGTGTGGCTGTGGTGTAAGCGTGGCTGTGGTGTAAGTGTGGCTGTGGTGTAAGTGTGGCTGTGGTGTAAGTGTGGCTGTGGTGTAAGCGTGGCTGTGGTGTAAGCGTGGCTGTGGTGTAAGCGTGGCTGTGGTGTAAGCGTGGCTGTGGTGTAAGCGTGGCTGTGGTGTAAGTGTGGCTGTGGTGTAAGTGTGGCTGTGGTGTAAGACTGTTCTAAGCGTGACTGCGTGATCAGTGGAAGAGTAACTGTGTTCTAAGCGTGACTGGTCTAAGTGTGACAGGGGGTAAGCGTTACTGTGTTGTAAACGTTACCGTAGTGAAATTGAAACTGCATTGTAAGCGTGACTGTAGTAAAAGCGTAGCTGTAATGTTAGCGGAACTGTGTAGTTAAGCATAACAGTATAAAAAGCTTTGTTGTCGTCGTGAAACGCAGATAAGTACTTTGTGCAAACACAATTGTTCATCTCGATCGAAAAATAAGAAGGGGTTGTAAAGATGAGGGAGTCGTAAGGTCGTTTATTGTTAATTTTTTTTAAACTGTTTGATTGTTGTTAATTTTTTAAATATCTATTGCAGATGCTAAAGAACCTAACCTGGTACACTGAACGCGCGATCTCCGAAATCTCCCTCGGCGGACTCATGGTTTTAGTGATCACTCGAGCACTCCAGTACAACATGGCGCGCGGTCGGGATAAGTACCTGCATACTAACTGTGCTGCGGCCATCGCTAATATGAGCTGTGAGTTTACACTGACTAAAATAACTCTCTTTTCGGCTATGTATCCCACATGGTAGTGGTCACCTTCCTCACTTTTTTTCTCCACTTTGCTCTATCCTCGACATCTGCCAAATTTTGTCAAAATCGGTCGGTACATGGCGCTGCAGTGGATTCCCCCCTTTTTGAAGAAAATACCCCCCCCCCCCCCCAATGAAAAAGTCCCGACGACGAAAAAATTCTATTAAATCTTTGAGCCTGTATATGGGGTTTCGTCGAGATTTGTTGAGAAGTGCGACCTGTACGCGAGTACCAACATACAAACATCTGGACTCTCGAGGTCTACTGTTCGCAGAGCTACTAGTATAGTTTGTGTACAATTTCAGGTGAATTCCGAAACCTACACCCGTACGTGGCCCAAAGACTGATATCGCTGTTCGAAACATTGACTAAGAGAAGAAACAGGCTCTGTGCACAAATTGAAGGTAAGTTGCATTTAACCGGCTGCTCAGGAGGAGGGCATTGTTTTTTAAACGGTTTTATTTAGCTCACGTTTTCATTTTTCTTTCTTGGGTCAAATTTAGTAATTCAAATTTCACCCTCTTCCTGTCAACCGATTAATCTGAAATTTTGTATACACTTTGGATTTTGGTGACAATACAATTATGTTTATTCATTATCATTATAAATTTAAGATGGCCGCCGCTACAAAATGGCGGATAACGTAGGTTTTATCAATCCCATCAATATGGGTATCAAATGAAAGGGCTCAACAAGCAGAATACAATATACTATAAAAAATTGAAATTCAAGATGGCGGCCGCTACAAAATGGCGGATAACGTAGGTTTTATCGATCCCATCAATATGGGTATCAAATGAAAGGGCTCAACAAGCAGAATACAATATACTATAAAAAATTGAAATACAAGATGGCGGCCGCTACAAAATGGCGGATAACGTAGGTTTTATCGATCCCATCAATATGGGTATCAAATGAAAGTGCTCAACCAGTATAATACAATGTACTATATAAAATAAAAACTAAAAACTAGAAAATAAAAATAGGTAAAAAAAAATTTTAAGTTAAACGGTTTTATAAAACAATAAAAAAATGTACTAAAAACCAAAAAATAATAAAATAGATACAGTCGTGGGAATTATAAACATATGCATAGACTAGACTAAAATAAAACCGTGGGGCACGTCCCACGGTTTTCTTATTTTATTATTTTTTGGTTTTTAGTACATTTTTTTATTGTTTTATAAAACCGTTTAACTTAAATTTTTTTTTTACCTATTTTTTTTTTTAAGTGATCTACTAAAAATATATATTACAGAAACCCAAAATATAAGGATTATGGGGTTTTAACCGACTTCAAAAAAGGAGGAGGTTCTCAATAAGACTATGTTTTTTTTTATAAAATAAATAAGTTTTAGTTCCAAAAAGTACAATTGGCGTGGTTTAATTGCACTGGTTATGTCAAATCAAAGATCATCAAGAAAACCAAATCCGAGAGAAATAAAATAAAAAAGGCTTTTATTGTCCTGGTATTGAATAGAATGAATCAAATCAAGAATTTCACTTCATAAATATTTAATTGTTTTGTAACAAGGACCTGTCTTCGGGTAAAGGCCTCTTCCATTTCAAGCCATTTCTTCCTTATTTTACCAAGTTGAAGCCACCTTTGGCCTACAGTTTTTATTATTTCATCTGCCCAAATGAGTTATAAAACATTATATTGAAAACAAACAATGGCTGATCAAAAATATGTCTAGAATTTTAAAAAAGATATGAGGTGTTCATTACAAAACAAGAAAAGCATAATATTAAATTGTCGTTCTTTATTTTAGGAGGTGACATAAACCAAGTTGAGTTACCGCACCAACAAGAAGAGAAAACAGAAGAAATTGTAAGTACAATCACTTCTATTAATTACTGACATGGATAAATGTTTTCGTCTCCTGAAACGGCTTAACGGCTACAATATACAGAATAACTTTCTGACATATCAAATTATGTGAATAAATAGGACACCAGCTCTATACAATGACTGACTGACTGACGACCTGTTTGGCTGGTAGTATATCCACCTTATAACCAGAGGTCCCGGGTTCGATTTCCGGCCTGACAGATGTTTGAATGATGAATTTAAATATCTGCTCTGGGTCTGGGTGTTAGTTGTCCTTGTTTTTGTGATCCATGGCATCCCCGGCGCAGGAATCCTAGTGGGGAGCTACGGGGGTAAAAAGTTTATTGAATTGACATGTCGTCTCAGGTGGACCACATAGCAGTCCTGGTGAATTAAAATATCTGCTCTGGGTCTGGGTGTTAGTTGTCTTTGTCTTTGTGTTCCATGGCATCCTCGATACAGGGAACTCTAGTCGAGGAGCCACAAGTGTGAAACGTTTATTGAATGTATCTGTGGTCTCCAGATGGACCACATAGCAGTCCTGGATGAAGTGATCCGCATGCTGCTGGAGATCCTCAACTCGTGCCTCACGCACCAGCTGCCGCACAACATCAACGTGGTGTACGCGCTGCTGCACCAGCGGAAACTGTTCGCCGACCCGCGCCACCAGCCGCAGGCGCAGAACATTGAGATGGTGAGTGCGGGGCAGCGTCAGGAGGCCTAGCGGTGTACGCGCTGCTTCACCAGCGGAAACTTTTTTTATGAAATTGAGTGACGAGACGAGCAAATCGCTCGCCTTATGTTAAACGTCACGTTTGCCCATAACAGGTCTGCGCCGCCCAAAATTTTGAACTCGCAGAATTCAAGACCCTACACGGCACAGCACTGCGCTCGTCACCCTGAGATATAAGATATTTAATCTCCCACTTGCTCTGAAATTTCACTAGAAACAATGCCCTTCTAACCGGAACATAGTAACCTGGCGGTGTAATAACTGGCAAAGGTGTGGTACTTCCCCAGGTGACCACTACAAAAACTGTACAAAACTTGTCGCGGACTCAACAGTTTATCTATCTACACAGTTTTTCCTCACATCTGACCGTATGTTTCGCCCCCGCAGGTGATAGGCTACTTCTCGAGCCGCCTGCAGCGCGTGCAGGAGGGCGCGGGCGAGCTGGGCGTGCGCGAGGTGCTGGCCTGCATCCGGCGCGGCGCCGAGCAGTGGTCCAGCGACCGGCTCAAGGTAACTAGTGTCCAGTGCGCGAGGTGCTGGCCTGCATCCGGCGCGGCGCCGAGCAGTGGTCCAGCGACCGGCTCAAGGTAACTAGTGTCCAGTGCGCGAGGTGCTGGCCTGCATCCGGCGCGGCGCCGAGCAGTGGTCCAGCGACCGGCTCAAGGTAACTAGTGTCCAGTGCGCGAGGTGCTGGCCTGCATCCGGCGCGGCGCCGAGCAGTGGTCCAGCGACCGGCTCAAGGTAACTAGTGTCCAGTGCGCGAGGTGCTGGCCTGCATCCGGCGCGGCGCCGAGCAGTGGTCCAGCGACCGGCTCAAGGTAACTAGTGTCCAGTGCGCGAGGTGCTGGCCTGCATCCGGCGCGGCGCCGAGCAGTGGTCCAGCGACCGGCTCAAGGTAACTAGTGTCCAGTGCGCGAGGTGCTAGCCTGCATCCGGCGCGGCGCCGAGCAGTGGTCCAGCGACCGGCTCAAGGTAACTAGTGTCCAGTGCGCGAGGTGCTGGCCTGCATCCGGCGCGGCGCCGAGCAGTGGTCCAGCGACCGGCTCAAGGTAACTAGTGTCCAGTGCGCGAGGTGCTAGCCTGCATCCGGCGCGGCGCCGAGCAGTGGTCCAGCGACCGGCTCAAGGTAACTAAAAAAAAATAGGTTGTCTGTAAAGTCGATTTACGGACGATAGTTTCACGTGACAACGTCATAACAAAACATTGATGAAATGATTGCATACTGTTCTCGCTCCGATCGTGACGTCACAATGAGCGTAACGGGACACTTTTTCGTGCGTGCACCCGGCGTTCATCGATTTATGAGACGTTGTCACGTCAAAATAATCCTTCCTTGCCTAGTATAGTTATTGACGACGATCAACTTACTTTGTCGAAGGATGCTAAGTTTCTTGGCCTTATCGTTGACAGCAAACTTCAATGGGGAGCACATATCAAGGAACTGTGTAACAAATTGAGTTCCGCAGCATTTGCAGTGCGGAAAATAAGAGAACTATCAGACATTAAAACTGCAAGAATTGTTTATTTCAGTTACTTCCACTCTGTTATGTCGTATGGATTATTGCTTTGGGGTAATGCAGCAGACGTAAATAGCATCTTTATTTTACAAAAACGTGCTGTTAGGGCTATTTATAGGCTAGGTTATAGAGAATCTCTTAGACAAGTTTTTGCGCAGGTGAAAATTTTGACGTTACCATGTTTGTATATTTTCTTGAACATTATGTATGTGCGTAAAAATATTCATAAATATCATAAACGAAGTGAATATACTAGCATAACAAGGAACAAGTTTAAACTTGTTCTACCTAAAATTAGATTAGCCAAAACTGGCAACTCTTTTGGCATTTATGTTATTCATTTATATTATGTTAAGTTACTCTTCACTATTTATTTCACAATCAATACAGAACACGTACATATAAAAATACGCTAGTCTAAAATAATCAGTCCCCATCCTGAACGCCTCTACCGAAAGTACCCATTAAACTGGCGGCATTTCCCCGCTGTATCGCCAGCGAGATGCGCTGGGCGAGAAACTGTCCCGCGCGAGGATCCCTGCCCCGCTCCCTCAGGCGACGCCCTAGCTCGGCCACAAATTTTTTGGCCTCAGAACCCCAATTCACGATTGATTCACGAGTGGGACGGTAACTCTTTTGTAAGGAACGGCGTACTATTTTATAACTTGTTGCCTGTTACTCTAGTAAATAAGAAAGACACAGATTTTCAAAGAATTTTAAAATACTTTTTAATTGAAAGGGCTTACTATAAAATTGAAGACTTCGTCTGTGATAAAGTCTCTTTACGTAAATTGTATTTAGACTGTAATAATAATACTTGATTGATTATACCTACTATTGTAGTTATTTTATACATTGATATTTTGACATTGCAATTATTTACATATTTTGTTTTGACATTCTAATAATATTATTTTCTTTGACATTTAAATTATTGTGTATTAATTTATTCGTAAAAATTGTATTAGACATTCATAAGTGTCTTGACTGATTATACCTACTATTGTAGTTATTTTATACCTTGATATTTTGACATTGCAATAATTTATATAATTTTTTTGACATTCTAATAATATCGTTTTCTTTGACATTTAATTTATTGTGTATTAATTTATTCGTAAAAATTGTATTTGACATTCATAAGTGTGCATTGATGTACCCATCTATATATATAAAAGAAAGTCGTGTTATGTTACACTACTTATAACTCAAGAACGGCTTTACCGATATGGCTGAAAATTGGTGAGGAGGTAGCTTAGAGCCAGGAAACGCACATAGGATACTATTTATTTCTATTATACCTACTATTTATTCCTATTATACTATTTATTTCTATTAAATAAATTCGATAGCATTCAAGTGTGAATTGACATAAAACATCAGTCACTATAAAACGAGGTATAACAAAAAAGAATCAGACTTGGAATAACAAAACGACTTATTATACTCTTTGCGCAAATGACAGCTATGTAATGGACGTATGGATGACAATTTGATTTAACAATTTAACAGCTAAACAGATTTTGACGAAATTTGGTATGAAGGTAGCTTAAGCCCTAGGTAATATGTAGATTACTTTTTACCCCAGAAAATTGAACGGCTTTCCGCTATTCTTGCAGGACAGCGGGTGAAACCGCGGGGCGCAGCTAGTATTTGAATAAATTATTTTGAATTTGAATTTTGAAAAAGCGACATCGTTTTATGATAGAAATACCAATAACTCGAACGTAGCGCTTTGATTCCACTTTTATTTTGCGCACTGCTAGAGTGTGGAATGCTTTGCCCGAGTGGGTGTTTCCCGATAGATATAAAATTTAGTTTAATAATATTCATGGTTTTAAATTGAATTTATTTTTTATGTATAAGGTGACGATGGGGCTGACATAAACGATTTGTTTAAAAGCAACAAATAACTAAAAGAAATCAAAATAAAATAAAAAACTGACTTGTGTTCGTATATTTTTACAGAAATTCCCCGACCTAAAATTCAAGTACGTAGAAGAAGAAAGACCAGAAGAGTTCTTCACTCCCTATGTTTGGGCTCTCAGCAGCAGTTGCGGCGGCGTGCACTGGGCCAGCGAGGGCGGCGCCCGGGCGCTCCACCACCTGCTCGCCGCATGATACGAGGACAAGGTCGTGTCGTACGATATAGGACAATATGGGGGGCTGGGCCTCTGTGTCGGACTTAGCACTCAGGTGTAGCGTGGAGATTGTGCAGTTTTTAGATTCGATTGTGCAGTTTTTAAATAAAGTTGCGCAGGTTTTAAGTAAAGGTGTAGGTTCTAAATAAAAAATTGTGCAGTTTCAAAATGAACTGTTAATGATGTAAAATGCAGTTTGTAAATAAATTGTGTAGTAGCAAAATTAAACTGTCAAGTTTTTGGAAAATAGTCCAGTTTCTAAATTAAATAGTGCAGTTATCAGTTCTCTCTCAAGTAATATTTCCTGTGCAGTTTCCAAATAAAATTATATAGAGCACTAATTCTACAATATTATGTGCAGTTTACCCAGATATTGTGCAGTTTCAACAAGAACTGTGCATTTTTGTTATAATTAACACGGGAATACTCGCGTAAAAATTAAGTTGTCGTCGTCGTTTTTACGCGAGTATTCCCATGTTAATTATAACAATAATGTGTGAAACCATGTTAGTTTCCATAGTAAGAACTGTGCAATTTTGAGTTAACCTGTAGTATGAAATTAAAATTGTACAGTTTGTGATAATGTTGTGTAGTTGTGAAGTGATATTGTGCAGTTATTACTGCAGAGTTGTTGTGGTTAATTAAGATTTTTGTTGAAAAATTGTGCAATTTTATGTATTTTATAAGTCTACTGAAATTTTCAGAATTGAAATCATCACACTTACTATTATTACATATGCGAAAGTATGTGTGATTCTTAATTCTTCACACTGAAATTCTAAGATAATGGGTGTAACCGCAGGACACATCCAGTTATCAATGTGTAGCATTGTAGACCATGAGAAATAGACAATTGGGGTTAATCGAGTTAGAAATAAATGTAACTTGAAATAGCCAAGGCCTATTTCACAACTTTCTGAGACCCCTACATACTAAATATAGACTAAAAATAACTATACAAGTAAAATACCCTGACACTTAATTTAAAGGAAAATATATAGAGTATTTAACAGAGTTTACTTAGACTCCCATTATTTAATTTATATGATTTATAAATGATTACATGATTGTATTCAATATATGGTAACCTTTAGGGCCTGCGCGCCGCTCCTGTCGTTCTAAGTTTGTATGGAAGGATTCATGACGCTTGTATGAACAACACGAGTCACTAGACTATATTGTACAACCAATGAAACGCAGCCAAATAATGTACGAGCAGTTACGCGACCAATTTTATGCAACCCCTCATGTGCTCGTAATATTGGTTGTGCATTATTGGTCGTGTATTTCCTGTACCGATTTAAACAGTCAAATTTGCGCGTTTTTTGAAGCATTGAGCGTTGTAGCAAGCAAGTTACATTGTTGTAATAGTTCTTTCATCCCGACAACACGACGCGACGGAGCAGCGCAATGGAACGGAGCGCAGGCCCTTATTGCAAAGGCTATGTTTTAATAAATGAAGTTACAAAACTAGAAACCTGTGTATTATTTGCTCGCATCTATGAGGTGTTGAATTATACTATGACCAAAAAATTCTCGAAGAGTCGCAGTTTATTAGGTGTTTTTCAGATTATCGCATTAATTTTACGTAGATCTCAAATGAATTTATCTGAATATATCCTTGATTGCACATAATTCTCATTATTACATAGTTGACCGATTAATTTGAAATGGATGTATATTATTTAAATGATTGATTTTTGATTTTAAAAATTCTATATAGATAAGAAATAAAATTACACTTGACAAATTAGCGTTGATAAGACTAAGTTATTTTAGCATATAAACGTTTATTTTGTAGGTTGAGAACACATTTTAAAACTTAAAGCTAATAAAAATGAGAAAGTATTAAAAACTACATTTGAGGGTAGTTGTAAACAAACATGTTGATGTGTTACACGCTACTGGGCTATTTCGCGTGTTTATAGCTAATGGTATGGTAATACAAATGTGATAAAATGTATGTACGTAATTAATATTTACTTTCAAAACAGAATTTTCTAAAAGTTTGCGTTCAGGTAGCGCCGAGTAGAGTAACAATGAGAGAGGGAGGTACACGATAGAAAGCCGCCCCGGGTGCCAACCCCCGCTACGCCGCCTCGTTCATTCAGTTGAACTTTTATTCAGGTGCTGTTTAAAGCATCTCCCAATATTGCCGGCGTCATCATTAACGCAGTTCATTTCGGCAACCGTGAGGAACTGCCTCCTTAGCCGCGCCAGTTTCGACGGAGTGATGAGCTGCAGGAACCCTGCGTCCAAGTTGCAGTGAGAGTAGTCTGGGAACTTCGTCAGCTTCTCCAGCTCGTAGATGAAGTTGTTTGAGCTCGGAGGCGGCTGCAAAACACACCAATCATATATTATTATTTTAAAACACTTGTTTTTTTGTAATCAAAAAAATTGTATCTGATTTAAAAAGTTAAAAAATGCCTAAATGGATACATATCAAACGATCATATTGCTTTAAATTTTAGGTCAAGTTCTTAATAACAAGTCTAGGTTTCGATGGTTTCGACACGCAGAGACACCATAGTCTCACTATAAGCGTTCCTTTTTACCATTTTGGTATGGAACCCGAATAACAATAGCCGCGCCGCGTTGTACTATGTTCACTGCAAGCGTCTGTACTACTGCTATTTGAGTTTTATAAAAGTGTTCCGCACGAAAGGCATAACTTACATTCATTCTGTGCTCATGTTGGGCGGCGGTTTCTTCTCAAACAGCACTTTGTAAATATCGTTGAGCGGCAACTCGTCCGTCGGCTGCTCCGAGAACCCCGCCGGTTGTTGGAGTTTGGTTCTTCAAACCTGAAATTACAAACACAAGTTCAAGTTTCAAATAGACTTAGCCAGGTGGAACCTTACAATCTTATTAGCAGGCGTACGCACGGAGGCTAGGCGTCTGCTGAGATGCAGGTGACGCAGCACAGCGCAGAACAGATTTTGCATAGCAAGCGAGACAGGCAACCGGTCACACTGAATGCCCATACTGAGGCTTATTTGTTTTTTAACCGACTTCAAAAAAGGAGGAGGTTATCAATTCGTCTGCATGTTTTTTTTTTATGTTTGTTACCTCATCACTTTTGACTGGGTGAATCGATTTTGATGATTCTTTTTTTATTAGAAAGCTGACGCTTCCCATTTGGTCCCATTTCAATTTAGTCCAGTTCTGATAATGGTATCCATGAGAAAACCATATAAGTCTTAAATTTGCATTAAGTACGTGCGCGACAAATAGATGAATAACTCAAGTCACACTGGGACGAGAATGGATGCGACTGGTTGCGAACCCACAATACCAGTGCCAATCGGATTCAGGTTTGACTCACGGTTTGAGTGGTAATTAATTACCTGTATAACATTATAAGGATAGGGTATGCTTAGCCGAAAAAAGCTGATAGTACTCATCATTATGAACAACTTTTACTACAGGACCAACATTGGAATTTCCGGAATTCGAGAAAAAAATCTGCTATTCCGTGGAAAAATGTCAATGACACTCGACAAACTGTATGGACCAGCTGATATTTTTTTCGTGTATTTCAGGTTATTTATTTATTTATTATTTATTTGTATTAAGGCACAAACGGTTTACAATAAACTTAAAATAATAGACACAATTAATATACACACACCAATCAAGCTGCCACTAATATATGCAATATATAAAATAAAAAGAACAGGACGATAGATAGGTACTCAGAAGCGAAACAATGTTATTAACAAAAAAAAAAAGGTTGGTCCAATAGTAATAATTGTTCATAATGGTGAATACTGTGAGCCTTTTTCGGCTTAGCATACCCTTTTGTTATAAATCTGAATATCTGATTTATGTTATTCTTAAGTTTGGCACAAAAACGTTAAGGTCTAATGTTGGCACTTCACTTGGCTATTCGTATTTGCGTATTTGCCAAAAAATAAGAGACGCAGCTATGCAGCCCGTATAGTTGCATCCCTTTTTATTTGGCAAATAAACAAACAATAATCACGATGTGAAGTGCCAGCATAAGACTGTCTGTTTTAGAGTGTAAGCAAAATGAATAAAACAGAAAAGAGTGAGAAACATAACTACAAATATTATAGTTATTATACCTGAGAGGGATCCCTTCCTTGCAACCGATGGCATAAGCAACAGCAAACTCCTTAGCTTGCAGCGACGTAACAGGAAGTCAGTTTCAGTGACTCATTCTTATTGGATTTGGGGCGACAGGTCCCGCACCGGCGTTGTGTTCCCCCTTGCCGCGGTCACCCGAGCCGTCCCAGCTCTTAAAACCTGGGCTGCTTGCACTACTGCCACAGCGGCATAGATAATATAATAGATGATGAGCAGCAGTCAAGCTGGTGTCATGACATGCCAAAGCCCTCGTGCCATCCGGCGGCGACTCTGGTCTCTCAAAGGCATAAGGTTCTTAATGTAGGTCAGTTGCAGTGAGTATGTCCTTGTGTTACCGTCCCGAGCCGGTACACATCATTCTTTAGTTTCTGGATGACCAACAATTTCAGTTGCGCTCTTCTCCATGGAATAAGGAATGTTGTTAGTTTAAGATGTCAAAATAATGGTCTATATGGTCCCACTGACGCACCAGTTTGAATCAAACATCACATTTATATATTTTGCACGGTAACATTTCACTTTTTAGTAATGTTCCTCTCTGTGTATTAACTTGTGTCGTTTTAAAAGGGCTCTCCACACTCGCGCGCGGATCGCGCGCGAAGCCGCGAACTTCCCGCGAACCGTGAGTGTAGATTGGATTCGCATATTCTTCGCGGGTTCGCGCCTCGTTCCCAAATGTGAAAATGTTCCCCTAGCGTGAATGTGTAGCCGACGTCGTACGCGCGAGATTTCGCGCACGAATCACGGCGCGACTTCACGCCGTGAATCTCGCGGGAGTCTGGAGGCCGCATAAGAACTTGCTCGTACTGTTGCATAATCACACATATCACATTCATGTGGTTTTTCACCAGTGTGTATTAATCTGTGTTGTTTCAAATTACCTGCTAGAACTGTTTTATAATCACACATATCACAATCATATGTTTTTACTCTTGTGTGTGCTGATTCGTGTCGTTTTAAAGCACTTGCTTGTGATGCTTTATAATCACACATACTACATTGATACGGTTTTTCTCCAGTGTGTATTAATAGGTGTTGTTTCAACGTACTTGCTCGTGCTGCTGTATAATCACACATCTCACATTCATACGGCTTTTCTCCGTTGTGTGTTAATTTGTGTTTATTCAAATCACTTGTGTCTACTGTTTTATAATCACACATATCACATTGATATCGCTTGACTCCATAGTGTCTCAATTTGTGTTGTTTCAAAACACTTGTGTTTTCTGCTTTATAACCACATATATCACATTGATACGGCTTTTCTCCGGTGTGTCTTAATTTGTGTGCTTTCAAATTACTTGCGTCTACTGCTTTATGATCACACAAATCACATTGATATGGCTTTTGTCCGGTGTGTGTTAATTTGTGTCTTTTCAAATTACTTGCTCGAACTGTTTTATAATCACACAAATCACATTCATGTGGTTTTTCTTCAGTGTGTGTTAATTTATTTCGTTTGGACGTGCTTGCTCGTGCAGCTTTAGAATCACACATTTCAAATTGATATATTTCTTCCTCGTGTGTTAACTTGTGCCGTTTCAACCTACTTGCTTGTGCCACAAAACAGATAGTTAAATCTCGCGCTCGAGCAACACACACATACACACCGCTCACGGACACGATATCTCGGACTGGTTCGGAATAATGCGAGCGCGAGTGCCGTCGGCGTGAGACACGCGTCTGTGAACTTTTTTGTACAAAAATTGAGCAACGAAAAAATAGGTAGTAAGGTAGTAGATGCTACTATGGATTTTCCGCAAATTTGCAAATTGTTTTTTAAAAGCGAGGGCCGCACCCAATTTCGGGAAACGATAATGTAAGACCACGATCACGATTATTACATACACCGTTTTGTATTGCCAGTTTTACAGCTCGTTGCTGGGGTTTCGAAATATTGAGTTGTGCAAAATTGGCGGCGTTTCGGAGCTAAACAAAGAAAACCTTAAGCTAACAAAGAATCAACTTGCCCATTGCCATGCCTCGTTTGTTGCCGGCAAGTAGAGAAACAATCGATCTTTTTTTTTGTAATTTAGCCATAAAATCATAGATTTATTTTATTACATAGGATAGAGCCAAAGTGTAACCGCACATGCGACAGCTATATTCTTGAAATAATGCCAGGATAGGAATGCTTCCCCCATCTTAGAGGAAAAAATTTCATAAAATATTTCTAATCTTTATACTTCACAAAATAAAACATTGTTATACAGGGTTATAAGGAAAGGATATACAAGCCGCAAATTGCTCATAGTAGGAAAAAGTCTAATAGTAGGGAAATAACTACTAGTATACTAATCTACTCATAATTATGAACATCTTTTATTAAATAGGCAATCTTGCGATTGCGAAAATATTGTACCCTATCTTAGTTTTGGGTCAGCAGGAAATATGAAATAGTCCAATAAATTAATTACTTATTATTACAAGTATTATTATTACAGTCTAAATACAATTTACGTAAAGAGACTTTATCACAGACGAAGTCTTCAATTTTATAGTAAGCCCTGTCAATTAAAAAGTCTTTTAAAATTCTTTGAAAATCTGTGTCTTTCTTATTTACTAGAGTAACAGGCAACAAGTTATAAAATAGTACGCCGTTCCTTACAAAAGAGTTGCCAGTTTTGGCTAATCTAATTTTAGGTAGAACAAGTTTAAACTTGTTCCTTGTTATGCTAGTATATTCACTTCGTTTATGATATTTATGAATATTTTTACGCACATACATAATGTTCAAGAAAATATACAAACATGGTAACGTCAAAATTTTCACCTGCGCAAAAACTTGTCTAAGAGATTCTCTATAACCTAGCCTATAAATAGCCCTAACAGCACGTTTTTGTAAAATAAAGATGCTATTTATGTCTGCTGCATTACCCCAAAGCAATAATCCATACGACATAACAGAGTGGAAGTAACTGAAATAAACAATTCTTGCAGTTTTAATGTCTGATAGTTCTCTTATTTTCCGCACTGCAAATGCTGCGGAACTCAATTTGTTAGACAGTTCCTTGATATGTGCTCCCCATTGAAGTTTGCTGTCAACGATAAGACCAAGAAACTTAGCATCCTTCGACAAAGTAAGTTGATCGTCGTCAATAACTATACTAGGCAAGGAAGGATTATTAGTCATATTTAATTATTTTGTTATTCCTAATCTGTGGTTTGCCCACCTTGGCACGGTTACAGCGACGGGGACAAAAAATGAAAGGTCTGTCTCTCTTTTTCAACCGTGTTTTGGCACTTGCCATCTTGCTCTTTTTTACAAAGTAGCTATTATGGTTCTGTCTGTTAGTCTGAGCATAAAATAATGAATGTGACAGTAGGTTATTGGGTTTTTTTTTTAAAATTTTAAATTAATGGGTGTGATAGAGATAATAGTGTTAGGTTTTTTATTTTAGTTCATGAAATAACGCCTAAAACAGTGGGTTGTCAGGTTTCTTATTTCAGCCTTCAACGTGATTTTTTTTGGCCAAGTATGATATCTCGCAAATCGATAAATTCGATTGTAAGAATTCGAAAATTAAGCCCCATTTCCCTCTCCGCGCGAGAAAATATCATGTAGTCTTTGGATTTTAGTGACTTTTTCTAAATTTGGTTTTTCCACAAAATAGTTTTATTTAAAAAAAAATTATGAAATGGGGAAAAACTAAAAGTGAGACCTGGCAACCGTGCCCGCCGTGCTGCCGACCCTTGGCCGCTGTAGTACTTACCTACTTACTGGTTGGCTCTCCTCTATGTGGTTGGCATTGGCAACGTGTTTCCACTTTTAGGGATTTCGCCCTATTTTAGGGCGAAACTATGTATTTCATGAACGACTTAGGGCCTTTTTTTTTACAACAGGGATTTAGGAAGTTTTAGGGTAAAAAATAACTTCATATGGTAATCCTATTTTTTCTATGCTCTATGTCTCTATCTATTCGGGGATTCCTCAAATTGGTCTATTTATTCTTATTCTATACTCTATTGCTCTAATATATCTATCTATAATATAAAGGGATTCCCCAAATTGGTCTATTTAATCTATTCAGACTTCCGGCTTCCTTGTTCCCTGAGAGATTTTATAATCTTGGACTTTTCAAGGTCAGAGTGAATAGGTATCTTCTAAATCTGCGTGCTCCATCTTCGACCGCATCGTCGCTTACCAACAGGCGAGTTGGTGGTCAAATGCGGATTTATACTTTATAAAAAAAAAATGCTCTACTCTGATAAGGGATGTAAGGGGAAAATATTAAATCGGATAAACGAAACAGGCTGACCAATGAAACCCTCAACGGAGTTCTACATACGAAATTAGATATGTTAGATAGCAACTGCTCAATTTTGCAGCCAACTAAAGCTATGGTCAGCGCCGCTAAAACGTACAGAAGTAATGCTTCGGCTTCCGACACCTCCAAATAATACATGTGTTTGATTTTTAGTATTAAAATATGTAAAAAAACTTTGTTTTTTATTAAATAAAATTATGCGCCCTAAATCAGGGTATTTCCAAAAAAAAATAGGGATTTTTAGGGATAAATTGCAAGAAATTTAGGGCAAAACCAAAATCTTAAGTGGAAACACTTGGCAACACTGCTTTGGCCGCCGGCCGCCGCCAATTTTCTGCCGAAAACGCTAAATTTATTGTTTACTTTTGAGCTTTACACAAATGTGATTTACGTAGTTAAAGCACAAAATGGATGAGCCTTACAGCGTCGAGGTGCTACACATCGTAAACCCGCATCTAATTTTCGTAGAATCACACGATCGAAATGGGGACCCTGGAATTCAAAAAGTCGGCATCTACGGAGTCCTACCCGTCAATTATACGATCGATATTGACTTGGGAGAAATCGTAGCTGAAAGGTGTGAAAACTGGCCGATTGCTGCCAATACCAAATTCAGAGAATTTATTGCCGAATATAAGAACCATGTTTATTTCGTGCCCATTCATGTTGGTGAAAGGTAAGCTTTTCCTTGAATATACTATGTATACCATCTGTGTGCCTGCGTCCTAAACTGGATAGTTTGCCTACATTAACTTACGTCCATCGCATTATTTACGGCACAACTGTTTAAATTGTAGAACAGCAACTAGAGGTATTATTCTGAAATCGGGCTATATGTATATCACAATGCTCTCTTTTTATTCAGTAATAGGCTTGCATTTGACCGCGAAATGTCGCCTCATCGTAAGCAACGATACGGTCTACGATGGAGCGTGCCTGCCTAGAAGAAACCGATTCACTTGCGACTTGAAGACACCTAGATTACCATCTTATTCTTAAATCTGATTTCACAAGCCCTTCAAGAAGCAAGCAAATAATTACCGTTACTTTAGTTAATATTTATTTACATCCGTTTTGATTCCAGAAGCACAATTTCTGATGAAAACAACCACCCATTTGGCGACATCATTGTAAAAAACAGAACAACAATATCAATCACTGACCATCTTATAAAATCAGCTGTTGCTGTAAAAGACGAACCGGCATTCCTTCATAAGCTTGCATCGGGCAGCTTGAAGCTACAACTGAACACAGCTCGCACCGAAGAAGTCATAACTTCCATAAAAAAGTACTACAAGAAACAGAGGAAAGTCGACCATGATTGGCAGAAGACGATTGAGAACCATACCTCATTACATGAGGAGAGTAAAGAGATTACGGAATTGACAGAGGAAAACCTCAAGTTGCTGGAAAAGACTTCTCAAAGGAATGATGGTAAGTACATATTTCAACATTTCAGGGTTGGCACTTTAGGCACCAGGATCCGTACCATGAGTTCTTTAACTGGTTGGCAGCTGGCTCTCGTCTCGAGCTGTCAGCTAAAAGGCGAAACAAAAGTCTGCACAAGTCTTGTCTCTTACGTTTTTACCTAACCATGGCAAAGCAAAAGGGAGGGTTACGTTTTGACTCTTCTTTTGTGGTGCCGATAAATCAACTGTCCCTACATACAGTATTGAAACTATATTACATATATATGGCATTTTTTACAGGAGAGCAATTTTAAGCCAAAATTTGACCTAAATTAATAAGTTGAAATGTTCAAGTTTCAAATCAAATTAATGTACTGTAAATGATTTGTGATTTTATCCTAGTAACAGAAGCTGTGAAAACCTGGGAAAAGAAGAAGGAGGTTTTAAATCTTTGCAGGGATGTGGACTTGGTTTCCCTTGGCCGAGGATCGAGTCGTAACAGAAGCAACCCGGTCTTGGCGACCTCTGAACAGGTTAAAGACAATATGTCCAGGCCACAAGACATATTTTCAAGTTTGAGGCAATTATTAGAAGAACAAGGGAGAAATAAAGACATCAATGGTGACAGTTCCAACAGTGAATCCATAGAAACTGGGAAACATTCTACCCCTATAAAGGATAGCTTTGAAAAATATGAAAAACAGTCATCTAAACACGTTAACAATTCTGTGGACAGCAATAATGAGAGGGAGTCTGATGATTTCTCGAAAACTAAATATTCTGAAGAAGTGAATGAGAAACAAAAACAATGCAGTAAAACCCAACTAGAGCAATCCCTCCATAATCACCAAAATAA